>OY728136.1:1017025076-1019425076 GCA_963277665.1 Viscum album | reverse complement strand
ACTATTCATGGAGACGGTAGGCCGTACGTACGCATGAACGCTACTTTCATTTATTTTTCATATTAATGTAATTAAAAATAATTGAGAGATATATATATTATAATTAAAGTATAATATATATGTTTTATAGGTCACATAAGTTCATCAATTTCATTCTTTATACATTCAATGTATTTCATGAACGAGTCACATCACTTGAGGGGGCTGTAGTCCACACTTCCTCGTATGAAATTATCGTATTTGCACAACATGCAAAGCATAAAGGTATGTTTTAAAAATAAAATACAGAAGAATATGGAAAAAATAAATATCATATATATCATATATAAAATAAAGTGACATCATAATGGCCACCATGAAAGGTGTTAAGAGAAGATTGAACAATCATCGTTTCGTGAGGCAGTAATTCTCCATCCACAGAAACAGTATGTTCTTTAACCATTAGACGGAGGTGTGTGTAAGTGTAGCTCGAATCCATAACATAAATACATCCTAGTATGTTTAAGATACTGTTTTTGTTACAAAATAAAGGAATAAAAAGAGTTTAGGGGTTTGGAGAAGAAAAATAAATCGAATGAACACAAGTGAAGACTTTACATTTAAACCGGGTAACTCCTCTTGGTTTGAACCAAAAGGGTTTCTTGAAGATCATTATGCCAAAGGTGAAGCTTTAATGATGAAGAGAGGGATGTGGAGAGATGAAATGAGCATGGTTTGTCTGAGACAAAGATTTGAGTGGTGTGTGTAAGGTGGTAGAGGTGGGGGCCTTTTATAAGAGAAGAGGAGGGGAACTCTTAAAAAAGTTATAAAATATTACTTTATTATAAAATTATTTTCGGATTTTAAAGGACCCAAAAGGATATATTTCGAGGATAAAGTGATAAGGTTTCGAAATACACACATATAATAGGTTTTTGACAAGAGTAAGACTAATACTTTACCCTATCTTCTCATTTTATTTAAATCGTTCAGTTATGAGGTAATCACTGTATCATCACGGTGTCATAAATAAATTAATTTATTTAGTGTCTAAAAATTATAAAAAAATACTATGATATTGGAAATATTTTTATATTTCCAATGAATATTTATAGTCTAAGAGATAATATACACAGATAAAACTAAATTTTTTTTACTTGGGTGATACATACTTTTGTTATATTTTCTTTTTAAAAAAATAAAATGATAAAGTGTCACTATCACCCAAAAGTGATTCCATGGGGTCCCAAAGTTTTGAACAAGGAATACCATGGTCTTCTATGACACAACAAGTAACATTAAGTCACATTTTGGGGTCATTTTGTTTTATTATAATATTATTTTATTATCCTTAACAACCCGATTAGTAATTAATCACGATAATTAAAGATAATTACCATCGTTACTATTCATAATGTCAAAAAAAAAAGATTCTTAATTACATAATTTGGAAATTCTGATTACAAATATGGAATCCAATTTACCAAATTCCAAACACAGAAATTTCAATAATTAATTTAAAATTTTTTCTCGTTGTCAAAACAAATAGCGGGTTTTTTTGAAGCAATATCTATGAAAAGTTTGGCACTTGTTTATGTCCATTTTCAAAGTGAAATTAATTATAATGACCACCATTGATTTAAATGGTATAAATGTATTCTAATTACACTTTAAAACCAATTAAAAATATATTCTAGACATTTATTTAAATTATATGAAAACAAAGGTTTGATGTAAAATGCAGTATTTTTTCACTATTCATTAAAAAAATTAAGAATGTCAGAAACATGCCAAAAATTTAACCAAAGTAAATTTCAATTTTCCAATCGTAAGGAATAATATTATTATGAAAAATATAACTTATAAAATTGTCAAAATATTGATTTAAAAAAGGTTCACCATCAAAAGGTGATAAAATAGTCTTTTAAAAATATAAGAGTATTTATTCTGGAAATTGGATTCATTTGGATTTTAAGCCTCTATCATTAATTGGATAAATGTAAAAATATTTGACAAAAATATTTAATCATTTTTTAGTTATTTCTGTTCATTCCCTACATTACAATGGCTAGGCATTAACTATTATAATATTATTATATTATTAGTGTGCAAAGTAAGATTTCAAAGAAACTCGTTGTTGCGTAAAGGGTATGCCATCGAGCATAGCATTTCATTTAAAGTAGTATTAAATTGTTTTTCACAAATATTGATTGACATTAGAATTTAATATTATATATTTAGCTGGGATGTTACATCCTTCCTCCCTTTTGGGAATTGCATACTCACAATTTCAAAATTGGGCTTGGAAACTTCATTAAAAGTCCCACATCAGAACAAGAGTAAGTAAAACTATCACTTTAAAAGAATGGGAGAGAAGTAAAAAAGGTCACCCGAGTTAACCCATACTAGGATTCCAAGTATGAAAATATGGATATGTAGGAAAAAACAAAGTGTCATGTTCTGATGGAGAGTGATAGTAAACATGTCTAAGAGAAAGTTAACCACAACAAAATCACAAACTTGTGATGGGTTAAACGGTATTCGATTTCCCAGTAGGAAAAGTTAACAGACAACATTTTTGTTTTATGATACTCTTAATTGAGGAATTTATTTTCGATCTTAACTAAATCATAATGAAACGTACTTACTGGTCACGTATACTTTCACCTTTTACTCTATTCCTTAATCGAACTCATATTTTCTCCAAAAGACGGGTATTTAGGAAGACTTATTCTCATTAAGAGTACTAAAATCAACTTCTTGAGAATCACCTAATCCACAAAAGAGAACTATATATTTCCCATGTATTTAGATATCAACCAAAACCAAACCAAAAATTTTAGTACGAGATAAGATAATACCCAAAAAGGATACTTTTTTTTACAAAAAGGAAAACTACACCTAATCTCCAAAATTTGTCAAAAAAACCCAAAGTTCAACAAAGACCATTCAATAAACATCTATCCATAAAATTCTTCAAAGTAAACCCAACTAATATTGAAACCCAAATATTTGAAGGATTTAATCACAAAGTCTCCCAAGGTACAAATTACTATATATCTCCAAATAACATCAATTACTCTTAAAGTCTCATACTGAAAAGTAATTAACCTAATCACATATCCTCCATGATAGGTTAATAATTTCCATAGTTAACCCAAAATCAACTTATTCGAGATTCATAAGATCATATAACTAATAAGAATTAGTCAAAATAACTAGTGACTTCACGTAGTCTAGTGGTAGGCAATAAATACCAGTCGCACTTTGGTTGTGGGTTCGATTCCCGTAGCTTCGTCAAACACGACAGGTTGTCACATGGTCTACGTGTTTTCCTTTTTCCAAAACAACATAATTCTTATAACATTCCCCAAAAAGAGATAAAATCTTACAAAATAACCATAACATAATTTAACCTCAAGTTTATCTCATGTCGTTCATATTCCATCATAACATATAGTAACCCATAATTACCTCAAAAGTAAGGATCATATAAACCCTAATGGTTACCTTTATAATTATTACCTGAACTTCCACGTCGAGTTGGCTCTCTCGTACTTGATGCATTAGAGAACTCACCAAGGTTCAAGTGGTTGATCATGAATCCTGATAATTGGTTTAGAATAACCACGAGATTTATCATAGAATCCCCCATTTCATCCAGTCTCTTAATCAGAGAACCACTACAGTTTCCTTCAAACCCATTTTCACTTTGTTGCCTGCTAGATCCATCCATTTACTAAAACCAAAAATGTCACTGTGAGTATATCAACAAAATCATCATGTACTAATGAAAAATATAATCACTAAGATATACCTACTCATTCACTTTATCTAAAAACTATGACTCTTTCTAAAATCCTAACCATTATGGTAATGTCACTTATGCGTAAAGAATACCCTAACCTCTAATGTTATCTAAACCAACCTTTGATACCAACTATAAGGACCCGACCTTAAACATTACTTATTATTGAATTAAAATAATTATTCACATTGAGGATCTTTTCTTGTTTAGAGTTCTAGAGAATTAGATCCTAAATCATGCATTACATTCCACATTTAAACAAAGTGGTTACATAAAAGATAGTATTAAATTTTTTCCCCATCAACGGAAACATATTTAAAATAAAACATGGATTCATTTTTGACACTTCCTTGACACTATCATCATATCATGTACCTTTCCCTTGACCTGTGAAAAGTATTTAAAAAAAATAGGGTGAGCATAAAAAGCTCAGAAAGGGATATAAAAATTCAGAAAGGAAACATCAGTACATGTATACATAAGAGTCAATGAAATCATACTTTACTCATTATACATAAGCATGTTAACATACCTCATGAAATCATAAGATTTATGAAAAACTCATAGAAGTCATTAGACATAAAGGTAACTTGGGGGATTCATATCAATTTTACATATGGATTAACCCCCATGGTTACATTTGGAATACCCATCACAGTATATTCCCTAAATCTCTTCAGAGAAACCTTAACATTTGACTCCTTCACGTTACCCAAGGCATTGGAGAGCTATATCGGGCTCAACCACCCTTAGTTTATCACGGAACCACCTGTCTTCATAAAAAATTCCCAAGAACCATAAAATAATCATAGCACATACCTTAAGCATAAAGGAAAGATAACATTCCCACATTTCAAAAACATTATAACATTTTAAGATATTGAAATAATGAATCCATTCAGAGAACCATTTTCAAAACCATTTAAAAGATTTATTAAAGAGATTTCTGAATCAAAGTGTCTCATAACACTTTGAATCTTTTAACATTTTTAACAGTTAATATCCATATAAATAAATTATTAAAACGATTTTTAAAACTTGGATATTAATGAGAAATATTTATAAGAAAAATTCATCAAAACATTTAAAACGGTATTTTAGTTAATGAGTTTTGAACAAAATGAGAGACACTTGAATACTATAATTGAGGAATAACATTTAATCAGAAAATTATAATATCATGATAATAAAGGGATTCACGATATAATATTCCAAAGGATATTATATAAACCATATAATAGTGAATTGGTGCATAACAACAATGAAGTCTCAATAGAAATGTAAAATGAGATGAAATCCCCTATAAAGAAGGTATCCTTAAATTAAGGATAAATCAATCTCATAATTATGTGTGAAAAATATAAATACACCCAATATAAGTGGTTATTATGTGTTGAATATCAATTTTCATTCACACATATTCAAAAAATGACATATTCAATAACTACATGTTGAACCCAAAGAAATCGAAATTGGGTTAAGATGTTCCCTTGGTAAAATTTGACAGCCTAACGACTTCACATTATAATTCACAAAATTAGTTGATGAGAGAGAAAGTGGTATCTCATCACATTGCCATAAAATTTACATCAATAATGATATATAAGAACATATCCCAACATAAAAATATGTAAATTAAAAGACAAAACAAAATAAGTCTTTTAAAAAGTGGAGGGTGAAAGGTTCCCCTACCGATTTGGGTAACTTTCGAAACGTACACCCCATGAAAGAAGGACTATACAACATTGATGTAAATACTCATAAACGAATGTATATTTAAAAAGTAGTAGAATAATGTGAAGTACATATACCACTCAAAGGAAATGGTGGAAAATGTAGCATAAATCTCACATGAATAAAAGTGAGATGAGAAACCCCATACAAAAACTCAGCAGCCTAACGACACCACTTAAAACTTACACAAAAATCAAATAGGTTCTCTCATCATATGAACATATAAATTAAAGTAAGAGTAATATAAAATAACATCCCCCATATATGAAAGAAGAGCTTAAAAGAAACGACGTAAAAGAGAGTACTTAAAAATAAAGAGAGAGGTAAGATCCCATACCTCAAGTCCGACTTGTCTTGTTCATTTTAATATATTCCAGAATAATAAGCTTTGGTAAATTTATAATTTCATAAGTTCCTCATTTAAAGATTATTATTTTTCTCTTATCACATATTATAATTTTATAATAATTGGTTAATAATGTGAGTTCATATCAGACGTTTTTTTCGATGTTTGGTACATGAGTCAAAAATGAACTTGTTTGAAAATGATTGTCCATGTAGTTATAAGGAAATCATCTCTATAATAGCGTTAATGATTTAAATATCATATATATCCATTACATATTAATTTTATATTATTCCATAATGTTTGTAGATAAAAAGAAATGAAATGCACCATTCATTGAGTCGGTGGGCCATACGTACACAAGAACGCTACTTTCATTTCATTGTCATATTAATGGAATTAAAAATAATTGAGACATATATATATATTATAATTCCATTATAATATATATTTCTTATATGTCACATAATTTAATTAATTTCATTCATTATACATTCCATGTATTGTATGAACGAGTCACATCATTTGAGGGGCAGTAGCCCACACTTCCTCGTATGAAATTATCGTATTTGCACAACATGCAAAGCATAAAGGTATTTTTTGAATATAAAATACACAAGAATATGTAAAAAATAAATACCATATATATCATATATAATAAATAAAGTGACATCATAATGGCCACCATGAAAGGTGTTAAGAGAATATTGAACAATCATCGTTTCGTGAGACAGTAATTCACCATCCACAGAAACAGTATGTTCTTCAACAATTAGATGAAGGTGTGTGTAACTGTAGCTGGAATCCATCACAGAAAAACATTCTAGTATATTGAAAATACTAGTGTTGTTACAAAATAAAGGAATAAAAAGAGTTTATGTGTTTGGAGAAGCAAAATAAAACAAAAGAACCCAAGTGAAGACATTACCATTAAATCAGGTAACCCCTATTGGTTTGAACCAAAAGGGTTTCTTGAAGAGCATTCTGCCAAAGGTGATGCTTCAATGATGAATAGAGGGATGTGGAGAGATGAAATGATCATGGTTTGGCCGAGCCAATGGCTTGAGAGGTGTGTGTAAGGTTGTATAGGTGGGTGCCTTTTATAAGAGAAGAGGAGGGGCACTCTTGGAATGTTATAAAATAATACTTTATTGTAAAATTCTTTTTGGATTTTAAAGGTCCCAAAAGGATATATTTCGAGGATAAGGTGATAAGGTTTCGAAATCCACCCATAAAATAGGTTTTTGAAAAGTGTAAGACTTGGAATTTACCACATCTTCTCATTTTATTCAAATCTTTCATTTATGTGGTAATCACTACATCATCACGGTGTCATAAATAATTTAATTTATTTAATGTCTCAAAATTATAAAAAATATACTATGATGTAGGAAATATTTTTATATTTCCAATGAATATTTATAGTATAAGAGATAATTTACACAGACAAAAATAAAATTATTTTACTTGGGTGATACATACTTTTTTTATATTTTTCTTTTAAAAAAATAAAATGATAAAGTGTCACTATCACACAAAAGTGATTCCATGGGGTCCCAAAGTTTGGCACAAGGCATAACATTGTAGGCCATTACACAAATAGTAGAATTAATACATATTTTGGAGTCATTTGGTATTATTATGATATTATTTTATTATACTTAACTACCCGGTTACTAATTAATCACGATAATTAAAGATAATTACCATCGTTACTATTCATAATGTCAAAAAACAAAAGATTATTAATTACATAATTTTGACTTTCTGATTCCAAATATCGAATCCATTTTACCAAATTCAGAACACAGAAATTGCAATAATTAATTTAAAAATATTTCCCGTTGTCGAAACAAATAGCGGGTTTTTTTGAAACAATATCTATGAAAAGGTTGGCACTTCTTTATGTCCATTTTCAAAGTGAAATTAATTCTCATGGCCGCCATTGAATTAAATGGTAATAATATATTATAATTACACTTTAAAACCAACTAAAATATAATCTATCCATATATTTAAATTAGATGAAAAATCAGTTTTTATGTAAAATGCAGTATTTTTCACTACTCATTAAAAAAATTAACAACGTCAGAAACATACCAAAAATTTAACCAAAGTAAATTTAAATTTTCCAATCATAATGAATAAGTTTATTTTGATAAATAGAGCTTATAAAATTGTCAAATGTTAGATTCAAAAAAGGTTCACCATCAAAAGGTGATAAAATAATGGTTTAAAAATATCAGAGTATTTATTCTTAAAATTGGATTCATTTGGATTTTAAGCCTCTAATATTTATTGGATAAATGTAAAAATATTTGACAAACATATATAATATTTTTGTAGTTATTTCTGTTCATTACCTCCATTAAAACATCTAGGCGTTAACTATTATAAAATTATTATATTATTAGTGTGCAACGTAATATTTCAAAGAAACTCGTTGTTGTGTAAAGGGTACGCTATCGAGCATAGCATTCCCTTTAAAGTAGTATTAAAATTTTATTCAAAAATATTGATAAACATTATAATTTAATATTAATTATTTACCAGGGATGTTACAGGCCGCACCCTAATAGGCCGGACCCGGACCCGGGTCGGGTCAACACAGTTCGGGCCGACCCAGGGGGTCTTGGGCCGGGTCGGTCTGGGCCCAAAACCCCTTAATTTCAGACAGTTCTGTTTAAAGGCCCATAACATGGGCTATAGACATCAAATTGAAGAACAATCAGTTGTGATGCGGTCCTTGGATCGAGGCGGTCGTTTATGTATATTACACTGAAGGTTTCGGAGAACCTTGGGTATGACCGGGTTAGTTCGAACACGAAACAAACCGGGCCCTCGGAGCGGAAACACTTATCTAATGAGCTACGGACATCAGATTGATGTGCCGTCGACTTTTTTGGTTTCCTATTAGAGATACAGACATTTTGGCTTACTCCACTCGAGGTTTGGACTCATTTGGAGTACGGTCGTGTTGGTTTTGACTTAAAAACCCAACCGGGCCCCTATGACGAATAAGCCAATAACTCTCAGACCGGGCGTCCGATTGACGCGTCGTTGGTCACGTTATGTTCCTATTGTCAAGTCAGAACTTTGGGATACATCAACTCCAGACTACGTGTCAGTTGATGTATCGACCCCCTTGGCTCGTGGAGCGGACCCTCCCAGGATCGAGCATGTTGTTTGCAGGAACCCTAGAGCTGGCTGCGACTGCAAAAATGATGACGACTATACTGAAATCCTCCATGGGTTCAGCAACGATGACGGATGCACTGAAATACTCCATGGGTTCAGCAGGGAAGAAGACCATTCTGGGATCCTTCATGGGTTCAACGGTGATGACTTCTGTTCTTGTATCCTTTGTGGGTCCAGCAGTACGTGACTACTATTCTTGTATCCTATGTGGGCCCTATAGTATTTGACTCTGTACTTGTATCCCACATGGGTCCGACATAGTAGTTGTTCTTGTATCCTTTGTGGGTCGGACAGCTTAGCTGGTCTTGTATCCTACATGGGTCAGACAGCTTAGATGAATCAGTGGCTACATCTGATCATCTCTATCGTCTTACAAAGAAGTATATATGTGTGAGATGAGTGTTGACATTTCAATCATTATCTTTGATATGATTGACTTTCTTTCCTAAGTGGATTGGGTTGTGTTATCCTATGTGGGTTGGTTGTGCTATCCTGTGTGGAATATATCGAACATGGGATCGGATGATGTAGCTAAACTAGAATTAATGACTTAGATATATGTATGGGCATATACCTAAGTAGAGTTTGTTGTTACTTCGTGATTGTATATTTACTTTGTGGATTATCCGTTGTGGATTCTGGGAGACCTTTGGGGGTCTCGGGGTCCCTACTGAGTAGCGTATACTCACCCCTACATGGGCTATTCCCGCACTACATTGTGTTGGATGCAGATGATGGACAACGATGATTGTGGTTGAGGCTTGTGGAGAAAGTCGGTACCTGGAGGTGGACCACTGGGCGGAACATACACGGACCGGACAGCTGGACCCGAGGAGCTAAGGAGGCTATCTGTAGCCACCCTTCTGGTGGGAATTCTTTTGGATGGCTTGACATTTCTATTTTACTTTCAGATGCTGTAATTTCTTTTCATTTGTACTTTACATCAGTTGGGTTTGTATTCTGGCCCATTTCCTTTCCAGCACTTACAGTCGAACCCAATTTACATAGTGTTCATTTCAGCTTGCTTACTCTATGGTGTTTGTTTACTTTATAAAGGCAATGCATTCCCTTTTTATTGGGATTTACGCCTTTGGTGCTAGTCACCATCCCCTGGCCTGTGGAAGGCGGGCTTGGGGTAGTAACGGTACGGGCCCCGAGGATGGGTCGTGACATCGACCGCCACTTTTATCACGCGAATCTATGTGAAAAAACCATATCTTGGTTATTCATAATGTGATCGTGTGGTTTGGATTTTTTTTATATATTTTCATGGTGGATAACCCTTATGGGATCGTTCGGCCTCCCCTACTCATTGTATATATTTTATTATGGTAGACCACTTCTCTTTTTAGTATGATGGTATTTTTCATGTCATTGGATTTCTTTGGGGGCTTCGTTTAGTGTCGTGTGTTTTTTAATGCGGTTTTCATCTGTCTCTACAGTTTTTGGTAGAATCTAATGGACTGATTATGGTTTGAGGTTCAATCCATAATAACACATATTTCTATGGGTTAGTGTCCCCTCTCAGTGGTTCTTCAAGCCCTAATTCTTTCATTTATTTCATTAGACCATTTGTCAAAATCATCCAATTGGTAGTTCTAAAGAATGTGTTATTTTTCCCAGTTGAATGAATCCACTCCCTGTAAAGGCCTTCCCTCTCCAAGAACTACTATATCCTCTAATTTTCTCTAACCAATCTCGGTCATCCTAGTGCAATGGTTAGTATTGAGGTTTTGGGATTGTGTTGTTTGATTGGTTTTCAGAGTTTCAGTTGGTGTGACAATGAATATGGTGTTCTTTGTTCTTGTCTTGATGAATCTGGTTTTCTACCATTGTCAATTCCTATTGATTGTGATTCTTGATGGATGGGGTGCTCTGATGTTTTTTGGTTTCTTCACGTTGGTGATGGCGGTTTTTAGTGGACACATTTATGTGTGTTTGTGGATATCTAAAGTGAATTTATAATGCTACTACAAGGTCAATACTCTAGATGGGATATTGATGATTAGGATGATGACTGGAGTGTAGGGTGTTCATATTGAGGTGTCTTATAGTTTGTGTTGGTGATTATTTTTGTTGATTATGAATTTTTTATATGAATGTGTGGTGTGTATACTAGTGATGGTTATTAATTTATATTTATTTTTTTATGGTGTAAATTCTTTTAGTATGGTTTGAGATTTGAGATATTAATTAATGAGTGACTGATGTTCTAGTATACCTAAATAATTATTTAATTACTAAAACAAATTCTACTTTTTCCTTTCATCAATAACTATTTTCACATGGCTCATTATTATTTACTCATACTTATCTCACATTTTCTTAAATCATTATTCCATATTTCTTTATTTTGGATCCAAATTTTTGAATGTATGGATTATCTTATTTTATTCTAGAATATGGTCTCCCACCATTATTTTCATCTTATTCTATACAATGATATTCACTGTTTAATAACTATGATTACCCTTACTGATCAAATTATCTTGACACCTTATATATTTTTTATATGGTTATAATGTAGAATATGAAGTATGATATGTATGTACGGATTTTATATAGGAAAGTTTTTCATCATAGTGTAGTCTAATATAATATTGGTATAATAGAAAAAATTATTACATAATGATATGGGTATTATTGTGAATGTGTTTTTATAAACATTCTAAAAATAAAAACAAAAAACAACCTTTGGTGTGTAAGAGATTAAATATCTCCTGAAGATATTCCATGTTTTTGAGGGATAAAATATTGGTCTTGTTTATTTTTATGAAAACTAAGAATTTAATGATTTTGACAGTATCACTATATACTGGAGTGATTGTTTGGGTTTGTTATTTTTGGAATCCAATTTGGCTATTTTACTTCGGAGATTATGATATTTTCATGAGAGGCTAACTTGATAATTATGGATACCATAATGGGATTATAATTTTGTGGTAGATTATATGTTAAAATTCATAGACACACCTTTATATGTTTTGTGTGATGTTATTTTTCTAAACATTATACTATATTTGAGGAATTATTATTTGGTTGCGTTATATAAGTTTAATGTTACCAATTATTTGGGAATACTGCTATTATATTTTTATGATGTACAAAAAAATGTATGATATATCCATTGAGGTCAAAATATTCAATAATGTTGAGGATATTTGTGTTTTTTTATATAGGGTTATTTATTAATGGAATAATCTATGTTTAACCATGTGGGATACTATTACAATTTTTGAGTTTAAAATTTAATTACATAATATTATGCTTTATTCTTTTTTATATTATATTACTATCATATATCAATATTTGATTTACTAAAATTAATATGAATATAGTTTTATTCTTTTCTAGATTATATGATCTATTTAAATTTTATTCTTTAGGAACAATAATTATTCATCAGTGAAACTCATCATATTGACTAAAAAATATATAAATACGGAATCTAACATAAACAAGAAACCAAAGGATTAAATTTCATCTATTAATTGGATGGAAATAGAGTATGTTTATTTCCTTTTGTTCTAGGTGAAAATGGTAATGTAATTAATTACACTTTGAAAATGATCTTTAAATAAAAATATTATCCAGTTATCTTCATTTTATGATAAATTAATGGTCTTCTTTGTCACTTAATGACATATAGGTTAATGTGAATTGACATTCTATTAATAATTAATTTTTTTATAATATTTTTCTATTGTTCAAGTTAATTATTTATAAACTAATTTTCTACTATTATCTCATATTTTCAATTCAGAATAATTTACTGCAATAGGGGAACATTGTTAGGTGTTCTTTAATATGAATATTTTATTTCCCTTTACTAAATATTAAAACAATAAAATATTAATGTCGTTTACAATATTGGGTTTCAACAATAATATTTTGTAATGTTAAATAATTTATTTAAATTTAAAATATAATATGGTGACGATGAAATTTATTACTGCCGTTTATAATTTAATAACATGAGTTTTTAAAATAATCTTATTTTTGACATCATATATTAAACAAAACACCATACTTCAACAATATTATATAATTTCCTTTTATATATTAATTTTAAAAAATAACCTAAGAATTAAAAATTATTAATAGAAGAGAAAAATTATGATATACATAATGTTTCATATTCAATATAAATTTTTTGATAAATTATTAAGAAATAAGAAATTAATTTTTAGTAAAACCATTTTACATGTCAAAAATACATTTTATTAAAATGTGCTCAATTTTATTTTCATGTTACTAATATAAATTTTATTTGATTAATTGGATATTATTTTTCAAATAATAATTACAAAAAAAGAATAACTATGAAATTTTTTAATTTTATAACGTGCTTAATGATTTTTTTAATAATGATAAATACCAATTTAAATGAAATCAATATATTCAATTGAATTATTTGAAATGAATCATTTTGAATTTTTTTAATATAATTATTTCAATTTTATTAAATATAATCTATGGTTTTAATAGAATCAATATTATGCTTAATATTAATAAGATGTTTTTTAAATATTTTTTAATATGATATATTTGAAAATATTTTTCTTTTAGTTTGGTATGTTTATTTTAAAAATAGATTTATCATATTGTATAGATATAAAATTTTAACATCTATTTTATACTTTGGTTCATGGTAAAAAAATATTGTGAATAAGAAATCATTATTTCTTGTCCATTTGATTTGTAATGGCTATAAATATTGGACTCTACTATATAGGTAAATCTTGTAATTATAGTTAAAAACAATATCACAATGCTCTAAAAATATATATAACACTATTATTAATTATATTTAAATTGTATAGATCTAACAAGACCATTAAATAATCTATAATTTGACATTATTGGGAATTTTTTTAATAAATTCATTTATATTATATTAAGTAACAAATAAATGCCAAATGACACATTAATTATTTTCAGAAATAATTTATTTGATCATTTGAATAAATTGTGGTTATTTTTAGTGATAAATTATATTTTATATACTAATAAAATTTCATATCGTAGTATTTTATTTGATATTTTTAGTGATTATATTATTACCGTAAATGTTGGTCTAACACATAAACTTGGTTAATGAAAATAGTTTTCAAATAATGTAAAAGATTTTAAAAACAAAAAAATGTAATCTTTTTGGGCGATTTATTGTGTTAAAATTATTTATTTGATGCATAATATATTTTATTGATGTTTTTTATTTTTATATTGGAAATTAATTTCACTCAAAATATTTGATAAATTCAAATTATGTAAATAGTATAGAAAATTACATTAAATTTATTTTATGTTAATTAATATTTTAAAAACTTTTTAAAATATAATAATCATTTTATATTTTCAAAATCTTATATAAATTAAATATATTTTAAATTTAATCATCAATTGTCCTTTTCTGTAAATTTCATGAATACTATATATTAAAAAACGCTATTATTGTGGCAATCATTAAAATGGTTAATCTAAGGCTAAAACCATATGATAAGGGTTAAGGAATCACCGATATATATCTTTCCATTATTTAATGTTATTATTTATATTTATTTATATCCTAGATTCTAAATTAATAAATTTTTAGTCAAATTTTATATAAAAATATGTTTTATTAATTTAACACATTAAGTATTTTCAAGGGTGCCTCTCCCCTCACATATAAATAGATATCAAAACTCCTATATTACTGACAGTTAAAGAGACACTTATATGAAAAAAAATATCTAAAACATCCAAAATTATTCACCATATTAACTCTATTGTGTATTTATTTATAATTTTTCATCATTATCATCTTTAAAGATAGATCAAAATGAGGTTATTCAAATAGATGTTAATAATCAGAATCTCATATTTTCTTTTTTTTACTTCTGATTCCAAAAACACATATCATTCCCTAAAAGAATTAATATTTAATTATAATTAAATATAATATACATGAATTTCATTATTTTAATGGAGTATCCTTATACATTATCTCTTTCAATCAAATAGGGAACCAAAACATCCTTATTATATACATGTGGACCACCACCTCCATGAATCATTATGATTTTTGTCAATCACTACCTAAAATGGATATTTACAATTACATATATTAAGTATATATATATAATTTTGTGTCTTTATTAACATTATATAAATAAAATATATCAACTAATTTTTAATCCTTCTCTCTTTTAAACAATGATGATGGTGTTCATTTAAACATGTGTATTCCCACCTTTACAAAGTGATATGATTCATTTTTTGATATATTAATTTAATGAATGGTAATAAAATTTTATTGTATGTATAATACTTAAAAAGAGGTATTCATTATTATACAAGATATAATGGAAGAACGACTGAATTTACCAAATTCATCATAGAATACAATTTATAATTATGAAACAAATGTCCTCAAAACACTCGATATAAACATAACTGGTTATGTTATTAATTTTCAATATCTGAATAATAGAAATTAATTATTTAATTATGAGGTAACTTATACATATCAATGTTTGACAATAAGTAAATAAATAATATTACATTATTATACATCAATTAAACAAATGAAATATAATGTTATGAATCTAGGTAAGGGTTTTCTTAATTTAATTTTCGATCATTAGGATATATTTACACTTAAATAAATATATTACAAAATTATTGTGTCTTAAATGGAAAATTATTAAATTATTTTTTATTTACAATTTTTTATAAAATTTAATAATTGATTCACATAGTCAATAAATTATTATTTCTCGCTTTTTTCATGTAGTATTTCTAGAGGTTATTTTATAAATATTATTTCTTCAAGATGTTTTCTTAATAAAAACATGAATTATTTTATATGGACTATTTGCTACCTATTGGGATATAATATCATGAATTAGTATTTTATCCTCAAATTTCTAGTTACTTTTAATTACAATAATTCTATAGATATTTAATAAAATGTTATAAAATATTCAAGGGTTTTCATGGACTCTATTTCAATTAATTGAGACAAAATTAATTATATTCACAATGTCGTATTAATTTGGATTATGCACTATATGATATATATTATTTAATTTAATATTCTCATGATATTATGGGTATTTCTAAATAATATAAAATCCCAGCCATCAATACTTTTTTGATTTTGAAAATACCCAATATTAAAGGATTTATAATCGTAATATTCCTTCATAGAGACATGTTTTGATTCATGCACCCATATTCATTTATACTATGTATAAACTAATTTATAGAATATTATATAATAAATATTTTCATTATCATGGTTTATTATGTTCCTTCTTCTGTTCATTTATTCAAACGGTTTTAGGTATTAAAATTAGATAAAGGTTTCTCCTTTAAATACTTTGTTTGAAATGTATTAATGATATTTTTCCCAAATAATATTCCATGTTATTATCATATTCCAATATATTTAATTCCTAATAATATGTTAATTCTTAATTTTATTTTCAATAATCATTACATGTCATTTTAATAAATTTAGTATTAAACCTTTTAACATTTTATGCATTGGTCACTTTTTATTCTCCCACTAATATTTGGAAGATAGTGAATATTTTTTACATTTTTAACATGAATATAATTTGATAACATCAATAAAATTTTATGATTTCTTGATTCATTAAAAAGTTACCATGGATATTTTTAAAAAAAATATCTCATATTTTTTGAGAATTTTTTTAGAATGAGATATAAATAAATACAACTCTTCCATGTTTTTAGAGATGTATTTTCAATAATTTTTTTTATTTTAATAAAGTTATTTAAAAATAAAAATAGTATTTCACCATAAATGTTCCACTAATATTTTAAAGGAAATTTTAATCCATGAAATAATCATTTTATTCTAGTTAGGCATTAATAGAATGTGTTCAAACAATATCATCTGTATTACTTCTGAGGGTGGTTTATTATTATGATAATAATATATTTTTAAAACAAAACAAATTTCAGGGAGTTTTTTTAGAATGATATAATTAATAATATAAAATATTATAGAAAAACATGTATGGGAATATATTATTTGATAGGTGGGAAAAAATTATATTGGACTCTGTTTCCTTTGTATTTGAAATAGTATTAACTTGATATATGTTATGCCCAAGAGATAATATAGTTATATTACTCTAAAGAGATAATTTTTTAACTAGTATATGTAACTTTTAAGAGTTTACTATCTCTATTAGGGTATGTTTATCATAATTGATTCTTATAGTAATCAACTATAGGTGGTTCTATAATTAATGATTGATTTTCTAAGATTTCCAATGATTGAAATAAAATTAAATTTTCTATTTGATCAGGGATCATGCTGACATGGATCATTAATGTTTACTCATGGGTCCCCTAAATTTTCTCAATTTCATTTTAAATTTAATCATTATTATGTTATAAATTTTAAAATGTATGTATTCTATTATGTTATTCCCAGAAATATTGAATGTATTCTTATACTACTTTTCATGTTATATTCTTAAAGAAGATATTCAATTGTTAATGATTATGTTTATGATCTAAGAGAATTTTATCCAACCCTTTTTATGTGTCTTTAGGAAATTTTATAATGATGGATGTTATGTAATATATATTGTGAAGGGTCTCAAGTGGGTAATGATGATTGTTTCTTGTTGAATCTCAAATTATTGGTATTCTGAAAAAAAAATTACCACTTAATGTCATTGGAATTTTTATATAAGTGAAAATGGTGATATTATAAAACATTAAACCTAAAATGTATATAGATATTATAGTGAAAAAATATGTCTTTTTAGTATTGAATATATTTTGAATAGAATACCGTGAATTTATAAAGGATTCAAATATAAATGTTTTTTGATTATTTTATTTTCACTATATATTAGAGTACGCATTTGGGGAGATTACATATACAACATGAGAGTGTGGTGGAGTTCAAAATCTACCTCAAGTTGGGTAATGATACTAATTATATGTTCTAATATTGAATGGATCATAATGTGATGCATGATTCAAAGAACCTCCTTGTAGAAATAGGGATTAAGTCTGTTATGTACGCACGAACACCAATATAGGGATCTATTGTGTTCATTTATAAGAAGGATAAATTGAAATTTACATTATTATTTGGTTTTAAAAATTCTGAATCAACTGAAAGTTATTAACTGATATCTAATAATTCATATAAATGATATTTCTGATCTATTTAGTGGAGATACAATCTTCTACAACTTCAACATTAGATATTGTTATCAATAGTTTCAGGTGAGACACTATAATATTCCAAACAAAAATTTCTAATGCAGGAACAAAATCTATAAATAATTTCTGGTTTTTTCAACCTAACAAACAAAAAATAACCCAAATTTAATTCATGAGAAGAGTATTATATTGATACTCAACTGAATTTATAACGAATATTTTCATCAAAATATTATTTTCTTCATAGATGGTGGTGAAAATTTCATTGTACATTTCCATTTTTTTCGTGTAGTGGGAGAATATATCTCATGATGTGATCTCAAAGTGTATTATTGGAATGACTGGGTACACTTCATGGGGGAATTCCATATTTGAATAGAGAATATATTTTGACCAATAAATTTTTTTATTTGTTTTATATTTTTATATTCTTAATAGTGTTTTTATTCATATATTCATGCTAATATAAAGATCTTACTAATGTCTTATAAAGGACAATTCATGTTTTGAAGCACCACAAACACAGATGAAAAAAAGGTAATTTTGTTTGGTTATAAGACGTTTTGAATTCATTCTATGGGATAATGGGGATATTAAAAATCATTGTTCTACGTGTTTCTACTACCTGGTAGAATTTAGTTTTTATAAAATGATGCTTCATGTATCAAAAATGTTGCATTTTTTATGTATGTGGATCATGTCGTGGTGTATATGACATCAATGAGGAGGTGAATAAATTTAAATAAACTTTAATGGATCTTTACATAGATGTAATTACGAACCACTTGATGTGATTGAAACAATATGTATTTCTAGAATGTTTTATTGAATATAAAAAATATATATATTGAGTTACATATTTACCCAATATGAGAATAACCATTATCTTTGATGGTGGATTAAGTAACAAATGAATTTATGCTTTGATGTAATGTGTGCATGAGGAATTGGATGTATTGTTCCATATTGTGTGTGTTATAAAATACCAACTTAGGTTGGCCAGGAATATAGTAGTGAGTGGATATGAAGATACTTTTTTACAAAAATAAAACTTTTTGTCTTGGAGTACCAGGTTAAAATTGTTCTATAATCTCTATGAAATGTTCATTGTCTTTATTATTATTTAAATAGATTTTATATATCTTATCTATAGTTCTTATCAATAAATTAAAAAATAATACGTTTTATTTTCCACCACCCATGACTATATATGTTGATCTAATTATCAATGTTTTTGATTGTGTTTTAGAGCCTCTTAATATTTGATATGAGTTGGGGAAGGAGTCTCAAAGTTCTATATTGGAAGCCTACCTTGTGCCAAATAACATGTATCATAGAATTTATCATATGTAGTTGTTTCTTGTAATTAATAAGTATATATAAAGGTTTGATACTTGATTTCCCACATGTTATCATGGGAAAAAAGAGAATATATAGCTTGGTGTTCTTTTATAGGAACATCTCATTTTAAAGTAGAGAAGGGATGAAGTCACCATGGTCATTGTTACATATATGATAAATAATACCAAAGTTAATGAGGTAGTATCAGTCATAGTTTATCAAATAATGATGATAATCCATATTAAATGAATTTAGAAGTCCTATATAGGGGATAATATGTAATGTATATAAATTTATAGGAGACTATAAACACATGATATCCCTTATAACATGATTTCTAATAGATACTCGCAATTCACATAAAATATTTTGATTGGGTTTTAGAAAACATCGGTTATTTAGGTGGATTTCAGTACATCCCACCACCCTCCTATTGATGGAATATTTATGAATATTATTATGTTGTCCAGATACATGATAGTTGTTTGTTTCAAATATTTTGTATATTTAGGGGCAGAAAATATAGTTATTGATAAATTATTATATAGAAATATTTTTCAGGACAGAATCTATATGGAACCATGTAGGGATACTTATAGGATTCCAATCTATCACCCTTATGTTTACTAATGGTATGTTTGGATTTTAAGGTTTGGATGAGTCTTTTCAATGAGAATATGTGCATGTAATGTTAATTTATAAGATAATGGATATTATGGAATATATCAAGAACTCAATTGCAAAGCATAATTATCGAATAATTTAGTTACATATAGGCAATGTATTTTATCATGTATCTAATTTTTTCCACATTATATACTAGGGTAGGGAATATTATCACCCAGACCTGTGGTATTGTTAGTGAATATCATATGGGATACACTAGTAGTACATATACTCTCCCATATACTGTTATTATTTTCCCTGCCTAATGTATTTCATATATATCATATTTAATGAAAATTTCTTCATCCATCTCAAATTCTTGATGACGGGGGTATTGATATTGAGGTCTATATATCATTAAAGGAGTATAAATTTCATAATTATGAACATAGTTTGAACACAGTCTATGGTAAATCTTTTGTTATGTTATGTGAGTTATAGAATATATGATTTTCTAGGAGGAATCATACGAGTAGAAATCGAATAGAGGATCCTAGTGGCTAGGACTTTTCATTGATTTAGTTGATCAAAAGGTAATGGTTATTGCTGACAGAAGACTATTCCTATTGGGAGGATGATGTATGACCCCTCTCCTTTTATAATGTTCAAACCATTAAAATTTTACCCAAACTCAGTTTTTTATTTTAAGAATCAATCAAAGGGGATAAATTTTTTATAAGACTATGTTGGTGATTTGGGAAGAGGCAAATAAATGTATCCTAAGGGATGAAGTTCCATCAACTTGTACTGTGTCTTATTATAGGCTAGAATATCAATTTAAATTCTACCATCTAGCAAGAGGATTGACGTATATTTTTATATGGAATAGGGAATTTTAATCCATTAATCCATTTTTCATAATTAAATTGTATCCACTTATTTGGCCAAGAATAATAGTTAATGAGGCCACTCCACCTCTCTTTTGGTTTTTGATTCTTCGTTACTAATACACATATTATTTCCTTTCAACATGATAAATTAAAATACTGTCAATAGATCTAACAATCAACGTTTTTTAATAAAAAATAAAAATAATAACTAAATATCAACACCATTATTTAAATAATATATCATATAATATAATATTTTATGGACAACTTAGTTTAATCCATTTTATCTTGAATCAGAGTCCAATATTCACCTAGTTGAACTCTCATATCCTATTTTAGGTAGTCTCATGATTTTCCCATGATATCTCAATAATTTATTGCATATGTTGATTATGTGTTATATTCAAATTAAATGATTGTGAACAAAAAATAATATATATATTTATATATATATCATTTTTATATTGAAGAACAATATACATATTATCAATACATTAATAATTAGGTATAACCTTTTGGTAACTAATAATTTAGTGGGTAATTCAATGTTTTCCTCTTACAGGTGAACTAGTAAGGTATCTTAGTATTCCAATAATTGGAATAGTGATTTGGAAGAGAATATAGGATGTCAATGATGAACCCTTTGATCCATTATTACATATTTCAATGGAAGGATTAGGGTATAATATGAATTGAAACCATTTATTGAGATTGAATAGATTTATATATTTTTATATTTTAATAAATGTGGAATTATGATCTAATTGAATTTCATGGAAATGTTCTTGAGTATGGAATTCATTAGAGGAAGTCAGTGGGTTCCCCTTAGGTTGTATTTTTTGGAAAATCCAATGAGGTAAAATGATATGGATTTCCTCATGATATACATTGGATTATATGATGATTCATTATAGTTAATTCTATGGTCCATCTGACCTTTAAATTTGGTAAATTTTAAATAAAATAAATTCCAAATATTATTGTTATGGATTATTTAGGGGTACCCTAATCAAATGTTGTGATATGACTTCCCCGTATTTTTCATTATAATGTTTTTGTAGAATGATTTGGGTTTGTTACGAGGACTATAATATATCTATTACATTAAATTTCAAGGGAGATACCCTGAGTTCAATCATATCTAAATTATTTTTTAGACGTTCTAGAAAGGAAATATTAAAACCCTGAGAATTTTTGAAATAATTTGTTTTTGAATTAATTTATTAATATTGATATTTTTCATTATTTGAAACACAATGATTGTTATTTATTACATAAAACACTTAATTTTTCTTTTTTTACCAACCAATTATATTTTCTTATGTCACACATTGTCTTATATTACACACTATACTATGTTTATCATTCATTACACCAAACATTTAGTTTAAGAGAAATGCAACATACTATGAAAAACATATTATATTGTTTGATAGATTTCAACTTGTTTTTTTGGAATGGAATGTATGAATAATATTTACAAAAATATGAAAATATATGGTCTACACAAGAATATATAATTAACATTTTATTGACCAATTATTTAGAAATGAAAATAAAAATTTGTTGAATATAAACGATATATTTTTTCCTAAAAACAATTATTATAAAAATTAAAAGTGTTAAATCAATAAGTTAATTAAATTAATTTAGCAAAATTTTCTTAATTATATATTTATATTATATTCAATAAATTTTCTAACATTTATCTTATGTGTTTTCATTACAATATTTATGAGGGAATCAAAGTTTAGTATTAAAACGTTAATTGTTTTAAAAAAATAATTTTAATCACTGTTAGAAATCTTATTTTAATATTTGTTGAAAAACATTTAATATAATTTATTTGATAAAATTAAATTTATTTATGAAACAAAAATTCCAATATTATCATAGTAAATAATTTTTGAATTTTTTAAAAATATTAGTTTTCTTATGAATACTGAAAAATAGAGAATTCTAATTGAAATTGTCATTTTAATTAATTTTTATAAAAATTATAATTAAAAATATTTTTTTTAAAAGTAAATTTAGTTCCATGATATAAATATTAATCCAATTTATACAGTTTTAATATTTTTGATATAGGATATTAAATATTATCAAATTTCTAAATGTTTTCTCCTAAAAAAATTCTTTTTCCTCACTTCTACATGGTTGATTTTAAACTAAAATTTCCCAATTATATGAATTTAATTATATAAAATGGATTCCATAATTTTAATTATAAAAATTAATATTATCGTATATGGTGATATTCATTTTTTTACCAAAATGAATAGTAATTAAAATAAAAAATATTTACTGTGCTTATGGTATAAAATTGTTTTTTTTGTGGTTAAACCTTTTTTATAAGGATTAAAATGACATATAAATAAATGAAACATATATTTTACGTTTATATTTTGATATTATAATGTATAAGGTTATATTATGAAAAAAATAGGACCCTTTTTTCATGTTATAAATTCTGGTCCACTTTTTTGTTTTCAAAACATTACAAATGAGAAACACACATAACTTATAAATACCCACCACCCTGTCCTCTCATTTTAATAAGTTAAAACCATTTTAGTATGATAATACATAATAAATCAGATCAAAAAAATACCTTCTCTCATAATATAATTATAGTTAGGTAGTATTGCAGCATGTGAATACTTTTGTTGAATATGTAAGAAGGGTACCCGAAAATAAGTAGCATTAATCAATGAGAATTTTTATTATTTTCATTCTCCATAAAAAATAATTATTCTCATACCATGATTATATAATAACCACATTATATTACAAATAATTATATGTTTTTATTTTACATAATCTTCATTCTAACATGTTAAATTACAACAAATGGGTCACAAAATCATCATGCCTATATACTGTGGACTACTTCCTCACAAACTAATGTCATTTACTATTCCAATACCACCAATCATAGTTTGAAATAATTATTTAATTATTGTTATATATTAATTTAATTTTATTATTATTTAATTATTATATCATATATCATTTCAGGATTTTAATTTTAGGGTACTATGAAAATTTCACTCAAGAGAATGGGAGGCCCTCGCCTCAATAAGTAATATGATTCATTCATGCTTTACATTGATTGTAATAAGGATGGGGTTGATAAAACTATGTCCTATATATGGAATAAGAAACATTATAAAATGATAATAAATCATTTACCTTTCATTATTTCAATCATTATATAGTTGATAACTATTTTCATGTGTGGGTACTTCCTAGCATCACAATGAAATGATTAATTATTTTTCTATATCTAAATAGTAAACATTATTATAAATAAAAATATACTGAATATATAATATATTTTTATCATGGATAACAATATGGGTATTATGGATCCATTAGTAAATTTTGTGGATGAAAATGAAAAATCAAATCATATATGAAAAACAATTCACTTATGGCCGAAAATGAGACTTTATCATTGAATTGTAAATGAAAATGTAATTAATGATGGTAAGTAATTCATATATGGTGTGATTTATATATTTATGTTAATTTAATATATTTATAATTAACATATAATTATTATATTGTATTTTACAACATCTATAAATGATACCAGGACTAAAGGTAAAGGATTTATATACTCTTTTATTTCTGGGTAACATATGAAAATCTACCACTTGTTTCTTTTGTGATACAAATATATAATTACCCTTTGATACATTTTATTATGAATCAACTTGTTTTGTGGATATTTAATTTTTATTTGATATTATTATTTTTTTGTGAATATCAATAAAATGATTACTAAAGCGGTAAGGTATTTTGATCTCATGTTTTTAGTCTATGACACATATTCCAGATGCACCACCAACTTCATTTATGTGGTGTATACGAAAATAATGAATTTTTTTTGTATAATTATTCATAATATTATTTATTTTCATAAATATACATTTTTTGATCTCACTTTCATTAGATTTATGTTTAGTAATATATGAAATCAGTAAGTGGTTTTTTAAGAACTTTTACTCTTCAGGACATATGATTATGTTATACACCTATAATCATGTATGGGATTTGCATAAAAACTGATGAATTGTAGAATAATGAATTTAATTATCCTCATAATATTTTATGTTTATTTATCGTAATTCATTCATAGGCCTTGTATTTCAATGTTACCAAATTTTTTATAGTACTGTGTTTCAATCTCAGCATTTATTAAGATTTCTTAGGATTATTATTAAAATGATGATATAATACCACAATACTCTAAATATACTCAATAATTATTTCCAGATATATTAACTTCTTGTGATAATTTTTTTTTCATAATTTTCCTTCGTTTATGTGCTCTTGAGTTCAAATATAATTTTAAATAGAATTTGTATTTTTAATTGAAAGAGAATATTCATCCAAAAACATTTTTTTGAACTGTATATTGGGAATCCCAGACATTTGATTTTCAATACATATTTGTATTCTATAAATCTATGTATTAATTTAACTTTATTCTATATTATCCCATGTTATTTAATTATCTTATGATTCATGTCCTATAAAAATCCTATTTATATTCCAATATTCAATATTGTGTGGTTTGTTGAGAAGGGTATATTTTTTAAATGTTATGATTAATTTATAAAACCCTTGTATAAATGATATGGTTTTGAATCTTTCATGTTTTATATTTTAGATCATTTTATCTCAACTAGTATTATGTTTCCTTTCAACAAGTTCTGATGAAATGCATAATGTTTGATATGTTTATGAAGAATTCAATTTATAAATATCATAGTTGGATATTATGTTGTTTAACTATGTTGAGGTTTCTAGTGTTTCCATGTTTCTAAAGTCACAAAAAATTATGGTCCTTTGGTTTGTGTTTCTATAATGTAATGAATGTTCATGAGAAATTATATAACATCTATGTATGATACACTTAGGTCACTATATATGGTAATCTTAAGAATGGGTTAGGTAACATTTAGAAACAAAGATAAGAAAACAATTGAGAAATACCAAGGGATATTTATGTAGATATTTATAATTATTTCACTAATAATATGTAAAAGTATGAGTCCATTTATATGAAAATATCATAAATTTTTTGTATTGGATTGGTAAAGTAGTTTATAGTAAATTACGTCATGTTCTAGATACATCATGTGAACGTGGCTCTTAAATATAGGTATCTTGAGGTAACAACACAAAAAATGGTGCATTGAAATATTGATGTTCATCTCCAACTATCTGAAAATAGGATATTATACGCACTTGGATTAAAAATGTCATAGTATATTGTATTGTAAACTCAAAAACTCTTTGTGATCCATAATGAATAATTAAAATAGATTATGACTATTAATAAAATAGGGGAAGCCTATGGTGTAATAAATATGTAATAATATGTCATGGTTTGTACATATTATAAATTAGTTTTCTTTTTTTGTTTTTCCCACTATGATTAGTTTCTCTCTAACTATGATCTCTAGTTTTACCCAATAGAGGGAACCAAAATGAACTCAGTAAAAAATCAATAAGACAGAAAAAAAATATGTGAAACAAAATAAAAAGATTATTTTATTCAAGGCTTTTTTTACTTTTCCTAAATTTTTATCATAGAACATGATGAACTATGTTATCAATAAACACCTCTCAGACTCATTAAAAATGATAATGATCGATTTTTATGAATGTTCGGGTAGTGGATTCAATTAAGGAAACAATATTCAATATCCTATATGTTACTAATTTGGTTAGATTAAATCAAGTAAGGTATTGAATGAATGAAAAAGTGGTTTTCAATTTGTAAAAATAAGACACAATGCATGTGACCACAAAAAAATTTAAAATCATGGTTTAAATAATGGATGAGAATAATGGCCCCCAAAGGTATCATTGACTATTGAATGTTTTCATTTTTTAATGAATGGTAATTATTAAAATTTGAGTCCCAATGGAAAGTATCAAGAAGAAAATATATAAGGTTTTACATTTAATGGTTTTGTTATTGATGATGAAGAGACTATGGATGAAAAATGAAAGGAAAGAGGTGTTAAGGAATAATATATTGAAACACTGGTAATATAATATGAATGTGGATTATGAATTGAAGAATTAATTTATATTAATTTAATGATTATATTTTATATATCATGTATAATAATAATATGTATTAATTAAATGGGTTTTGAAAGGATATTTGAAAATATGTTGAATAATACTATTGATGTAGAAAATATATTAAATGGAAATTAATATTTTATGTAAAAGAAATGAATAATGTAAGATAAAAATTAATATGATTAATAGTTTGAGAATTTTTTTTAGTTTGTATAATGATATGACTAATATAGATAAAGTATATTGGATAGTATTGATTACCTAGAGACTGGTAATTGATTAGGTGAACAATTATCATGTTACTATTGAAGGATTTTATATCAATTATAGATTTTAGGACATATAAAATAGTCAATATTTTATATATCAAATTATTATTAATATATATTTTCAATATTGGATAATACTAGTTTATTTTTTCACCGTGAATCAATATATCACAAGATGAAGGTATTCAAAGGTTTGGTTTGTGACAATTAAGGGACATTTCATGATATATAGATGATAAAGGTTATGATGATGTTGATTAATTTTTTAACCTTAATTATACATTTTTTTGGAAGGGTTATATGGTTAAACAGTATAGATATGTTGATTTTTAACATCATATGACAATTTATTGATTATAATATCAATTCACTATATAAATATTTACCATATTTGTTAACTATAACATAACATTTATAACTAGTGATTGAAGGAATGGATTTTTGTTTTGTTCTGTAAATTATTTAGTTATTAAGATATGTAAAAATTCATCACTTAATGTATGAAATGATATGAAAATTGATCAAGCAACCATTATAGGATGAAATACTTCTTCTGAAATAAAAATATATCTAGTAAGTATATTTTTATCTATTCATAGTATGGATAGAAAAACAAACTTGCACAAAATTAGTACAATGAACATTATATATAATATTTTCCTATTATCATAATTTTGTATGAAATCAATAACCATTTTTACACATATTTTTTATGGTTTTTTATTCATTAACATTCTCATCGTCATGTTCTTTATGACTATTCATCAATTTTTGAGCAATAGTTTTTTCCTTTATCTATTTGTTTTCACTACCTGTTTATGTTATCCATATTTTAAACCTACTGTCATTTATTCCAGATGATATTATCACACCCCCTTTCCTTTTTCGTGTGATTTCTATTTAACGATTTTTACAATGTGGGTATCTATGATGGAATTTTCCAATGTTAAACCGTTGATGATCGAGATGAATTTCGAGGGTGAAATTAATTTGGGGAGGAGTGTAGAATGTATCAAACATATATTTTGTGAAGTAATATATTATATGTATTTTATTTTCATGATATTTTTTATTTTCAGAAAAACATAATTTATCTTGCATTGAACACAACACTATTTTTGTGTTGTATTAGATTTAAAATTGATATTTTTTTTATGTCACTCACAACATTTTGTTTTCATTTTGGTACACACAATACCAAGATTAACATGAATAACATAAAAAATATTTTAAATGAAAATGTAATTTCCAACAAATTCTATGTATTTCATTTAATTATATGGGATTATTTCGAGACTAGATGCTCAGAAGGCACCTGATTCTGAGGCCTTGTGATCCCAGAATGGATTTTTTAATATGTTTTAGTTCATTTACATAAATATTTGTGTGGATTCTATTTCATTTTGTATAGTGGTAAAATAAAAAATATAAATACATCATTGAATAAAGAATTTCAAGATTCACCTTGAGAGGACATAACATTGACCAGTAATGGTCGATCATAAATGATAAATTTATGACTTTTCAGTTGAAAATTAAAACTAATAAAAAGGACGTTTTATTTATTATTTCATCACCATTGAGCAGTGGCATGCTAGCACTGTGGTGCGCCAATGAACCCCCATTAATGTGTCCCTTTAGCTGAAGCATTACTATGTCATTGTTTCATAAATAATGAAGCATAATGATGAGATGATGCAACATAATAAAAAAAATGTGAAGCTTTTCTCTTTTAAGGAGACAATGGGTGAGAGAAACTATAATAGAGAGGAGATTTCTCTAGATGAATCTATAGTGAGAAATCATCTCCAAGGATGAGCAACAAAATAACCTATCCTTACACCCTTTGAATGATCACAAGCAACATGAGTGGTAGGTTAGGAATGGTGAATAGAGGCGAGTGACCCAGCTCTTCCTTGACCAATGAACCTATCCTAAGTAGGGGTAACATTTTTTATTTCGAATGTACATTTTTTTTAAACAATTATTAAAGAACCACACATGAATAGGTTAATATATGAATAGTAGTTATAGTGGGAAAGGAGCTCTATATTTTTGTTATGTATTGGGATATAAATTTCTTAAATTAGTAGAACATGCCCCTTGTTTTAAAATAACTAACGTGGAGGGTGAAAGCCAATACAAACAAGTCCATAGCACTTATTCCATTGTTTTTTTATGAGTTCATCAGGTATGATCTTTAGAAATGGTAGAAAGGTGTTTTTGAGGCGATATTAGGGGCGATAAAGAACAAAGAAGACTGCCATTGTTGATGATTAATGAATTGGACCATCGAAGGAGACCGAGTGGTCCGCGAATTGTGTCATTGGCCATGCCAACGACTGATGGTGGAAATGAGTTAGTGGTAGCACACTGAGGTATACAATGGCGCAATGGTGCAGCAAGAGACTCCGGTTCTCAGGAATATGGTTGGTGTGGATGGGATGTGGCCCGCGCCACACGGTCATCAGCCAACTGGCCGTGTCAGGTTGAGAAACCTGCACTACCTATTCCGAAGCTCCCCACTAGCATGTTGTTAAGTTCTATTGTGTATAACAAGGTGAAGAGGATTGTAATTTTATGACGTCTACATCCAAACCACCCCTCCTTGGGGGTTGGGCCCTAGGTCCCTATATTTGACACTATCCTTGCATCTGGGTTGGAGGAGGTCGGCCCATTGTGAGGGCCAGGCCAATGCCCACGAACGTCGATGTTGAGTGGCCTCGGTACGAGTAAAAAAAGATACTATTGTGTGATAGGCTAGATGGATAAATCGTGGATTCTAGGCGTCTCTGGAGGGGAAGGAAAATCGGCCCACCCATGCAACCTTGGCCAGATAAATCTAGTCCACTTTGCGACCCAGCGGGCAGGACGCACGGCTGAACCAGGATGGGTCCATCAAGGTCTAATGGGACTAGACCAATGCCTAGGTCATATCTGGTCATCTCAAAACTGAACTACGTTGGTTTAGATTGGTGTAATCACCTCAGGTATTGCAGGACACCCTGGCCGAGTCGGTTGGGTCTGTCTGACTATGTCATAATGGGATCAGACACAATCGTCCCCTATTTATGAAAACTCTACATCTTTATAATCAGGTGTCTCATTGATGTGTTGTATATAGATTTGTTACCCTTGATAATAGATGGATCTTTGGGAATCCTATTTTTTAGTTTCCATGGAGGTCTTTATTTGATTGATGGGATGAAAAATAGTTTCACCTAGAATCAGGAGAGTTATGTGGGGGAATACTCTTGTTGGTTGAGACCCAAATACAAGTGACCATTTGTGGTTCAACTCTTAGAGAACATTTTTTATCACCTCATGAAGACCCTATGTGGATCATCTCCTTGCGACCCATTGTGGACCAGCTCCTAGGGAGCCTATGTAGGTCAACTACAGGTTACCCGGTGTGAATCAACTCCAAGAATCCCTATGTGTATCAACTAAAAAACTATCTATGTGACCAAAAAACCCCATGGTTCTCTTCTCGGATGTGAACCTCAATATTCCATGGTATTTAGTTTATGGTTTTTAGTGTTGTTATTTATACTTTATATTATACCTCTCTGAGTTTTCTTTTTTCATGATCATTATTCATGGTTTTCATTGTGTTTTTCGTTTTGGTTTTTTCTTGTGGTTTGGGTCCCTACAAAGTCTTTTGTTACTCATAATTGTGTGGTCCATTACCAAATATGTTCTGTTTTGTGTAGATTACTGACAACCTGATGGAGGACATGGTGGCACCAGACTATGTGGTTCCATGTGACATATGGTAGGTAGGGCGGGCTTTTATGTATTCTGGAATATACTCTATACTTACTCATTAGGTAGGCTTTCTAGTGTATGTATTTACATTGATATCATATTTTTTCCTGTTCCAGTTGTCTTTTTTTGTGTTCAAATTCTATCAAATTTACCTCTATATTGTCCTTTTTTGCTCAGTGGTTGATTAATAGTATTCATGTTCTCCTATCCAGTTCTCTTGGGACATGGTTGTGTGTGTGTGTATAGGTACTCAGGGAAATGACTCCCACTTAAAGGTTGACTCCTTAGGTGCTTGATTCCACCCCCTATCCATCATGAGGTGGGTTGTGGGAGTCATGAAACATGCCCTAGGGGATGGGTCATGAAAAATTTATATAATAGGTGGTCATGTATACCTCAAATAATAGGAGAGTGTTGTTATGTTTTTGGGAGATAGTGTTAAATGTATCAAGTATTAAATTTAGATTCAAGGAGTCTATTGTTGGTGCGACGGCTAACATATACATACAACAAGACCGTAAATTCTGATTTTTGGCTCTATAAATAATAACACTGGGTGCAAGCATCGTGTTGGAAATGAGGGTTTCCTCATGTTCTTCTTGTATTCGAGTTAACTCACTAGGTATAATCTATTACCTTTGGTGCATCATGAACACTTTTAGCATGCCTCCTTGTAGAAATCCAACTATGATTCTGATGCATGAATGTGAGGACATCCCGCCTAGTGTTGAGGCATCAATTCAAGGACCCATGATAATGATGGCCCCACCTGGAGGTACACCAGTTGTACAACCACCTTTTGATCAACAGTTGCTTCCAGTATTACTGGTAGAGGATGCATGGAGGCTCTGTTCGTTGCATGAGTTCCAGAAATATAGACATCCCAGGATCAGTGGAGAGATAAATCCTTAGGATGATGAGGACTAGGTGGAGGTTGTGTCATGGGTTTTCCACTTAGTGAAGACACAACATGACTTGATGGAGATGTTAGCAGTGATCCTTCTTTTGGGCTCTGTATAGAGATGGTGGAGTTCAATGATTCAGATTATTTAGGGGGTTACCAACTCCTAGGATGACTTAGAGTGAATATATTGAGAGTAGTATATCGCCATGACCTTGCACTCAGTTTTCATACACGATTTTCTTCACATAAGTCAGGTAAACATGTTAGTGACTGACTACTTTTCGAGGTTTATTGAATAATACATCAACAATACGGATATGGTATATGACCGTTTCTTGAAATCCCAAACAAATGAGCACGGAATACAAAGAGACATCAAGTAATCAATGGCTTCCCTCATCATCCCCACCCAATATGGAGTGCTAGAGGGGTATATACATGAAGAGTAATTTCACATAGAGAAGGAACCGTTAGTGGGAGCTACCATAGAGATACAAGTGCCCAAGTCATCCATATAGGGTATCTGACAGCTGACATAGAGATCCATGTGGGCCAAACCATCTAGAAGGCTACCCGAGGACACAGTATTGGTTATTCAAGATCACCAAGGCAGTGGGGGTCATCTCAGGATTTGGGTGTTCTACTCATGCAAAGGGTAGGGACACATGACTCATGACTTATAGGCCCACCACATAGATGATTATTGGATGATTGAAGGACCACAAAGGTAGAGGCATAGATTCGAGTGAGGAGGTCCGAAGTGCGGTGGACGTGGCAAAGAAGCAGGCCATGTATAAGGTGGGGAGAAATGGGTTGAGGTACTACCACCACTACCCCATGTGGTCCAACACGGCCATAGGGAGATGGTGGATAGTGGAAATCCTAACATACATGAGTGGAGACCTATGACCCTAGTGCTTCTGATATGATTAAATGCATGATCTATTTTTTCTCCACCTTAGTTGTAGTTCAAATTTACATAGGTCCCATTATCGTTTTTCAATCCCTGGACCTCATTTAAGGCCCAGTTATTATTGTGGATCCATTAGCTCAATAATTTTAATTAAATACTTCTATGAGTGGGGATTCAGTGATTTCACACTGGTGCCATAGTGAGAGCATACTCTTGGTTGAGAGAAGACCAGCTAGGATATCCAAGTAGAAATGTCAAGGGCATGCAATGCCATCTTGTTTGTAGACTGGATATCCATAGTACATGGATAAATTGACTGTATTAGGTGTAAGTCTAGTGCTTCGGCTTGGATGGGACCGTTTTCCCCTTCACTAGTTAGAAAGATACTCTTGAAGTGTGGGACAAACATCCTCAGAGGAGGGTGAATCCAATCACTCACTAGTTTTCTAGCCTCAACCTCAATGTGGTGGATGAGAGGAGTCCATGATTTATTGTAGTGGTAGACTAATATGAGGAAGCCTTACCTGAGGATGTTCTAATACTACCTCCATGTTGATAGGTAGACTTATACATCCATTTGTACCCTGGTATGACAATGATATCTGTTCCAGCATACTATATGGAACTCGCGGAGCTTCTATATATTAGGGTACAACTAGGGAAATTTCAAAATGAAATCCTAATGATGAATAGGGTTTCATTGTGGCAGCCCCAGTCATATTTTCCAAGAATGTAGGTAGAACCAAGAGTCTATGCATGGAAAAGGTGGTTCTCAAATATAGACCTCATATAATTATACCACCAACATCAGGTACAAGATAAACATATATCGAAGACATGATTCTGAGGCCAGTATATTAATTACAAGTTCACGGTGATTCCATTCAGTATGACGAATACCCTAGAAGTGATTATAAGACTCATGAAAAAGATCTTCTAGCCTTATATTGGTTGATTCATGATGGTATTCATTGATGACATATTTGTTTACTCAGCGTTATAAGAGGAGCTCAGTACATACCTGAGGAAAGTCTTAGATACACTCTACGATCACCAGCTTTATGGGAAGCTCCCAAAGTCCAAGGTCTAGATTAATGAGGTCCACTTCTTCAAACACGTCATCTCATAGGCTAGAGTTGCAGTGGATTCCACAAAGATCGAGGTAGTTCTTTCTTTGGTTCCACCCAGGAGTGTGACTAAGGTGCAGAGTTTCTTGGGGTGAAAGGATACTTCCATGGGTTCAAGCCCGATTTTTCTAATGTAGAATCACCCTTGTCGGGTTTCACAGGAGTGGAAAAACCATCATGGGGACAAAGAAGATTCATACGTGTTTCTAGGAGATGAGGCAGATTCTGACTACTTCACCCATATTGAGACTAATAGAGGAGGAAAATGGATATCTAGTTTTCTGTGATGCATTATGAACGGGAATGGGTTGTGTCCTAATGAAGGAGTGAGCATAAATAGTATATATTTCGTTTCATTTGAGGCATCACGAATAAAAAGTAAATGACCCATGTCCACGAATTAGGTAAATTGGTCCTTTCTATGAAGATGTGGCATCAATACATGATATGTGAATGGCTTACCGTCTACTATTACCAAAAGAGTATAATAAATACCTTCTCCAATTAGGACCAGAACTTGATAAAGTGGTGATGGGTAGTGTTCCTACAGGACTATGACGTCCTGATTGACTATACTCCTGGGAAGCGGAATGTGGAGGCAGACATGCTCAGTATGAGATCTTGTTTGTTTCATCTAAGTGCGGTGATGGAGAATCTAGCAGCGATGTAGATATCCATAATTGATGATAATTGAGAATTTTTCCATCATTTGATGACTGTTACTCACCCACACTTACAATGAGTTTGGAATGAAAAACATGTGTATGTTTACATTGAGGCCCGAAGTGATTAGTTGTCCCCATGATTGACTCCTAATGGTTTATTCATAGTTAGAGAGTATGTTAACATTTTTAGAGGAATCACAGTAGTAACCATGGAATTGTGAGAGGATATTTTGAGAGTGTTACATACCTCATCTGTGTTGGTACATCATGGAGTGGAGAAGATGTAATAGGATCTCTGATGTCAGTGGTGAGGGATGAAGATATTGTTGGCTGAGTTTTATTCATGGTGTCTCACTTGTTAGCAAGTGAATTCTGAGTTTCAGGTTCTATTAGGCTTGAACAATACACATGAGGTAAGTATTTTAATGTGGCATGGTATCTTTATGGACTTCATGATGGGATTAATAGGCATGTCTAAGGGTCACGATTCTATCTGGGTGATCGTTGAAAGTATCCCCAAGTTAGATCACATTCTACCCATCTGGGACCAGGGATAGGTATACGGATTTTGATGCATGTACATCTAAGAGTTAGTGTTGCGTCATGGGGTTCCTTCAACGATCCTCTCAGACTTTGATTCTTTCCTCACATCCTGACTATGGAAGGGATAGAAATGGGTGTTCCAGACTCAGCTGTAGTTGAGAATACCCTTTCACCCACATACTGATGGTCGTATGGAGTGGACCATCAAGTCCTGGAAGATATATTTGTGCTAGAGTTATGTATTTTGGTCCTATTTTTGAGGATAATATGACACATGTGTCATTTTCAGAAATAGAATATTTCACTCAACCATTGGCTTGATACCATTCAAGGCTTTTTATGGGAGACCATGTATATCACCTCTATGCTGGACAGACCCTAGAGAGTCATCAATCCTCGGTCCAAAGATGGAATAGGATACCACCGAGATGGTGATGATCATCCAAGAGTAGATGAGGACTACAATGAGCAAGATTAAATCTTATAATGATAGGAGAAGGAGGCCATTTGAGTATGATGATGGGTAAAATGTGTTCCTTTTCATCTTACCTTGAAGGGGAATGTGTAGATTTAGATGGGGTGGTATGTTATCTCTAAGGGTCATCAGACCTTTCCATATATTGGGCAGAGTTTGAGAGGTTCCTTACCACCTAGATCTCCCCCACAAATACACTAGGTGCATGATTTTTTCCACGTGTCGTCGTTGAGAAAGTACATGCATGATCCATCACACGTCATCGATTTGGGCGAGATGGACATTGAAGATGTGGTGAAATTTACAGATTTCCCAGTAGAGAAAGAGGATTTGCATGAGCGTGTCCTTCAAGGATGGTTTATTCCTCTAGTGCGTGTTTGTTGGTTGTAAAAGAATCTCTTGGAGGGAACAAGGGAGCATGAGGATTTGATTCCTGCTCACTATCCCCCATTTATTTTTTGTATCATTGTTTTGGCTTATGGGGACATGAATCCATAAAATTTAAGGTAATGTAATGTCCCAGAAGGTGGACATCTGTTATAGTTATTGTAGTATCCATCCAAGAGAAGATCTAGCCAGCCAGTCTGGGGGAATATCTACATATGGGCCCACCTCTAGGATCATTAATTACTAATAGAATTTTGGAAACATCAGTAGTAGCACTAAGAGAACCCATGCCTACTTGGGTTGGGTAATCTATATCTCAATCATCATCCCATTCATTATAATCACCTAAAAAGACCGTTGAAACATCATAGGTGATACTAGGAACACCCCAACCTTCAAGGCATTCTGAATTTATATCCTCATGTTAAAACATGGGTCTCATCATCATAATCATCATCATGTAAATTTCTATTCCTTGAAAAGTGATGTATAAGAAGGAAGTATCGTTAAGATAGGACCCAATAAAAAATCCAAACGGGGTCTAAAATAATTTAGGCCGATGACATCCCTTCAAATTTTGTTGATCCCCACTGGATTTAGGATACTTTTATTATGAAAAAATATGTTCTTAGGGAAAGAAAAATCAAGAGATGCCTTGTAGTCTTTTACTTTGATTCCCTCCCTCTAGGTATGGGTTACATTAATAAAAACACACATGTTGGCACAACATTTTATGAAGAGATAATAAATAAACCTGGGTATCATACTAAGGAATTGAAATGCATTCGGTGTAATCAGCGAATCATTTTCAGCTTATTAGATATTCATATGGCGTTGTATGCACACACGAAACCCCAACATCATGGAAAATTCCACCACTTGAAGTGATGTTCAATTTCCAAAATTAGCAGTGAGAGAAAGTAAAACCGATCATGTGATGTCACACATTGATACACAACCTCGTAGAATAATACTGATATAGGAACCCTTAGAGTTCCCCTTCAACCCCCTAGCTGGAAGGGTCTTGCAAATCCACTTTCCTGAAGATTATCTTCCTCCCAGATGTCTGCTGGAACCTACAACGGTCTTCGATAAGGATGGGGAATCCCACAAGTTAGGTAGAAGTTATACCTTATGCATAATTAATGAATTCATTTTGATAATAATATAGTGGGTCGACGACACCACACCCTCTTGAATGCACATGTTCCTCACCTTCCACAAACATGATATGCCTACTTGCAGAATAACAGTGCGGGTCATTCTCTCTAGGACTTCCCTCTATAACCATTAAAACATCATGAAAAAAATGATTCTTTGACATATTTGAAGAAGAGATAGAAATAAAACACATTATGAAATTATATACCTCATGATCCCACCAACATTCTATGAAAGGGTTCCTCATGCTTTCCTCATTGTGGCACCTACAACAAACACATCGGGATGTAAAGGAAATAATGCACCGCTTGATATAATCATCGGTGGAGAAAACCTTATTCCTAATTTTCCAAGTTAGTACATTTATTTTAGTAGGTATATTCATTAGAATAATAGAAATAGTCCAAGCATCTTCTGGTTTATGTGCGATAAGATTCATGTTGTAGTCCTTTGACGTGAAATAACTGGAAGAGGATGAAGTAAAGAAAAACCAGTTCAGAACTATATTTAGCTAGATGAGGCCAAAATGAACCTTCTGGCCACTATTGAGGACCACTTTGAAGAAATTCAAATGATTACATGACTCTTTGTAAGTAATTTCAGTGGATGTCTAGCCCGAGTAGCCAATAATCGATCCACTCCAGTTACGATGTTAGAACAAAATGCCTCATCTCCCAAAAATCCAATTGGTGTGAGGATTAATTGAGTTCACCATGGGTTCAATTTTCATCTATAGGGGATATCCCTGATCATCCCAAAGAATTTGACCCCCATAGAATTTTCTTGCATAATGATCCCCTATATGGTACTATTCTCCAAAACCACCCATTCTAGTGTTTCAAGCATACGGTGAATAGTGTCCTCCATGATACAAACACTAATCCCTCCCTCATTAACCGGTTGATCCATCATGGTCTTAGAAACCCAGTTCCTTTTACACTCCAATAAAGGATCCCAAATGAAGTTTCTCAGGACTGAATTGATGTTACTAATCACACCTTTTGGGACTTTGATGGCTGAGATATCATGTACTAGGGTGGTGTGTATCATGTTGTTAACTAGTGTTATCCTCCCTCCAAATGATAAGAACATTTTTTCTAGTTAATAACCTGATCCATGGTCATGTGGAAAAGGGGTTCAATTTCGTGAATGAAAATAATTTTTGAGGAAAGAGGAGCCCCCAGATAATCCATAGTAAACCCCTCTCTCTGCATATTCAATGTGTGCCTCACGGAGGAAACCCTACTTGAGGGGCAGGAGCTGGGTATGTAAAAATTGCTCGTGTTATTGTTAATATTGTGACCAATAAATTGACTGTACTCATCCAAAATATAGTTTATTACCCTTTAACAATTGGTTCACCACATTCTTGAAGACGAAGGTATCATCAGAGAAGACGATGCGGGACACAAAAGGGGATCTCATCCTCTGGTAGAATTGAAGGATATCTCTATTAGTAAGGCCTCTATTAATGAGGCGTCTGTGAATGTCCTGGGTAATGATAATGATACTCAAGGAGATAAATTCCGCTTGACATAAACCATAAGTAGCCTTCAAGAAACCATAAGTCCTACCCATGAAATGTATCTTCAACCATGACGAACTAAAGCATTAAAAAATTATGTCAATATTCTAAAGATAAAATCCCATAACTTCCAGCACATTGTTGAAGAAACACCACTCAACCTGGTCATAATCCTTGTCCATAAGAATTTTGATTACTGCATTCGAGCCATGGTTTTTTTAATTCATACCCCTTATCATTTAATGGTCCAAATCCATCGCCCCATAATATAACTACTATTAACAATGCCATGCTATTCCAAGGATATCTGTTGGGGTTGGTGGAGAGACAGATGAGAATTGGTGATGCTAGCTGAATTTTGTTTGGGTATATTTCACACACTCACAGGACTGAAATGAAGGATTGATGTGGGGTTCCTGATTTTGGGAATCAACACAATAGAATTGGCACATGCAACCAAGTGTAAGTGGCCACCCCGAAAGAAGTTTTGAATAGCCACAATTAAATCATTCTTCACAACCTCTCATAATGAACTATAAAAGGATATAGGGAAGCCATCCAGATACGATGCGCTATCTGGGTTCTGATTCATCATGGAAGCTCAATTCTCTCTCTCTTTTGGAATATCCCCTAGACCCTCACTGTCCCGGACTAAGAGGGACCTCGAAATCACATCAAAGTGATCTGTATTAACCACTTGGTAATCATTAGGTAGTGGGTTATTAGGGAAGGAAATATGATCATAGAAATGGGAGTTTACCAAACCACACATAATATCTCATTCATCAGTGAAGGTACCATCACCAAACATTATGATCAGGTTTACTAGCCTTCTCCTCTCCCAAGTGAAAGCATGAAAATATGATGTGTTTTTGTTTACCTTTTTCAGCCATTTAATCCTCACCTTCTCCTAGGACAGAGACTCGTGTTTTATAATCATGTCCACGATATTCTCCTTCTTATTTTACAAGGTCTCTAACACCATCTCTTCCCAAGAATCCTCACGACTTCATTCAATTTGGTCAACATCATCAGAGGTGGAATTCGAACCTATATCCGAGAGGTGAAGGTATTTATTCCACATCTGAGGGAGAGAACAGAGCCTATTCATTCTATTATGAATAGAACTCAACATGTGACCCTAAGGGGAGCATTCCAGGAATCATTATCTTGATCAAGGAATTTTGGAATGTCCTGCCCATGCAAATAATACTAAAAAACACTATGGTGATCATGTACATAGGAAAGGTGAGCAGTAGCGGGAGTGGCCTGGTACTCCACGTGTCAAGTGAACAACTGTAGTGTTGTCGTACATGTATATGTCTTTCATATTAGCCAAACACTTTTCTGAGATACTCTATGATATATGGTTTCCCCTATGATTGATACACAATGTGAATCTGTCCCTAGAGTATCAAAGATCCAATAGACCTCAACCATCCATAAATTTTCAGAATTAAAGGCTAGCTCGCCTAGTGAATTGGCCTCTCCCATTATTCTCATCAGGGTCATCAAGCACAATGATATTTCCACCACTATCCACAGAATATAGCCAGGATCAAAGCCATTGAGGTCATTCCACAGGGTCGAACGCTGTTCAGTGTCAAAACATCCATAGATAATAAAGACAAAAAGGTATGATTACCCAGAGTCATTGGAACTTCATTTGTGGCCCAGAATGAACCCCACCCCACTCTGTTAGGATAATTTTCATCATCTTCACCAATATAGATGGAATAATTCTTCTCCATATTGAGAAATTAATTGACTGTTGACATCCCACCAACTGCGAGACACACCTACGTTGGTTGGGGACCATTCATTAATTGTGGCTGTGAAACATCATGAAGACAACATTTATTTGACCAATATAGGGGAAATACATAATGAGGATGGCTAAGACTCAGTTGGTTCAATAGCCAAAATAGTCCAATTAGTCCATGGGTTCGAATAACAACCATGAATGATGTTGTGTAGGATTATTCAGTTGCGTCCAACGAAATTTAACAACCACCATTACTCGATATTCCTATAAGAATTTCTTCATTCTCAACATGGTAGATACTGATCACAAGGAAAAAATTTGAGTTCATGTAATTAAAATCATATCTCAGGATGATGGTGAATTCAATTCAATGCATGAGGCTGTGTGAACCATAAACTAGTGGCGGCTCTAAAACAGGGAAATTCCTAATATTGATTTTCTATCTCCTGAATGAAATTATTACAAGGTGAGGAGTACAACCACATCTTCATCACTTCCTATAAATACATTGGTTCCGTCTCCATAAGATTATTTTTCACGACGTGAGAGTGAAATTTAAGTGCTTATGCAGCATAATGAGGTGTTACTCGTGGGAAATATTCCTAAGTGGTATCATCTCCATGCAGGGAAAAATGTTTTCCCTGCCACATCTGATCCATAATCATGGTATTCTTATGAACATCATATTATCTAAAGGGATTGTAATCTAGAACACATAAATTATGAAGTGGTATGTGATCATGAAATCCGTTTGTTTTTGGAAAAAAATCTTACCATTTAGGATAACCATTGACTGCTGGGACAAATTAAAAATCATCAGGAGATAAAAATTGTTCCATGAAATCCACCTTTGCTGGATCACCATGGGAAATAGATTGTATAGGAGGCAGTACCCTCGAATCTCTTTATCTTCCTTGATTCACAATCTACAAAAATGGAATTCATGGAAGAGTGGTGTGAACATGTGCAGTGTAGAAGAAAGGCATACCCTAATTGGGTCAGTGATACCCCACCTCAACCCTAACATCAGCAACCCCACCTTCTCCAAATTTTATGGTGTGGGAGATTATGAGAATCATAACACACCCTTTGTGTCCTAATGTGGGACATTTATAGGCTCCTGAGATCAATAGGTGGCAACCATGTTGATGTGTTTTGTACACAATCTAACAGGGGTAGCCATCGATTGGTATAGTAGTTTTCTAGTAGGATCAATTACATGATGGGAATAAAATCATCGCTAGTTCCGTTTTTTTTGAGTTCTATACTCTTTATTACAATGATTGTCAACATGAAAAACATCAAAAAATGTCAATATGGTAGTGTCTCAAATTTTATTGACAAGTTGAAGGGTTTTACCTACTCACTCAGTATCCCTCTCCAACAAGAGAAGATCCTAGAACTCTATGCCAAAAATCATAGGGATGAGTTGTTGAAACCCCTAATTCCATTGAATGATTTGGGCAGATTGCACAAATTTTTTGAAAATACACAATTCCTTGAAGAGGCTATTTAGAAGACCCAATCTAACTCTCAACTCATTCCCGAATCCAAACGAAAATGGCGATCCATAATGTAAGTTTCTCTAATCAATCTGAGTTCATCTACAACTGCTCTCCAGATGCCTTGGTAGGCACCAAATATCCCAAATCAATGACAATAACAACCAATATTGATGTTTTGTATAAAATTATTTATTTTCCACTAGAATTAATAAAATAAATAATTTCTCATTAAATATTGATGTTGATTCTTTTTATTCACATAATAATAATTTTTATAGTCTATAATGACACATAATAATTATTGAGTATTTTGAAATTCATAACTACAGAACAATAATAATATTTTCTCATTTTAATAAATCTGATATCCATATTTATTGAAAATAATTATTTTGTTTTTAAATATAATATTTTCAATTCTATATGATGGTATTTATATTTTCGTAGTTTTAGTTAATATATATAATATAATTTCTCCTTCTTTCCTAGAATGTATATATGAACGAGCTGCAAGGATCAAATATGGATAATTATTCACTCCCCGTGGAACGTATGTTATGTATAGATCATCATCTAAATGTTTATGAATATAAATTTCAGTTATAACCTCACTATATAAACATATATCTCGTCCCACTTGACTAGATTTATAATCGCCTATTCCAAATAGAGTATATTGTGTATATTCTAATGATAAAAATGGTAAAATAATTATATAACCATTGAAAAAATCATGGACGAATACATTCATGTTCATCACTAGGATAATATAAAAAACATATAATATTTTGTCAATTATTTGTTAAATTTGGAAATATAAATTTATTACTATTCCAAGTGATATACATTTCAAATTTTTAGAAAATACTTTTTCATAGAGAGGTATAAAGTGTCACATATATATATAATTATTCCATATCATTATTTGGATGATAAACCAATTGTGTATAAATAAAATAATAAAACTATACTAAATAATTATTGAATATTATAAGGTAGGTTATTCTACAAATTTACATTTAAATATTGATAGCCTATCAAGAGTATTAGGGAGAGTATTATATATAGCATGTTCTAATGATGAACCCATATAATAATAATATAGATCATATTTATTCATGGATGAATTTTCAAAAAAAAATATTATTCTATGATCACTTAATACTCCTCGAACTAATCTCCAATATGATGGTTGAGTGCCTCTTGAATGATTTTCCAATGAATGGTCCACTAATATATAAGTCAGATGAAGATGATAAATGTCAATTCAAGATGAACATAATTATGTTGAATTATTATATAAATAAATACAGTAAATAATATTATCATTTATTTTCAGTAATGGTCTAATAATTTTTTAAATTAAAAAAATACATTCCATGGTCACGAAAAAAGAGGTATCTCATTTAAAGGTGCATCATTACACAAATCTATTGATTCCATAGTGAGATAATAATCTAGGAATGCCCCTATAATTAATTATTTCCAATTGATGTGTAAACCACTAAGATCTACTAATTCAATGAGATACTCACACATGAAAAACTTCTAGATCATCCCTCAGAGCGTGTTGACTTATTTAATACTTCATAGGTGGTTTATAGTTTTAGAGGAACTACAAGTGTTCTCAATGTCTCTTCATGGCCAAATTCAAATTATATTATCCAATATTTCTCATTGATTATCATATTTTGGGTGAATTAATATAAATATATAAAAATAGTTCAAATATTTCTTAACAAACACTAATTCATAGAATAAACCCATTAATCTAATATCTCTATCTTGATTAAAATTTCCTGGTAAATATGATTGGTTATAAAATAATGAATTGAAATATATGAAATGTTAATGTATATCATATCATTATTTATGTAATTTCATCAATGGTGATATAACCATTATAATATAAATATGAATAACAAGAAATAATGTTTCTATATCATTTTATTGATTTCTTCGATTTAATGGATACAATATACCACCTCATGAGTATGCTATGGGTATAAATCACCCTTAATAATCATAGGATTATCAATTTCAAAATACATAACATTATAAGAGTTCATGTGGTAATTTGATCGATCTCCAATACATTCATCATAGCGAAGTCTAGAAGTCCACTCTATGATGAGTGGGTCCACTATTGGTTGGGATGGACTATAATTATTGTATTCTCATTCATGTACTATAGATTATGTTTAATTAGGGAACTCAAATTTTAATAACTTATAGACCAATATTAAAATTTTATTTCGTTAAATAGGCAACCCAAGGTTCTAAAAATTCACATCTATTGTCATATTTGAACATGTTCTCTACTGTCACGAACCTACCCGAGTGAACATTAAACCGGTCACCTAATCTGGTCCATGGGAAGGCCTGAAGGGAATTCCAAACCCCATTGGGTGGAAACTATTACTGGACATAAAAACAAAATGAAGGGAAAGATTTATCCACAAAGGTGAAATATTGGACCAGATAGATAAATGAACCAATAATACATAAGTACCAATAATTGACATAAATTCTTATAACTGATCCAGCTAAAAAATACAAGTCTTCAAGCAATTAACAAAAAACAAATCTGAAACCAAAATGATCATCCTTAACAATAAATGTGTGATCTCCAGGTGTCCTCTTGTTCATCTCTAACCACATGTCCCGGTACTCTCAAATAATGAGAACCTACTAGGGAAAACCAATACAAAATTGAACATGCAAAACAACCCAAGTCAACCGACACCAAGTGCTATATGTTTGGTGTGATCACAACATATTTGTTATAAAACATCATAGAATAAATGTCAATTATATTAAAAAATCCTTTAAAACTATTTTGAAATACATTTTGAGAAAAAAAAATTATATATTCGTTAAATTTAAATCAAACGAAATTTCTAATTGCCATCATAATTTTAAAACCAAATACAAAAATGGAAACAAGTAGGTTGGGATTTCTTTTTCAAAACATCATCTTATGTAACATTTTTAAAACAACCACACTATCATTGTTTTTTCTTACAGATTCCATAACTAGGAGGAAATTATAGGATTATACCCAACAACGATGATGGCTCTAGTAGTAGTCTTATAGGAGAAACACAAAAAATCCTTGGAACTCAAAGGAAGACCAGAACAGACTAATATATGTGAATCAAACTAAAGGCATACCATAATTGAAGACATTTTAACACCGAAGTTCCCTATCTTCACCATACCATCATGATTGAGGGGGCCAACCCAATAACAATAGTAACAAAAATACCCCCTACAATGGGCCACTACAATGTCACAATCTATATACAAAAACAATAGTTCTCAGTAAACTTCTTTGTTATGCTATGTTCCCATATATAGTTCTTAATGGGTGTTCCATACAATTCAAACAAAACAAAACATATATAAACAAAAACCCCACCCAATATGGCACCACCTTGCCACCCTCAAGAGTTGTCTCTTTCCATAACATTCATTACACAAGGGTGGTTGTATAAAGTGGCCCCTCCAAATCTCACAGATCGACTACTATGAAAGGGACCGCAACCCGAGAGGGGTTTTCCAAATATAAATTCAATGTACCAAACATACCTTTATGTTCATCCCATCCATGGGACATTTATCAAAATAATGAAACAACTCAAACCCATTTCCACATTAAGAAATTTATTTTTCTACAATCCTTTGCAAAACAACATTTTAGTTTCAAAAACACACTCAATCGTGAAATGATGACCAAACTAGTCCATATCTCAAATCCACATTACCATAAAACTAATTTCAAAATGAACACAATGCATTCAATGGATCCAAACAGGTGGACAATTTTTTAAGGAAACAACATCCTTTTTTCCAACACTAAACTAGTCATGAAACCCTTCATCAAATTTTGGAAACAAACCCCAAGCCATTTTGAAAACCATGGAACCATTTATCAAAAAAATGAAAGGAGATTTTTATAATGAAATTATTATATAAGATACCAAGTGTTGAGGAAAGGACCTATCCAAATGTCATCATCATTTGAAGGCCCATCCATGGGTTCACTCAGTGAATATATTATATGTGCCATGTTAAATGTCATAAAAAGATACCCTATAACAATGATTTGAAAATAACTACAGACACATACAATATCCACTAACACAAGAAAACATTTCCTCAAGTTCTATTATTTATAAACCCACACAAAACAAAACAATAAATTTTTATACAAAAATTCTATCAACAAAAACCACACAAAATATCCATCAACACCATTTGGACGAACTATGCAATAATTCATACCCATATTGGGAGAAATTTACATACAGAAAAATAGAAAAGTAAACAAAAACCTAATTTTAATCAATTAAACCAACAAGAAATCAATACAAAAAATTAACAATGTATGTTATATAGGTGTTCTAAATGTTTTAGGAATTAATGAACAGAACACAAGCACTACATGAAATGAAATTGGGTGAAAGGGGTATGGGAACACCTAACTCAATGAATTGGTTGAGACAATTCTTTATAACTCAAATACTCATTTCTCACAAACATGCAGTTCCAAAAAAGTGTGATCACTTGAAATTTATCACAACACCTTAACAAAAACATCAATCACCCATACATAGTGCGGTGAGGAAAAAAACCAAAACAATTAAATACCTAGTACTCACATAACACAATATGCCCAAAAATATATGGTTAAAAACCAAATAGTGGGTTTTGAATCTTAACCAAAACAACATAGTCAAAGGAAATCATTTCCATTAATATTGTCCTGGGATATGGATATCAGATTATGGACCAAAAGGTCCCAAGAAAACATTCAAATATACAATTGAAATAAAAAGACCACTATATGGTGTTATCTTCTAGCCCTAACTTTAGACAAATTCAATAAAACACAAATAATGGAATACAAACAAACCGATGGGGGAAAAATTTTGGGGAATCATGATACTAGATAAAAGAGTTTTCCAGAGTTGTGGATACACTATGAAAGGGGTTTCCGGCCATGCCAGATGCTGGGTGAGTCAGTCAGGGTATGCGTAGGTGGATTTTGGTCACCGGTACAAGAAGGATGGTCAGAGCGCTGGAGTCTGGAGAATGGGTTTGTGGAATTAAGCACCATGCTGGACAATGTGGGGAGGGGCCCATGCCTATGATCCATGCTCACACTGGTGATCATTAGGGTGTTGGGAGGTTATACTACAAGAGGTCGGTTCAGCAGAAATAGGGATGCGGTGAGGGGCAAGGGATGTCCGAAGAGATAGAAAGGGGAGGGGGTTCCCCAGATTTGACATATGGGGGGTGTCTCGTAGCATGAAGGAAGGGGGGTTGTGTTATCTCTCAAAAGTGGGATGGAAGGGGTAATTGTGTGAACTAGATAGGGAAGAATGTGGAGGCGATAGGGTTTACAAAATATACATATAATATAATTCTACTACTAATAATAATAATAACATGAAAATTAGTAATAATTATACCAATAATTTTATTCATTTCATTATAAATATTAAAAACCATAATAATAATATAACAACATTAATAATTTCCCTAAATTCAAGAAAACATTAATTAAGACACTCTTCATATTATTATAAACACAAAATAATCATTTCATTTTTATGTATGAAAATATCAATAATATTTTTAATAATATTAATAACAACACATTATTATTAATAATATTATTATCTACACAATCATAAAAATATTATTATTATATAAAAAAATTAGTTAATTTATTTACATAATAATTAATTCAATTTAATTGATCGATAATTTAATGGGGACCTTGGCCTACCATATGGTATAGCCAATTGTGTATTTCTCATGAACTGGTCCAAAACCCACAAAAATTTCTAAAATTAAAATATTCTAGAAGAATGATCAACCCACACATTGGAGAGGCTATTTGCTGGCATGAGATAATAAATTAAATAATTTAAAAAGTAAAGGGTTTGAAAATTATCCCCAAAACAAAACATTCTGCCCCAAAATGTCACCAAGCCAACAGTTGACACACTTCGAGTAAATTACCAGAAAAAAATAAAATAAATTGAGAGCCTTAGGGTGTGTATTCCCAACACATGTCACAACTAACCAATTCATGAATAAACCAATGAAAAATAATTATGGGATAATTTGAAAATGTACTTCCTACCACATGAATTCAAATTTCCTAGATTCCTTCAAATCCGAACACACCACCCCCTAGGTGGGCCAACATGGGACCTCCCAACCCGAACTCAACCCACTTTCTCAACATTAACAAAACACCTCCACCACTTGGATTTTTACCATTTGGGGAAAAATGGATGAAAATGACACTAGGATGGAGGAATCCCCAATAAAACTGAAATAATGAATAAGAAAATCCACATAGAGGAAACTGAAAGAAAAAGGGTCAAGAAACACCACCCATTAATTTCATGAAACCAAAAAACCCCCTTTCTGACATTTCATAGAACAACTAAAATTAATAATGGGAATTTCTATTCATGGTACCAACAACATACATTTAATCCAGAAAATATAGGAAACACACTAAGAGTAGATATGGCTGCATGGATTGTGGTAGAACAAGATCATCAATCCCCCACAACAAGGTTGATGTTATAATGGCTATAATAATAGGAAAAGAAAAAATTGGATATTTCCATCCTAAAGCTAAAAACATGATCCTGATCAAGGTTCCATTCACACTCAAAAACTACTAACTAGGTGCGATCTACACCTAGATACCTATGGCTAGGGGCCTAATGGATAATACATTTTCTACCTCATAGTCAGGCATTTATATCCCTCATTCCCTAACTCATTCTTCATTTTGATGATTAAAATTAAAACAATGGTTGTATTCTTTTTACGGGATGCGGAATAATGGCTAAAAATTGTCAAACTGACCATACTAGTGGCACATAAGAGAATGGTTTGACAAACATGGAGCTAACACTGACAAAGAGTATTAATTAGAAATAGGTTCCTTTAGCACACCCATCTCACTATATGGAGAAACGCCCTGAAAACCAATTACCCTTTTACAGCAACACAAATCCTTATGATAATGTGGCACCCCATATTTAGTAGTCTAGAACTAGACCGTCAAATAAACTTGAGATGTTGTGAACCATAAAACCCTCAAGAGTTCCCCACAAGACAAAGACATGCTCTATCTCCACAAATAGAAAAACTACTTCTAATGGATATCGATTACATCGATAAACCGAAAAAAAATATCCCAGAAATGGTCGTAGAACATTAAAAACATTTGACGAATTTCTAGTCATTATGTTTATAACAAGAAGAAAAACATAATCAAAAGAAACAATGCGAGATCAAAAACCCATCTCAGAAGCCAAATGAAATTGAGAACCACCAAAAACATATTTTCATAAAATCCCATTTCATATAAATTTTCAAAATGAACACACTTCAAAAAATAAATTAAAAATAATGAAATCCTATTTTAAACAAAATTCAATTCCCAAAATTTCATTTTCCTTTATAAAACCACCATTCCCTATTATGTATTAAAATTCACCAATGGAATTTTAATAATTTCCACATGTGCATTCATCCAATCGAGACAACATCATCCACAAAAAAGTTCCCCCACACACACTCTGTACATACCCACACACATGTGACCCTTCATATGGAATTCCATGGTCCATGAATATATTTTCCTTATCAAATCCAAACACATGCCCAATTTTCTCAAATCAAAACGCTTCCCCTTTAAAAACCCACTTCACCCATTTCAAGACAATTTTAAAGAATCATTTTTTTTTTCATTTCAAAACAACATTAATTTTTAACACACTCCCATTACCGATGATCAAAATGAAACACAATAAATAACAAACCCTCCAAATGAGGAACCGGTGCTGATGCCTAACATGGAGAAATTATGGTGATCCAGGCCGCATGTAAGTAATAAAAATAAGAGGACATTGAACTGGGACCTTGTACTTCATATGGGTCACCTCCCCACATGAGGCCAAAAAATAACCCGATTCGCCTCTATATTCATCCATAAATCTAAAAAACCCGTGACACATGTCTCAAAACCCATAATACCTCTGGAAACTTATGGATTTGTACCCTAAATAGTATGAAACATGCTTCCATCACCTACATCATGATTCTTGAATTTCCTAATCTCTATCTACCATAAACCCTAGATAATATGGGCATACTCTAATACAAATTTTCCATGATCCAACCTGAGTTAACATTGAACCATTCACCTAAGCTGGTCTGTGGAAAGGCCGAAAGGGTGTTCCCGATCCCCTAGGATGGAAACTAGTTCCCGAGAATGAAAATATACAAGAGGGAATGATTTATCCCAAAAAAACCACCATACCAGTTAAATAAAAGAACCAATCCATATATAATAACTAAATAATGACATAAATAATATAAACAGATCCATCAATAAAATAAAACACTACATAATAAATCTAATATTTAAAACTGAATCTAAAACGAACAACATGAATCACTAATGTTCAATCTCAGAGTGACCTGTTGGTCACATATAACCATAAGATTAGTTGTTCTCCAATCGGGATCATTTTCTAGGGAAAACTAATAAAAAATATAAGCTGCAAAATAGGTCGAGTCTACCGACAACGAGTTCTGTAGGTAGGGTGTGACCTTGACATCTCAGCTGGTAAACAACACAGAATATATGTAACTTAATCACAAAAAACATTCAATTAATACTAGTTTGAAATAAATTTAGAAAAATATATTTTTATACAAGTTATAAATTTAATATAATAAACATGATCCATTAACCTCATTATTTTAAAACCAAAATATTAATAGGAAAAAAGGATGTTTATATTTGTCTTTCCAAACACCTTTTTAGAAATCCTTTTTAAAATGAAATGACATTCGAATATTTTCCAATATAATACTAATACTAGGTGGAAATGATAGGATTATAAACAACAAGAGAAACATATCTAGTAGTACGCATATGAGGGAAAAACAAGAAATCCTAGGAACACAGTGGAATATTAGAACATATTAATACTTTTGAACTTCGTAAAGGAATTCCATACCTGAAGAAATATTAACACCCACATGCCCAATCATCACCCAAAATGTTTTCACTGAGGGTCCAAATCCCATAGAAAAAAACCAATATATCCCCCTATTATGGGCCACTAGTGGTGCACAATCTAACTACTTCATCAACCTTTCTCAGTAAATCACTTTTCTACGATAGGCTCCAATGTATAGTTCTCAAGGTGGTGTTTAATTACATTTCATCTAAAATTCACATATATTACCAAAAACACCACAAAATTTGGCACCACCCTGGAAACCTCAAGGGTAGTACAATTCCATAACATTCATTACTCGAGGGAGGCCCTATATTGAGGACCCTACCAATCTCACAGACCAACTAAATACATGGAACCCCATCATGGGAGGGGTTTTCTGAATATAATTTTAATGTTCCAAACATGTCGTTTTGTTCAACCCATGGGAGGTATATTTATTTGAAGAAGGAAACAACTAATAACCATTACGATGATAATAAATTTCTTTTTCATAATTCCTTTTCAAAATAGCCTTTTAGTTTGAAACCCATACTTAAACACAACACCATGTCTAAACATTCCCCTACCACAAATAAACTGTACATAAAAACTACATTGAAATAAATTACAACACCTTCAATGGTTCGAAAAGGCATTCAACCATTTAAACAATCAACCACGTTTTTATCCCACACTATACTAGTCATAAAAACCTTCAGAATGTTTTTGAAACAACCACCTTGATATATTGTAAACTGTGGAACCATTTATCAAAATAAGAATGAAAATGGTGAGAAATAATTTTTTTTAGAAAACCACGGTTCATAGAAAGGATCTATCCAATGTTTATCTTCATATGAATGAACATCCATGGGGGAACTCTATTTAACAATTGGTTTTCCCACATCAAATGAAATAACAAGGGACCATTTTCCAATCATTTTGAAAGAACTACATAAACAAAGACACACCATCCACTAACAGACAAATACATTCCTCAAAGTCCCATGTTTCATAAATCCACCCAATACAAACAAAAAAATTTCCATTTTTTTCTATCAACATTCACCGCCCAAAATATCGAACAATACAATTTGTGAGAACTAGAAAATTATTCAAGTCAATATGAAAACAAATTTACATGGGCATAAATAGAAAAGAATTCAAAAACATATTTTTTATCCATTCTTTTATCGAGAATGGTCTATCATAAATTAATTATGTAAGTCAAATAGTTGTGAATTGATTTTTTTTGAATTAGAGAACCAAACTAAAGAACAAAATGAATTGAATTTTGAATAAAGGTGCATTGGAACACATACATCATTGAATTGGTTGTGCCAATGCTACCTAACTCAAACCACCCCTACCCACATACATACACTTATAAAAAAGAATGTGTAGTTTTAATTTATCAACACACATTAAAAACAACATATTTAAACCATAATTAGTTCAGATAGGACCAAAATCCATTAAATTATATACCAAGGACACACTAAACACAATAGACCTAGAAATAGATGGTGAAAACCCAATTAGTGTGTTTATACAATTAGCTGAAACAACGGTGGAAATGAAAATTGATTCCATCATCTAAACCCTTGGAATCAAATACTGGATTATGTACCAAAGGGTACCAAGAGACCATTCACATATCCTATTCAAAGAATAAAAAAATAAGGTGTTATCTAAAAACTATTGGCTCGGAAAAATTGAATAAAACACCAAAAGAAATGAAATACTACAATCTGTAGGAGAGTCGGATGTCGATGAAGTGGGATGTTGGCATGAAAAGGGAACTAGAGCACTGTGGAGGCACTGTGAAGGGGGGTTTTGTTCATGTTGGATGCGAGGTGCGTCGGGCATGGTGAGCGCAGGTGGAGTCGATCCATCATGAGATGAAGGATGGCCGGAGCGCTTGCAGGTCAGAGCTTGGATAATGAAAGGAAGAAAATATTGATTCCATGAGTGGAGGGGCTCACTGTAGCGAGCTAGGATCCCACTGGGGATGAGGACGGTGTAGTAAGGTCGGACTACCTAAGGTGGGGTTTAAGGAAATGGGGAGGCGGTGAGGAGGAGGGTTCGTGGGATGGGATAACAAGGGGAGAGGGGTTCTCTGGACTAGATTCCAAAGTGGTGGGGGTTCTCTACATTGCCACATGAAGGGGGGGGGGGGTCTTGTCATACCCCTCAAATGTGGGAAGGAATTTGGTGTTGTGAGGAGCGAGTAAGGAGAAAAGGGTGTTATGAAATATGGTAAAAAAATACTTAGAATATAATAATAATAAGAATAAAAATAATAACACTGAAAATAAATATACTAATAATAATAATAATTTTATTCATTTCATTTTAAATATTAACAAAATTTATAATAATAAAAAAACATTAATAATTTTCATAATATTAATAAAACATTAAATAAGACACTCTAGTTATTTTTATAATCCCAAAATATTCATTTCATTTTTAATATTTACAATATCAATAATAATTTTAATTACAATACTAATAAAAAAATTAATAATAATAATATTATTATCTACACAATAATAATAATACAAAAATATATTAAACATTTTATTTATTTTATTTAAATAAAATTTTATTTGTTATAGAGGTTAGAGAAATGCACAGTCACCTAGGATAACCTTGAGGTTACCACCAACCGTGAGATGACCGCACACTATTCTAAGACCCGCCATAATTATTAAATGTCAAAAATTCTAGACAAGTTCCCAACCCACACATTAAAAAGGATAATTGAAGTAATGAAATAATAAAATAAATAATTTTAAATGGTCAGGGTGTTACAAGAACTCTATATTAAATTGATGTACTAAAATACATATTGAAATATTTATATAAACGTAATAATTACTATAAAAAGGTTAAACAAAACAAAATCTCCTCAATAGTAACTAAATTATACATGTCTAAAAAATATTTTGCATATATCTAAAGACAGATTTTATTAAAAAATAGAAAAAAAAATATTTCAATATTAAGAAAATATATTTTCTTTATTGTTGAAAAAATTATTTATAGATACCTCATTTTCAAAAAATATTCTTTATCTGAACCCTATTTTTTATTTATAATATTAGATTAAAAATTAGTTATCCATTGGTTATTAATATAATGTAAATAAATAAATAAATCCATGATCATGACATTCTATGATTGAGTTACACCATAACATGAATTCATATACATTACATCTTACTAAAATCACATTCCTATATCTTATAGGCTTAGTGGTTTGGAATATTATAGTCATTACAAACTCATATTTTATGAATTATAAAATATTGCATATCTAAAATTATTAAAGTGGATAAATATACCAAATTATTATAGGGAATACTCTTTTAAAAAACCAAGGTAATAAGGAAATTATAATTTATGAGATAAAATTATCAGTATGGGGTGATCATATGAGATTTCAATTGATGATCATATATCAGTATAAGAATGACATTATTGAATGAGAACTTAATCATTCAGCATAAATATTATATAAATATATCATACCCAATAATAAAATAATTATAAAACACGATTCTAGATATAAAGATTTTTTAAATAGTAGGTGTAATGAGGAATACGAAAATAGAACCATGGGATTATTATCCAAATCAAAAGAAATATAACTTATAATTAGTGAATAAAACAATAATTGAATATTAAAAAAGAGTAATTTATATATGTACTGGTAATAATTTATTATATTTCTTTCCAATTATAGGAAAATAATAAAATAGTTAATATTCCTATAGTGTATGGGGTTCACTACCAATTTCCATAATCATAGTGAAGAAAATATTATAATTGATTTAGTTGATCCAGTATTAAAATCTATAGAATGGAAAATGTTTCAATTTAATTTTGATAACAATGATTTCCCTTGTATGTCATATCATTGGATTCAATAATTTACCCAATTCATTAGTTGGTTGTATAATTTCCAGTTTCTCTTTCATATATTGAATTACCTTTCATATGAGAGTGACTTGAAACTATATATAACTCCATAAAAGAATATTATTCAAATGAGAATGAAACTGTACTGATTTAATATTTTAAAAACATAATTATCTAATATTCAGTGAAAGATGGTGGATGACTTCCTTATTATCATTACCTTTTTATGAATAATAAACAATAATGTATATTTACATGTATAAAAATATATAATATTTGATTTAAAAAATTTTATTGAAACATATAAACAAATATTATATTATTATTGTAAAATATAATTTACAAAAGATTCATATACAATATATTCAGAGAAAAATGAGAATTTTAATTAAATTTAAATTATAAAACATATAATTTTTCGATTGAAATCCTCATAAATATGATTTCGAAATGCATCCATGAAAAATTCATCAACAATTATTATATTCACATTATTTAAAATGTTATTTTTTTAATAAGAAATTATATTTAGTATATGTACATCGATATGTTAACTTCAAAAACATGGACATGGGGTTGACAAGTTTTATACATAAATAAGATATAAGAATCAATCCCCTTACAATCATGGTTTTGGATTAATTTATTCAAAAGGGAGATGAAATGTTTGGGAGAACAGTGAATTTAATGAAAAATTATATATATATATATATATATAAACATCAAAAAATTCATATTGACTCATAAACATATAATTTTTTGCCAAAGTTATAATTTTAAAAATTCATATGGATTTCGTAAAATTATAATCAACTACATTTGAAGTAGATAACACAATTAAATTTGTAAATAATTTTTTCTACATTAAATTTATAGTAAAAAATCAACGGGGTATATATTATACCATAAATGTGATAAATTTATAAAAAATATGTAAATTATATCATGAAATTGAAACTGATAAAAAACATAATTTTTATGAATCTTGTATATTACACATATTCAGACACTATATATAAGAAAACATTGGACATTAATCATTTTTATCAAAACATTATAAATATATACTAATAATTATATAAATATACTATTAATTCCAACTACCCTTGTATTATTTTTTATAGACAAAGATAATTTTCTTGTGTTAATTCTATATTGATGATCACATGTTTCATATTGGTAGTTTATGACCATGGTCCATGACTAGGGGTTCATTTTATATTGAATGTAATTTATGTATTAGTATATATGTTTTATATTTTTTAGAGACTCAGGGTTATTTCATGGATCCAATAGTCGTGGTCAGCATGTAGTGTATAAAAACCTTATTCTTAGGTTTTATTGAATTGAAAAATGTTTGGTATTAATTGGTGAATATGAATTTTAACATTAAAATTTTAAAATTATAAAAAAGTTGAATAATAAATAATTATAAAATATCACTAATATTTATCTTGATATATCCATTCATGCGGTAAAATATATAACAAAATTCATTCTTCTGTTAAAATCCTTACAAAAAATAACATGTTAGATAAATTTAATGAGTTATAATATGTTATTATATAAAAATAATGTAAAATTTACTAGTGAAAAATTATTTAAAAATAGTGATATTGAATTGATAATTTTTTTTAAATGCATGTATAAATATTATAATGATGAATGATTAATGAGAGAAATCACATACATTGAATCATTAAATCATCTCATAGAGTGACTCATGGAAATGAGGGAGTTAGGGGTCCTTATTTTTTCATGAGTTTCTAAATTAAGAGGGAGTTTTTATTGGATGATTATTTCTGAAAGGATTAAATATAATAAAATATTAATGATGTTAGATGATATTAGTAGAGGAATTTATCTTGTAAAGATAAATACCAATGTCATTTCCATAAAAAAAATCATTAAATTCTATGACATTTATTTTAATTTTAATTGTTAGACAAAAATTGTAAAATGAAATTGATATATGGGTCTTCAATCTCGATATACAAACAATTTAATGATATATTTATTTGATAAAATATGTTTATACCCTATTGTTTAAATATTATACAAAATTTTCATCAATAATGGTAGTAAAATTTTTACATAGAAAATATATGTTTATAAAACAATATATATTGATATTATTATATAATATTGATGTTATGATATCAATTATTGACTGCATTAATAAGAATTATTTATAAGATATTATAAATTCAACACTTAATTAAAACATAACATGTATATAAAATTAATTTTAATAGTTCAATGAATTTTTGAATACTAATGTGCTCATAATATCATTTCAGGTTGACATTAAATTAAATGAGTCTTTATATAATTTTTTATATAATATAACATTAAATTAATTTATAATCACCCTTTATAACTGCTTATTGAATTTATTTGAAGAATAATATAGAACGAACAAAAAAAATTGTTCTCTAAAAAATATAAATTTTAAACATTAATTGTTTTTAATAAAAACATTATATTTTTTTATTTTAAATCCATTAAATTTTATCAATCCATTGATTTTGGAATATATTATTTAAAATTATGAAAATTTTAATTCATTCAATAAAATGGAAATATTATGAATATGTATAGAATAAATCATATATATTTATTATAAATTAGTTTAAATATTTTTTCTTTTCTATTATATAATTATTTACTATTTAAAAATTATTTTTTTATTAATATGTACCTAAAAGTTAAAGAAAATAAATTATTATGTTGGATACATCCATATCCAATGAAAATATATCGAATGGACATATATCCAATGAAAATATATTCAATGGAAATATATTAAAGAAACACATGTCTAGCAACCATAAATCCCACAAATAATGAAACATGTCCAACCCAACACTCCTAGAACCTTTTATAAATACATAAACATTTCAGTTCTGGATTTTATATTAATAAATGCGAGTCAAATTTTTTACATAAAATTCATTCAATATAATATGCATATATTAGATGACATGCCTAATGAAATGCCATTGATTTTTAGAGTTTTTGAGAGTTGGGAAAACTCAAAAAAATGTATATTAATAAACAACTGATTTATAAAGATCACCATAATCATTCACTATACCATGTTTTTTCATGTTCTGTATTAATTCTTCGATGTCTCACAAAAATTTCTTCATATTTGAAAAAACGAAAACTACAAATGTTTTAACATAATTCATTGTATCCTAGTGGAAACTAAACATAGGAATGGTGTGTTCAAATTCTCAATAAGGGTTAATATACGAATGAAAAATTAAATTTAATTATTTTTAGTAATATTAACATGATATTATGATAAAATAATCCATGTTCATTGGCATAAAATAAAAAAAATCATAACATTAAATACACAGATCATTATTCATGAATCATGAAAAAAATATTTTCCACATGTAAAGAGTCGTAAGAGTAAATAATAATGAGAAATGTGAAACCAACCTTCAACAAATGATATTTCATTGAATGTGTAAATAAAAAATCTTTTTATATCTTTGAACTTTTTAATATGACTTTAATATATGGAGTAACCATCACGGATAGAGAATATATAACCCTTGTGGTTACACATGGATTAACTATCATAGTATATATCTAACATCTCTTAGGAAAATCCTAATCGGTTAAATCCAATGCATATTTAGAATAACCACCCATCCAAGTTCCATACCCAATGCATTAAAGGGATATCATAGACCCAACCAACCATGGTTTATAAGATAACCACATATTCATTTTCCATAACAGAACCACCCACAATAAAATCAAATTTCCCATAACTATATCTTGAATAATGTATATAGATATTGTGTTTCATAAAAAAATAAATTATATAATCATTATAAATGTCATAACGTCATTAAACCATAAAATATAAATGGGTTTCATGAAAATCACATTAAATAAATAAAAATACAACAAAAGAAATATTGGGGATGATATTAATTCAAAATACACCCAGTGGATCATATATATAAATAAATTTTTTTGAAAATAATGTATAAAAATGTAATTAACTGATTACTAAAACCTTTTTTATAAAAATAATTTTTTATTTTTGATGTCAGTTTTTAAATAAAAAACCATATCCATATAAAAGAAAACGTTTTCTTGAAATTAACCCTGAAAACCTTCAAAAAAATCATTAGATCATAGAATCATCATGATGGTGTGAAAATCATTTAATTTCATAATTGATATAAATAAAAATTAATTTCATTTTTTAAAATGAATGTAAAGAGAGACCCATATAGATAACATTAATAAATATCCATTATAATTATTTTAAAGTATAAAAATGATAAAAAAATTCATTTATGAATTATTCACTATTATAGAATAATTCCATTGATGTTTTCTTCATATAGTGATATGTAATTCAATTATTCCCAATCTAAGATAATATCAAAAATCAATATCACATCAAAATTAAATCCTTGTTTTTTAATTAGTAAATATGTTACGATATGTAATTTAATAATGTTCACCTAATTATTAAACATATTAGAAAAAAATAGATTTTTAAAATTAGAATAACAAAATATGATCCCTATAAGGAACCTTGAATTTAAAAAATCCTGAAAAAAATTGATTTTAACATAAAGCCTTTTCCACGTAGGTAACACATCAATAATTATCCCCATGAAATCATAATATCATATTAAACGTTAAATATCATTTAAATTACTAGATGCATGATATAACCTATGAAATAGAATGTATAAAAACATTATAATAGAATATAGGTGAAAATCATAAACATACATCACAAAAAAAGGGAATTTGAGATGAATAACATTTTAAAAGGGTGCATGACTAATTTAAAAGCTATTCAATAATTAGGATATTTATTAAAGAATTTAATCCACATAAGACAAGTGGAAAATAGAGTAAAAAAATAATAGATAAATTCACAGAAAATCATGTTATAATAATGAAAATTAATAAGATTTATAACATAATAAATTTGATTTAAATCATAAATACATTTACCACTTTTTAACTCTCACGTAAAATAAATTTGTATAATATTATACAGTTTTAATAATAAAATATCATTAATTATCAATGATTCACAATATAACATGTAATGGTGTTAGTATACATACCATATTGATGAAATTGGTGCTTGACATTAAACTGCCCCTTAATAAATGGAAATTGTGACACAATCCCTTTCCATGGATCTAGGATTATCATATATATCATTTCATAGCTATATAATTAAAAATTAAAAATTATTTTATTTAATAAGAATATTTTTTTGGTTTATTGAAAAATCCTTATTACATTTATTTCATTTATCATTATGATATTTTAATTTTCTTAATAATTTATGTCCATGATATATGTATTGAGGATGTATGATTCATAAATTCAATATGAATTATATAGATTGAATAAGGTTGAATAGATCATTATTCTATCATATAATGAATGACAACTTTTTAATATTTTTACATTTTTACATTTAATATAATTTTAAATAAATCCATTAAATTAGGTTCTAAAAAATGATCAACATTACACCATTGACCTGGTAAGTTGTATCTACAGAAGAGTAACATTTCGTTTTTTCAAGGATCATTATAGAATGAATGCATGTATTCTATTATCATTCTATAATGTAAATAACATGATAAATATAATATTACCTCTCTAAATATGCTAATATTTATCATCTATGTGATGTTGTGATGAAAATCAAATCACACTACATAATGGAGGTCGTAATAAACACATATTCATGAATGACATTGAAATTATTCGGTGAAAGAAAATGTATTAAGTTAATTGATATATTTCCTATAAATAATTACAGATATTTTAACAATGATATATATTTTAATTAATTCAATCATTATATCTATTCTTGAGAGATGGTAATATAAGAAAAATTCCATCAGTTTGCGAGTGTAAGGACTCATCCATCCAAATATGCCCAACATAAGATGGTTGTGGAGAAAGAGAGACAACGACAACTGAGTACTACCACTAGTATGACCCGCGGTGGTGACCATCACCATGGATTTAAAAATCTCATAAAATGAGAGGAATTGACCATTTTTGAGTATGAATGATTGGGATATAATATTATAATCCTCAAAAAACTCATTTAATTATACATATATATGATAGAAACCCAAAAAAAAATCAACATGCTTGTTTAAAAATAAAACTAATAAAAACAAAAAAGTCACCATAGTAAATATTGAAATAAAATATAAGTAGAGACACAACATCATTCCCCAATATCCAAGTTAGTAATTCCAAGAATGTTTCACGTAGTCCCCCTAGAAACCAGAAAATAGTTACATATACATAGGGTGAGCATAAAAATATACTACGTAGAGAAAATCCAAAGTCTCTCATACACAACTAGAGAATCATACTAATTCCCCCATGAGAAAATTGTAGAAACAATAGAACCTAATATGGTATACTAACAACCCTAACCCCACTAAAGGAATGCTCACCAAATAACAAAGTTCATGTAAATTAATATAGAGCACATTAATGACCAGGTACCTTGCTCCGTATTCCGACTAAATAACCACTATCCCATCAAAACATAAAACATTATGGAACTCACAACTCTTCTAAATCCACCACGTCACAACTTGAACACACACACTGGGACCACATACAACATCACAACCTACCTGCACACACCAAGGACACACATCTATTTCACATCCCAATGACACTGAGGAAAGAACAATGCATCTCCTCCCAATGAAACATGGGATACCACAGTGCATCTCTTCGCAAACACACCTTGGAATCCACAACTCATCTTATCCCAACGACAATTTGGGAAACCCCAACATACCCACACACAATTGGGGCACACAACCCATAAAATAACCAATTAATCATGGGAAATCAGTTCCAAGAAGAGTGAGGTGGGATGATATGGTTGTTATCCATTGTTGTGATGTTTGGGAAAGACACCATCCCCCATGGAAATGGGGGTGTTTGTCACATATTACTCAATGAGGGTGGTGTGTGTATATAAAAAAGTAAAATATACATGTATGTATATATGGTATCAATGACTCATACACATTATATGGGTTATCAATCAAACAATAAACAGCCCTATGTTACTTCAAACTCATTTCGTACCAAAAAATGCATTATTTAACACTAGAAATATTAACATCAGAAGTTAATAAAATAAGGAAATTTAGAACAAGACACAACACAATCACAAAATAAGAAAACTCATTTAACCCTATAATATTCTTTTTTAAGGTATCGTTTATTCATTACATCCCTACCAGAGAAACTATAAACCAAAGCATGAAATAAGAAAAAAGATTAAAACATGTATAGGAAAAAGAACCATAGTAGAGAAACTCCCTTCATATTTCCACTTCATATAACATCCATAGAAGCCGATTACATCATCATTCTCCAAAATAATTCCTCCTGGTCCATCCTCTCAATAAAAGAGCATCCAACTTACAAGAAAAACCCCCATCACACCTCATCATAACCAACCTAAAAACCCTACTACATAACTACACCACAATCATCACACTAAGTAACATAAACATAAAAAAACCCAAACATCCCACCCTACTACCCAAACACTTCCAATCAATTATACAATCAACACAATATCTCAGTCTGAGATTCTAATACACAACCCATATCACCTATAAATCTATTTGATCTCAACCATATAACCACACAACCACTGAGGGTAAAAAATATATCAAATCCTCACATAACCAATAACCACAACAAAAAGTAAGGTGTATTCTAATTTAAAAATTGCTTGTTCATTAATTCTACATTGATAATTATTGGGTGATCACAGAAGGTATACAATCTAGGGGAATTCAATTATTATACCGAATATAAATAGGTAAATGATTTCATATTTACAATTTTTCAACAAATTATCACCTAGATACTATCAAAAATCATCCTGAGAGCATAAAAAAAACATCCATCGATCATGAGATTCAGTTGGCATATAGCCTATACAGACCATATTATCAAAAATAAAAATAAAAAGCATGCATCACCTTTCCCCTACCCATATATATTTATAATAGATAGATTAATCTATCTTTTTTAATATGGGATTATTTCATCTTCACAAGTAAACATTTATATACCCACCAAAAAAGATACAAAATCGATAGAGATGAATAAATCCATACTTGAATGAATAGACAATCAATAAATCCACCTAGAACAAAAAATAGGGGGTGTGTAAATAGCATGAGGTGCCTCCTGGAAGATGCAATCCAAAAGTGTAACCAAGATGCATGATCCCTCAAGGAAAAAGTGTTCTATGCGTATTGTTAGAAAGATAGTAATGGGAAAGAGAACAAGGAGTAAATAATGTCGAAATTAGTAAGGATAAATCCTATATCAATGGAAGAATGGTTTTAGAGGCCATTAAAGCCAGATCACGACCAGGACCACCCAACTCGATGTGTATTAATATTATAGGAATTAGGTTATTAAAAATATAATTTATATCAATTGAAACAAATTAAAAAACACATATAAATGGTTTCAATATAATTTTTTGTCAAATATAATGAAAATGGGTTAGACTAGTATAACTGGAAATGAAACACTATTGGATGAGTCACAAATGGTATTCACCGATACTATATACTAATGCAACACTCTGATTTGAGTCACAATGGTGAGCTACAGATTCGACTCACTAATACGAGTCACCAATTGTACTCACCGTCAATTATTCACTGACATGTCCCACTGACTCAACCTACTAACTCGACTAACCAAAAACGAGTCACCAAAGTGACCCACCGATGTGACCATCTATCACCACATATCAACACCACTCAATGATAACGAGACACCAATGAAACCCACTGACAAGACCTCCCAATTCCACTCACTTAATTTGAGTCACCTACGCGACAAACTGATGCAACCTACTGATACGACTCACCAATAGAGAATCTCTGACATGACCCACCTATGCGACCTACCATCACCACCATCTGAAGCCACTAATTGACAGTGTTTAACTAATGTTTCCCACCAACGGGACCTACCATCACCACCTACCGACGCCATATACCAACATCACATACTGACGCCAACCACTAACACCACATAACTATCAAACCTACAATTAAAAAACAGTATTTTTAGACACTTTAAATTAGTCACAATGACACCCTAGAACTCATGAAATGCTAGATTTTGATAATGTAATTGGACAATGTGATCTAGTTCATTACATCAAATACATATCATTATATACTAAAGTGAATCCTCAACATCTAAAAAGTCCTCTTATGATAAACAATACCACAAAAAACAACAATAAACACCACTAAAGAATAAAAACCATAATTTTGGGCATATAAATGATGGAATCTCATCATACATTTCAAGATGTTATTCACTTCTGGTGGCACTAACACACCTGAATGGGTATAATGACATCCACATTAATGTGTATTGATTTGGGATCAAGTCGTCCTCTAATCAAATGTTTGGAATTTATCACCCATTATAGAATAAGGAAACAAATCATATCATAACAAAACTAGATCAATCATCACATCATAAAAAAACATAACAAGGAAAAACAGAAAAAAACTCCAGCAACTGGGTAGGAATTAGAACTTCTCACACCCATGTACTATTCTATAGGCTACCATACATTCACAACACAAGAACCAAGGAAATGGTCTACACCTAAAGCATTGTATCCTTATGATCGTAGATCTATACTGGTCATTCCACAAATGTCATGTCATCGTTGATATCAAACACACCTTAGTCAATGACATGGGAGTTATCATGTAGGTACCAATGAAGATGAGAAACAAGAAATACATTGTAGAATCTCTCTTTCTTTGGTGGAAAACCATGTGTTATGCCGCCTAACCAACTCACCCCATCATTTCAATAGGTTTGATGAACATCAGATAAATCATACTTTTTCTACTATACCTCATCTATGCCCATATAGGGGAATCCTTCAAGAAAACATTGTCTTCCAACTGTAATTCCAAGGGCCTCCTCCTTTGATCAATATAGGACTTCTTCATGTTATGTTCCTCTTTCTTCTTCTCATGAACAAGGTGTATCTTCACAGTTAAACACTCCAACATGTTGAACCACAAATAGTTACCTCCCAAACCTCTTTCCGGCACATGGGTGAACAACATGGTCTCGCATACAATGCTTCATATAGATCCATTTTAATGGAAGAGAGATTTCTATGTTTGTAATAATACTCCACCAAGGAATGGTTTCATACCCAATATTCACCAATGCTTAATATGCATTTCCAAAACATTTACTCCATTGGTTTGGGGGGTCCACTATGTCTGTCCATCTATCTGAGGGTTGAAGGCATTGTAGAGGCATAAAATTGTGCCAAAACCATGAGACAATCCTCCATAGAATCAATAGGTAAAACATATATCCTGATTCAAGATGATAGATCTCGTAATGTAATGCAGTTGCACCAACTCATCCACTTACCATATGGAAAATTCATATACTACGCCAGACTCCGTGACCACTAAGAAGTGAGATGATTTCATCGACTAATCCCCTTGTAACAAGATAGAATCACAACATCCATGAACCTTGGGAATAATTTTTCTAAAATCTGTTGAGATGTCAGCACACATCAACTTGTGAATAAATAGGTTCTATAAAAACCGATAGGGAACACGGTTCTCAGCCTTAACCTATTGTAATTATATAATATTCACCACGAACTCGTCTACTTCTTATTTTAAAACAGACCACTAGAACCGCACTCTCATGACATAGTAAATCCTATAAATTCCAAGGTACAACACAATGTGTGAGCTATGAAACACACTATGTACTCCCACTCACATCACTACTAGAGTAAGAAGCCTCCCACAGAATATCATCTGATTCTAACCATAGTTTGTCCATCCATATAGAGCATCTATATGGTCAACTAGATCAAGCATCACCTCATCCTCCAAATTTACCTAGTTAGAATCCTCCAACTAGTATATTATAGAGGTCTGTAATATCTTATGAAACATGTATCTTATACCTCCATTAATACCCTCATCTAATTGTGTGGTGAATATATCCTCCTTCTCCTTCCACACATCCACATATTCAAAAACTACATCCTTTTGTGACTACTTGATCAAATCATTATCCATGATATTTAACTTTTCTATAGGTGTAAGAGATTACGATTTTATAGACAACGAAAAACTATGTCCACCTCTGATGTCACCATAATTAGTTCTCACTTTGAAAATATATACCTCAATCTATTGTGATACATTAATACCACCAAGCACTCCCTGGTGAGGTATTTCCACCACAACATTAGGGTGAAAAAACTGCCACAATCTCCAAATCATGGGTGACATAATTATTTTCACGAGGATGTAAATAACTAGACCCATAATAGACCACTCCATGTTGTTTCTTCTACCCAAATCCCACAACAAGATGATAATAATAACAAACAACCAAAAACATAAGTCATTCCTCTAGAAACAGATGCATTGGATCACTGAAGATCTTCTCCTTCAAATAGTCAAATACTACATAGATCACCCCAATCAATACAATGTCATGGTCAAAGCCTTCAATGGAGATGGAATGTGAGATAAATCAGGTGAAAATATCTAGTATTATCCCAAAAAACTGAGGAAAATACAAACTTCCACAACATTCTTGGGTGCTACCCAGGAGAAAATCACCAAAAACTATGATGTGACAACTACTACAACCAATTGATACACCACAATCCCACATTAATGTACATATCTTATCCTAAACATAACCTTGGAAAACATCCCATAGAGTTGGTGGTGTCGAAGAACCTCTAAGAAAGTCTTGAGATTCATGGTACGATTTTCCAATGAGTTCCAGTATATCAGGATTTCATCAATGAATATGATGAAAACCCAGTCTACGAACCCACAAAAGACAGAGTTCATTTTCCCCATGAACATGGTTTTTGTGTTTCTAACATTGAACAGAATAACCACAAGATTGATCAAGAAATTCATGCACCTGAATGTAGTCTTCGGGATGTCACCCTTTTATACCTTCAATTGGTGATAACCTATACTCATATCGTTATCAGGGAACCAACTTTATCTCCTAAGCTAGTGGAAAAGATCATCTATCCTCAGGAGAGTGTAATGTTTCTTGAAGGTTTCATGATACATCCTCTATTATTCTATATGTATCCTCAAACCATCATCCACCTATTTCAGAAACAAGATTCCATCACCCCACAGTGACACATTGTGCCTGATAAATCCCAAATCCATCTTATCATATATATGTATTCTCATCCTCTGTAAATCTGAAGGTGTCATATGATATGGAGCCATCAATATCAGAGAATCGCCATAGGTTATTACATCATGAAATCAATATCACGTCACAGGGGTAGAGTCCCAACCTTCTCAGGGGAAGAAATCCATGAACTATCCAACATTACTAGGAACCTCCACCTCCATAGTAACCATCAGTTCTACTAAAAGCTCCACCGAAATAGAATGAAGATGCCTTATAGGACAAATTCCCAACTATCAATTCTTCATGCCAAAAAAATCCACAAGTGTCCAATCCACATAAGAAAGAAATGTCTTTTCTAGAAGTAGTCAATAATAGTGTCCACTGAATACAAACAATTGATGTTGATAATGACATTGTAAGATTGCTTCTGCTGCAAGTAAAGATCCCCATGGGACTGATGTGTTCACATCATCAGTGTACATCTCTGACACACATCAAACAAGAAGTACATACCTTCAAATAACGTACTCAAAGCAAGAAGAGGAGAATATGATCTATGTCTATTCCCAGAGAATGGGATGGACTTTTTTAAAAAAAGGATTACAAAGCATCTGAATCTAAAAAACCAATTGCATGAGTACGAAACCAACTGATTCAACTACAGACAATCTCTTACCCAACATGAACTATTACTTTTTAGGGGTGAAACTGACTATGCCCATCTTCTCTTCCCCTCGGTTGACAACCACCTACACTATCATGACTAGGATGAGGTTCTTGATGAATAACCTATTGTTGGACTCTACCTGGATCGTCTCCCATGGATAGAGCAAGAGAATGTTGTCCATGGTGTTGAATTGGCGTAACTACAATCTATTGCTCAGGTGGTCGCATTACCTTCCCACCTCCACCATACTGAGCTCAAATGGTTATTGGGAACTACATATTTGTATTAATACATACTTCATAGATAAAACACACCTTCCCTAGCCCCACTATAATGGAATGAGAACTAGATGGTCAAAACTGAAACTGCTAGGGTCCCCTCCAAATTGATCGTAACCACTAAGGAAATAGTGAATAAGACCTATATCTTTTTTCTTTTCCCATTAAATATCTATATTGACTCCCCTCTCATAGTACACCTCCCCACGATTCCATCATTTCAACCACCTATACCATCATCTAGACCTCTAAGTATGTTAGAATGTTAAATGGAGTTACCATGTACTTTAGAGAAGGACAACGTCCCTCCTCCAGGAATATCACATAAGCATCCTCATTTGAAATGATATCAAAAGAAAAACATACAAGGTATTTAAACATGATCCCCAACCCTCATATTAACATACTCCACTTTTTTATGGAGAGTATCACAGGCCTCTTCTCAACCATCATGGTTGATGAACAGAATTCATTCCGGAACTCATTCTCAAAGACATACCATAAAACTTCATCCACATTCCTTTATACTGGGTATATTTTCCACCATTTCTACGTATATCTCCACATCTGGTTCATTGCCAGTGTAACCAAGTACTTCATTAGAGCCCAGATCATGCCGAAGGTGACCACAAGCTCCTCGATCCAAATCTCCATATCCACATCTTAAAAGATACCCTCATGCATTCCTAGTGTCTTCTTCTTGAAAAAACAAAGAATCTTCTTCCACCGGTCGTCCTCTTCAATGGTATGAACCCTATTCCGATCAACTGGGTTGTCCGGAGGAGCCATGACTGCTTGTACTAAACGCGGATGATGACTGAGTTCCACGGATGAAATTTAAACAATGAACTCATTTTCCTGATTAGTATATAATTTTATTTAATATTTATGTTAACTCATTTAATTCAGAATTTATTTCAGATTTACCAAAAAATCCAAAATGAAATAGCAACAGAATTCATTATGAGGCTTGTACCTTTCCAAGGGTCTCAATATTCAAAATATAGTATCATTACATTGTCGTTCAGTAGGTTGATGGTCCTTGCATAAAATCATGGGAGAACCTAAAATCACATGTCAAAGATGGTTTTTCTTGGCCTATGTCACATGCCAAGTTCACTGAACACTATTTCGCTACAACCCCATGTAATTATAAATGTGACTAATTAAAAACTCCATCCTATATCTTAACCTACCTCTAATACCATTCATCCATGACCCCCTCTATCTACATATGCACCTTAGGATATGGAAATGGAAAAAAGAGAGACAATGACCCTTGGTCATGACTCTAGTAGGCCTCAAGGTGGTGACCAGCATCTATGATATAGAAATATCAGAAAATGAGAGGCACCTCCTATTTCATAGTAACCCAGATCAGGAGATAATATTTATCAACCTAAAATAACTCCATGACATATACATATATATTAAAGAATAACAAAACCAACTCACATTCATGTTTCAAAATGTAAATGATAAAAAATCAAGAGTCCCCAATGTTAATACCAAAAGAAAAGCTATGTCTCAACACAATAAATCTCCCCAACATATAATCTAGTACTACCCATCACGATCCATGTAGTCCCCCTGGAAAAAGAAAAATAATTTTATATATGTAGGTTGAGAATATAAGTATACATTGACAGGAAAAACCAATATCTCTTGTGCACATGTGGATAAGTATAATAATGCCCCTGTGAGAAAAAAACAGAAACCAACATCACCGAACAAGCTATACATGACACCGTAACATAACTAAAAGAACACACAAAAAATAATGAAAGTACAGTAATGTAATATAGATCACATCAATGATGTTATATGTCACCCAACATTCCTACTAATTATTAGCACTCACATCCTATTAACAATTTCCTAGCACTGTGAACTCTTTTGAGTCCACCATGTCACAAACTACCCACACACAACAAGGCCTCATACCACATCACATCTAGACCACACACACCTAGTCCCCACAGCCACTTCCCATCTTGAAGAATGTTAGGAAGGAACAACACATATCACCCAAAAATACATAGGGAGACAACGATTAATATCAACTCGAATACACCTAGAAAACCAATTATCATCTCACCATGAAGAGACCTTGGAAAATACAACTCACCCACATCCAAATGACCCAAAAAATCACTACCTTCTAGATAAATAGTGAGCTATCGGAACCTAGAATTTGGAGCAGGGAAGATTTAGTGGCTAGTTATCCGTCATCCGACTGAGATGTTTGAAATGACTATAACACCTATAATCATGGGGGTGTTCATCACATAATGCTCAACAAGGGTGGGGAGCATATAGAAAACATAAGGAATAAATATTAGTATGTACATATTTATAGTATCAAACACATAGTATAATCTTATAGGTTCTCAAACAAATAATAAATGACACTATGATACTTCCAACTCTACTAATACCTCTAAATTGATTATTTAATGCTAATATCATTCAATTTAGATGTTGATAAAAGAATTACATTGACAATAAGATGCAACTCAAACATACCCCCAGCTAAGTCATTTAACCAATTATAATATTTTATTAAATTATTCATTTATTAATTCCATCCCTACCAGAGGAACAACCAATCACAGCATGTGAAAATACACAACCATAAACCATGCAGGGGAAAAGTACACACAATAGAGAAATTCACTTTATACTTCAAATCCATTCAACAACCATTCCTATCACTTTAATCATCATTATACAATTTAAATCTTCCTGGTCCTTTGTAAAAACCTGGTTCTTAGTTTTGAGGTACGAGCTTCTTCTTTTTCCTTTTCCTTATTTGTTTTTGAGAAAATATGGAAAATGGGGGAAAATCCTTAATTTTGGAACTACACACCATGTACTTATTTCCATACACTGTGTACTCTTGGACTTGTGGGATGGGTACACAGGGCGTGTAGTCATGCCGATGACGAAGGGTGTAGGAACCGACTGCACGCCGTGTAGTGGTACATACACGATGTGTAGTCAGTCGGAAGGCCAATAAAGTAAGGCGGTGGATTAGCCGCCAGCTGGGTGACAGTACACACCATGTACTCAGGAGTACATGTCGTGTACTCATGTCGAAGGATGAACAGTGTGGCGGTGTCTCCAAATGAATAGTTAAATGAAAGAAGTACATGGCGTGTACTCAGAAGTATATGGTGTGTAATTTGTTTTTTTGGAATAAAATAGGAAGTAGCCTCCCCATTTGGCAGAGGAGACAGTTGAGCTGATTTGGAGCTGAAGGAGGAGGCCGAACCATTGAAGATCTGCCGGGTGTTCGTCTGGAATCAGATTCGGCTTTGGACGATCTCGTTGGAACCGCACAGGTACGCCCTCTCCTCTCCTGGTACCATTCTTACAAATTCTTTCCTGAGGGGAAGTTATTTACGTTAGAATGGGTTTTGTTCTTAGTCAGATCTACACCGTTCTTGGGCTTTTCTAGAGTCGACCATCATGTATAATGCTCGTTGGAATATTTGGTAGGTGGATTTGTGTTAATTTTTCCAACTGCCATGTGTTTTGTGAGTTTTTGTGCCACGAACCCATGTTGGGGTGTCATGAGGCTGAGGTCGTTGCTATATTTAATGCCTAGAATTGCATAGGTGATTAAATTGTTATAATAAAATGCTGGTTGGGATCTTTGCTTGGATCCAGAACCACCTCGGGGGTGCGTTCCACTGTTTATCTGTTTGGCCAGGATGCCCGAGGGTATGCCTTTAATGTAGTAATTGTCGAATTTCCTTGAGAGGAATTTCTTGTCTACTACTTGTTAATATGTTGGGCATGGCCCGGTTACCTGTTTAGCCTGAGGGAATTGTTGTGATTAGCCTGAGGGCACTGAACTATTTATGTAACACCCCAAGCTTCCATGATACGCTTCTCTTTCAATAATGCAATAGCTTGCATTGTACGTAAGTTCGAGATTTTAACACACCGTCACCAAAAAAAGTAGTCGTTCTGAATAGTAATACCCACTTTTTGAAATTATATAAATTTTATATTTCAAAATGGACTTCATTTTTGGATTTGGAATATCAAAATTTTCCTATGTTGAAATTTTAGTATTTTTTTGAGAGCTTCCAATTTTCGATGAATAGTAAAAAATACATAAAAACAACTTTTATAATCAAAATAAATTATAGTGATAAATTATAATATTGAGTGGTTTTAAATTATAATTAGAATATATTTATACCATTTTATTCAATGGTGGTCATTATAGTTATTTTCACTTTGATATTGGACATAAACAATTGTCAATCTTTTGATATGTATTGTTTCTTAAAAACACGCTATTTGTTGTGATAGCGGGAATTAATTATAAAATTAATTAATTCAAATTATATGTTTGGAATTTTGTAAAATAGAAATCATTTTTGAATTCGGAATATCAATTATAGCTTAGGGTGAAATTTTGGCATTGTTTTGGAAAACATCAATTTTTGATGAATAGTGAAACCACTGAGTGGTAGTTAAAAAACTTATTTTTCGTTTAAATTAAACATTACCACTTCTGTGATTTGATTTTCAAAAATCCTACATACATGGTTGTAATTAGGAAGTAAAATATGTTTCAATGGTATTAAAATAATTTTTGATGAATAGTAACTTTAAAGATTAATTAATCGCGATTAAAGGTAATTAGTGAAATTTAAGGTAAAAATGTTATTATAAAAATATGAAAATACCTTTACAATTTTCCTACACTTATTGGATGAGTCATGGCCGACCATGAAAAACCATGGGTCAACTTGGGGAACCCATGGAGCCACTTGGGTAAGAAAATGACAATTATAACTTTTTATTTAAAGTAAAAATAAAATTGTCACAAACATGAGTTGTTTTACTAAAACAATTATTACATGGGGTTATATAAGGTTACTTTTCGACTATAAATATTCATTTGAAATCCAAAACGATTTCCTAAATCATGATATTTTTTATGATTTTTAGACAATAAAAAAATAAAATATATTATGACACCATGATGATGTAGCGATTACCTCATTAATTAATGATTTAAATAAAATAAAAAGATAATGTAAAATATAATATATAAACTTGTCAAAAACATATTGGATGGGTATAGTTATAACCCTTATCACCGTATACTCAAAATATATAAGTTTGGGACCTTTAAAATCTAAAACTCATTATATAATAAAGTAACATTTCATGACATTCCAAGAGTGCCCCTCCTCTCCTCTTATAAAAGGCCCCCACCACTACCACCTTATTCATACCTTCAAAGCCTTTTCGCTTGGAAAAAATCTAACCAAATACTCTCTCAACGTCCGTCTCTTACTCCTAGTAGCCTCAATTTGGGAATAATTCTTCCCAAGGAATCCTTTGGCTCAAATCAAAAAAGAGTTAACCAATTTTAAGGTAATGTATTCTCTTACGTTGTTTTGTTTTATTTTGCTTCTCCAACCCCCTAAACTCTTTTTATTCTATTATTTTGTAACAAATCCAGTATCCTAAATATTCTTGGATGTTTTTATGTGATGTATTTTATTTAAAAATACACACACATTCGTCTAATGGTTAAAGAACATACTGTTTTTGTGGGTTGCGAATTACTACCTCACGAAACGATGATTGTTCAATCTTCTTTTAACACCTCTCTTGGTGGCCATTATGATGAAACTATTTTTATATATGATATATATTATTTTTTTCCTTATGATTCTTTATTTTTCATTTATGGCATAACTTTATGGTTTCCATTATCGTTAAACACGATAATTTCATTTTAGGAAGTGCGGATTACCGCCCCCTCAATGTGATTTAAATCGTTAATGCCATATGTGGGATGAATAAAGGATAGAGTAAATGATATTATACATGATATTATATTGGAATTATATTATAACTTTATATAATTATAATTTAATTCTATTAAATACGAAATAGAAATGAAAGTAGCGTTCATGCGTACGTACGACTTACCGTCTCCATGAACGGTGCATTTCAATTCATACCACTAAATTTTATATAATATTATAAATGAATGTATATACTGGATATATATGATATATATGATACCTACATCATGAATATAATTCTGGATGTAATAGATATTTTACCACATGAACAACTTGTAATTATAAGAAGTTTATTTTTGGCTCAAGTTCTAAAGATCGACAAAACGACCGTTATTAACTTAAATAATTACAAAATGTTCATAACATGGTAATAAGTGATATAAAAGGAATAATGAACTTGAAAAAGGTTCTTAAGAAAGTATAAATTATCTGTAGTTTATTATTTAGGAGGTTAAAGAACGATCGAGTCAAGTCGGACACGAGGTAAGGGAGCTTCATAACCCAATTTTTGTTCTTTGAGTTAATCTCCTACTTTCAAATTATGTCATGATATTATTATGTCATATCTTGTATTTGAACTTTAGTTATGTGTAATTATAGTGAATACACATAATATATCTATTTTATTTAAAAAATGATCTTTGTAAGGGACTCCGTCTCAATCTTCTTTCATTGAGGCATATTTTGTTTTAATACAAGACTTTCTTTTATACAGTGTATAAACCCATTTGACTTTTACTTTTATTAAAAAAGAATTTTTTTATACGAAACATTTTTATAAAAAACAAAAGGGAATGCTTTTTGTCGTATGTATGCAGTGACAACGACTTCTCCACCTCCGTGACCATTATTTGAGTTTCGACTTCCTCTACAAGCCATTACTTTTTTTAAAATAAAAAATAAATACAATGTTTTAATTTTATTTTATTTTGGTATTGAAAAAGGTTTTATTATATCAATTTTTTGTATTGATATCTTGTGATTGAAATGTGGAAATGTTATGTTTCCTTTATGCATGCTTTATGTGATACAATTATGTTTTGGTTTATGATATGTTTAAACCTGTTCATATGAGGAATGCATTGGACATAATATGTGACGGGTGGAGCCCTCTATCGCTCCTCGATGCATCAGCAGGTCTCATGAGACAAACTAGTGTCTTGGCACGAGGCCTTAACAAAATCTTATTTTTAGTCTTGGAATAAGGCCTTGGCTACGTGGTTATGATAGTTTGGCATTATGTATTCCATCATTATAAAAGTGGTTATTGATATTGCATGTGATTATTCGACCAGTAGAATATCCATGTGAATAAGTAAATGGAATTATTTCATTTTACTTTTTCCATATTATGTTGAGGTTCATGTTTAAAAGGCTTTTATTTTAGTTATACATTGCCTTAAATGTTAATGTTTATTTATGAAAGCTTCAGCAATATTGTTATCCTTACTGAGAATCTGAGCTCACCCCTTTCAATGATTTAAAATTTTCCAGGATATGAAGAAGTATTTTATAAATGACATGTTGGGATAGTCAGAAGAGGATATGAGTATGTAATATGGAGACTATGTTATTGTAGTTTTTCACTTTATGATGTAATGTAACATTTATGAATGTGTCTAGTGTTTCTATGGATACTAAACTAATCGGTCTATCGAGACTTGATCTCTTGTGATCATGCCAATGTTACGCAATAATGGACCGACTCTGGGTAACTAGGGACAGGGCGTTACAGTTGGTATCAGAGGCAGTTTAGTAAAAACCTTGGAAGCTAGATTTAGATAAAATCTGATTATAGCACATAACCCTAAGATAAAATTTGAGTATTAGTATAGAATAACTTCCTAGAATTTTGGTATTATAGAAACTTTGTGAGTTTTCTGAGCAATACATCCCTGTCTGGATACGAGCAGGAAGAGGCGGCTCTAGCACAGATGTACCTAGGGGTAAAACCCAAAAAAAACACTTTGAGCTAGACTCGAACGGGAACTGGTGCATGACAACGGGCCTTACTGCACACTTGGTTACTACACTCCCAGGGGATATGCTTAGGATAATTATAATTTTCATTACAAACCACTATGAAGGTTTATGAGTATATACTTCCTCAATGAATTTTTTTATGATTATGGATTACATATATAAATCGTTTAATTTACGTTATGTATTTTACAAGTTTATAATTATTCATTTCAATTCATAAACTAACCTAGTTTATTCCATTGTATAGAAATGGATCCCAGTAGAAGGAATGTAAACTCCAGTAATTCATATGATCCAAAGAGTAAGAAGGATTCTATCTTTCACAGTATTAAGCCAACATTTAGAAGGGAAATAGTCTCCCATGTTTTCTCAACATATGAAGAAATAGTATCATGTGTTAATAAGATAAGTATAGAATTCTCTAAGTCCTATGGCTTTGAAGTGAAGTAAGAGAAGAAAATGATGGAATAGAGAATGAAGGATAACGGGAAGAGGGGAAATTTTTTTCCAATATGTGATAACGTTGGAAAGAAACACCTTGGGACATGCGTGAAGGGAATGAGAGTTTGTAATAATTGTGGAGAAAAAGGACACCAAGTGCATGACTGCAAGGGTAAGAAATAGGTTTCAAATATATAATGATTTATCTATAAGGAGTGGGGACAATACACAAAACAGTGTCCAAATCATCAGAGTATGCCCCAAATGATGTTATTGGGTAATAATCAAGTTATGATACTACCAAAGATGAGGAGGAATGATTAGTGTTCTTATGTTTTTATTAAATAATGATTTCATTTGAGTGTTGTATCAATGATGTACTGGTTATAATAATTATGGTGTATATAAGGATTGTACTGCTGTACTATTTCATCAAGGACCTGAGATTGTGTGGAACCAATAAAAGTGACTCAATAGAAGGTTAAATTTTTTGAAAACATATTGTTGAGAGAAAGATAAAACATAATATGGTTCTGATATCGATATAATGAATTTGAAATAATACAAGATTGATTTGGATAAATTGTATTGGATATTCATGACTTCCTTGAAACTGATAAATTATTTGCATACATTTTTGGATAGAAGGAGTATATATATTATTCTATAAGGAATAATGGATCATGAATGTAATCAAAAAGGATTTATGGTAATTCGGGATGTTGAAGTGTTTTAATAGAATTCATGATGAAGTTGTTCACATGTTATTACGCGGCAAAAAGGATCTTCATTGTGTTTACATACCTTATAAAATTTGGACTGTGAGTCTGGACAGAAGTATTTTGGATAACTATAAAGGTTGGATTGGATTAAGTTTAACTTTGGATAGTATTATTTAAGGTTAAAGCATTTCTGAAGATTATTTTTGTAATATTATAATACTATAGTTTTTGGAAAAGGAAAACCTGTATGTTGGGGGACAACCCGTCGCGTCGGACAAAGCTGCAGGAATCGAACCCACAACCATAGTGCGACATGCCTTTACTACCTACCACTAGCCTACAGGAAGTCCCTAGTTATTAAAAAATAGTTTTACTAATCTAAATTGTATGTGTTAATGTTTGGAACCTTGTACGATTAGGATAAATATAATATTTCTGAGTTATATTATCTTTTCGAGTGAAGGATGAGTTTGTGGTAGAAATTAGTTGATGGTTGAAACTCGAATTTTAAAGTATATATATATATATATATACCTATCTCTTATTATATGAATAAATTAATTCTTAATATTTAATAAAGGGATATTAAAACAAAAAATGTGTTATCCTAATACCTTATGTTTTGTTAAACTGATGATATTTTAAATCAACATAGATTGAAGGCTTTGAGGCCCTCAATTGTACACTTGTTTGTGATTGATGACCTCAATCACTCCCTACATATATTTACATTTTCCCTCTAATTATATGTCTCTAACTGCCACAAATGTTCTCCTAATCAAGATCATAGTTTGGTGGTGACTTTTTTTATTTCCCTTTCCCTCTTATTAAGGCTAAATTTTATAAACCTTATTTCCGATGTGGGTTTTCCACAAAGGTATTTTCTATTTTCAAACTTTTATTTTTGAATAACATTTTCAAATGCCGAGGACACAATTTATTGAAGGAGGGGAGAATGTAACACCCCATGCTTCCCCGATACGCTTCTCTTTCAATAATGCAATAACTTGCATTGTACGCAATTTCGAGATTCTAACACATCATGACCAACCAAAGTAGCTGTTATGAAGCGTAAAACCCAATTTTTGAAAATATATAAATTTTATATTTCAAAATGGACATCATTTTTGGATTCGTAATATCGAAATTATTCTATGTGGAAATTTTGGTATTTTTCTGAGAGCTTCCAATTTTCGATGAATAGTAAAAAATACATAAAAACAACTTTTTAATCAAAATACATTATAGTGATAAATTATAATATTGAGTGGTTTTAAATAATAATTAGAATATATTTTTACCATTTTATCCAATGGTGGTAATTAGAATTATTTTCACTTTGAAATTGGACATAAAAAATTGTCAATCTTTTGATATATATTGTTTCTTAAAAACACGGTATTTGTTGTGATAGCGGGAATTAATTATAAAAATAATTAATGCAACTTATATGTTTGGAATTTTGTAAAATAGACATCATTTTTGAATTCAGAATATCATTTATAGCCTAGGGTGAAATTTTGGCATTGTTCTGAAAAACGTCAATTTTTGATGAATAGTGAAACCACTATGTAACACCCCAGGATTTCAGAGTGTGTTATTTCTTAAAAATAATTCAATAACTTGCACTACACGCAACACCGAGTTCAATCACACCATTAAAAGAGTTCATGAATAGTATTAACTACATTTTGAACTTTATATAATCCTTATAATTTTAGAATCCCTATTATGAGTTTCTTAGTCATATTGCAAGAACAGATTCATTTTCAGTATTATCAACTTCTAATAGTGAAACCTTTTTAAATACAATATTTTAATCTTTTTGACTAAATTGTTACATCAAAAATTTAAAATGAAACATCCCAAGCTTCCACGGTACGCTTTCTTTGAGTAATACAGTAGCGTGTGTTGTACGCAACCTTGAGTTTTAACACACACCACAACCAATCAAACTAGCCGTTATGAATAGTAATACCTAATTTTTGAAATTATATATATTTTATATTTAAAAATGGACTTCATTTTTGGATTCGGAATATCGAAATTAGCCTAGGGTGAAATTTTGGTACATTTCGGATAACTTTTATATTTTGATGAATAGTGAAAATTACTAAATTTTAATTAAAAACAACTTTTTTAATCAAAATAATTAATATTGATAAATTATGAATTTGAGTGGTTTTAAAGTATATTTAGAATATATTTTTACCATTTAATATAATGTTGGTCATTGGACATAATTTTACAATTAAACCGAACATAAACAAGTGTCAATCTTTTGGTAGTTATTATCTCTTAAAAACACGCTTTTTGTTTTGACAGCGGGAATTAATTTTAAAATAATTTCTGCCACTTCTGTATTTTGAATTTAGAAAAATGGATTCCATATTTGGAATCAGGATGTTCAAATTGTGTAAATAGGTAACTTTTATTTTTAGACATTTTGAATAATTACTGCGGTAAATATTTTATTTACCATGGTTAAGGGTAAATCCGGTAAATAAGGGTTAAAAAAAATAATATTATAATAATACTAAATTACCCTAAAACGTGTCTTAACCCTATTGGTTGATACATAGTCGACCATGGGCATCTTTGGGTCTATTTTGGGACCCCATGGATCCACTTGTAAGTGATAATGACACTTTATTTTAATTAAGTCAAAATGAATACAAAAATGACACAAGCATATATCTTTTAGAACAACAATTTTTACATAGGGTTATACATGTTGGATTTTCGATTATAAATATTCATTAGAAAGATAAAAAGATTTCCTACATAATGATATTTTATTTATAATTTTTAGACATTAAATAATTTATTTTATTTATGACACAATGATGATGCAGTAATTACTAAAATAGTAAAAAATTAACATAATTGATATTATAAATACCCAAATAAATATAATATGAAACTTTTAATGAATTAAACTAATTTTCTAGGATAATATGATATATTAGGATTGATTTAATTGACTTTTTTCGAAGTAATCAATCTGTTATGAGTTTCACAAAAATCAACTATTGAATAGTGTCAAAATTGACATAAAAGAGTTCTTAAAACAAATATTATATTATTAATTGATATTAAATTCCTAAAAATCTAAGGTTCGGCCAACAGACTTATATTATGATAGGTTAATCATTAATGGACCACTTGGGGGTCTCTTGGATGTATATAGTAAGTTTATTAACCATAATATATAAAAATACAAAGAGACATTGTAAAAGTGAAACTAATTAACTTAGAGTTAATACTTAAAGATAAAGTTAATATAAGTACCCAAACCTGTCTAAATTCTATTGGATGAGTTGTTTTCGACCTATCCCCACCTCATCCTTTGAATAGTCAACTTTGGAGCCTTTAGAAACCGAATATGAATTTATTATAAATTAATATTTCTAGCTTTTCCAAAGGTGCCCCTCACCCCTCTTATAAAAGGGCACTCCTCCTTCCCATTTCTTCACACCTTCAAAGCCTTTTGGTTCGGCCAAACTCTGCCCAAATACTCTCCCAACATCCCTCACTACAACCTAGAGGCCTTAGTTTGATCAGAAAGCCAACCTAAGGATCCCTTTTGATCAAATCAAAAGGAAGAACCCGAAGAAGAGGAGGTTAACCTACCCCAACCAAGGAAAAGTACAAGGTAAGGGTTATTTCACAATCTCTTCATTATCTGAGGTTGTTTATACGTAATAATCTACTGGGATCTCATTATCATCCACATCCATGTTTCTTCGAAATGTATTTCAAAACATTTTTACTATTTACAAGAATATGGGTTAAAGTCATTTATACCCTTGTTTGACTTTTTATAAGAGGTTTATAAAGGAATCTTTCCGTCGTTTTCAAAACAATGTTCTTTTTAACCTTTTCGACAGAATTGAGGTAAGAATGTTTTTTTAACTTATACGGCGGGTGCGGTTATTTTCCGCCGTTATCAAATCGTCGAAGCTTTACATACAAGCTTATAAGAATATCTTCAAAGAAAATGTTTTATTTTATATGGATCTTAAATGATTTCAAAATAAAAGGAGATACTTCTTTAAAAAGAATTTTGATTTCATCTATGTCAACATCCTTTGATGGATTTTAAGATTATTTGAAGTTGATTTATTATGATACAAAAATTCTATATTGAATTGAAGGTTTTGTGATATGTTTGACTGTGGATGTGCTATTTTTATACCATTCATAGTTTATGGTGAAATTATTGACATTTTTTATGCTAGTTTTAATCCGAATGTTTATGTTATATTTCAAACTTTTCTTCAGATTAATGTGCTAAACAAGTATGTTCCGGGTTGGGGACCGGTAAAAGTAAGCCCTCCAGGTTGGGGACTGGTAAAAGTAAGCCCTCCAGGTTGGGGACTGGTTAAAGTAAGCCCTCCAGGTTAGGGACTGGTAAAAGTATGCCCTCCGGGTTGGTGTCCGTTTATTAGAGGCACTCCGGGTTGGTGTCCGGTTATTAGAGGCACTCCGGGTTGGTGTCCGGTTATTAGAGGCACTCCGGGTTGGGTTCCGGTTAGAAGTAACCCCTAGGTCTTGGGATGAGGCCTAGACAAAGAAATTAACGTTTAGCATTATGCATTCCAACATTATGAAAGTGGTTATTTATTTTTTCATGTGATTATTCGATTAGTGGAATATCCATGTGAATAAGTAAATGGCATTATTTCATTTTATTTATGCCATACCATGTTGAAAGTTCATGTTTAAAAGGCTTTTGTTTTAGTTATACATTGCCTTAAATGTTTATTCTTATTGATGAATGTTTCCGCTATATTGTTATCCTTACTGGGCATTTGAGCTCACCCCTTTTCTATGTTTTATTTTTCCCAGGAAGTGAAGATGTAAGTTATGAATGACCTGCAGGGATATTATGAGGGGATTGTAGTGTGGACTGTGGAAACATTATGTTGTTGTAGTAGTTTTTGATTTTATGATGTAATGTAAAACTTATGAATATATCTAGTGTTTCCTAGGCTACTAAACCAATCAGTCTTTCGAGATTTGATCTTTCTTGTGATCATGCCAATGTTATGAAGTAATGCACCGACTCTAGGTAATTAGGGTCGGGGCGTTACAGTTGGTATCAGAGGAAGTTTAGTACAAACCATGGAAGCTAGATTTAGATAAACTCTGATTAGAGCACGTAGACCTAAGATGAACGTTGAGGATTAGTATAGAAGAACTTCCTAGAATTTTGGTATTGTAGAGATTTTGTGAGTTTTCCGAGCAATACATCCCTGTCTGGATACGAGCAGGTAGAGGCGGCTCTGGCACAGATGTACCTAGGGGTAAAACCCGAAAACACCGCTTTGAGCTAGACTCGAACGGGAACTGGTGCACGACAACGGGCCTTGCTGCACTCTTGGTTACGACACTCCCGGGGGATATGCTTAGGATAACTCTCATTTTCTTTACAAATCATTATGAAGGGTTTATGAGTATATACTTCCTCAAAGAAAACATTTTTATGATTATGGATTATATCCATAAATAGTTCAATTTATGTTAAGTGTTTTATAAGTATGGGATTATGTATTTTGATTCATAAACTGATCTAGTTTATGCCATTGTTTAGAAATGGCGCCCAGTAGAAGGAATGAGAACTCCAGAAATACACATGATTCAAAGAGAAGGAAGGATCATATCTTTCATGGTCTTAAGCTAGAATTTATAAGAGAAATAGTCTCCCATGTATTATCATCATATGAAGAAATAATATCATGTGTTGATAAGATAAGTAAAGAGTTTACTGAGTCCTATGGCTTTGAAGGGAATCAAGAGAAGAAAAGGATGGAAGAGAGAAAGATGGATAAAGGGAAAAGGGAAAAGAAGAATTTTCCCATATGTTGTAACTGTGGAAAGAAACACCCTGGAACTTGCCTGAAAGGAATGGGAGTTTGTTATAAGTGTGGAGGAAAAGGGCACAAGGTACGTGACTGCAAGGGTAAGAAAATGGTTTTAAATGTACAATGCTTCATTTGCAAGGAGTTTGGACACTACGCGAACCTATGTCCCAGTCATCAGACTATGCCGAAAATGATGTTATTGGATAATAATCAAGTTATGATACTACCACAGATGAAGAGGAATGATTAGAGTTCTTATGTTGATTATGTCAATTGAGTGTTGTATCAACAATGTACTTGTTACAATAATTATGGAGTATATAAGGATTGTACTGCAGTACTATTTCATTAAGGACTTGAGATTGTGTGGAACAAAGAAAAGTGACTCAATAGCAGGATAAATTTTTGGAAAATATATGGTTGAGAGAATGATAAATCATAACATAGTTCTGATACTGAGGTAGTGATTTTGGAATAATATGTGATTGTTTTGGATAAATTATATTGGATATTCCTGACTACCCTGGAACTGATTAATGATTTGTATATTCCATCATTGTTGGGGTTTAAAACATTTTTGGATTAATGAAGTATATCCAGCTTTCTATATGGAATAAGGGAGCATGAAGGTAATCAATAAGGAATATGGTAATTCAGGATGTTTCGGTGTATTAAAAGAATACATGATGAAAGTATTCATATGCTATTACGGGGTAAAAAGGTTCTACATTATGTTTACCTTACTTATAAATGTTGGACTGTGAGTTTGGTTAGAAGTATTTTGGATAGTTCTAGTTTGGATTATTTTGGATTGCCATAAAAGGACAACCCGGAGGTCGGGCGGCAACCCGTCGCGTCCGGCAAGGCTGCGAGACTTGGACCCGAAACCGAAGGGTGACAAGGGTGTATCACCTACCACTGGCCCACGAGATGTCCTGGATTAAATAATGTAGTTTTTATTAAAAGATCTTGTAGATGAATTATAAATTCATTTATTTTGGAACCCTATACGAATAGTGTAAATAGAATTTTTCTTACATTCTATTATCTTTTAGAGTGAAAGATGAGTTTGTGGTAGAAATTTATTAATGGATAAAACTATAATTATAAAGTAAGTATATCTCCTTATGATCTTAGTCAATCTCATAAATAGATTCCTCAATATTAAGAAAAGCAACTTAGAACAAAAATGTTTTCCTAGATGGTACCTTAAATCATCACTAATTTATGGCTTTGGGATTGTTGGCCTTTTCATAGCCATGTTCTCTACCACTCTCCATCAGATAATTGATGGTTATATTTCTCTTCCATATCCATATTTTCCTAAATGGAACCCTAGTATGTGTTATTTTCGGTAATCTTCATACTTTCCACTCTTTATTTTAAATAGAGGCCTCATTAATTCATTTTTCGATGTGAGATTTCAACTAAGATATTTTGAAATGTCAAAAATGTGTTGTCCCAATACCCTATATTTTGTTGAACCGATGGTACTTCAAATCAACATAGATTGATGAGTTTAAGGACCTCAATTTTATACTTGTTTGTGATTGATGACCTCAATCACTACCTATAAATATTTACGTTTTTCCTCCAATTATATGTCTCTAATTGCCACCAATGTTCTCCTAATCGAGATCATAATTTGGTGGTGACCCTTTCATTTATCTTTTCCTCATATTAAGACTAAATTTTAGTAACCCAATTTCCGATGTGGGTTTTCCCACAAATATATTTTCTACTTTCAACCTTTTATTTTCGAAGAACAATTTCAAATTGCGAGGACGCAATTTATTGAAGGAGGGGAGAATGTAACACCCCAGGATTTCAGAGTGTGTTATTTCTTAAAAATAATTCAATAACTTGCACTACACGCAACCCCGAGTTCAATCACACCATTAAAAGAGTTCATGAATAGTATTAACTACATTTTGAACTTTATATAATCCTTATAATTTTAGAATCCCTATTATGAGTTTCTTAGTCATATTGCAAGAACAGATTCATTTTCAGTATTATCAACTTCTAATAGTGAAACCTTTTTAAATACAATATTTTAATCTTTTTGACTAAATTGGGACATCAAAAATTTAAAATGAAACATCCCAAGCTTCCACGGTACGCTTTCTTTGAGTAATACAGTAGCGTGTGTTGTACGCAACCTTGAGTTTTAACACACACCACAACCAATCAAACTAGCCGTTATGAATAGTAATACCTAATTTTTGAAATTATATATATTTTATATTTAAAAATGGACTTCATTTTTGGATTCGGAATATCGAAATTAGCCTAGGGTGAAATTTTGGTACATTTCGGATAACTTTTATATTTTGATGAATAGTGAAAATTACTAAATTTTAATTAAAAACAACTTTTTTAATCAAAATAATTAATATTGATAAATTATGAATTTGAGTGGTTTTAAAGTATATTTAGAATATATTTTTACCATTTAATATAATGTTGGTCATTGGACATAATTTTACAATTAAACCGAACATAAACAAGTGTCAATCTTTTGGTAGTTATTATCTCTTAAAAACACGCTTTTTGTTTTGACAGCGGGAATTAATTTTAAATTAATTTCTGCCACTTCTGTGTTTTGAATTTAGAAAAATGGATTCCATATTTGGAATCAGGATGTTCAAATTGTGTAAATAGGTAACTTTTATTTTTAGACATTTTGAATAATTACTGCGGTAAATATTTTATTTACCATGGTTAAGGGTAAATCCGGTAAATAAGGGTTAAAAAAAATAATATTATAATAATACTAAATTACCCTAAAACGTGTCTTAACCCTATTGGTTGATACATAGTCGACCATGGGCATCTTTGGGTCTATTTTGGGACCCCATGGATCCACTTGTAAGTGATAATGACACTTTATTTTAATTAAGTCAAAATGAATACAAAAATGACACAAGCATATATCTTTTAGAACAACAATTTTTACATAGGGTTATACATGTTGGATTTTGATTATAAATATTCATTATAAAGATAAAAATATTTCCTACATAATTATATTTTATTTATAATTTTTAGACATTAAATAATTTATTTTATTTATGACACAATGATGATGCAGTAATTACTAAAATAGTAAAAAATTAACATAATTGATATTATAAATACCCAAATAAATATAATATGAAACTTTTAATGAATTAAACTAATTTTATAGGATAATTTGATATATTAGGATTGATTTAATTGACTTTGTTCGAAGTAATCAATCTGTTATGAGTTTCACAAAAATCAACTATTGAATAGTGTCAAAATTGACATAAAAGAGTTCTTAAAACAAATATTATATTATTAATTGATATTAAATTCCTAAAAATCTAAGGTTCGGCCAAGAGACTTATATTATGATAGGTTAATCATTAATGGACCACTTGGGGGTCTCTTGGATGTATATAGTAAGTTGATTAACCATAATATATAAAAATACAAAGAGACATTGTAAAAGTGAAACTAATTAACTTAGAGTTAATACTTAAATATAAGGTTAATATAAGTACCCAAACCTGTCTAAATTCTATTGGATGAGTTGTTTTCGACCTATCCCCACCTCATCCTTTGAATAGTCAACTTTGGAGCCTTTAGAAACCGAATATGAATTTATTATAAATTAATATTTCTAGCTTTTCCAAAGGTGCCCCTCACCCCTCTTATAAAAGGGCACTCCTCCTTCCCATTTCTTCACACCTTCAAAGCCTTTTGGTTCGGCCAAACTCTGCCCAAATACTCTCCCAACATCCCTCACTACAACCTAGAGGCCTTAGTTTGATCAGAAAGCCAACCTAAGGAGCCCTTTTGATCAAATCAAAAGGAAGAACCCGAAGAAGAGGAGGTTAACCTACCCCAACCAAGGAAAAGTACAAGGTAAGGGTTATTTCACAATCTCTTCATTATCCGAGGTTGTTTATACGTAATAATCTACTGGGATCTCGTTATCATCCACATCCATGTTTCTTCGAAATGTATTTCAAAACATTTTTACTATTTACAAGAATATGGGTTAAAGTCATTTATACCCTTGTTTGACTTTTTATAAGAGGTTTATAAAGGAATCTTTCCGTCGTTTTCAAAACAATGTTCTTTTTAACCTTTTCGACAGAATTGAGGTAAGAATGTTTTTTTAACTTATACGGCGGGTGCGGTTATTTTCCGCCGTTATAAAATCGTCGAAGCTTTACATACAAGCTTATAAGAATATCTTCAAAGAAAATGTTTTATTTTATATGGATCTTAAATGATTTCAAAATAAAAGGAGATACTTCTTTAAAAAGAATTTTGATTTCATCTATGTCAACATCCTTTGATGGATTTTAAGATTATTTGAAGTTGATTTATTATGATACAAAAATTCTATATTGAATTGAAGGTTTTGTGATATGTTTGACTGTGGATGTGCTATTTTTATACCATTCATAGTTTATGGTGAAATTATTTACATTTTGTATGCTAGTTTTAATCCGAATGTTTATGTTATATTTCAAACTTTTCTTCAGATGAATGTGCTAAACAAGTATGTTCCGGGTTGGGGACCGGTAAAAGTAAGCCCTCCAGGTTGGGGACTGGTAAAAGTAAGCCCTCCAGGTTGGGGACTGGTTAAAGTAAGCCCTCCAGGTTAGGGACTGGTAAAAGTATGCCCTCCGGGTTGGTGTCCGGTTATTAGAGGCACTCCGGGTTGGTGTCCGGTTATTAGAGGCACTCCGGGTTGGTGTCCGGTTATTAGAGGCACTCCGGGTTGGGTTCCAGTTAGAAGTAACCCCTAGGTCTTGGGATGAGGCCTAGATAAAGAAATTAACGTTTAGCATTATGCATTCCAACATTATGAAAGTGGTTATTTATTTTTGCATGTGATTATTCGATTAGTGGAATATCCATGTGAATAAGTAAATGGCATTATTTCATTTTATTTATGCCATACCATGTTGAAAGTTCATGTTTAAAAGGCTTTTGTTTTAGTTATACATTGCCTTAAATGTTTATTCTTATTGATGAAAGTTTCCGCTATATTGTTATCCTTACTGGGCATTTGAGCTCACCCCTTTTCTATGTTTTATTTTTCCCAGGAAGTGAAGATGTAAGTTATGAATGACCTGCAGGGATATTATGAGGGGATTGTAGTGTGGACTGTGGAAACATTATGTTGTTGTAGTAGTTTTTGATTTTATGATGTAATGTAAAACTTATGAATATATCTAGTGTTTCCAAGCCTACTAAACCAATCGGTCTTTCGAGATTTGATCTTTCTTGTGATCATGCCAATGTTATGAAGTAATGCACCGACTCTAGGTAATTAGGGTCGGGGCGTTACACACTAAGTGGTAGTTAAAAAACTGATCTTTTGTTTAAATGAAACATTACCACTTCTGTGATTTGATTTTCAAATATCTGACATACATGGTTGTCATTAGGAAGTAAAATTTTGTTCAATGGGATTAAAATAATTTTTACTGAATAGTAACTTTTAAGTTTAATTAATCGCGATTAAAGGTAATTAGTGAAATTTAAGGTAAAAATGATATTATAAAAATATAAAAATACCTTTAAACTTGTCATAAACATATTGGATGAGACATGGCCGACCAATACAATCCATGGGTTAACTTGGGGACCACATAGAGCTACTTGGGTAAGAAAATTACAATAATAACTTTTTATTTAAAGTAAAAATAAAATTGTCACAACCATGAGTTGTTTTAATAAAACAATTATTACATGTGGTTATATAAGGTAACCTTTCGACTATAAATATTCATTGGAAAGCCAAAACGATTTCCTACATAGTGATAGTTTTTTTATGATTTTTAGACATTAAATAAATTAAATATTTTAGGACACCATGATAATGGAGCGATTACCTCATTAATTAACGATTTTAATAAAATGAGAAGATAATGTAAAATCTAAGACTTACACTTGTAAAAAACCTATTAGATGAGTATATTTCTAAACCTTATCACCTTATCCTATAAATATATAAGTTTTGAATCTTTAAAAATCCGAAACTCATTATATAATAAAGTAACATTTCAGGACATTCCAAGAGTGCCCCTCATCTCCTCTTATAAAAGGCCCCCACCACTACCACCTTATTCACACCTTCAAAGCCTTTTAGCTCGGCCAAAATCTGCCCAAATACTCACTCAAATTCCCTCTCTTACTCCTAGAAGCCTCTCTTTATCCATAACTCATCCCAAGGAAGCCTTTGGCTCAAATCAAAAAAGAGTTACCTGGTTTTAAGGTAATGTATTCTTGTTTTGTTTTATTTTGCTTCTTCAACCCCCAAAACATTTTTTATTCTTTTCTTTTGTGACAAAATCATTATCCTCAATATATTTGGATGTTTTTATGAGAATTATTTTACTTACACTTACAAACACCTTATTCTAATGGTTAAAGAACAAATTGTTTCTGTGGGTGGCGAATTACTGCCTCACGAAATGATGATTGTTCAATATTCTTTTAACACCTATCATGGTGGCCATTATGATGACACTATTTTTATATATGATATATATTATGTTTTTTTTCCTTATGATTCTTTATTTTTCATTTATGGAATATCTTTATGATTTCAATTATGGGTAAACATGATAATTTCATTTTAGGAAGTGCGGACTACCGCCCCATCAAAGTGATTTGAATCGTTAATGTCATATGTGGGATGTATAAAGGATAGAGTAAATGATATTATACATGATATTATACTAGAATTATAGTATAACTTTATATAATTATAATTTCATTCCATTAAATATTAAATAGAAATGAAAGTAGTGTTCATGCGTACGTACGGCTTACCGTCTCCATGAACGGTGCATTTCATTTCTTACCTCTAAATGTTATGTAATGTTATAAATGGTTGTATATACTGGATATATATGATATATATGATACCTACATCATTAATATAATTCTGGATGTAATGGATATTTTACAACATGAACAACTTGTAATTATAAGATGTTTATTTTTGACTCAAGTGCCAAAGATCGACAAAATGACCATTATTAACTTAAATAATTACATAATGTTCATAACATGGTAATAAGTGATATAAAAGGAATAATGAACTTTAAAAAGGTTCTTAAGCAAGTAGAAATTAACTCTACTTTATTATTCAGGAGGTTAAAGAACAATCGAGTCAAGTCGGACACGAGGTAAGGGAACTTCTTAACCCAATTTTTGTTCTTTGGGTTAATCTCCTACATTCAAATTATTTCAGGAAATTATAAAGTAATATCTGGTATTTGTACTTTAGTTATATTTACTTATAGTGAATACACATAACAGATATATTTTATTTAAAAATTTTTATTTTTAAGGGACTTCGTCTTAATCTTCTTTCATTGGGGCATATTTTGTTTTAATACAAGACTTTATTTTATACGGTGTATAAACCCCTTTGACTTTTACTTTTATTCAAAGGGAATATTTTATACAAATGTTTTTAATAAATGACAAAAGGGAATGTTTTTTGGCGTACGTATGCAGTGACAACGACTTCACCGCCTCCGTTACTATTATTTGAGTTTCAACTTCCTCTACAAGCCATTATTTTTTTTAAATGAAAAATAAATACAAAGTTTTAATTTTCTTTTATTATGGTATTGAAAATGGTTTTATTATATCAATATTTTGTATTTATATATTGTGATTGAAATGTGGAAATGTTATGTTTCCTTTATGCATATTTTATGTGATACAATTATGTTTTGGTTTATGATATGTTTAAAACTGTTTATATGAGGAATGAATTGGACTTAATAAGTGACAGGTGGAGCCCGCTATAGCTCCTAGATGCATCGGCAGGTCTGATGTGACAAACTAGTGTCTTGGCACGAGGACTTGAAAAAATCTTATTTGTAGTCTAGGCACGAGGCCTTGGCTACGTGGTTATGATTGTCCGACATTATGAATTCCATCATTATGAAAGTGGTTATTGATATTGCATGTGATTATTCGACCAGTAGAATATCCATGCGAATAAGTAAATGGAATTATTTCATTTTACTTTTTCTATATTATGTTGAAGTTCATGTTTAAAAAGATTTTGTTTTAGTTATACATTGCCTTAAATGTTAATGTTTATTTGTAAATTCTTCCACAATATTGTTATCCTTACTGAGCATCTGAGCTCACCCTATCAATGTTTTAATATTTTCCAAGACGTGAAGAAGTATTTTATGAATGACCTGTAGGGATAGTCAGAAGAGGATATGAGTGTGGAATATGGAGACTTTGTTATTGTACTTTTTCACATTATGATGTAATGTAACATTTATGAATTTATCTAGTGTTTCCAAGGCTACTAAACTAATCGGTCTTTCGAGACATGATCATTTGTGATCATGCCAATGTTACGCAATAAAGCACCGACTCTGGGTAACTAGGGTTGGGGCGTTACAATTTAGCCCAAGTGATGTAGTTATTTTTCCTGAGGGAAACCCTTCATGCCCGAGGGCTTGACTTCTGTGCCTGAGGGTGACATTTCGTAAGCCTGAGGGAAATTTTTTATTACGCCTAAGGGGTATACCTGCGGTTTGGATTCTGCTTACCCGAGGGTAAGGTAATGCTTGTCTGAGGACACGGAATTCTTGTTTAGAAATTAATTGTGGTGATTTCTAGTATATAATGAATTAAATGAATAACAAAATGAAAATTTAATTGTTAAGTAAGTTACATGTCAGTACTGCTTACTTTATTGCATTTTACTATTTCACACTGTTGTTTCATGCTTACACGCAGTTGGGCGCGGGCCTTTGGTGGGTGCCTACTGAGATATATTTCTCACACACTGTTTAGGCCATGCTTTTTGGCCCAAACAGATTATGTTGCCGCAGGTGTAGATAGGGGAAAGGGTCCCTCTATAGGTACTCGATTGTTGCTGAGGAGTATGAGGGCATGGGACCGAGCCTAGGATCGTGATGCCGCTGTTAGCTATTTTGATTTTTTTATTGTACTCTATATTTTGTTGTACTGTATTGATGTATAACATGTTCTGGATGTTTTCTTATAACTTGAAATATGTTGCATCATCACTTATATATTGTTGGTTATATCCACTGTTGTAGTTTATTTCAGCTGTGTATGTTTACTGCTTCCGCTGTCGTTGTATGTTTATTTTGTATTCCGTTGCGCTACACTTTGATAAATGAGGGCATAGTTTCCCCACTATCAGACCTGGGCCCTCGCTGCTAGTCGGTAGTCTCTGGAGTTTGGGGAAATGCGCATGAGGTCATGTGGAGAACTGGGATTGGGGCACCGGTTGCATGGCACATGGGTCCGAGTCATTACAAAGTTGTATCAGAGGGGTTATTTTCGTTGACATACTATTTGGAGCCATAGTCAGGGATAGGACGAATGGTTGTTGGTAATAAGCTGTGCCCGGGTGTAGCTAACCCGTGTACATGGAAAAGCCAAATTACCTCGTGTTGAAATTTTACTGATTTTTTAATTTACAGTTTATTTGATTTTCACCATTGGGTGACGAAATTTGTGATTGTGTTGTTTTTAATATATCTATAGGTCCTATTTTGTTACAAACTGATGAGATGAGGGTATCTCCTCTCATGCATCATATAGTCACATTCTAGAAATCACATGCTATGCATTGTTTCCATGCCATGTAGGTGCATTAGAAATTCGCATGTTGTTGTGATAGTTGTTGTGCTAGAAAAGCATGCTGTTGTGATAGCTTCTTGATAAATACCTGCTCTTTGATAGGGAAGTTTTAGGTGATCCAGTTTATTGAATGGATGCCAAACATTGGTTTTTGGGGAGTATGGGCCCCCCTTCACTGGAATTTGGTGGATCATTGAATATTAATTGGTTATAACACATATAAGATGTCAAACTTTGATTCGTGGGGAGTATGGGCCCCCACGGGTTGGAATTTGACACTTAGGTGTTGTTTTACGGTATCTTCTGGGTTCCAGAGAAGTTTCTGAGGCATACTGTCCGGAATCCCAGTATACACGATGTGTAGTATTTATCTACACATCGTGTATGTTCTTATGTTCGCGAACAAAGAATAAATTTTTTTTAGTACACGTCGTGTACCCTTTGTACACGCCGTCTAGTCTCTTCCCGTGTCACAAACCGTGTGGGCGGTGACATGGTGTAGAGAAAGGCTTGGGTAAAACATGCCGTTTACCAAACAGACATGTCCTGTATTGTTAACCCAGATTCCTGCCATGTCACTAACAACACGCATCAGTGAACTCTTGTACAGAACACGCCGTGTCAATGATGAACACGCCAGGTAGTGTGACCTGGGGACTCGGCCGTGTAACGAACAAAACGGGCCGGTGTCACCTCTCCCTGAACACGTCGTGTACCTTAGGGACACGCCGTGTAGTCTTGTCTGAGGATAGACCATGTGGTGTTAGCTGTGTAGCTGGGAAACAGGGTGTGGTGCGCGCTGTGTACGGGTGTAACATATCATGTGGAGTTAAGCCGAGTAGTCGGCCGTGTCATAAATGACACGAGAAGTTGGAAAATAACACCATACATGCTGTGTAGATTATTTACACGACGTGTAGTTTTTTTCGACAAAAGCCATGTGACTTAGTTGTGTAGAAGGACCCGAGCAGGGGAAAGGAAGTCAAGTACACGTCGTGTAGTCCTTGTACATGCAGTGTAGTCTTGTTTTTCATATTTTGAATGCCTTATTCCTCCTGTTTCCTTTGTGGTTCCTTTTCTATTCGGTCATAATAATCTTGAATCTGAGGCGTGCTTTTGACCTTGTAGTGTCATGCCGCCTAGACGACCGCGATTTGTTCTCCAGGAGAGCTGTGGCGATTATACTCCGGAGATGGTGGGCCATGGGCTACCAGTTTATCCTCCAGCAGAGCCAGATGCTACGCCAGCTACTATACTGGACAAAGGAGTGGAGGCGCAGTTCCGTGAGGGCTTTATGCGGTTCATGCAGACCTTTCAGGGAGCACCGCAAGGTGCTACATCTATGGCTGAGCTGACTCGTATCTTTCAGCAGCAGTATCCGCCTACGTTTACAGGGGATGGTAGACCACATGCTACGGAGTCTTGGCTAGGATCGATGCAGACTATTATCGAGCATCTTGAGACTCCTCCAGGGCGGAGGGTCAAGCTCCTGACTTACATGCTGTGTGATTCTGCCATGAGGTGGTGGGATGTTACCACCCAGTCAGAGAATCACAGGGACATGGCATGGGAAGATTTTCAGGAAGTCTTCTATGACTTCTTCTTTCCCGAGACGTTGAGGGTAGATAGAGCTCGGGAGTACATGAATCTGTAGAGGGCGATATGTCGGTGATGGACTATTCTGCTTATTTTACAGAGCTTCAGCATTTTGCACCCGTGCTAGTGGGTGATGAGATGTTTTGATCCAGATGATTTAGGGATGGTCTTCGGTATGACATCTGAGAACTGGTGAATGTTTTCAGGTTACATACTGTACACACGATTGTGAACCAGGCGTTGATTATAGAGAGTAACCTGCGGGAATCAGGCGGTGTGGACCATGGTGGTTCAGCACCAGTTACTGGTACTATTCCTACTTGTAAGAGGAAAAGATATATGGACTTCTCTTAGAGCGGTAGTTCCAGCCAGGTGGCGTCTTCAGGTGGCCCATTCAGGTTCTAACAGTGTGGCAGAGAGGGGCACAAGAGACCACAGTGTCCACGAGACCCAGTGGAGTGCCGAGCTTATTGTAAGATGGGTCATATGCAGCGTTTTTGTAGGGAGTTTCCACCAGTGGCTAGTGAGAGGGGCTTTGTGCAGACTCTGCATGCGGGAGCAGGACCAGTGGCTTCTTACCAGTTAGGGAAATGGAATACGTCAGGGCGTGCAGGCAGAGATGGTGGTCATGGCCATGGTATACAAACACCAGGATATCAGAGGCAGCAGGGCGGGACAACTCAGGTTAGTATGGCTGTGTCGCAGGGCCACGACACAGGGCAGGCTTATGCAGTATAACAGACCCAGTAGGAGTAGGATCTCAGACCTTCAACGGTCAGACGTACTATTCTAGTATCTTCTGTTTAATCTTCAGTTCTTTTTGAAACAGGTACTACACATAGTTTCATATCTGTACCCGTTGTGGAGAGCCATGGGCTCGGTGTTTCTACTTCCTCAGATATCTTGACACTAGACACTCCGTTGGGGACTAGGACGACTGGTGTGCATCAGTTCAAGGAGTTCCCCCTTGAGGTTGGTGGGTGTCACTTCCTTTGGGACCTCTATGTATTAGAGATGACGAGTTATGATGTCATTCTCGAGATGTACTGGTTGGTTCCCTTTCGATCCTTTGTAGACTTCTATCATCGTAGGGTGTGTTTCACGCCACCAGAGGGTGGAGTGTTTCTATACAAGGGTGAATGGGATGTTCAGGCGAGTCGAGCTGGACCAGAGCATCATGGGCGAGGTAGAGTACCAGCCCAGATAGCGAGCTTATATCTAGATGATTAGGGGACTTGTCAGACATATTTCCCTCCAGTGGTTGATCATTTCAGGGTTGTTTTTCCGGATGACTTTTGGGGTCTACCTCTTGTGTGAGAGGTGGATTTCTCTATTGAGCTCGTCCCAGGAGCAGCACCGGTGTCCATTCCACCTTATAGGATGGCCACGCCTGAGTTGTAGGAGCTCAAGAGGAAGTTAGAGGAGTTGCAGGAAAAGGGCTTTATCCGACCCAGTACTTCTCCTTGGGGTTCTCTGGTCCTTTTTGCGAAGAAGGCGGATTGTACCCTTAGACATTTTGTGGATTATCAGAAGCTGAACCAGTTGATGGTTAAGAACCGATACCCCTTGCCGAGGACTGATGATCTGTTTGATCAGCTTCGTGGAGAATGAGTGTTCTCGAAGATTGACTTGAGATCTGGATATCATCAGTTGCCCGTTAGACCATCTGATATACCTCTCACAGCTTTCAAGAGTATGTATGGTCTATATGAGTATACAGTTATGCCATTCAGACAGACGAACACGCCAGTAGTTTTCATGACTCTGATGAATCATGGGTTTCATCCGTATCTTGATTCTTTTGTATTAGTATTCATGGAAGAAATTTTGGTGTACTCCCACACTCGACATGACCATGCCACCCATCTTGAGATCGTATTGAGTACACTGAGAGAGCATCGGCTATATGCTAAGCTCTCGAAGTGCCACTTTTGGATGGACCAGATTCACTTTTTGGGTCATATTATCTCAGAGGCAGGAGTTTCAGCAGACCCAGAGAAGATGAGACCAGTAGTTTCCTGGGAGCAGCCTAAGAACGTCTTTGAGATATAGAGTTTCTTAGGAATGGCTGGTTACTATAGAGTCTTCATACATTACTTCTCTCGCTTAGCAGCACCGTTGACGGGACGGACTAAGAAGGGTGTGAAGTTCGTTTGGTCAGAAGCTTGCGAGGCAGCTTTTCAGGACCTGAAGGGAAGGTTGACTTCAGCCCCGATCCGGATACTCCCAGAGTAGGGGAAGATCTATACAGTTTACTGTGATGCATCAGGTATTGAGCGGCGATCAGTGTTGATCTAGGGAGACCGAGTTGTTGCGTACGGGTCTCGGCAGTTGATGCCACATGAGAGGAATTACCTGACACATGATCTCGAGTTGGCCGCAGTTGTTCATGCATTGCGCTGTTGGAGAAATTATCTACTGGGAGAGCATTTTGTGGTTTTCACCAACCACAAAAGCCTCAAGTATATCTTTACTCAGCATGGACTAAATATGAGGTAGAGAGGGTGGGTTGAGTACCAACAGTCCTTCGATTTTGAGCTTGCCTATACACCTGGGAAAGGTAATGCAGTTGCTGATGCACTGAGCAGGAAGACTCAGATATAGGCAGTGAAGGAGGCCAGTGGTGAGTGGGAGCTCTTGGCCTTATTCTCTGAGATGCATCTGGAGGTGCACAACAGTCAGGGGAAGACTTATCATTCCTCGTTAGCTGTGACTACTACCCTCCTTGATAGAGTGAGGATGAGGCAACTATCTGATTCAGAAGGCCTAGTTCTATGGGAGTCGGTGGCAAGTGAGGACCCTCCTCCCGGTTGGACGATAGGCGATGATGAGATTTTTCATTTCCGTGGACGAGTATGGGTTCCATGGGATATACGCGATGAGCTGGTGCGGGAGTTTCATGCTTCGGCATGGGCAGTTCATCCTTGGGTTACCAAGATGTACCGAGACATAAGACATCAGTACTAGTGGCCGAGTATGAAGAGAGATGTAGTTGGGTTTGTTACGAGATGTTCCACCTGTCAGCAAGTGAAGGTAGAGCATCAGAGACCAGGTGGGCTGTTACAGCAGTTACCCATTCCAGAGTGGAAATGGGATGATGTCGCGATGGATTTCGTGATGGGGTTTCCGAGGTCACCTCGTGGAAATGACATCATGTGGGTTGTTATGGAAATACTCATGAAGGTAGCTCACTTCTTGCCGATCAAGGAGACCTTCGTTGTTGATGAGCTCGGAAGGCTGTATATCCGAGAGATCGAATGTCTTCATGGGGTCCCTCATTCTATCATTTTAGATTGGGAAGCCCTCTTTACATCTCGTTTCTGGCAGAGTTTTTATAGGGCGCTGGGTAGACAGCTTCTTTTGAGAACAACATACCACTCTCAGACAGATGGCCAATCGGAGCGTACGATACAAGTGCTAGAGGACATACTGTGCGCATGCGCACTAGACTTGGCCGATCTTTGGAGAAACGTATACCCTTAGTCGAGTTTTCCAATAACAATAGTTTTCAGGGAACTATTGAGATGGCACTATACGAGGCATTATATGGTAGGACATGCCGATCACCTTTGTGATGGATAGAGGCAGGTGAGGCAGCTTTACTGGGACCACAACTCGTGCAGGAGATATCTGAGCAGGTCCAGTTGATTCGCAAGCGGATGGCTACCGTGCAGTCTCATTAGAAGTCTTATGCTGATCGCCACAGATGACCTTTGGAGATCATGGTCGAGGATCAGGTTTTTATACGTGTTTCGCCAAGGCTGGGACACAAGCGGATCAGGAGATAGGGTAAGCTTTCGCCAAGGTATGTGGGTCCATTCGAGATTCTGGAGAGAGTTAGGCTGGTTGCCTATTGGTTGCGTTTACCGCAACGGTACCAAGCCATTCACGGTGTCTTCCACATATCTTTGTTGTGCCGCTATCATTCAGACACGTGTCACGCCTTTCACCCAATGGAGGTTGAGCTTCAGCATGATGCGTTCTTTGAGGAGAATCTGATTCGTATCATTGACAGGAGCACAAAGGTTCTCCGAGATCGGTCAGTTCCTCTCGTACGGGTGCTATGGAAGCATGGCCGAGAGCAGGACGAGACCTGGGAGCGGGAGGCCGACGTACGTGCTCAGTGGCTAGAGCTATTCTGAGCTTACCTTCACCACCCTTGGAAGGGAAATTCGAAGACGAATTTCTATAAATGTAGAAGTATGTAGGAACTCTGTTCGTAGTGTTGAGGTACGAGCTTCTTCTTTTTCTTTTTTCCTTAAGTGTTTTTGAGAGAATATGGAAAATGGGGAAAATCCTAAATTTTTGAACTACACGTCGTGTACTTATTTACACACGCAGTGTACTCTCGGCCGTGTGGGATGGGTACACGGGGCGTGTAGTCATGCTGGCAAAAAATTGTGTAGGAACCGACTACATTCCATGTAGTGGTACTTACACACCGTGTAGTCAGTCGGCATGCCAATACAGTAAGTCGATGGAGTTGCCGCCAGCTGGGTGACAGTACACGCAGTGTACTCAAGAGTACATGCCATGTACTCATGTCGACAGATGTACACTGTGGTGGTGCCACCAAATGAACAGTTAAATGATAGAAGTACAAGTCATGTACTCAGAAGTACACCCCGTGTAATTTGTTTTTTCAGCTTAAAACATGCAGTAGCATCTTCATTTGTAAGAGGAGACACTTGAGCCGATTTGTATCCAAAGGAGGAGGCCAGACCCTTGAAGATCCGTCGGGTGTTCATCTAGAATCTGATTCGGCTTCGGACGATCTTGTTGGAACCGCACGGGTAGGCCCTCTCCTCTTCTGGTACCGTTCATACCAATTATTTCCAGAGGGGATGTTATTTACATTTGATTGGATTTTGTTCTTCGTCAGATCTATGCAGTTCTTGGGTGTTTCTGGAGTCGGTGTTCATTTATAACACTCATTGGTGTATTTTGTAGGTGTCTTTGTGTTAATTTTTCTGGATGCCATGTGTTTTTTGCGTTTTTATGCCACGAACCCAGGTTGGGGTGTCGTGAGGCTAAGGTCGTTTCTATATTTAATGTCTAGAATTGCATAGGTGATTAAATTGTGATAATAAAATGCTGGTTGGGATCATTGCTTGGATCCGGAACCACCCCGGGGGTGCATTCCGCTGTTTAGCCATTTGGCCAGGATACCCGAGGGTATGCCTTTAAGGTAGTGATTTGTCAAATTTCCTTGAGAGTAACTGATTGTTTACAACTTTTTAATATGTTGTGAATGGCTAGGTTACCTGTTTAGCCTGAGGGCGTTGTTGTGATTAGCCTGAGGAAACTGCACAATTTAGCCTGAGGGCTGTAGTTATTTCGCCTGAGGCAACCCTTCGTGCCTGAGGGCTTGACTTCTGTGCCTGAGGGAGACACTTCTTACGCCTAAGGGAAATTTCTGTTACGCCTGAGGGCTATACCTGCGGGTTGGATTCTGTTTACCCGAGGGTAGGGTATTGCTTGTCTTAGGACGTGGATTGTTTGTTTAGAAATGCACTGTGGTGATTTCTAGTATATAATGAATTAAATGAATAATAAAATGTAAATTTAATTGTTAAGTTAGTTACTTGTCAGTACTTCCTACTTTATTGAATTTTACTATTTTACACCGTTGTTGCATGCTTACACACAGTTGGGCACTAGCCTTTGGTGGGTGCCTACTGAGATATATTTCTCACATCCTTTTTGGGCCATTCTTTTCGGCCCAAAATGATTACATTGCTACAGGTGTAGATAGGGGCAAGAGTCCCTATACAGGTACTTGACTGTTGCTGAGGAGTAGGAGGGAATGGGACCGAGCCTAGGCTCGCGATGTCGTTGCCAACTGTTTTTATTGTTTTGTTGTACTCTGTATTTTGTTGTACTGTATTGATGTATAACATGGTCTGGCTGTTTTCTTAGAACATGAAACATGTAGTATCATCACTTATATACTATTGGTTATATCAATTTCTGTAGTTTATTTTAGTTCTGTGTGTTCACGGCTTCCGATGTCGTTGTATGTTTATTTTGTATTCCACTATGCTACACTTTGACAAATGGGGGAATAGTTTCCCCACTATCAGACCTGGGCCCTCGCTAATAGTCGGTAGTCTCTGGCATTTGATGAAATGTGCTTGAGGTCATGTGGCGAACCGTCCTCGGGGCACCCGTTGCGTGGCACCCGAGTCTGGGACGTTACAAAGTGGTATTACATGGGTTCTTTTCTATGACTTACTATTTGGATCTGTAGTCAGGGATAGGACAAACGGTAGTTAGTAATAAGCTGTGCCCGGGCGTAGCTGACCCATGTGTAGGGAGAAACCAAATTACCTCGTGTTTCAATTTTACTGATTTTGTAATTTTTAGTTGATTTTATTTTCACCGCTGGGTGATGTACTTTGAGATTGTGCTATTTATAATTTATCTATGGGTTCTATTTAGTTGCAACCCAATGATATGAGGGTATTCCCTCTCATGAATCATATAGGAGCATGTAGAAATCACATTCCATGCACAGTTTCCATTCCATGTAGTTGTATTAGAAATTATCATGTTGTTGTGATAGTTTTTGTGCTAGAAAAGCATGCTGTTGTGATAGCTTCTGGATGAATACCTTCCCTTTGATAGGGAAATTTTATGTGATCTTGTTTATTGAATGGATTCCAAACTTTGGTCTTTGGGGAGTATGGGCCCCCATTGACCAGAATTTGCTGGATCATTGACTATTTATTGGTTATAACACATATAAGATGTAAAACTTTGATTCGTGGGGAGTATGAGCCCCCACAGGTCATAATTTGACACTTAGATGTTGTTATATGGTATTTTCTGGGTTCCAGAGAAGTCTCTGAGGCATACTGTCCGGAAACCTAGTATACACGCTATGTAGTATTTATCTACACACCATGTATATTATTCTGTTTGGGAAGAAAAATAAACTTTTTGAGTACACGCCATGTACCCTTAGTACACGCCGTGTAGTCTCTTCCAGTGTCACAAACTGTGTGGGCTGTGACACGAGGTAAAGAAAGGCTTGGGTAAAACACGCCGTGTACCGAGCGGACATGCCATGTAGTGTTGACCCAGAGTCTGGCCGTGTCACTAACAACATGGGTCGGTGAACTCTTATACAGAACATGTCGTGTCAATGATGAACACGCCGTGTACTGTGACCCGGGGACTCAGCCGTGTAACCAAAAAACGGATCAGTGTCACCTCTCCCTAAAGATGTCGTGTACCTTAGGGACACGCCGTGTAGTTTTGTGTGAGGATAGACTGTGTGGTGTTAGCCTTGTAGCTGGGAAACGGGGTGTGGTACGCGCCGTGTACGGGTGTAGCAAGCTGTGTGGAGTTAATCTGAGTAGTCAGTCATGTCATAGAAGACACGGGCTGTAGTAAAATAACACCATACACACCATGTAGATTATTTACATGCTGTGTAGTTTTTGTTCGATGGAATCCATGTGTCTTATCCGTGTATAAGGAAACGGGAAGGGGAAAGGAAGTCAAGTACATGCCGTGTAGTCCTTGTACACGCCGTGTAGTCTTGTTAATGAAAATTTTGAATGCCTTATTCCTCTTGTTTCCTTTATGGTTCCTTCTCTTTTCGGTCATAATAATCTTGAATCTAAGGCGTGCTTTTGACCTTGTAGTGTCATGCCGCCTAGATGACCACAAGTTGTTCGCCATGAGAGCGGTGACGATTATACATAGGAGATGGTGGTCCATGGGCTACAAGTTGATACTCCTGCAGAGCCAGATGTAGCGCCAGCGGCTATACCGGACACAAGTGCGGAGGTGCAGTTCCATGAGGGCTTTATGCAGTTCATGCAGACCATTCAGGGATCCCCGCAAGGTGCTACATCTATGGGTTCGTGAGGCCGAGGCCTTTGCTATATTTAATGCCTAGAATTGCATTGGTGATTAACTTGTGATAATAAAATACTGGTTGGGATCGTTGCTTGGATCTAGAACCACCCCGGGGTGCGTTCCACTGTTTAGCCATTTGGCTAGGATACCCGAGGGTATGCCTTAAAAATAGTAATTGACGAATTTCCTTGAGAGGAATTGATTGTTTACTACTTGTTAATATGTTGGGGATGGCCCGATTACCTGTTTAGCCTAAGGGAGTTGTTGTGATTAGCCTGAGGGCACTGTACTATTTAGCCCGAGGGCTGTAGTTATTTTTCCTAAGGGAAACCCTTCGTGCATGAGAGCTTGACATCTGTGCCTGAGGGTGACACTTCGTATGCCCGAGGGAAATTTCTGTTACGCCTGAGGGCTATACCTGTGGGTTGGATTCTACTTACCTGAGGGTAAGGTTTTTCTTGTCTGAGGACGTGGACTGTTTGTTTATAAATGTACAATGGTGATTTCTAGTATATAATGAATTAAATGAATAATAAAATGACAATTTAATTGTTAAGTTGGTTACTTGTCAATACTTCTTACTTTATTGAATTTTACTATTTTACACTATTTTTGCATGCTTACACAAAGTTGGGCACGTGCCTTTGGTGGGTGCCTACTGAGATATATTTCTCATACCTAGTTTGGGACATGCTTTTCGGCCCAAACAGATTATGTTACTGCAGGTGTAGATATGGGCAAGAGTCTATATACATGTACTTGACTATTTCTGAGGAGTAAGAGGGCATGGGACCGAGCCTAGGATCATGATGCCGCTGCCAGCTATTTTTTTTTGTTTTTCAGTACTCTATATTTTGTAGTACTGTATTGATGTATAACATGTTCTGGCTGTTTTCATAAAACTTGAAACATGTAGCAACATCACTTATATATTTTTGGTTATATCCACTACTGTAGTTTATTTCATTTGTGTATGTTTACTGCTTCCGCTGTCATTGTTAGTTTATTTTGTATTCCGTTGTGCTACACTTTGACAAATGAGGGCATAGTTTCCCCACTGTCAGAACAGGGCCCTCGCTGCTAGTCGGCAGCCTCTGGCATTTGGGGAATTGCGTGTGAGGTCATGTGGCGAACCGGGCTCGGGGCACCCATTGCGTGGTACCTGGGTCCTGGACGTTACATCCTTCCGAATAACCAGAAAACCCAACCAAACTCAGAATCACACCTCATCAAAACCAACCTGACATCCTATCTATTTAAAAACACCACACCCATCACTCGTAATAAAAAAAAGATACAATAAACGAATCTAAAATGCCAATACTCAAAGGTTACCCAACCATTCGACAATTAACTAAATATCTCAACCATGGACTCCATTACACCACGTGTATCACCCAGAAATAGTCATTATCTCAACCCCAGCACCAAAAAACCACAAAAGGGACAAAATATAACAATGAACCATATTACACATAACCCCACAAACAATGAATGTTTTATTCAGATTTAGAAAACAATCGTTTTTTTAATTCCACGATGATAATTTTTTAGTTATCATGGATGGAATAGAATCATGGCAATCTATTTATTTAACATAATTTACATAGGTAATCAATTTGTATTTATAACCATTAAACATATGATCACCAACAGGAAATTAAAAAACATCTAATGGGCTCAAAAAAGTCCAACAATGGTCATGAATGTTTTTGGTCATATAACTCATGCAGATCACAATATCAATTATAATAAAATAGAAGCATGTATCACTTTTCCCCTAGCCCATGTTTATTGATATTTAATATATTCAGTTATCTTTTTCAATATATGATACTTCCATATTAACAAGGAAAGAATAATATAACTACCCTGCATGATACACATTTAAGTGAGACGAAGGTATTCCCAACTAGAAAGAATAGATGATCGTTAACTCATCCTAGCACAAAAATAGGTGGTTTACATGAAGTAAGAAGAACATAAAGGAAGATCCCATCCATGGGTGAAACACATAAGAACAATCACTCATAGATGAATGGTTATGTGTTACTTTATAGAAAGAGAGTAAATATAAAGATGATAAGAGAGAAACTATCTATGCTTTATAATGGGAAGATCCTATATCAACAGAGAATCATTTTTGAAATCTATTAAAGCCAGATCGTGTCCAAGACAACGAAGCTCGTCATTTACAAGTCTCTGAGGTGATAGGTAGTTGATGATATAATTTATATCATTTTAAATAGCTTCAATAAATTCTATACAATTTTCAAATCACAATTTACATAAAATTTATCATAAAGGGGTGAAACTATAAAAACATTGAAAAACAAGAAATAACTCATTGTTGGGTGAGTTACCGACCCAAGTCACTGATGATAGATAATGATGCGACTCACCGAAGTGATTCAAAAACATGTTATACTGACTCGACTCATTGATAAGAGTCATCGACTCCACTCATTGATAGTTAGTCATGGCTGCGGCCCACCGAGGTGATCTATCGGGGACACTCAGAGGCCCCAAGTAACTGATGTGATCCACTGAGGCGATCTAACATTACCACCTACCGATTACACTCACTAAATGTGAGTCACTGATGTAACCCACTGATGAGATATAATGACATCACTCACTAACATCGATTCACATATGCCTCCCACTGATGTAACATACCCTAATAACCAACCAGTGAAAGACATCAAAAGTGACTCATCAACCGGACCTATAGTCACCACCTACCGATACCACCATCCGATGCCACCTACTGACGCCAGTAACCGACACCACCTACCATTGGAAACTGGAATTTGGATAAATATTTAAATGAGTCACACTAACATCACAGAACTCGTCGAACACTATATTTTGACAATTTAATGGACAAGATTGGTCCAATCCATTACAATGAGGCCACTGAGCACTATGAATATAAATGATGGGTTTTTTCCCATTTGATTGATGAAATGATTGAGATAGGTAATTCCATTTTCATAATTACATATTTAGTATAAGTAATATTTTTTCATTATATTATAATGGTTTTATAAAAAATATAGGTTAAATGAAAAATAAAACAAAAAACATGCAACCAAAAACTATAAATATTGTTTTAAAAACAATATTTTATTCACAAAAAATTCCTTTTATGGAAAAATAATAATGAAAAAAATATAAATAATGAGGATAGAAATCATCTTAAAGAATTTATCAAATATTTCTTGAACCAAATGGTTTTTATGTTGGAAATAATGAGGAGAATAGTTTTCATTTTAATAGATAAGGAAGGAGAACTCAAAGAATACCACTAAATGATAATATAATATAAATTAATAATAATTTCCAAATAGATATAAACTAAAATATTTGGAATATATAATGATGATTTTTCAAAAATTACCTAATCTAATAATTATTTTACATTTTTATTTCGTATTTTTACTCTTTTAATTTGGGTTTCTATCCTTCGTTAACCCTTATAAACTAACTATGGCCATAAGAATTTTTACTACATCATGGTAAATATATTTAAAATAAATGAAAAATTGCACCATAAATAGACCACAATAGAAAAAAAATATTACTTATCACTTTTCCATATAAATTATTTTTTAATATTATATCATTTAGTATATTATTATCTTTTTTAATATAACACTATTATCAATTTTAAAACAAATAATTAATTTTTTTAATAAAATCATGAAACAAATAAAATAAGAAAATCATGAAACAAATAAAATTAGAAGCTATATATTAGTACAACCCTCTCAGATGTTGTTAATATAAAATATTTAGGGAGATTATTAATTATAAAAATTGAAATTTCTTTTAATATTTTAATATATTTTTCTCAATTTTCCATTAATTGAATAAATTCTACGTCAACGTTGTGTATAATTTAATGGTAATAATATCCTCAATAAGAATTCAAAATAAATTATCAGGATTAATTTAAATTATTATTATTTGATAAAATACTTATAAAGAATGATACTAAAATTTATAAAATATTGATAAAAATATTAAAATTATTAAAATAAGAGTTTGATATTATTGAAAATTCCTTAAATTAAATATACTAAATTTTATGATCAAATAAAATTGAAAATAAGGCCATATAACCTAATAATGTATTCTTATGAATGAAATAGACTTATAAAATAAGATTAACTCAATTTCTTGGCTCATTTTTTTCAATATCATATAATTATTAACCATTAATAACATTATTTAGAAATTACCATGAAAACAAAAATTACTATGGTTATTATTAAAATTAATAATAAATAAAAGTGATTAATTTCACAAAATTTAACCCCCTGATTCTAAATATAGAATCTGTTTTTAAAAATTCATAGAACATATATGGATGATTAATATAAAAAATTATACAGGAAGAATGTGATGAATAATAGTTATCATAAAAATTATCATTTAAGGAAGAAATGTTTTATACTAAATTCACATATAAGAACTTATAAAAAAATCAATTTTATTATTTTAAAAAATAAGGGACAATATAAGTTCATAAAAAATTCCAATTTTTTTAAAATTAATAAATAAAACATAGTTTCTAATAATACACATGAATTTTCACAATTTAATTAAATATCAACATTATCAAAGAACTAAAATATTTATTCCAAATATATTTTCTTTTTTATTAATTCGAAAATTATATTTCATTCATAAATATAAATTTATGAAATTTCAAGAAATTAATCATGAAATTCAATCAAAAAAAATAAAATTATTATCATTTTTATGGAATACATATATTTTAATGTTAAAATGACTACTACCAAAAGTGTGTTTATTTTTTAATAAATAAATAAACATTTATCTTATTATGTATGTCCTTAATATTTATTTCCTAATTTATTTTTGTTTTCATACCTTCTAATTTATTATATAGCTTAATTTTTTTTATAAAATAATTTATTTTTTCGTTTTCATTTAGTGTTGAATATTTTTTATAATATCGAATAGTGTAGTTTATCTAAAAGCATAGAATATTACTTTCAATCATCACCTATATAATTAAATCCATGAAATTTGATCTCTAGTCAAGTAAATCATGTTTTAATTTTATAATATATTATTAGAAAAATCATATCGTAAAAAGTTTCTATGAATCATCCTATAGAATAGAAAATATAGGGAAGTACAAAGGTCATCTAGAATGTAGCATGGTAGGTTTAAATGTAATAGATCATTATTTAGAAGTGAAAATTGTGATACGAAAGAAAAACCCAACATCCAAGATCTATAAGTGATTAATAGAGAACATGGTTATTAATAAATTTACCATAAAAATAGTAAATCCATGATGGGTTAAAAGGAAATTTATATCCCAATATGAAAATTTATAAAGGTGACATTTTCGGTTTCAAAATCCACTTCCAAATGTTGGGGAATTATTTTATCTTGTATTCTAATAACATATGTCTATATACTTACTGGATAATTAAATATCATTCAATAATCCATTTCCTCTTTAATATCATAAATTAGACTAAATAAAGTTTATTAAAGATTAATTTTTCATGTATAAATCTCAAATACAATCATATAAAAAATAAAATAATCCATAAAAGGATATTATTATATTCTTAATATTATTATACATTAACCAAAAAACGTATATCAAAAGGTAAAATAATTTTCAAAATGATTAAACCTATGGATATTCATTTTATAATCTTCAATGATTTAATAATAACACCAATAGTTCAACATATATTATTTTATAAATATAATGTCTTATTAAAATAGCATCATTAACTTCAACATTAATGATTTTTTACCCCAAATTATATATCATACCATTCATATTACATATCTAAAATGTAATTTATTTTATCTGAATAAACCTCTCATGTTGTTAATAAGGGTTATAAATACCACAATCCAATGAAATGTCTCCAAAATTATTCTTAATCACCAAAAAATCGTTATACCTATAACATCACAATGCTGGTTTATAAATTTGATCATATATTAATACGTAGAATTATAATAAAGTCAAAGTATATATAACTCTTAATATTACCACGAATTAAAACATAAAAATTTCTAATTTTATCTGAACTCATCACTAATACCAGCTATAATGGATCAAAACAAACACTTCTGAATCTATTATAAAAAATATGAACATTACATTTCATATATTGATTTTGAAAAATGTGACAAAAATTTTCCAACCAAAACACACTACAAAATAAAAATATTAGATCTCATACTTAATAGAAGAAATTATAATTTTATATTTTTAGTGAATTAGTCAAATTTATAAATAATAAGGAATTATTGAAATTTTGTTTAAAAAAGATCAACCTCATTTCTGAATATACCATGATATTTATATGTCATATCAATGCTTCTGTGTCTCCTAAAATATACTTCACATATGAATATTTTCTATGAATCAAATAATTTAACATAATTCTTCATAACATGGGTAATATAAATGTTAATATTGGTGATGAAAAGTATTATTTAAGGGTAAATGTAATTATTAACAATTATATTTCAATAGTGAGTATAAGGACTAGAGCTTACAATATTACATTATCTTGAATTATATGAATAATTCACATTAAGTATATTTTGATGTTTAGTTTTTTAGAGAATTAGGCTATAACTATTACATTTAATTTAAAAAAAATACAAAGTAGACACTTTTACTCAGTTTTCATTTTTTTCACAAATCAAGAACTCTTGAAAAAAAGAGCAATGTCTAGTTCCATGTTTAAGACAGGATGACATTTCCATGATTCCATCGTTGACCCCATTCCACATTATGTCCTATGAATAAAATTTGAAAAACTTTGGATGAGCATAAAAATCTCAGTAAGGGATACACAAAGAAGGAATTCTGTTAGTTTTTCAAAACAACTAGTAAACCAGGAATACTTTAACTTATGTAATACTTTTTACATTTACGAAGTAGTAAATACTCTTCACTGAATAAAAGATCACTAATTAAACTTTTGTAACTAAAAGATTACGATAAAACCCATATAAATAACACATAACATATAATGTTAACTTGAGACATATGTATACATTAATGGAATAACTATATGGTCGACTTCTACACATATCACTAAATATAATATCCATACATCCAACATCCATACCCAATGCATTGGAGGTTATAACGTAACCACACATCATAGTTTTCACGGCACCACACATCATTTGGTTTATCATGTAATCACCCATCAAATTTCCAAGTACGATTATAAAATAATAACACATTAAACAAATATAAATTAAAGAAATTATTTCCACATTTCAATCAAAATATATCGCTAAAATATATTGACATAAAATAATACTTTATCAATCAATTTTTAATACCAAAATATGTAAAATTGTATATGGTATTTATTTTATTTTAAAAACATTAAGGCTTGTTGAGGAATACAAAGATCAAATAATACTTACGGAGGTAGAAAAGGTCGTTGTCACCACTTACCTTAAAAGGAACAATTTTTTTTCATTTAGTAAAACGCTTCGTCGAAAAAGATTACTTTTGAATAAAAGAAAAATAAAACGGGGTTTATACAGTGTATAAAATAAAGTTGTGTATTAATGAAAAATATTCCTCAATTAAATGATTTTGAGATGAAATCCCTTACATCGTGCCCGAGTTGACTGATCTTTCTTTAATTTTCCTTAAATTTGGGTAACTCCTGTTGGTTTGAACCAAATAGACTTCTTTAAGTGCCTTCTGCCTAAGGAAAGGCTTCTAGGTGAAAGTGAGGGATGTAGGGAGCTTAATTGTGTAGAGGTTGGACTAGCCAAAAGGCTTGAGAAGTGTGTGGAATTTGATAAAAAAGGTATCTTTTTATAAGGGGTAGGAGGGGCTCATTCGGAAAGTGTGAAAATATTATTTTATTATATAATGATATTCAGTTTCTAAAGGTCCAAAATTTTTAGAGTCGAATAAAAGATGACTCATGGTCGAAATAAAATCAGAAAATAATTATTGGACATGATTTCTATGTTATATTTATATTTATAATCGTATTTATTTAAATGATTTATTAATGAGCTAAACACTGCATCATAATTGTGTTATAAATAATTTAATTTATTAGATATCTAAAAATTATAAAAAAATAAATTGATGTAGGAAATCATTTTATCTTTCCAATGAATATTTATTGTGAAACATATTACTTATATAACACCATATAAAAATAAATATACTAAAAGATTTTTGTTTATGTCATTTTTTCCTTAACATTAAATTAATTAATCTAAAGTGTCATTATCATTCATAAGTTAATCCATGGGGTCCCAAAATCGACCCAAGGATGTCCATGGACGCCCATTACTCATCTAATAAGTTTAGGGAATGTGTTAAGGAAATTTTTATTTATTATAATATTTTTTTACCTTGAATTACCCTATTTACCTTTAACAGTGGTAAATAAAAGTCATAAGTTACTATTCACCAATGATTATTTTCATCTTATTGAACCACATTTTTCATAATAATAACAACCATGTATGTTGGATTTTCGAAATTCAATTCATAGGAGTGGTAATATTTAATTTAAATGAATATGTTGGTTTTTTAACTACTACTAAGTGGTTTCAGTATTAATCAAAATTGATGTTTTTCAGAAAAATACCAAAAATTCAGGCTAAGATTTATTTGATATTATAAATTCATTAGTGATTTCTATTTTCCCAAATTCAAAACATAAAAGTGTCATTAATTAATTTATAATTTATAACGTTGTTAAAACAAATAGCGTGTTTTTAAGAAACAATAACTATCAAAATATAGACACTTATTTATGTAAAAATTCAACGTGAAATTAATTCCAATGGAAAACATTGGATTAAATGGTAAAAATATATTCTAATTACACGTTATAACCAATTAAAAATATTATCTAACCATATAAATAAATTATATTAAAACACAGAAATGCATCACACTTTTCCAAGGAGAAACTTTGAGAAAGACATGATCACCTACATCAAATGAAATATCCATCCTCTAGTTATCCACATTACTTTTCGGTCTGCTCTGAGATGTTCTCATGTGCTTCTGAATCAACTGAACTTTCTCTGCCATCTCTTCTACCAGTTTTGGTCCCATAATCTCCTTTCACCTACATCATCCAAAAAGCAGGATCTCCAAAATGCTTTCCATATAATGTCTCAAATTCACCCATATGTATAATGGAAAGAAGACTATTATTATAAGAAAATTCCACCAAAGAATGATTTTGGTCCCAACATCCCTAATAATCTAGTGAACAAGCACGTAGCATATCCTCCATGTTCATAATTGTTCGTTCTGAATGCCCATTGGATTTAGGATGAAAGGCTATACTAAAATTTAATTTAGTACCAAGCGACTTCTGAAGGCCAATCTAAATGTTAAAAGTAAACCGTGGATCACGATCAAGTACCATGGAGAGGGTAAGTCTATGCATCCTGACTATCTCATTAACATACAACAGAGAATGTTGATATAGAGACAAAGTATCTAAAATAGGATGTAAATGAGAAGATGTAGTCAATCGATCAACAATAACCCAAATTGCATTATTACCTCAAGATGTCTTTGGTAATCCCACAATGATATCCATGGATATATTTACCCATTTACACTCTGGCACCGGTAAGGGCTGAAGCATCCCTTTCTCTAACTGTAACCCTCCATTATCCTACTAACAATTAAAACAATTTACAGTAAAATTAGCAATATCTCCTTTCATTCCATCCCACCAGTAGTACTCCAAATGTTATCTTTACATCTTAGTACTACCTGGATGAACTGAAAACAGAGAACTATGAGCTTCACAAAGCAAATCTTTCTTCAGCAGTGAATCACAAGGCACACATAATCTCTTCCAAAACCATAAAACACAATCATTATCAACATTAAAATCAAAAAACATACCTTTATGAACCAACTCTACCTTTTTCAGAAACTCACTGTCTTCCTCCTGCACTTGCTTAATTCTATCTGATAGAGATTATTTCACTAATGCCTGAAACAAAACAGAATAATTTCTTACACCAAAAACTTCTATATCAATGTTTATCAAATCAAAAACCAATGGATCTCGTTCCAAATATAGCATAGTTAATGAGACATTACTTTTTTGACTCAATGCATCAGCCACTTTATTTGATTTCCCCGGACAGTAATGGATCGTGAAATCATATCTTTATTAGTTCCAGCCATCTCCTCTGTCCCATCTTCAATTGTTTTTGAGTGAATATATACTTTATACTTTTGTGGTCAGTATATGTATAAGGCCCCGGCCTTAAACCTTACTTCATATTTAATTAAACGAATAATTCACATTGAGGATCTTTTCAGGTTTAGAGTTTTAGAGAATTAGAACATAACTATTACATCTCGTAAGAGTTACAAAGTAGAAACTTCTACCAAGTTTCCATAGAATAAAAAACTCTTAAAAAGAATCATGTCTAGTTCCATGTTTTATATAGCATGACTTTACCTTGATCCCATCCTCGACCCTATTCCACATTAAGTCCTGTGAAAAACATTTCAAAAAAACTTGGGGTGAGCATAAAAATCTCAGTAAGGGATACACAAAGAATGAAAACTGTTAGTTTTTCAAACATTAAGTAAACCATGTATACTTTATCAAAGTAATAACTTCACCTTCATGAAGTAGTAAAAAACCCTTCACTGAATAAAATATCATTACTTACCCTTTTGTAACGAAAGGATTACCATAAAACCCATATAAAGAACACATAACATATAAAGGTAAATTGGGACATAAACATACATAAGTGGAATAACCATACAGTCGACTTCCACAGATATAACTTAATGGAATAGCCATACGGCCAACATCCATACATACTTAATGAAATAGCCATACGACTGACTTCCATACCCAATTCATTTGAGGTTATAACATAACCACCCGTCCTGGTATTCACGGCACCACCTGCCATATGGTTCATCATTTAAGCACCCGTCAAATGTCCAAGTACCATTATAAAATCATAAGACATAAAAGAAATATAATGGAAATAAAACATTTCCACACTTTGATCACAATATATCACTTAAATATATTGACATAACAAATCCATTATAAAAACCATTTTCAATACCAAAATACATAAAAGAGTATATGGTATTAATTTCATTTAAAAAAACATTACGGCTTGTTGAGGAATCCAAAGACCAAATAATACTCGCGGCGGCGGAAAAGGTCGTTGTCACCGCGTACGTTAAAAGAAACATTCCTTTTTTTGTTTTGTAAAACTCTTCATAGAAAAGTATTCCTTTAGTATAAAAGTAAAATTCAAAGTGGTTTATACACCGTATAAAATAAATTTGTGTATAAAACGAAACATTCCTTAATGAAAGGAGATTGAGACAAAGTCTCTTACCTCGGGTCCGACATGACTCGATTGTTCTTTAATGTCATGAATAATAAACATGAGTTAATTTCTACTTGCTTAAGAACCTTTTTCATGTTCATTAGTCCTTTTATATAACTTTTTTCCATGTTATAAACATTATGTAATCATTTATGTTAATAATGCCCGATTTGTCGATATTTGGTTCTTAAGTCGAAAGTGGACTTCTTACAATTACATGTTGTTCGTGTGGTCAAAGGTTCTTTATTTCCAGAATGAAATTCCTGATTTGGATATCATATATATCATATATATCTAGTATATACATTTATTTATAATATCACATAATCATTTAGAGGTATGAAATGAAATGCCTCGTTCATGGAGACGGTAAGCCGTACGTACGCATGAACGCTACATTCATTTCTATGTCATATTAATGGAACTAAAACTAAATGAGAGTTATGTATATTTTAATTCCAGAGTTATATTAATCATTTAGATGTAACATACATCGTATATATCCATTATATATATGTACTTATAATAGTACGTTACATTTGGGGATAAGAAATGAAATGCACCGTTCATGGAGACGGTAAGTTGTACGTACGCATGAACGCTACTTTCATTTCTATCACATACATTAATGGGAAGAAATAATAATGATATAGAGGTATATTATAATTCCAGTATAAAATCATATATAATAACTTTAAATCCATCATTTATATGTCCCACATATGTCATTAACGAATAAAATCACTTTGAGGGGGCGGTAGTCCGCACTTCCTAAAATGAAATTATTGTGTTTACCCATAATGGAAACCATAAAGTTATACCACAAATGAAAAATGAAGAAGCATAAGGAAAACATAAAAATAATATATATCATATATAAATATAGTGTCCTCTTAATGGCCACCATTAAAGATGTTTAAAAGTATATTGAACAATCATCGTTTCGTGAGGCCGAAATTCGCCAACCACAGAAACAGTATGTTCTTTAACAATTAGATGTAGATTTGTGTTAGTGTAGCTCGAATTATTATTATAACAAAATCCTCGTATATTGAATATACTGGAGTTGTTACAAAAGAAATGAATAAAAAGATTTTAGGGGGTTGGAGAAGCAAAATAAAACAAAAGAACACAAGTGAAGACATTACCTTAAAACGGGTAACTCTTTTTGATTTGAGCTCAAAGGCTTCCTTGGGAAGACTTATTCCCAAAGTGAGGCTTCAAAGAGTAAGAGAGGGACTTGGAGAGACAAAATGGGCTGGTTTTGGCCGATCAAAAGCCTTTGGAAGTGTGGGTAAGGTGGTAGAGGTGGCAGCCTTTTATAAGAGGATAGGAGGGGCACTCTTGGAATGTAAGGAAATGTTACTTTATTTTAGAATGAGTTTTGGATTTTAATTGTCCCACATTGATGTGTTTCGAGGATAAGGTGATAAGGGTTCGAAATCCACCCATCCAATAGGTTTTTGACAGGTTTAGTTCTTAGATTTTATAGTATCTGTCCATTTTATTTAAATCCTTTATTAATGAGGTAATCGCTGCATCATCATGATGTCATAAATAATTTAATTTATTTAACGTCTAAAAAATATAAAAAAAATATCATGATGTAGGAAATAATTTTATATTTCTAATGAATATTTATAGTCAAAAATATGATTTGTATAACCCCATGTAAAAATTGTTTTAGTAAAACACCTCATGTTTGTGACATTTTTATTTTAACATTAAATAAAAAGGTATTAATGTCATTTTCCAACTAAATGGCTCCATGGGGTCCCAAAGTGGACCCATGGATTTTCATGGTCATCCATGACACATCCAATGAGGTTAGGACATGTGTCAAGTTCATTTCATATTATTAAAACAGTATTTTTACCTTAAACTACACTAATTACCTATAATCGCGATTAAAACTTAATAAGTTACTTTTCACCAAAAAATTATTTTAATCCCATTGAACCAAATTTTACATATTAATCACAACCATGTATTTTGGATTTTTTAAATTCAAAAAAACAGAGGTGGTAAAATTTCATTTAAACGAAAAATCAGTTTTTTATGTACAACTTAGTGGTTTCACTATTCATCAAAAATTGAAGTTTTTCAGAAAAATATCAATACTTCACCCTAAGCTATATTTGATATTACAAATTCAAAAATGAAGTCCATTTTACAAAATTTAAAACATATAAGTTTCATTAATTAATTTAATAATTAATTCCCGCTGTCAGAGCAAATATCGTGTTTTTATGAAACAATAAGTATCAAAAGATTGACACTAGTTTAAGTCCGATTTCAAAGTGAAATTAATTCCAACGACCACTAATGGATTTAATGGTAAAATATATTCTAATTTCACTTTAAAACCAATTCATAAGATAATCTAATCATATAAATAAATTATATTAAAAAGTGGTTTTGAATTAAAATACAACATTTATCACTGTTCATTTAAAAAATGAACTTTATCGGAAAAATACCAAAAATTTACACAAAGTAAATTTTGATGTCCTGATTCTAAAAAAGAGTTATATTTGATCCAATAGAATTTATAAAAGTGACAAAAACTATATTTAATGACGGTTCTCCATCAAAAGATGATACGTGAACCTTTAGTGAAAATTAGGGTATAAAAGCCTAAAATTGAATTCTTTTCGTATTTTAAGACTATCTTTTATTGGATAAATGTAAAAACATTTAAAAACAAATATAATAATATTTTAGTTATTTCTAACCATTCCCGCCAATACAACGGCTATGTGTTAACTACCATTCAAAATAATATTATTTTATTACTAGTGTGCAACGTAAGATTTCAAAGAAACTCTTTGTTGCGTATCAGGTACGCTATCGAACATAGAAACCCATTTAAAGTAAAAATTAATATTTAATTCGCAAATATTAATAAATATGAAAATTTATTATTCTTTATTTACCTGGGATGTTACATCCTTCCACCCTTTTGGGAATTGCGTCCTCGCAATTTTATTCACTTATCAAAATAAGTGGGGTTATTTATCCCTCATAGCACATTCAGATTCCCACGTTGCCTCTTCAACCATATGGGTTTTCCACAAAACCTTTACCTGGAGAATTACCTTATTTCACAACACTTGCTCTCTTGGATCAAGAATCTGGACTGGTTGTTCTTCATAAGATAGGTTCTCTTCCAGCTGAACTACCTATGGACTCAAAACACGAGATGGATCTGGCATATACATTCTCAGCATCGAAACATGAAAAACATTGTGTACCTAAGATAAACTCGGAGGTAATGCCACTCTGTATGCAACTGATCCAACACTCTACAGAATTTCATATGGTCCAATGAACCTTGGACTCAACTTTCCTTTCTTACCATATCGCATCACACTTTTCCATGGAGAAACCTTGAAAAAAATATGATCACCTACCTCAAAAGATAGATCTTTCCTCCGGTTATCCACATAACTCTTCTGCCCACTCTGAGCTGTTTTCATGTTTTTCTGAATCAACTGAACTTTTTCTGCCATCTCTTCTACCAATTCTGGTCCCATCAGCTTCCTTTCACCCAATTCATCCCAAAAAGCTGGAGTTCGACACCGCTTCCCATATAATGCCTCAAACAGTTCCATATGTATACTAGAATGAAAACTGTTATTATATGAAAACTCAACCAAAGAAAGATGTTGGTCCCAACTTCCCTGATAATCTATCGAACAAGCTCGTAGCATATCCTCTAAGGTCTGAATTGTTCGTTCTGACTGCCCATCGGATTGCAGATGAAAAGCTGTACTAAAATTTAATTCAGTACCCAACGACTTCTTGAAGGCCATTACAAATGTTAAAAGTAAACCTAGGATCACAATCGGACACAATGGATAGAGGAACTCCATGTAACCTGACTATCTCTATAATAAACTAACGGGAAAGTTTATCTAGTGAAAAATTATCTCGTATATCAAGGAAATGAGCAGATTTAGTCAAGCGATCAACAATAACCCAGATTGCATTATTACCTCGAGTTGTCCTCGGTAATCCCACAACAAAGTCCATGGATATGTTTTCTCATTTCCACCCTGGCACTGGAAATGGATGAAGCATCCCTTTTGTTAACTACCACTCTGCCTTAACCTGCTGACAAGTCAGACATTTCACAGTAAAATCAGCAATATCCCTTTTCATTCCATCCCACCAGTAATACTCCCGCAGATGTCTGTACATCTTAGTACTACCAGGATGAACCGAAAACAGGGAACTATGAGCCTCACATAACAACTCATTCTTAAACTGTGAATCACTATGGACACATAATCTCTTCCCAAACCTCAAAACAAAATCATTATCAATGTTTAATTCAGGAAACTTACCCTTCTGAACCAGCTCTACCTTTTTTTGCGACTCATGGTCTTCCCTCTGTGCTTGCATAATTCTGTCTGATAGAGAAAATTTCACTGATACCTGAAACAAAACAGAAGGAAATCCTGTACCAACAACTTCTGTTCGAAATTTCATCAAATCAAAAACCAAAGGATCTCATTCCAAACGTAGCATGGTTAATGAATCATTACTTTTTCGACTCAAAGAATATGCAACTTTATTTTCTTTTCCCGGATGGTAGTGAATTGTACAATCATAATCCTTGATTAATTCCAGCCATCTCCCCTGTCTCATGTTTAATTCTTTCTGAGTGAATATATACTTTTAAATTTTTTGATCACTATATATTTCACACTTTACTCCATTAAAATGATGCCTCTAAATTTTTAAAGCAAAAACAATAGCAACTAATTCCAAATCATGTGTAGGGTAATTTACCTCATGAGTTTTCAACTGACGTGAAGCATAAGCAATTACCTGATCATTCTGCATAAGGACATAACCAAGTCCCTTCAATGAAGCATCACTGTATATAACAAACTCACCATTCCTGGAAAGAAGTGCCAAAACTGAAGCATTCACCAATCTTCTTTTCAACTCCTGAAAAAAATCATCACATTCTTTTGTCCAGATAAACCTAACACCCTTCCGAGTTAGCTTAGTCATTGGACTAGATAACCGTGAAAAAAATTCAACAAACCTTCGGTAGTAACCTGCCATACCAAGAAAAGTATGGATCTCGGTTACATTTGTAGGTGTTGTCCATTCTTCAACAACTTTTGTTTTAGCAGGATCAACAGTTATGCCATTTTTTGAAACAATGTGACCTCAGAAAGAAATTTGTTCTAACCAAAACTCACACTTGCTGAATTTTCCATATAGTTTCTTTTCTTTTAAGGTTTGTAAGATAACCCTTAAATGACTTTCATGCTCCTATTTACTTTTAGAAAACACCAAAATATCATCAATAAAAACAACCAACATTTTTCACCTGAGTCAACTGATCCATCACTGTAACAAACTGTTTAGTTCTGATTCTAACCATCTCAGGATAATGATTTGAAAGGTCATTTTCCTCTGTATGCCTTCCCAGAAAATCTATTCTGTTTCCTCTATGAAAAACCATTCTTAACATAGAAATATCTTAGGTTAAGAAACATGGTAATCTTTAAATGCTATATCATTTCAATCGTACCATAAATTAACTTATAATTTAACACTTGTCTAACTTCTAAAGTTGTCTAAACTGACCTATGATACAAACTATAAGGCCCTGACCTTAAACCTTACTTAATATTGAATTAAATGAATAATTCACATTGATGATCTTTTCAGGTTTATAGTTTTAGAGAATTAGAAAATAACTGTTACATCTCAAAAGATTTACAAAGTAGACACTTCTACCAAGTTTCCATAGAATAGAAAAAACTTTTAAAAAGAAACATGTCTAGTTCCATGTTTTATATAGCATGACTTTCCCTTGATCCCTTCCTTGACCCTATTCCACATTAAGTCCTGTGAAAAACATTTCAAAAAAACTTGGGGTGAGCATAAAAATCTCAGTGAGGGATACAAAAAGAATGAAAACTGTTATTTTTTCAAACATTAAGTAAACCATGTATACTTTATCAAAGTAATACATTCGCCTTCATGAAGTAGTAAAAAACCCTTCACTGAATAAAATATCATTACATACCCTTTTATAAATAAAGGATTACCATAAAACCCATATAAAGAACACATAACATATAAAGGTAACTTGGGACATAAACATACTTAAGTGGAAAAACCATACGGTCTACTTCTAGACATATCACTTAATGGAATAGCCATACGGCCAACTTCCACACATACTTAATGGGATAGCCATACGGCTAACTTCCATACCCAATGCATTAGAGGTTATAACATAACCACCCATCCGGGTATTCATAGCACCACCCGTCATATGGTTCATCACGTAACCACCCGTCAAATGTCCAAGTACCATTATAAAATCATAATACATAAAACAAATATAATGGAAAGAAAACATTTCCACACTTTGATCACAATATATCACTTAAATAAATTGACATAAAAAATCCATTATAAATACCATTTTAAATACCAAAATACATAAAAGAGTATATGGTATTTATTTCATTTAAAAATCATTCCTACTTGTTGAGGATGCCAAAGACCAAATAATACTCGCGGTGGCGGAAAAGGTCGTTGTCACCACGCACGTTAAAAGAAATATTCCTTTTTTGTCGTTTTGTAAAATGCTTCATAGAAAAATATTCCTTTTGTATAAAAGTAAAATTCAAAGGGGTTTATACACCGTATAAAACAAATTTGTGTATAAAACGAAATATGTCTCAATGAAAGGAGATTGAGACGAAGTCTCTTACCTCGGGTCCGACTTGACTCGATCGTTCTTTAACGTCCTGAATAATAAACTTGAGTTAATTTATACTTGCTTAAGAACCTTTTTCAAGTTAAATTTTCATTTTATATCACTTATTGACATGTTATAAACATTATTTATTCATTTATGTTAATAATGTTTGTTTTGTCGATATTTGGTTCTTAAGTCGAAAGTGGACTTCTTACAATTACATGTTGTTCGTGTGGTCAAAGGTTCTTTATATCCAGAATGATTTTCCTGATTTGGATATCATATATATCATATATATCTAGCATATATATGTATTTATAATATCACATAATCATTTAGAGGTAAGAAATTAAATGCACTGTTCATGGAGACGGTAAGCCATACGTACGCATGAATGCTACTTTCATTTCTATGTCATGTTAATGGAAATAAAACTAAATGAGTGGTGTGTATATTTTAATTCCAGAATTATATTAATCATTTAGATGTAACATAAATAATATATATCCATTATATAAATGTACTTATAATAGTACATTACATTTTGGGATAAGAAATGAAATGCACCATTCATGGAGACGGTAAGTCGTACGTACGCATGAATGCTACTTTCATTTCTATCTCATACTTTAATGGGATGAAATAATAATTATATAGATGTATATTATAATCCAGTATAACATCATATATAATAACTTTAATTCCATCCTTTATAAGTCCCACATATGGCATTAACGAATCAAATCATTTTGAGGGGGCGGTAGTCCGCACTTCCTAAAATGAAATTATCGTGTTTACCCATAATGGAAACCATAAAGGTATACCAAAAATGATAAATAAAGAAGAATAAGGAAACAATAAACATAATATATATCATATATAAATATAGTGACATCTTAATGGCCACCATTAATGATGTTTAAAAGAAGATTGAATAATCATCGTTTCGTGAGGCAGAAATTCGCCAACCACAGAAACTGTATGTTCTTTAACCATTAGATGTAGATGTGTGTAATTGTAGATCGAATTATTATTATAAAAACATCCTAGTATATTTAAGATACATTATTTATTACAAAATAAATGAATAAAAATATTTTACGGGGTTGGAGAAGAAAAATAAAACAAAAGAACACAAGTGAAGACAATACCTTAAAAACGGGTAACTCTTTTTTATTTGAGCTCAAAGGCTTCCATGGGAAGACTTCTGCCCAATGTGAGTATTCAAGGAGTAAGAGAGGGATATGGAGAGACAAAATGGGCAGGTTTTGGCCAAGCCAAAGGCTTTGGAAGTGTGGGTAAGGTGTTAGAGGTGGGGGCCTTTTATAAGAGGAGAGGAGGGGCACTCTTGGAATGTAAGGAAATGATACATTATTTTAGAATGATTTCCGGATTTTAATGGTCCCACATTGATGTGTTTCGAGGATAAGGTGATAAGGGTTCGAAGTCCACCCATCCAATTGGTTTTTTACATGTGTAGATCTTAGATTTTACATTATCTTTCCATTTTATTTAAATCCTTTATTAATGAGGTAATCGATGAATCATCATGATGTCATAAATAATGTAATTTATTTAATGTATAAAAAATATAAAAAAACTATCATTATGTTGAAAATATTTTTAGATTTCTAATGAATATTTATAGTAAAAAATATGATTTGTATAACCCCATGTAAAAATTGTTTTAGTAAAACAACTCATGTTTGTGACATTTTTATTTTAACATTAAATAAAAAGGTGTTAATGTCATTTTCCAACTAAAGTGGCTCCATGGGGTCCCCAAGTTGACCCATGAATTTTATTGGTCGGCCATGACACATTAAATGAGGTTAGGACATGTGTCAAGTTCATTTCATATTATTAAAACATTATTTTTACATTAAACTACACTAATTACCTCTAATCGCGATTAAAACTTAATAAGTTACTATTCACCAAAAAATTATTTTAATCCCATTGAACCAAATTTTACATTTTAATGACAACCATGTATGTCGGATTTTTTAAATTCAAAACACATAGGTGGTAAAATTTCATTTAAACGAAAAATCCGTTTTTAAGTACCACTTAGTGGTTTCACTATTCATCAAAAATTGAAGTTTTTCAGAAAAATACCAAAACTTCACCCTAAGCTATATTTGATATTCCAAATTAAAAAATGAAATCCATTTTAAAAAATTTAAAACATATAAGTTGCATTAATTAATTTAATAATTAATTCCCGCTGTCAGAGCAAATAGCGTGTTTTTATGAAACAATAAGTATCAAAAGATTGACACTATTTTAAGTCCGATTTCAAAGTGAAATTAATTCCAACGACCACAATTGGATTTAATGGTAAAAATATATTATAATTTCACTTTAAAACCAATTCAAAAGATAATATAATCATATAAATAAATTAGATAAAGAAGAGGTTTTAAATTAAAATTCAATATTTTTCACTGTTCATTAAAAAAATTAACTTTATCGTAAAAATACCACAAATTTACACAAAGAAATTTTGATGTCCAGATTCTAAAAAAGAGTTATATTTGGTTTAATAGAATTTATAAAAGTGACCAAAACTATATTTAATGATGGTTCGCCATCAAAAGGCGATAAGTGAACCTTTAGTGAAAATTAGGGTATAAAAGCCTAAAATTGAATTCTTCTCATATTTTAAGCCTTTATCTTTTATTGGATAAATGTAAAAACATTTAAAAACATATATAATCATATTTTAGTTATTTCTATCCATTACCGCCAATACAACTCAATGTGTTAACTACCATTCAAAATAATATTATTTTATTACTAGTGTGCAATGTAAGATTTCAAAGAAACTCTTTGTTGCGTATCAGGTACGCTATCGAACATAGAAACCCCATTAAAGTAAAAAATTAATATTAAATTCGCAAATATTAATAAATATGAAAATTTATTATTCTTTATTTACCTGGGATGTTACAATATATTTCACATTTTACTCCATACAAATGATACCTCCAAATTTTTAAAGTCAAAACAACAACAACTAATTCTTAATCATGTGTAGGGTAATTTAACTCATTTGGTTTCAACTAACATGAAGAATAATCAATTACTTGATCATTATGAATTAGAACACAACCAATTCATTTCAACGAAGCATCACTGCAGATAAAAAACTTGCCATTTTTGGATGGTAGTGACAAAACTAGAGAATTCACCAATCTTCTTTTCAATTCCTGAAAACAATCCTCACATTCTTTTGTCCAAATGAACATAACACATTTTCGAGTTAACATAGTCATTGTACTAGATAACCATGAAAAATTCTCCACAGTCCTCCAGTAATAACCTTCCATCCAAGAAAACAATGATTCTCGGTTATTTTTTGGGTCTTGGACAATCTTCAACAACATTTGTTTTAGCATGATCAATTGTTATGCCATTTTTTGGAACAATGTGACCAAGGAAAAAATCTATTGTAACCAAAACTCACACATTATGAATTTCCAAAATAGTTTCTGTTATTTTATTGTTTTAAATACAACCATTAATTGACTTTAATGTTCCTCTTTACTTTTGGAATAACCCAAATTATCATCAATGAACACAACCAAAAACGTATACAAGAACTAATGGAAAATTATATTCATAAGATCCATGAATTCAGCAGGTGCATTGGTTGAACCAAAAGGCATAAATACAAATTTATAATGGCCATATCTAATGCGAAATTTGGTCTTCAGAATGTCTACTTCATTCACATTCAATGGATGGTACCCCGATCTCCAGTAAATCTTTGAAAAATACTAAGCTCCCGGGAGGTGATGACACAAATCATCAATATGAGGAAAAGGATACTTGTTCTTATATGTGATGTTATTCAATGCTCTATAATCAATGAAAAGTCACATTGAACGAACTTTCTTTTTAACAAAGAAGACAGGAGCACCCCATAGTGATGTGCTAGGTCGAATGAAACCTTTATCTAATAACTCCTAAAATTTATTCTTTATCATTAAAAGTTCAAATTGAGTCATTCGATAATGGGGTTTTGAAATTGTCTTAGCATCAGGAACTAAGTCAATAGTAAATTCAACTTCCCGATCAGGTATAATACCATGAAACTCATGACGAAAAACATCAGGATACTCATTTACCATGGGCACATCATTAATCTAAATGGTTCCTTTATTTATTATAATATGTGCAAGGTGACATTCATTTCCATCTTTACTAGTTTCTCACCTTCCTGATATGTTATCAAAATCAAGGGATCATTCCTGTACAAAAACTGTAAATCATTCTTAAATGAAACCTCTTTTTCTCTACAGTCAATCTTATCATGATAAAAACATATCCAATATATTCCCAAAATAACATCAAACTGTACTCACAGTAAAACAATATGGTTTGCTAGTAGATTATTCCCGTATACAAGGACAAGAAGGTTTTTTTGTCTCAACATTTCCTCCATGTGTGTTTACCATATGTTCTATATTCATATCCTGAGATGGAATTCCCAATTTATTAGAAAACATCGCTAAAATGAAAGACTGTGTAGACCCTGAATCTAACAACACATTGGCACAGTCTGAACAAACAAACAATGTACCTAATAATACTACGTTTGATGGACCACAATATACTGAAGTGGTTTCAACGGATTTCAACACCCCTTTCTGCTTGTTGTCTGGTTGATTTCACTCAGTTGAGTTCTTCACTGGACACTCACTTGCATAATTACCCAATCCAATACACTTAAAACATCTTAACAATGGATTTTCATTTCTTGCTTGATCATCTTCCAAACTAACCACACCATAATCACTTTCCAGACTTTGATAAATAATCTTCAGGATGCTTTTTACCACACTTCTCAGAAGTTGGATATTTAATTTTCATAACTCTTGGATTATTTGATGAATTATTTAATTTTTCTTTCCAAATTCACCTCATATTATGTTGTTTGATGAGAAACAACTCATCACCGACAAACACCATTTCCACCTTCTCCGCACACCAAACAAATTTTTCATAACTTTTGAACTCACGAGAGGCTATTTCTCTTTGATATAGTGGCTTCAATATTGGGTAAAATTGATTTATCTCACTATCAAGATCTCGGATAAAATTTAGAGCATACCTTGCCAGTATAGTGAAATTGTCTTCATAAGTTTCGACAGATTCATCATCCTGCCTTAATTCTAGGAATTGTTTTTCCATCCTAATACAAACCACCTTAGGAAAATATTTTTCAAGAGTCATACCTTTGAATTCATCCTAATTAAGACCATTAATATCCTCACTATCCCTGATATTTTTCACCATCGACCACCAATGATCAGTTTCACCTTCAAAATGGTAAACAGTGAGAATAAAGTTTTGATGTTCTGAACACCCCATGACATCAAAAATTTTCTTCAATTATTTAATCCCCCCTTTATCTAGAAAAGGTTCAGATGATCTTCTAAATGATGTGGGATGTTTTCTCAGGATATGATTCACTACTGACATCTTTCTCAGTGGTTTCATCTGGCTAATCTCATGCATGGATACCACCACCTTTTATAGCCCGATTCAAATGTTCCATCACTACAACAAACAATTCGGTTCCGATTCTGAACATCTCATTTTGCTGATTTAAAAGGTTGTCTTCCTCCTGATGTCATCCCAACATAGCTACCTTGTTTCCTCTATGGAAAACAATTATGAACACTTAAATATCTTAGTCAAAGAAGCATGGTAATCTATAAATGATATATCATTTCAATATTACTATGAATTAATTTATGGACATTTATTTAACAATACCCTAACTCATAAATTTGTCTGAACCGACCTCTGATACCAACTATAAGGACTCGGCCTTAAAAAATTACATAGTCATGAATTAAATGAATAATTCACATTAAGGATATTTTTAGGTTTATAGTTTTATAGAATTAGGCCAAAACTATTCCATTTCATTTCAAAAAAAATCAATGTAGACACTTCTACCCAGTTTCAATTTTTTTGTCAAATCAAGAACACTTGAAAAAATGAGTTATGTCTAGTTCCCTGATTAAAACATCCTAACTTTTCCATGATGACCATATTCTAAATTATGTCCTGTGAAAAAACATTTCAAAAATGTGTGATGAGTATAAAAACACAGTATGTGATACACAATGAGGGAAAACTGTTGGTTTTTTAAAACAACAAGTAAACCATGAATACTTTAACATAAGTAATAATATTCACCTTTATAAAGTAGTAAATATTGTTCACTGAATAAAATTTCACAACTAACACTTTTTTAACAAAAATATTACAATAAAACGCATAATAATAACACATAACATATAAAGGTAACTTGGGATATAAACATGCTTAAATGGAATAACCATACGGTCTAGATCCACACATATCACTAAACGGAATCGCCATATGACCGACTTTCATACCCAATTCATTGGAGGTTATATAATAACCACCCATCATGGTTTTCATGGCACCAACCATTATTTGGTTTATCACGTAACCACCCGTCAAATTTCTAAGTACCATTATAAAATCATAACACATAAAACAAATATAATGGGAAGAATACATTTCAACATTTCAATCACAATATATCACCTAAATATATTGACATAAAAGAATCCTTTATCAAAACAATTTTCAATACCCAAATACCTCAAAAAATATATGGTATTTATTTTTTTTAAAAACTTTATGGCTTGTTGCGGATGCGAAAGATCAAATAATACTCGCAGTTGAGGAAAAGGTCATTGTCATCGCTTACGTTAAAAGGAACATTCGTTTTGACATTTTGTAAAACACTTCATAGAAAAATATTCTTTTTGAATAAAAGTAAAAGTAAAATTGGGTTTATAACCATATAAAATAAAGTTTTGTTTAATGAAAAATATTCCTCGATGAAAGGAGATTGAGACAAAGTCCTATACCTCGTGTCTGACTTGACTCCATCATTCTTTAATTTTTCTTTTAATTAGGGAAATTCCCTTTGGTTTGAACTAAATGGACTTCTTGAAGTGCATTATGCCTAATGTAAACCTTCTAAATGAAAGACAGGGATGTTGGGAGCATAATTGAATAGAGGTTGGATGAGCCAAAATGGTTGAGAAGTGTGAGAAATTAGTTAGAAATTGTCTCCTTTTATAAGGGGGAGGAGGGGCTCTTTGGGAATGTGTGAAAATATTATTTTATTATATAATGATATTCGGTTTATAAAAAAAAATCATTAGAGTCTAAGATAAGATGATTCATTATCGAAATAAAATCAGCCAATAATAATTGTACAATTTTTGGATGTTATTTTAATTTTTAAAAACATATTTTTATAAATTATTTATTATTGAGTTAAACACTGCATCATTATTGTGTCATAAATAATTTAATTTATTTGAAATCTAAAAATTATAAAAAACCCATGATATATGAAATATTTTTATCTTTGCAATTAATATTTATAGTAAAAAATAATTCTTATATAACACAATATAAAAATTAATTTACTAAAAGTTTTTTGTTTATGTCATTTTTTCCATTACAATTAATTAATTAATCTAAAGTGTCATTATCATTCACAAGTTCCTCCATGAGGTCCCAAAATAGACTAAAGGATGTCCATGGCCAGTCATTACTCATAAAATAAATTTAAGACATGTTTTAAGGAAATTTGGAATTATTTTAATATTATTTTTACCTTGAATTTCCCTATATAACTTTAACTGCGATAAATAAAAGTCAAAAGTTACTATTCATAAGAAATTATTTAAAATATTATTGAACCATATTTTAGTTACTAATAACAACCATGTATTTCGAATTTTCAAAATTCCATTTACAGAAGTGGTATAATTTAATTTCAATGAAAAAGTCAGTTTTTTAACTACAACTAAGTGGATTCACTGTTCATAAAATATTGATGTTTTTCAGAAACAAAATACGAAAAATTCAGCCTATGATTAATTGATATTATGAATTAAAAAATTATGTCTATTTTTCCAAATTCAAAACCTAAATGTTTCATTAATTAATTTCAAATTAATTCTTGTTGTTAAAACAAATATCATGTTTGTAAGAAACAATAACTATCAAAAGATTGACACTTGTTTTTGTCCAATTTCAATGTGAAATTAATTCCAATGAGAAAAATTGGATTAAATGGTAAATAAATATTATAATTAAACTTTATAACTAATTAAAAATATAATCTATCCATATAAATAAATTATATTAAAACACATTTTTGAATTTAAAAAAATATTTTTCACTATTCATTAAAATGAACTTTATAGAAAAAATTCCAAAAATTTACAAATAGTCAATTTTTTTGTCCCCATTCTAAAGAATGATTTTATTTGGTCAAAAAGAATGTATTAATGTGACCAAAACTATATTCAAAGAGGGTTCCCCATTAAAAGGCGATAAATCGACCGTTTAATGTAAATTATGATTAAAATAAATTAATTCACAATTTAAGCCTCTAACTTTTATTGGATAACTGTAAATACATTTAAGAAACATGTATAATCATATTTTATTTAGTTTTTCTCATTACTTCCTAATCAAAGGAAAGGAGTTAACTACTAATTAAAATAATATTATTATATTATTAGTGTGCAACGTATGATTTGAAAGAAACCCGTTGTTGCATATCAGGTAGGCTATCGAACATAGAAACCATATTAAAGTAAAATTAATATTTAATTCACAAATATTTATAGAAACGAAATATGATTTATTATTTATTTACCTGGGATGTAAGAGTGAGAGTAATATTAATATAAGGACGTGATGATGTAATAAAACTGCAAGATCATATAAATAAAACAATCCATACTAATCAAAAGATGGATCATCAGCTAGGAATCATGGAAAACATTTTAATACAGTAAAATAAACATTATATCCATTTACCTTGATATATGTGATGTAATCCATTATCAATGGATATATTCATAGAAATCATAAAGATAACATATGTATTGTTATACTGGATCATTTTCATATAACACGTACATATGGATTACTAATCACAAATACACATAAAATAATATTCATGGTTTCGCATGGAATGAACATCAATATATATTTCAATGACCTATTACGAGATTCCCAATCAGTTAACACTATCCCATATTGGGAATAACAATACCAGTGACATCAATACCCAATGCATTTGAGGTGTATCGCAAACCAACCAATCATTTCTTTAAAATGGAACCATGTTCCCATGGACTATAATAGAACAACATATAAAACCAAAAAAATCATATTCAATAACATGAATAAACAATATATATACTCTGTATCTTCATATAACATATGGAATCAATCATTATTCTTCAGATATCTTTAATTACTTGTTGGAAAAAAGGAGGGTCACTGAAAATAATTATTTTATTAATGATAAACCATCCAAATGAATAATGAAAATAGTTTCCTTTAAAAATACCCCCAATGGAATATAACTATTATCATGGGTTATTGAAATTGATCAAGGGAATACCATTAATGAATTCTTAAAATCATTTTTTTCGGAGAATAAAATTTTCATATTGATATTTAATTTTAGAATCAATAATGCATATTCATATTTAAAATTACATTTTCATTGAAATGATCCTTTAATTTTTTAAAGGATACATCCATTCCTTGATGATTAATGATTAAAAGATACTCGGTTCACATCATGAATGATAAAATTAACATTCTTTCAAAAAAATTGAAATGAAATTCCAAAAAACCAATGTAAAATATATTTATAAATTTCATATTTCAACCATTTAAAATGATATAAAATATAATGGAACATATATTTAGGAAACTAATTATTCATAGAAAAGGAATTTTTTTGAAACATTTATTAAAACACTGAAATGGAAATGAATTATTCTTAGTCAAATGAAGATATATGATTGGTATCAGTTACATACGGCTTCCTTCATGTTTCATTAATCAATAAGGGAGGAATTAGAAATTATCCATGTAAATAACATTAATAACCAAATGATATTAAAAAAATATATGGTTAATGAAAACAATATCATATTATTTCATCACAAAGGTCCGTTAATATAGAAATTATTATAACAATAATAAATTTCAACATAAATTCTTCCCTACCTTGGTAACGATTCAATAATAAACTCTATGAAAAAATAACATCGAAATACACTGTAGATATAATAAGCATATGAATATAAAATATGTAACCTATCAATGTGGTATTATATACTCCTAATAAGATATAAATCATATACATCATAATCAAGTAAAGGAATTTTGAGATAAATATCATTTACCAATATCATTTTATTGAATTGAAAAATTGATAATGAAGAGATAATGTGTAATAAATATTACTATAAAAAATGTGTAAAAACATACTAATATAAGATAATAATTAATTTAAACAAAATAATTGAATAATAAATTAAATTAATTATTATAAAACATTGAAAGGGAATTGAATTTTGAATCCTTTTTCCAATTGGTAACAATTATATCTAATTCCATTGGATAACATAATTCACTTATAAATGAAAATATAATTAATCATATTGGATTTATGAAATACCATATAAAAGGATCATTATATGCATAATATGAATTAAACTAGTGTATAACATATAAATATTCCCAAATGAATAGAAATTGAGACATAATCACTTACCTCGAATACAGAATTTTCATGTATATCCATTAAATCCCATATAAACTACTCAGATTAATTAGTTTATATATTCATAAAATTTTGCATAAAAAATAAATAATACTTAAACCATTTATTTCATTTATCAAAAGTACATATATAATTACATAATAATTTAATTCCACATCAGATGCTTTGAGGTTGTTTGGTTCATTAGTTGAAAATGTCTTTTATAGATTCATTAAGGCAAGATAGATTATTTTTCCAACATCAATAAAATAAAAACTATAAAATAATTACATTACATAGAATTAAATTTTTATTTTAAATCTTACCATTAAATATAATTATCATGGAATTTCTATGTTACAATCATAGAGATGGTATTCCATACAAATGCATGAGTGACATTTACATATTTCAATGATCATTATAGAATTATGGAAAAATTAATTTTTCCATACTGAATGATCATTAACTAATAAATATATTATTAATTATTTACATAAAATTACATATAATATTCATGGGATATGGATATTAAAAATTAATATCATTACATTGTGGATGTGGTTGTCCATATGTATGTATAAATGATGCTACAATTTTTCTCATTGAATGGAAAGGTAAGACGTTAAGTGATATAATAAAATCTTATTTACCAAATATTATATATATATTAAATATAAACATTTATCCCATCATTAAAACTAGTTACAAGTTACGGATAAGTAAAATTATTTTCATAGCTGTCGGTGGGCTTAGTCAGTCATACACAGATATAATTGATTCCTTTCACATTTGATAGAATGGAATATTGATATAGGTCATCCACTAAACAAAAAAAAATATAATTTTAGGAAATAAATTTTCATTATTAATTTAGAAAGGATGAATAATTGTTTAATGATTTATAAGAAGAAATAAATGAAAAACAATCTGTTAAAAAATATTCATCTTTAGAGAACCTCTACTACATGCCAACGTAAGCCAAATAATGTTGGAATTATGAAGAATACTCTATAAATAGGGGATGGATTATGGGAATGTATTTTAGTAGATCATGGAAAAAATTTAAGCATTATTGTGCGATGGAATGGGATGAATGGTCCCGTTTTATAAGATAGGGTCAGGGAACTCTTGAAATTTCTCAAAATATAAAATTAATATAAATAAAATAATATTTTAAAATTTATATATAATTCATTATTTGAAATATGAGACATTTTTGGGTATTAAAAATCTAATAGACATTTTTTAGACATGTTTATGTTAAATTATAACACTTATAATTTAGTTTTGAAACATCATTATCTTATTGTTAAACAAATTGTGACCAGAAATATTTAGACCATATGAGTGTCAATAAAGTTAAAATAAATTTAAAAAGGTACATAAATCGACCATTATCAATACAATAAACTATATATTAATAACTTAACCAAATATTGTATTTTTATGAATTTTATATCATTTAATTAATTTTATTTATTATATTATATCATTAATGAAAATTTATATAATTATTCATTAATATTATTCGAAAAATATATATACTATCACTAAAATAAATGATAAATAATATTTTAAATCGACAATATTTATTTTTAAAATATAAGTTAATTATATCAAACTATATTTATCAAATAATGTTACATTAAATTTTATTATTATCAATATTTAAATAATTTCATTAATTGTGAAAATATGTTGTCAACATTGTGAAATTTTTTTCGTAAATTATTTCAATAATAAAAAATTATAAACTATTTAAAATTGTGATGATAAATGATTTATTTTTTAAATTAATATTTATAACATTACTTATCCAATTTCAATCATTGTGTTAAAAATATTATAATTATTAAATATAAGATTGAGTCATTGTTAACATATATATATATATATAAAATATTAAAAATTTTATAGTCACATGAAAATTATTGAAAGGCTATATAGTCGAATCATGGATGATTATGGATGAAATTTAATCATAAAATAATATTAATTTATTTTTTATCATGACGTTAAATCCCTTATATTAACATTTTTATCCACTCATTACCAGATTTACCAATTATCCTAAAAAGAAAAATTTCTATGTTTTCTATTCATTTTTAAAAACAAAAAAAATATAAAAATATAAAAATGTGAAACTAAATATTAAAAACATGATATTGATTATAAAAAATTTACAACATATAAGTGGTAAATTTTATATTAAAATTAAAAAAGAAAACTATGATGAAAAATGGGCTTTCTAAAAACTGCCCTTTTCAAAAAAAAATTATAATAAATTAACCAATAAAATTTATAGAAAAACAATAAATAGATTATTTTAAATAAAAATGGGAAATTATCTTAAAAAAATTTAACTAATAAATAAAATAAATTTTTGAGTAAATAACAGTATTGTTCACAATTCGATTAAAAATAAATTATTTCAGAAAAATGAAAAAATACCCAAAAATAATCCTTTGGTATTTTAATTTCAAAAATGAAAATAATTTCATCATATATAATATATAAATATTTCATAAATTATTTTTAATATTCACTAACAAATAAAAAACAATTTTAATGAAAAGATATATTTGAATATTATAATGACTTTGCAAAAAGATGCATTACTATTTCCAAAGAGATAATAAATAAATTTTTATTATTCTTGACCTTTTTATATATATTTTATAATGTGGTTGTTAATATTTATCCCCTCTAATTTATTTACCTTCTTATAATATTTATATATAAATAATTATATATTGTGGTTCCATTACGTAACACTTCGATATTTCATGAAATAATTTTTTTGCAATTAATTTAATATTCATTATTTGTATCATTTCATTGAACAAATAATATTGCATTTGTTTTGGGAGAGAATAAATTTTATATTCTATTTGTTGGGATAAAAAATAATGAATACATGCAACACTCAGAGTACATTGTGGTACACACGAAACTATGATTGTTTTGTGTTACATACAATTCCACGATCAATATATAACATCTGTAACACAAAAATTTGAGTCATACCAAACTATGATAAAAAATAAATTTTATTATTCAAATATTATAATATCTAGTACCTAACCATTACAATAGAATTTATGAATAAGATTAATTATTTGTTCAAAATATTATTTAATCATATATAAAATGTGAATGAAATGATTTTCAATTATTTAAAGATGATGAATAAACTATTTCAAAATAAAGAAATTTATATTCTAGGAAAATATATATACAATGTATAAATATAAGTTTGTCTCAACAAATTAAAAAACAACTTTTCATTAATCTTTTATTTTCAATTATATATATAATATACCCAATGAAAATTTCAATTACCAATCGAATATATTTTATACATATAATTTATATATAAATTTATAATAATAAATTAAAATATTAATTTCATTAAAAGGTAATTTTACCGCATGTTAACAGAAAAACAATTTTAAATATTATTTTTACAGTTTTATCTTTTTTATTTGATAAAATAATAATCTTTTTATGAATAAGAATATTAATATTGAATTAGGGATAATTTTTCATAAATTTTTTGAAGAATCATTTTTTGATAAATAATAAATAACACATAATTTTAATGATAACCTATTTTTTGTTGTAATTTAATTTTATATTTAAGTAATATTTTAGCATTGTTTTGATGTTTAATATGATAAATTGTATATTTGTGAAATTTTATTTCATTTCACTTTTAAATTATTTGTAATATCATTTGAAATTTATGAACATTTTTACATTTTATATGCACATTGTCATACCATATGTGGGATTAATATTAATTTAATTTCTTCCACTACATTAAATATAATTTTCAAAAATAAATTCTATAATTTTAATAATCAAATATTTTTATAATAAAAAGGTATAAGTAGTTTTTGAACAAAAATAATAGTGCATGAGATTGAAATTATTTATTTTTATTAAAAGAAAAACTAGCCTAATAAAGAACTAAAGAATAATTATAATGTAAAATATGGCCTAGATCATTGTACAATATACATTTAATGGAAATATTTTCATCCAATCCTCACTATAAATATAATTTAAACCATTACTGTAGTCACTTTACATGGGAATAACCTGGGTGGAATTTCATTTAATTTTTTCAATGAATGCGACTCCTCCTCCACTATGAAAAGTTCATCACCCCACGAACTTATCCACACCTATCAAGCCCTATCTCTGTCAAAAATATGACTCAAATAATATACCAATATCCCTACCCAAATCATTGAATATTAGCATTGTTAATAAATTCATCCAAGGAAACCTTTTGGTGAAAACCAAAAAGAGGTACCAAAATAAGACGTATCGTCCTTCCTTAAGCAGTTTTATATTTGTATCATTAACCACCCCTAAAATTTATTAATTCCATTATAACAAAATAAATTAATTATACTCAATATGATGTGGTAATTTAATTATATTGTTTTTACCAACCAATACACACACACCAATCAAATGTGTAACAATCTTACCGTTCATCTATAGTGCGAACTACCACCTCACGAACAAATTTTGTTCATTTTTCCTTTACCACCTATCATGGTTTTGTGTTATGACAGAAGATAATATTTATATATATATTATTTATATTATTTATTTATTCCTATGGAATTATAAAATAAATACATATCATTATGATTTCCATTTTTTGTTAATATAATAACATCATTTGCGGACATGTGGTATAAATCCTCCTCAAAGTGATTTGGCTCGTTCACAATTAACTTGGACTATAGAAAGGATGGACATGGTGATCATAAATGATATATATGAAATATAAATTATAATATAATTGTAATATATATATATATTCATTTATGTCATTTACTTACATTCTTTGAATAGGATAATGGAATGGAGAAAACATTCATGCGTACATATGGCCTACCGTCTACATAAAGGGTGTATTCCATTTGATACATATATATTTTATATATTATTATATATTTATTTATTGTATCTATAAATTATATTTACAACTTGTTTAAAATTATTGTAATAATCATATGATGATCTAATTAAGAAAATGAAAAATATCAAGTCAAAAAGATTATGAAAAATTAAGTGGATATTACATGAAATGTAACATTAAAATTTAGTTGTTAATAAAATTGTAATATATCTCCCTAAATAAAAAATATATGGTATTTAATATAATTTTTTTTATTCCTTAGTATATTTTTAAAAAATATTTTTATTATACATTTGGTTTTAATGTGTACAACGAATCTTAATATGTAAGGTAGTGGTTTTCTCATATCACTTTTATTTCTATGAGATTTATTCCTTATTAACAAAAAATTTATATTGTGTGGTGTATATAATTTTTCATGACCCACCCCCAGGGCTCGTCATATGACTACCCCAAGACTGCCTTCCATTGGCTAGGGGTTAGCGTCTAGCACTAGAAAGGCATTTCCCAGAAATTGGGAATGCATTTCCTTTAAGACTGCATAGCCAAAAACCATGAAAATGAAAAGAATAAAATCATGTAGTAATGATGTAGTAGTAAAATTATGTAGTGAAAGTAATCGAGGATGTAATACAAGCCCAGCTAAATGATACAACTACAACAGAAAATAGATCCTAAGAACTCCACCAAGGATCCTTCCTGAAGGGTAGGTACAGCTCGTCTCCGTAGATCTCCATTCCAACTAGTCCCCTATGTGTACCATATGGTCCTAGATCCATAACATCTCAGCCATGATTCTCATAATTTGTATAACACACAAAAAGGTTCGGGCGAATCCCATATACGGGTGAGTATAACAATACCTGGTAGGGACACCAAGACCCCCAAAGGAATCCAAGAATTCCACAAAGGAAAAACCCAATGCATGACAGAAAACAAAAATCAAGAAATAATGTTTGCTTAAAACAATTATACAACTCAGCAATCAAGAATAAAGATGATTATTATTAAGCCATATCATTTTGTTCTGTTAATAAGTTCTGCAACAGAACCACAAAGAAGTTGTTCCATTTTTGATCCACACAGGATCGTATGTCACTGATCCCTGATGTGCAGCTCTAAGGCTGGTCCTCATTGGGTCACGCATTGCATATCCACATAGGGTCTCTAGTATACTGATCCACACAGGGATGCTATGATACTGATTTACAAAGTCTCGCAATGATGCAGATCTTGACGGGGTCACTATGATGTTGATCCACAACATATCGTTATGATGCGGATCCAAAGAGGGTCTCTATGATGATGATCCACACGTGGTATCTCCAATACTGATCCACACATGTCCACTATGATTCAGATCCACATAGGTTCTCTCTCAAATTGACAGCCAGCCATAGGATTCTCCCCACTTGGATCACTATAGTTACATAGAATATGCACCTCATGATATTGGCTAGGCCTCAACTTCAACGAAGTTCCACAAAGGAGTAACCCAAAGGACTAACATGTCATATGGGTTCCAATGTGGTAGACGTCACATCAATTAGACGGCTAGTCTATCAATGATAAAAAGTTTAATAGCAGGGAAAGATAGGATTTCTGTTTGATCCAACCCATAAGCACTCCAACATTATCCAATACATAGGTGGAGTATCGCAAAAGGACTATCTTGTTCCAAGGATTCCAGCATCTCAGACAGTTCAACAAATGGATGCATGGTTTTTGGGCTACAACCTTTTTAAGCAGAACTAGGTTAAAAAGGGTTTGGGTTGGATCTGACTCGGTTTGATTGACCTAACCCGCCGATAACTGGGCCAAAATAACTCACTTCTGGTCAACCGAACCTTGTCTAGATCCGACTCGGCTTGGCCCGAACCGCCAGGGCTAGCCTGAACGAGTTTAGTCGTGGTGGGCTCGGCCCGCTGTGCCGTGTATCGGCCCTGCCCTCCTTGTATGGGAGTGACCCTACTGGCCATGCAGGGGTGGCTCCCCTCCCAAATGGATGAATTTCTGTTCGGTTAACATTGGAAACACCATGTGGTGCCTCACCCTCTATCAGCGGGACCCCCAGGGAGCAGGAACCCTACACAGAAAATGATGACATGCTCCTCGATGCCAACTCGTGTGACAAATTGCGGCCGACCCTGCTGTCTATTGCAGTGCCTTAGGGCACCCCTTCCTCTATGGATGCCTAATGCCGGGTGAGCTCTGGTGGTCCATATTCCCGTCTGATTGCACATATGGGCATTCAGGGATGATTTAAACACTACGGGGCTCCTAGATTCCACTTGCTTCCATATTTTTCAATTTCTCAAGAAGAACGCAATTCCATGTAACTTAGGTAGAGGGTCTGGGCCTTATTTAGCTGACTCGCGCCCACCATGTTAGCAATATAATAAGGGTGAGACTTCAATCCTCATCGGGAGAAGAGTAAACCCCATTCAAGACTCCTGCAACAACCATCCTCAATTTCGTATGAATCAAGGATTTACTTATTTTTACTAATCCATATTCATTACGTTTTTCATGGATGATATATTGAAACAAAATGAAATTAATTTTAACGAACTCCCTAACCTTGGATTCATAGATGATTTCGCAGTTCTGGGAGAAGAATCCACATTCTTTGAAGCCATTGATGTTCATTGTTTCATGAGTGACTCATCCCATGACGTCATTTAAACCATCATTCTTCATTGGAGGGAATTTCTTTGGCACTCTGCTCGGGCTTCCTCTCTTAGATCTCCCAAAACCCAAGCCCAATATCAGATTAAATATAGGTGAGGAGAGGATCAACGTACAACACAACTAATGAGGATCACTACTGAGTATAATAAAGGAACCTCTTTAATTATCTAAATGATGTGGTTACACATTCATTTAATTTATCCAATGGTGTGGTTACACAAAAAGACAGTCAAGCCATTAAATGTATTGAAATTTCACCAAATTCCCTCCATAGTTTGTCCAACTATTGAAAAAAATATAAAATATCATTATTTTTTTTATGTCCAATAAAATAAAATTTTTGTTTGACCCTTGCCGTAATAAGTTAAACTTCCCTTAAGAGAATCCAGGCACAAAAAATTCAACAGTGCTCTCAAATTTTTCATCTAAAAAGATATTCAAAATATATAAAATGCCACTCGCATGTTTATAGAATTGACCTTAGAAAGATCAATATTTTGTTCCAGGGTCTCCGGGATGCAGAACCATGCGTCTTCAATTCTTCTAGAATTTTAATAATACTAAATAATTAAAATTTTATATGTAATTTCTGGGTCTTTATATTCCACCCTCCTAAGGGATGTTACACCCTGAAAGCTACAAAAAAAACTAGGGAATCAAAATGGGTTACTATGCATGCATCTTAGCCCCCTCTCCCATGTTCTCTCCTTGAGGTTCCCTTGCTGCCACCAAACTTGTACCAGAGAAATAGACTTCCCATGAACGACCCTCTCTAGTCAATCATCTATCTCTACTGGGAACGTCCCAAATGTCTCCCCATTTTCGATGTCTAGCTCCCCCAGTCGATACCGTTCGATGGATCATGCGTGTAATTCCATAGATGTGACACATGTAAACAATTATACGCCCAGTGCATCTTTGGGGGAAGCGTTTGATGGTATGACACCTCACACACTCTGTTCAGGATCTGGAAAGGTCCAATGATCCTCAGGTATAGATTTCCCCCGACTAAATCTCCTCAATCCTAGTCAGGGTGTTACCCTTAGGAATACAAGATCTCTCTCCACAAACATTAGGGGTATTAATATCATCTAGGCATAAGACTTTGGTCAGCCCTGTGCAGTATTCATCCGCTCTTGGATGATCAAAAACTTTTCAGTGGTAGCATGTACCAACTCGGGTCCCATAAGTGATGACTCCCTTGGGTCTATCCATCATAGTGGTGATCTGAAAGGTTGATCATACATGGCCTCAAATGGTGTCATGTCGATGGTGGATTGACAACTGTTGTCATATTAGAACTCCCCCAGTGGTAGGTTTTCCTCCAAACTATGGCCAAAATCATGTACAAAAGCACAAATCATGTCCTAGAGTGTCTGTATGGTCTACATTTTCTGACCATCTTTCTGAGAATGTACGGTGTTGAGCCAGCGTAGATGAGTCTTGAACGCCTATTGTAATACCTTCCACAAGTAATATGTAAAATGAGCACCAAAATCTGAGACAATTGTCAATGGAACCCTGTGAAGTCGTGCAATCTCCTATACGTAATGATATCCCAATCCCTCTACTGATCCTTACATTCAGATGGGTACTAAGTTAGCTAATATGATGATTCAGTCAATGATCACCCAGATGGAATTGTGGCCCCTGGATGTACGTTGTAGCCTTGTTATGAAGACCATGGAGATACCATCCCACTTCCACTCTGGAACATCAAGTGGCAGGGTAAATCATTCTATAACATAAAGCTCAGCCTTTATTTATGTACTAGTGGATAATAGAGATACGAACTCCAACACTACTTTCTTCATCCCTATCCCTAGTACATACGTTAGTGGTCCTTGTATATCTTTTCCACATTAGGATGTACTGACAAAGGGATGGTATGAAACTCCCACCACACCTCCTCCCAGAGTGTCATGAATACCACGGTGTGTCCTCATAAGAGGATGAAGTGCTCCTAACCTTCATAAAATTCATCTGGAACCTACCCTAACGATATATGTGTATGTCGTGCCTCACAGTCTACGTCTCCAAGTTGTGCCACCATGAATTTCTGAAGGAGTTATGGAGTAATTATCATAGACTAAATATAAGATGCTCCCTGACTATCCACGAAGGATAAATGCAACGCGGCAAGATTCTCTATTGTAATGTCCTCACCCGGCTGACCTCTAAGTTAGTGGCCTAACAGATGTGTTACATGACCTCAAGTGCATCTCCCCAAACACCATAGTATACTGACTAGATGTCTGGGCCTTTTTCGTGTCCTTGTGTGAAACTATGCCCTTATAGGTAATATATAATATCACAGTGGAAGTAATAAAAATTAAATAATAAATACTGAATTCATATGAATGAATAAACTTCAATAGAAGAAATATAAATAATATAACATAATAATACTCAAGTGAGGAAGCTCTCAAAATGATTATATTCCATGATGTCTATCTGAAATGAATGTATGGAAATCATTAACCCAATGATGTTATTAACCAAATGAAAAGACAAAATAAAACAACTTCATCTTGAGAAAGGCTCGGTCATATTCCCTAGTCTTCATCCTATGTAGAAAAAATCAACCAATCATCGTATGCATCATAATTCTCTTTGTGAATACCTGCATACATATAATCTACTTGGGTGTCAATGATACTCGAGTAGAGTGTGAGATAATATCTTAGTAGGACGTCACCCACAGTTACTATACAATTCCATTTCATGCAATAATATTATGCGGTGTCCCAGTATATAACAATTTCAAGAATATTCATTATGTGCGTTGAAATAAATAACTTGGACCGAGTTCCCAATGGCACCCGTCCCTAATCACCTGCTTCGGCCAATGCTACAATTTTGAAAGGATTATCTATATGCAGAATACACATATGCATATATATAAATCATAGAAAAGAAGGGTACACTGAGTAAGAGGCATACCCTCTAGTGTGTTCTTTAACTTGGTGTCCATGACTTAGGTCAACCAGGTGTGCTTCAACATACCAGAAAAGTATCAAAATTCTCAATATGCTCAATTTGGCATTAATATAAACCTTATTTTCATCATTATGAATGTTCATGTTATGAGTTAGAGTCTGAGTCATCCATAAGGTATCTCCATGGAATATCCATTAAATTTTCCAATACCACCAAGTCTGTCCAAGGAAATCATTCAAAATACAAAGTTTCGCTTGAGGCGTGGCTTTACCCTGATTCCATCCCGTTCTCGAAAAAATGGGTCAAGAATCATACGTAGCTGGCATAACAACATTTTGATGAGATCTTTCTCTAATGGGCCCTTTTGGAAACTGTATCACTCGTAAGTATTGGAAAGACCAGGGAAGCCTCAGTATGGAAAAGCCAAAGACACTATCCCCTGTGCGTAGTGGAAACCTGTCAGGAATCCAGGGTCTATACATGGACTGTAATATGAGACCCTCCTCCTTTCCCCACATAATTCATCAAGTGGAAGGAATAGTCATGCCACTTCAGTTGATCATTTAAGAAATACTCAGCTTAGATGACCAGTGTTTTATGAACTCTATTATGATACCTTCTTTCATGGTATCTTGCATTCACCATGAACACGTCCAAAGAAATCCATAACTAAAATCTGGTGACATTCCTTGATTTAGGCATCACCAAGGCTAATAAAATGTCCTAGGTAATCATTGATCGACACGAAATGTTTATAAGGAACATACCTAAGGTAGTACGTACACCATGTTTTCGAGTGAGATGCTGGTATAAGGATATGATTTCCAAACAAAGTGATTGACTGAGCCAAATGTGACATCCACCGAGTCATCACATTAGAATAAAGAGATAGTTTATAGGAATTTTTCAAATAATTCCAACACAAAAATCATAGGGCCACTCTAGAGTAAACAATGAGTCGATAAGAATTATTCATTAGCGTGAAACACTGATAAAAATACCCTAAACCAGCCCAACAACTCATAACGTTTTATCATGGAGTATGGCCATTTCTCTATTACTGTATCATGAATTAAAGAATGATATGTGACGTCCTAACCACTTGAGGAAGATTACCCTATGAGTATTTGGAGATTACTATAATGAAAACATTTAAACAATTGGCTTTAGATCCCAAACAAACTAATCGATGTGTCAAAAAACTAGAGTCTCTTGAAGTCATCACAAGCATTTGATCGAACATGATTCCTTTAACATAGAAGTCATTGTAAAATGGAAATGACCCAAAACATATTTAACAGTGCAAGACATGACGATTACACTGAACTCATCCTGTTCATCCCAACATTAAAAACTCCATGACCCTTCATATGTGAACACATAATTCCACGAGGTGATACTGAAGCAAGATGATTTTTAACATAGAAGATGATCTACTATGTTATCTGTCTTTGTGGACACGAGAGCGTCGAACGACTTATGAAGAAGAATATCATTCCTAAGGCATGCCTTACCTGATTGAAATGAGCATTACCTGATGCTCAAGGCTGAGAAAATGTAAAGGAAAACAAGAACACCCATCCGAACATGGGTTTCATTTTATGCAAGGGGTCCGAATAAAGGAAATGGCATGTGAATGGTTCTATTCCAACGAAAATCAAGGAGAAACTCAATGTTCTCTTATACCAAGGTATTAAACAGAAGGCATTGCTATAGGTTTCACATCCAAGAACATTATATTTAATTACATTTAATATTTAATCAACAAAATATTTAATCAAAATCCCAAGTAACATTTTTCAAAACAAAACACAAGGTACTTGATCTCATCCTACTCCTCAAAGAAATAATAGGCAAGTCTAATAAAACTCCATTTTAAAAAATTTTACATGAGTAGAAATCCAATCCATAATTATGAAATCTATCACAAACATTCCTTTTAATCAGATAAGGAAACCTACTAGTGTCCCACTAAGATGACCTGAGATCATTTGAAAGAAACCTAAATAAAAGTTGTTTAATTATTAATAGTCTCAACACCGATACCGGGTTATCTCATATAGAACATACACCAACAAGCCTACATGGTCCTAGTTGTGACTTTAGTTATTTAACCAACTCATTTGAAATTATAACATGATCACACACATATAATCCTAGATATATGGATGGATATCAACCTAATAAGAAACTATACACTTTATAGTTTTAGGAATTTGGATCCCCTTCAAAGGCATCCAATAAATTTTATCAAAACAACTTATTACATAACAAACAAGCTTGATGGTCACTAAAAGAAGCTAATAGATAGAGACATGTTATAATCATAGAAGTATAAAATTTTAATTACATTTACATGTTAATAGACACAAAATCATGATACAAGGAAAACATGGTATTAAATAGGTAGATTGTAAAAAGGATTTCATGATAAATATATCCTTGAATCATGGTATCAAAAAGGCATGCAAAATAATTAAAATACATGGAATGTATTCAAGGAAATAAATTTGAATCAAGAGGAATCCAAAATGAAACTATATGGAATGGTACTATGCACGGAATGTGAATCCATATCTGCCTATGAGGAAACATGAAATTCTTTATTATTTACTAAACATGCCAAGTGTAAAATATAACAATTTCCAAAAGTTCATATGCAAAAGAAATTACACCAATCACTCGAGGTGAAATCATATCAATTGAAAAATTGAAATGCATGAAAAAGAATCCCAACTCTAGCAACATTGTAATTTGCCATAAGTGGGGTGATCAGTCCTGAGCACTGCTATTAACCAAGAACCATCACATTCCTAGTCTCATGTTTACCAACCCAAAATAGTTAGACGATGGAAAAAAATTTCCTTTGTTACAAAATGGTAACATCATGACCCAGCTAAACTCTAAGAAGGTGGCTGGACCATTGGGTTTCATGACCTCATGCACCTCTCCATAATCCCCAGTGTATGACGACTAGTAGTGAGGGCCTTTTTCGTGTCCATGGGGAGAATGTTCCCTCTTAGGTAATAGGTAATATCACCAGAGAACTATCAAAAATTAAGTAATAAATAGTGGAAGCATATAAATGAATAAATAGTAGCAGAAGCAACATAAATAATCCAACTGAATATTACTCATGTGTGGATGGCCACAAATCGATGATATTTCATGATGTCTGTCTAAATTAAAAGTAAGGAAAACCGAAACTCAGTCATATTTTCCACACAAAAAAAGTTACAATGCAACCAATACATCATGAGCAAGGCCTGGTCTTCGTCCCCAGTCCCAAACCTAAGTAGCAAGAAAGTATCACGCATCATAAGTAGTACACCTCCCTTTGTAAATACCTGCAAACATATATTGTACTCAGGTTTCCATGATGCCCGAGCATGGTATGAGATAAAATCCTAGTAGGTTGGCGCCCATAGTGACTAAACCATTCCATTACATGAAATAATAAAATACAGTGTGACACTTTATTAAAATTTCTGAATATTAATTAAGAGGATTGAAATAAAAAAAACTTGGCCCGGGTTCCCCATGGCACCCCATCCCTAATCACCTTTTTTGGTCTACGATGGTTGTCTAAAAGGAGTACCTGTAAGCACAATACATATATGAATATATATAATTACTAGAAAATAAATTTAAAAAAAGGAATAGGCATACATCCAAGCGTGTTCTTTAACCTGTAATCCATGTCATGTGTCAACCACGTGTGGTTCAATATACAAGAATAGTATCACAATCTCTAGATTATCAAAGCGGAATGAATTTACACCTTAAGTGAATATTTAATAAAGATCAGGTTGAGAGTTGGAGTCTGAGCCTTCCCTGAAGGTATTATCATGGAACATCCTTCAAATTATCGAATACCACTGAGCCCATCCAAGACAATATTTTGAAAGTCCAAGTATTGTTTGAGGCATGGCATTACCCAAAGTCTTTCCGGATCTAGAAAAAAGTGGTTGATCATCATCTAGGGATGGATTAGACACCTTTCTAACATATATACGCTCTAGGGGCCCTTTTGAAAATTAAATCAGTCATAAGTATTGGAAAGACCAAGAAATTCTTAGTTTGGCAAAACCAAAGACACCGACCCCGGCACGTAGTGGTAACCAGTCAGGAATAGAGGGTCCAACTATGGTCCTTAATATGAGACCCACATCCTTTCCCCTCCCTGAATTTAATTTGGGTTTTTACAGTAGTCTATACATCATAATAAGAATATTTAAATTGTATCTTGAAAACTAAATAGATATACACATTCATCACAATGTATAAATTAAATATTATAGAAAAACAATCTTAATAAGGTAATATACCATATCAACATAAGTAGATAAATTAACTTTTAATAGATAAATAATTAAACACAAAAAACTATAAAAGATCTAAAAATTCAATGTTATTAATTAATCTAAATTAATTATTTTAATTAAACACCTCAAAAATATGCTACGCAACATGTGTTGATAAAGGAACATTAAATCATAAATACATCAACAAAAACAACTAACAAATATTGGCAATTCAAGGTTAATAATTAATCTAAAATAATTATAAAAATTTAATTCAACAACAATGGGATATGCCACACATGAAAATAAATAAATTAAAGTTTGGAGCTAACCGAATAAATACGACCACGTCGGAACACCCTATATGATGTCATAACACATATAAAAAATTTATCGTATTTAATTTATGATTATTTGGGATTTAAATATTATGCAGAACAATTAAATTGAAAAAATTGGGTGTATTTGCACAACGTTGGTAGGAACCGGCTAACGACACAACTGTCAGTTTTTTTAAATCACTTCAAAATCGATCAAAGAGTGTAGATGCCCTAGTATATGGTTGTAGATGATTCAATGATCAGTGGTAGGATTTTATTTGACCTAAAATAAAAGAAAACAAAATATTATTGAATAACCTAAAAATAAGATAAAATCCTTCACCAACAAACTGTGTAAAGGATACACAAAGAAACTCTAAAATTCCAATTGTGTAAGGTTATACTAGCAGTAAGGTTTATTTATCACCTTATGGAAAAAAAGAGAATAATAATGGAGGCATGGAATTATTTTGAATGGGGAGAAAGGTGGTGTGCTCTACCTAGGGAGGAGGAACGTGCCATGCACAAGAGAGTAGTGGAGGAGAGAAAAAAAGAAAAAAATAAAAAGGAAAGGAAATAAAGATAAAAATAATAAGGGAAACTAGAAAATAAAATAAAATAAAAATAAAAATAAAAAAGGGGGAAGGACCATAAAAAAATAAACAAAATTGTTAGACCGATTATTAATTGCTTCTCTATTCTACTCATTCACAATTTTAATTTTTTTATTAATTTTCATTCCTTATTTCATCTCTTTTTAATTTTTTTTAAATTAATTTAACCATTTTTAATTATTTTACACCTGAACATCATGCTAGAGCTTGGCCAAAATTTTTACATTATGTCTGAGTAATCATTTAATTAATTTTAACAGTAACCTATAACCCCCAAAATAGTGTGCATGAGTGTGCCCTGAGTCGCATTAAAGATTTGGATTTAAAACATAAATGGTATACACCTTTGTTTAATTTGAGACGATACATAAAATTATATGAGTAATTAATAATATTTAATATATCCCATCAATAAATAAATATCCAAATATTAATATTAATAATAAAAATTATTATTATTATTTATAATAGTTCAACCAAAATATTAATAACCCAAATAAATTAGCTTCGGGTGAATCTAACTAACTGTCCAATGTTCGAAAAAGTTATACACTCTCTAGGGTAAACCCTATGTCCCCAAACTATCAGTGGCCTTTGATTTCTGATTCAATGAATAGCCTGTGAAAATATAATTATTGATTATTAAAAATTAGGAATAATATATTAATTAAAAATATGGAGGGTATTATTTTGTGAGAGGGTGACAAATACTAGATGTGCATCATTATTATAAAATTCCTTGTGTAAAATCAGTGTTTCATACCAAATGGTTGTATCATATTTCTCATATAATGCACTGTTTAAGAGTGATATAATTTTTTTTAAACAAACACAAGCACATATGAAAATAAATAAATTTAATATTTGTATTATTTCTACGCTGAGAGTCTACGGTTCTCAGAACCTAGTGATAACTCATTGATTATCTCTGAAAATATTACATAGAATATTTCAAATTTTTTATACATATTTTTAGATTCATGTAAATTTTTTATCTTTAAATTTTAATTTGATTAATTTAATAAGATTTATTTAAAAGACACAACACAGTATCAACTATCGGAATAAAAAGTCATGATGCATGGTTTTAATCAAACATACCCAATTAATAGACAATATTTATTTCATACGGTTTTTTCTTCTTGTTCAAAACACAGAACGTTACATCTGTCACCTCACAAAGCAATTTTATAACAGATCTCCTATAGAATGCCTCTTCCACCACATTCCCCTTCCCAGAAGTGTATACTACTTCCAAGTCATAGTCCTAGAGAACTCTAGCTGACTATGCCATATCAAGTACATGTCCTACTATGAGAAGATATACTAGAGACTATTATAATCAATGTAGAAAATAAAAACTCCCCCCTGAAGTAGTGTCCCCACATATTCAAGTATAAGTCCAATGCTTCTAAATAAAAGTCATGGGTAACGTAGTTCATCAAATGTTGTTTCAGCTAACATTAGTCGTAGGTGATCATTTCTCTCTCCTTCATCAGGAAAAATCCTACTCCAGTCCCTGATGCATCCCAATAGACTACAAACACATCGACCTTTTCTGGTAACCTCAAGATGGAGAAACACGTTAGTCTCTGCCTCATCATTTGTATCTCTACTGGCATCTCTCTATCCACATGATGGGTTTTCAGAATCATGTGATGGCTGAAAAGGGTGTTGTAAATCTAGAAATGTCTGGTATGAACCTCCAACAGTACCCTATCAAACCCAGGTTTATCCGCATCTCAGTCACACTCTATGGTGGCTCCCAAGAAAGTAATGATTTCATCATTGATGGATCTACTACAATTTAAGCCTCTGAGATAACTTGTCCCAAAAAAGGACCTATCATGTCCAAAACTGACACTTCGAGATCATACTATAATGATGGTAATATTTAATTGTATCTAGAACTATCTCCAATTGAGTGGCATGCTCTTCCTCCATCGCTGATTAAACCAAGATTCCACAAATGAAGACCACCACATAGAGATTGAGGTAAGGCAGGAAGATCATGTTCATTAGTCTCATGAACACATTTCGGGTGTTAGTCACACAAAAAGGCATTATCAAGAATTCATAGTCTCCATACCTGCATCTGAAGGTTGTCTTCGATACATCCTCATCTCGTACCCCGAATTGATGATAGCCTGATCAGAGGTCAATCTTCAAAAACAATGTAGCTTCGTTTAGTTGATCAAAGAGATCATCAATTATCTGTAATGGATATCTTTTTCACAGTCACCTGGTTCAGGCGTAGATAGTTAACATAAATCCTCAAACTCCCATTTGACTTCTTGGAAAATAAAATCGAGGATGACCATAGAGAAACTCTGTCCCTTATAAACCCCTTCCAATTCCAGTCCACCAATTATACCCGCAACTCACGATTCTCCACGAGATCCATTAGATATGCTTGAGTAGATATCAGTGTCGTCATAAGATACATGTTAATGTAAAACTATATATATTTGTGAGTTGGTAGTCCTAAAACATCATCAAGAATGAAAATTCGCATACTGTTCCACCACAGTAGGATAACTCATATTCACATCATCAATAGATCCTAGGGTATGTCTATCCAACTAATTTGATATCAGATGCACCATCTTCTGGGAAAGTCCATCCTGAGAGTCTATGATTCCCTTAGCATAGTTGAAGGAAAACCTAGTCGAATCCTCATGAAAAAACATCACTTTTCACCTAAAATATTCAATTGGAGCAATGAATGTGTATAAAAAGTCCATATTCAAGATGAAATTGTAAGGCATCGATGCTTATACTAGGAGATCCCACCCAAAGCTCTCGCGTCCTAGAGTATGATCACACTGCCAAAAGATGTGTGTAATTGTTGAATCATCTCTAATTGGAGTCTCCAATCATTATGATTGATCCAATGGATCTACCAATATCTCTGAGCTCAGAACGAGAGCCCAAGAAATGAAAGAGTGAATGAAACATGTGTATATGAGTACAAAAAAAGGGTGGAGTAGACACAAATTGTATCTTGATTCATCTCTCGAGCACTATGGTCATAGGCCTATCTTCTTAATGCTATGATCTAGTCATACTACTTGCTCCCTAATGTCTGGGTGGTCTACCAAGATGTGGTGGCAGTAGAACCGCAATTCACATCCCACTGCATGTTGCGTGGCCAGCTCCTCTACCTCGTTCACTACCCTGCAGACCTCCTTGATCGAATATATTCCTCTTCCTTAGTGGTCTCTCGACTATATGTTGATCGTCAGTATGACGGTTCGGGAAATCTCAAGACACGTGGCCATGCCCACAACACATGAAGCACAGTCTACTCCTTTATTGTCATACTCTACATCAGGTGCTCCGCACCTCCGACCATACATCATGGGGTCATCCACCATAAGTTTTAGCCTGCTTTGACCTCTGCATCATCTTCTTAGTTCCTTCTTCTGATGTCTCGACTAATTGTCATCGGGTGTTGGCTCTCATCGTCAGTGTCTGCTCAGCTAAGAATCACTCAATCAATAATGCATTCCCGAGTACATTAGTCTGCATCATCATATTGATCGATATCATCAACACATTGATATCTCACCATAGACCCTACTTAAGGGTCTATTCCATAAGAATGGTTCTCATAACATGTCAAGGGAGTAGAAAGAGAAGTTAGTGAATCTTGCCAAGTACTAGGCCACTGTCAGAATTCCCTACTATAAGTGAAGGAGCTGCTGAATACGTAGAGAGCATAGTGTCTCTTGAAAAAACTCTTCCCTAAGGAGACCCTATAAGTATATATTAGTGAGGGTCACCTCTTCATATAACTAGAGCATCGTGATCCACCATCTCCATGTCATTCCATGGAAATGACCGGTATCTAGGACAACCATCTGCTCTGCAGTTGTCCCAAATCAGTGGAATAATCTAACCACATCCTCCAGCTACTCCTCAGCTATCATTGGATATGTCATCCTCGGAATCATAGAGGCCTATGCCTCTATAACATATGAAAATCATGTAGTCAGTGTGCACAATCCACAAGTGGGTTTGGTGGCCACTACTACCCAATGGGCAGTGGTTATACTAGTGCACCATCGGAAGGTGTTATCACTGTAAGACGACCATGCACCGAATCCTCTTCCCTAAGTGGGCCATCATAGTGAACTCTCTCTGGAATCCTAGCTGACTATCTACATGGAGGCATCCTGAAAAAAACTAGTGTTCCATAGTCAATAAGTTACACATGGTGAATTGTCTCAAAAGTGATCAAATGTAAAACATTTTTAAAACACACAATATCAAAATTTTGGTGCACCGAGTCATAAATCAGAATTCAGGATCCTGATGTATGTGTATTTCATCCACCGAACCATCAATGGACTCACTGAACTGAAATAACACACTAAAAAAACCAAAAACTATAGCTCCAATGGAATTATCAGAGTCCTAGTTTATTGGTTGAACCGACTCATCTGATACCACTTTGTTAGGACACATCCCCTGGGCCCATTGCGTGACTACCCCAAGATTGCCTTTCAAAGGGTTTGGGTTGGCTAATATAACCGGAAGGGAATTTCCCTAAAATTAGGAATTTATTTCCTTTAGGACAACTAACAAATAGAACAAGAACATGAAATGATGCAAACAATGTAGTAAAACTATAGTATGAAAAGTGTGTACTAAAAGTAAAGGGCGCTAGAATACAATCCCAATTGAAAGATACAACTACTACCAAAATCAACTCCTGAGATCATCCACCTAGGATCCAACCTGAAGGGTAGCTACATCTTATATCTTCTTCTCTCCACATCAACTAGTAATCTTCGTGTACCGCCAAGTCCTGGCTCCCTAAAGTCATAGACAAGAAACTCGTCATCTGCACAATACATGACATGATGCGGGTGAATCCCATGCAGGGGAGAGTATAAAAATTCTTAATAAGGACCCCAATACCACTAAAGGTCTCCTAGAAATCGAAAAAGGAAAAACCACAATGCATGACCTAAAACACAAAGCACAAAATTAATTTAGATTAATCAAGGAATACAACTCAGATATCAGAAAAAAAGTTGATCAATATTAAGATATATCATTTTATTCCATTAGTAAGTTCCAAAAATGATCCCCAAATAATTTGTTCCATTTAAGATAAACACAAGGTTGTATGCTAGTAATCCATTACAGGACAATGTATAGTTGGTCATTGTCGGGTGGTGCACTGCTGAACCACACAGGGTCACTAAGATGTTGATCCACACATTTTCGCAATAATGTTGATTTGCATAGGGTCATTATGTTGTTGATCCACAAGGGGTCTCTATGATGTCTATCCACACCTGGTCACTATGAGGCTGATTCACATAGGGTCACAATGATTATGATCCAAAGAGAGTCTATATGATAATGATCCACACAGGGTTGCTAAGATGCTGATCCACAGAGGGTCACTATATAATTGACAGCCACCCAAAAGATTCCCCACACTCAATATTCTTGAGTTTAATAGAATCTTCTCCCCAATATATCAGTCTTGAATTAACTGACACTATGTTCTAGAAAGGAGTATCCATAAGGACCTCCATGTCGTAAGGGATCCAATGCGATAGATGGAATCTCAATCAGACTCCTTGTTTGTGAGTATAAGCATTTTACTACTGATGGACCGGTTGGATTTTGTTTTGATCATTCTCGGATACACTCTAACATTATTGAAAACTCTATTGGAGTATCTCAATAGGATATTTTTTTTCCAATGATAATAATTCCATTGATGGTTTGTCAAATGGACGTTTGATTAGATATATATGACCTTATTAAGTGGAACTGGGTCAAAAATGTTCTGGATCTGGTCCAAACCGTCCAGACTGACCTGACCCACACTGACCCAAGCTGACCAAACCATTTCAGGCCAACCCACCCCGACCTGGGCCACCCCAACCCGACCCTGTTTAGGTCTGAACAAGCTCAGACTGAACTAGATTGCCAGGCCCATACCGCTTTGGCTGGGAGAGACCCGATGGGTCATGTGGGGATCAACTCCCCTCCCAAATAAAAGAATTTGGGTTTAGTTTGAAACGGCGGCACAATTTGGTGCCCCCTCTAAGTGTAGCATCCATGGGAAGAAGGACCCCTTAGTCATGGCATGATTCCATGACATATCTTCACGGAGTGCGATAGAACACCACTCGCTGAGAAGCGGCCCATGTCGTCCACTATGGCACCTTCGGGCTCTACCTTCCTCTGCGGCTGACAAGGGCTGTCCGCCACCCTCGCTCATCTACACCAGCTACTGCCATTTCTCTTTTCCACCGTTGGGGCTTCCTCGAGCCACCGAATGAGATTTGGTGGTCCGTCTTCCCTTTTGATTGCACCTAAGGGCCTCCCTAGATGCTGTCAACACTACACAGCTCCCAGATTCCTCTTATCACCATATTTTCATGTTTCCCATGAAAAACACAATTCAATGAATCAAAGGAGGAGGGAACATGCATTTATCTATTGGAGCATGCCCTCCGTGTTAGCAATATAACATGTGTGTGAGTTCAAACATCATTGAGAGATGACTAAATCCCGTTCAAGACTCTAGCAACTACCACCTACAATTTCAAAAAAAAATTAAAATTTTTGGTTGATCCACATTCATCAAATTTTCAAGGAACATAGATTGAAACAAAATCACATGAATTAAAATAAACCATATATCATATTCATAGGATATGTCACTATTTTTTGAGAAGAATCCATGTTTATTGAATCCATTGGCCTTTTTTTTTACAGATTTATTCTTTCAACGTCATCATTTAAGACTTCATTCTTCATTAGAGGGAAATTTTTCAGCGCTTCCCAAGAGCTTCTTCTTGTAGCTCTCTGAAAACCCAAGCCCGAGCTCAAATTAAGTAGAAGGGAGTAGAGGATCCATGAACCACAGAATTAATGAGATTTTTTAATGAGTATATTTAATTTAACCTCTTTATTTTTATCAACATTGCGGTTACACACTAATTTAATTTCCACCAATTGTGTTGTTACACGAAAAAAGATTCATGCTGTTAAATGGAATGACATTGCACTATTTTCCCAACACCATTTTTCCAATTATTTCAAAAAAAAAATTTCATTTATTTTATTACTTTTTTTGTAATGTCCATGATGTTTTCATTTTCGTCCGACCCTTTCTAGATGAAGTTGAGCATCCCTTAAGTGAATCCCAATGCTGAGGATTCAATGGTTCCCTAATATTTATAATTTTAGCACCTATTCAAATGATTGAAAATTCCTCCCACACGTTTACTGAACGTACCTTAGAAAATATTTAAAATTCCATTTAGGTTTCATCGGGCCCCAGATCCTTGCACCGTTAATTTTAAAAGATTCATAATAATCCCAAATAAATACAAACTATATATGAAATTTCTAGGTCATTATAGACTTCCCATCAATTAATTATATAGTTACAATTCATAAATTTTTGTGTATTAAATATCGTTCTTATGATAGTTATTTCATGTTGTTTTTGGTTCAAATTATATATAATTGGAAAAGTAAATTTTTATCAATTTTCTATCTATAAGACACATTACATGTTATACACCAATATTTTTCAAAGAGGTGTATATACTCCCTTTTAAAATGTTGTACTATGAATATAAATATTTTAATGATATTTTAGGATTCATGTATTTTTTTTTGAAATTATTATGATTCAATGTTACCAAATTGCTTTTTGTTTATTGCTAGAATCTCAACATTTATCAATTTTTTTTTGTGATTCTGATTTAATTCATGGAATATTTGGATTTGTATATAAATGAAATACATGAATTTTATTTTCCATTGGTTATTAATAATTTATTCATGTATTGGTACCGTTTTACCACTCTTTTGAAATTTATATAACTAAAAAATTGTTTTTATGAAAATACATCTTTATCTCTCTCTTCGGTTAGAAATACATGTTTGTTTAGATACAATATTTTTTAAAAACGTCTTAAAAATATTATTTTTATCTTGATTTTTAAATTATTTTATTGTTTTATTATATATTTCCAAGAAGAATGGATTTAATTTTTCTCATGATTCATTTATTAGATTAAAAGGAAAATAATTTTCAAAGTTTTATCAAGATTATTTTATTTGTTTTTAGAGAAAATGGATTTCAAAATTCATTCAATTATTATTATATTTTATAAATGAAATGGGATATCATTAATTTTCAATCTTCCATTATATGTTATGAAATATATTTTCAATGACAAATGTTTTAAATATTATTTATGTTTTAACCAATGTTTTTCAAAAAAGAGAAAATGTATCCATAAATAAATTTTATTAATGATTTTTTATTACATTATGAGTTTTCAATGTGGATTATTGTGAAAATTATTTTCAATATGTTATAAGTTTTAAAAAGTGAATTTCAGATATGTTTTATTATCCATACGAAATAATCCAAGTGGTATTTCAAAATCATTCTCTATATAACATTGAATCCTTTGAAATGATGTTATATTTTTTGGGGATATGATAAAAGAAAATTATTCTTATTATATCATGAATGGTTTATATCTTCTATAAATGATGTTTATGACACCCATTTCACTTCCAGGGAATATATTTTTTTGATAAACATTTCCTTTTAGGGGTTTTGATTTGATGAAATAATTAGAGACCTATATATTTTCCATATTTAATGATTTGATGAAATTTTTATGACATCACTTATATTTCACTGGTTATCATATAATGTTTGTAAAACGATTCTATTTTTTATGGGTCATGATATGATAAATGTTCTATTATCTTGTGGAATGTTAATATATGATTTAATTATGTGATGGGTGAGACCAATATCTCCCCCACTGTATTGCGTAATGATTAATGTTTTATTGGACCATAGGGTACACAAGAGGGCATCACAAGCATGAAAAAAGAGGGAATCATTATTCTAAAACCAGATGAAACATGAATGGGAAACCAATTCTTAAAATAACTTGACATCATAATAAAAAATAATGGGATACATTTATGGTTATCCCAAGACCGAAACAAGATTATATAGGAGAGGGAATCTCATTACCGAAACAAAAGGGTAGATGGGAAGAAATCCCATTACCCGTGAAGGTATATAGGTGACTAGTTCTATCCATACATGTAATAAAGGTCTTGGATGGTGTCATTGAAAAAGGATATTTTTATTCACATGTAGATGCCACAATTACATGTCTTATTTATATTTTATGCCTTTATCGATTATTCTTTAGATTATTTTATATTTCATTTCATTGAAACTACCAATACTTATTATTGTAATCTTGTTTATTATCTTTGATATGCATGGTGTTATTTTTTAAATTTTATAATCATCTTCTCATACCCTTATTCCCATATTACTCTTAAATATCTCCATTTTCTTTCCATAATCAAAATCCAGTCATTCATATTTAATATGATTCATTTCCACATGTCCCAAATAATGGTTTTAATTAGGAGTTCAATAAAGGTTATATCATTAATGGATATTGTAATTATTATTCACCATTATATTATATAATGATTTAATGTTTCCAAATACTATAATATAGTATAGTCCCCTAGGAAAAATATTTATAATATGATTAATATTTTAACTAAAATGATGTACTTTCCAAATAAGTTATGTCTGGTTCACTATAGTTGGTATCAATGGAAATACATATCCATCCATTTGATGTTAGGATGAGAAAATAGAAGTGAAATCCCTATTAATACATTTAAGGATATGTCTAGGAATTTTTTAAGGATAATCTTATGTACTCATATAATTAAAACTATTTATCATGATATTGGTATCCTATATTTAAATTTTCATGATTATTTGGTTTTAATCTATGATAAGTATTTATCACAGTATGTCATCCAGTATTATTTATTTGTTGGAACTAGAAGTAAAATAATTATTAATTAATGTTTAATATTTTTAATGTTTGGGAATTATAAAAATTGATGTCGTAAGTGTAAATACCATGAAGAAAATAAGGTAGGTGGTATAATTATAAGAGAATCTACAAAAGATAAGAAGACCACTTGATGACATGTGAGATGTATAAGATGTTATTATAGTATTTTTTATATTAAAAGTCATAAGTATTATTATACTAAGGTTGATGAACCTTAAAACATGAATCTTATGTCACATTCATGGAAATCGATTTTACGGAATATGTTCTTGAATCCTTATAAATGAATTATTAATCAATGGGGATGAGTGATTTGTATATGTTTTTTAATATAATGGTTATGTAAATTAAATCGATTGTATATGATGATTATTTTAATAATTATTTGTTTACATATTTTAAAAATGTTTTTAATGATATTAATGAACAAGAACATTGATTTAGGGTAAGTTTTAAAATAATGGAAGGAAACCCTTATCATTTACCTAAGGATGAAAAATTGATATTTAGTATAGAGAAAAATATTATATGGATATGTAAAATTTATATTATTTATTGCATCAAAATAGGAAAATGATATGTTGAAAAAGTCTTCTATGTCATAATTTATGTAGTTTACCTCATATTTGGATTTAATAAATATATACAATAATCATTGGAAGAAGAAACATTATTGATTTCAATTCATATTTTTTATTCAATTTATTACCGTGTTTCAAAAGAATATATGATGAAGATATTCACATGTTTATATGTAACAAATAAGAGATACATTAATATGTATCTGGGATCAATGAGAATTTGATTTTGATAATTTTGGGGACCTTTCTTCTAATGTTTTGAAATTTTTTCATCCAAAAGTGTTATAAGGATATGCATTTATAGAATGGATTATGATAAACTATAGATGGGGATTTTGGGATTAAACTATTATCTCACCGTATGTGGATTTATGTATATTTCAAAACATATGTTTAAATTTTGGCTTTGATAAAGAAAATTGGAAATGCATATCAATTTTTTTATTGATATAATGATCTAATAAGGCTTTCAGGATGACAAATTCAATATAATTTCTTATAATAATTGATGAAGTTGAAACTTATAAAGTAAAAACAAAGGGTGATGTTGTCCTAAAATATAATATGTATATTATTTTATGAAAATTCATTAACATAAGGAAACCAAGTTTTTGTATAAAAATCTGTCATGTTATCACCATTTATTAGTATATTAATTTCAATTTCACGCCTTATTGGACAATGGATTTGTGATTGATAATATTATTCTAACAATGATCTCTGTCGTTCTAAATATGTACTAAATAGTTATATTTATCTTCCATTTCCTTGTTTTAAATTTACACCTATGTTCTTCCATGAGGAAACCTAGTTATGAGTTACAATAGGTAACATTCCTTTATACCACATCCCATTTTTAAGTATTTTTTAGTAATAATTTCTTAGACATGCATTTAAATGAATGGAACATTCTGTAGTAAACTTTTAATAACCAAAAAAATTTCATGGGAGAAATTCATTTTTAGTATGGTAGAATGTGACACTCTATGATATTGTGTAATAATATTTTTTAAAATTAATTAAATAATATTGATATTTTTTATTTCATGAAACACTGTATATATCTTATGTGATACGAAAGAACAAAAATTTGTTTTCATTTCCTATAACACTATTGTAAACTTGTACAACATAAAACACTAATAATAGATTATTATAAAAAAACATTATGATTTTATTAAGTTATAGACAATGTTGATTCGATTCGTTAACTTCCATTACATGCATGGTCGTGCTTTACAAATCTATAATATACTATAAATATTATAAATAAAATATTATCATAGAGACCAACTAGTAGTTGGAATGGATGTTACAAATAATATTTAATTAATTGTGAAAATATTATTTATAATTACATATATACAATTAATACTTTGGATATCAATTAATATAAGTGTTTCAATTAATTATTTTAATATAATAAAAATAACCATTATAAGAGAAATATTTTTCAACTTAAATTAAAATTTTTCACTCAAAAAATTAATTAAATACTTATTGATTTATGTTTTCTATAAATATTTTATATATTATATTATTTTAATACATTTTATAATCATCTAATACATTCGTTGGAATAAAATAATAATAAATACAATTTTCAGAATAATATGATGTATTTTTAAAAAAGATAATCTATGTGCCTCTTAATAGATATTAAATTTATAAATATGATTTTCATAAAATTAATAATTTTTATTGTGAAAAATAATCATTTATTTTGGAAGAATAATATAATGATTTACATTTTCTGAATTTTTGGAATTTTTTTGTAAATTTTATTATTTTTGATGAATAATGATAAGTATAGAATTATAATTTGAAAATTATTTTTTACCTAATTTATTCAGATATTTAAATAATATTTTCGTTTTTCTTATATGAACTAGGTAAAATTTAAATAAATTAATCCCCAATAGTTCATTTAAAAAAATTCATGTCCAAATTGGATATAAAATCCTATCTATCTTTGGTTAATTTTAAATTTAAAACCCCACAATGTAATCCCATATATGGGACTAAATTTAAATTAATTTATATCACTTATGTTATTAGAATTTTTAAAAAGGGATATCAAATTTAGAATTAAATATATATATATAATTATCAATATTTTCAACATTGTTTTATACCAAAAATATTAGTGACCATGATTAAAAATTATTACAGTGAATAAGAAAAAATTTTCTTTACAACATACATTAAAAAATATTAAGGGACTAAATAACATAGATCACTTTTAAAATGACAATGTATTGAAATATTTTGAAAATATATTCCTTTTTATCTTTTTATATCCAATATTGTATCAAAATTATATGACAAAAATATCTGTGGAATTGCATTTTCAATGATTTATTAGAATAAAAATCTTCGTCCACTATAAAATGACACTCCCACCTCCCAATTATTGATGCCACTCATTAAAATTATCTCTTTAAAATAATAAATACATCTCCCATAATCCATTTATTAATCATATAAACCTATATTTGGGTATAAATTTATCTATGTAATCCCATTGATTCAAACCAAAAAGAGTTACCAAAATAAGATATAACATCTTTTCTCAAGAACATCTTATTTCTTTTAATTTTCCACCCACTAAAAAAATATTATTCCATTAATACATAATAAAATTAGTATAATAAATAATATTATATGTTATTTTTATATATTTTCATCATATGACTACACACAATTATTTCTAGTGGGAAATTAACTTATTGTTCTTATGGATGATGAACTACTGCCTCACGAAATGGTGTTGTTTGTTTTTCAATTTCCACCACTCATGATGGTGAATTATGATGAAAAAATATTTTTTTATTTTATATTTATTATATTAATTATTTATGAATTCTTCTTAAACTATTATATAAACATATACCTTTATTCCTTATATTTTTTCTGTATATATGATTATATTGTTTTTGGACATGTCGACTATTTCTGCTCTAAAGCAATGTGATACATTCACACCATACATGAAATTTATTAAATATACATTTAATAATAATATATGATATATATATATAAAAAAATAATGATACATCAATTGAAATATATATATATATATTTTTTATGTAAATTCATTTGATCAGTGTGATGGTAAAACAGAAACAATTTTCATGCTTACGTTTGACGTACCTTCTCCAAGAACAAGGTACACCATTTTGAAATAAATATTTTATTTATATTGAAAATTAAATATATAATAAATATATTTTATATTTATATCTTGTTTTAGATTTTTTAATTATTAAATTATGATCTATATATGATGATCATGAATATAAATTCAAAACATATAAGTAAAATAACACAGATATTACAAGTAACGTAACATTAATATGGAGTTGTTACTAAATTAGTAACACTAAATCATAAAAAAATAAGGTATATTATTAAATATTATATTGTGAATATGAGTTATATGTATAAAATTATTATATTAATTATATAGGAGGCTTGAATGTGTATAATGAAATTTTAGTCATAAAGTACGGGTTATCCCATCTCACTTTTATTTTAATTAGATTTTTTCTTCATTAACCAATAATTCCACATATGTGGAGTATATAATACCCATGAATGTATTATATAATAATATGCATAAATTTATGGGAATTTAAATTTCACATAGATGATATTTAATTCATAAATTTTATGGTTTAAATGGTAGAAAATCAGTAAAATAATTTTCTACCAATTAACATTATTTTAGAAGCATCCCATGTTATGCACCTATATTTTTCTATGAGTTCTATATAATACCTATTTATAATTTATATCATTAATCAAATTATTTTAGTTATATATTAATAATATTTTATGTTATTATTCACAAAGTATTATGAGTCAATTTTACCCACAAGGTAGCTGTTTATTTTTACAATATCATTGTTAATTAATATTGTTTGTGATTATTCATCCATTAATGAAATATGATGAACAATATTTCACGAATTATCAAGAAATTTTTTCTCAACATTTTATTAATTACATATTCATGTATTGATTCTTTTTTTTCTACCATTTATAACATAAGATAAATTGGAATTCCTTTTTATGAACATCATGTTATATCTTTATCTTCTGTTAGAAGTCTATTATTTGAAAACATTGTTTTCTAAAATGGTTTTCAAATAGAAAATTATGTATAAAAATTGGATTGAAATTTTAACCATTTTTTACATTTTTACAATTCAAATAATTTTCAATACTTTATCAATATAATTTTTTATTTTTCTATGGAAAATGGTTTTCAAAATATTTTCATGTTATTTTATATGTTTTGAAGGAAATTGGTTTTCAAAGTTTTATAGAAAATATAATTTATACATTAAATGGAATGTTGTTTCATAATGATTGGAAGCATTATTTATAATTTTTAAATCTATATTTTATGAAAAATATTTTCAAAATGTGTTATGTTTTAATGATAATCTTTCAATGAAGAATCAAATTCTCTTCATAAAACCTATTATATGATTTTAAACATTACTTTATATGTTTTCAATGAATTTTTATGAAGTGGAATTTGAATATTTTCGATTAATTTAAAAATGAATTTCATAGAAAGGTTATTTTCATTAACATATTCTCTAAGAGGTCATTCAAAATTATTATTTACCTAATATGACATACTTTTATAGTGTTCATATTGTATTGGGTATATAATCTAATAATAACATTCAAATTGTTATGTGTATGGTTTATGTATTGTTGTAATGATGTTTATGAAAACCATTTATCATCCAAGGGCTATATGTTTTTGATAAATTATTCTTTTCATAGGTTATGTATTTGATTAAATAATTAACAATCCTATATATTATATATTGTTAATGATATGATGAAGTAAATGTAATGTAAATTCAATTTCATGGGTTATGATATGTTTTTTATAAAACATATATGTTTTTATGGGAAATAATTTGATAAATGTTCTATTTTCTTTTAGAAAATACATGAATGATATTATTATGTTTTGGGTGGGACATATATTTCCCTTTTGAGATCAAATTCTGCACAAGATTGAATCCTAATCCCGAAACAATATGTAAGATTATGCACAAAACAATAGGGTAAACCAGAGGGAATCCCAAAAGAAAAACAAGATGGCATCATAATCCCAAAACAAGTGTGTATAAAGGATGGAATCCCAATACATAAAAAATAGGGTATCTTAGAGGGAATTCCATTCCTAAAATAATAGGGTTCATATGAGGCCCTAGATCGGAGGCCCAACGTAGGACCCCCTATATAACACGCCATCATAATCCTGAAATATGGACAAAGGTGATTATCTCTTGCCAAACTTTATATGAAGGTATTTTTATGTAGCCTTGACATAGAATTATCTATGATTATGTGAATTATTCAGTTCATAATGTTATTTATAGTTTATTACTTCATGTCTTATTCTATTGATTACCTAATTATTAATGTCTTATGATGTGCCAATATTTATTCCAGGATTCATTTTTTTATCATTAATATGTTGGGTGTTATCTTATAATGTTATGATCATCTTCTCATACCCTTACTCTGATGATATGATTACAAATATCCCATTATTACTATTTGTGAGTAACTGAGATAATCCAATTCTTATGTTTCCATTACCGTCCTCATGTAGATAGGTTTTATATATGTCACACCTAGATTTTTAATTCAATTCATTCTTTCAAATCCTCTTTCGGTTCATAAATTTTAGTTTCTGGTAGTTCTGGGCTTGAAATATTGTTGTCTCTTGTTTTGTTGATCTATTCCTTTTAGTCTTATTGGTCTGGTATGGTATTGGTCTCGTATTTTTTCAAAGGGATAGTGTTTGGTTTTGGTGATTTCGACCCCAAGTAGAACCACATGTGGGGTAAGTTTTTGAGGTTGTGTGTGCCCATGATATGGATGAGTCTTATGGTGAAAATGTCATTTTATTTTGGGTAATATTCCCCCCTACTCTTGGCCTCTACTTACCTTGTGGTTTCCTCCTAAGAACCTCTTGAATTAGAGTCAAAACAACAGTTTTTGGGTGGCTAGAACTGGATGTACGGTTTGGTCGCACAGTTCCGAACTGTGTATGCTAACCGTGCAGGTGTGTCCAGGTCATTAAAAATCATTTTGAATTTCTCATTTTCCACATAGAAATATGTATAATAATCTCTAGTTTTTTACATTTCTTGCACTAACTCAATGTTTATCCTCTATGGTCTCTCCCCCACCATTGGACCTCATATTGGAAGGGATATCTGATGGGGGAAACATAAAATTTATGAAATTAAGTCATTCTATTTATGATTTCATCATTTTATTTAGGTTTTCTTCCAATCATTCATCATTTTTTCATTTTACAATATCTAGGGTCTGTACCTAGGGTTTATGCATGAGAATTTTTATTGAAATATTGTGTTTTAGGGTGGGATTTATCTTCCTTGATGTGAGACGGTGGTGATGTAGATGTTTCACACCATGTTTTAAGTGTTTTGAAACCAAATAAAGGTGATTCCATTTGTAAAAATTTTGTTATGAGTTATATTTCTTGTATTACTAATTTATCATGTTTCTAATCTATTTAGTGGGGTGCAAAAACTGTTTTTGATGAATTTGTTTAAGAGTTCAATTTTATAGTATAATTTTAGCTTTAAACTCGTTGCTTTTAATGTGTGACTATTGGGGTGATGTTTGGTTGTATTTTATAAACTATGAAATTGATTTATTATTTTTTAAATGGGGATGAAAATTCTGTTTTTTGAAGATTTAGTGTCATGTGCGATTTTTTAATGTGGTGTTTGAATGAGCTATAGGTGTGATACCATGTAATGTCTCTTGAATGTGTATTATGAAACCATGTGTTTTCATGTGAATCATTTGATGTACTATATGAGGTAATTTCACAACAATTGGTTGTGGTTTAATAAACAAACATAGGGAGGAAAATTCAATTTTAGGTGGTTATTGGTGTGGTTTTGGCCTTAAATGAGGGGTTTGAAAGGGCTTTGTATGAAAAACATGTTTATAAAATTTGGGTTGGTTTTATGAAAGTAGTAAGCGATTTTATGAGTAATACAAAGTGTGAAAACGAATTTTATGTACTATTTTGGTGGTATTATGTTCATAAGATGATATTTTGAAAGAAAAAGTGGTCATTTATGATGTCAAACATTTTTTTATTGTTTTCTAATTTGCCGAGGTGATTTATGAAATTGTGATATGGGAGCGAAAAATGTTTGCGGACTGTTTGTGTGTGTGTGATGTGAAAATGGGTTTTGATTATGAGAAGTGAATTGTTTAACCTGTGAGTGGGATGTTATGTGATTCTTTGAATCATTGGAATGATTATATAAAATTTGTAAAGGATTTGTTAAATTTTTAGTGATATGTAAAATATGTTGTGGGCTATTTTGTTGTGATTATGATTTTAAAATGCATTTGAATGAAAAGTGGATTTTGCGAACTATGTGATGTGAATTTGGTCTTTTTTGTGAATGTTCGATATGGAAGAGATATATTCATTGGAAAATTATATTTCATTCCTTGTTGAACTTGTTTGATCACAAGAGGGAAACCCAGGTGTCTATGTTGGTGGAAAAGTACTAGAATGCTAGTGATCCCTTGGGGCTTGGCCTCATTTTCAGTTAACATGATTGATTCTTTTGAAACTAACTAAAAAATGATGATGATGAATGGGGACCACTATGTTCTGGGTATTTTCACCACTTGTGGGTTTTTCATGAGAATAAATATTGTGAAGGATACTTTTACTGAGATATGAGGTACCTGGGACCCACAACGAGCTCTTTCCTAGAGGTTATTTCCCAATGCATTTGATCACATGATATTTTGTTCTTACCATTTTCATATAGTATTATTGGATTGAAAAATTAAGTCACATAATTTTTTATTTAAAATATTCCTTTATTTAAAAAATCCAACTTCAAACTATTTAGTTTTAGTGTTCCATCTTTTAGAAACTATCAATAGAATTTCTTATTTACAAATATTACAATGATTTTTTGTGATAATTTATTTATCATAATGAATATCATTATGGTGGTATCATATTTATATTTGGCTCATAACCTACTTACACCATTAGGTGTATGTAGACTTGTTTATTTTTTTTCACATGTTTGGGTATAGTTTTTAGTGCAAGTGGTTCGAGTATTTAGTTCGTCCTTCGTGGTGTTGTCTTGTGAAGATGGCTTATGGGTGGTACCTCTTTCCATGAGTATGGTTCGAGGGATATTCATTGTGGGGTTATATATTTATTATAGACTTTTATAATTTTTTTAAAATATGTAATTCAATTATGTTTTTTTAACAGATGTTTTATTTCAAAAAATCCCGATTTTTCATATTGAATATGTTTGTTGTTTAATGTTTTTAATATTCGGTAAATCATTCACAAACATAATATTATGATACCTGGGAACTTTTTATATCCCATGGGGACTAGGAATTCCCATCAGGCCATATCGCGAGAAGGTTTTGGTGCTAGTCTAGATAGCAACATGATCTAGTTATTGAAAAAATAATATCATTGCGAGGTTCATGTTAATTAATTTGGTAATGTTATTTGTGGAGTTTTCAAGATAGCCTTGAGTTATGATTTTTTGGAAATGGAATTCTAGTTATGGGTATTGTTCCTGATCACCACTCTACATAAAGAGATTCAAGTCTCCAGGGTAACTCGAGACTTATCTATGTCATTTGGTTTTCTTGGTTTGATGATGATTAGGGGAAATGAAAATAGAGTTGTGTTAAAGGTTTCAGGCAGCTCTTAGTTCCCAGAAAGACTTTTGGTTTTGGGGTTGTTTCTCTAGAACACGTTATATGATGGATAAATGATTAGATTATGGCCACCAACCATTTTCCAAATAACCCACCGTAACATGTTTCCACCTGCATTCTCTTGTGTCTTTTAGATTGGAAATCACGGAAGGTACGTTTTAAAGAAAAAATTGCATGGTTTTAAAAACCATAACATTTCTATGAAACTATTTTAAAATATATAGGTTATGGATTGATATTTTAAAAAATTGATCTGGAATTTTATAATTGTTTTGAAAGGCAACATGAAGTGTTTACACCTCTTTGGAAATCTCAAACTATGTTAAAGATGGTATTGAAAATGTGAATCCAATAGAGTTTTCTATATTATTGAACGTGTTTTTGATGGGATGAGATGTTTTCATTTTGATGTGAATAAATTGAAAGTGAGTTCTTATTTGAATGGTTTTGTTTTTCTAAAATGATATAAAAGATTTAATTTGGGATTTTGATTTCGCGGTTAGCAGTCTTGAAAAAAAGAAGTATTGGTTGATTGTTTTGGTTTTGAAAAGTTGAATTTTTTTACTATTGGAATTTTCATGAGTGACCACACTGATAGGCCTCAATAGGATTATGGTTGGTTAATGGTAAGATTGGTTGAGTGTTGTAATTTATATGAGGAGGGTGTCCGGTTGCACAAAAACATGCATGTGTGAGGCCCATAGGGTACCACTGGTGGATATGCTAACCGGTGAACCATTTTTCTAAAAAGAAATGTTTCTAAAAGAAAATATGATGTCTTGATGAATGGTTTTTGATGGTGGGTATTATTTGTTTTTAACATGTATAATTTGTGGGATGTTTTTAGTCCAAGAACCCCACCTGTTCAAATTGAGTTATGAGAATGTATTCGGTCCGTAAGATGGGATAAAGGGATGGTCATTGGTCATTTCTGAGGAAGGTCATGGAAGTCTTTAAGATAGTTCCCCAAATATTTTTGGATCTGGTGGTGGTACTTCATGACCAATGTAACATCTTGGTTGGGTCCTTGTCTTATCTTGTTGGATAAGGTACACTCCCATTATGGGTTAGTGCACAACTGATGTGAAACCATAATTGTTTCTCCATAGGAAAATCTTCCAGTTAATCAATGTAAATAGTGTCTTATCGAGCATAATATAATGACTCGATACCCCTTTCATTTTGGTTATTTTTTACCCTCTTGTAGAAGGAGAGTGTGTGTGGAAGGTTGAAAGAGACCATGGTTTTTTACGTTACATGATTCATCAAAGGTGGAAGTTGTCTAGGGTTGTCAGTGTGGACGGTTTCTAAGAGGGTCTCTAGTTCCTTCGTAGTCACTTAGAAGAAGGTTTCTATGTTAAACATCCATTGGGGGAAATATTTTAATGAGAGGGAATTATGTCCACATTATTTAATTTTGTGAAGTTTTGGGATGTTTTAGAAGACCCCCTCATTTAATTGCCTCTACCAGTCTCACTGGACGTGTTTGGTGACGCCTTGTGATAATGTGTGCTCATTTGACCATAAAGGAGAAGGTCGTGGAATCATCTGAAAGTATCTATGTTGTCGGGATTATGTCTCTCTTTGAAAAGACATAAAAATACTCCATTATAGAAGAAGTTGATTATATGTTTTCATTCCTTCTATTGTGTCTCTCTTGATGAAAGAATGTGTGAGTTGAGTACATCTTCTAAGCATACATTTCTGTGAAATGTCAGGTAAGGGTTAAGTTACTTTTATATCATTTTAGCTCTTGTTTTACCCATATGGTGTGGTGGTGTTGTTTATTTTAGTGCCGGAAGAAGATGTTCTGTTAGTGGGTTTCAAAATCCTATCTGTGAGGCTGAATATGATTCAATTATTTGAGCTCCATCCATAGGTCCTATAGAGAAGCTGGAGCATAGTCAGGGGAAATCCCATGATATTTTTAACCATGTCACAATATCATATCCTCATTATGAATTATGGGGAATAGATTATACCTATGTTTTTTTCCATCTTTATTTGTTGTTGTCGTTCGATGGAAAAAGGTGGGAGGACCTCACATCCATGTTCTCCCCTAATTTCATTACCTCATCCTTTAGTCCCCCTTGAGTTTTTGGAGAAATGTTTTAAAAATATATATGTAGGTTGATCTTAAGATTTTTTTCATGGTTAGTAGTATCCATTCCTTACAAAACAATGAATGTAAAAGGATCCGTGTAGATAAAGAATGATTTCCCAAACTATGTTGACTAATCGTGCTGATGTGCCAATACATTAATGTTTGGGTCTATTTGTTTTGATCTATCTTAGTATGATAAGAGTATTGGTTCATATGGTGGGGATACCCACAATGTATTTTATGTAAGTTGTTTTGTAATGGTCTAATGGGGGTTTACCCCATGTACTGGGGTGTCTTTTCTGGCCTCCTCGTATTACTAATCTGATCCAATATCAAGAAAATTCAAGTCATCTCTTGTTGTGGGGAGACCATTTTGGTCACCACATTAAAGTAGCATAGCATGGCCAATGGTTTGGGATTAACGATAGGTAGTCTTGTTTGAAGCTATCTAACTACCTATATTTTCCATCGGTAAATGTTGGGATTATAAAATGTCCAACGGTTTTGTAAAACCAATGTATGTGAAACGTTGTTAGTTATTGTAGTTATTTTATGTAATTTTATTGAGCTCAGTTCGGACTGTGTTTGAGGTGTTTCCTTTTAGGATGACGTCTGAATGGGCTTGATCATTTCAGGAAAGTGATGTAAGATTTGTTTGTGATAGTTTTCTTTTCTTAATTGATCACTGGAGGTGTTTTGGACTTTCAGGGGAAGGATAATGCTTGGAAAAGTAGTAAATAATGGTTTATCAGTTGGGCTTGGCTTTTTGTTGGCCTTTCCAGGGATTTCCCGGAGTGGAAATCATTATGGTAGTGAGAATTGTCCCACCTGGATTTTTAATTCCATTCTTGGGTTCTTATCCTCATTTAGTTCTTAGTTTTTTCTTGGTTTCTGGATGCATCATGTTGGATATTTTGGTGTCTCTTGTATTGTGGATCTATGATCATATTATTAGGGGAATTGGATGGTATTTTGGCTCATTTTTTGTCAAAGGTATGGTGTTAGGATGTGGTGATTTGGATTTTGTTTGGTGACACTCCTAGTGGCACCACTTATGGGGTATGTTGTTAAGGTGGTTTGTACCCATGAGATGGATGAGTATTGTGGTGAAAAGGCTGTATTATTTTGGGAATTATTTCCACTAATCATTTACATTCATCGCCCCTTGGTTTCCCCCTTGGTCCCCCTTAGAAATGGAGGGAAAAAAATTTTGGGTGGCCAGAGCGGGCCACACAGTTTGGCCGCATTGTTCCAAACCGTGCATGAAAACCATGCAGGGGTGTCCGGGTCATTAAAAATATTTATGAATTTCCCATTTTACCACCTCGGAATAATTCCATTCTGATACATTATTCCCCATTCCGTGCCCAATCTCTATGGCCAGCCTCCAAGTACGCTCTCCCTCCTTTGGACCTCATCTTTGACAGGAGATTTGATGGGGGAAACCTGAAATTTATTAAATTATGTCATTTGATCTTTGATTTCATCCTTTATTTTGGTTTTCTTCCACACTTTTTTGAAATACCTATTTTCTAGAATTTAGGGTTCATACCTTGCGTTTATCCATGATTCTTTTTTTTTGAAATACCGTGGTTTAGAGCGGTATTAATCATCCTTGAGGTGCAGCGGTGGTACAGTTGATGTTTCACACCATGTTTTAAGGGTTTTGACACCATAGGTAGTTGATTTCATGTGTAACCATTTAATTGTGATTTAGATTGGTTGGATTAATAATTTATAATTTTTTTAATCTGTTGTGTGTACTTCAAAAACTATTTTTGTTATATTTGGTAATGTTTATAATTTTATAGTTTCATCGTAACTTGAAATTGGGTGCTTTTCATGTGAGAATCTTGGGGTAATTTTTGGTTCAATTTTATAAACTATGACTGTAAATAATTAGTTGTTGAAAGGGGCTTACAATTCTAGTTTGATAATGGTTTAGTGTCATGTGGGTTTTGAAATGCGGTTTTTTAAAGGGTTTTTTGTGTGAAACCATGTAATGTCTCTAGAAAGTGTTTTATGAACATCTGTGTTTTCATGTGTAACATTTGTGGTACTATTTGAGGTTATTTCATAACACATGGGTAGGGATTAATAAATATTTATAGGGTTAAAAATTATGTTTTGGGTTGATATTGGAATGTTTTTTCCTTAAATGAGTGTTTCGAAATGTGTTTGTATGTAAAACATGGTAAAACCCATTGTGTTGGTTTTAGAGTTTTACAAAGTGTGAAAATTATTATTATCCATAGTTTTAGTGGAATTATGTTCTTAAAAGGTTCTTTTGAATGGTATGGTGGTCAGTTTTTTTGTCAAACGTTTTGGTAATGTTTTATAATTTGATGAGGTGATTTATGATATAGTGATATGTGTCCAAAGATGTTTGCGGGCTGTTTTTGTGTGTGAGACATAAAAAAGGGGTTTTTTTGAAAATGTTATTCTTTAACATATGAGTGGGATGTTATGTGATGCTTATCATCATGGGAAATTTTTTATAATATTGTTAATGTATTTTTTTAATTTTGAAAGATAAGAAAAATGTGGTGTGGGATAATTTGGTGTGAGTATGATTTCAAAATGTGTCTATATGAAGGGTTGATTTTGTGACTTTTGTGATGTGTATATAGGTAGTTTGGTGAATTTTCAATGTGGAAGTGATATTTTCATTTTCAAATTATATTCTTTATCTTATTGAACTTGTTTGTGCACAAGGGGAAACCTGAGTATCTAGGTGGGTTGACATGTACTATTATGCTAGCAATCCCATGGGGTATGTAAATAATTTTGCATAACATGATTGACGCTTGAAACACCAACTAAACAATTATGATGATGATTGGGGAAAACTAGTTTATGGATATGTTCCCTACTAATTTCTTTTTCTTGAGAACATCCATTTTGATGGTTACTTTCACCGAGATATATCGCACATGGGACCAACAACAACCTAGTGCCTTGGGTTTATTAACAATTTCATGTGCTCACTTCATATTTTGTGATTAATTTCGGAATACAATATGATTGGTTGTAAAAACTTTTAATCATAATGATTTTATTTAAAATCTCCCATTCTTTAAAACATCCCACCTCAAAAATATTTTTTTAATGATTCATCTTTTAGAAACAATCACTAGCATTTCATATGTACTAAAAATGAAATTCTTTTTTGTCATAAAATGTTTATCACATGGAATCTATAAGTGGTTTTATACTATGGGTTTTTTTCTCACCCCTTACATACACTTTTGGGTGTAATTAGACTAGGTTATTTTTTTTGTCACGGGTTTGGGTACAGTTTTTAGTGATACTGGTTTGAGTATATAGTCGGTCCTTCGTGGTGATGTCTTATGGAGATGGATTGAGGGTGGTGCCTCTTTCCATGAGGGTGGTTATTGGTCTGTACATTGTGGGATTATGTAGTTTTTTTAGTCTTTTATAATGGTTTTAAAAAATGTAATTCAATTATTTTTTAGTAAATGATTAATTGTTTCAAAAAATCTAGATTTTTCATATTGGATTTGTCTATTCTTTAATGTTTATAAACTCTGGTAAATCAATCCCAAAAATAATTTTATAATTCCTCTAAACCTGTGCCAGCCCATGGTGATCATGAATATCCTTCGGGCCCTCTCACAAGCTGGGTTTGGTTCGGTTTTAGATGTAAACCAGATAAAGTTCGTAACAATGTAGGTGTCTGAAAAAGGGGAAGATGAATGAGGGAGACGTTGAGTTTCTTTCGACATGTCAGAATATTGTGTTTTTAAGCTTCAACAGACACTAAACTACTAAATTTCAGGAGAATTTATTTTTTATATGTAATGAATTTTCATCTAAAATAATGTAATATCCATGTATGTTAAACTAGGTTCACTAATGTATATACTTTGTGTTGTAAATTTTTACTCAAAAAACATATTAGTTATTTTAAATAATTAGATATTATAACTATAAAACAATTGGAACTAAAATATACATAAATTTATGTTTTCATACACCTGATATTTTTTCATCCATGTTGTGGTTTAAATTGGGAATGGGGGGAATTGGAGGTTCTATGTGGGAAGAAATTTGTTTTGGGAATTTCTTGTGGTAGCACATTCCGAACAACATAACTTTTTGGGATCATATAATTTGACAAAATGATTGTGTCAAAATGAAAGAAAAAATATGATTTTGGTGGGGTGTTATAAGGCCCCAACCCTAAACATTACATTTTCTTTATTTTTAGTCATTACTTTAATTTCTTCAACATCTATTATCTTTTCTAGTTTATATTTTTAGAAACATATTCCATATTTAATACATAATAAAACCATATAAAACAATGTATACAAATCCCAATAGAATTTATATTTTCTACTATTTATGAAGGTTAAAAAATAAATAATGATATCTTTTTTATGTCTCTTCATGAATTTCAACATGACATATTCCAATATTTTAATCATCATAAAACCATATGAAAAGTATTTTAAAATTTTGGATGCACATATAAATTTATGTAAGGTGTAAAAAATAAAATATACCATTAGTATACTGACAAAATTTAAATATAATGAAAAAATATATCTAGAATAAATAATATTTTACAGAAAAAGTGATATATCATTTTTTAAATTTATAATTTAATTTCTCTTTAAAAAAATTATTTCCATGAATACTCATTAGAAAACATTGAAAATTCATGTGGGTACCTTGGGGTATAATAATAGTAAAAACTTACAGAACCCTTATATATACCTTATTGATTGGAATAATATATTGGTAAAATTCAATATAATTTTCTAGAGAATATACTCACTACACAATTCATTGGAGCATATTCAGTGCGCACACATCAGATAAGCTATAATGGTCTAATCCAGTACAATATGGGAACACCCTGTATTTAAAATTTCCATAAACCACAAAAAACATTTCATAATTTAGAAAAAAACTATTATAATCATACGAAAATAATTTTTTATATTAAAAGCAAAATTTATATGAATAATACCATTCCAAAAAACACACATTTATTTGGAAAAGAATTAGAAATACCAAAATACCCATAAAAAGGAAAGAATATTTTTTATTTTAAAAAACACTAAATCTTGAAAATATAGAAAATAAAATAATATCCATGGTGGTTTAAAAGTCATTACCAACATGTATGTTATGAATATAAAATTCAATTTGTCTTTTGATAAAATATTCCATAAAGAATACATAAAAACTTCAAATTTGAATAATTTTGGATAAAATAAAAAATTGAGGGAAAATGTATTTAATACTCCATTTAAATAAATAAGCATATTAAATATCATCATAAATAATTCCATGGATGAAAAAAGTTTTAATTTAATAATAAAACATTTACTAAGAGAATTATAAATAAATGTCTCCTAAGACACTTTAAAATATTTGAATCAAAAAAATTATACAATAACAATAAAAAATCTAGTATATTATTATAATTTTTAAAATTATAGATAAAACAAGGCAGTGGGTATTTATATAAACCTTATAAAATAATATAGGTGTATAACATCAAGATATGCCTCAGTAAATTGAGATTGAGATAATTCCTATACCCTGATTCCCACATGACATACGAGTATTTAAAATACTAAATATTATAATTAAGTTAATTATTTAATGGAATCATTTTTCACATTTTTATCATTAATTATATTTGAAGTATTTCAATTTTGTAAACAACTATAGATTCAATTAAACATACGTCAGGTGTTTTGACCTTATTTGGTGTATGTGTGAAAACGACATTGGAATGACAACTACACTCAATATGGTCATTATATAAACATATCCTAAATAATAATAATGAAATTATTATATCATTTATCCATAAAAATTATTTTTAAATCATATCCTTAATTATGGTTACGAAAAATTAACCATCATTACAGTCATGGAGAGGGTAGTTCATGTGTATGTATGAGTAGCATTCCTATTTTTCCATGGTCATTATGGAAAGAAGCTATGTAAAATTTATCTTAAAAAATCATAATTATATAATAAGTAAAATTTTATTTAATAAAATATAGTTATATATAATATTAGTGTCATGTTAGTGGAATCACATCACATAAAGGAAGTGATTGTCCATAGGTCCACGAATGACATCATCACTATTTTTTTGTGAAAGGTAGTTATGGAAAATGATATATTATATTATGATAAATTAATTATATAATTTATATAATATATATTAAATTTAGTCAAAATGTTTTTTATTAATTAAATCATTAATATATTCTATGTAATGTGTAAATTTAACACAATGATTTCAGCAGGCAGTAGTCCCCACATCCCCAAATGATGTGGTCGTATTCCCAAAAAATGAAAATATTGAATATATATTTTATTCAACATTTCAAAAGTTAGTAAGAAATAATAAATATCATATATATCATATTGAAATATTTCCCATCCTAATTCACAACCGGTAGGGGTGGTAATGTAAAAACCAACAACATCATTTCATGTGGTGGTAGTTCTTCGTGCATAATAACTGTATGTTTGTTACCCATTTAATGGATGTTTGTGTTGGTGTATGTAGAAACCATAACATAAAAAAAATATCATCATATTTAATATACCAATGTCATTATATATTAATTATATGAAAATAAAATAATGGAGTGAAGAAGGAAAAAAATGAAAAAAAATGTTTCTTGACTAAAGTTATGTCTAATTTGGGTGACTCTTTTGGATTGTACCAAAGGGATTTTTGGTTGGATTTCTACCCAAAGCGATTCATCTATGGTGAGGTCATGGTTTTTGGGATTTTTTACGAGAATGTGTTTTATGAGATAAAGTGGTCTTTATTTGTCTTAATATGTAAGGGGTTGAGTTTTATTTTATCAAAACATAAAAATACCCCAAATTCCTTAGTTAAAAAATGTGGAAATATGGCACAAAACCATGGACATAGTCCATAATCATGACATTACTAAACCATGGATTCTATTTACATGGAAGTTGAGCCTGAACAATTTCAATGGTTTAAACTATGGAAATAGGTGGGCTATTGCCAACGTTTTAAAAACAATGACAACATGTCTCTTCCTAGTCTACTATGCTATTTGATCTATAGAAATGGTTTAAACCATGGCCATATCTGTTATTTTAATGGTAGAAAACCTTGGATACATCTTAGAAAAGTTATGGATTTAACCCAAATATAGTTTGTCTCTGCCTAGTTTTGATCTCTATACTTCACCTATAGAATTCAGCCTCCAAACCACTACACCATTCATATCTTCAAGAATATAAATATATATTATGTTATATATATTATTAAAAACCATGGTGGTACCCTAAAAACTATGGAAATGTATTTTCCTGCTATATTTTCATTTGGAATTTTTTTTACCCATACAAGGATGGGTGAACATAAGACAGTATTTTCAAAACCATTTCTATGGGCCACAGAACTGTGGTTATAGCCTACCTATTTCAACTACTTTAAATATCTGGCTATAGGTCTGTGGTAATAGCCAAATCTTCTACATGTGTATAGAATAGGGGGAGTGGAATTCTATTAAATATTAAGTGGTAAACACTATTGGGACATCTCCCCTACAACATATGTACCCAATAATAGAATTTTTTTCAAAGAGGAGATATTATAGTATCATTTTTTAAAATTAGTTTTGGACATGTTTCTAGGTCATTTTATGACTTCGTATTATTGTTTAACCACTAATTAAACATATTATTACCTTAAGAATTATAATTAACATTAACTACTTGTAGTAATATCTTTTCATTGTAAAAAAATAATTGGAACATATTTTAAAATACGAATTATGATAATTCTAAAAAATAAATACATTTTTTAAAGTACTTATTAACTATGTTAGATAAATTAATTTAAAATTATTATTGAAGAAGGGAAAAATGATGGTTTTTAATGATATAAGGTTCACTAGTTTCCTCATTATATATATATATATATATATATATATTCAATGTGAAATTCCTTCCAATGATAATAACTTATTTAAAAGATATAAAATTTTTCTATATATACTTTATATACTATTAAAAATTCAATTTTACTGTAAAAACTATTTGGATGAAAATTAATATTCAATTAAAATTCAGCATTATATTTTGTTTTTTAAAATAAAACATTTCTCACGAAAATAAAAAAAATAAACCCAAAGTGAATTATGAAATTCCAATTTTATGAATGATGTTGTATTTTACCATATAAAAATAATAATTGTCTGAAAATTTAGTTTTAAAACAGGTGTTCCACTAAAAGGTCAAAAAATGAATTTTAAAAAAAAATAGTGTTTTCAGCATAAAACTAGATTTTTTATTATGTTACTCATATTAAATTTATTATATGATTGTAAAATATTTAATAAAATTGTTTAGAAATTATATAGAATGTTCTATTCAAACCTTCTAAAATAACAGTTAGGCGATAAATACTACATTAAATAATAATTTTCACAATATGTTATTGTTCAATATAACTATATCTTGTGAGAAATAAAATATTTAAATGATATCCATGGTAGTTTTAAAGTGACATATTAGGCATATAATCCCTTTAATGGTAAATGTTATATATAATTAATCAATATTATTAAATATGAAAAATATTTTTCAGTCATTACCTGGCCATTTACATCCATCCTTTATCTTATAAATAGTTTCCTCAATATTTTACACTCTTATCAAATATTAGTGTATTAATTTTCTTTCTACAAATATCAAATTAAAATATTTTTACTTCAATCAATTTTGTTCTATAAAAACTATAACTGTTGAATAGCCATAATCTTCAACACTCGATCTCTATGGTCTTGTACCTAATTTTTTTCCACCTAAGAACAATTCTCTTACAGGTGGAATACTTCAGTGCTCAAAACATGATACAAATATGATATATACATTCCTAATGTTGAAACATGAAATATTTTGTGTACTTAGGATATACTAGAATTTAAATACCCATAGTTGGAAACTGACCCCTCTTTCTCTAGGATTTAATACAGCCCAATAAACTCTCGATTAATCTTTCCTTTCTTACCAAAATGAATCACACTTTTATATTGGGAAAATTTTTGAATGACATAATCACCTAACTCAAACAAATTTTATTTTCTCTTTTAATCAACAATATGTTTTTCATTCTCTAAGATACCATCACATTTTACTGAATAACATGATCTTTCTCTATTATTTCCTCTACATGCTTGGGACCCATCTACATACCATCCCCTACGTCATCCCAAAACATTTGTGTCCAATACTTATTTCTATATAATGCCATGAATGACACCAACTGTATAATGGAATGAAAAATATTTCTATTAAAAAAATTATCCATTTAAAAATGTTGATCTAAAATTCCATGGAAATAAATTGATCCAAAATGATTCATATCATCCATGGTATAAATCAGCCATTAAAAAATTAAATCAAATTGATGATTAAAATATGTAATGAAATATAATATATTACCCAACAACTTCGTATGTTTTTTCTAAAAATTGAGTTTCAAATTGGGATCATAGTTTGATTCGATAGATATAGAAACTATATCTAACCTTATAATAAATTATATATATATATATATATATTCTATAATGTAAAAACAATGGAATTTTATGTAAAATGGTATGACAATGTCCACATTTAGTTAATTGATAAATTATAAACTAAATTAGATTATTACCCAGATGATTCATTGGATATCCTACACCAAAATCAATGTATATATTCTGTCATTTCCTCTCTTGAATTAGAAATGACTGAAGTAACCCCTTCGCTATATATCGTTCTTATTTAAATTTTTTACATGTCAAAAACATCATGGTAAATTTAGAAAACATAACCTTCATCCCATTCCACCAATAAGACTCCCAAAATCATCATTCATATTACTACATCAAAGGTAAATGAATAATGGATAACTATGAGCTATAATAAAGATCTCCTTCCATAACCATGAATCACTAGGAACTGATAATCTTTATCCAAATCATAATACCCCTTCTTCAACAATATTAAAATAATGGAAATTAATATTTTTAATGGAATATTCCTTTTCTTTAAAATATTGATCCACCTTATGATCCCCCTTAATTAATTAGGAAAAAGATGAATGTGGTGAATCCTGAAACAAAATAGAGGATGTCCATGTACCAAAAACATCTAGGTATAAATTAATCAAATCATTAACCAAAGGTTGTCATTGTAAACATTAAATGTTTAATGTAGAATTATTGTTTTTTCTTCAATGTATCATACACCTTATTTTCATTCCCTTGATGATAAAAAATTATGCAATAACTATCATTTGATTCATTCCAACATACTCTCTATCTCTTGTTAAATACATTCTTAATTAACATACACTTCAAACATTTGGGATTAGTATATATTTGACATTTTAATATAAATATTATATTCCACCATAGTTTTAATGAAAGAACAACATCAGCTAATTACAAATAATGTGTATCGGATTTTAACTCACGTGGTTTTAACTGACGAGAAGCACAATAAACTACCTGATAATTCTACATTTGGACACAACCAAGTCCATTAAATTATGAATAATTTTAAATGACTAATTTAACACTTTTTATGGAATGGTGTAAGATCCTAGAATTTTCTAGAGTCATATTGGCCATATTTTCTTGTAATATTGATAGTTTTTAAGTACGTTTGTGTTGGAGTAGAGTCTAGTGGTGCATTAAAGTGAGTTGTTATGAAAACATAAGGGCCAACAGTCTATGAATGGTTTACACACAGTTGGAATAACCATGAAAACTAAACTGACTGAAATGTGAAATCATAGATAGAGATGTTTGCATAGGGGTCTCACGGTTTTCACAAAAAATACACCCCTTCTGTTTAAATTCTGTTTGTTGGATTAATTATTAAAATATATATTTTATAAACAACTTGAACCCCCTGAGAATTAAATATTTCTACCTTGGCTCAAAACTAAAAAAAATAGGAGATCACATTGCTTTCTAGATGGGTTTCAAGGTGAGTCAAATATCATTCATCGAGATTGAATGCTCGGATTGAAGATATACTCTTTTCCTAGTTTGTGGATTCTATCTTATTTCCTCTCTCATTCATTACTCTATATTTCCATAATCATTTCATGGAATATCTGCACCATTTCTGATGATCTAAACATATGTTTTTAGATATCGATCTATATTGTTGATCTAGATATATATTTGAAATATCTTGATTCCTTTGATAATAATTTTTGTTTATGGATTTAGATTTTATGTTTGATCGACGATGTTGTGCTGCTCATATTTTGGGGATTTCTGTTAGTCTAACATTCATCAATAAACCGAGGTAGGTGGTCTATGTATAACTCCAATAGTCATATATTTGACATGTGAATGGGTGTTTATAGATTTTCTTACTTCCCTTGATAAATGATTTCATAAATATGAGTAATTAGGAATGTGGAATTGACTTGGGTTCACCTTAGTGATTAATTGATGATTGAGTCTTAGAGAAAAATAAGGGAGGTTCCTAAAATAGATATTTTTTTGGGGATTGGTGATTAGTTGAGATATTGTAAATGAGATATTGAATAGACTATGTTTAGATAATTAACTGAGTAAAATTAATTATGAAATTATATTCGTCAATGTCTGATAATTAATTGTGAGAATTAATTATGTGCCATGATATTTATGAATGGTAATTAATATTTTGAATTAATTATGATAATTTCATATTTGATATGGAAAATTAATTTTGAAGAATTAATAATTTAATGGGAATTGTATTGATTGATTAATTTATTGATGAATTCATTATTGGTTTAGGTGCTTAGTTAACTGTTGAGTTAACTAATGTCCTTGGAAATGTTTACATAATCATTATATTAGTAATGGAATTGTGTGGAAAATTCTTGTGAATTAAAGAATGTTTAAATGTATTATATTTTTATGGTGAAATACATGGCGTTCTAGTCCATTTAGAAGATTGGGGTTGGAAATGGAATTCCTCAACTGTAGTTATCTAAGTTTGAGATTTTTGAATACTATGCATGATGAGATATACAATTTGATATATTGATTTTTAGTCAAAGAAACCCACACTGAATGAGATTTTATGTGCTTGAAAAGACACTTGACAACAAATTGATTATAAAAATGAATTATGATTCAAATGGTAATCATGAATTGAAATTGGGCCTAATGCAATGGTTAAATATAAAATAACAATGTGATAACTGTACACTGATGAATTGTATTTATTTATTCATAAAACTACATACAATATCTTTTTACTAGACTTGTTTTAGACACCATTGGTGGTGGGCTATTGATTTGTGCTCACACTGCATTTGGGCCACCTGATCAGCACCTGAGTAGGCTTTGTTTTTGTAGGACATGATAAGGTCAAGTCCCTAATATAGGTTTCTTTTTGGGATTGGAGACTTGGATAGGGAACAAGGCTTTGCTCGGGAATCCACCTGGGAGTCTTTCTGTCTGTACTTTTAGTTTCATTATAGATACTTGACATCTCCATTGTTATATCATGTTTTCATTTCATTTGAGTATTGTATTTTCTTGTTTCAAAAAGGATAGAAAATGGTTTTTTTCAAGTTATTTATACAATTCTGCACATGGTAATTGATTTTTTCTTCCATTTTTATTTTATTATAATATAACATGGTATAGTATCCCCATGATTGGCATACCAGAACCTCACTGAAAATTAACACCTTCTAGTGAACGGGGAGGTGCTCTTGAAGGGAATGTTACCTACCGGCTCGGGTCATCATTTAGTGGCACACAGGTCGAGATGTAACAAATGTTATCAGATGAGTTTCCTTTTCATTCACCTTCTATTTTCAAACTATTTTGAAAATGGTACCCTTGTGATTAAGAAGATTTCATGGATTCATAATGAACACATGCATGAGAGTTGAAAACATATGTATGGGGGAAAATATGAGATCTCATGGTGGGATTGTTGTGATTCATATTAGTTTTTATAGTTGGATACTATTTCACCATGGGTGATGCCCCTATGGTGTAATGTGATATTTATTTTTATAGTTGTGGAATTTTGATTCTTGGACTAAAGAGGCATGATATGTGACTCATCATTCATCTTTATAGGCACTCAGGGTTGTTGTGACATGCATAATCAAAGGATTTAGTGGGAAAATGTGTTAGGGGTAAATTTTTGAACGTGAGAATTTTTTCATTATTGTGAGATTGAAATAATGATGCAAAATTATAATACATGGGTGTCAAATTGGGACATTGATTAATGAAATGAGTAGGATTAATAATCTACTAGATGATTCAATTAATTTTAGATAATGTGATTAATTAATTATTTAATTAATCAATGAGAATTTATGTACCCTTGTTAACTAACACCCAGGAGTATGATGGTCAAGGATAGTGATAAGTCCTTAGTGTTTAATGTTTAGTGATAAAAGGGGGAAATGACATGTTTAAACTTTTTGTGATAGTTTCTATTCTTATATAAATGTTATATGGTTTAATTATGATACCTAAGATGTGTGTATGGATTTTTAGAGATATTCCCCAATGATGCTTATTAGTGGAGATACCGAATGGTATGGCCTTGAATCAACTTCCCGAAAAGGAATGTGAGGCACCATTGGTGAAGATGTTGCAGAAGGGGAACCGTTCTGAAAGAACATTGCTCATTTTATGAAATTTAAAGAGAGTTTCCCATGGAAGGTTTTAAAAATTATGTCTGAATTGACAAGGGAGTTTTAACTACATCACCCTCTGAATTTTAATGGAGATAGTGGACATGAGAGAGATAAATTTAGGATTGAATTCATATAGATGATACATGACCATTGTGAGGCTTTGGCTGTGATGATGGTCGTATTGGATTCTAATATGAAATGGGTTACAATGAAGTGCTGGTGGAACATTCAAGTATGATATGGATAGACTGATGATATGTCATGGAAGCACGTTTTGTATAAGTTCTTGGATAACATCTATCTAGAGACTATGAGAGAAGATAATGCATTAGAGTTTATGCATATGACCCAAGGAAGCATGTCCATAGTGTATTACGCAGAACTTTTCATTGATTTACAGAATATTTTCCAGCTTTAGTGGAAGTTGAGGCTTCATTGAAAAATGATTTGAAGACGGAATTTGGTGAGGAATTATTTCCCTTGTAAATATCTTTAGTCTGATGATATTATCATAAGTGGTTATTCAGGATCTCATTTCAGTGGGTAACTTGAAGATGGATTCGGGTTCTAAACATGTAGTTGTCATTGGATGATCATGGTTTGTGCCTTCTAAGAGTAGGATGTTCCGTTATGAGAACTCTATTCAAGACAGTGGAAAGCACAATGGAATGGCAAGGGGAACAATTGCACAGGGTCCTACACATCTGATTTTCCACTATTGCGGTTGGTAGGGATGCTATCATACAAATATTCCTCGACCCCCATTGGAGTTCCAATTTTATGGATATATGAGGAACCAAAAAAAGTTTTGTAGGAAGCAGCAACAAGACAGTGCTATGGGAGGTGACTCCCAGAGTCAGAGTGTGTGAAGGGGGTATTCTACAACATATAGATCTGATAGCTATAAATCTACGGGCCGAGATGGTAGAGGAAGTCGACGTGGTGATTTTTGGTATGAGGGCCTATATCATCAGAGTGTTGCTAATCAAGGGAGTTAGAAAACACCACAGGGAATATGGGAAATATAGTTACACATAGTGTAGAAAACACTTGTGGAGACCAAGGCTAGTCCATCGATAGTGAGAGGTACTATTATAGTTGCTTCAACTTTAGATAATACCTTGATTGATTCTGGTTCATTTCATTACATTATAAATGAAAAATATTTTTAATGGGTTGAGCCTGGATGTGAAATCTGTAAGAGGGGTGATGAATATCGATAATCTTTTGGGAACATGGTCTAGGGAATTATTTTTATGATTGAAATATTATCTACATATCAGAAAGTATCATTTACATTGAGATATATATGTCATTGATAACTGTATTCAGCCAGATTATGGTTACAAAATGGCATGTTTGATACCAAGCCCATATAGATTGTTACCGTTAGAGAGTGACCTTTTTATATTATAATGATGACTAGTATGTTCATCATGAATAATGAGATATCGATGTAGGAAATTCTAGGTCAATTATTCATCAACTAGTAGAGCATTAACAAAATGTTTCTAGTCATTTTCTGAATGATCGGTGTCCTAGGAAAGAAGTCCTTCTACCAGTAAGGGAACTATTTCTGGATGAATTTCCTAAAGACTTTTTAGGGATCCCACCTAATAGAGTTGTGGATTTCACTATTGATATCATGATGGGTATTTAATTGGTATCTATTACATCTTAAATAATGGTACCGACTGAGCAATAATATCACATAATATAGTTGTAGGAGTGTGTGGATAAAGGGTTTATCCTTCCATGTACATCACCTTGGGGACAACCACTATTATTTTCAAAAATGGTTTACGGGTGTTTAAGCATGTGTTTAGATTATTGGAAGACGAATAAAATGACTGTGATGAACTTATATCATCTTCAACATATTGATGATCTATTTGACCAGATGAAGTGGGCTTGTGTGTCCTCAATGATTGATATGACATCAAGGTATATTCAGGTGAGATTTAGGACCTCTAACATACCACTAATTGCTTTTAAAAATCGGTATATTCCTTATTAGTTTTTTTAATGTTGTTTGGGTTGAAAAGTGCTCTAGTAGTTTTTATTTCCTTGATGAACATGTTATTTCATATATACATAGATCGGTTTGGTTTGGCGTTTGTAGATGACAACATGGTTTACTCTAAGACTCATGATGATCATAACCAACATCTAGACATCATTATGGTTACACTGAAACAATATCAGATATATTCCAATCCATCTAAATGTTATTTTTGTATTGACATGGTACACTTTTGGGGTTTTATCATCTAATAAGAAGGTGTTGTAGTGTACCTAGAAAAAGTACATGTAGGAATTTATTGGGAGAAACCCAAGAATTTTTTTAATATCTATTACTTTTTTGGATTAGCTGGTTATTAAAAGTGGTTAATCCATGATTTTTCATGACAAGAAGCACCATTATCAAGTTTGAAAAAGAAATGGAAATTTTTTATTAGATAGAATCATGGCAGAGTGATTCCTAGTAGTTGAGGAAGTGCTTGATATAGACACCAATTTTAATCTTATTTTAGTCGGGTGAGGTTTAAATGGAGTATTGTGACTTTTCTAGGATCAGACTCGGAGCGATGTTGAAGCATGTGGATCAAAAAATTTCATATGAGTATTGAAAGATAAGGCCAAATGAATGGAATTAAACTATGCAAGAGTCGAGTTTTATATAGTGTATTATTAGCATAACTGATGGTGACACTATATTTTCAGTGAATTGAATACAGTTTATAAGGATCACAAAAGCATGATGTATATCTTTTCACATCACAACATGAATCATAGGTCGCAATGATAGGTAGACTATTTGTAGTCAATTTATTTATAACTGGAATATACACATAGAAAAGGGGAACTGTGTTGCTGATTCCTTGAGCAGGAAAAATCAGACTCAATTAGATTATGAGTTGAGTGTAGTGTGGAATATTATGACTATTCTAGAATAAATGCATGTGGTAGTTTTTGATAGTGTAGGGAGGATGACTCTGGTTTCAATAGTATGGGAGTATACACTGTTGGGACAGATCATGGGCATGAAGTATGATGATCCAGGGTGTTTAGACTTAAGGGATAGACTTGAAGGTGGGGATACACCATCAGAGTGGAGAATATATGAGGATGAGATCATTTATGTGTAAAATTGAGTTGTTGTGTGTATGTGTATGTGAGAGTAGCTAATCATGAATTTCATGGCTCAAAGTGGATAGTATATCCTGGGGTGATAAAAATGTAGTGTGACATACAATGATGGATTTGGTGGCCAAGTATGAAAATGGAGATAATAGGGTTCTGGACAAGATGTTTCTCTTCTCAGTAGGTGAAGGAAGATAAAGAACATCATGGAAGACTATTGTTGCCTTTTCCTATTCTAGAATCTAAGGGGGATGGCGTGAATACGGATTTCATGGCATGATTCCAAATTATAGTTGTGATGAATGTTGTTATTTGGGTTGTCATGGATCATATATGGAAGGTAACACATTTCCTTCCTATCATGGAAACCGTTGCACTAGAATAGTTGGTAATACTATATGTATGAGAGATTTTTCATTTTAATGGGGTGCCAATACTATAGTTTCTGATCGTGATTCTCATCTTATGTCATTATTCTGGTAGGTCTTACAAAAGGCGCTTGGTACACATGTTTTATATGTAGAGCCATACACCCAGAGATAAATGGGAAGTCAGAGCATACCATATAGGCCTTGGAGGATATATTGTGAGAATGTATGATTTAGTTTGGTTCCTCTTAGAAGAATCATGTGGTTTTATTGAATTTAATATATAAAAATATATATTATGAATCCATATAGATGGAACCATATGATGCACCATACTGTAGACCTTTTAGAGAACCTCTATATTGGTCCGAGATAGGTGAGTCTGAGCAGCTGGGATCGAGTCTCCTTTAGAAGACATCAAAACAAGTGTAGTTGATTAGGAAATGTATGGCTATAGCATAGAGTAGGAAGAAGTCATATGTTGATAGAAGGTGATGGCCTCTAGAGTTTATTGAGGGAAATCATGTATTCCTTTTGGAGTTTCCTAGATTTTTTCACCACAGGATACAGTGGTATGGCATGTTGGCGCCCATGATTGTATGAAAATTTGAGGTGCTAAAGATAATTGGTCTAGTGGCATACTGATTAGCTCTTCCACCAAAATGATGTGCCAGAAATGATATGTTCCATGTATGAAAACTACATCAGTTTCATCCTGACACTTTTAATGATATTAATGTAGAATAGGTTGACCCAAGTTTTATGTATCCTTTCAGGAGAATCTCAAACATGTGCTGGGTCATAGTGAGAATGTTTTACAGCGAGAGACTGTGCTGTTAGTTCATGTGTTATGGAAAAATGGAAGTATTCAAGAGGAGTCATGGAAAACAGAAACTGACATGGGTGATCAATGGACTATTTTTTTTTTGGCCGTGAATCATAGATATGGTCAAGAGCACGGATCGAGGATGAGCTGTTATAATTCAGTGATATTGTATGATCCCTACCTTTTTAGGGGTCATCTCGGGCACATTTTTCATTTAATTTGTGATGGTATGAAGTACCTCTATTTTGGAGTAGTGCCTTGGGGTGTGGTTAGGTGAATTATTAAGTAAAACTAATGAATAGTGGATTGTGCATGATTTTTGCTTGGTTTGACCAATTGTGTGACTATACCATGCCAACCGTGAAAACCTGGACATAATGTCCCGAATAGTTGGCACACAGTTTTTCATAACTGTGCACCCCAACCCAGGAAACAGTGTGCACATGATTACTTATCCAAAAATCTATTTTTTAAAACCACTAGAACCCCCAAGCCTCCCAAATTCCGACCTTGGAATAGGACGGACCAAGTCTTAGTGGTCCTTAATCATTTTGGAAGGATTCAAATAGGATTTCAAGATCATTTATTAAGATCATAATCCTGGATCGATGATCAAGCCTCTCCTCAGTATGTGGATTTCATCCTATTGCTTCTCTCGTTCATTCCTCAATCTTTTATTAATCTTATCACAGATGGTCTATACTATTTCCATGGATCTATACCTTTTAGTTAATATCTAGATCTAGGATTATGGATCTATATCTAGAATTTAACGATCTTGATTAATTTGATTTTAATTTTACTTTTTGGATTTGGATATGGAGTTTGATTGACGACGTTGTGCCACTCGATTAATGTGTATTTCCTTTGGCCTAACATCCACTGATAAACAAGGGTTAATAATCTAAATTGAACTCCCAATGTGATGAATTTGATATGTGAATGTGAGTTTATAGATTTTCTAGCTTCACAGATAATTGATTTTCTAAATAATATTAATTAGGAATGTGAAATTGACTTGTGTTTTCCATGGTGATTAATTGGTAATTGAATTGCAGAACAGACAATGGGGGGTATCTCAAATAGATATTTTTTTTGGAGATTGGGTATGGGATGAGATATTGTAGTTGAGATATTGAATTTGTTTTCTTAAAATAATTTATTGGGGGAAATTAATTATGAAATAATGTTTGATTATTTATGATAAATAATTGTGAGCATTAATTATAGAATATGATATTGATAAATGATAATTAATTATGGTAACTAATAATGACATGTTTAGACTTTATATGGATAATTTTGTGGGAAGAATTAATTATGTAATGAAAATTAGGTTTAATGATTAATTAATTGATGAATTAATTAACAGATTAAGTGATTAGTTAATTGTTGAGTAAACTAATGGACTTTCAAATTATTAAGTAATTGTTTGATTAGTTATGGAATAATTTGGATAATTCATGTGAATTAATTAATTATTAAATGGATGATATTTCTTGGTGATATACATGGCATTCTAGACAGATTATTTTTTGGGAAATGGACATGGAGTTCCTCCCCAATAATTATCCAAGAATGATAATTCGGGACGCAAGGTCTGTTAACATATATCGAATGAGATAAAAAGGGATTTTCATGTTGACCTACACTGAATGGGATTTTGGGTGCTTGAAAAGAAGTTCAAAATTAAATAAATGATAATAATGAATGAGGATTCAAAATGGATAACTTGAATTGAAATATGTCCTAGTTTGATGATTAAATATTAAATGACAATGTAAAAATTGTTTAATTATGCATTGAAATTATTGATCCATAAAACTGCATACACTATCTTTTGATTGGACTTGTTTTAGATATTGTTGGCGGGGGACTACTATGTTGTTCTCAAACCATATTTGGGCGACATGATATGCACCCATGCAGATTTTGATAATGCATGATGGGATTAGGGAATGGACTTAGAATTGGTTTTTCTTTAGTATTATATAATTTGATAGGAAATAAGATGTGGTTCAATGCCTGCTCGAGATATGTTTTTTCTTTAATATTAGTTACATTGTATACACTTTCCAATAACAATTTCACAAAATGTTTTAGATTTCAGTAGAGTATTGTATTTTCATGTATTAAATATCATATGACATGGTATTATTTGGGTTATTTATATGATTCCACACTTGGTTATAGATTTTTATTGTTGGTGATTTATTCTTGTAAAAGAGGGTATAGTCTCCCCATGAAGCACTTACCAGATCCTTGCTGCTAGTCGAAACCCTCTATCAAACATGGAGGTGCACATGAGGGAATGTGGCCAACCAGCACAAGGCACTATTTATTTGAATCGGGGTTGGGACATCACAAATTGCTAATAAAATATATTTCACAGTTCATAATTTTATGTCTTGAAAATAATAATAATAGTACCTTGTGTAGATGAACACATATCCATTTCAAGTTAACATATTTAGTGGTTTAGACAACCGATCAAGGTTTTCATAAAATATCTAGTAGTAACCTAAAAATCCTAGAAAAATATGTTTTATAGTGAAATTATCTTTTTTGTAAATTATTCAACAACTTTCATTTTAGGAGTTTCAATAGTAAATATATATTTAGAAACAATGGGACCATGGAATAAAATCGGTTACTACCAAAATTCAAACAATCTAAATATCTCAAAAAAAGTATTTTATATATTGTTTTCAAAAATACCTATATATTTCTTCCATGTTCCTTTAATCTTCTAGAAAATATCATAAAATCATCATAAAAAATAACAAAATTAATATATCCAATAACTTAGAAAAAAATATATTCATAAGATACATGAATAATTCATATTTATTAAATAAAAAATAATATAACTATAAATTCATTGTTACTATATGTAGTTCAAAATAAAGACTTCCTAATGAATGCTTCCATTATATTCAACTGATGATACCCCGAAATCTAGTAAACCATAAAAAAATATTGATCATTCTATAGAAGATCAAACAAAACATTGATATGAGGAAAATGATTTTTTTTCTTAATACTGATGTTATTTACGGATCTATTATCAATGACGTTTATCTTTGATCTGTTATTATTTTTAAAAATAAATATAGGAACACCACATAGTGATGTTCTTGGTCAACTGAAAAAACTATCTAATAATATTTTTAAATTTTATCTCAACTCTAAAATATCCACATGTGCCATTTGAAAATGGGGTTTAGAAATATACACACATCAGGTACTAATTCAACAGTAATTTAAACCTATCGATTAGGAATAACACCAGAAAAATAATCTAAAAAAACATCAATGTATTCATTTACTACTAGAACATCACTGATTTGAACAGTTTATTTATTTTATTCAACATGTGTTGGGTAACATTAATTTCTATTTCAATTTGTTTTCACAAATTCGTGGTAAGTTATTGAATTCATGAATTCATTAAAAATAATATTCTACGCACAAAAATCAATCTTTGTGTGATAAACTGAAATCTAATGCAGACGAAGAAATATATTAAACTCTACTATAGATTGTTAAGCAATATATTAGGAAATACAATCCCACTAATGGTAATATAGAGATTGCTATAAATCTTGAGTTCTTTAAAACATCAATACATAGTTTTTACTAAATGCTATATCCTACATTAACTAGGTGATATTCCCAATTTACATGAGAAATGCTACGAAATAATCTAATGCGAAGATCAACAGTCAAAAAAAGTAGTGGAATAATTCTAAAAAACAAGTAACATACCTTTAAATACAAAATTTAATATACCAACATCATATGTGGTAGAAAATGACCTCACTACACTTTATTATTTCCGATCATGAGTATTTCAATATTTTGGAACTTACATTGGACCTAAATTTGCATAATGACCCATCTAATTAAAGGATAAAGACATTACCATCAGATTTATATCAGTTACCATTATATTTTTTTACACTATATTATTTTCCTTTCATTTATATTCTATGTGGACAAACATTTTATATCTATAACACTTCCTTTTATTCATAATAAATTATCCAGGATTATTTTTACCACTTATAATACATGACCGGAACATCCTTTTTTATACTAAAAAAATTACATTGATGCATTTTCCCCCATAACCAACCTTCATGAACACTTCATACATTAATATTTACAGGGGGCATAAGAGTACAAAAACAACTTTTCATGATTTTCATCACAAAAAATCACATTGTGTTTCAATTCTCAAACAAATCAAATCTCTTCATAGATTTGGTCTCAATCCTGAGTTAAACTGAATAATTTATTCATACTGTACCAAATATAATATATCACATACATAACCGAATATAATATGTCTACTTAAATTGAAGAAATACAATATTCATATTTTTTCTATAGTACTAGTATTTTTCTTCCATTTAGAGTCGAACAACCATAAAAAAGTATTTTTCCTAGAAATGTACCTTGACTGTTTTCACATTCCATGTAATAAAGATTAATTTTTTCATTGATCTTATTAACCAAATACAACCACTAGTCATTTCATCATAAAAATTATATAAAACAAGGAATAAATTTTGAAGTTCCAAAACATATCATGTAATCAAATAACATTTCCAAATCATTCATTTATCCTTCAGATACAACATGGTCTGATGATCCACTAGATAATGGAAGTTGTTTCCTCATGAAGTTATTCCAATAGGGAAAGTTCATTTTAGGTATATGAGTTTCATAAATATCATGGAAAACAACACCATTTATCACATGATTTATCTAATCCATTACTATATCCAACTACTCTATTTTGATTTTGACCAACTTTAGATGCTGATTTCGAAGAATATTTCCCTCTAAGTAACATATCAATATAGATTATATATTTCACATCTAGAGAAAAAATTGGGAAGAATCATTGTATAAAAAATGTAACATGATAATTTTCAAATACTCTAAAATTTTTACATCACTATAATTTAAATTATTTCATGGGATGATATTGATATTATATTAAATACTAATTTGATCCAAACGTTCTTTTGATATGAACTATAAGGCCCTTACATTAATCATTGCATAATCATTAGTTTTAGTAATGAATTTCAAATCCTTGACATTGATGATATTTTCATGTATAGAGTTTTACATAATTATACAATATATAATTCTTATCGAAAACTATATAATAAAAATTGTAAATTTCCAAACTAAATCCATTCCCTCCCATATAAAACTTTTTGAAAATAATGCATGATATCCTTTAGGAAAACTCATAATGAAATTTAACTGGAACTCTTACAATCCCTTACTAATCATTAAATCCTTTTAAAATATTATAAAACATGGGATGAGAGTAAATATTATAGTATGTGAATTAAACATAAGGAAACTATTTGGCCATTGAAAAACCTTAAAACTCATGAAAACATATTTCATGAAAAAATAATATTTCACTCATAATGTAAAATATATTTCAATAATAAATGTTATTTATTTTACCTTTTGAAAATAAATGACTTCCCTAAAAATTTATTAGTTCAAATTGATTATTAATGTAGGTACCCTGGGGAATATTTTCACTGAAACCATACAGAATCTATATAGAACGATAAAATATTGGAATAAACATGCATCAAACATCCAATATAATTCATTGAAGAATATAATCATTACCTAGATAATTTTATCACTATATAGGTGCACCCACAATTTAAGCTACAATAGGATCACCCAGTTCTATTTTGTCTCATCCATTAATAGTAATGTCTAAGAACCAGAAAATGAAATAAAACATTTCAAAATTTGAAAAAAAAATTAAATTCTTATGAAAATAAATTTCACATATTAAAATACTAGTATCTTTCAAAAATCCATTTCCATAAAAATACACCTTTATATTTAAATACCATCACCAATAACAAAATACCCAAATAAAGAAAGTAAATATTATCATTTTTTAAAACATGAAATCTTCAAAAGGAATCCCAAAATAAAATAAAGGCCATTGTGGTATAAAATTTATCATCTCCTTGTATATTAAGAATATAACATTCTTTTTTTCCTTGTCACAACGTTCTGTATAAAACACGTAAAAAGATTAATTTTTGATAAAAAAGGAATTTCATTATAAATATAAATAAAATTTTATTTACAGTAACTTTTTTTAAATTAAAACATAAAATAATTTGATGAATATTAAAATAGTGGGAGTGATTTTGAAATTGAATCTCAATATATATAAAAAATGTATTTTTAAATCATACTGTCTAATAACACTTTTAAATATTTGAATCTCATGAAAATTAATGAATAGAATTAAAAAAGATTAAATATTTGGATAATAAATATAGTCCATGATATAAAATTTAATGTTGCTTTATATAAACCTTATAAATTAATAATGATGTATATTATCATGATATGACTCAATGAAAGGATATTTAGATGAAATTCTCTACCTTGAATCCGACTTGTCACCTATGTATTTGTGTTCATGAATTATTAACATATGTTTATTATTTAAATTTATTATAACCCTTTTCAAGTTTATCATTTATTTTATTTCAAATATTACAATGTTGTAAACAACAACTTAAATGATTATGTTTATGTTAGGTGTTTTGACCATATTCAGTTTATTTGTCAAAAAATGTATTGTTAGGTTATCTATGGTCAAAGGGGTCATTATAAAAACAAATAATAAATAAAAATCATGAAATAATAATCATATTTATAAATTAAATATTATTTTAATACCAAAAAATAATTTTGTTTTTGAAAATGAACCAACATTACAATCATGGTGAAGGCATGTTGTACATACTCATGAGTAACATTCCCATTTTGAAATGATCATTATTGAAATAATGAATGTGAAATTTATTTTTCAAGAATGAAACATATATCCTAAATACCATTTCATTTGATCATATATACTTATATTATAATTCTTGTGATGTAAATGGAATAAAATTTAATTGAGGAGGTGGTAGTCCACACATCCATTAAAGATGTTACCACAATTTTTTCATATGTGAAAGGGTATGAAAGAAAATGATATATTATATTTATAAAAATTAAATTTTGTTATGAATATGATAAAAATTTAATTAATGTATAATATTTTTATTTAAATGAATACTTCATACATTCCATGTAATATGTAGATATATCACAATGCTTTAAGTTGGTATTAGTCCACACATCCACAAATGATGGTATCATATTCCCAAAAAAATGGAATGAATGAAGTATGTGTTATATAATAGTTCTATAGGTATTAAATACTATAAATATTATAAATATCCCATAAAAAATCATGTCCATCAAAATATCCATCCAAGATATGTGGTAATAGAAATATAACAACATCATTTCTTGAGGTGGTAGTTCATCGTAAACACGAACAGTACGATTGATACCCCATTGATGGAAGAGTGTGTAGGTGTAGGTAAAACCCATAAAAATATCTTAATATATTTATTATAATGACCCATAATTTAAATACATTGTTAATACTTCAAAATTGAATCATACTTATTACAACATATAACAAAACCACGAAAGGAACGTATAGGTATAGTGTCTTTAGAAACTAGGAAACATAAACAACTGGTTCATAAAGTGTCTACACTGTCTCCCATTTATTTCATCATATCAATAGTCCCTTTTGGAATATATTACTTAATAACCTTCTTCCTGACTTGGGGAAAGAAAAAATACAAAAGGGTGAGCTCAAATGCTCAGTAAGGGTAAACAAAAGAAATATCAATCACATCGTATACACAAGCACATAACTTTTGGAAATCTTAACCTGAAAAAGAGATCATAATTTCATAACATGGGATAAATCATGGAAGTGAAATGTAATCACAATAATCACAACATAAAATATGAAACTTTGAGGCATACACACATAATCATAGAGAATCATTTCTTGTTAGTCAAGACTCATTGCCAAGACTATCTTAGTGGACAAAGTCCCTTTCTGAACCGAGTCACCCTCGTTTCAGTCCTGTTTCACTGAACCGGTATAACCTACCGTTCCAGCCATGTCTATCTAATGAGATATAAAATCTTTACCCAATGCATTAGAGGGAGATATAGGTCTCACCCATCTCATAATGATACCATTCTTATGTGTGCCACAAATCATAAATCATACATCATTGCATAACACATGTAATAAAAATGGGAATATTAAACATCGTGACATCATAAAACAATTCATATGAGATAAAAATAATTCCATCACAACATAGTCAAATCAATGTAATAATAGGGATAGAAACAGAACCCTATATTATCTTAGATGGGAAATAATTTTGATAAAACTCTTGAACTCCATTCTAGAGGAAAATATCCTTTCTTCTTCAAAAACATTATTCCTTTCTTAACATGTCATAAAATTATAAACTAAAAGAAGTTGATTAAAAATAAACTTGAAAACTTGTAAAGGAAGCTTCTTGGAAATAATTTTTAAAAAAAATCTATTCATGCCGTATAAGTTAAAAAAACATTCTTCGTACTTTTTTCAGAAAAGTCAAAAAGCACCTCGTATGTAAAACGAAAAAAGATTCCTTTAATATTCTTTACTAAAAACTCACAGAAGGGTAAAATTGGATTTAAACAATTTCAGGTGGATGGAAATAATATTACATATTCAGGAAACATGGATGTGGATGATAAAATACACCCCAGTAAATACTAAAGTATAAACAATCTCGGATAAAAATGAGATTGTGATATTTCCCTTACCTTAGGTCCGACTTGCTTTGTAAGTGTCCGACCCTCCTGTATAATGATTTAAATAATGTTATTGACTTAATCCAGAATCATACATATCTTTATGATATCATATATGGTCATATTCTTAGCTTCTTAGTAGTAATATTTCATTGATACTTATTATTCGGGTGTTTATAACATTTTGTTCTTATGCGTGTTTTGTCGAATAAATTCTTATTCTTTTCTTTAGGTTATAGATACCTCATTTACAGAATGGTTTTAGTGTAATATATATCATATTAACTCATTCAATTCATTTATATAATCATTATGAAATGAATATCATGTAGAACGAGTCGCATCACATCGTGGAGAAGGTATTTCGTACGTACGCACGAGTGATGATATCGTTCCTATGATAGTGGAATTTTATTGGAGTATATGTATACTATTTAAGAATCAATATCACTTTATAATAGTCATATATAGTCATTATTTACACCATTATACCCATCCAAGTAAGGTGGTGGTGGAAAATAGATTACACCAAGACGTGGAGACGGTATTCCGTACGTACCCACGCGCGGTGATTTCTTTTTCCGTAGGATAGATTGATGGTGAAATATGGTTGTTTCATACTTATAATAACATATCAGTATATGAGTGATACTGATGTTATTACTTCATAATGAAATAACTAAAGAAGATGAAGTGGAATAAGAAATAATGATGAAAGAATCGGTAACGGACATTACCTCTTCTTTGAAGTGCTTCTTTGAGACCTTCTTTTAGGGCATTAAATTGGTCTTTGAAGAAGAAAAAAACCTCTAGGATGACTCTAAGGAAGTGGAGAGGAGAAAGTGGCAGGGGTTGGACGAGCTTGAAGGCTCCAAGTGGTGTGAGGAAGAGGGGGAGTAGGTGTCCTTTTATAAGGGTGAAGAGGGGCACCTTTGGAATAACTAAAACTATTATTTTATTATAAAGTCAAGTTCGGTTTTAAATAGCTCCAAATTGATATATTTCTAAGCTAAGGTGGGTATGGGTCAAAATCCTCTCATCCAATAGAATTTAGACAAGTTTAAGTACCTATTTTGACCTTATCATTTAGATTTAACATTAAGTTAAATAATTTTACTTTTACCATGTCTTCTTGTGTTCTTATACTATAAGGTTAATAAACATACTATAAGCAGCCAAACGAACCCCAAGTTGTTTATAATTAATATATATAACCTTATCTATGTCACTTGGCCGAACATTATATTTTTAGGAATAAAATAACAATTACCAATATAATATTTTTTTATAAAACTATTTTATGTCAATTTTGACACTATTTAATAATTGATTTTTGTGAAAATCATAACAGAATTATTAGTTCGAACCAAGTTAATTAAATCAATACTAACATGTCATATTATCCTAGAAAATTCGTGGGATTCATAAAAAGTCTCAAATTACATTTATTTTGGTGTTTATAACATCAATTATGTCAATATTTCATTAATAAGATAATTACAGCATCATCATTGTGTCATAAATAAATAAATTTATTTAAAGTCTAAAAATTATAAATAAAATATCATTATGTAGGAAATATTTTTATATTTCTAATGAAAATTTATAATCGAATTTATCTTATGTATAACCCCATATTAAAATTTTTTTTGTTATTAAACTTTGATTTTAACTATTTTAACTATTCATTAAATAAAATAATATTAAATGTCATAATCTAATCCAAGTGGACCTAAATGGTCATATTATATTCATAAAGTTGTTTATGATCGAATTAAACTTATCCAATAGAATTAGGACATGTGTTAGGGTAATAGTAATATCATATTTACCCTTAGTTACCCTATTTACTATTAACCGTGGTAAAAAAGTAAAAAGTTACTATTCACAAAAAAAATTATTTTTATCTCATTCAACCACATTTTACATACTGATATCAATCGTTTATGTCGGATTTTCAAAATTCCATTCACAAAAGCGGTAAAATTAAGTTTTATGCAAAATTTAGTTTTTAACCTACCACTTAGTGGTTTAACTATTCATCAAAAATTGAATGTTTTCAGAAAAATACCAAAATTTTACCCTAGGCTAATTTCGGTATTCTGAATCAAAAAATGAATTCCATTTTGAAAAATAAAATTTAAAAAATTTAAAAAAGTGGTTATTACTATTCATAACAGCTAGTTTTAATAATATTTTAATAGCATATCGTTGTTTAGTGAAACTTGGTATTGCGTACAACGCAAGATATCGAGGAAGGTCGCGATTTCGTGTAAAGCAAGCCAAGCAAGTGTTGTGTAGAAAATGATTCCTTTGATGATTTATATAACATAAAAGTATCGGGTGTTACATTCTAACCCCCTTAAAATGAATTTCGCCCTCGAAATTCGTCACTTTGTAACAAACAGATGAGGATACCTCTCCCTCATCATATCCTCAAGTTCTAATGTAGCTTCTTCTAATTGGTGGTTCCTCCATAAAATTTTCACCAATCGAGTGGTCTTGTTTCGTAGGACTTTTTCGCTACGATCCAGAATCTCTATCGGTTGTTCTTCATAAGAAAGATCTTGCTCCAGTGGTACAACTTCTGAGGTGAGTACATGTGAAGGATCAGGTATGTACTTTCACAGGAGAGATACATGGAACACATCGTGAACTTGAGAGAGATTCGGTGGAAGCGCCAATCGGTAAGCTACCTTCCCAACACGATCCTGTATTTCTAAAGGACCGATATATCTAGGGCTCAACTTCCCCTTCTTTCCAAATCTCATAACCCTCTTATATGGAGATATTAATAAGAACACTTTATCACCCACTTCAAACTCTAGGTCTTTTCTTCGGTTGTCGTCATAACATTTCTGTCGACTCTGAGCTGCTCTTATGTGTTGTTGAACAGATCTGACCTTTTCTGCCATTTCATCAACGAGATCAGGTCCTAATAGCTTTCTTTCCCCAACTTCATCCCAGCAAGTTGGAGTCCTGCATTTCTTTCCATAGAGAGCTTCATAAGGAGCCATCTGAATACTGGTGTGAAAGCTATTATTATAAGAAAATTCCACCAAAGGTATGTGTTGATCCCAACCTCCTTTGAAATCCATAGAGAAAGCTCTCAACATATCTTCTAGGGTTTGAATTGTTCTCTCAGACTGACCTTCTGTCTGTGGATGATAAGTAGTGATGAGACTCAACTCTGTATCCAGAGTATGCTGTAGACTTCGCCAGAACTTCGAGGTAAATATCGGATCCCGATCAGATATAATAGAAAGTGGTACTCCATGCAATCTTACCACTTCCGTTACATATATCCTGGCAAGCTGATCCAGAGAGAAATCCTCTCTAATAACAATGAAGTGTGCAGACTTTTTAAGACGATCAACTATGACCCAGATAGAATTATTGCCTTTGGATGGTTTAGGATGTCCTGTGACAAAGTCCATAGTAATGTTTTCCCATTTCCATTCGGGTATGGGTAATGGTTGTAACATCCCCATAGACATCTGTCTCTCAGATTTAACTTGTTGACAAACCAAGCATCGAGAGACATATTCAACAACATCTCTTTTCATTCCATCCCACCAGAAGTACTCTTTCAGGTCCCTATACATCTTCGTGCTTCCAGGATGAATAGAGAATGAAGAACTATGAGCTTCATCCAGCAGCTCCTTCTTTAATTCGTGGATGGGAGGAACACAAACCCGATTCCTGAACATTATTATCCCATCACAATCAAGGTTGAACTCAGGAACATTTCTCACCTTCTTTTGTAACTCGACATCTTCTTTCCGTGCCTCTTTAATATTCACATGTATTGATGGTTGAACATTCATTTGAGAAAGATAAGATTTTTCCCCTTCCATTATAATTCCAAGATCCATCATTTGTAAATCCATAAATATTGGATCTTTTGTGATCCTCATCATGGATAAACTGGCATGGTCTTGTCGACTTAATGCATCTACCACCTTGTTTGCTTTCCCTGGGTGGTTATGGATTGAGCAGTCGTAATCCTTAATCAGCTCCAACCATCTTTTTTGACGCATATTCAGATCCTTTTGTGTGAAAATATACTTTAAACTTTTCTGATCAATATAAATATCACACCTTTCACCATAAAGGTAATTCCTCCAAATATTTAATGCAAAGATTACCACAGCTATCTCCAAAACTTGTGTTGGGTAATTTTTCTCATGGATTTTCAACTGTCGTGAGGCATAAGCTATCACCATATCATTTTGCATAAGAACACACCCCAATCCCTTCTTGGATGCATCACTGTAGATCACAAACCTTTCTCCACTACAAGGAAGTGTGAGCACAGGTGCACTGGATAACCTTCTTTTCAACTCCTTGAAATTTTCTTCACATTCTTCCTTCCAGACAAACTTATCTCCTTTCCGAGTCAACTTGGTGAGTGGATTAGATAATCGTGAAAAAACTTTCACAAAATGTCAATAATATCCAGCCAAACCAAGAAAACTTCGTATCTTAGTTACTGTTGTTGGTCTCGACCATCTTTTGATAACCTCTGTTTTTGTTGGATCCACAGATATCCCCTCTTTTTAGATTATGTGACCCAAAAATGTAACTTTTTGAAGCCAAAATTCACACTTGGTAAATTTGGCATAAATCTTATCCTTTCTCAGGGTCTTCAATATAATTCGAAAGTGATCTTCATGTTCTTCCTTGATATTTGAATAGACAAGAATATCATCTATAAAGACTACCACAAATTGATCAAGATAGTCTTTAAAGACTCTATTAATCAGATCCATGAAGATAGAAGGGGAATTAGTAAGACCAAATGGCATCACTATAAATTCATAGTATCCATACCTTGTACAGAAAGCCGCCTTTGGTATATCCTCCCTTTTGACCCTTAATTGATTATACCCTGAACGAAGATCAATCATGGAAAAGTATTGAGCTCCGAGTAGTTGGTCAAATAGGTCATCAATGCGTGGGAGAGGATATTTGTTCTTGATAGTGATCTTGTTAAGTTCTCGATAATCAATGCAGAGTCTCATTGATCCATCTTTCTTCTTAACAAATAGAACATGTGCTCCCCTAGGTGACACACTAGGGCATATAAATCCTTTATCAATATTCTCTTGGAGTTTCTCTTTCAATTCCTGCAACTCAATTGGGGCCATTTAATAAGGTGTCTTTGAAATAGGAAAAGCACCCGGTATGAGTTCTATTGAGAACTCAACTTCACGATTTGGTGGAAGTCACGGTAATTCCTCCGGAAAGACATCATCAAACTCCCGTACAATGGGCATATTCTTAATCTTGAGTTTCTCACCAACCATTTGGGATAAATAACCTTCATTTAGTGGAATCAAGACCCATAAGATAGAAGAAATTTCCACTGGAAGGTTATGTTCATCCTTGCATTGATAGACGATCATAGATTGATCTGGAATATGAAATGTGACTTCCCTTCTTTGGAAATTTATATGAGCTCTATATAAAGAAAGCCAATCCATGCCAAGAATCACATCAAATTACACTATAGTAAGGATCACAAGATTTGTAGGAAGAACTTTCCCACAATCTTCGATCGGAGAAGAATTACAAACTTTTGATGTGACTGTTGCGCCATTAGGTGTTGTCACAGCTAATTCAACATCTAATTGTTGAGGTAATACGGTGATACCCTTAGAAAATTCTTCAGAAATAAATGAGTGGGTGGATCCAGAATCAAATAAAACATTTTCTTCTTTAGAGTGGATGGTAAGTGTACCTTTCACCACATCATTATCGTACTCCACATCGCTGATAGAAATTGCATGTTACATTCCTTTGCCTTTAGCCTTGAGAGATTGTTGACGTCGACCATCATCATCAACCCCTGGATTTGGGCATTTATTGGCATAATGCCCCATCTCCTCGCACATGAAACATTGAAGTGTAGTAGGTTCATTCTGTGTATCCATTCCTTTTTTTGCATCATTAGACATCTTCTTTCCATCATCGCGGCATTCAAATGACCGATGACCTTCATTTCCACATTTGAAACATTTACTTGTCCCTTTAAGACAACTCCCTCCATGTTTCTTTCCACACTTTGAGCATAAGGGAAATCTCATCTTCTTTTCAGTGTGCTCTTTAGATTTTACTTTGAATTCCATTTTCCTCTTCTTATCAAACACATATGAATGATGGGTTACTCCAATCTCCATCTCGACTTTGAGAGCACATCGAACGATTTCCTCATAGCTATTGAAGTCTCTTATGGCTAACTCCCTTAGAGGACTTGGTTTCAAGCCATTAAAGAATCGATCGATCTTACTCTCAGATTGGATAATAATACCAGAAGCGTACCTTGCATGTCTTGTAAAATTTTCTTCATAGGTACCAACAGATTCATCATCCTTTTTCTTTAGTTCAAGAAACTCTTTCTCCATCATTGTTCGGAGAATACGAGGGAAGTACTTATTGAAAAATAAGTTCTTGAACTCGTCCCATTCCATGGACTCCGTTTCATCCCTTTGCCTCATATTCTTAATAAGATTCCACCATTGATCAGCATCTCCTTCCAAACGATACACTTCTAGGATGACATTATCATGTCCAGAACATTGAAGAACTGAAAATATCTTTTCAGTAGTACTAATCCATTGTTCAGCAACTAATGGATCAGTAGACCCGCTGAAAGAAGGTAGACGCTGCCTCATGAAGGATTCAATAGAATGTTGCTCCTTCCATTGCTCGTTTGGAAGTCCTGCATGATTCATAGCTTGAGAAAGTTGTGTGAGTATGGCTAGAAGATTTTTCATTCCAGCTCCCATAACTTTTGGTTGCTCAGGGGGAAAATCATTTCATTGCTCCTCGCATTCCGCATTAACACGATTCTTTCAGGTTCTAGCCATTGACTAAAACCAAGAAGAATAGTGTGAGCAACACTAATAAAAATAGGAAAACCACATAATCAAGAATAAAATTTCACACTTAAGGTCTTATCCTAGGTTATTCATGGCCATTTCTAAAACACTAAGATTGTGTTCTATGCTTAGACTTATCCTTAGGGTTCTTACTAAGGCTTTCACATCCTAGTTTCCAAAGGCTGACTATACCTTTCCTTTGATACCAACTATAACGACCCATACTTTACATACATTGTTAATACTTCAAAATTAAAGCATAATTATTACAACATATAACAAAACCACGAAAGGACCGTATAGGTATAGTGTCTTTAGAAACTGGGAAACATAAACAACTGGTTCATAAAGCGTCTACACTGTCTCCCATTTATTTCATCGTATCTATAGTCCCTTTTGGAATATATTACTTAATAACCTTTTTCCTGACCTGGGGAATGAAGACATACAAAAGGGTGAGCTCAAATGCTCAGTAAGGGTAAACAAAACAAAATATCAATCACATCGTATACACAAGCACATAACTTTTGGAAATCTTAACCTGCAAAAGAGATCATAATTTCATAACATGGGATAAATCATGGCAGTGAAATGTAATCACAATAATCATAACATAAAACATGTAACTTTGTGGCATACACACATAATCATAGAGAATCATTTCTTGTTAGTCAAGACTCATTTCCAAGACTATCTTAGTGGACAAAGTCCCTTTCTGAACCGAGTCACCCTCGTTTCAGTCCTGTTTCACTGAACTGGTATAACCTACCGTTCCAGCCATGTCTATCTCATGAGATATGAAATCTTTACCCAATGCATTGGAGGGAGATATAGGTACCACCCGTCTCATAATGATACCATTCTTATGTGTGCCACAAAATCATAAATCATACATCATTGCATAACACATGTAATAAAAATGGGAATCTTAAACATCGTGACATCATAAAACAATTCATATGAGATAAAAATAATTCCATCACAATATAGTCAAATCAATGTAATAATATGGATAGAAAAAAAACCCTATATTATCTTAGATGGGAAATAATTTTGATAAAACTCTTGAACTCCATTCTAGAGGAAAATATCCTTTCTTCTTCAAAAGCATGTTTCCTTTCTTAACATGTCATAAAATTATAAACTAAAAGAAGTTGATTAAAAATAAAATTGAAAACATGTAATGGAAGCTTCTTGGAAATAATTTTTTTAAAAAATCTATTCATGCCGTATAAGTTAAAAAAAACATTCTTCGTACTTTTTTGGAAAAGTCAAAAAGTACCTCGTACGTAAAACGACAAAATATTCCTTTCATATTCTTTACTAAAAACTCACCTAAGGGTAAAATTGGATTTAAACAATTGTAGGTGGATGGAAATAATATTACATATTCAGGAAACATGGATGTGGATGATAAAATACATCCCAGTAAATACTAAAGTATAAACAATCTCAGATAAAAATGAGTTTGTGATATTTCCCTTACCTTAGGTCCGACTTGATTTGAAAGTGTCCGAACCTCCTGTATAATGATTTAAATAATGTTATTGACTTAATCCAGAATCATACTTATTTTTATGATATCATATGTGGTCATATTCTTAGCTTCTTTGTAGTAATATTTCATTGCTACTTGTTATTCGGGTGTTCATAACTTTTTGTTCTTATGCGTGTTTTGTCGAATAAATTATTATTATTTTCTATAGGTTATAGATACCTAATTTCCAGAATAGTATTAGTGTAATATTTATCATATTCATTCATTCAATTCATTTATATAATCATTCTGAAATGAAGATCATGTAGAACGAGTCGCGTCACATCGTGGAGACGGTATTCCGTACGTACGCCCGAGTTATGATATCATTCCTATGATCGTGGAATTGTATTGGAGTATATGTATACTATTTCAGAATCAATATCACTTTATAATAGTAATATATAGTCATTATTCACACCATTATACCCATCCAAGTAAGGTGGTGGTGGAAAATAGATTACACAATGGCGTGGAGACGGTATTCCGTACGTACGCACGCGCGGTGATTTCTTTTTCCGTAGGATGGATAGATGGTGAAATAGGGTTGTTTCATACATATAATAACATATCAGTATATAAGTGATATTGATGTTATTACTTCATAATGAAACAACTAAAGAAGAAGAAGTGGAAGAAGAAATAATGATGAAAGAATCGGTAATGGACATTACCTCTTCTTTGAAGTGCTTCTTTGAGACCTTCTTTTAGGGCACTAAAATTGGTCTTTGAATAAGACAAGAACCTCTAGGATTTCTCTAGGGAAGTGGAGAGGAGAAAGTGGCAGGGGTTGGCCGAGCTTGAAGGCTCCAAGTGGTGTGAGGAAGAGGGGTAGGAGGTGTCCTTTTATAAGGGAGGAGTGGGGCACCTTTGCAATAACTAAAACTATTATTTTATTATAAAGTCATGTTCAGTTTTAAATAGCTCCAAATTGATATATTTCGAAGCTAAGGTGGGGATGGGTCGAAATACTCTCATCCAATAGAATTTATACAAGTTTAGGTTCCTATTTTAACCTTATCATTTAGATTTAACATTAAGTTAAATAATTTTACTTTTACCATGTCTTCTTGTGTTCTTATACTATAAGGTTAATAAACTTACTATAAGCATCCAAACGAACCCCAAGTTGTTTATTATTAATATATATAACCTTATCTAAGTCACTTGGCCGAACATTAGATTTTTAGGAATAAAATAACAATTACCAATATAATATTTGTTTTAAAAACTATTTTATGTCAATTTTGACACAATTTAATAATTGATTTTTGTGAAAATCATAACAGAATTATTAGTTCTAACCAAGTTAATTAAATCAATAATAACATGTCATATTAACCGATAAAATTATTGGGATTCATAAAAAGTCTAAAATAACATTTAATTTTTGTGTTTATAACATCAATTATGTCAATATTTCATTAATAAGATAATTACTGCATCATCATTGTTTCATAAATAAATATATTTATATAAATTCTAAAAGTTATAAATAAAATATCATTATATAGGAAATCTTTTTATCTTTTTAATGAATATTTATAATCGAATTTATCTTAGGTATAACCCCATATTAAAAATGTTTTAGTTATTAAACATTGATTTTAACTATTTTAACTATTCATTAAATAAAATAATATTAAATGTCATAATCTAATCCATGTGGACCTAAATGGTCTTATTATATTCATAAGGTTGTTTTTGGTCGAATTACACTTATCCAATCGAATTAGGAAATGTGTTAGGGTAATAGTATTATCATATTTACCCTTAGTTACCCTATTTACTATTAACCGCGGAAAAAAAAATAAAAAGTTACTATTCACCAAAAAATTATTTTTATCTCATTGAACCACATTTTACTTACTGATATCAACCGTGTCTGTCGGATTTTCGAAATTCCATTCACAGAAGCGGTAAAATTAAGTTTTATGCAAAATTCAGTTTTTAACCTACCACTTAGTGGTTTCACTATTCATCAAAAATTGAATGTTTTCCGAAAAATACCAAAATTTCACCCTAGGATAATTTCGGTATTCCGAATCCAAAAATGAATTCCATTTTAAAAAATAAAATTTACAAAATTTCAAAAAATGGTTATTACTATTCATAACGGCTAGTTTTAATAATATTTTAATAGCATATCGTTGTTTAGTGAAACTCGGTATTGCGTACGACGCAAGCAATCGAGGAAGGTCGTGATTTCGTGTAAAGCAATCCAAGCAAGTGTTGTGTAGAAAAAGATTCCTTTGATGATTTATATAACATAAAAGTCTCGGGTGTTACATTTGTGATAATGATGTCATTATACAATCATGAAATAAATTTAAATAAAGTAATTGGATAATGAAACAGGTAAAAATGGATCATAATGTTTTTTGAATATTCTTCGGATATCTTCTATGGGGTTGTACCAAAGTACTTCAAGGTTGGCTACCTAACCCAAGTGAGGACAATTAATTGAGGGGATTGATATTGTGATATCATTTTTTAGGAGTGCTAGGGTAAAAAGTATCCTAATAGGTGTAAATATGTGAGGGGGTGAGTTCCTTTTTTAGTGGAGAGGGAGTGGCATTATTGTAATTATAAAAAGGTAAACATTATTTTGAGGTCTCTTTTATATCATGTGACCCAAATATTAAAAAAATTAATAAAATTTGGTATATGGTATAGTAATGTTCAAAATGTTTTTTTGACTATTGTCTATGTCATTTATACTATTTGGATTAAATTTTAAACCTTATGTAAAAACATTTTGACCTTAATCAATGTAAATATATTTTTTGACATTTATTAATATTTCTCTCCCAATATTTAGTTGACCATGATAGAAATTATTATTTAGGAAGATTTAAAATATGAATTCAATTTTTCCATATTATAATAACATTTGTGTGAGATATTAATTTAAAAAAAATCATGTATATGTGATATCAATGTGGGGTTTTCAAGTAAAAATGTTCAAAAGATTGATATGTTTTCTTATCTTAATTGAATGTGAAATTTTTATAATGATATAAATTGTATTTAATTATTTAATATATATAATGATAAATTAAAAAATTAAAAACATAATTTAAAAATACAAATTATTCAGATGAAAAATAAATTTTCAATTTCATTTTAGTATTAATTAATTTTCATAAAAAGAATAATGTTATTAGAAAAATGCAAAAAATATTCTCCATTAAAATATTAAAAGCCCAATTTCAAAAATAATTTTTATTTTTTCTTTTAAATTTACAATATTTTGAAATTTTAGTTTTAAAATTTATGTGCTGATAAAAATTAAAAAAATCTTCTTTGTCGAAAACATATTGTTTTTTTGTAAAACTTGATTTCTTATTCTCAAATGAATATATATTTTATGAGATGAATTTAAAATAATTTATTAAAATGTTTAAAAATAATTTATTTAGTTATATTCACAAGTTACAATGTAATGTCTAGGTGATAGGTACTACATAAAATAATAACATAAACTATATATGATTTTATTGTATAACTCCATTTTTCAGGAAACACACGATTTCAAAGAACTCATTGTGGAATATATAGTACGCTATTGGATGTATCATCCATTTTATCATTAAATTACTATCATATTATTAAATAATAATAAATATGAAAATTAAGTATTCTGTCAATTCATAGGATATTAGTTGTATGGTACTGAGGAGGTTGCATTATGGGTCTTATACTAATCCCATGTTAGTGAAATGATACTATTCTACAGAGGGATGAATGTTGAGTAATAAATTTCCTATTTTTGGTGTAAAAATATCTAGAGGGGAACTGTATAATTTTTACATGGATTAGTTTTTTTATTACATTAATATCATTGTGGGAATCACCACTCTATACTGATTGTATTTTTAGAACATGAAATGCCCGAATAGGCCATCGAGAGTTGTGGGTATCATGTGTTTCTAAATGAAAAAATATGAGATATATAAGGTGGGGTTATTTATGTGGTATATATTTACTTCCTAAAAAATATTTCCTTCCCTTCTACATCAATAGTGTTTATCCCATCAAGAATTTTATTGTGAAGGGTTTGGATTCTATTCTTTTTGAGAAATGATCAAAAGTGATCCATTATTCTAAAATGATTTATAATTAAATTCGAATGAAGGAAATTATAAAATATTCCTATTTGTAAACTATTTACTTGATTTATAATTGTTTCCTTCCATGAGATAATATGAAATGATTGTAGATGGATGACACTATTTTGGAAGATTTCCATTAGCAATTGATCCTATTGGTGAATGATCATGATTTAGGTATCTTACAATGATGTATATCAACATTAGAATCAACAAATTTTACTTGTATGTTTTTATCATATATCCCATAAAATATGGGGTTTTCAAATTATTTTAGTATTTTCATGTGGAGTACCGTGAGACAAATGATTGATTCGATTCACATGTGGTGTATTTGTCCATGTTTCCATTGAAACATGTGATATATATGATTGATATGAAGAATTTTTATTGGATATACAGAAATACATTGAAATGAAATGGTTATGAAATATTGTATTTTATCATCACATATACAGTTTCTATTTCTCTCTATACGACTGAAAAAATTTATATAGATGGGTTTGTATCGGCATTAGAGGGGTATTGTGGATGATGTAATCGAATTATATAGATCTATGACATTGGGTTGACATGTGAGTTTTAACATGAAATTCCATATTTCCATAAGATATGTTCAATTAATAGTATGCTACATTCCCAAGAGACATGATATAGAGCCTACCGGATTACATCCGTTAATAGTGGGAATGAATATCTCTTTTAGGGTTTTGTAGATAGTTGAAAATTTATTTTAGTATGTCAGTCCCAGTTATGAATTTTCCTTTTTAATATAGTTAAACTACGTAAACATGGTATATGTGAATAATGAATCAGTTGGTATTTGTATTAATTCTTGTATATAGCTTTCACATTTATTATTGCCATGGAATTAACAGTTAATCATTATTGACTTCTATTAAGGATTTATGCTGGTGATCTGTATGATTTTATACTCACACCCTACATAGTTTTGTTTATGAATTAGATGATTTCTATAAGGGATCATTTAATGGTCATGTTCCATCTATTGGGTAAATGATAATTTTTTGCAACACGATGTGAGCTAATGTGATAACAGAATCTGGGTCCAAAATGTTTTTTCCCATAACATTTATATTTTTCACTATTTTAGTACTATGATATTTTTTATGTATGGATCCTATATATGGTTTTTGTTTGTTTCATTTAAATGTAAAATTGTTATATTATGTGTTGATACTCTTATTCATTATTATTATTATTATGTCATTTATATTATAATTTTCCCATTATTTGTGTTATTCTTATTTTTTTCATCCACTATATCATATTTTTTGTCTATTACCTATGAAATAGTCTCCCAATGATTCATGTAAATTATTTTCTTATAGTCATCATCCATATTCAGGTGGATTGGTGCGTGATAGGTTATGTTGAAATCTGATCTGGATCCTATTATTTTGGATTTGGTGTTATAAGAAGATTTCATAGGGTATATTTCATTTCATTTTAATATATTTGTGTGTTGATAGTTAGGAGAATATATGGTAGTTAAGGAGGGGGGAGTTATTTTAGTTCCTAGTTAGCCATGAATATCGGACATAAATGTTTCTATGAATTTGGGATTGATTTTGATGGTGTTAAATATTAAAATTATATAAATTATCCTTGGGGAATTCAAATTATATTGGTGAGATTATTATTTTTTTGATTTGGGTGAATAAATTTTGCATGATTATGAATGCGGGTTTACATTCCATATTCAAATTTCTTTCCATATAATGGGATTATTTAATTAAATTAATATTTTAATCGTAGAATATATTATTCCTAAGAAATTTTTTTCGAGAGAATATAATACATCAAATACCTCATATATCAATAGATTCACAACCAAATAAACATGATCCCACCTCTTGGGTAAATATTTAATATGGTCCAATGAGAATCAAAAGAACAATCAACACATAAGAGATAGATTGGATAAATTATCATTAATATAAATAAAATAAATGAGAGGACGATTGGTAAAAAGATATTATATCAAACATACGATTTCTATGTTCATAAATAAACATATGATCAATACCAAGAATGACAAAATTTTATGGAGACAAGAATTCGAAAGCGAATGATATCCAAGATCCTTTGTCATATTAATTTTTGGAAGTAGTTATTACTATTTTAAAATAATTTTTAAATGTGTTAAAAATATTAAAACAACATTTTTAACAAGTATATCATGACATCACCTTGTAGCTGATATATATATGAAGTATAAATTTAGCTTTGATCACCCACCAACATGTTGGTGGAACCATATAAACTTATATAAATCCTTTCAAATACTTTATTATGATGATGAAATTCTATATCCACCTTATATGACATTCCAGAATGAAAATGTAGTAATACACCTATGGAACCTATATAACTAAATTGATAACATCATAAATATAAAATAGAGATCTACTATGACATAGAACATACAATTCAACCTAGTATAGGAATTTCGGATCATATAATGTCTTCTAGATGAAGGATGCATCAAAAATATATGATCCCATTTCTCCCCCACAGATGATTTATTGTCCCATGTATTATTATAATATAATAAATGTTCCCATATAAATATGACGGTTGGAAATTCAATATCTAGTATAAAATTTATTTGACATTCAAATACATCAACTAAAAACTAAAAAAAATTATAGGTATTCCTCTCGCTGAACATCCCCCCAATTCAGGTCTTGGGTAGGATTAGGATGATACAATCTATGTAGAGATATATGGAAGACATAATGAACACTAATATAATGAGTTTGTAATTCCAACTGAAAATATAGATATCTAATCCAATCAATGATAATCGTCGGTTCAATATATTTCAAAGTCAACATCCCTTGTGTCCAATGTCAATGGTGTCCCATCTGATAGAAATTTATGAAGGACACCTTGTCACAAATATAAAGATAAAAATGTTAGTGTTGATGATTTAATAAGATAATGATGACTCAAGTCTCTGAAAGATTATCATTGAATATCATGAATTCCCATTTATGTCTCATGAATCATACTTTTCCACATGAAGGAGTCCCAATTGACCACTAATCAATATTGAAATGACTTAAACATGTGACCATAAAAATAATAAATAAAATTTATTTTTATATAATTCATGTAATATTTTTATATTACAACAAAAAAATAACATTATTTTTATCCATGTATCATATAAAATACATGAATCAATCTACGAGCTTATCCTCAGCAATCAGAATAGAACCATCCTTCAATGAATCCCACTATGGTTGATATGTTTTACTCCATCTAACATGAGTCCCCATTTCTTGTGGGAGGCCTTTATTTAATTGGGATGTACAACTATGATCCCTATTAGAGACAATGGTAGTGTTAACCCCATAAAACATAATAATTTCATACCCATATGTCTTTCAATGAAATTTATCTTCTTTGGTATTTCGAATCAAAATAAAATGACCTTATTTTTTCAATCGATTAATCACAACCATGATTATATTATCCCATTTGGGATTCTATTTTTTTCTAACTATGAAGTATATAAATAGCTCTTCAAATTTACAAATTGAAATTTGATTTAGTTATTTTAAACTAAAAGCATTTTGATATTGCAACCTAATTTTTTGTATTGTATAACAATTAGACACATAATTCAAAATTTCATGATTTATCACCTACCATTTTAAATACAATATATTATTATTATAAATAGGAATAGTTACATGGTCCATGGCCGATGATAATATAAGAAAATAATGAATTCCTAATTTTTGAAATGAATTTAGTACCATAAATAAATTCCCACCATAAAAAGTTTCTTTAGTTCCTCTGAACCCAAATTCATACTGTTTTTCCCTTAGAACAGACACGTGGGGATATGATAAAAACAATACATTATTTAGAACCATACCTAAGTCATCATCATATTAATAGTGATAAAACTGAAAAAATACCTATAATATTACACTCCACATTAACTACCATGACAGAATTAGACAAAAATTTCACATTTTGAATGTCATCCAAAACATTATCCGTCCCATGGTGATACACACCGTCAATGATAAATTTATCTAGGGACACCACCTATCCCTCATAATGACAGATATGTTGTATCTAAGATACCATAAATCTCATTCTATAATGACTAAAATAGATAGTAAAACTATTATATAAATTATAATTTCCCCAACACATGATATTATAAATAACATTAGTGAGTTCCATGTCATGAAGTTAATAATTATTTTTATGTGGAAAAAGCTAAATATAGAACTATGACACAAGACAATCATAATTTACATAAATTAATACAATTCTAGGCCCAAGTTTATCATATTAAACTAATCATACCATGAATGGTTCGAGTATGATCATATTGTTATTTGATATAATATGTCATTTTAATGAATCAAAATACACATGAAACATTAAATTCTATATGAATTTCATCCATTTTTTGGAATGATTATTATGGGGTATTATAGTGTTTAAAAATCTATTATAAAACATTGAAAATACATAGCTAGTCATATGAATAATTATATATCAAATACATTCCAGGGATCATCCAAGGACAGAAGTGCCTTCACTATTTAGCATCAACTATGTTGCCATCTTATAAAATCACATTCTATGATATCTTCACCACTATAAATCATAAATTTCATTTTGTTAACATTTAAAAAAGGTAGAAACAACAAAAAATTCACAAAAAATTAATTTATATTGTAATCATAACATTTATATGATCTTGAATGGACTATAATATAATACATGAATACTAAAATAAACTGATGGATATATGTTCTGAATATCCTTCTCATCATATCCCTAAAATATTTGTCCAGATTTGTTAGGCTAAATGAAATCATAATATATTCATAGTATCCATGACTAATCTTAAATGTGGTCTATGGGATATTTGACTCCATAATAGAGAGATGATGACAACCTGACCAAAGGAAAACATTCTAAACCATTTTCCACCACTTTTAGAACAATCATATCATCCAAACGGGGAATGAGATTCATATTCCAAAATATTACCTAATTCAGATGATGATAATCTATGTTTAGATATTGATTACCATCCTCCTTCTTGGAAAATAATATATGGGCTTCCAAAGATGAATCACTAGGATGAAAAATGTACTTATTTAAGAGTGAATCCAATTAGATCATTTTAAATATCAACTCAGTTGGTATCATACTAAAAGTGAGTATATAAGTAAAATATGTTCTATGAATACTAAATGATAGATTACCTCACCCAAATTTCTATATGAATATTGAAAAAGGTATTAAATAATTGTTTTTAGAAAAACAGAATTATTGAGGGAATATGACCACGAGACTATATATAAGATGACTAAACATAAGTGTTATAAAATTTATTCTTATCCTCCTGACGATTTTTCCCTTAATGAAAATATATATGAAAACCCATTAGCCTAAATGGAAAAAATATTTCAATAATAAATTTATTTAAGGAATATATAGTAAATATAAACTCCATCAAGATGATAACATTAAAATGATACATATCAATAACAAGAATGTCCCAAAATAATTCAACATCATATAATAATAGAGATCATTAATGAAAATGAGAACCCATTACAATTATCTATCGAAGTGAAGTAAACATTTGTATAACGTATACATGTTGTTTTTTATATGATTCAAAAAGTCCAATAAACATGTAGATATAGAAGATTGTGAAGAACCTATAACAAATAAATAAAAATTGATAGATGATTTATTAAAATTTTTACCTCTCTATATGAATGGACCGACATCATCTTCAAACAAAAAACCCTTCACTGTATGAAATTGTTTCACATTGGATGATTATATATGGATCTCTATATGCTTATAAGGATCTGAGTGTGATGTATTTTCCCTTACAGGTAATTATATAAAAAATTATAAAATTATGGATATATTCTATATGAAAATCTGTAGAGGAATTTGGAAACCACATGAAATATATGCCCTAAGAGGTGTTATGAAAGATCATAAGGTCTATCTTATCTTACAACATTGTTAGAAGGTAAAGGGTGAACTAATGTCAACTAATTATTGAGTATAAATATTCATTTTTTACGGATACCATTATCACCCTTTTGAACTTAATTCCACTTCCTCTTCATCCGTTATGTTCTCCCGAAACATCTAGCGGGTTGAATGGGAATCCTAATCAATGCTGAAAGGAATTGAATTATTATTTACCATAAAAACATTGTCAACCATGTCATAAAAGGTTGTGAACATATTTTTATAAACATATGTTCAACATTTAGTTTTAACCATTCAGATTATATTTCAGCATAACATGAGGATAAAATCCAACAGACACTTAATACTAGTAAGTGAAATCTATCACTGAATTATATCCCCTATAATGGGAAAATAATATCGTATACATTGATTTAATATAGTCTTCTGGTAAAAAATGATAATGGGAAATTATCTTTGGTTATATCCACTATAGGGAAATATTTTCATTCACATTATCCATTGAGTGAAATCACCTCTTTCAAGAACTCTGCAGATTTAAAATCACACACTTAGCAAGGAATTATTCATTTGTTTCCTTTAATTCCAAGAATAGAGAAATTTTTATATCCTTCCTTCCACCATATGTGGATAAATATTAACCCTAAAATCCATGGGATTATAGTTTGTGAATAATTTCACTAGATAATTGTATCATCCACCTCTTGGTTGGGAGTCATTGTATGGTTTGAAATAGGAATCAAATTTTGATCCCATGAATAATGTACTAGAATGAAAATAATGAAATGATTTTAGTCCCTAGTATGATTACCTTATAGATCATTTACGACAACACCAGCTTGAGGAATACATTTATGATATATCATATGTATGATTCTAAGAACCTATAATATAAATAAATTATAAAAAATGAAAATTACAATGCTCAAATTTAAAGAAAAAATCTATAAATTGATACCTAGATAATATCCCATTATTAGAGGCGCAATACCCAATATCTGGTGTCGAATTAAGGATTTTTATGATGAATTATTTTTAATAACTCACACAAAAGAAACCATTTATGTCCCACCAGTCTTATCTAATATATATATGACATACCATTGGATAAAAACTTATGGATTTACCATTCAGTGAAACGTATGTTTTACAACCCATTCTATAAAACCCATTAAATTTTTCAATAAACTTGTTAGTTTTAAGACATGTATATCTCTTCAAATCCAATGGGTTTAATACTAGGACATATTCATCCTAAAACTAACAAATATAATTATTTTATAAACTAGAAATAACCAATATTGAATTAATATATATAATATAAACATATAAAAATATAGAATAAACAAAAAATATATAGTGGAATTGACACAAGTTTGTAAATAATCCAAAATATTTATATATCCATGAATAAACACATAGTAAACAGACACAATAAATATCTACATAGTATGATAGGTGGAACAAATCACAACATATCACCACCATCTATCCATTCCATGCTAAAATGAATATCCTCCTCCTCATTGCAATGACTTTTCATTTTTTCATAACATTAAAATAGTTTTACACACCAATATGGTTGTGTGTGGGTTTCCATATATTCATTCTTCATTTCATCCCACCCACGTGTTTCATATCAATTAATTTCAACTAATCCCAGAAATCATTATATATGAAAAAAATTTATTGGTAACAACTTTTCACATTTATTAAAAAATCATCATAATTATTTTCCCATTTTCCGTAATAATAAATGAAATTCCATATTAATCAGTTCATAGAACATTTTTTAAATAAAATATTTATCTTTTTTCTATAGTCCTAGGATTTTTCTTTCATATTGAGTCGAACAACAATAGAAATGTATTTTTTCTAGAAAGGTACCTTGATTTTTTTTTTCATTCCATGTAATAAAGATAATTTTTTTCATTGATATTATTAACCAAATACAACCACCAATCATTTAATCATCAAAATTAAATAAAACACGGAATAACTATTGATGTTCCATACATATCTTGAAATCAAATAACATTTAGAAATCATTCATCCGTCCTTCAGCTACAACAAGGTTAGATGATCCACTAAATAATGGAGGTTGTTTCTCCATGATGTTAATCCTAGAGGAAATGTTCATTTTATGTATATTAGTGTCTTCAATATCATGGAAAACAACACCATTTATCACATGATTCATATAATCCATTGCTACAAAAAACTACTCTTTTATGATTCAGACCAACTTTTTTATGCTGATTTCGAAGAATATTTCCCTCTTAGTTACATATCAATATAGATTATATATTTCATCTATGGAAAAAAATTTGGGAGAATCATAGTTTAGACAATATAACAGGATAATTTTCTAATACTGTAACATTTTTACTTCACTATAATTTAAATTATTTCAAGGGAAGTTATTGATATTATCTTAAACACAAATTTTATCTAAAATTCAATTTGTTATGAACAATAAGGGCCTTACATTAAACATTACATAATCTTTAGTTTTAGTAATTAATTTCAAAATCCTGACATTGAGGTTATTTTCTTGTCTAGAGTTTTACATAATTATACCATATATAAATCATATCAAATACTATATAATAAAAATTGAAAATTTACAAACTAATTCCATCCCCCCCCCCATATAAAACATTTAGAAAATAAAGCATGATATCATTTTTGAAAACTCATAATGAAATTTAACTGGAACTGTTACAATCCCTTACTAATCATTAAATCCTTTAAATATAATAGAAAACATGTAATGAGAGTAAAAAATATAGTATGTGAAATAAACAGAAGGAAACTATTTGGCCATTGATAAACATTGAAACTAGTGAAAACATATTTCTTGAAAAAATAATATTTCACTCATAATGTAAAATATATTTCTATAATAAATGTTTTTTAGTTTAACTTTTTAATATAAATGACTTACCTAAAAATTAATTAGTTCAAATTGATTATTCATGTAGGTACCTTGGGGAATATTTTAAATGAACCCATACAGAATGCATAGAGAAAGGTTAATATTAGAATAAACATGCATCAAACATTCAATATAATTAATTGGAGAATATAATCATTACCTATAGCATTTTATCACTATCTAGGTGCACCAACAATTTACGCAACAATATGCTCACCCGGTTCTATTTGGTCTCACCCATTAATAGTAATGTCCAAGAACCCAAAAATGAAATAAAAAATTTCATTATTTGAATAAAAAATTAAATTCTTATGAAACTTTTTTTCACATATTAAAATATGACTATCCTTCAAAAATCCATTTCCAAACAAAATACACATTTATATTTAAATACCATTACCAGTATCAAAATACCAAAATAAAGAAAGTAAATATTATCATTTTTTAAAACACAATATCTTGATAAGGAATCCTAAAATTAAATAATGTCCATGGTGGTATAAAATTTATTATCACCGTGTATATTAAGAATAGAACATTCTTTTTTCCCTTGTCACAACGTTCTGTATAAAACACCTAAAAAGATTAATTTTTTATAAAAATTGAATTGAATAAGAAATTTACATAAAATTTTATTTATTGTAATTTTTTTAAATAAAAACATATAATAATAAGATGAATATTAGAATGGAGGGAATTATTTTGATATTGAATATCAATAAATTTAAAAAATATATTTTTAAATCAAATTATCTAATGCCACCTTTAAATATTTGAATCATATGAATGTTAATGAATAGAATTAAAAAAGATTAAATATCTTGATAATAAAGATAATTCATGATATAAAATTTAATATTGCTTTATATAAACCTTATAAATTAATAATGATGTATATTATCATGATATGACTCAATGATAGGATATTGAGATGAAATTATCTACCATGAATCCGACGTGTCACCTATTTATTTATCATCATGAATTATACACATATGTTTATTATTTAAATTTATTATAACAATTTTCATGTTTATCATTTCTTTTATTTCACTTATTACAATGTTTCAAGTAACCACATAAATGGTTATGTTTATGTTAGGTGTTTTGACCATATTCAGGTTATTTTTCAAAAAAGGAGTCGGTAGGTTATCTATGGTCAAAGGGGTCATTATAGAAACATATACAAAATAAAAAACAAGAAATAAAAATCGAATTTATAAATTAAATATTTTCTTAATACCAATAATTAATGATGGTTCTGAAAATGAACCAACATTACAATCATGGTGAATGCATGTCGTACGTACTCATGAGTTACCTTCCCAATTTTAAATGGTTATTATTGGAAGAATGAATGTGAAATTTATTTTTCAAGAATGAAACTTATATCCTAAATAACATTTCATTTGATCATATATACTTATATTATAATTCTTGAGATGTAAATGGAATCATATGTCATTGAGGAGCTGTTAGTCCACACGTCCATTAATGTTGTTATAAAAAATTTTGTGTGTGAAAGGGTACGAATGAAAATGATATAATATATTTATAAAAATTAAATTTTTCATGAATTTCATATAAATTTAATTAATGTCTGATATTTTTAATTAAATTAATTCTTCATAAATTCCATGTAATAGGTTAATGTATCACACTGCTTTGTGGGGGTATTAGTCCACACATCCACAAATTATGTTATCATACTCCCAAAAAATGGAATGAATGAAGGTCTATGTAATATAATAGTGCTAGAGGTATTAAAAACCATAAATATTATAAATATCCTTTAAAAAATCATGTACAACAAAATATACATCCATAATATGTGGTAATAGAAATATAACAATATCATTTCTTGAGATGGTAGTTCATTGTAAACACAAACAGTATGTTTGATACCCCATTGATGGAAGCGTGTGCACATGTAGGTAAAACCATAAAAAATATCTCAATATATTTATGATACTGATTTCATTTTATAATCATGAAATAAAGTTAAATAATGTAATTTGATAATGAAACATGTAAAAATTAATCAGAATGTATATTGTATCTTCTTCGGATAACTTCTATGGGTTTGTACCAAAGGACTTAATGGTTGGCTTCCTAACCCAAGTGAGGCCAATTAATTGAGGAGAGTGATTTTGTGATATAATTTTTTAGTATTTGGAGGGGAAAAGTATCCTAATATGTGTAAATATGTAAGGGGGTGATTTCCAATTTTTAGTGGAGGGGGAGTGGAATTATTGTAATTATAAAAAGGTATACATTATTTCGAGGTCTCTATTATATCATGTGACCTAAATATTAAAAAATAATAATAAAATTGGTTATATGGTATAATAATGTCCAAAAGGATTATTTGACTAATTTCTATGTCATTTATACTATTTGGATTAAATTTTAACACTTATGTAAAAATATTTTGACCTTAATCATTGTAAATATTTTTCTATACATTTCTTAATAATTTTTCCAAATATTTAGTTGACCATGATAGAAATTATTATTTATGAAGATTTCAAATATGATTTCAATTTTCCCATATTTTAATATCATTTTTTCGAGAAATTAATTTAAAAATAAACCTGTATATGTGATTTCAATGTGGGGGGTTCGAGTAAAAATGTTCAAAAGATTGCTATGTTTTTTTATCTGAATTCAAAGTGAAATTTTTATAATAATCTAAATTGTATTTAATTATAGAAAATCTATATAATGATAAATTAAAAAATTAAATAAATAATTTTAAAATTCAAATTATTCAGATGAAAAATAAATTTTCCATTTCAATTTAGTATTATTTAATATTCATCAAAATAATAATGTTATAAGAAATTTGACAAAAATAAACTCCATGAAAATATTGAAATCCCAATTTCAAATATAATTTTTATTTTTTCATTTAAATTTATAATATTCTGAATATTTAGTTTTAAAATTGATGTGATCGTAAAAATTATGAAAATATTCTTTGCAGAAAACATATAGTTTTTATGTGTAAAACTAGATTTCTTATTCTCTTATGCATTTAAATTTTATGAGATGAATTTAAAATAATTTATTAAAATGTTTAAAAATAATTTATTTATTTATATTCAAACTTCACAATATAATTTTTAGGTGACAGGTATTACATAAAATAATAACAAAAACTATATATTATTTTATTGTATAACTCCGGTTTTCACGAAACACATGATTTCAAAGAACACATTGTGGCATGTATAGTACGTTATTGGATTTCTCATCCATTTTAACTTTAAATTAATATCATATTAGTAAGTTTTAAAAAATATGAAAAATAAGTATTCTATCATTTTATAGAATATTAATTGTGTGGTATTGAGGAGGTATCATTATGTGTCTTCTACTGATCCCATGTTAGTGCAACGAAACTATTCTATAGAGCGTTGAAAGTTGAGTAATAAATTTTCTATTTTTGGTGTAAAAATAACTAGAGGGGAACTTTATACTATTTACATGGATTAGTTTTTTTATTACAATAAAATCATTTTTGGAATCACCAATAAATTTTGATTGTATTTTTAAAACATGAAACACACAAATTGGCAATCGAGAGTTTTGGGTATCATGAGTTTCCAAATGAAAAAATATGAGATATATATGGTGGTGTTTTTTATGTGGTATAAATTTACTTCCTAATAAATATATCCTTCCCTTCCACATAAATAGGGTTTATCCCATCATGAATATTATGGTGAAGGGTTTGGATTCTATTCTTTTTTTTGAAATGATCAAAAATATTCCATTATTCTAAAATGAATTAAATTAAATTAGAATTAAGGAAATTATAAAATATTCTTATCTAGAAACTATTTACATGATTTATTGTGGTTTCCTTCTATGAGATAATATGAAATGATTATTGATGGATGACACTATTTTGGAACATTTCCATTAGAGATTGATCCTATTGGTGAATGATCATGATCTAGGTATCATAAAATGATGTATATTAACATTATAATCAAAAAAAATTAGTAGTATGTTTATATCATATATCCCAGAAAATATGGTTTTTTGAAATTATATTAGTGTGTTCATGTGGAGTACCATGAGACCAATTATTGATTCAGTTCACATGTGGTGTGTTTCTCTATGTGTCCATTGAAACATGTGATATATACGATTCATATATGGATTTTTTATGGTCTATACATAAATACATTGAAATGAAATGGTTATATTGTATTTTATTTTATCATCACATATACAGTTTCTATTTCTAGCTATATGATTGAAAAAATTTATATAGATGGATTTGTATCTGCATTTGAGGGGTAATGTGGATTATGTGATCGAATTACGTAGATCTACGAGATTGGGTTGACAATTTAGTTTTAATGTGAAATTCTGTATTTTCATAAGATTGGTTTAATTAATAGTATGCTAAATTCCAAAGAGACATGATACAGATTCTACCTGATTACATCCATTAATAGTGGGCATGACTATCAATTTTATGGTTATATAGATAGATGAAAATTTATTTTAGTATGTCAGTCCCAGTTATGAATTTTCCTTTATTATAAAGTTGAACCATCTAAACATTGTATATTTAAATAATTATTCAGTTGGTATTTGTATGAATTATTGTATATAGATTTCACATTTATTATTGTCATGGAATTAACAATTAATCATTTTGGACTTCTGTTAAGGACTTATTATGGTGGTCTATACGATTTTATAATCACACCTTAGAAGGTGTTGTTGATGAATTAAATGTTTTTTATAAGGGATCATGTAAGGGTCATGTTCCATATGTTGGGTAGATGAGAATGTGTTGCAACATGATGTGAGCTAATGTGATAACAGAATTTGGGTCGTAAATGATTTATCCCATAACATTTATATTTTTCACTATTTTTTTACTATGATATTTTATTTGTATGGATCCCGTATTAGGGTTTGGTTTGTTTCATTTAAATGAAATATTGTTATAGTATGTGATGATACTATTAATTATTATTATTATGTATTTTGTATAATTATTTTCCCATTATTTTAATTATTCCTATTGTTTTCAACCACGGTATCATATTTTTTTTCTATTACCAATGAAATAGTCTCATAATGATTCATATAAATTATTTTATTATAGTAATCATCTACATTCAAATGGATTGGTGCATGATAGGTTATGTTGAAATTAGATCTGAATCCTATTATTTTGAATTGGGTGTTATAATATGTTTTCATAGGGTATATTTCATTTCATTTTATTGTTTTTGGGTTTTGATAGTTAGGATAATATATTGTAGTTAATGAGGGGGAGAAGTTATTTTATTTCCTAGATATCCATTCATAATGGACATAAACATTTCTATGAATTTGGGATTGATTTTATTGGTTTCAATTTTAAAATTCCATTATTTCTCCTTGGGGAACTCCAATTTTTTTGTGAGATTTTTTTTATTTGGGTTAATTCATTTAGCATGATTATGAATGTAGGTTTACATTACATATTCAATTTTTTTTTCATAGAATGGGATTAATTAATTAAATTAATATTTTAATCATAGAATATATTATTCATAAGAAAAAATATTGGAGAGAATATAAGACATAAAATACCTCATATATCATTAGATTCAGAACCAAATAAACATGATACCACCTCTAGGGAAAATATTCAATATGATCCAATGAGAATCAAAAGAAGAATCAACACATAAGTGATAGATTGGATAAAGTATCATTAATATAAATCAAATAAATGAGAGGATTTTTTTTAAAGATATTATATCAAACATAACATTTGTATGCTCATGAATAAACATATGATCAATACAATGAATGATGAAATTTTAAAGAGAAAAGAATTCCAAAGTGAATGATCTCCAAGATCCTTGGTCTTCTTAATTTCCAGAATTAGTAATTACTGTTATAAAATAATTATTAAATGTATTCAAAATACCAAGACAACATTTTTAACAAGTATATAATGACATCACAAGGTAGCTGATATCTATATGATGAATTAATATAGCTTGGATCACCCACCAACATGTTGGTGGAACCTTATACAATTATATAAATTTGTTCAAATAGATCATTATGATGTTGACATTCTATATCCACCTTATATGACATTCCACAATGAAAATGCAGCAATTCACCTCTGGAACCTAGATAACAAAATTGATATCATCTTAACTATAAAATAGAGATCTATTATGACATAGAACATACAATTCTCCCCAGGTAGGAATTTCGGTCCATATAATGTCTTGAATATGAAGGATGCATCAAATAGATATGATCTCATTTCTCCCTCAAAGATGATTCACTATCCCTTGTATTATTACTATATAATAAATGTTCCCATATAAATATGACCATTGGAAATTAAATCTCAAGTATAGAATTTTTTGGACATTCAAATACATCCACTAGTAACTCAAAAAATTATATGTATTCTAATCTCTGAACATCCCCCCAATTCAGGTCTTGGTTAGGATTGGGGTGATACAATCTATGTATAGATATATGGAAGACATAATGAAATCTAATATAATGATTCATCAATTCCAACTGATAAGCTAGCTATCCAATCCAATCAACGATCATTATGGGTTCAATATATCTCTAAGTCAACATCCCTTGTGTCCAATGTCAATGTTGTCCCATCTGATAGAAATCTATGAAGGACACCAGGTCACAAATATAAAAAAAATGATAGTGTTGATCATTTAATAAGATAATGCTGGATAAATTCTATGTAAAATGATCATTGAATATCATGAATTCTCAATGATGTCTCATGAATCATACTTTTCCACATGAAGGAGTCCCCACTAACCACTAATCAATAATGAAATGACCTAAACATGTGAACATAAAAATACTCCATATAATTTATTTTTATATAATTCATTTTATTTTATTATATTAAAACTAAAAAATAACATTATTTTTATCCATGTATCATCTATAATACATGAATCAATCTAAGTGCTTATCCTCAACAATCAGAATAGAACCATCCTTCATGGAATCCCACTATGGATGATATGTTTTACTCAATCTAACATGAGTCACCATTTCTTGTGGGAGGCCATTATTTAATTGGGACGTACAACTATGATCCCTGTCAGAGACAATGGTAGTGTTAACCCCATAAAACATCATAATTTCATAACCATATGGATTTCTATGAAATTTATCTTTGATGGTATTCTCAATCAAAATAAAATGACCTTATTTTTTTAATCGATCCATCGCCACCAAGATTATTTTATCCTATTTGGGATTATATTTTTTTCTAAATATGAATTCAATAGAGACATCATCAAATTTAAAAATTTAAAATTGAATTAGTTATTTTAAAATAAAAGCATTTTGATATTGCAACCTAATTTTCTATATTGTATAACAATTAGACACATAATTCAAAATTTCATGCTTTATCACGAGCCACATTAATGCAATATATTATTATTATAAACATGAATTATTCCATGTTAAATGGCTGATGATGATATATAAAAATAATGAATTCATGATTTTTGAAATGAAATTAGTACCATAAATATATTCCCATCATAAAAAGTTTGTTTAATTCCTCTGAACACAAATTCATACTATTGTTCCCATAGAACAAACACATGGGGATATGATGAAAAAAATTCATTATTTAGAACAATACCTAAATAATCATCATATTAATAGTGATAAAACGGAAAAAAAACCTATAATATTCCACTCCTCATTAACTTCCATGATGGAATTAGACCCAAATTTCATATTTTGAATGTCATCGAAAACATTATTCGTCCCATGGTGATACATACCGTCAATGATAAATTTATCTAGGGACACCACCTATCGCTCATAATGATAGATATATTGTATCAAAGAGACGATAAATCTCATTCTACTATGACTAAAACATATTGCAAATCTCTTACATAAATTATAATTTCACCAACATGTGATATTATAAATAACAATAGTGAGTTCTGTGTCATGAGGTTAATAATTATTTTGATGTGAACAATGATAAATATAGAACTATTTTAGAATTCAATCATCATTTACATAAATAAATACAATTATAACACCAAATTTATCATAATAAACCAATCATCCCGTTAATGGTTCTAGTTTTATCATATTGTTATTTGATATAAGATGTCATTTTAACGAATCAAAATATGCATGAAACCTTAAAGTCTATATTAATTTCATCCATTTTTTGGAATGATTATTAAGGGGTATTATAGTGTTTAAAAATATATTATAAACTGTCATGACCCATCCTTGGACCCATGCTGTGACTAGCCCAAGCCTGCCTCCCAAAGGGAAGGGGCTGGCGACTAGCACCAAAGGCGAAAAACCCTATAACTGGGAAGGCATTGCCTTTAAGAAACGTAACCACACACACAACAAGAGAACAAGCGGAATCAAACCCTTAGTAAGGCAATATAACAAGTGTGCTAAAAGAACAAAGGGGGCCGGAAATACAAGACCAACAGTAAAGTACAAGAAAAATACAAACAACAGGAAGGTGTCAAGATGCTCCTGGATCATCCTCCGGAGTCCCTACCTAAAGGGTAGGTACAGATGGACACCTCATCTCTCTACGTTCGTCTATCATCTTCGGGTACCGTCTCATCATGGATTCCACCTCTGGGTACCCTCTCATCGTCAAGTCCACCTCCGGGTACCGTCTCGTCGTGCAGTCCTCCTCCGGGTACTGTCTCATCGTCACGTCCACCTCCGCGTACCGTCTAGCTCTACAAGCCTCAACCTCGATCAGTTTTGTCCATCATTTTCATCTAACACAACGAGGTTCGGGCATAGACCGTGCATGGGTGAGTATACGCTACTCAGTAGGGACCCCGAGACCCGCGAAGGTGTCCCAGAATCTACAAATGATAATCCACAAAGGAAAGATACAATCACGAAGTATCAACCAACACTACATAGGTATATGCCCATACATATACCAAAGTCACCAATTCTATTTCATCTCCAACATCCGAGCCCAAGTTCGATCACGTCCACACAGGAGAAAACAAAACAATCCACATAGGATAGCACAACCCAAACCACATAGGAAAGCAAGTCAATCATATCGAAGATAATGATTGAATTTCAAGACTCAGCTCACATAGGTATACTTCTTCATAAGGTGATCGAGATGATCATATGTAGCAACTGATTCATCTAGCTAGGACCCATGTATGATACAAGTACTATAGTCGTTGCTGCCGAACCAATGGAGGATTCTGGTATGGTTGTCTTCACCGTCGAACCCACAGAGGATTCCAGTACGGTTGTCGTCATTGCCAAACCCAAGGAGGAATTCAGTGCAGTCATGGTCATCGAACCCACGGAGGATTCTATTAGAAAGTCTTCACCGTCGATCCCACATAAGATTTCAGTACGGTAGTCTTCATCGTCGAACCCACAGAGGATTCCAGTACGAAAGTCTTCATCATCGAACCCACGGAGGATTCCAGTATGAAAGTCTTCAACATCAAACCCACATAGGATTTCAGTACGATAGTCTTCATCGTCAAACCCACATAGGATTTCAGTAATAAATCCTTCATCGTCGTACCAACATAGGATTTTAGTACGGAAGTATTCATCATAAAACCCACATAGAATTTCAGTACGGAAGTCTTCATCGTCGAACCCACATAAGATTTCAGTATGGTAGTCTTCATTGTCGAACCCACATAGGATTTCAGTACGGAAGTCTTCATCTTCGAACCCACATATGATTTCATTACAGATTTCTTCATCGTCGAACCCAGATAGGATGTCAGTACGTAAGTCTTCATCATCGAACCCACATAGGATTTCAGTACGATAGTCTTCATCGTCGAACCTACATAGGATTTCAGTACGGAAGTCTTCATCGTCGTCGCAGCCAGCTCTTGAGTTCCCGCACACAGCACGATCGATTCCGGGAGGGTTCGCTCTTCGAGCCAAATGGGTCGATACATCAACTGACACGTAGTCCATAGATGATGTACCTCAAAGTTTCGCCTCCTCGATAGGAACTCATCATGACAGACGGCGCGTCAATCGGACGCCCGGTCTGAGAGTTAATGGCTTTTTTGTCCCAGGGGCCCGGTTGGATTCTAAGCCAAAACCAACCCAATCGTACTCCAACTGGGTCCAAACCTTGAGCGGAGTAAGCCAAAAGGACCGTCTCACTAAGTGGAAACCAACAAAGTCGATGGCACGCCAATCAGACGTCCGAAGCTCACGTTATAAGCGTTTCCGCTCCGAGGGCCCGATTGGTTTCGTGTTCGAACCAACCCGGTCATACTCCATGTTCTCCTAACCCGTGAGTGTAATATACCGAAACGACCGTATCTATCCAAGGATCCCAACACAACTGACGATGCATCGATCGGAGGTATGAAGCCTATGATAAGGGAAAATGACTGAAAATAGTCTGAAATGGGGGGTCTGGGCCCGGTCCGACACAGCCCAACCCCCCCCCCCCCTGAGTCGGCCCGAACCAGGTCCAAGTCTGGCTTGGTGGGCGTGTCCTGGCCCAGCCCTGCCCACGCAACCCTGCTCGGCTCGGCCGGGTGGCTCACTAGCTCGACCAGTGGCCGAGCATGGGGGGACGTGGTCCCCCCTTCATTCGCCAGTGGATGCAGCGAGCGCCACATCTGCACCGGATCCCATGCGGTAGTGGGATCCGGTCACCCCGCTGCCGCCATGGCTTCAGCCACGGCGGATCCTGCCGGCGGCACGCCATGGCGCCGCCATCTCCGGACACTGGCACCGCTGCGCCGGCGTGGCTCACCGGCAGCGCCTTCTGCGGACCACCAAACGCGCTCTGGTGGTCCGTTTTTCCCGTCGTATGCGCCTGTGGCTCTCCCGGGACACCTACATTACTGCGAAGGCCTCAAATCACTATTGTGGTCCCATTCCATCAATTCCGTCGATCCGCGAACCGACAAAAAAGAATCGGTGGGTTTAGACTTGTTCGTTGGTCCGCACCCACAGCGTTAATGGTTCAAACGACTTCGAATAATTTAAAACATATGTCGATGATATAATCCATATAAATTAAATTAATCCAAACCCCCTACCTCAAGCATTGTTGAACAAGGGTTCGTCGCGGAAGAAGGCTCTGTAAGTGTTATCGGCATCGCGGTACACAGCGTCACGGGGAAGAGGATCGTTGGCATCGCGGTGCACGGCGTCGCGGGGAAGAGGATCGTCGGCGTCGCGGTACATGTCGTCGCGTTGTCGATCTACGGGGAACTAGAGTTCTTCGTCGTCTTCCATCAGAGGCTGGCATTTATCGTCGTTCTTCGCGTTCTCCAACGAAGAAGATGAATATTCAAAGGCTTTGAGCAAATCCTCTCCAATCCTTCTCGCACAACGAAACAACCAAATAAAATAAGGTGTTTCTTTATTTTATTTCTCATGCCAAGCCTTAATTGAAATACAAAATTAATACAAAGTTTAATTAACATATGTTGACCAATTAATGAGGAGTTTAATAATCAAAATAAATGTGAGAGTTGACTTGTCATTTAAGAGGTGGTGCGTGTCACGACCCTTCCTAGGGGCTCGTGACGTGACTACCCCAAGCCCACCCCCCATAGGAAATGGGCTGGTGAATAGCATCAAGGCGAAATTCCCGGTAAAAAGGGAAGGCATTTCCATTGTAATGTAAACAAACACCACAGAGTATGAAACCAGAAGTAAACACTAAGTAAAAAATGGGTACAACAGTAAGTGCGGAAAAGTAAGTGGGCCAGAATACAAACCCAAACTGAATGTGAAATACAACTAAAAAAGGAAGTACATCAACTGAAAAGTAAAGCTGAAACGTTGGACAGTCCACTGGTAGTCCCACCTGAAGGGTGGGTATATATATCCTCCACAGCTCCTCAGGTCCATTCATCCGCTCCGAGTATGCCCCATCTAGTGGTCCACCCCCGGGTACCGACCTGCTCCTCGTGCCTCAACCACGATCAGCGATGTCCGTCGTCTGCAACCAACACAACGTAGTGCGGGCATAACCCGTGTAGGGGTGAGTATAAGCTACTCAGCAGGGACCCCGAGACCCCCGAAGGTCTCCCAGAATCCACAAAGGATAATCCACAAAGGAAAGATATAATCACAAAGTAAAATCCGACACTACTTAGGTATATGCCCATACATATACCTAAGTTATATATTCCAGTTCAGCTCCAACATCCGAGCCCAAGTTTGATCACGTCCACACAGGATATAACAACACAATCAACATAGGAAATCAAACCAAGATTCAGCTCACACAGGTATACTTCTTCGTAAGACGATATAGATGATCTGATATTGCCACTGATTCATCTAAGCTGTCGGACCCACACAGGATCGATAGGTACTAACCCCCACAATGACCCATAATGGATCGATAGGTAACTAACCCCCGCAATGACCCACACAGTATCGATAGGTAACTAACCCCCGCAATGACCCATACAGGACCAGACCCACATAGGATCTGTAGGCGCTGGCCCACACAAGACCGTTGAGCGCTGACCCACATAGGATCAGACCCACACAGGATCGGTAGCACTGATCCACGTAGGATCGCTGATTGTTGTAGTCGTCGCCGTCGAATCCACGGAGGATTCCTGCACAGTCATCATTGTCGTCGCAGTCGCAGCCAACACTAGGGTTCCCGCACACAACAAGCTTGTTCAGGAGGGTCCGCTCCACGAGCTGAGGGGCTGATACATCAACTGACACATAGTCCGGAGTTGATGTATCCAAATGTTCTATATTGTCAACAGGAACTCAACGTCACAGACGGCGCGTCAATCGGACGCCCGGTCTGAGAGTTATTGGCTTTTTCGTCCTAGGGGCCCGGTTGGTTTTTCAGTCAAAACCAACCCGACCATACTCCAACTGCATCCAAAACTCATTCGGAGTAAGCCAAAATGTCCTTCTCACTAAAAGGAATCCAACAATGTCGATGACATGTCAATCGGACGTCCGGAGCTCAAGTTATAAGTGTTTCCGCTCCGAGGGCCCGGTTGGTTTCGTGTACGAACCAACCCGGCCGAACCCAAAGTACTCTGAAACCTTGAGTGTAGTATACCGAAACAACCGTCTCGATCCAAGGATCACCACGTAACTGGTGTTGCATCGATCGGAGGTCCATATCCCATATTATGGGTAACAGACAGAAAATTCCGGTATATGGGGGGGTTCGGGTCCGGTTTGACCCGGCCCAGTACCCCCTGGGTCGGCCCAAACTGGGTCGACCCAACTCGGGTCCAGGTCCGGCCCGCTTGGGCGCGGCCCGGCCTGGCGGTCGGGCCGAGCAGCTCGGCCCGACGCGCTGGCGCTGGCCATGCGGCCGCGCATAGGGGCGCCACCCCCTTTGATGAAATCGCGGCCCAATGTGTGGGCCGCCCCTTTACAACGGACGTGGGCGAGTGTCGCGTCCCACCTCCCTCAGTCCCACGCTGTCATGGAACCTGCAACCTGCCATCGCGGCTTGAACCGCGGTGGCTCTTCTCGGAGGCGCGTCGGGCGCCGCCTCCTCCGGCCGCTGGCAGAGTGTTCCGCGGACCACCGGACGAGCTCAGGTGGTCGGCTTTGCCTATCGTCTTCGCCAACAACCATTCCGGGACCGGTTCTTAACTGCGAAGACCTCAAAATGCCCGTGTGGCCTGCTTCATCGTTGCCCGCTGATCCGCACACCAAGAACGAAGAGACAGTGGGTTCGGACTTGTTCGTTGGACCGCACCCACCGCGTTAGCGGTTTTAAAAGGCTTCTGACAATTTTAAAACACACGCTGAGGATATAAATCACATACATTTAATAGAACCAAATACCCCTACCTCAAGCGTCGTCGAGCGAGGTTCCGTCGCGAAATTGCACGTCACGGAAGAAGGAACATCACGGAAGAATCATCGTGGAAGAAGAGTCGTGGAATGAGGATCGTCGCGTCCCGGAGAAAGGATTCGTCAGCGTCGCTTCGTCGATCTCCGAGGATCCGGCGTTCCTTTGGACCTTCGTCGGAGGACGGTGTTCTTCGCATTCTTCGTGTTCTTCGCATTCTTCGCATTCTTCGTCGAGGAGAATGAACTTCATGAACCTGAGAGAATTCTCCCAATTCCTCTCGCACAACAAACTCTAATAAAATAATAATTGTATTATTTTATTAACACAAGACAACGTTTGAATTTCAAGAAGATACAACCAAATAATTGAATTAATTTAGGGGTTTAAAACCTCCCAATTATTGAGGCGTTTATTACCCAGAAAAAATTCAAGGGTTGATTTCATTTAAAAGGGGGTGCGGGTGCGTTACTTAATTTAAGGACGGGGGGTTGAAAAGGTTGAAAGAAATGGTGGGGCTCGTGTGGGCCCCACCCCACAAATATCTTACATAGTGGTATAGGTTATTGTGGGTCCCACTTTAACCTCTTTAACATAGGTTAAACAACTTGAAATAAAATAAATTGGTAGCACCATTTAATTTTATTCATTTATTTAACCTGAATATTTAAAAAACACACCCGAGAAAACTTAACTCCGGAAAAGGTGTTTCTAAGCAATTACCAGCGCTGTGATTCTATCATTATCCTTGGATTTCGATTCCGTGCACCGGTTCAAAAGTTAGAAAAACCCGCTCATTCGTTCACTGAACGTACCCGAGATAGTCTTCGGAAAATGATTCCGGGCGCACCGGGCCTCAGAATCAGGTGCCGTTAGAAAATGCGCTCTTCTAAAATTCCCAAAAAAATTAAGAAAAAATTTCCTTGAATTTTACTGGTCTTTACAGTGAGGGTGAGTTACAATATTAAATGCTCAAGGGAGGTGAAAAGTAAATAAAGAGGTGGGGCTTGTGTGGTCCCCACCACACTAATATCCTACCTAGGGAGTTAGGAACTAGTGGGTCCCACCCCAACCTTCAAGCATTGGTTTAAACTACCTAAAATAAAAATAAAATTGGTTGAACAAATTTTATTTTATTCATTACTTATCCCACTATTTTTAATAAACACACTCGAGCAACGCATCTCTAGAAAAGGTGTTCTTAAGCAACTACCGGCACTGCAGTTCCATCGGTGCCCTAATATTTCGATTCCAAGCACCGGTAAAAAAGTTCGGAAAACCTAATCATTCGTTCACTGAACGTACCCGAGATAAACTTCAGAAATTGATTCCGGGAACACCGGGCCTCAAAACAGGTGCCGTCAGAATCTACATTCTTGTAAAATCCCAAAAAAATTTAAGAAAAAATTTCCCTTGAGTTTTACGGGTCTTTACATTACTCCCACCTCGGGGATTTACGTCCCTGTAATAATACATCATAAACTAGGGGAACAAAAGTGGGTACTGAGCATGCATCTGATCCTCCCACTCCCAAGTGCTCTACTGGAGGTTCCTGTGCTGCCATCTGATGCGCACTAGAGGAATCGACCACCCATGTAGGACCCGCTCCTATCGATCCTCGATCTCCACCGGGACCTCTGCAAAAGCTACCCCATTGTCAGGTTCTAGCTCCCCATGGCCGATGATATGTGTCGGGTCATGCACGTATCTCCTCAGTTGAGATACGTTGAAGTCGTTGTGCAACCGGTACAACTGAGGTGGTAGAGCAAGGTGACAAGCAACCTCGCCTATCCCTCTAAGGACCTAGAATGGTCCGATGAAGCGTCGAGATAACTTTCCGCCTTGGCCAAATCTTAGAAATCCACGTCGCAGTGAGACCCGCAAGAAAACCTGGTCACCATCCTCGAACTCTAGTGGACTCTACCTCCTGTAAGCATAAGACTTTTGTCAGCTCTGAGCTGTCCTCTTTCTATCTTGGATGACCTGGACCTTCTCTAGTCCTACTAGAGCTGATAATATTTCTTCTTTGCCGATAAGAGAAATCTTGTCTCGTCCACTAGATGAACCACATTCTCTGCCTAATACAGTCAATACCGACATGGATGATACTAATCCATTCCAAGGATGACGTCGTAAGGCCTCGACTCTACTACCAAGAGATCCAACCGTTACTCTCATCTCCAAGGGTTGAGTCACACTGTCGGCATCAGTTTGTGGTCACTGGGTCTCCCCCAGTAGGTATCTCAAAAGTGAGGGTCAAGTCAATAGTTTTAAACCGGAACCTCTCAGTAACCACACAAATAGAGGACATAAAATTAAATTCCACAAATAAAGGTGTCTTTTATTACTGTAGCTCAAAGTACAAAGACACAAAGCATCCACAACCAAACATCAACAAGGCTAGAAGCAACATGAACAAATGTTTCCATGTCTGCATCTAGTCCTGCTCCTGTCCATCTGCTCTACTAGTGTCTACACTGGCTGGAAAACCTAACAATCAACTCCATTAATTCCTCTACTGCCTGGGAACTATCTCGCCTCAAAATTTCGGAGGCCTATGCTACCCAACGGGTGGTGGTGGTGCTGGTACACCACCCGAAGGTTTCAAAATAGTAAGAAGGCCCCACACCAGAACCTCATCTCTCGGTGGGATGTCATCGTGTACCATTTTTCAGAAAACCTAGATGGATGTCTTTGTAGAGGCATCCTGATAAGGAACAGGTGCACCACGGTCAAACAGTATGCCTGGTGAGATGAAACAAAGTAATCACTAAGAAATCTTTTGAAACACACAAGAAATCAATGTTTTCGTGCACTGAGTCGAAAATCAGAAGTCAGGGTCCTGGTGTACAGATACGTCGGCCGCCGCACCAAAACTAGACTCCCTGGACTGATAAACACACGCAATACCCTTAACACTATCTCTTCAAACAATAGAAAGATCAGAGTCCTGAGTTCTATGGTAGAATAGAACTCCTCTGCTACCAATTTTTCACAACACATCCTCGGACCTATACCGTGACTACCCTAATCCCGCCTCCCATAGGCCAGGGGCTGGTGACTAGCAGCAAAGACGTAAATCCCTATAACTGGGAAGGCATTGCCTTTAAGAAACGTAACCACATACACAACAAGAGAACAAGCAGAAGAAAACACTAAGTAAAGAAATATGACAAGAGTGCTAAAAGTACAAAGGGGGCAAGAAATACAAGCCCAATAATAAAGTACAAGAAAAAGTCAAACAGAAGGTAGGTGTCAAGCTGCTCCTGGATCGTCCTCCAGAGTCCCTAACTGAAGGGTCGGTACAGATGGCCACCTCAACTCTCTATGTTCGTCTGTCAGCTCCGGGTACCGTCTCATCTTGGAGTCCACCTCCGGGTACCCTCTCGTCGTCACGTCCACCTACGGGTACCGTCTCGTTGTGATGTCCACCTCAGGGTACCGTCTCGTTGTCACGTCCACCTCCAGGTACCGTGTAGAGACCCGAAGCTTGACTTACATGGACATTACATTACATTTGCAGAATACTTAGTACATAACAAGAAACACACACACAAGGATCGCAATAGTTTAGTGTCTTTGGAAACTCGGAATATAATCTTCTAATCGTGGTGAAAGATCTTCAACATCTCCCATAAAGATATTCCTTTTTTTATACCAAAAACCATTCTTTATATCCTTGGGAAAAGAAAACATAAAAGGGTGAGCTCAAATGCTCAGTAAGGGTAAACAAAAGAAATATCAATCACATCATATACAGAAGAACATAGCTTTTGGAAATCTTAACCTGCAAAAGAGCTCATAATATCATAACATGGGATAAATCATAGAAGTGAAATGTAATACCAATAATCATAAATTAAAACATGAAACTTTGTGGCATACACACATAATCATAGAGAATCATTTATTGTTAGTCAAGAATCATTTCCAAGACTATCTTAGTGGACAAAGTCCCTTTCTGAACCAGGTCACCCTCGTTTCAGTCCTGTTTCACTGAACCGGTATAACCTACCATTCCAGCCATGGCTATCTCATGAGATATAAAATCTTTACCCAATGCATTGGAGGGAGATATAGGTCCCACCCGTCTCACAATGATACCATTCTTATGTGTTCCACAAAATCATAAATCATACATCATTTCATAACCCATGTAATAAAAATGGGAATCTTAAACATCATGACATCATAAAAAAAATTCATATAAGATAAAGAAATTCAAAAAAAATATAATTCCATCTCAAAATAATCAAATCAATGTAATAATAGGGATAAAAAACAGAAACCTTTATTATCTTAGATGGAAAAGAATTTTGATAAAACACTTGAACTTCATTCTTGAGGAAAATACCCTTTCTACTTCAAAAATACTTTTCCTTTCTTAACATGTCATCCAATTTAAAACTAAAAGAAGTTGATTAAAAATAAACATGAAAACTTGTAAAGGATGCTTCTTGGAAATAATTTTTTAAAAATCCATACATTCCATATAAGTTAAAAAACATTCTTTTCGTACTTTTGTCAGAAAAGTCAAAAAAGTACATCGTATGAAAAACGACAAAAGATTCCTTTCATATATTTTACTAAAAACTCACCGAAGGGTACAATAGGATTTAAACAATTGTAGGTGAATGTAAATAATATTACATATTGAGGAAACATGGATTTGGATGATAAAATACACCCCAGTAAATACCAAAGTATAAATAATCTCGGATAAAAATGAGATTGTGATATTTTCCCTTACCTTAAGTCTGACTTGCTTTGTAAGTGTCTGAACCTCCTGTATAATGAATTAAATCTTGTTATTGACTTATTCCAGAATCATATTAATTGTTATTATATCATATATGGTCCACTTATGACTTTATATTACCCGTTCTTTTGTAAATTAATGTTAAAGTAGCGTTTTGGGTAAAATCGTATCATTTGTCGTTTGAGTTTTTAACATGTAATTATTAATATGATTACTTGGATCATGATTAATTATATCCAGAATGTAAAACATGATTTATATATAATATATATTCAGAATATATATATATATATAATATATCGATAAATGAAATGAAATACAACGTTCATGGAGACGGTAGTCTGTACGTACGCATGAACGCTGTTTTCGTTTCCATATTGAATTGAATGGAATTAAGTAGATGAAATAAATATAAATAAATCCAGTATCATTATTATGTCATATATTTAATTAGTACTTACTATATATACTTTATAATCATTCATGAATGGTTAATCATTGAGAATGAATCTCATCGCGTCGTGGAGACGGTAGTCCGTACGTACGCACGAGCGATGATATAATTCCCATGGTCATGGAATTGTGTTGAAGTGTATGTATACTATTTCAGTATCAATATCACTTTATAATAATCATATATAGTTACTCATTGCACCATTATACCAATCCAATTAAGGTGGTGACGGAAAATAGATTACACCAAGGCGGGGAGACGATATTCCGTACGTACGCACGCGTGGTGATTTCCTTTTTCCGTAGGATGTATAGAAGGTTAATTAGAGTTGTTAAATATTTATAATAACAGATCAGTATATACGAAATACTGATGTTATTACTTTATCATGAAACAACTAAATAATAAGAAGTTGAAGAAGAAATAAATTGAAAAAGATCGGTAATGGATATTACCTCTTTTTGAGGCGCCTTCACTTAACCTCTACTTAAAGAACTAAGGATGGTCTTTGAAGAAGACCAGAACCTATAGGATGATACTAGGAAAGTGGAGAAGAGATTTTGGCAGGTTTTTTCCGAGCATAAATGCTCAAATTGGTGTGAGGAGGAGAGGGAGGAGGTGCCCTTTTATAAGGGAGGAGAGGGGCATCTTAGGAAAATCTCAAAATATTATTTTATATTAAGGTCAAATTCAGTTTATAATGGTTAAAAATGGTCTTATTTAGAAGATAAAGTGGGGATTGCTCGAAATCCTCTCATACAATAGGATTTAGACAAGTTTAGGTTATTATTTTAACCTTATCAATTAGATTTAACTCTAAGTTAAATAATTTAACTTTTACCGTGTCTTTTTTTTTCTTACACTATATGGTTAATAAACTTACTATATGAAGCCAAACGAACCCCAAGTTGTTTATTATTAATATATATATCCTTATCTAAGTCATTTGGCCGAAGCTTATATTTTTAGGAATTAAATAACAATTAATAATATAATATTTGTTTTTAAAACTAATTCATGTCAATTTTGACACTATTTGGTACATGATTTTTATGAAATTACTAACAGAATGATAAGTTCGAACCAAGTTACTTAAATAAACAATAACATCTCATATTAACCTATAAAATTAGTTCAAGTCATAAAAAGTCTCCAATTACATTTATTTGGGCATTTATAACATCAATTATGTTAATATTTTCTTAAAAAGGTAATTACTGCATTATCGTTGTGTCATAAATAAATTAAATTATTTAAAGTATAAAAATTACAAATAAAATACCATTATGTAGGAAATATTTTTCTCTTTCTAATTAATATTTATAGTCTAAATTATATTATGTATAACCCTATATTAAAAATGTTTTAGTAAATAAACTTTGATTTTAACTCTTTTAACTCTTCTTTGAATTAAATAATAATAAATGTCCTAATCTAATCCAAGTGGGCCTAAATGATAATATTTTACACTTAAGGTTGTTTTTTGGTCTAGATAAACTTGTACAATAGGATTAGGACATGTGTTAGGGAAATATTAATATCATTATTACCCTTAATTACCCTATTTACTTTTAACCGTGGTAAATAAAAGTAAAAAGGTACTATTCACCAAAAATTATTTTCATCTCATGGAAACACATTTTATTTATTGACATCAACCGTGTCTCTTGGATTTTTGAAATTTCATTCACAGAAGCGGTAAAATTAAGATTTATGAAAAATATTTTTTTTAACTACCACTTAGTAGTTTCACTATTCATCAAAAATTGAAGTTTTTCAGAAAAATGCCAAAATTTCACACTAAGATATAATTGATATTCCGAATTCAAAAATGATTTCTATTTTACAAAATTCCCAACATATAAGTTGCATTAATTATTTTTATAATTAATTTCTGCTGTCACAACAAGTAGCGTGTTTTTAAGAGATAATAACTATCAAAAGATTAACACTTGTTTATGTCTGGTGTAAATGTGAAATTACATTCAATGACCAACATTGTATTGAATTGTAAAAATACATTCCAAATATACTTTAAAACCACTCAAATTAATAATTTATCACTATTAATTATTTCGATTAAAAAAGTTGTTTTTAATTAAATTTTAGTAATTTTCAATATTCATCCGAAAATGAAATTTATCCGAAAAGTATCAAAATTTCACCTTAGGCTAAATTCAATACTCCGAATCCAAAAATGAAGTCCATTTTGAGAGATAAAATTTCTAAAATTTTAAAAGGTGGTTATTACTATTCATAACGGCTAGTTTTAATAATATTTTAATAGCATATCGTTGTTTAGTGAAACTCGGTATTGCGTACTACACACGCTATCGAGGAAGGTAACGATTGCGTGTAATACAAGGCAAGTCAAGGATGCGTGTTGTGAAATCTTCTTCTGGTGTAGCGTACAACACAAGACATTAGTGAAATTAAAAAGAATATTTTTCATAAAATATTAGGCTGTTACATTCTACCCCCCTTAAAATGAATTTCGCCCCCGAAATTCGTCGGGGTTATAAATGGTTTACTATTCAAAAGTTTCTTTAATAGAAACCCACATCGTAAAAAGGAATACCAAAACCAATCTTTAAAAACAAAAGTATGAAACTTAACGGTTACCCAAATAAACTAATCACTGGGTTTCCACATAGGTGAAAATATGGATATGGAAGAAAAATCTAACCATCATGTTATGATGGAGAGTGGTAGAGAACATGGCTATGGAAAATCCAACAATCACAAATCCATAAATTTGTGATGATCTGAGGTACCATCTGATTAATCAGATATAAGAGCACTAGGACAACATTTTTGGTTTTCAATATCGTTTCCCTAAAGATAAAGAATTTGAATTAGAATTAATTCTTACTTTATTTGGGTACAATCTCACTGTTGTTCATGCCTTGAACAATTTACACTTCATCACTTAAATAAATGAAGTTGAATTTGTTATTCGTGAAGTGTTAGCAGATCAGGTGATAGAATGACAGGTCATTCCATCTGTCTCAAACAAAAGGTTAGAAAAAGTTATTAAATAGACATAAGTCATTCTATAGTGAGATTAATCATATATGGTTCCTGAAATGGACTTATACTAGTTTCTACTAAACAGGGACTTCCTGTAGGCCAGTGGTAGGCGATAAAGGCCAGTCGCACTTCGGTTGTGGGTTCGATTCCCATAGCCTTGTCCGACGCGATGGGCTGTCGCCCGTCCTGCAGGTTGTCCTTTTTCTAAAACTACATTACTATAACATCCCATCAATAATATCGAAAAAAAATTTCTATCCTTAAACAATACTAATTTATGTCCAACATAATCCATTCTAGTTTTCAGGCTTATCCATAATACTGTAGTCCATTGTCTTAATATAGTGAAAATGATTACCAAAGATTTAATACCATCGTTGATCCCCATATATCATAAGATATGTTTTGTTGGTCACATTCCATACATTCAAAGGCCTTAATCATGTATTCTCTTGAATACCCATTGAACCTTAGTGAAAACATGAATGCAGTTAAAAGTTAACACTTTCCACATACCAAAATCCTAAAAATTATTTATACTCAGACCATTATATCACTTAGTCCTTATATCAATCATGAGCTCATGAATACAATCAAACATCTCATTATCGCCTTATCCCTTCATTATGCGCATATCATCTACATTCCAAAAATATCTGAATAACCTTTCATGGATACTGGTACTATTAATCATACACATTAAAAACTCAAGGAAAGACAACAATGTAACAATCCTTAGATGTCTCTTTATTCCATAGTACTATGAGATTACTTATACAACATTACACATGATAAACATGTCATCATTCCACTACATTCTTAAACCATTGACTGAGATTCAACAATTCTTTCATTTCACATATCATTTGTAGTCTCTTCATCATCATCAACATAAATACTACCCATACGACCATACCGATTCTCTTCATGAGACTTTCCCTTAGGGCATTGGTTTTCATAATGCCCGTACATTCCACATTTAAAACATTTAACCATTGTTGATGTCGTAGCAATACCATTATCCTCATCCATGGTGTTAACTGAACCTTTTTTTTCACTTACTTGCTTTGTGTCCTTCTTTTCCACTCCCAAAACATCTTCCTGTTCCTTTGAAACATTCTCCTTGATGCCTTTTCCCACATGATTTACATAGGGGAAATTGAACTTTCTTTCCTCTATGATCATCATGAAACTCCATCTTTCTCTTATTAGCCGAGTCAGGAAACTTACCAAATTTTACTTTATTGATCATATTATGAGATTGCTGATTCGACATAATAATGATTATTGGACTTCCAAATCCCATTTCATTTTGAAGAATATCATTCCATTTTCCCTCATATCCTCCATTATCGTGAATCATCTTGTTTCCATCCATTTTCTAAAACCCAAAAAGAATAGTGTGAGAGGAAAAAATCATGCTAGGGAAAACAACATAATAAAGGGGGAGTATCCTCAATATCTAACATCTTAGGTTAAATTCTATGATCGTTACAGTAGTTCTAGGACTGTATCCTATACGTATACATATCCTTAGGGACATCCCTAGACATACCTTATAAATATCTCTAGGGATCTCACTAAAGTTCTTGCATCCTTGTTTCCAAAGGTTGACTAAACCTTTCCTCTGATACCAACTGTAGAGACCCGATGCTTGACTTACATGGACATTACATTACATTTGCAGAATACTTATTACATAACAAAAAACACACACAGAAGGATCGTAATAGTTTAGTGTCTTTGGAAACTCGGAATATAATCTTCTAATCGTGGTGAATGATCTTCAACATCTCCCATATAGATCTTCCTTTTTTTTATACCTAAAACCTTTCTTTATATCCTCGGGAAAAGAAAACATAAAAGGGTGAGCTCAAATTCTCAGTAAGGGTAAACAAAAGAAATATCAATCACATCATATACATAAGAACATAGCTTTTGGAAATCTTAACCTGCAAAAGAGCTCATAATATCATAACATGGGATAAATCATAGAAGTGAAATGTAATCCCAATAATCATAACTTAAAACATGAATCTTTGTGGAATACACACATAATCATAGAGAATCATTTCTTGTTAGTCAAGACTCATTTCCAAGACTATCATAGTGGACAAAGTCCCTTTCGGAACCGAGTCACCCTCGTTTCAGTCCTGTTTCACTGAACCGGTATAACCTACCATTCCAGCCATGTCTGTCGCATGAGATATAAAATCTTTACCCAATGCATTGTAGGGAGATATAGGTCCCACCCGTCTCATAATTATACCATTCTTATGTGTGCCACAAAATCATAAATCATACATCATTTCATAACCCATGTAATAAAAATGGGAATCTTAAACATCGTGACATCATAAAAAAATTCATATAAGATAAAGGAATTCAAAAAATATATAATTCCATCTCAAAATAATCAAATCAATGTAATAATAGGGATAAAAAAAACAGAACCCTTTATTATCTTAGATGGAAAAGAATTTTGATAAAACACTTGAACTTCATTCTTGAGGAAAATATCCTTTCTACTTCAAAAATACTTTTCCTTTCTTAACATGTCATCCAATTTAAAACTAAAAGAAGTTGATTAAAAAAAACATGAAAACTTGTAAAGGAAGCTTCTTGGAAATAATTTTTTAAAAATCCATACATGTCATATAAGTTAAAAAAACATTCTTTTCGTACTTTTGTCGGAAAAGTCAAAAAAGTACCTCGTATGAAAAACGACAAAAGATTCCCTTCATATATTTTACTAAAAACTCACCGAAGGGTAAAATAGGATTTAAAAAATTGTAGGTGAATGGAAATAATATTAAATATTGAGGAAACATGGATGTGGATGATAAAATACAACGCAGTAAATACCAAAGTATAAACAATCTCGGATAAAAATGAGATTGTGATATTTTCCCTTACCTTAAGTCCGACTTGCTTTGTATGTGTCCGAACCTTCTGTATAATGAATTAAATCGTGTTATTGACTTATTCCAGAATCATATTCATTGTTATTATATCATATATGGTCCACTTATGACTTTATATTACCTATTCTTTTGTAAATTCATGTTAAAGTAGTGTTTTGGGTAAAATCGTCTCATTTCTCGTTCGTGTTTTTAACTTGCAATTATTAATATGATTACTTGGATCATGATTATTTATATCCAGAATGTAAAACATGATTTATGTATAATATATATTCATAATAAATATATATATATATATATATAATATATCGATAAATGGAATGAAATACACCGTTCATGGAGACGGTAGTCCGTACGTACGCATGAACGCTGTTTTCGTTTCCATATTGAATTGAATGGAATGAAGTAGATGAAATAAATATAAATAATTCCAGTATCATTATTATGTCATATATTTCATTAGTAATTACTATATATACTTTATAATCATTCATGAATGGTTAATCATTGAGAATGAATCTCATCGCGTCGTGGAGACGGTAGTCCGTACGTACGCACGAGCGATGATATCGTTCCCATGGTCTTGGAATTGTGTTGAAGTGTATGTATACTATTTAAGTATCAATATAACTTTATAATAATCATATATAGTTACTCATTGATCCATTATACCCATCCAATTAAGGTGGTGATGGAAAATAGATTACACCACGGCGTGGAGACGGTATTCCGTACGTACGCACGCGTGGTGATTTCCCTTTTCCGTAGGATGGATAGAAGGTTAATTAGAGTTGTTTCATATTTATAATAACATATCAGTATATAAGAAACACTTATGTTATTACTTTATCATGAAACAACTAATGAAGAAGAAGTTGAAGAAGAAAGAAATTGAAAAAGACCGGTAATGGATATTACCTCTATTTGACGCGCCTTCACTTAACCTCCACTTAAAGAACTAAGGATGGTCTTTGAAGAAGACCAGGACCTATAGGATGATACTAGGGAAGTGTATAATTGATTTTTGCAGGGTTTTCCGAGCATGAATGCTCAAATTGGTGTGAGGAGGAGAGGGAGGAGGTTCCCTTTTATAAGGGAGGAGAGGGGCATCTTAGGAAAATCTCAAAATATTATTTTATATTAAGGTCAAATTCGGTTTATAATTGTACAAATGGTCTTATTTAGAAGCTAAAGTGGGTATGGGTCTAAATCATCTCATCCAATAGGATTTAGACAAGTTTAGGTTATTATTTTAACCTTATCAATTAGATTTAACTCTAAGTTAAATAATTTAACTTTTACCGTGTCTTTTTTTTCTTACACTATATGGTAAATAAACTTACTATATGAAGCCAAACGAACCCCAAGTTGTTTATTATTAATATATCTATCCTTATCTAAGTCTTTTGGCCGAACCTTAGATTTTTAAAAATTAAATAACAATTAATAATATAATATTTGTTTTTAAAACTAATTCATGTCAATTTTGACACTATTTGGTACATGATTTTTATGAAATTACTAACAGAATGATAAGTTCGAACCAAGTTACTTAAATAAACAATAACATCTCATATTAACCTATAAAATTAGTTCAAGTCATAAAAGTCTCCAATTACATTTATTTGGGCATTTATAACATCAATTATGTTAATATTTTCTTAAAAAGGTAATTTCTGCATTATCGTTGTGTCAGAAATAAATTAAATTATTTAAAGTATAAAAATTACAAATAAAATACGATTATGTGGGAAATCTTTTTATTTTTCTAATGAATATTTATAGTCGAAATTATATTATGTATAACCCTATATTAAAAATGTTTTAGTAAATAAACTTTGATTTTAACTCTTTTAACTCTTCTTTGATTTAAATAATAATAAATGTCCTAATCTATTCCAAGTGGGCCTAAATGATAATATTTTACACTTAAGGTTGTTTTTGGTCGAGATACACTTGTCCAATAGGATTAGTACATGTGTTAGGGTAATATTAATATCATTATTACCCATAATTAACCTATTTACTTTTAACCGTGGTAAATAAAAGTAAAAAGTTACTATTCACCAAAAATTATTTTCATCTCATTGAACCACATTTTACTTACTGACATCAACCGTGTCTCTTGGATTTTTTAAATTCCATTCACAGAAGAGGTAAAATTAAGATTTATGAAAAAATAATTTTTTTAACTACCACTTAGTAGTTTCACTATTCATCAAAAATTGAAGTTTTTCAGAAAAATGCCAAAATTTCACCCTAAGATATAATTGATATTCCGAATTCAAAAATGATTTCTATTTTACAAAATTACCAACATATAAGTTGCATTAATTAATTTTATAATTAATTTCCGTTGTCACAACAAGTAGCGTGTTTTTAAGAGATAATAACTACCAAAAGATTAACACTTGTTTATGTCTGGTGTAAATGTGAAATTAAATTCAATGACCAACATTGTATTGAATTGTAAAAATAAATTTCAAATATACTTTAAAACCACTCAAATTAATAATTTATCACTATTAATTATTTCGATTAAAAAAGTTGTTTTTAATTAAAATTTAGTAATTTTCACTATTCATCAGAAAATGAAAGTTATCCGAAAAGTATCAAAATTTCACCTTAGGCTAAATTCAATACTTCTAATCCAAAAATGAAGTCCATTTTGAGAGATAAAATTTCTAAAATTTTAAAAGGTGGTTATTACTATTCATAATGGCTAGTTTTAATAATATTTTAATAGCATATCGTTGTTTAGTGAAACTCGGTATTGCGTACTACACAGGCTATCGAGGAAGGTCACGATTGCGTGTAATACAAGGCAAGTCAAGGATGCTTGTTGTGAAAGATTCTATTGGTGTAGTGTACAACACATGACATTAGTGAAATTAAAAATAATATTTTTCATAAAATCTTAGGCTGTTACATTCCGTCTAGCTCTACAAGCCTCAACCTCGATCAGCGTTGTCCGTCGTCTGCATCCAACACAATGAAGTGTTGGAATAGCCCGTGCTGGGGTCAGTATACGCTACTCAGTAGGGACACCGAGACCCCCGAAGGTCTCCCAGAATCCACAAAGGATAATCTACAAAGGAAAGATACAAACACTAAGTAACAACCAACACTACTTAGGTATATGCCCATACATATACCTAAGTCACCAATTGCAGTTCGACTCCAACATCCGAGCCCATGTTCGATCAAGTCCACACATGAGAAAACAAACCAATCCCCATAGGAAAGCACAAACCAAACCACATAAGAAAGCAAGTCAATCATATCAATGATAATTATTGAAAGTCAAGACTCAGCTCACAATGGATACTTCTTCATATGGTGATAGATATGATCCGATGTAGCCACTGATTCATCTAGATGGGACCCACGTAGGATACAAGTACTTTAGTCATTGCCACCGAACCCATGGAGGATTCCATTACGATTGTCTTCACCGTCGAACCCATAGAGGATTCGAGTACGGTTGTCGTCACTACCAAGCCCAGGGAGGATTTCAGTGTAGTCGTTGTCGTCGAACCCACTGAGGATTCCAGTACGAAAGTCTTCACCGTCGAACCCACATAGGATTTTAGTACGGTAGTCTTTATCATGCAACCCACGGAGGATTATAGTACGAAAGTGTTCATCATCGAACCCACGGAGGATTCCAGTAGGAATGAATTCACCGTCGAATCCACATAGAATTTTAGTTTGGTAGTCTTCATTGTCGAACCCACGGAGGATTTCAGTACGAAAGTATTCATCGTCGAACCCTCATAGGATTTTAGTACGAAAGTCTTCATTGTCGAACCCACATAGGATTTCAGTAAGGAATTTTTCATCATCGAACCCACATAGGATTTCAGTATGTAAGTCTTCATCGTTGAACCCACATAGGATTTCATTACAATGGTCTTCATCGTCGAACCCACATAGGATTTCAGTATGGAAGTCTTTATCGTCGAACCGACATAGGATTTCAGTACGGAAGTATTCATCATCGAATCCACATAGGATTTCAGTACGAATGTTTTCATCTTCGAACCCACATAGGATTTCAGTACGATAGTCTTCATCGTCGAACCCACATAGGATTTCAGTATGATAGTCTTCATCGTCGTCGCAGCCAGCTCTAGGGTTCCCGCACACAGGACGCTCAATTCCAGGAGGGTCCGCTCCTCGATCCATGTGGTTTGATACATCAAATGACATGTAGTCAAGAGTTCATGTACCCCAAAGTTCCACCTCGTCGATAGGAACTCAACATGACAGACGGCGCGTCAATCGGACGCCCGGTCTGAGAGTTAATGGCTTTTTCGACCCGGGGGCCCGGTTGGTTTTTAAGGAAAAACCAACCCGACCGTACTCCAACTATGTCCAAAACTCAAGAAGAGTAAGCCAAAAGGTCATTATCACTAAGAGGAAACCAACAAAGTCGACGACATGTCAATCGGACGTCCGAAGCTCATGTTATAAGCATTTCTGCTCCAAGGGCCCTGTTGGTTTCGTGTTCGAACCAACCCAGCCAAACCCCAAGTTCTCTGAAACCTTCATTGTAATATACTGAAATGATTGTCTCGATGCAAAAATCCCAATGCAACTAACGGTGAGTCGATCGGAGGTCTGTAGCCCATGATATGGGAAAATGACTGAAAACAGTCCGAAATGGGGGTCTGGGCCCAGTCCGACCCGGCCCAACCCCCCCCCCCCCGGGCGGCCCGAAGTGGGTCGTCCCAACCCAGGTCCGGGTCCAGCCCGGTGGCCACGGCCCGGTCCAGTCCGTGCACCTCAACCCGGCCCGGTCCGGTCCGAGCAACTCGGCCCGGCTCGACCGGGTGGCTCGTCGGCTCGGCCAGCGGCCGAGCATGGGGGGACGTGGTCCCCCCCTTCCTTCGCCTGCAGACACGGCGAGCCCCGCATCTGCCCCGGATACTGCGCGGCCGTGGGATCCGGTCACCCCGCTGCCACCGTGGCTGAGGCCGCGGTGGCTCCTGCCGGAGGCTCCTACCAGCGGCACGCCGGCAGTGCCTTCCGCAGACCACCAGACGCGCTCTGGTGGTCCGTTTTTCCCGTCTTCTACGCCTATGGCTCTTCTGGGACCCGTACATTACAGTGAAGGCCACAAATTTCTGTTTCGGTCCCATTACATCATTGCAATCGATTCGCACACCAAAAAAAATGAATTGGTGGGTTCAAACTTGTTCGTTGGTCCGCACCCACCACGTTAATGGTTAAAACAACTTCCAACAATTTAAAACATATGTCGATGATATAATCCACATAATTTAAATTAATCCAAACCCCCTGCCTCGAGTATTGTCGAATGAGGGTTCGTCGCGGAAAAAAGGACGTCGTGGAAGAAGGCTTCGTAAGTGTCGTCAGCTTCGAGGTTCAAAGCGTCGTGGGGAAAGGGATCATCGGTGTTGCGGTACACGGTGTCACGGGGAAAAGGATCATCGGTGTTGCGGTACACGGTGTCGCGTCATCGATCTTCGGGGAACTATCTTTATTCGTCATCTTTCTTCAGAGGCCGGCGTTCTTCGTCATTTATCGCATTCTCCAACATAGAAGATGAATATTCGAAAGCTTTGAGAAAATCCTCTCCAATCCTTCTCGCACAATGAAACAACCAAATAAAATAAGGTGTTTCCTTATTTTATTTCTCATGCCAAACCTTAATTGAAATAAAAAATTAATACATGGTTTAATTAACGTGCGTTGACCAATTAATGAGGCGTTTAATAATCCTAATAAATGGGAGAGTTGACTTGGCATTTAGGAGGGGGTGCGGGTGAGTTACCATATTAAATGCTCGTGGGAGGTGAAAAGAAAATAAAGGGGTGGGGCTCGTGTGTTCCCCACCTCACTAATATCCTACCTAGGGAGTTAGGAATTAGTGGTTCCCACCCCAACCTCCAAGCATAGGTTTAAACTACCAAAAATAAAAATAAAATTTGTTGCACAAATTTTATTTTATTCATTATTTAACCCACTATTTTTAATAACAACACCCGAGTAAACGCTACTCCAGAAAAGGTGTTCTTAAGAAACTACTGGCGCTGCGGTTCCATCGGAGCCCTTAGATTTTGATTCCGAGCACCATTTCAAATGTTAAGAAAACCCACTCGTTCATTCACTAATCATACCCGAGCTAAACTTCGGAAATTGATTCGGGTCACACTGGGCCTCAGAATCAGGTGCCATCAGAAACTGAGTTCTTGTAAAATCCAAAAGAAAATTAGGAAAAAATTTAACTTGAATTTTATGGGTCTTTACATTAACCATTGATAATACATAGCTATTCATTGGAATAATAATATCTCAAATATTTTCCATGGTTCAACCCAGGAAAGGAGTGCCTTCACTATTTAGCATCAAATGAGTGGTCATCTTCTAAAATAACATTACATGAGATCTTCATCACTATAATCCATATATTTTATTTCGTTAACATTTCAAAAAGGTAGAAACTCAAAAAAAATCACAAAAAATTAATTTATATTGTAATCATAGCCTTTATATGATCTTGAATGGACTATGATATAATACATGAATACTAGAATAATGTGATGGATATATGTTCTGAATATCCTTCTCATCATATCCCTAAAAAATTTATCCAGATTTGTTAGGCTAAATGGAATCATAATATATTCTTAGTGTCCATGAATACTCTTAAATGTGGTCTATGGGATATTTGACTCTACAATAGAGAGCTGATGATAACCTGACCAAAGGAAAACATTCCAAAACCATTTTCCACCATTTTTAGATTAATCATATCATCCAAACAGGGAATGAGATTCATATTACAAACTATTACCTAATTTAGATTATGATAATCTATGATGAGTTAATGATAACCACCCGCCTTATTGGAAAATAGTATATGGGCTTCCAAAGATGAATACCTAGGATGAAAAAAGTACTTCTTTAAGAGGGAATCTAATTAGATCCTCTATAATATCAACTTATTTGGTGTTATACTAAAAGTGAGTATATATGTAAACTATGTTCTATGAATAATAAATGATAAACTACCTTACCAAAATTTCTATATAGATATTGAAAAAGTTATTCAAAAAAGGTTTGGAAATAACAGAATTCATGAGGGAATATCAACACGAGATGATATATAAGATGACTAAACATTATCAATATAAAATTGATTCTTATCCTCCAGATGATTTGGCTCTTAATGAATATATATGTGAAAAACCATTAGCCGAAATGAAAAAAAATCTTTCAATAATAAAAATAAATCAAGGAATAGTTAGTAAATATACACTCCATCATGATGATAACATTAAAATGATACATATCAAAAAAATAATGTCCCATAATAATTCAACATCATATAATAATAGAGATCATTAATGAAAATGGGAACCCTTTACAATTATCTATCGGAGAGAAGTCACCTGTTGAATAACATACTACACGTTATTTTTTAGATGATTCTAAAAATACAAAAATACTATAGATACAGATGATTGTGCAGAACCTATAACAAATAAATAAATTTTGATGGATGATTTATAAAAATTATTACCACTCTATATAAATGGACCGACATAAACATCAATCAAAAAATGCATCACTATATGAAATTGATTCACATTGAAGGATTATATATGGATCTTTATTTGCTTATAAGGATTTGATTGTGATGTGTTTTCCCTTATAGGTAATTATATAAGAAGATATAGAATTTTGGATATATCCTATATGAAAATATGTAGAGGAATTTAGAAACCACATGAAATATTTTCCCTAGGAGGTGTTATGAATGATAATAAGGCCTATCATGTACTCCAACATTGTTAGAAGGTAAAGGTTGAACTAATATCAACTAATGATTGAGTATAAATATTCATTTATTAGGGATACTGTAATCACCATTGTGAACATAATTCCACTTCCTCTTCATCCCTTATGTTCTCCCAAATCATCTAGTTGGTTGAATGGGAATCGTAATCAATGCTGAAAGGAACTGAATCAATATTTACCATAAAAACATTGTCAACCTTGTCATAAAAGGTTTTGACCATATTTTTATAAACCTATGTTCAAAATTTATTTATATCCCTTCAGACTATATTTTAGCATAACTTGAGGATAAAATCGAAGAGAAACTTTATCCTATTAAGTGAAATCTACCACTGAATGATATCCCGTATAATGGTAAAATAATATCATATACATTTATTTTATATAGTCCTCTGGTAAAAAATGATAATGGGAAATGATCATTGTTTATATCCACTATAGTAAAATATTGTCATTCACATTATCCATGGAGTGAAATCGCCTCTTTCAAGAACCTTTCTTATTTAATATCACTCACTTTTCAAGGAATTATTCATTTGTTTCCTTGAATTCCAAGAATATAGAAAATTTTCTATCCTGCCCTCCACCATATGTGGATAAATATTAACCCTAAGTCCATGGGATTATTGTGTATAAATAATTTCCCTAGATAATTGTAGCCTCCACCTCCTTGTTGGGACTCATTGTATAGTTTGAAATAGGCATCAAATTTTTATCCCTCAAATTATGTACTAGAATAAAAACAATCGAAAATTTTTAATCCATAAGAGGATTACCTTATAGATCATTTACGATTACACCAGCTTGAGGAATACATTTATGATTTCTCATATGTATTATTCTAAGAACCTAAAATATAAATAAATTATAAAATATGAAAAATACAATTTGAACAGTAAAAGAAAAATTGTATAATTTAATACACAGATAATATCGCATTATTGGAGGAGCAATAGCCAACATCCGGTGTCAAATTAAGGCTTGTTATGATGAAATATTATTAGGAACTCACACAAAAGACACCATTTAGGTCCCACCAATCCTATCTCATATATACATGACATACCATTGGATAAAAACTTATTGATTCACCAATTAGTAAAATGTACGTTTTACAACCCATTCTAGAAAACCCATTCAATTTTTTAATAAACAAGATAGTGTTAAGACATGTATAGCTCTTCAGATCAAATGGTTTGAATACTAGTACCTATTCATCCATAAAAAACAATGAAAATGATTTTACAAATGAAAATTAACCAATACTGAATTACTATATAGAATATAATCATATAAAAATATAGAATAACAAAAATCTATAGAGGAATTGACACAAGTTAGTAAATAATCCAAAATATTTATATATCCATGAAAAAACACAGTGGAAACCGACACAATCAATATCTACATAGTATGATAGGTGGAACAAATCACACCATATCACCACCATCTGTCCATTCATACTAAACTGAATATCATCATCCTCATTGCAATGCCTTTGCATTTTCTTCATAAGATAAAAATAGTTTACACACCAATAAGTTTGTGTGTGGGTTGCCATATAATCATTCATTATTGGATCCCACCGATGTGTTTCATATCAATTAATTTCAAATAAGCCTAAAAATCAATATATACGAAAACAATTTGTTGGTAAAAAAATTTCACATTTATTAAAAATTCATCATAATTATTTTCCCATTTTCCGTAATTATAAATGAATTTCAATATTAGTCAGTTAATAGCAATTTTTTTAAATAAACTATTTATCAATAAACTAATATTTATAATATTTTATAAATAAAAAATTTATATGAAATAAAGTTAACAAACAATCGAGATAACTTCCATGACAACATATGTCCAACCAAGGTTGGTATATCACATAATAATAATATTTTCAATATATACTGTTCACTCAAAAAGTTCATAAAAATTTGGGTGTATAGAATAAATTTTATTCACAAGGATGGACCCCATATGGTTTTAGAAAATCATGACCCTATAGGAATATTTTTATGGATGAGTGATAAAACACATGACTGAATTGTATAAAAGGAAAAGCAGATAAACCATTATTATAACCCCCACCTAAGTACCCATAGACTATATAACGACTGATTGTTTTTCAATAGAAATTACCTACTAATAAATATGTTATAAAATTACAATAAAACAAATCATAATGAATTATTAAGTGATAAGTGACCTTTAAACAGAATTTTGTGACATTTGTGTTTGGAATTTTTAAAATCTAACATACACGATATCATTCAGTAAGTTATTTGGAGTCCGATAAGAAAAACATTATTCTTGGAGAAAAGTAACCTAAACATATGAATATTAGCATACCGTTATGAATAATGATAAAAACTAATGAATAGCAACATTATCTGTGATAACTTATAAGTAAAATTCAAGTTGAATGTAAGATATACCTATATTTTAGAATAAGTAAATGAATATTTTGAAATTAGTTTCTGATAATAAATTATGATTTTAAATAAATATTTAAATAATAAAATGAAGAATATTATTTTCAAAAACTAATTTCATTTTTTGATTCTATACTTTGAAAATTGTTTAGGGTGAAATATTTAGATTTGTTTTTTAAATACTTGAATTTTTAGTGAATAGTAAATTACAATAATTTACCATATAAATACAATATTGTGAAAAACCAATTTTCATGACATCTGAAGTGATGTTAAAACCCAAATATTGATCACACATGCATTTATTACTATTCATGGTCACATAATACTTACAATTCCTTGTCTTGTGAAAAAATAATAAATTAATGATTATAATATTTTGAAAACCCGCCTCCCCTCTAATATAATTAGCACCAATTATTACTTCCTCTCTTCCCTCCACTCATTCCTTATGTTTTTCCAATATTCTACCTATGTATCTCCCCAAGATGCTCCCTAATGTCCAAAGGCCCCTAAAATCTTTAATATACCATTTCCCCTCCCTTTAAGAGGTATTCAATGGAGGAAGTCTCAAGAGGATAATCTATCATTCCAATTCCATCATTTCGTTGAATTTCATTTCTTTTTGTTTATTTCCACAAATCCCTTCACACAAATGGTATGATGACTCTAGTAACATAAATGTACTCGAATTATATTATGCTACCGATATACTTCATTATATTATCTATTTTCCTAAAGTTTTATTTGAAAAAATGAATCCACCATTTGAGATGTGCTAATTTTTCACATTCAAGGAAAACAATTTATCAATTTCTACTATCATATAATTTTTTTCTCATGTATCAATTTGTGTTATGGTTGAGTTATATTATTATATATTTAATATACATTAGTAATAGTTCTTTAATCCTTTTTTACTAATGGAATAAATTTATTAATAAAAACATCTTCAATGTAAGCAAACCCGCAGATTATCAAAAAATTATTGTCCCTATGGTTTTATATAATAATTTGACTTCACTATAAGTAACAAAATTAAAGTTAAAACCATGTAATATCATTTCTGTTCATTAATAATCTAAAACATCTACTATGTAAAATCACTCTCATCCTACATGATTCTCTTATCATGAACCGGTCATTAAATCCAAGTAAGCAAACCAACCTGAAAAATGAAATGGAACCTCGTAACCAATCAAAACAGTATTATATTTACCAGAAATCACTATTCTATAAAAATTAGATATATATGTGATTCATGATTTTATTAATTTATAATCCTAATTGTTTTATTCGTGTCTTTAATAAAAAGTTGAAGACACCAGTATATTTAAGGTAAGGGACCTTCTCTATTTCACCCATAATATAGATTTTCCTCTATGTTATGCCTTTTGTGAGTAATACCAAATGATGGGGAATGTTTTCTCACATCCCCCATAAATCCCCCATGATATCTATTCTATTAGAAACCACTTTTACCTCTCATCAATCCCTCTTAGTTACGCCTGACACCATGCCGATAAACTGTAAGGAATTCTCACGGGTCCATCTTAGTTCTTTCAGTGTGCCTTATATTTCAACATATCAAAAAGGAGTTATTCTGTCTATTTATCTAAATATTATAAATACTATCTAGTTTTTATGAAATAATTTTTGAATATACTTTAATAACTTTATTTTTGGGATGTACAATTTTTTTAAATATTTCCTCCTTACAACATTCTGATAAGAAAACTTGTTTTAAGGAAACATCCAAAATTTTTACCCAATCTCAAGTTCCATATATCCTCTGTTTTAGGACAACATTGCCTTTATAAAGTCGATATTTTTATTATTAAAACATTCTTGGTTATATTATAAATTTATATAAAACATTTTCCTCATTTATATTTTAAAGGCTCTATAGTATTATCTTTAAAACTGCACAAAATTGTTCTAATGATAATGTTTAACTAATACATTTATTATATGTTTTCACTTTTTTTTGACATAACATACAATTTTATAATATTAATTTACCCTATGAACATACATGTATGTTCTAATACATTCTTTTCATTTACACTTCCATTATACACTCTTTTCTTATGATTTATGTTGTGATTGTGGTACATAATTCATTCTTTGGGTACCCATGTGTCTATGTATGGTTCATTATGTATGATTATTTATGTGGAAAGAATTTTTATGTGGAATGAATAATCATGAAAATTTTGATATGGGTAAACCAAGATAGTGCTTCAATGCATTGGGTGCTGTTAAGTATTCTAAGATGCGATGTTAAATGGGATTGGTGGTTAGATTTGACCGGTACTAAAATGGGAAACATGATAGGTGATTCGCCTTGACTCATACTAAAGACATGTTTTATAATTCTTACAGATTTAAATGATTCCATTTTTATGTGATCCCATGTTTATATGAAATGATTTTATATGTTTTATGCTTTCTATACCATTATGTCATGCCTCTAAAATCATTGCGTAAAATGAATCCTTATGTTCATTCCATTATTGGGATTTCTAGCTCATTCCTTTTCTCATGTGTTCCCTAGGGTACCCTATGCCGATGTATTGGATCAAAGGATGTTAGGAGCTCTTTTTATAGATATTAAATAATGATGGTTTTTTTATCACCATGTTTTATGTTATACGTACCTAGTCTTCTATGACACCAGGGAAAACGATCATTGGCTTGTACTCTGATGAAAAACTCTGGTTATAATCAGGTAATGTTATTTATAAAAGACTCGGGTAGCTATAGATTCAATATTTTTTATATAATTTTTTTAATATATTTTCACATTTCTTATTGAAATTTCCAATGAACACTTTCTATAATATAATTATTTTGAATCAAATTAAATAAAGAATTTCATTATTCATTGTATAAAATAATTTACAGTATTAAGTGGAAAGCCCATATTTTTTTCAAAAATGAAGTTCAAAGTGATAATAAAATATCAAAATTAAAGAAATGAAATATTTAGAATGAAATATTGAAAATAAAAGCACGTTTTGTTTAACAAATAAAATACTCTAAATAGGACCACCTATATCCCAGTTGCGAACTCATGAAAACAACAATGAGATCCACACAATTTAAGGATGGAAAATACACAAAAAATAATATTAGTCCCAGAAAAATGATTCCACTATTTTTGAATCATGTTTCTATAAGAAAAAGGTTTGTAGGGATGATAAGTGGAATAAATAACTCATATAACATGAGATATCTATCACACTAAAGTTATTCTAATCTTCTTGAATTAAACACATGATGGGAGTATGAGAAAAATTATTGGAATCGTTACATAATTGATGGATCAGATCAATAATACATAGAAATATTTACAAACCAAGTGTTGAATAAATAACTGAAGATATCAGATCAAAATAATCAATCCAATGAAAAAATATATCAGTGACTAATACTATTGACATATAATATTTAATGATACCATGAATTGAAAAAGGAATCATCTCTAAGATAAATAGTTGTATTATGTTTGTAAAATATGTATTTTGTAATTAATATTTATTTTTTAGAATAATATATCTAAAATAAAATTGAATTATAATCCCTTTGTGATGACACCGAGGTGCATGTGCTCTCCATAAGCAAACATTTGGCCACTAAAAAAGTTTCAGGGATAATGAAAATCCTTCAATCTAGTTATAAGGTAGCACTTTCTTGAATTTTTTTGATATGAAGATTTATCATATTCATGAACCCTTCCATTCAGTTGGTTGAATCCCAATGGTGAGATGGTTCCCATAATAATATCGTTATTAGCTATATCAAATTCCATTGGATGGATAATAGCCTTTTATGGACACTATTCCATTTATTTTAGTTTTAATCTCAATTGAGTACCCTAATACACTTCTCAACCCAAAATAGATACTCTAAAATGTAAAATATAGACATTATTAAATGGGGATGTTAGATCTAGGTAATAATCATCAGGCTCGTTCATCTATAGCTAATACATATTACATTTTAATATGTACACAATATGAGAGGAACCCTTATCCCTATAAAATTATTCAATCACCTTATCCATATAGATAAATAAATTAATGTATGGATGGTAAAATAAGTATTTCACTAATGTTCACTACATACACTTATTATAATTATATCATTATTTGTATATAATTTACTCATTCAATGAAAAAAATTGTTTTAGTTACACATAATTGGAACACACAATTTTTTACTCAAAAGGTATTCTGATAGTAGTATTATGATTGTTAGGGTCATGAAAAAATAAATATAATAATAAACCAATAAATAATTTAACTATTGTATTTATAATTGATTACATCATATCTATATATATTTTTACATTATAATTAATTATATATTATATATCATCATCCAAACCTTATGTAATCCAATATATCATAGATATATAATTCTATTAATTATATATAAAAATCATTTCCTTAGAAATGATTCAAATAAACATAGCGTCCTATTTTTTGAATGAAATTAATTATATAGTTTGTACCTCATTAATTCATACCCAGTAATCTCCCACCGAGATTATAATAAATTATCCGTATTATAAAAAATGAAAAAAACTCTTTATAATTTTTTTAGTCTGTATTTGTTAATGATTATCATAATTTATAGAAATTGGATAAGGATGTTTATAAATTATTTAATCCTTAAATGAAGTCCTTACTATGTGAACCAATATTATATTAAATTATTGAAATTAAAAAATAATTCTTTATTTAATTAATGTATTCAAAGAGTGTCCTCTAGGAAAGAAATATGTTTCCAAACAATCACGAAAGAGGTCTAGTGTGATAACAATCAAACATAAAATTATATCTATATAAATATATCAAATATAATATATACCTCATAAATTATATATATAAATATATATATAACATTGAAATTGAAATTGAGTTACCACTATACATTGAACATTACAATCTAGTGTACACAGACTCATTAATTGCATACACATCAGTTATATCAATCCCATGGATTTATTAAATTAGATAATATTTATATAATAGATATTAAAATCAAAATTATTTTTTATTATCATGGAAATTCATTTAATCAATATCTCAATTGATTACCATGGTGTATATTCATGAAAAAATACTTGTAGAATCCCATTTTTTAGATGATTAGTAATAACATGGTAGATTACATAGTAACCCACATCATTGTTAAATCTGGGACATGGATAATATAAAGAATGTATAAAATGAACATGGATCCTATGTTCTCTAGCTTACCAACCATATATAACAAGGATTTAATAATATGCATACACCTATTTGTATATCTGTCACACACCAACCTTATATGACCATTTATTTTATTCGTTTCATTATCAATCGTCATTTGTACGAGGATTAGATGGGTATCAACTTGAACTATTTTGAATATTGAAGTTGTTCAAGGGTCTTGGGTCTATGCGTGGTCATCGTACTGTTATTGGTGCATGTGCATTCATTCCTGGTGAATGTGTCGTTGCTGATATTTCAAATAAATAATAAATTAAATAAATAAATTTAGTTAATTTAAAAAGAGAGTTAAATGTTATTTTATAATGTTAAAACAATGTTAATTTTTAAACTATAATAATAAAAATATTAGTATTATTGGATAGATGCTATAAATATTATTATTCAATATGGAAATAATACTATTATTATTAAATTTTTATAAATATAATTATTATTTAAAATAAAATTAAATAGATTTATCATTTTAATTATCATTATGCTTTTCATTAATATAATTTTTATTATTATTATTATTATCATTTTATGATTATTATTATTACTATTAATATTATTATAGCATAATAATATTATTATCAATGGTTTTAATAATAATAATATTATTATTATTTTAAAATGAAAATGAGCATATGAGATCCGAATAGGATGGAAAACCCCTTACTCCCAACTCTCATGTGAGGTAGATGAGGCCCCAACACCCCTCCACCGGGCCAGTATGCTCTCGCATGCTCGCCTCCTCCCATTACCACTTACATTCACCACCATCCTCCTAGTGAAAACAACACTGTCCAATCCACTATCCCACAACTAACAACCCTGCCACATCTGCCCTGTCTAAACTTCCATCCCACACCCATCCTCCTTGCGCCATCCCACCACCCCATCCTCCTCATTGGAAGATCTGAACCATCTTTGGCCAGATCCCAATCTCGTTCCAGCCTGCGCTCAACAACTATGTCTTGTAAATGTCGCACCGACCGAACGCCACCCTCCACATTAAACTGGATAGCTGATCCCATCTATCTTATGATTTCCCTTACAACTCCATCCAACAACCACACCCCCTATTTATATGGTTTTCCTCTATACCTGAGCCCTTCTCAGCACCTTCTCCTCAACTATGTTGCTCGATCAACCCCATCTTTAAATTTATTCCTCAATCTTGGGATGTTTCATTAATTTATCAAAACCCTAATGTTTCATTTTTTGATTCATGTGTTATTATTTTTGTCTTGTTTATGAAATTGATGTATCGAGACCCATAAGTGGATGTTCCATCATATACCACCAGGGGTGAGGCATATGGGCTCGAATTGGTTTTCCACCATTCTATCGGGTAAGATTCCATACCCACTTACTACTTTTTTTACCGCTTAATTTAGGTTATATTATAATAAGTGAGTCCCTAGAATTTACTAATATGTGAATGGGCCTTTTCCGCCTTAAAATTTGGTATCATTTGTTGTTATAGTGAATTTTGGTCCAACGACAGAAGGCGCACCCGCATATACATAAGGTATGTATATATATAATATATATGTCTTACAAGTACGTATTCCCCCCAATTCAGGGAATATGTGCATTGTATTATAGGTATATGTATATATATAGGTATGTGTGGGTGAGTGAGGGACCATAACGAGTGGTCGTCACCTTTTTCATCATGTTCCAAAGTGATAGGCATGACCAGGTTCCTCCTTGAGGAAGGTGAGCCCATGATTTTTCCTTTCAATTGTTGTTCCTTTTATGGTTTGTATTTAAAATTATTTTATTATCTTGGTACGCACCTATATGGAACCTCTAGTTAATTTTCGATGTAATTTTAATGTTTAATGGTTTTACTAAAAATTGGATATTACCTGGAACTAGATTTATGAACCTATGTGTTTGTGTGAAACGTGTCTGATGAAACATCAAATGAACATTCAAGGTAATTTATAAGTCTGAGTGGGGTTTTTCCTTTTGAAATATTTTTTTTTGTTTCGAACATATTTTTGGTTTTATATGTGAAATAGGGTGTTTTCCTTTGTTGTGGATTGGATCTTTATTTTGAATGATATTCATGATTTGGAAACATGTGTTGTATTTTATAGATGAGTGATGTGGATTGTTTTGGGTGGAATATGAATAGTGGATTTAGGAAATTTTCTACTAAATGATTTTATTGGGTTTAGGGTGTCACATTGAATGATGTCAGAACTATGGGTTCATTAGGTGGACACATGGTTGTGCAATCATGTGATAATATAACTCTATAGCCAGTCTCCCCCATAAGTATCTATTCCCCCCCTTATTTTCATTTTTCCAAAATTTCAAAATTGTTTTAAAAAATGGGGTATGTAGTACTCATATTGTTCGAAATATACCATAAAATATGTTCCTATGGTTTGGACCTGTTGTCCTTGAAACATGGTTGTTTTGTGGGTGTTTAGAATCTATGACATGTTTGTTAATTTATCCGAATGGTTGGTGTGTTTTAATTTACTTTTAAATATAACATGAGCAGCTTCGATGAACATTTGAATTTAGGGCCTATTTGGAAAAAAAATTTATACAGTTGGTTTTTAGGGTTGTTTTGAAATGGTTAATAAATATTTTAATAAAATGTTAAGAATTATGAAGAAAATGGTCTGGTTAGACTTTTAAATTGACGGTATACAGAATGTTTGATGTGTGGGGTTTGTATGATTCCAATTCGGCATATTTGAAATGTTATGTTCGGAAATACACTTTTGGGTTAGGTCTGTCACCTCAGTTGTGGATTATGAGATAGTATGGTCCTCGATATAGGACCTGCTATGGATAATTATTATTTAAGGGGACTAACCATGTGGTGGATGGGTTTTTCCAAATTGTGTAGTGCAATTTTTCAGATATGAGGCTTGTTTTTTTATTATGTGTCACACCCCACTATGAACATATCATAAAAACCTAGCATAGCAATGAGTTCTAACAAGAATGATTACTGCACTGGAAGATTATGTATTGTCCATTGGCCCATAATAGATGGCCATTCAGGATTATTTCTGTGGAATTTGTCCCCTCAGTGTGACCTAAGAATGGTTGGCCCGTCATTATGGAATTTGATTCTGTCCTGTGTGGCATGCTACCAGGGATGGAGACATTGTTTTTAATATTTTATGGTATTCCAATGAGTTCCTAGTTTTTCATTAATAAATTTACATGAGAACAATTGGGGAAATTTCCCTTGATGTGTGTAGAATCATAATCTTGATCTTTGTTTTTGTCTTATCATTGAAAACATTGTTTGTGTGGTTGGTTTCAATATTTATTTCAATGTAATTGTTTTAGAAAAGTTTATGTGCACCCCTCCTTATTTCATTTCCTTGTTTTTTTTGAATTATATTTTCAGTGGATTTGTGATTATTTGTTTTCAAAATTCATTGTATATATCATAACCTTATTTCTTATTATTGTAGTTCAAACTAGTATTATAGGGCCTTTTTTGCAATATGGAAATGCATGTATTATGTGGTTCACTTTTGGATTCCCTACTGAGAATTTTAATGCACTCTATTATACTTTCTATTCATATTCAGGTTTGGGTTCTTGTTTCATCTCCATGTGCGAGGAAAGTTGATAGTTGTTGGAGGTCACTAAGAGGTCACATGTAGGTATGCTCAGTCTTGTTTTCTTACTGGTGATAGTTTTATTTGTCATTTTTAATTTTAATTAATTTATTTGTCTTCATTTTATGTAAAAACTCATTGACACCTATTTAGTTTCGATTCACGAAAATAGTTCCAGCCCACAGGGATCAGGAACTCCCCTCGGGACATGTCACAGGGTGTCTCGAGTGACCGATTTAGGGTTGACTTAGGATGGTACGTGACAATATGAATGACCTTATGATAATCTATGTGGTAGAAATTTATAACTAATTCCATTAAGATATCTAGAATAATATTACAAAAGTCTATTATATATTATATTATATTGTTATAGTCATTATAATCATTATATGTCATCCCAAATAATAACAAAAAATAAGATACTCAATAGTTAAACTCAAAGTTAAATTTAAGGGGATTTCCAGGGCCTATTGTCCATGTTTTTACAGTTATCAAACATAAATTATTTTGAAATATATATGTCATGTCTGATAATATCATGATAAATTTTCACACAATAAAATCATATATTATATCTATTTAATAAATTTATTTTTATGAACACAATCATGATTTTTTATATAAAAATTTTTTTCTTCAGAAGATCATATTTTAATCCTTTATTGAAAAATAATTTATCATCACATCAATCAAATCAATGATATATTTCCTAAGATGATATTTTTGAAACTATTTTTGATAAAAATACATGAAAAATGCTCCATTTTATAAGAAATAGTACACATTATATCATAATATAGATCATATTCTTCGTCTATACAAGGAACCACACTATACATGGTGATATGATTATTGATTAAAATGATTATTATACACAAATTATACAAAGTTGTGCAGTCCCATCAACGATGAAATATGGATAGTATCATATTTAAAATATTCCAATATAAATATAAAATTCTAAAGGAAAAACATTAAAATATACTGGTTTCTCATATAATTATTGTAATATCAATTAACAGAATCAGTTTACCAACTTATATTGACCCCATCCTCATAAGTTATAACCATGAAAATTCAATAAAATTTTAAATTTTCTTACTTATGTTATTTAAAATATCACCATATCATTATATATGGTAATGTTATTATATTAATATTATTTTCAATTCCTATGTAAATTTTTTTGGATTATACTACATTGAATTCATGGTACATCCGTCAGAAAACACACAAAAAATCCAATATAACCATTCAATATCATAAAATAAATACTATATTTCTATGTGATTCATTTCATAAATAATAATTAATGAAATCATATAAGTGTAATACATAATAGTTCTTATTAATGAAGTTAAAATATTTATTATAATAATATGTCCCTGTAATTTCATATATCTAACTCTATAAATATTTAGACACAATTTGTAAGTTGTATTCAACATTTCATTCACTGGGTATCATTTTCCAGCTACTCGATTTTTGAATTTAATGGGTTGATATCAATTTTTATAAAAATTATTAAATCTTCCCTTAATTCCTAAAAAAATGTAATAGTTCAACAAACATGACTATATTCAAATAAATCATTTTTATTCTTTAGATAAACCATATACATTCAATACATCATTAAACAATATTTTATTACTATTGGATGGTTGAATAAATCTGGAAATGGTACTTTGTAACTATAAAACCATTATAGAATCATTTAGATCGTAAAAATTATGAGATGTCAAATATATAATTCATTATATATATTCCCATTAAGAAATTGTCTTTTCATTCATAATGTAGACAAACAGACATTATAATCATATCATGATATATAGTTACATCATTGTATTAAAAAATAATTTTAATAATTTTATTTATATTTATACAAATTTTAGGGTAATAAAATACTATAAATATTAGTTTTAATTAATAAACATCCAATGATAACCCTATCAGACTCTTCCCATCAGGTACATCTTATATGTTTTAAAGAGTGTTAGTGTTCATGGAAGCTGTCTTACATTTATTTGTTTTTATCAAATATTTAAAAAATTCCTCTTAATATCTACTATGATTATAATAGTTATTTCATTAATTAATAATTATTCATCATAATTTATTTGAATAAATACATATATCCATGAATATTGAAAAATCACACAAGATCCTTAAGGTTTGTTTATAACCATTGTCGATACATGTCGAATGAAAATTTGTGGAACCCCTAAATATTCCATTTTACTAAAATATTATAGTTTTTGGTCTTAAACATCTACATGTTCAATATTAATCCCAATAATACAATCCAAGAAATATTCCCTAATAATAAATATATCACTTTTACACATCAATACATTGTCCTCACAAGGATAATTGAATAATTATTCTATAGTTTCATTTGAATAGTCACAAAATAATAAATTTTCTTATTTGTTTTATGTTAATTTTATGCCAAATGACATAAATATGTGGAAAAAAACTAAATTTACATTAAAGATAAATTTAATAATTTTACATTCAATATCTCAAATGATGTATTTATGGTTTCTTTAAATGTAAAAAATTTATTTGAAAATGATAATTATTATTGGGAATATTTTTTTAATGTCCTAGAATGGTTAAAATAAACATTACTGATCAATCTAAGAATGAAAATTAATAATTACCCCTATTTGACACACTAATAAATTTTTTTATTTCAAGATGTGTTGTTTTTTAATAAACATCCCAATTTCAATATTTATTAAATAATTCTATGTAATTATTTTCACCAATAATATCAAACTAATATATCTAAACCATTTTTACCAGTTTACCATATGCTACATCATGAAATATAATGAAAATTATAAATAGTTCAAGTATATCTCTCTTATGAAACATTAAACCATTCATTATGAAATAATAAATAAGGGGAATGAAATATATGTAAAGACCCGTAAATTCCAAGGAATTTTTTTTTCTTAATTTTTTTTGGAATTTTACACTAACGCAGTTTCTGACGGCACCTGATTCAGAGGCCCGGTGTGCCCAGAATCAATTTCCGAAGTTTGGCACAGGTACGTTCAGTGAACAGACGAGCGGGTTTTTCTAACTTTTGAACCGGTCCTCGGAATCGAATTCTGAGGGCACCGATGGAATCACAGCGCCGGTAATTGCTTAGAAACGCCTCTTCCGGAGTTGCGTTTGCTCGGGTGTGGTTTTTAATTTTCGGGCTTAAAGTTAAGAAATAAAATAATTGTAGGACAAACTTTATTTTATTTCACTTAAGCCACATGGAAGCCACCTGAAATCCACTTAAAGATGCTTAAGTGGAGTTGTTATGGATAGGGTGCTATCCCATAATATCCTACCCTCTTGATAGGATATTTGTGAGGTGGGACCCACACGAGCCCCATCGTTTCATTTCCGCTAAGTAACGCATCCGTGAAAACTCGTCATTATAAAAGTCAACTGACACGTTTTCTTAATTTCTTAACGCACCAATTAATTGGGCGGTTTTCTCCGTTGAATTAATTGGGCGGTTTATTTCGTTAAATTAATTCTACGAATTAATGGGTCGTTACTTATCTCTTTATTTGTTTCTTAACCGGTTTAAAATCCGTTGGCGTGGTAATAAAATAAGTCCAACGCCACATCTTGAGTATTTCACGTTGGGAGACCTTTGACAGAATTCTTGTGCCTTAACCCTTCTTCGCGAAGAACACGAAGAACGCGAAGAACGCGAAGAACGCTGGCCTCCGACGAAGAACGCCGAAACCGCGGAGATCGACGATGCGACGCCGTGTGCCGCGATGCCGACGTTTCCTCTTCTGCGACGTTCCTTCCTCTGCAACGAAATCTTCAATCATCTGTTGGAGGTAAGAGATTTCGGGTTCCTTTTTTTACTCCTTTGTGTTTTTTATCAACGCACGGATTTAATTATTATTAATTAAATCTTTTTGTTCTTGAACCTCAGAGTTCAACGACGCGACGCCCATCCGCGAAGACGCGACGCCCTTCCGCGACGACGCGACGCCTTCCGCGACGCGACGATTGCATCCTTCCGTTGCGATCAAATCCGCGAAGAACCCGCGTGCGACGACTTGATGAGGTAGGGATTTTTATTTTGGAAATACCTTTATATTCCTGTGAACGTTTCTTTAAAATTAAATAACTCGTTTCATATGAACAATTTTAATTTATTAAAATTGTTGTTTCATGTGTTGAATAATTCTCCCGTTGTTATTATCTAACGCGGAGGGTGCGGGCCAAACGAACATGTCCCGACAACCCTCCGCAGATTGTTTATTGATGTGTGGATTGACGAGCGACGAAAAACGAGGCCGCAAGGTGATTTTGAGGCCCCCGAAGTGAAGGTCGGGTCCCGGGAGGACCATAAGAGAAGACGGCAGGAGAAACGGACCACCGGAGCGCGTCCGGTGGTCCGCGAAAGGCGGCGGCGGCGCGCCGTCGGAAGGGAGGCGGTTGGCGGTTCGCCGCCGGCCTCAATCAGCGGCGAAGGGTCGGGGAGCCGCGCACCCCGCCCGCAGTGTCCGCCCGGCCGCCCGGGCCGAGCCACGACCGGCCGGTCGGGCCGGGCCGGGCCGGTCCAAGCCGGGTTGGACCCGGTTCGGGTCGACCCGGTTCGGGCTGACCCAGGGGGGGTCAGGCCGGGTCGGCCCGGGCCCAGACCCCTGTTTTCGGACCACTTTCGGTCAAATGCCCGTAACTTCAGCTACGGGCCTCCAAACGACTTGCCGTCAGCAGAAACATGATCCATGGATCGAGACGGTCGTTTCGGTATATCGCACTCAAGGTTTTGGATTACTTTGACATCGGTCGGGTTGGTTCGGATACGAATCCAATCGGGCCTTCGGAAAGGAAACACTTATATCTTAAGCTCCGGACATCCGATTTACATGTTGTCGACTTTGATGGATTCCTCTAAGTGATACAGATCTTTTGGCTTACTCTGCTTGAGTTTTGGATGCCGTCGGAGTGCGGTCGGGTTCGTTCGCTCACGAAACCAACCGGGCCCCTGGAATGAAAAAACCAATAACTCACAGACCGGGCGTCCAATTGACGTGCTGTCTGTCTCGTTGCGTTCCTATTGTCGATACGGAACGTTTGGCATCCCCCACCCGAGTTTTGGATGCAGTTGGGTTATAGCTGGGTTGGATTGTCCTCGAAATCCAACCGGGCCCCTGGAACGGAAAAAGATGATATCTTTTAGACAGGACGTCCATTTGAAGAACTGTCAGCGGTGTTGTTGATCTCATCGAGAAATGGTACCTATGAGTGTACCCTATGGGAGTTTGGGGATCAGTTGATATACGTCCGGGTTGGTTCGCTTACGAAACCAACCGGGCCCCTGGGACGAAAAGGCTAATAACTCACAGACCGGGCGTCCGATTGACGCGCCGTCTGTTGTGTTGAGACCCATATGATGAGGCGGTACTTTAAGATAATTCTAAGTGGGACTTTGAGATACTTGGAGTATCGACTTGTAGCTCGTGGAGCGGACCCTCCCCGAGACGAGCGTACGGAGTACGGAGACCGTGTAGCCGGCAAAGACCTGAAGACTGCTTGTCCGATTCGATTCGGAGTGACTTACATAGCCCAGTGGGGAGCACTACATTGTGAGGTGGAAGACCCACAGCGGAGGAGCACTACTACGTGAGGTCCAGACCCGCGGTACTCGACAGGAGGTATACCTCTGTAGGCTATGAGGGGGGAGCACTACTGTGTCTGGGTGGCAGACCCTGGCGGGAAGCACTACTATGTGAGGTGGCAGGCCCGCGGTACTCGACAGGATGAGTACCTCAGCAGTCTTAGGTTTGTGAGCAGTACCTCGGAGTCGTGATATGACCACTGTACACTCCATAGACGGAGCTCTTCAGCAGTTATGTTTTCGATAATGAAAATCCTGGTTGAGCTGAGACTTTTGACCTTTGTGTTTACCACATGATTGAGATGGGTTACTTGATAACTTAGGTATATAAATGGGAATATATCTAAGTTGAGGTTATCTTTTGAGATCTTCTTGTGGTTATCCTTGTTGTTTTAGTGAGACCTTGAGGGTCTCGGGGTCCCTAATGAGTATCGTTATACTCACCCCTGCACGGGCTATGCCCGCACCTCGTTGTGTTGGTTGTAGACGATGGGCAGTGCCGACGGAGGCCGAGTGTTCGAGGACTGGTCGGTACCCGGAGGTGGACTACATGACGAGTCAGTACCCGGAGGTGGACTACATGACGAGTCAGTACCCGGAGGTGGACTACACGACGTGACGACTCACAGAGGAGGTTGATGGAAGAGAGCGTGGAGGAGGCTATCTGTACCTACCCTTCAGGTAGGATCTGTGGTGGATGACCAGGAGCTGCGCTATCTATACCTAACCTTCAGGTAGGATCCGAGGAGGACGACCCAGGAGCTGCTTACTTCTTCTAGCTTTTTGTCTATTTACTGTTGTACCTTGATCAGTTGTAGTCGTACATTATTTTGGGTTTGTATTCTGGCCGATTTACTTTTCAGAATTTCTTTTATACTTAGTGTTTTTCTTCCGCTTGTACTCTATGGTGATTTTTTCTTTTATAAAGGTAATTCCTTCCCAGTTATCGTGATTTTACGCCTTTGGTGCTAGTCGTCAGCCCCTGGCCTATGGAAGGCGGGCTTGGGGTAGTCACGGCACGGGCCCCGAGGACGGGTCGTGACAAATTGGTATCAGAGGAGTTCGGTTCTACCGTAGAACTTATGACTCTGATGTTTTTTCTGTGAAGAAATAGTGTTAAGAGTACCGAGTGTGGTTTTCAGTTCAGGGAGTACAGTGTTGGTGCGGGCGGCCGACGTATCCATACACCAGGACCCTGACAACTGATTTCCGACTTTGTGCACGAAAACACTGATTGTGTGCGTGTTTTCCTGAAGTTTAATTTACATGTCAGCTCAAACCAGGTCAGCTCACCAGGTATAATATTTTGACCGTGTCACGTTGTTTCTTTCAGGATGACTCCCCATGGACTACCAATTAGAGCCCCGAGAGTGGTATGTACTGACAGCCCGCCGAGCGACGAGGCCTCAGTACAGGGCCCTATCCCAGTTGAGGCACCAGCGGAGGCACCAGCGGTGCTACTACCCGTTGGGCCACCGATTCCACCAGCCCCATCAGTAGAGGATTCACGTCGCTTGAGTGCACTGCATGAGTTCCAGCGCCAGAGGCCACCTAGGATTCAGGGAGGGACGGACCCGCAGGCGGCTGAGGATTGGCTGGAGGCTGTGGTGAGAGTCTTCAGGCTAGTGGGGACACCGACAGATTTCATGGTGATCCTTGCTGCCAGCCTTCTTCAGGCAGCAGCAGATAGATGGTGGAGCCTGATGATTCAGATGCATGACGAGGCGACACTTCTATGGGCAGACTTCGAGAGCCTGTTCCGGGCAGAGTTTGTACCAGCCACCCTTCGAGCGGTGCGTATACATGAGCTACTTCAGCTGCAGCAGGGCGACATGTCAGTGGCGCAGTACTCAGCGAGATTCATAGACCTCTCGCACTACTCCATAGATATGGTATGGGACCCGTTCTTTAGGGCCCGAAACATTGAGCAGGAGCTCAGGCGGGAGATCATAGCTTCGGTTGTATCGCACAACATTCTGACACAGACAGGAGTGTTGGAGCGAGCCCTCTTAGTGGAGAGTTTCCTTACTGAGCAGTCTCTAGTAGCAGGACCCACCACTAGCCGGCATGAGGCAGTGTCTTCTGTAGCGGGCAGTAGATAGATGACACAGGGGTCCAAGAGGACCAGACCTACAGGTGGTCGACCACGTGACTCAGGGTCGGTAGTACGAGGCACCAAGGGAAGTGATAGAGCCAGAACTGCCGTGAAGTGTTACTCCTGCGGCGGAATTGGTCACATAGCACGTGACTGTCCGACCCGCCATGCAGATGACCAGCTGTTAAATGAAGAACCTCCGAGGCAGAGGCACAGGTTCGATCAGGGCAGACCGCAAGGAGCAGGCGGCTATGGCAGAGGAGCTGGCCGTGCAGCTAGAGGTGGACGACGCTTCGGGATGTTGCCACCACCACCAGGAGGCCCACCTCGACCGCAGGGGACAGGAGGACATGGGAGAGCTCAGCTTCAGGTAGCTGAGGCCTATGGTCATGGATCTCCGGAAGCAGATGGACAGGAGCGGGACAAGCTTCTGACCTGGAGGCTATCGATCCTGTTTCTTCTGGTTTTGTTGATGTTTGTCTGTAGTTTCTTTGTGTCTTGTACTATGAGATGCAATAATAAAAAGACACTTATCATTGTTTAATTTCCTGTCCTTTTGATTGGTTGATACTAAGTGGTCCCGGTTAAACTGTTGACGTGACCCTCACTTTCGAGATTTCTACTGGAGGAGACCCAGTGACCTCACACTGATGCCGACATTGTGACTCGACCCTTGGAGGTGAGAGTGACATTTGGATCTCTTGGTAGTTACATCGAGTCCTTACGACGTCATCCATGGCATGAATGCATCATTCATGTTAGGATTGACTGTATTAGGAAACGAATGTGGTTCATCCAGGGGATGAGACCGGATTTCTCTTATCGGCAAAGAAGAAATCATAGCAGATCTTGGGAGACTAATGAAGGTCCAGGTCATCCAAGAGAGGATGAAGACTGCACAGTGCAGTAAGAAACTGGAAACCGGTGTCAGTCTTAGAGACTCGGGCATGATAAATGTTTCAATAAGTGGATGCTTTAAGGATATATGAGTCTACGAAGAAGCAGACGTGAAGGCAGATCTAGGAGAGCAGTATGAGGTGGTGTAAATCTTAACATGCTACAACCACCCGCCTTAGTTTTCCCCGCCATGCTCAGGGAGCTGGAGGGCGGTGGAAGAGTGTGGCTGCTTGCGGTCAAGGAGTGTGACCCAATGGCTCTAGAAATGATTCAAGGGACAGTATGTGTCCACTACCAGATACTGTAGTAACAGACGTCGATATGAATAATTCCTTGCTTTCACAAATCTTGTTCTAGACCTAGAGTTTATGGTAAGCCATGGACTTGACCCTCACGTCTAGAGATACCTTGGGAGGAGACTCGATAATCACACTTACGCCGACGGTGTGGTCAGATCCTCGAGGCGAGAGTTTCGGTTGGAATCTCTTGGTGGCAGCGTCGAGGCCTTACAACGTTGGTTTGAGTATGGAATGGGCAATCATAGTTCATACAAAAATTGACGGTATTAGGAAAAAAGGTTGTAGTTTAACTACGACTTCGGGATGGGTTTTTCTTGGTCGGCAAAAAAGGAAACCCCAGGCAGTCAGGGTAACTCTTGCACAGGAGGGTGCGACCGATCACTCTTGAGTAGGTCAACCTTACCCTCATAGCAGCAGTCATTTTGAGTCTCAGTTCTAACAGAAAATGGAGACCTCTGGAGTTCGAGGATGACGACCACGTCTTCTTACGGGTCTCACCTTGACGAGGTTTATAGAGATGTGGCCAGGGAGGCAAGTTATCTCTGAGGTTCAACGGACCCTTCTAGGTCCTCAGCTGGGTAGGCGAGGTGGTTTACCGCTTGACCCATCCACCTCAGTTGCACTAGGTGCACGATGTTTTCCAGGTATCTCAACTGAGGAGATACATGCTCAACCCTTCGCATTTCATCGACCATGAGGAGTAGGACAATGGCGATGGGGTTACTTCCACGGAGGTTCTAGTGAGGATCCAGGATTGACGGGAGAAGATCCTACGGGGACGATCAATTCCTCTGGTACACTTTCTTGGGTAGCACGGGAACCTCCAGGTGAACACATGGGAGCAGAAGGCTCAGATGCGTGCTTAGTACCGCCTTTGTGTCCCTAAGTTTGCGGTGAAGCTTTACGGGGACGTAAAGCCCTGTGGTCGGAGTAATGTAAAGACCCGTAAATTCCAAGAAATTTTTTTTCTTAATTTTCTTTGGAATTTTACAAAAACGCAGTTTCTGACGCTGCCTGATTCTGAGGCCCGGTGTGCCCGGAATCAATTTCCGAAGTTTGGCTCGGGTACGTTTAGTGAACGGACGAGCGGGTTTTTCAAACTTTTGAACCGGTGCACGGAATCGAATTCTGAGAGCACCAATGGAATCGTAGCACCGGTAGTTGCATATAAACTCCTCTTCCGGAGTTGCGTTGGCTCGGGTGTGGTTTTTAATTTTTGGGCTTAAAGTTAAGAAATAAAATAATTGTACGACAATATTTATTTTATTTCACTTAAGCCACATGGAAGCCACCTGAAATCCACTTAAAGCTGCTTAAGTGGATTTGTTACGGATATGGTGTTATCCCATAATATCCTACCCTCTTGGTAGGATACTTGTGAGGTGGGACCCGTATGAGCCCCACCATTTATTTTCCGCTAAGTAACACACCCGAGAAAACCCGTCATTATGAAAGTCAACTGATTTGTTTTTTTAATTTCTTAACTAACCAATTAATTGGGTGGTTTTTTTCTTTGAATTAATTGGGCGGTTTATTTCGTTGAATTAATTCTACGAATTAATGGGTCGTTACTTATCTCTTTATTAATTTCTTAATCGGTTTGAAAACCGTTGGCGTGGTAATAAAATAAGACCAATGCCACATCTTGAGTATTTCACGTTGGGAGACCTTTGATAGAATTCTTGTGCCTTCACCCTTCTTTGCGAAGAATGTGAAGAACGCGAAGAACGCGAAGTACACTGGCCTCCAACGAAGAACACCGAAACCGCGGAGATCGACAACGCGACGTCGTGTGTCGCGACGCCAACGTTTCCTCTTCTGTGATGTTCCTTCCTCCGCAACGAAATCTTTAATCATCTGTTGGAGGTAAGAGATTTCAGGTTCCTTTTTTACTCCTTTGTGTTTTTTATCAATGCACGGATTTAATTATTATTAATTAAATCTTTTTGTTCTTGAACCTCGGAGTTCGACGACGGGACGCCCTTCCGCGACGACGCGATGCCCTTCCGCGACGACGCGACGCCTTCAGCGACGTGACGATCGCCTCCTTCCGCGGCGATCAAATCCACGGAGAACCCGCGTGTGACGACTTGACGAGGTTGGGATTTTTATTTTGGAAATACCTTTATATTCCCGTGAACGGTTCATTAAAATTATAGAACCAGTTTCATATGAACAATTTTAATTTATTAAAATTGTTGTTTCATGTGTTGAATAATTCTTCCGTTGTTATTATCTAACACGGAGGGTGCGGGCCAAACGAACACGGCCTGACAACCCTCCGCAGATTGTTTTTTGATGTGTGGATCGACAGGCGACGACAAACGAGACCGCAAGGTGATTTTGAGGCCTCCGCAGTGATGGTCAGGTCCCAGGAGGACCATATGCAATGACGGCGGGAGAAACGGACAACTGGAGCGCGTCTGGTTGTCCGCAAAAGGTGGCGGCGGCGCGCCGCCGGAAGGGAGGCGGCCGGCGGTTCGCCGCCGGCCTCAATCAGTGGCGAAGGGCGGGGGAGCCGCGCACCCCGCCCGTGGTGTCCGCTCGGCCGCGCTGGCCGAGCCGCGACCGGCCGGTCGGGCCGGACGGAACAGGACCACGCCGGGAGGGGCCGGGCCGGACCCGGGTCGGGCCGGGCCCAGACCCCCATTTTCGGACCACTTTTGGTCAAATGACCGTAACATGAGCTACGGGCCTCCAAATGACTTTCCGTCAGCGGAAACACGATCCTTGGATCGAGTTGGTCGTTTCGGTATATCGCACTCAAGGTTTCAGATTACTTGGAGTTCGGCCGGGTTGGTTCGGATACGAAACCAACCGGGCCCTCGGAGCAGAAACACTTATATCTTAAGTTCCGGATGTCTGATTGACGTGCCGTCGACTTTGATGGATTACTCTAAGTGAGACAGATCTTTTGGCTTACTCCGCTCGAGTTTTGGATGTCGTTGGAGTGCGGTCGGGTTGGTTTGCTCACGAAACCAACCGGGCCCCTGTAACGAAAAAGCCAATAACTCACAGACCGGGCGTCCGATTGAAGCGCCGTCTGTCTCGTTGCGTTCCTGTTGCCGATACGGATCTTTTGGCATCCTCCGCCCGTGTTTTGGATGCAGTTGGGTTATAGCCGGGTTGGATTGTACCCGAAATCCAACCGGGCCCCTGGAACGGAAAAAGATGATATCTTTCGGACAAGACGTCCGTTTGACGAACCGTCAGCAGTATTATTGATCTCGTCGAGAAACGGTACCTATGAGTATACCCTATGGGAGTTCGGGGTACAGTTGAGATACAGCCGGGTCGGTTCGCTTACGAAACCAACCGGGCCCCTGGGACGAAAAGGCTAATAACTCACAGACCGGGCATCTGATTGACGCGCCGTCTCTTGTGTTGAGACCACTATGATGAGGCGGTCATTTGAGATACTTCTTCGTGGGACTTTGAGATACTTGGAGTATCGACTTGTAGCTCGTGGAGAGGACCCTCCCAGAGACAAGCGTACGGAGTACGAAGACCGTGTAGCAGGCAGAGACATGAAGACTGCTTGTCCGATTCGATTCGGAGTGACTTACATAGCCCAGTGGGGAGCACTACTTTGTGAGGTGGCAGACCCACACCGGAGGAGCACTACTATGTGAGGTGGAAGACCCGTGGTACTCGACAGGAGGAGTACCTTTGTAGGCTATGAGGGGGGAGCACTACTGTGTTTGGGTGGCAAACCCCGGCAGGAAGCACTACTGTGTGAGGTGGCAGGCCCGCGGTACTCGACAGGATGAGTACCTCAGCAGTCTTAGGTTAGTGAGAAGTACCTCGGAGTAGTGGCAGGACCACTGTACACTCTAGGGACGGAGCTCTTCAGCAGTAACGGTTTCGATAATGTAAATCCTGGTTGAGCTGAGACTTTTGACCTTTGTGTTCACCTCATGATTGAGATGGGTTACTTGATAACTTTGGTATATGAATAGGGATATATCTAAGTTGAGGTAATCTGTTGAGATCTTCTTGTGGTTATCCTTGTTGGTTTAGTGAGACCTTGAGTGTCTCGGGGTCCCTACTGAGTATCGTTATACTCACCCCTGCACAGGCTATGCCCACACCTCGTTGTGTTGGTTGCAGACGACGGGCAGTGCTGACGGAGGCTGGGTGTTCGAGGACTGGTCAGTACCCGGAGGTAGACTACATGACGAGTCAGTACCCGGTGGTGGACTACACGACGAGTCAGTACCCAGAGGTGGAATACACGACGTGACGACTCACAGAGGAGGTTGACGGATGAGATCATGGAGGAGGCTATCTGTACCTACCTTCCAGGTAGGATCCGTGGTGGATGACCAGGAGCTGCGCTATCTGTACCTACCCTTCAGGTAGGATCCGAGGAGGATGACCCAGGAGCTGCTTCCTTCTTCCAGCTATTTGTCTTTTTGTTGTTGTACCTTGATCATTTGTAGTCGTACTTTCTTTTGGGTTTGTATTCTGGCACATTTACTTTTCATCATTTCTTTTGTACTTAGTGTTTTTCTTCCTCTTGTACTCTGTGGTGATTGTTTTCTTTCCTAAAGGCAATGCCTTCCCAATTATCGGGATTTTACGCCTTTGCTGCTAGTCGCCAGCCCCTGGCCTATGGAAGGCGGGCATGGGGTAGTCACGGCACGAGCCCCGAGGACGGGTCGTGACAATATATACTACCACTATATGAATGAGTACACATTATTTTACACTCATCGTAATATATATGATATAATATTACAATATCTTACTGACCCTTTCAACTAATTTTTTATTTATTTTTCAAAAATAGTGATTCAAAATTATTAACATATTAATGGTTAAACGATCATAATAATCGAGATATATATAGCCATTAGATATGTATATCATTTGTAGTTTCATGGAAACTATTTTGATGATATGAATTGTTTAAATCAACATTAAAACTATTATTCTAGTTTCAATTTTTAGTATTATATATATCATAAATGTATATATCGTTTATCAATTTCCCAAATCCATTAACATTTTTATTCAATTATATATAATAATAAGTGTTCATAATAAATAATTAAAAAACCATTATTAAATAAAAAGTAATAATTACCAATATACTGCAGAGAATAAATTATCAATTTTTTAATTTTATGACCAATATAGATTATTGAAAAATATAAAATATTACTAACAACAATATGGAAACACATTCGCATATTGGATACACATATCTACAAGAACATTCATAAGTTCATTTAAAATATCGAGTCATTGTTTATAAGTACAAACTTGATATTCACTCTGAGTATTTAATAACAATGAGCCTGAATTTCACACATTGGTCACCTTGAATGTCAAATACTTATACTCAAATACAACAATTTGATATCACATCTCAACATTATAAAAAAAATAAAATTATATAATTTAACATTTTTATAGGTGAACTCATCAAGTTATTATTAATTCATTCCATAATCTATAATATGTTCATATATAATTGCACTAATAATTTTTTTTATCCTTTAGTAAAATATATTTATAAATGATGATAAATAAAAATTAGGGACCCCAAAATAATATCATCTAGTGGGCCAATATTCAATTTTATTATGATTCATGGATCATTAAATTTCATCCAATTACATTCCTATTTAAGAACACAATTATTCTAATCATATAATATATTGTTCTTGTAGACTTTTGTAAACATTTTTGTTTCATGATATATCATATGAAAATGATAAAATTATTCCAAATGTATCGTAATCATTTTAACATTTTATATCCTTATTAAACACTATTATGATAAGTGATCATGGTAGCTAAATTTAATTTTTGTCACTCATACATATTTTTTATTATAAAAATAATCCATTTGCACCAACATTTTTCATGATGTTACCATTTTGATGATCATTTTGGTTACATCGATTTCCTTTTGATGGAATCTCACAAAAATTATTTGATGGGTTTTCTTAGTCTAAACAATGTAATATACATAACATTTATGTTAAATAACATTCAATTTTTATTATCTAATGTTTTTTCTAGCCAATTTATAGTTTTATAATTATTTATTATTAGAACATCAATTCTATCAATATAATCGTTATTATAAATATAAAAAAATTTATAACCCTTTATAAAGAAAAAAAATACTATTACTTGTTAAACATGTAGAATTGAATCATATTTACAAACATCTAAATGCATCCAATTGAAAATTTATATAAAAAGTTTCATTTCAATATATTAGAGTTTTATGAAATAATTTATCTCCAAATTTATACAATTTGGGGGATATATTACATACAACACATTTCATGATAATGAGTACATATCTATGATATTAATAACTTCAAACTAAAGTACATTTACCCACTATTCATTACATATGATTGATTTCAATTTAATCATCACTATGAAAGTTAATATGAATAAACTATACTCAACCTCATTATTGACTATCATATTAGTATTACTAACTAAATTTAATATAGATGATAAATAAATATTCTATTGTCATATATTTAATATAATTAATTTCATGTCATTTTTATTTCATGAAATATATCCAAATAATTTAATCAAACACCATAATCACATTACAAAACATTATATATATATATATATTTGATTTTATTGGAATTTTTTATTTATATTTGGATTATGATATTTTAATATAAACATGTTGTTATTTACATATGTATAAATACCTTCAGACATATATATTGATAGAAACAGGTTTTATGATCCTTTTTGATATAAATATGTGGTAGCTATTCAGTATCAAATGTCCTTATATATTCCAACACTAAATAACCATTATCTCTTATTGATGTTATTGAAAGTATTATTGTTTATAAATTCATCCACATTATGTAAAAATATAATGTTTATAGTCACTAAATTCACAATCCATGAATTAAATAAAAAAACCATGTAAAAATAGTGACTTTATATAGTTTATAATTAAAACCCAATAAATACATCTAGGTAATTGTCATGTAAAACTTTGGATAGTATGATACTCTATAATAATCATTATGGAAATATGTGAGATGATATTATCCATGAACATATTTCATTACCTTTCAATACATGGAACCCTTTATATTCTTATAGTGAAGATGAAAATGAACCACGAAGCCCGAATCCCATTATATATTTCTTAGAGACTAGAAAAAATGGTATATAATGTAAAAATGAGAAACATTACCCGCCTAAACTCTATGAACGTATAAATAAAATGAAAATAAAATCTATAATTTGAATAAAATGATTCATTCCTAAATTCATGTAATTTTTACAAATATAACGTGTATAAAAAATAATATACTTGAAGAGAAAAACAATGTAATATGTCCGACTACAACTCAAGGAATAATGATATCAATATCTATATCAATAAAGGAATCCCCTTAAGATACCTAAAATAATTTTATACATTTGGGTGATCATACGAGCAAACTGACTCTGATCCTCCTCAAAACCACTTGTAAAATTGGTGATGGAGTTTAAAAATTACTTTATGAATAAACAATAATTTAGGATCCAATTATAAAATTATATCTATCACACAACCTAAAAAATGCACACCCAACCAAATTTTCATCCTTGTATAATATCAAAATATCAATTAAAAAATTCAATAAGTAACCCAATTATAACATCTATAATCAGTTATCAACCTATCAACCCCTTTGCAAATTAAATTTTTCTCCCACACCTTATATTGATATAAATTTGAAAAACAAATTTCGTATCAAAACCAGTTGCAATATTCTTTGGTCATATTATCCTAATAATTATATATTTTCTACCACATGCTACTCTATGGGAAAAATGTATAATCAACACATGTGTTGTATTTTATAGATGAGTGATGTTGATGGTTTTGGGTGGAATATGAATAGTGGATTTGTGAAATTTTATACTAAATGATTTTATTGGGTTTAGAGTGTCACATTGAATGATGTCATAACTATGGGTTCATTAGGTGGACACATGGTTGTGCAATCATGTGATAATATAACTCTAGAGCTAGTCTCCCCCATAAGTATCTATTCCCCCCCTTATTTTCATATTTCCAAAATTTCAACATTGTTTTAAAAAATGGGGTATGTAGTACTCATATTGTTAGAAATATAACATAAAATATGTTCCTATGGTTTGGACCTGTTGTCCTTGAAACATGGTTGTGTTGTGGGTGTTTAGAATCTATGCCTGTTTGTTAATTTATCCGAATGGTTGGTGTGTTTTAATTTACTTTTAAATATAACATGAGCAGCTTCGATAAACATTTGAATTTAGGGCCTATTTGGAATAATTTTTATACAGTTGGTTTTTAGGGTTGTTTTGAAATGGTTAATAAATATTTTAATAAAATGTTAAGAATTATGAAGAAAATGGTCTGGTTAGACTTTTAAATTGACGGTATACAGAATGTTTGTTGTGTGGGGTTTGTATGATTCCAATTCGGCATATTTGAAATGTTATGTTTGGAAATACACTTTTGGGTTAGGTCTGTCACCTTAGTTGTGGATTATGAGATAGTATGGTCCTCGATATAGGACCTGCTATGGATAATTATTATTTAAGGGGACTAACCATTTGGTGGATGGATTGTTCCAAATTGTGTAGTGCAATTTTTCAGATATGAGGCTTGTTTTCTTAATATGTGTCACACCCCACTATGAACATATCATAAAAACCTAGCATAGCAATGAGTTCTAACAAGAATGATTACTGCACTGGATAATTATGTATTGTCCATTGGCCCATAATAGATGGCCATTTAGGATTATTGTTGTGGAATTTGTCCCCTCCGTGTGACCTAAGAATGGTTGGACCGTCATTATGGAATTTGATTCTGTCCTGTGTGGCATGCTACCAGGGATGGAGACATTGTTTTTTATATTTTATGGTATTCCAATGAGTTCCTAGTTTTTCATTAATAAATTTACATGATAACAATTGGGGAAATTTCCCTTGATGTGTGTAGAATCATAATCTTGATCTTTGTTTTTGTCTTATCATTGAAAACATTGTTTGTGTGGTTGGTTTCAATATTTATTTCAATGTAATTGTTTTAGAAAAGTTTATGTGCACCCCTCCTTATTTCATTTCCTTGTTTTTTTTGAATTATATTGTCAATGGATTTGTGATTATTTGTTTGCAAAATTCATTGTATATATCATAACCTTATATCTTATTACTGTAGTTCAAACTAGTATTATAGGGCATTTTTTGCAATATGGAAATGCATGTATTATGTGGTTCACTTTTGGATTCCCTACTGAGAATTTTAATGCACGCTATTATACATTCTTTTCATATTCAGGTTTGGGTTCTTGTTTCATCTCCATGTGCGAGGAAGGTTGATAGTTGTTGGAGGTGACTAAGAGGTCACATGTAGGTATGCTCAGTCTTGTTTTCTTACTGGTGATAGTTTTATTTGTCATTTTTAATTTTAATTAATTTATTTGTCTTCATTTTATGTATAAACTCATTGAAACCTATTTAGTTTCGATTCACAAAAATAGTTCCAGCCCATAGGGTTCAGGAACTCCCCTCGGGACATGTCACAGGGTGTCTCGAGTGACCGGTTTAGGGTTGACTTAGGATGGTACATGACAATATGAATGACCTTATGATAATCTATGTGGTAGAAATTTATAACTAATTCCATTAAGATATCTAGAATAATATTACAAAAGTCTATTATATATTATATTATATTTTTATAGTCATTATAATCATTATATGTCATCCCAAATAATAACAAAAAATAATGATACTCAATAGTTAAACTCAATGTTAAATTTAAGGGGATTTCCAGGGCCTATTGTCCATGTTTTTAAAGTTATCAAACATAAATTATTTTGAAATATATATGTCATGTATGATAATATCATGATAAATTTTCACACAATAAAATCATATATTAGATCTATTTAATAAATTTATTTTTATGAACACAATCATGATTTTTTAAATGGAAATTTTTTTCTTCAGAAGATCATATTTTAATCCTTTATTGAAAAATAATTTATCATCACATCAATCAAATCAATGATATATTTCCTAAGATGATATTTTTGAAACTATTTTTGATAAAAATACATGAAAAATGCTCCATTTGATAAGAAATAGTACACATTATATCATAATATAGATCATATTCTTCGTCTATACAAGGAACCACACTATACATGGTGATATGATTATTGATTAAAATGATTATTATACACAAATTATACAAAGTTGTACAGTCCCATCAATGATGAAATATGGATAGTATCATATTTAAAAAATTCCAATATAAATATAAAATTCTAAAGGAAAAACATTAAAATATACTGGGTTCTCATATAATTATTGTAATATCAATTAACAGAATCAGTTTACCAACTTATATTGACCCCATCCTCATAACATATAACCCTGAAAATTCAATAAAATTTTAAATTTTCTTAATTATGTTATTTAAAATATCCCCATATCATTATATATGGTAATGTTATTATATTAATATTATTTTCAATTCCAATGTAAATTTTTTTGGATTATACTACATTGAATTCATGGTACATCCATCAGAAAATAGACAAAAAATCTAATATAACCATTCAATATCATAAAATAAATACTATATTTCTATGTGATTCATTTCATAAATAATAATTAATGAAATCATATAAGTTTAATACATAATAGTTCTTATTAATGAAGTTAAAATATTTATTATAATAATATTTCCATGTAATTTCATATATCTAACTCTATAAATATTTAGACACAATTTGTAAGTTGTATTCAACATTTCATTCACTGGGTATTATTTTCCAGCTACTCGATTTTTGAATTTAATGGGTTGATATCAATTTTTATAAAAATTATTAAATCTTCCCTTAATTCCAAAAAAACTTTAATAGTTCAACAAACATGACTATATTCAAATAAATCATTTGTATTTTTTTGAGAAACTATATACATTCAATACATCATTATACAATATTTTATTACTATTGGATGGTTGAATAAATCTGGAAATGGTACATAGTAACTATAAAACCATTATAGAATCATTTAGATCGTAAAAATTATGAGATTTCAAATATATAATTCATTATATATATTCCCATTAAGAAATTGTCTTTTCATTCATAATGTAGACAAACAGACATTATAATCAAATCATGATATATAGTTACATCATTGTATTAAAAAATAATTTTAATAATTTTATTTATATTTATACAAATTTTAGGGTAATAAAATACTATAAATATTAGTTTTAATTAATAAACATCCAATGATAACCCTATCAGACTCTTCCCATCAGGTACATCTCTTATGTTTTAAAGAGTGTTAGTGTTCATGGAATATGTCTTACATTTATTTGTTTATATCAATTTTTTAAAAAAATTCTCTTAATATCTACTATGATTATAATAGTTATTTCATTAATTAATAATTATTCATCATAATTTAATTGAATAAATACATATATCCATGAATATTGAAAAATCACACAAGATCCTTAAGGTTTGTTTATAACCATTGTCGATACATGTCGAATGAAAATTTGTAAAACCCCTAAATATTACATTTTACTAAAATATTATATTTTTTGGTCTTAAACATATACATGTTCAATATTAATCCCAATAATACAATCCATGAAATATTCCCTAATAATAAATATATCACTTTTACACATCAATACATTGTCCTCACAAGGATAATTGAAAAATTATTCTATAGTTTCATTTGAATAGTCACAAAATAATAATTTTTCTTATTTGTTTTATGTTAATTTTATGCCAAATGACATAAATATGTGGAAAAAAACTAAATTTCCATTAAAGTTAAATTTAATAATTTTACATTCCATATCTCAAATGATGTATTTATGGTTTCTTTAAATGTAAAAAATTTATTTGAAAATGATAATTATTATTGCGAATATTTTTTTAATGTCCTAGAATGGTAAAAATAAACATTACTGATCAATCTAAGAATGAAAATTAATAATTACCCCTATTTGACACAATAATAAATTTTTTATTTCAAGATGTGTTGTTTTTTAATAAACTTCCCAATTTCAATATTTATTAAATAATTCTATGTAATTATTTTCACCAATAATATCAAACTAATATATCTAAACCATTTTTACCAGTTTACCATATGCTACATCATGAAATATAATGAAAATTATAAATAGTTCAAGTATATCTCTCTTATGAAACATTAAACCATTCATTATGAAATAATAAATAAGGGTAATGAAATATATGTAATGAAACTTAAATTCTAAGGAATTTTTTTTTCTTAATTTTTTTTGGAATTTTACACGAACGCAGTTTCTGACGGCGCCTGATTCCGAGGCCCGGTGTGCCCGGAATCAATTTCCGAAGTTTGGCTCGGGTACGTTCAGTGAACAGACGAGCGGGTTTTTTTAACTTTTGAACCGGTGCTCGGAATCGAATTCTGAGGGCACCGATGGAATCGCAGCGCCGGTAATTGCTTAGAAATGCCTCTTCCGGAGTTGTGTTTGCTCGGCTGTGGTTTTTAATTTTCGGGGTTAAAGTTAAGAAATAAAATAATTGTAGGACAAACATTATTTTATTTCACTTAAGCCACATGGAAGCCACCTGAAATCCACTTAAAGCTACTTAAGTGGAGTTTTTACGGATAGGATGATATCCCATAATATCCTACCCTCTTGGTAGGATATTTGTGAGGTGGGACCCACACGAGCCCCATCATTTCTTTTCCGCTAAGTAACGCACCCGTGAAAACTCGTCATTATGAAATTCAACTGACGCTTTTTCATAATTTCTTAATGCACCAATTAATTGGGCGGTTTTCTTCGTTGAATTAATTGGGTGGTTTATTTCGTTGAATTAATTATACAAATTAATGGGTCGTTACATATCTCTTTATTCGTTTCTTAACCGGTTTGAAATCCGTTGGCGTGGTAATAAAATAAGACCAACGCCACATCTTGAGGATTTCACGTTGGGAGACCTTTGACAGAATTCTTGTGCCTTAACCCTTCTTCACGAAGAACGCGAAGAATGCGATGAAAGCAAAGAACGCGAACAACGCTGGCCTCCGACGAAGAACGCCGAAACCGCGGAGATCGACGATGCGACGCCGTGTGCCGCGATGCCGACGTTTCCTCTTCTGCGACGTTCCTTCCTCCACAACGAAATCTTTAATCATCTGTTGGAGGTAAGAGATTTCGGGTTTCTTTTTTTACTCCTTTGTGTTTTTATCAACGCACAGATTTAATTATTATTAATTAAATATTTTTGTTCTTGAACCTCGGAGTTCGACGACGTGACGCCCTTCCGTGAAGACGCGACGCCCTTCCGTGAAGACGCGATGCCTTCCGCGACGCGACGATCACCTCCTTTCGTGGCGATCAAATCCGCGAAGAACCCGCGTGCGACGACTTGATGAGGTAGGGATTTTTATTTTGGAAATACCTTTATATTCCCGTGAATGTTTCTTTAAAATTAAAGAACCAGTTTCATATGAAAAATTTTAATTTATTAAAATTGTTGTTTCATGTGTTGAATAATTCTCCCGTTGTTATTATCTTACGCGGAGGGTGCGGGCCAAACAAACACGACCCGAAAACCCTCCGCAGATTGTTTATTGATGTGTGGATTGACGGGCGACGACAAACGAGGCCGCAAGGTGATTTTGAGGCCCCTGCAGTGAAGGTCGGGTCCCGGGAGGACCATAGGGGAAGACGGTAGGAGAAACGGACCACTGGAGCGCGTCCGGTGGTCCGCGAAAGGCGGCGGCGGCGCGCCGCCGGAAGGGAGGCGGTTGGCGGTTCGCCGCCGGCCTCAATCAGTGGCGAAGGGAGGGGGAGCTGCGCACCCCGCCCGCGGTGTCCGCCCGGCCGGGTTGGACCCAGTTTGGGTCGACCCGGGTCGGGCCGACCCAGGGGGGGTCAAGCCGGGTCGGCCCGGGCCTAGACCCCTGTTTTCGGACCACTTTCGTTCAAATTCCCGTAACTTCAGCTACGGGCCTCCAAACGACTCGCCGTCAGCGGAAACGAGATCCACGGATCGAGACGGTCGTTTCGGTATATCACACTCAAGGTTTTGGATTACTTTGACATCGGCCGGGTTGGTTCGGATACGAAACCAACCGGGCCCTCAGAAAGGAAACACTTATATCTTAAGCTCCGGACATCTGATTTACGTGTTGTCGACTTTGATTGATTCCTCTAAGTGATACAGATCTTTTGGCTTACTCCGCTCGAGTTTTGGATGCCGTCGGAGTGCGGTCGAGTTCATTCGCTCACGAAACCAACCGGGCCCCTGGAATGAAAAAACTAATAACTCACAGACCGGGCGTCCGATTGACGTGCCGTCTGTCTCGTTGCATTCCTATTGTCAATACGGAACTTTAGGAATCCCCCGCCCGAGTTTTGGATGCAGTTGGGTTATAGCTGGGTTGGATTGTACCCGAAATCCAACCGGGCCCTTGGAAAGGAAAAAGATGATATCTTTCAGACAGGGCGTCCGTTTGACGAACCGTCAGCGCTGTTGTTTATCTCATCGAGAAATGGTCCCTATGAGTATACCCTATTGGAGTTTGAGGTACAGATGATATAAGTCTGGGTTGGTTCGCTTACGAAACCAACCGGGCCCCTGGGACGAAAAGGCTAATAACTCACAGACCGGGCATCCGATTGACGCGCCGTCTCTTGTGTTGAGACCCATATGATGAGGCGGTCCTTTGAGATACTTCTTAGTGGGAATTTACGATACCTGGAGTATCTACTTGTAGCTCGTGGAGCGGACCCTCCCCGAGACGAGCGTACGGAGTACGGAGACCGTGTAGCCGACAGAGACATGAAGACTGCTTGTCTGATTCGATTCGGAGTGACTTACGTAGCCCAGTGGGGAGCACTACTTTGTGAGGTGTAAGACCCACAGCGGAGGAGCACTACTATGTGAGGTCCAGACCCGCGGTACTCGACAGGAGGAGTACCTTTGTAGGCTATGCGGGGGGAGAACTACTGTGTTTGGGTGGCAGACCCTGGCGGGAAGCACTACTATGTGAGGTGGCAGGCCCGCGATACTCGACAGGATGAGTACCTCAGCAGTCTTATGTTTGTGAGCAGTACCTCGGAGTCGTGATAGGACCACTGTACACTCCAGAGACGGAGCTCTTTATCAGTTATGTTTTCTATAATGAAAATCCTGGTTGAGCTGAGACTTTTGACCTTAATGTTTACCTCATGATTGAGATGGGTTACTTGAAAACTTAGGTATATGAATGGGAATATATCTAAGTTGAGGTTATCTTTTGAGATCTTCTTGTGGTTATCCTTATTTGTTTAGTGAGACCTTGTGGGTCTCGGGGTCCCTAATGAGTATCGTTATACTCACCCCTGCACGGGCTATGCCCGCACCTCGTTGTGTTGGTTGCAGACGATGGGCAGTGCTGACGGAGGCTGAGTGTTCGAGGACTGGTCGGTACCCGGAGGTGGAATACATGACGAGTCAGTACCCGGAGGTGGACTACATGACGAGTCAGTACCCGGAGGTGGACTACACGACGTGACGACTCACAGAGGAGGTTGACGGAAGAGAGCGTGGAGGAGGCTATCTGTACCTACCCTTCAGGTAGGATCCGTGGTGGATGACCAGGAGCTGCGCTATCTGTACCTAAACATCAGGTAGGATCCGAGGAGGATGACCCAGGAGCTGCTTCCTTCTTCCAGCTATTTTTATATTTGCTGTTGTACCTTGATCAGTTGTAGTCGTACATTATTTTGGGTTTGTATTTAGGCCGATTTACTTTTCTGAATTGCTTTTGTACTTAGTGTTTTGCTTCCGCTTGTACTCTGTGGTGATTTTTTCTTTTATAAAGGTAATTCCTTCCCAGTTATCGTGATTTTATGCCTTTGGTGATAGTCGTCAGCCCCTGGCCTATGGAAGGCGGGCTTGGGGTAGTCACGGCACGGGCCCCGAGGACGGGTCGTGACAAATTGGTATCAGAGGAGTTCGGTTCTACCGTAGAACTTATGACTCTGAGGTTTTTTCTGTGAAAAAATAGTTATAAGAGTACTGAGTGTGGTTTTCAGTTCAGGGAGTCCAGTGTTGGTGCGGGCGGCCGACGTTTCCATACACCAGGACCCTGACAACTGATTTCCGACTTTGTGCACGAAAACACTGATTGCGTGTGTTTTTTCCGGAAGATTTATTTAAATGTCAGCTCAAACCCGGTCAGCTCACTAGGTATAATATTTTGACCGTGTAACGTTGTTTCTTTCAGGATGCCTCCTCGTGAACTACCAGCTAGAGCCCCGAGAGTGGTACGTACTGACAGCCCACTGAGCGACGAGGCCTCAATACATGGCCCTATCCCAGTTGAGGCACCAACGGAGGCACCAGCGGTGCTACTACCCGTTGGGCCACCGATTCCACCAGCCCCATCAGTAGAGGATGCACGTCGCATGAGTGCACCGCATGAGTTCCAGCGCCAGAGGCCACCTAGGATTCAGGGAGGGACGGACCCGCAGGCGGCTGAGGATTGGCTGGAGGCTGTGGTGAGAGTCTTCAGGCTAGTGGGGACGCCGACAGATTTCATGGTGATCCTTGCTGCCAGCCTTCTTCAGGCAGAAGCAGACAGATGGTGGAGCGTGATGATTCAGATGCATGACGAGGCGACACTTCTATGGGCAGACTTTGAGAGCCTGTTCCGGGCAGAGTTTGTACCAGCCACCCTTCGAGCGGTGTGTATACAGGAGCTACTTCAGCTGCGGCAGGGCAACATGTCAGTGGCGCAGTACTCATCGAGATTCATAGACCTCTCGCGCTACTCCACATATATGGTATGGGACCCGTTCTTTAGGGCCCGAAACATCGAGTAGGAGCTCAGGCGGGAGATCAGAGCTTCGGTTGTATCGCACAACATTCCGACGCAGACAGGAGTGTTGGAGAGAGCCCTCTTAGTGGAGAGTTTCCTTACTGAGCAGTCTCTAGTTGCAGGACCCACCAGTAGCCGGCATGCGGCAGAGTCTTCTGTAGCGGGCAGTAGATAGATGACACAGGGGTCCAAGAGGACCAGACCTATAGGTGGTCAACCACGTGACTCAGGGTCGGTAGTGCGAGGCACCAAGGGAAGTGATAGAGCCAGAACTGCCGTGAAGTGTTACTCCTGCGGTGGAATTGGTCACATAGCACGTGACTGTCCGACCCGCTATGCAGATGACCAGCAGTTAAATGAATAACCTCCGAGTCAGAGGCATAGGTTCGATCAGGGCGGACCGCAATGAGCAGGCCGCTATGGCAGAGGAGCTGGCCGTGCAGCTAGAGGTGGACGACGCTTCGGGATGTTGCCACCACCACCAAGAGGCCCACCTCGACCGCAGGGGACAAGAGGACATGGGAGAGCTCAGCTTCAGGTAGCTGAGACCTATGGTCATGGATCTCCGAAAGTAGATGGACAGGAGTGGGACACGCTTCTGACCTAGAGGCTATCGATCCTGTTGCTTCTGGTTTTGTTGATGTTTGTCTGTAGTTTCTTTGTGTCTTGTACTATGAGCTTCAATAATAAAAAGACACTTATCTTTGTTTGATTTCCTGTCCTTTTGTTTGGTTGATACTAAGTGGTCCCGGTTAAACTGTTGACTTGACCCTCACTTTTGAGATTTCTACTGGAGGAGACCCAGTGACCTCACATTGATGCCGACATTGTGACTCAACCCTTGGAGATGATAGAGACAGTTGGATCTCTTGGTAGTTACGTCGAGCCCTTACGACGTCATCCATTTCATGAATGCATCATTCATGTTAGGATTGACTATATAAGGCAACAAATGTGGTTCATCCAGGGGATGAGACCAGATTTCTCTTATCGACAAAGAAGAAATCATAGCAGATCTTGGGAGACTAAAGAAGGTCCAGGTCATCCAAGAGCGGATGAAGACTGCACAGTGCAGTAAGAAACAGGAAACCGGTGCCAGTCGTAGAGACTCGGGCATGATAAATGTTTCATGAAGTGGAAGCTTTAAGGATAGATGAGTCTACGAAGAAGCAGACGTGGAGGCAGAGCTAGGAGAGCAGTATGAGGTGGTGTACATCTTAACATGCTACAACCACCCGCCTTAGTTTTCCTCGCCAGGCACAGGGAGCTGGAGGGCGGTGGAAGAGTGTGGCTGCTTGCGGTCAAGGAGTGTGACCCAATGGCTCTAAAATGATTCACGGGATAGTCAATGACCACTACTAGCTACTGTAGTAACAGACGTCGATATGAATCATTCCTTGCTTTCACAAATCTTGTTCTAGACCTAGAGTTTCCGGTAAGCCATGGACATGACCATCACGTCTGGAGATACCTTGGGAGGAGACTCGATAATCACACTTACGCCGACGGTGTGGTCAGATCCTCGAGGTGAGAGTTTCAGTTGGAATCTCTTGGTGGCAGCGTTGAGGCCTTACGACGTTGGTTTGAGTATGGACTGGGCAATCACAGTTCATACAAAAATTTCCGGTATTAGGCAAAAAGGTTGTAGTTTAACTACGAAGTCAGGATGGGTTTTTCTTGGTCTGCGAAAAAGGAAACCCCAGGCAGCGCAGGGTAACTCTTGCACAGGAGGGTGCGACCGATCACTCTTGAGTCGGTCAACCTTACCCTCATAGCAGCAGTCATTTTGAGTCTCAGTTCTAACAGAAAATGGAGACCTCTGGAGTTCGAGGATGACGACCACGTCTTCTTACGGGTCTCACCTTGATGAGGTTTATAGAGATGTGGCCAGGGAGGCAAGTTATCTCTGAGGTTCAACGGACCCTTCTAGGTCCTCAGCTGGGTAGGCGAGGTGGTTTACGGCTTGACCCATCCACCTCAGTTGCACTAGGTGCACGATGTTTTCCAGGTACCTCAATTGAGGAGATACATGCTCGACCCTTCGCATATCATCGACCACGAGGAGCGGGACAATGGCGATGGGGTTACATCCACGGAGGTTCTAGTGAGGATCAAGGATTGACGGGAGCAGATCCTATGGGGACAATCGATTCCTCTGGTACACTTTCTTGGGCAGCACGGGAACCTCCAGGTGAGCACATGGGAGCGGAAGGCTCAGATGCGTGCTTAGTACCGCCTTTGTATCCTTAAGTTTTCGGTGAAGCTTTACGGGGACGTAAAGCCCTGTGGTGGGTGTAATGTAAGACCCGTAAATTCTAAGGGAATTTTTTTTTCTTAATTTTCTTTGGAATTTTACAAGAACGCAGTTTCTGACGGCGCCTGATTCTGAGGCCCGGTGTGCCCGGAATCAATTTCCGAAGTTTGGCTCGGGTACGTTCAGTGAACGAACAAGCGGGTTTTTCTAACATTTGAACCGGTGCTCGGAATCAAATTCTGAGAGCACCGATGGAATCGCAGCGCCGATAATTGCATATAAACTCCTCTTCCGGAGTTGCGTTTGCTCGGGTGTGGTTTTTAATTTTTGGGCTTAAAGTTAAGAAATAAAATAATTATACGACAAACTTTATTTTATTTCACTTAAGCCACATGGAAGCCACCTGAAAGCCACTTAAAGCTGCTTAAGTGGAGTTGTTACGGATATGGTGTTATCCCATAATATCCTACCCTCTTGGTAGGATACTTGTGAGGTTGGACCCATATGAGCCCCACCGTTTCTTTTCCGCTAAGTAACACACCCGAGAAAACCCGTCATTATGAATGTCAACTGATTTGTTTTCTTAATTTCTTAATGAACCAATTAATTGGGTGGTTTTCTTCTTTGAATTAATTGGGCTGTTTATTTCATTGAATTAATTCTACGAATTAATGGGTCGTTACTTATCTCTTTATTCGTTTCGTAACTGGTTTGAAATCCGTTGGCGTGGTAAAAAAATAAGACCAATGCCACATCTTGAGGATTTCACGTTGGGAGACCTTTGATAGAATTCTTGTGCCTTCACCCTTCTTCGCGAAGTATGTGAAGAATGTGAAGAACGCGAAGTACACTGGCCTCCAACGAAGAACGCCGAAACCGCGCAGATCGACGACGCGACGCCGTGTGCCGCGACGCAGACGTTTCCTCTTCTGCGACGTTCCTTCCTCCGCAACGTTATCTTTAATCATCCATTGGAGGTAAGAGATTTCTGGTTCCTTTTTTACTCTTTTGTGTTTTTTATCAATGCACGGATTTAATTATTATTAATTAAATCTTTTTGTTCTTGAACCTCGGAGTTCGACGATGCGACGACCTTCCACGACGACGCGACACCCTTCCGCGACGACGCGACGCCTTCCGTGACGCGACGATCGCCTCCTTCCGCGGCGATCAAATCCGCGGAGAACCCGCATGTGACCACTTGACGAGGTTGGGATTTTTATATTGGAAATACCTTTATATTCCCGTGAACGGTTCTTTAAAATTAAAGAACCAGTTTCATATGAACAATTTTAATTTATTAAAATTGTTGTTTCATGTGTTGAATAATTCTCTCGTTGTTATTATCTAACGTGGAGGGTGCGGGCCAAACAAACACGGCCCAACAACCATCCACATATTATTTTTTGATGTGTGGATCGACGGGCGACGACAAACGAGGCCGCAAGGTGATTTTGAGGCCTCCGCAGTGAAGTTCAGGTCCCGGGAGGACCATAGGCGAAGACGGCAGGAGAAACGGACAACTGGAGTGCGTCTGGTGGTCCGCAAAAGGTGGCGGCGGCGCGCCACCGGAAGGGAGGCGGCCGGCGGTTCGCCGCCGGCCTCAATCAGTGGCGAAGGGCGGGGGAGCCGCGTACCCCGCCCGCGGTGTCCGCTCGGCCGCGCTGGCCGAGCCACGACCGGCCGGTCGGGCCGGACGGAACCGGACCGCTTTGGGCCGGGCCGGGACGGACCCGGGTCGGGTCGACCCGGTTCTGGCCGACCCAGGGGGGGTCGGCCCGGGTCGGCCCGGGCCCAGACCCCCGTTTTCGGACCACTTTCGGTAAAATACCTGTAACATGAGCTACGGGCCTCCAAACCACTCACTGTCAGCGGAAACACGATCCTTGGATCAAGATGGTCGTTTCGGTATATCGCACTCAAGGTTTCAGATTACTTTGAGTTCGGCCGGGTTGGTTCGGATACGAAACCAACCGGGCCCTCGGAGCGGAAACGCTTATATCTTAAGTTCCGGATGTCTGATTGACGTGCCGTCGACTTTGATGGATTCCTCTAAGTGAGACAGATCTTTTGGCTTACTCCGCTTGAGTTTTGGATGTCTTTGGAGTGCGGTCGGGTTGGTTCGCTCACGAAACCAACCGGGCCCCTATAACGAAAAAGACAATAACTCACAGACCGGGTGTCCGATTGACGCGCCTTCTGTCTCGTTGTGTTCCTGTTGTCGATACGGAAATTTTGGCATCCTCCGCCCGATTTTTGGATGCAGTTGGGTTATAGCCGGGTTGGATTGTACCCGAAATCCAATCGGGCCCCTGGAACGGAAAAAGATGATATCTTTTAGACAAGACGTCCGTTTGACGAACCGTCAGCGGCATTGTTGATCTCGTCGAGAAACGGTCCCTATGAGTATACCCTATGGGAGTTCGGGGTACAGTTGAGATACGGCTGGGTCGGTTCGCTTACGAAACCAACCGGGCCCCTGGGACGAAAAGGCTAATAACTCACAGACCGGGCTTCCGATTGACGCGCCATCTATTGTGTTGAGACCCCTATGATGAGGCGGTCCATTGAGATACTTCTTCGTGGGAATTTGAGATACTTGGAGTATCGACTTGTATCTCGTGGAGAGGACCCTCCCAGAGACGAGCGTACGGAGTACGGAGACAGTGTAGCCGGCAGAGACCTGAAGACTGCTTGTCTGATTCGATTCGGAGTGACTTACGTAGCCCAGTGGGGAGCACTACATTGTGAGGTGGCAGACCCACATCGGAGGAGCACTACTATGTGAGGTGGCAGACCCGTGGTACTCGACAGGAGGAGTACCTCTGTAGGCTATGAGGGGGGAGCACTACTGTGTTTGGGTGGAAAACCCCGGAAGGAAGCACTACTGTGTGAGGTGGCAGGCCCGCGGTACTCGACAGGATGAGTACCTCAGCAGTCTTAGGTTAGTGAGAAGTACCCCGGAGTAGTGGCAGGACCACTGTACACTCTAGGGACGGAGCTCTTCAGCAGTTACGGTTTCGATAATGTAAATCCTGGTTGAGTTGAGACTTTTGACCTTTGTGTTCACCTCATGATTGAGATGGGTTACTTGATAACTTAGGAATATGAATAGGCATATATCTAAGTTGAGGTAATCTGTTGAGATCTTCTTGTGGTTATCCTTGTTGGTTTAGTGAGACCTTGAGTGTCTCGGGGTCCCTACTGAGTATTGTTATACTCACCCCTGCACAGGCTATGCCCACACCTCGTTGTGTTGGTTGTAGACGACGGGCAGTGCTGACGGAGGCCGAGTGTTCGAGGACTGGTCGGTACCCGGAGGTGGACTACACGACGAGTCAGTACCCGGTGGTGGACTACACGACGAGTCAGTACCCAGAGGTGGACTACACGACGTGACGACTCACAAAGGAGGTTGACGGATGAGATCATGGAGGAGGCTATATGTACCTACCTTCCAGGTAGGATCCGTGGTGGATGACCAGAAGCTGTGCTATCTGTACCTACCCTTCAGGTAGGATCCGAGGATGATGACCCAAGAGCTGCTTCCTTCTTCGAGCTGTTTGTCTCTTTGTTGTTGTACCTTGATAATTTTTAGGCGTACTTTCTTTTGGGTTTGTATTCTGGCCCATTTAATTTTCATCATTTCTTTTGTACTTAGTGTTTTTCTTCCGCTTGTACTCTGTGGTGATTGTTTTCTTTCCTAAAGGCAATGCCTTCCCAGTTATCGGGATTTTACGCCTTTGGTGCTAGTCGCCATCCCCTGGCCTATGGAAGGCGGGCATGGGGTAGTCACAACACAGGCCACGAGGACGGGTCGTGACAATATATACTACCACTATATGAATGAGTACACATTATTTTACACTCATCGTAATATATATGATATAATATTACAATATCTTACTGACCTTGTCAACTAATTTTTTATTTATTTTTCAAAAATAGTGATTCAAAATTATTAACATATTAATAGTTAAACGATCATAATAATCGAGATATATATAGCCATTAGATATGTATATCATTTTTAGTTTCATGGAAACTATTTTGATGATATGCATTGTTTAAATCAACATTAAAACTATTATTCTAGTTTCAATTTTTAGTATTATATATATCATAAATGTATATATCGTTTATCAATTTCCCAAATCCATTAACATTTTTATTCAATTATATATAATAGAAAGTGTTCATAATAAATAATTCAAAAACCATTATTAAATAAAAATTAATAATTACCAATATACTACAGAGAATAAATTATCAATTTTTTAATTTTATGACCAATATAGATTATTGAAAAATATAAAATATTACTAACAACAATATGGAAACACATTCGCATATTGGATACACATATCTACAAGAACATTCATAATTTCATTTAAAATATCGAGTCATTGTTTATAAGTACAAACTTGATATTCAATCTGAGTATTTAATAACAATGAGCCTGAATTTCACACATTTGTCACCTTGAATGTCAAATACATATACTCAAATACAACAATTTGATATCACATCTCAACATTATAAAAAAAATAAAATTATATAATTTAACATTTATATAGGTGAACTCATCAAGTTATTATTAATTCATTCCATAATCTATAATATGTTCATATATTATTGCACTAATAATTTTTTTTATCCTTTAGTAAAATATATTTACAAATGATGATAAATAAAACATAGGGACCCCAAAATAATATCATCTACTGGGACAATATTCAATTTTAATATGATTCGTGGATCATTAAATTTCATCCAATTACATTCCTATTTATGAACACAATTATTCTAATCATATAATATATTGTTCTTGTAGTCTTTTGTAAACATTTTAGTTTCATGATATATCATATGAAAATGATTAAATTATTCCATATGTATCGTAATCATTTTAACATTTTATATCCTTATTAAACACTAATATGATAAGTGATCATGGTAGCTAAATTTAATTTTTGTCACTCATACATATTTTTTATTATAAAAATAATCCATTTGCACCAACATTTTTCATGATGTTACCATTTTGATGATCATTTTGGTTACATCGATTTCCTTTTTATGGAATCTCACAAAAATTATTTGATGGGTTTTATTAGTCTAAACAATGTAATATACATAACATTTATGTTAAATAACATTAAATTTTTATTATCTAATGTTTTTTCTAACCAATTTATAGTGTTATAATTATTTATTATTAGAACATCAATTCTATCAATATAATCGTTATTATAAATATAAAAAATTTTATAACCATTTATAAAGAAAAAAAATTCCACTACTTGTTAAATGTAAAGACCCGTAAAAATCAAGGGAAATTTTTTCTTAATTTTCTTTAGAATTTTACAAGAGCGCGGTTTCAGACGGCACCTGATTCCGAGGCCCGGAGTGCCCGGAATTATTTTCCGAAGTTTGGCTCGGGTACGTTCAGTGAACGAACGAGCGGAAATTCCTAACTTTTGATCCGGTGCTCGGAATTGAAATCCGAGGGCACCGATGAACTCGCAGCGCCGATTTTCGCTTAAAGAGACCTTTTCGGGAGTTGCGTTTGTTGCGGGTTGAAAGTTAAGTTTTGGGGTTTTTTAGTTTGAGTTAAATAAAATTGTGAAGAACAATTTTATTATAACTAGTTAAAACCTATCAAAGGAGGTTGGAAGTGGGACCCACACCCACTTAACCTCCCTTGGGAGGATTAAGTGTGGTGGGGCCCACACGAATCCCTAATATTTTCAAATTCTCTCAACATAATTAACCCCTAATTAATTGACTTAAGTTACTTAATTAATTTTGGGAGTTAAGCCTTTTTGAATTTCAACTTTTGAAATTCTGGTGTGTTTTGTAATAATAAAATAAGATGTTATCTTATTTTATTATGGGTTGTTTGTTTGTCTCCTTGAGAGCTTTTGGAGAGCTTCTTCTTCATCTTCAAGCTCTGACGAAGAACGAAGAACGCCCAAACTCCGACGAAGAACAACGCCTCTCTTCTTCGTCCTCGGTGTCAACAAGAGGGAACGCCGCACCCTCCTCGGACCTTCTTCGTCGGCATGCGAAGATTCGCCAACGACGTATCTCTTCGGGCATAACTCTTCGTCAACGGATTTGACGAACGACGACCGCGACGCCCGACCTCCGCGACGTCGTCTTCCGCGGAATGTTCTCAATCTTCGAACCTTATATCAAGGTAGGGGTTGTTGTTTAATTCTTTAATTATTCCATTTCTTGATCGTGGATCGCATGTCTACGTGAGGCTTTGAAATAATTTATTTAAGTGTTATAGTTAACGCGAGGGGGGCCGGACCGCACGAACACGGCCGAACCCCCCCTCCATCGTTCTTGTTTAATTCTTGTGGTGGAAGCAAAGTGGCATGGTGCCGTCGCACCACGCGGATTACCGTACGTTTATTTTTACGCGGCGCCGTCGCGCCACGCCGGGGTAGAAACTTCAAGAACGCGACGCCATCGCGCCGCGTTGAAAAGAATCAAAGCACGGCGAAGGGGCGCGGTGCCGTCGCACCGCGCCGGATGACGAACGCCGCGGCCGGTTCCGGGCCGCGGCGGGACGAGGAGACCGCGGCCGGTTCCGGGCCACGGCGGAAGAGAAGACCTGCGGCTGGGCCGCCGGCGTCGGAAGCCGAAGGGGGGACCGGAATTTCCGGTCCCGTTTGAGAAAACCGGCCGGCCAACTGGCCGGCCGGAAGGCTTTAAAACCGGGGGAAATTAATCCCCCGGCCACCTAATAAAAACCCCCCTCTTAAAGAGGGGGGCGGTTTTATTTTGAAGGAGGGGGGGCAGCCGGCCCCCCGGTTCCGTTCCAGCAAGCCCCCCCACGTGGCGGGGGCTGTTTTTTTTTAAAAAACGGCGCGGCTATGCCGCCCCGCCAGATGAAAGCGGGGGCTTAGCCCCCCGCGTGCGCAGCCTCCTCGCGGCGCCAGGCCGCCGCGGCTCCCCGCGCCCCCGCGCCGTTGCGCCGTCGCGCCGCCGCGCCGCCGCCCGCCACCGCCTCCCGCCGCCGCCGCGCCGCCCAAGGGGGGGTCGGGCCGGGTCGGCCCGGACCCGGACCCCCCCGTTCGAACAAGAATTGGTTTTTGGCCCATAACTTGAGCCTCGGACCTCCGAATGACGAACCGTCTACGGCAATGCAATCCTTGGATCGAGACAGTCGTTTCGATATATCGCACTCAAGGTTTCGGTTAACTTTGAGTTCGGCCGGGTTGGTTCGTTCACGAAACCAACCGGGCCTTCGGAGCGGAAACGCTCATATCTTGATCTACGAACGTCCGATTGACGCGCCGTCAGTCGCGTTGTGTTCCTATTAGTGAGACGGATCTTTTGGCATACTCCGCCCGTGGTTTGGACGCAGGTGGAGTACGGTCGGGTTGGTTTTTCCTTAAAAAAACCAACCGGGCCCCGGAGACGAAAATGCCAATAACTCTCAGACCGGGCGTCCGTTCGACGCGCCGTCTGTTGCGTTGAGTTCCTGTTGACGATACGTAACTTTTGGATACATAAACTTCGGTCTTCGTGACAGTTGATGTATCAGCCTCTCGGCTCGTGGAGCGGACCCTCCGAACGAGCTTGCTATGTGCGGGAACCCTAGTGCTGGCTGCGACTGTTCTACTGCTACGACTGCTACTGTGACTGCGACGACGACAGTACAGAGATCCTGTGTGGATTCGACGACAACAGTACAGAGATCCTGTGTGGATTCGACGACGACGACTACAGCACTCAGCGATCCTTCGTGGATCAGTGCTACAGGTCTTGTGTGGGCCCGATCCTGTGTGGGTCCTTGCGCTCAGCGGTTCTGTGTGAGCCAGCGCCTACAGGTTCTGTGTGAGCCCGATCCTGTGTGGGTCTTTGCGGGGGTTAGTTACCTATCGATCCTTCGTGGGTCCGACGACTTAGATGGATCAGTGATCATCTTTATCGTCCTTGAGGAAGTATACCTGTGTGAGCTGAATCCTATTGCTTTCCTGTGTGGATTGTGTTGTGCAATCCTGTGTGGATTACGTTTTGCTTTCCTGTGTGGAATACGTTTACTTTCCTGTGTGGACTGAGTTGTACTTGGGCTCGGAGGTTAGAGCGTATTTGAATTGATGACTTAGGTATATGTATGGGCATATACCTAAGCAGTGTCGGTTATTACTTCGTGATTGTTACTTTTCTTCGTGGTTTATCCATTGTGGATTTGAGAGACCTTCAGGGGTCTCGGGGTCCCTACTGAGTAGCTTATACTCACCCCTGCACGGGCTTTGCCTGCACTACGTTGTGTTGGTTGCAGACGACGGACAACGTTGACCTTAGCTGAGGCTTGCAGAGCGGGACGGTACCCGGAGGTGGACCCCTGGGCGGGACGTGCACGGAGCGGACGGCGGGACCCGTGGAGCAGAGGAGCTATCTGTACCCACCCTTCAGGTGGGATTTCCAGTGGACAGCTCGGTGTAGCGGCTTTTACTTTTCAGTTGTTGTTTTCCCTTTCGAGTTGTACTTTACTTTTAGATTGGGTTTGTATTCTGGCCCATTTACTTTTCTGCACTTTCAGTTGTACTCTGCTTTGTTTAGTGTTTACTTTCCGCTTGCTTACTCTGTGGTGTTTGTTACTTTTCAAAGGCAATGCCTTCCCATTTTACCGGGATTTACGCCTTGGTGCTAGTCGCCAGCCCCTGGCCTATGGAAGGCGGGCTTGGGGTAGTCACGGCACGGACCCCGAGGGCGGGTCGTGACAAATTGGTATCAGAGGAGTTCGGTTCTACCGCGAACTCTGATCTTTTCTATGTGAAGCAATAATGTTTAGCGTATTGAGTGTGGTTATCAGTCCAGGGAGTCCAGTGTTGGTGCGGCGGCCGACGTATCCGTACACCAGGACCCTGACTTCTGATTTCCGACTTAATGCACGAAAACATTGATTGCGTGTGTGTTTCAAAGTTTTCTTTGTGATTACTTATATCAGCTCACCAGGTATACTGTTCTGACCGTGGTGCACTTGTTTCCTTTTCAGGATGGCCCCACGATGGAAGCCAGCTAGGGTTCCGAGAGTCGAGCGAGACGACAGCCCACCGAGCGACGAGGCCACGGTGCAGGGCCCTTTTTCAGTAGTGGCACCGGCGGTAGCTTTACCCGCCGAGCCCCCGATGCTGCCAGCAGCAGCCGCTGACGATGCACGTCGCCTCAGAGCACTGCATGAGTTTCAGCGCCAGCGACCGCCCAGGTTTCGCGGGGAGACGGATCCCCAGGCAGCAGAGGACTGGCTGGAGGCAGTGGTTCGAGTGTTTAGGCTAGTGAGGACACCAGCAGACCTCATGGTGATCCTCGCTGCGAGCCTACTACACGCAGCAGCAGGACAATGGTGGAGCCTGATGCTCCAGGTCCACGATGAGGCATCCCTACTTTGGACGGACTTTGAGAGCCTCTTCCGCTCGGAGTTCGTCCCAGCCACCCTTCGTGCGGTGCGTATTCAGGAGATTCTACAGCTGCGGCAGGGCAGCATGACGGTCACACAGTACTCGGCGAGGTTCACCGATCTCTCGCGCTACTCGACCGACATGGTACGGGACCCATTCTTCTGGGCCCGGACCATCGAGCAGGGTTTGAGACACGAGATCAGGGCATCGCTGATCTCCCTCAGCATACCGACTCAGACAGGAGTACTGGAGCGGGCCCTTCTGATCGAGAGCTTCCTTGCTGAGTCTACACCAGCACAGCGACCCACCGCAGGGCGGCACGTGGCAGAGTCATCTGCAGCAGGCAGTCGACGGATGACTCAGGGGTCCAGACAGACCAGACCTTCGGGCAGACGATCTCAGGGCACTGTCTCAGCAGTACGGGGCACACAGCGCGGAGCCAGTCTTACGAGAGGCAGACAGTGCTACTCGTGCGGCGGGCAGGGCCACATGGCTCGTGACTGCCCGACCCGCCATGCCGAGGAGCAGCAGTCAGTTGATGGACCACCGAGGCAGAGGCAGAGGGTCGACCGTGGCGGTCCGCAGGGAGGAGGCGGACGAGGCAGAGGAGCTGGACGAGCAGCTGGTGGTGGCCGACGCTTTGAGGCTCTACCACCACCACCACCAGGAGGTCCACCCCGACCACAGGGAGCTGGCGGGCAGCGACAGGCACAGATCCAGGCAGCAGAGGCCTACGACCACGGCGCACCCGAGATGATTCGAGGTACTATTTGTGTCTATTCCACCCTTGCTGCAGTTCTTATAGACATAGGAGCGAGTCATTCTTTCATAGCCGCTGCCCTTGTTCCGAGCTCGGAGATTCCGACAGAGCCGTTGGCTCGATCCTTACGGCTAGAGACTCCTACGGGAGCAGACTCGACGATTACGCACTGGTGCCGGCAGTGTGAGCTTACTCTAGGAGGCGAGAGCTTCGGCTGGGATCTTCTTGTAGCAGCGTCGAGGCCTTACGACGTCATCTTGGGCATGGATTGGCTATCTACGGTCCATGCACAGATTGACTGTTTTAGGCGCAAGGTGCGATGTGTACGCATCGACGGGAGCAGGTTCACCTTCACCGGCGAGAAGGGAGCCTTAGCAGCACAGGATGGACTTCCGCGGAGGAGAGGACAGCCCATCACTCATCAGTTGGCTAGCCTTATCCTTGGAGCAGTTGACGTGCGGAGTCCTGGTTTTCCTGCAGTGGTGGATCAGTTTGCGGACGTTTTTCCCGACGATGTTCCAGGGCTACCTCCTCGCAGAGAGGTAGACTATTATATTGACTTGTACCCCGGGACAGCCCCGATATCCACTCCAGCATATCGGATGGCCCCCGCCGAGCTTCGAGAGCTACGGGTACAGTTGGAGGACTTGCAGGGCAAGGGGTTCATCCGACCCAGTGTTTCACCCTGGGCTTCCCCGATATTGTTCGCCAAGAAGGAGGACGGGAGCTTGCGACTTTGTGTTGACTATCGTCGCCTGAACCAGGTGACAGTGAGGAACAAGTATCCGCTACCGAGGACTGATGACCTCTTTGATCAGCTCAAGGGAGCACGGTGGTTCTCGAAAATAGACCTCAGGTCAGGCTATCATCAGCTCGGAGTCAGAGACGAGGATGTGCAGAAGACGGCCTTCAGATGTCGGTATGGCCACTATGAGTTCTTGGTTATGCCTTTCGGTGTAACCAATGCTCCAGTAGTGTTCATGGCTCTCATGAACAGGATCTTTCAGCCATACCTCGATCGGTTTGTCGTGGTCTTCATCGACGACATTCTGATTTACTCTACGACAGAGGAGGAGCACGCCTATCACTTGCGAGTTGTTCTTGACACACTCCGAGAGCACCAGCTTTATGGTAATCTCTCGAAGTGCCAGTTATGGATACGTGAGGTCCACTTTTTGGGACACGTTATCTCTGAGGCGGGAGTTGCTGTGGATCCCGCGAAGATTGAGGCTGTGTTAGCATGGGAGCCACCCAGGAGCGTGACTAAGGTTCAGAGTTTCTTGGGACTAGCTGGATACTATCGGAGATTTGTGCCGAACTTCTCCAGAGTTGGGGCATCACTCACAGCTTTGACGAAGAAGGGGAAACCCTTCGTGTGGTCAGACAGATGTCAGCAGAGCTTCCAGGAGCTGAGACAGAGATTGACTAGCGCACCTATCTTGAGGTTGCCTGAGGAGGGAGTAGGGTACGTAGTCTACTGCGATGCATCAGGGACCGGACTCGGATGTGTTCTGATGCAAGATCGGGCAGTGATCGCCTATGGATCACGACAGTTGAGGCCGCATGAGCAGAACTACGCTACCCATGACCTGGAGTTAGCAGCAGTGGTCTTCGCTCTGAAGACATGGCGACACTATCTGATGGGCGAGCGCTTTACAGTATTTTCCGATCATCAGAGTCTCAGGTATATCTTCTCGCAGAAGGACCTAAACCTGAGACAACGACGTTGGCTCGAGTTCCTCCAGGACTATGACTTTGAGATAGTCTATACTCCTAGGAAGGGGAATGTAGTAGCCGATGCCCTCAGCAGGAGGACGGGCATTCAGCTACTTGAGGAGGCGACGGAGTAGCTAGCCTCTTTGCAGATATCCTTCGTGGATAGAGATGGAGCAGCCTTTCTTCAGTCTCTCACAGTCACTCCTCCACTACTGCAGCGAGTCAGGGAGGCACAGCGCGGGGATGCTGACTGTGAGACACGGCGTGCACAGATATCCTCGGGACAGGCACCTGATGGTTTCTCCCTTGGAGCAGAGCACGACATCCTTTTCAGAGGACGTACCATGGTACCAGTAGCTTTGCGAGAGGAAGTGCTGAGAGAGTTTCACACTTCTCCTTTGGCGGTACATCCTGGAGTGGCGAAGATGTACCAGGACCTCAGACGACAGCACTGGTGGCCGGGCATGAAGAAGGCTGTAGCAGAGTTCGTTTCTCGATGCCTCACCTGTCAGCAGGTGAAGGCAGAGCATCAGGTACCAGCAGGCTTGGTACAGCCCTTGGAGGTTCCGGAGTGGAAGTGGGACGGCATATCTATGGACTTCGTGACTGGACTTCCACGCACTTCCAGAGGTCACGACTCCATCTGGGTGATTGTTGACCGACTCACCAAGTCGGCACACTTCTTACCCATCAGAGAGCAGGGCTCAGTGGAGAGCTTGGGACGTCTCTACGTTCAGGAGATTGTGCGGCTCCACGGCGTGCCATCATCTATCGTTTCCGATCGAGATGCCCGCTTTACTTCCCGGCTTGGAAGGGGTTACAGGAGGCATTCGGGACGCAACTACGTCTTAGCACAGCCTTTCACCCTCAGACGGATGGTCAGACGGAGAGGACCATTCAGACTCTCGAGGACATGCTCCGCGCATGTGTCCTCGACTTTGGTCGTAGCTGGGAAGACCACCTACCCTTGGTGGAGTTCGCGTACAACAACAGCTACCACTCCACCATCGGGATGGAACCGTATGAGGCATTGTACTGCCGACCTTGTAGATCTCCTTTGTGCTGGACAGACCCCGGAGAGTCAGCACTGGTGGGACCAGAGATGGTCCAGGCCACGACAGAGAAGGTCCAGGTCATCCAGGAGCGGATGAGGACAGCTCAGAGCCGGCAGAAGTCATACGCTGACAGGAGGCGGAGGCCACTGGAGTTCGAGGATGGCGACCACGTCTTCTTGCGGGTCTCACCTCGACGTGGTATTCGGAGATTTGGCCGAGGCGGCAAGTTATCTCCGCGCTTCATCGGACCTTTCCAGATTCTCAGCAGGATTGGCGAGGTGGCTTATCGCCTGGCTCTACCACCTCAGTTACACCGGGTGCACGATGTCTTCCACGTATCCCAGCTGAGGAGATACGTGCAAGACCCGACGCACATCATTGATCATGGGGAGCTTGACGTTGACGATGGGGCGACCTTTACGGAGGTCCCGATGGAGATAGAGGATCGACAGGAGCGGGTCCTGCGTGGGCGATCGATTCCTCTTGTGCGCATCAGATGGCAGCACGGGAATCTCCAAGAGAGCACATGGGAGCGGGAGGCTCAGATGCATGCTCAATACCCTCATTTGTTTCCCTAGTTTTTGATGTATCTTTACGGGGACGTAAAGCCCTGAGGTGGGAGTAATGTAAAGACCCGTAAAATTCAAGGGAAATTTTTTCTTAATTTTCTTTAGAATTTTACAAGAGCGCGGTTTCAGACGGCACCTGATTCCGAGGCCCGGAGTGCCCGGAATTATTTTCCGAAGTTTGGCTCGGGTACGTTCAGTGAACGAACGAGCGGAAATTCCTAACTTTTGATCCGGTGCTCGGAATTGAAATCCGAGGGCACTGATGAACTCGCAGCACCGATTTTCGCTTAAAGAGACCTTTTCGGGAGTTGCGTTTGTTGCGGGTTGAAAGTTAAGTTTTGGGGTTTTTTAGTTTGAGTTAAATAAAATTGTGAAGAACAATTTTATTATAACTAGTTAAAACCTATCAAAGGAGGTTGGAAGTGGGACCCATACCCACTTAACCTCCCTTGGGAGGATTAAGTGTGGTGGGGCCCACACGAATCCCTAATCTTTTCAAATTCTCTCAACATACTTAACCCCTAATTAATTGACTTAAGTTACTAATTAATTTTGGGAGTTAAGCCTTTTTGAATTTCAACTTTTGAAATTCTTGTGTGTTTTGTAATAATAAAATAAGATGTTATCTTATTTTATTATGGGTTGTTTGTTTGTCTCCTTGAGAGCTTTTGGAGAGCTTCTTCTTCATCTTCAAGCTCTGACGAAGAACGAAGAACGCCCAAACTCCGACGAAGAACGACGCCTCTCTTCTTCGTCCTCGGTGTCAACAAGAGGGAACGCCGCACCCTCCTCGGACCTTCTTCGTCGGCATACGAAGATTCGCCAACGACGTATCTCTTCGGGCACAACTCTTCGTCAACGGATTTGACGAACGGCTACCGCGACGCCCGACCTCCGCGACGTCGTCTTCCGCGGAACGTTCTCAATCTTCGAACCTTATATCAAGGTAGGGGTTGTTGTTTAATTCTTTAATTATTCCATTTCTTGCTCGTGGATCGCATGTCTACGTGAGGCTTTGAAATAATTTATTTAAGTGTTATAGTTAACGCGAGGGGGGCCGGACCGCACGAACACGGCCGAACCCCCCCTCCATCGTTCTTGTTTAATTCTTGCGGTGGAAGCAAAGTGGCATGGTGCCGTCGCACCACGCGAATTACCGTACGTTTATTTTTACGCGGCGCCGTCGCGCCACGCCGGGGTAGAAACTTCAAGAACGCGACGCCGTCGCGCCGCGTTGAAAAGAATCAAAGCACGGCGAAGGGGAGCGGTGCCGTCGCACCGCGCCGGATGACGAACGCCGCGGCCGGTTCCGGGCCGCGGCGGGACGAGGAGACCGCGGCCGGTTCCGGGCCGCGGCGGAAGAGAAGACCGGCGGCCGGGCCGCCAGCGTCGGATGCCGAAGGGGGGACTGGAATTTCCGGTCCCGTTTGAGTAAACCGGACGGCCAGCTGGCCGGCCGGAAGGCTTTAAAACCGGGGGAAATTAATCCCCCGGCCACCTAATAAAAACCCCCCTCTTAAAGAGGGGGGCGGTTTTATTTTGAAGGAGGGGGGGCAGCCGGCCCCCCGGTTCCGTTCCAGCAAGCCCCCCCACGTGGTGGGGGGCGTTTTTTTTTTAAAAACGGCGCGGCTATGCCGCGCCGCCAGATGAAAGCGGGGGGCTTAGCCCCCCGCGTGCGCCGCCTCCTCGCGGCGCCGGGCCGCCGCGGCTCCCCGCGCCGCCGCGCCGCCGCCGGCCGCCGCCGGCCGCCGCGCCGCCCCAGGGGGGGTCGGGCCGGGTCGGCCCGGACCCGGACCCCCCCGTTCGAACCAGAATTGGTTTTTGGCCCATAACTTAAGCCTCAGACCTCCGAATGACGAACCGTCTACGGCAACACAATCCTTGGATCGAGACGGTCGTTTCGATATATCACACTCAAGGTTTCGGTTAACTTTGAGTTCGTCCGGGTTGGTTCTTTCACGAAACCAACCGGGCCTTCGGAGCGGAAACGCTCATATCTTGAGCTACGAACGTCCAATTGACGCGCCGTCAGTCGCGTTGTGTTCCTCTTAGTGAGACGGATCTTTTGGCATACTCCGCCCGAGGTTTGGACGCAGGTGGAGTACGGTCGGGTTGGTTTTGCCTTAAAAAAACCAACCGGGCCCCGGAGACGAAAATGCCAATAACTCTCAGACCGGGCGTCCGTTCGACGCGCCGTCTGTTGCGTTGAGTTCCTGTTGACGATACGGAACTTTTGGATACATCAACTCCGGTATTCGTGACAGTTGATGTATCAGCCTCTCGGCTCGTGGAGCGGGCCCTCCGAACGAGCTTGCTATGTGCGGGAACCCTAGTGCTGGCTGCGACTGTTCTACTGCTACGACTGCTACTGTGACTGCGACGACGACAGTACAGAGATCCTGTGTGGATTCGACGACGACAGTACAGAGATCCTGTGTGAATTCGACGACGACGACTACAGCACTCAGCGATCCTTCGTGGATCAGTGCTACAGGTCCTGTGTGGGCCCGATCCTGTGTGGGTCCTTGCGCTCAGCGGTTCTGTGTGAGCCAGCGCCTACAGGTTCTGTGTGAGCCCGATCCTGTGTGGGTCTTTGCGGGGGTTAGTTACCTATCGATCCTTCGTGGGTCCGACGACTTAGATGGATCAGTGATCATCTTTATCGTCCTTGAGAAAGTATACCTGTGTGAGCTGAATCCTATTGCTTTCCTGTGTGGATTGTGTTGTGCAATCCTGTGTGGATTACGTTTTGCTTTCCTGTGTGGAATACGTTTACTTTCCTGTGTGGACTGAGTTGTACTTGGGCTCGGAGGTTAGAGCGTATTTGAATTGATGACTTAGGTATATGTATGGGCATATACCTAAGCAGTGTCGGTTATTACTTCGTGATTGTTACTTTTCTTCGTGGTTTATCCTTTGTGGATTTGAGAGACCTTCAGGGGTCTCGGGGTCCCTACTGAGTAGCTTATACTCACCCCTGCACGGGCTTTGCCCGCACTACGTTGTGTTGGTTGCAGACGACGGACAGCGTTGACCTTAGCTGAGGCTTGCAGAGCGGGACGGTACCCGGAGGTGGACCACTGGGCGGGACGTGCACGGAGCGGACGGCGGGACCCGTGGAGCAGAGGAGCTATCTGTACCCACCCTTCAGGTGGGATTTCCAGTGGACAGCTCGGTGTAGCGGCTTTTACTTTTCAGTTGCTGTTTTCCCTTTCGAGTTGTACTTTACTTTTAGTTTGGGTTTGTATTCTGGCCCATTTACTTTTCCCCACTTTCAGTTGTACTCTGCTTTGTTTAGTGTTTACTTTCCGCTTGCTTACTCTGTGGTGTTAGTCGCCAGCCCCTGGCCTATGGAAGGCGGGCTTGGGGTAGTCACGGCACGGACCCCGAGGGCGGGTCGTGACATTAAACATGTAGAATTGAATCATATTTACAAACATATAAATGCATCCAGTTGAAAATTTATAAAAAAAGTTTCATTTTAATATATTAGAGTTTTATGAAATAATTTATCTCCAAATTTAAACAATTTGGGGGATATATTACATACAACACATTTCATGATAATGAGTACATATCTATGATATTAATAACTTCAAACTAAAGTAAATTTACCCACTATTCATTACATATTATTGATTTCAATTTAATCATCACTATGAAAGTTAATATGAATAAACTATACTCAACCTCATTATTAACTATCATATTAGTATTACTAACTAAATTTAATATAGATGATAAATAAATATTCTATTGTCATATATTTAATATAATTAATTTCATGTCAATTTTATTTCATGAAATATATCAAAATAATTTAATCAAACACCATAATCACATTACAAGACATTATATATATATATATATTTTATTTTAATGGAATTTATTATTTAAATTTGGATTATGATATTTTAATATAAACATGTTGTTATTTACATATGTATAAATACCTTCAGACATATATATTGATAGAAACAAGATTTATGATCCTTTTTCATATAAATATGTGGTAGCTATTCAGTATCAAATGTCCTTATATATTCCAACACTAAATAACCATTATCTCCTATTTATGTTCTTGAAAGTATTATTGTTTATAAATTCATCCATATTATGTAAAAATATAATGTTTATAGTTACTAAATTCACAATCCATGAATTAAATAAAAAAACCAAGTAAAAATAGTGACTTTATATAGTTTATAATTAAAACCCAATAAATACATAGAGGTAATTGTCATGTAAAACATTGGATAGTATGATCCTCTATAATAATCATTATGGAAATATGTGAGATGATATTATCCATGAACATATTTCATTACCTTTCTCTACATGGAACCCTTTATATGCCTATAGTGAAGATGAAAATGAACCCCAAAGCCCGAATCCCATAATATATTTCCTAGAGACTAGAAACAATGGTATATAATGTAAAAATCAGAAACATTACCCGCATAAACTCTATGAACGTATAAATAAAATGAAAATAAAATCTATAATTTCAATAAAATGATTCATTCCTAAATTCATGTAATTTTTAGAAATATAACATGTATAAAAAATAATATACTTGAAGAGAAAAACAATGTAATATGTCTGACTACAACTCAAGGAATAATGATATCAGTATCTATATCAATAAAGGAATCCCCTTAAGATACCTAAAATAATTTTATACATTTGGGTGATCATATGAGCATACTAACTCTGATCCTCCTCAAAACCACTTGTAAAATTGGTGATGGAGTTTAAAAATTACTTTAGGAATAAATAATAATTTAGGATCCAATTATAAAATTATATCTATCACACAACCTAAAAAATTCACACCCATCCAAATTTTCATCCCTGTATAATATCAAAATATCAATTAAAAAATTCAATAAGTAACCCAATTATAACATCTATAATCAGTTATCAACCTATCATCCCCTTTGCAAATTAAATTTTTCTCCCACACCTTATATTGATATAAATTTGAAAAACAAATTTCGTATCAAAACCAGTTGCAATATTCTTTGGTCATATTATCCTAATAATTATATATTTTCTACCACATGCTACTCTATGGAAAAAATGTATAATCAACACATACTGTAAAATAGATTCATATTATAAGAACATCACATATCCACCATATAAGGGTATAGTTAACATGAATGTAATCAACTATATTCACACATCTTTTGGATGCATAACCAAAAATCTATATCATGATAACTACTACATAACTAGGTCTGGTAAAATATTTTTGTTAAAATAACAGTAAAAATTTATAACCCATATTCACATATGTAAAATGATAGATAATATACTATTATACACATATAATGAAATATAAAATATAAGTAGTACTGAGTTATTAATTCCCTCAATGATCGATAATTTCTAGGGATAACTCCTGAAACTCCCAATATTTAGGCCCTGATATGTCTACAAATATTGGGTGTGTGTATATGAAGTCGTAAGAAAATATAGTTTATAAATTAAAAAACAAAACCCATCATAAAAATTAGTCTAAAATATTTACATCACCAACAAAAAATAATCAAAATCTTTTCCAGTTTCCCCTTTCATCACATAAAGAAATGTTATCCCTCTATTCAATGAAATTTTTCCACAAAATCATTCATAACTATTAAATTTAGTCATATCATACATTAATATCGTAAATCCCCATTATAAAACCCATATTAAACTTAATATTCCAATATTTTTTTAAGATTTAATGTCTTAATCTCTTTCCTGAAATAAACATTGGTTTTACAATCCATTACCTCACATCTCTAACCATTAATAATTTATTAATAGAATGTATTTCTATCACTTAATTCCCAAACCTAAAAAAATTTCATTATTACAAATCACATTCAATTTATTTAAGAATTTTATAATGCGGTAAAAAATAAATTCAAATATCCACTCTATTGACATATCAACATCCCATTCTGACAGAGATCAGAAAATCAAAACAAGACATACATTTCAAAAAATTAATGCATACAAAATATTTAATATTAAAAAAACCCATATATTATTTCTAATGAAATAAAAATACACATTCATTCTATGCGTGGAATATTATTCAAAACAACCAATCCTTAATAAATTCAAATTTCCCATTAAGATAAACAAATACACTTCCTCGACCACCCATATCCCAATATAAACATCATGAATTGAATTAGAATATATGAATAAATAATGGGAAAAAATTCTACGATTCACATTCCTTAAAATATTCCATCATATTATTTATTAATCAAATTATTGAGAGATAATGAAAAAATTAAAAATTATCAAAAAGAAATAAGATTATTAAAATATTATCTATTTGTGAAATTTGACTCTAAAACTAATTTAGAGAACTAAAACACTTATAATTGTACTAAATAATCCTAAATTCAAAAAAAATATACCAAAATTCAAATTTAATAACAAAAAATCACAGAAATCTAAATTCACCACATTTCTATAAATTATATTTTTATCATTTTTATTAACATTTACATAATATGTACAATCGTACCATTCAAATATAAATCATTATAATTGCATAATTTTATGTAATTAAAAATTATATGTTTTGAACACCCAACATTAATTTGATATTCATCCAACCGCAGTCAAATAATATGATGTTGGAGATGATTATGAGAAAAAATCACATGAAGAAAACCTTAATAATCTATATATTGAAACTACCTCTATCAAAACCACAAAACAAATTCGTCAAAAACAACACTATGATTTGGAAAAAATATACCGTATAAAGAAGGACAATATAAAATTATTAATGGAATACAACATGAATCACATAATATATATTATATATGATATATTGATTCCATAATTAAAAACTATTAAAACCCAATAAAATGTGTACCTAAAAGTGACATTCATTGAAGAAGGCTCAAGTGATACAAAAATAATAATGATAAACTAATATTTAAATTCCAAATTTATATTAAAAAACATAATGAATGATGACATGATATGTAATGGTCACAATGATAAATGGATAAATAAAACACACCCCCAAAAATTATTCAAGGGTCTGTACATCTCTCAATAATTTAATTTTTTTCAAAAATCTAGAATGGAATATTAAAGGAGTGGTTATTTTATTATATATTGTTTAATGTCATGAATATGGTCATTCAAAACCCATTATTGTTCTATGGGAGTACAATACAGTGAAAACAACTCAAACGATATAACATCATAACCTAACCATCATTCCCCATGTAAGGTTAGAGGTGGTCACATAGTGACATTCTATATCATTGAAAAACTAAACTGTCCATGAACATATCATGTGGTGACCTAAATTATCACAATGTTACCTACTAATAGTAAATGAATACCTAAGAATAAAATTAAAAAATGTTAGATTATATTTATGAATCATATAATCACTATTATGAAATATTCCCCTTAGACCTCCACAAAAAGAACATAAATACTATTTAGTTATTGGAGTCATATCCCATAAAACAATTTGGTAAATAATTCCTAGTAAAAATATTCCAATGTCATGAAACAACCTCACACAATGAAAATTAAATAGAGATCATGAATCCATCCATCTTAAAATTAATTGAAATATGTATAACTCCATGTTCTACAGGCCATATATTATATATATGGTGGCCATTGAAAAAATATAGAGAAATATATGTATTTTTTAAATATTATCTATAACTTTTGCCTTCCTACAACATCCTTCTCTAGAAAACTACAAAAGATGGAATAATTAATGAATCTAACCGAATAATGTTCATTCCATGACATTACATAACTATAAAATAATTCTAATCATTCATAATAATAATTAATACCTTAAGGAAAAATATTATTAAAAAAATGATCCCACAAGTGATTCCTCATAAATAATAGGAATTCATTACAAAATCACAATATATGACTACAACATATAATATAAATATTCTAAAAATAAATTCAAAATAATTATCATAAAAAAGTGAATGTTTAAAAAAATCAAGATAGTTAACATTCATAAATATCTCATATTATAATGAAAATTCCTCAAAACCACAACTCATACATAAACCACTCACAAAGGGTATGGAGTTCCTAAAAAACCCCATCCACTTAAAATATTGATTTTCAATTCATTACTCTATATATGTTGAATCAAAATCAATATCCAAATGATTTAAAATAATTTTATAATAGACTATATGAACATATAAATGATGTAATAAATCATAAATAACATTAACGGTGAGTAAATAGTTCATGGGGAGTAATAATATTTGTATTGTTTCACCAGCACAACTTTGTATGTTATTTAAAGTAATAATCTATAGAAGGATAACACTACAATAGAGAATTCATTACTGAAAATGATTAAAGTAAAAACTCAAGGTAAAAATATCCACATCCTTGAACTCTTATGACCTCCTCCCTAGATAATATTATGTATTACATTGATTAGGTTTTGTTATATAACAATATAGTATTTACATATATTTATTACATAAATTTTTTGGAATACAACAAACGTTATACGAACAAATTTCTAATAACCATATTTGGTTTAATTTATTTGGAATCATGGAAACATAAACACGATAAATTTTCAAGGTTAATTATCTTCCACCAGGTCATTGAGGACTATAAACCTTCTTAGAAACATCATACATAATATACATCTTCATATCCTAGGTAATAATACATAAATAGGGGAGATCCCAGATGCCCTGTAAGGGTAAAAAGGAATATATGTGAACATAATTATGTGAATAGTGGTTTGAGAATTTGATCATAGCATCAGAAGATCATACCATGAATATAAATGATCATTAACACTAATCATGGAATAAATCATGGCATTTTACAGGGTTTGAATCATAAGAAAATAACGAATACAATCCATTAACAAATAACACAGTCATAATACATAGAATTGGGGAATACAAAAATATGTTATATCATTAATTATAATCTAAGACACATATTTAGAACATATCATGGCACATCAAGGGAAATCTATCTACTATGCGGGACACACCACTATCTATATTCAAATTCCATTCCAAGATTGGGATCTGGTTTTCCAATTATCCAATAATAGATCAAATTTCTCCATCTTCTATCATCACTGTGTCTACACCTACAGTGTGGGACAATCCACAATCCATAGTCATAATATATGTACCTCAAAGGATCAGGTTTCAATATATTCCCATATTGAATACTATTTCCACATCATCAATATTCATCATGATTACACCATCTGGGAAATACACAACACTGTCTCTTATTGCAGTATTTTCCTCATAAGTGATCAAGTTTATCAATATTCTTATTGTGGATATAGATGGTCAACTATATTCTCATCATTATATCATGAGATATAAATCATTGAATTGATTTGAATGGAGATATAGGTCCCACCTCTCTCAAAATAAAATAATTCATACATTGTCTATAATATAATATAACATACATCATATCATGAGTGATTAAAATATATATGTTCTATAAAACTCAAATGATATCCCATGAAATAAAATTGGTATCATTAACATTTCATCATATCATAACCTGTGTCGAAGATATAAATATCAAAATAATTTCATCAAAAAAAAACCATGAAAATAAGTGGGATTGAATACAAAATAAACCACTTTATTGACATGAGTTTCATAGACATAATTACATAAAAACATAAACCATTCATTAAATAATATGTATTGAACCGTTGGATAATTTCCTAAATGTTATTGAATAATGTCATAAAATGTAATATTATAAATCAAATGACATGAAATGATATTTTGAAAAATTGTATTGATGTTAATATCATTTATTGTTCAAAAAAATATCATTAAAACATAATAATGTAGAAAAAAATTTCATGAAAATAAATATGAGAACTTCTAAAAAATCAATTTAAAATATTGTTGTAACAATTTTCATTGAAGCCATAGAAAGTTTACATTAAGAAATTTCTAAAACCATTTTATTTAAAAACATATAATATTTTATTTAATTATTTTTGAAAAACATTCTATTGTAAAATAATATTGGAAACATTTTGTAATACCATTTATTTTAAATTCATTGTAAAAATAGAACGAAGGATTCAAAAATAATTTTGAAAACCATTTTAATTAATATGTGTTAAAAATGTAGACTAAAAGCTTGAAATAATTTTCAAACCCATTTTCATGAAAATACAGAAAAAAAATGTATATAGAAGTCTTGAAATCGAATTGAAATCAATTTTATTAAAAATACATTAAAAATATAGAATGAAGTCTAGAAATCATTTTAAAAACCATTTTCATTAAAATAAATTAAATATAATAAAATAAGTCCTAATGTAATTTAAAAAAAATTATTAATATTATAATAAAAAAATAAACTTATCATTAAAATTGTTTTGAAAACAGTTAATAAAAGATTGATTCCAAAGAACAAATATTTCAAAAATAGTATGGTAGTAATGTGAGGATTTAAAAAAAACTAATTCTTAACTATATTATATAAAAAAGTGATCAAAATAAAATAAATACATTAAAAATATAATTATTAACCTTGGGAAAATAAAATTTATGAGTTTTCTTCAGATGTTAACAATATGATTTCACTAATATGAGCATAATCATAAGTAATCCCAATTAATGATGTAATTGTTTAAAAAACACTTACAAGATGTTAACATAGAACCATAGTATCCATGTATTGAAATAAAATAAAATAAAGATTAAAATATAATAAAAATAATAAATTTTATATAATACATATCAAATACACCTCGAGAAAATAATGTAGGTTCATAACAAAACATATTTTATAAAGAATGAATATTGAGACAAAATTGTCATACTATTTTGGCATATTTTGAAGCATAAATCCCATGAGGGAATGATCATAAATGGATATTTAAATACCAATAAATATAAATATAATAGGTACATAATATATTAATCATAATTATATAAACCACAAAAAATATGTGAGTGTTAAATAAAGCATTTATCTCATAGAAACAAAAAGTGTGATGAAATCTTCTTACATAGTGTCTTGACTCGCATGGTACTCATTCAATACATCATTATAATAATATAATGTTTATAATAAATGTTTTAAAGAATGATATTGATTTATATATAATACAATATATTGTTCTATAATGTCATTATAATACCTTATTGTTAGAAATTTTATTTTATGGTCATGCTTCAGGTAATATTCTCTTCATTTTTCTCGGGTGATTTAATATGTTATATTTTTCCATTATACTTATATAATGATTTACATAATATAAAAAATTATATATATATATATCGTGTATATTCTATATACATGTATTATAATAATATATATAATATATATAAAGGAAATGGAATACACTGTTCATGAAGATGGTAGGTCATACATACAAACGAATGCAACTTCAGTTTTATCGACTTATTATAAGAATGAATGTAATTTAAATATATGTTAATGTATATATTTATATAATATAATTAAATAATAAATATTATTTAATATATATCATATAGTGTGACTAAACACATCATTAATACATTCAATGTAATGTGTGAACGAATGTCATCACTTTGAGGGGAAGTAACCTACACTTCCTCAAACATAATTATCGTATTTAAACAAGATGGAAAGAAGAATGGTATATTCAACCTAAAAATATCATAAGGAAAAATACATTATAAATATCATATATATATATATATATATAAATATATGTTCCATTATAATTTCATCAGTGATAGGTTATGATGGAATGATGTGCAATCAACGTTTCGTGAGTCGGTAGTTCACCGTACACGTAAACGGTATGTTCATTACCCATAAGTTGGAATTGTGTGTATGCGTAGTTATAAAACATAGAATAATAAAATACTATTATATATCAAATACTGGGTTTTTTATAAAGTAATTTAATAATATTTTTTTCAGAGTGGAGAATGGAGATTAAAAAAGATATTCAGGGGTGTTAAATTTTAATCAGAAAACTCATTTTGGATACCACCAATGGGATTTCATTGATGTATTTCTAAAAAAATGGAGGTTTAGATAAATAAATTAGGGTTTTTGGGATGTTTAATGGGAATATCATGGTGGAACCTATGTTTTTTGAGATGAATGAGGATGTGCGAGAGCTGGTGACCTTTTTTAGAGAAGTGAGAGGACACACATGCCATTTTTTAAATCAAGTTAGGTTTACCAATGTTTTTACGTAAATAATTTCATACCAAAAAACATAAATAAATAATGTAAGTTCTATTGGAGATATATTTCCATCCAAAGGGTTTTGTTCAAGATTCTAGGTAATTTGGACACTTAACATTAATTAATATTTCATTTTTAAGATTAATTTCACATTAATTGATGAAATTAATTTTAATTAAAAACACTAATGGTTTAGTTTAAAATAAATTTTTACATATTATAAATTATAAATTGTTAATATTCTGAAAATCTAATGCATTTTCTTTATATAAAATTAATTTTTTTGCCGAAATTATTTGAAAATTTATCTTCAAAATGGGATGAAAATACTGTTTTTTAATGAAAAAAGGATAAAACATTTCTATGTTTTTATATTCAATATGAATGTGAAAATGATTAAAATTAAAAAAATTTGATTAATTGATAAAAATTAAATTATATTAACTTTTAATAAAATTTATAATATTATTTATTTTTATAAATATATCAATTGAAAAAGTAGTTTTGAATTTAATCTCTGATTTTTTTCACAATTAATCAAAAAATGAACCATTAAAAAAGTACTGAAAATATAAAATAGGATAATATTTGTATAAATTTTAATGTTAAAATTAATTTAGAAATTTTATATTAATTATTTTAAGGCCTCAAAAATGATGAAATTTATAACTATTTATCTCTAATAATTTTAAAAAACCAATATAATAGTACTATTATATATAAACATTCTGAAAAAATTAAATTTAATAGTAAATATTTAATCATAAAAAATAATTATACATTAACTATGACATCACATATGCCATTGCTAGTTGTGAATCCCTTATCATCCATCAGTCATGGGTTCACAACGCACAACCTTCCTAGACATGATTGGATATCACTCCACATACATGATGTAATTTTATAAGAACGCTATATCATAATTTCCAAAATATGTTTTACATGCTCAAAATTGGGTTAATAACAATACCCAATTTTAACTATATTTTCCAATACCATTTCACTAGATTAATACATCCACTATATATTTACATAATCTTTACATTAATAGTTAACCTTATTACCCTTCTAAAAGATTAAAGTACAAAGCTATAGAAAGTATTTCATGAAATGAGCTTAACCTTGATCCCCCATATATCAAAAAGTATCTCTTGATTGTTATATTTCAATCATGTCGAAATCCTCATTGTATATTCTCCCTAAACATTGTAATGAAATAAATTACAATAAATAATTGTTTTTTATTAGCATGTTTCTTTATTCCAATGTATATTGTATATATTCCTCAAATATAGAAATGATGTTTTATTCACCATCCATGATAGTATAACCCATTTTTAAAAAAATCATAAAATGATTCTAATGTGATTAGTATCATCAAATTTACTAACCCATATCTAATATATAATCATCAAAAAATCATTATCTAATGATATAGAATATATTTATGTTTACCTTACATTAATAAATTTATCACCTTTCCATGAAATAAAATTTCTGCCTCACAAGACCCATTAAAAATTTCCTTTCTAATTTTAGAAGAACTCATTTTGAAAAAACATATATATTTCATTTTTTATATTATAATTTTTCATTCCCATAACATATACACTTCAATAATACAAATTTATTCTTAAATAATTCGTCGTTATTTATCAAATTATTTTTAAATACCTTTTTCTAATAATATAAAATATGTATCTTGTCTTAAAATTTAACAAACTCAATTTAATCATGATTATGAACAATACCATTGAAACACTAGATAAAATTCATTTCCCTTCATAGAAACTTAATCATCAGAAGGATAACCATTACGTATACCACCTTATTCATTATATTCACAATCATTATTCATTAAAAATTGACTTTCATAATGCCCATACTATCTAAATTTAGTGAAACCGTCAATATATAATACCTTACAGAGGATGACATTCTCATTCATTTCAATAAATGAAGTCTTCATTTTCAAATTGTAGTTAAATTCTTTGTTTCCCACTTTTCCATAGTCAAAACAAAATCGTAACCATCTAATTAATTCACATAGGAGATCCCATCAACACTCATATAATAATGAAAAAAAAAATATTCAATCCTATATGGTATCAATTACCATAACTATCTGAAAAATTCTCCCTTCAATTCATTGTTGTGTCTATGTGTAGGTTATGTTACACATCGTTGATTATGATTGTTGAAAACAAATTAGGAATGATCATAAAAAACATTACTCAATTGGTAATTAAATTTCAACTGCTATCAACAAATTTTCCACTGCATTTAATGTTAATTAAGTTCCCTATCATTCCCTCAATTGAAAAAAATTGTATTGAATAATAAATTATTATCATAGACAGAATATAATAATTTAAAGTCACTTCTAGGATGTATATTTTTTGAAAAATATTTCATTATATAACACCTTATGTTTATACTATATTTATAATAGTATACATCAATTTAAATTAATTATTATTTTTCATAAAGAGTTTGTGAATTTCGAAATCATATCCCCTTGGAGTGTCAAACTAGGTGTGTAATAAGGCATGTTATTGTCATTCATATAAGCCCTGGTCAGTGATCTGAAATCTTTATTGAAGTTGTTACACGTAGTTACATTTTGATATATCTACATCAAGTTACAGGATAAAAAATTCTTTGTATTTCAAAAAATCCACCCACTATAATCATTCCAAAAATTTCAAAAACTCCTCTTTACTTTCTACTCATAATTATAATTATCCTTATATAAATCCCTATATATAACCATATAAATTTCCATAGGGATCTAAATAAGGGTTTATCATCTTATTTTATAATGGATAACTAAACATTTTCTCTAATACAAACTATAATAATCCATTATTAATATCTATATACATTAAATTATTGTAGAATTATAAAAAATACATTACACAAATAGACATTGAACAACTATTATTGGTCTAGTGCTTTTGGAAACATTGAAACATAATCACTACTACATCAGGTAGATACATTTGTGAGCTAAATTATCTCTTACAAGGTTCCTCATGACTAGAACACATCAATGATTCTTCACATATTACACATATCTACATAACATAAGAAAATAAACATAATGAAGGGTGAATTAAAATGCACATTATATGTAATCATGTGAAACATGTATGAAAAAACGTGATCATATTTGTAGGATAATAAGATCATAACATTAGAATATCATAAAATACAATTCAAAGATCATAAATATGGATCATGAAATTAATCATGGTTGTTCATATTTCAAAATAATAATAAAATAATGATTATAATACATGAAATAATAACATGGAAACATGAGGTGATATTATGGACCACATAAACATTTGATATCATTCCCTATAATTCAATACACATAATATGAATTTATCAGGGAACATCATGGGAACTATACCTATGAGGCGGAAAACACCATCATCCCATGTATTAGTCCTTCCTTAGAATGGGATCTAGTATCTCCATCTTCCAATAGTTGATTGGGTTTTTTGTTATTCTAAATTCATGGGGACAACACATACTGGGTGGGACACACCACCGTCCCCAGTCACAGTCATTCCCTTATATGGTATTAGGTTTCCCCATCATCTAATAGTGAATCAACCATGTAAACATGAATCCCATTAGGGTTTAATGATATATAAATCCATCCAAATGCATTGTTTGGAGATATGGATCCCACCAATCAGATAATTCAATCATTACTACATAATCCTCATGATAAAAATGCATTCTTTATATCATAGCCTATAAAAGAGACAATTTCTATAAACATACAATTGTATGCAATGAAATGAAATGGTTATCATTAAAATTTCATCACATAATATTGTATAGAAAAATGATAGGTTTTATAATAGTTTCATTAAATAATAACATGTTTATTTAAGTAGGTATTAATATCATATATCCTAGGAAGGATAAGTGAGTTTTATAAGCATCATTTAAAAAATAATAATCCATTCGAGATAGAATATGTATGAAGTTTTTGGATAATTTTATAAAAGGTAATGAGTACCATCAATATATGTTATCTTATTTGTAAAATAATAAGTAAGAATATTTTGATAATATGTAGAGAGGTAAATATCATTTATTAAATGAAAAATTTTCAATAAATCATAGAAACCTTTTGAATACTTATTTCTTCAAAATAATATTTACTACTTATATGGAAATATTTCAAAACATTTTGGAAATGATTTTATTTTAATTCATAAAAAGAGGTGTTGAAATAGTTTTGAAAACTAGTTTCCACAAAAAATTAAAATATAATATTGGAACAATTTTAATAAACATTTATTTCCAAAAAGAAGAATGAACACATATAATAAAAACCAATATATTGAAAATAATTTGAAAACAGAGAACGAATTCTGGTATGATTTTGAAATTTTTTTCTAGTGAATAAATTTCAACATTATAAATAAGTATTGAAATCATTTTGAAAAATTTCTTTTGGAAAAAAAACATCAATAATTAAGATAGAAAGGATTGGCATAATTTTGGAAACATTTTTCTAGAAAATAAATTGAAATTTTATAAATAATTATTAATGTAATGTATAAATCCCTTTTAATTTAGAATACATTTAAAACATAAAAAATATGATTGAAATAAATGTGAATAAATTTTTAGAAATCATTGTTTCCAAATAACATATATTATTGACCAAAGAGAGAGGTAAAGTTAGTATTTCATAAAAAATTATTATAAATACTATGTACAAAAGTGTGGAAAAATGGTTTCCATACATTATGATATCATTTATAACCATAGGATATGAATATTAATGAGTTTTCTTGAGATATGGGCCAAAATATTTCTTTAATGGATGCATAATAATAAACAATCCGAAAAAATTATTGGATTATCTCAAAAAAATAATAACCCAAGGTAAAATGGGATAATACTCTAAATATAATGATGCAAAATTACATAACTCTTAATATATTATGGAATGAATTATATTAATTATATTAAATGGTAAATACCATAGAAAAAAATAATTTAGGTGAATAACAAAACATATTTCTCAATGAAGGGAAATTGAGAAAAAATGACGTAAAAATTTGGTAACTTTTTAAAAAAAACAAAAGGAGAGAAAGATCAAAATATTTATATTTCAATACAATTATATTTAATTTTAATTGGAATATAATATATTCATGTTCTGTATATAAACCAAAAAAATAATGGATTAGTGAATAAGGAATGTATCTCACAAAATTAAAATATGATATTAAATCACCTTACGTTGTGTCATGACTCCCATAGTACTTATTGAAACCTCATTTTTAATATATCTATATCTATTATACATATTTTATAGTTCTATATTTGTATTTATGATAACATATAAGGATTTATTATGATTTTATATTAACATCATGTTAACAAGTTCACGGTAATCTTACTCTTCGGGCAATATTGACTTTATCTTTTGCTAGTGTCTTAATTTCATATATATTAAGTCCATATACAAATATCATGATTTCAAAAATTTAAATAATTATATAAATATAATTTATTTTCATTATATATGTAATATAATAATATATATAATATATTTTTATGAAATGGAAAACACAGTTCATGGAGATGGTAGGTCCTAGTTAGGCATGAATGCAACTTCTAATTTATTGATGTTTTGAAATAAATAATGTAAATGAAATATATAAATTGTTTAATTTTATATAATATTATTAAATAATAATTATAAATGTTTATATTTATCATATAGTTTCATTAACACATCATTAATACATTCAATGAAGTGTGTGAATAAGATACATTGGACGGAGGGGGCGATAGTCTACACTTCCTCAAACGAAATTGTCTTATTTAAAAAAGTTTGAAAGCATATGTGTATGTTATAAATAAAAATTAAATAATTATAGTGAAATTATAAATATCATATATATCATAAATAAAAAAATTTCAATCATAATTTCCACCATTATATGCGGTAAAGAAGAAATGAACAAATATGTTTTTGTGATGTGGTAGTTCGTCGTACACAAAAACATTATGTTAATTTACAATTTTATTGATGTATTTGTATGTTTAGTTATAAAACATAGCATAATAATATCCTATTATATTTAGGATACATTTTTATACAACCATTTAATAATTAGATATTATGTAGTGGATAATCAAAATAAAATAAAAGAGCTTAATTGTGGGAGTATCCTCTCAACTGAGTAACTCCTTTGAGTTTTCCCCCAAGGGATAACTTGGAAGTATTTTTACCTAATGGGATGATTCAAGTAGTATTTTATGGTTTTTGGGAAGTTAATTGGGAATAAAATTTCTTAAAATACATGATATTAGTGGGGTGATGATGTGGTTGAGGTGGTGGCCTTTTATAGGGAAGGGAAAAGACAGACATGGTATTTTTGAAAACAAGTTAGGTGTACCAACATTGTTCCAAAAAAATAAAAAAATAAACAAAAATCAATAATGGAATATTTTGTGATGAAATATTTTAAGAAAATGGGGGATGATTAGGTGGTTCAGTAATTTGGTCCCTTTAGATTAATTGTTATTCCTTGGTTAATCATTATTTCACTAAAATAGTTGTAATTAATTTTCATTACTTCAAATGATTTTTTGTAAAAAAATTAGTTTAAAATATTTTTATTTATAAAATATTCTCATCCAAACCTGGAATACATTTTCCCAAATTCCAATCACTAAATTGTGACAAATTAATTTAAATGTAACCTCACATAAGGGACGATAATGTGGTTTGATAACATAAAAATGTTCTATAGTATTCTATGTTTACATATTCAATTTAAATATAAAATTGATTAAAATGATCAAAATTTGATTAATTTATTAAAATGTGATTTTATTATACTTATAATAATATTTTAAAAATATTTAAATCTTATAAATAAAATAGGTGAAAAATCAATTTTTGAATTAAAATTCATAATTTTTCACTATTTATCAAAAAATAAAAAATCCTTTAAATGTACCCAAAATTTACCATAACCTAATATTTTTTATTATATTTAATAGATAAATTAAATTTTTTACATATAAAATGTATTAATGATCCAAAATATATATTTAAAATAGGTTCACGGTTTATGGTGGTAAAACTATTTTAATAAAAATATAGGTTTTTTTGTGTAACATTAGGATTGATCTCATAGTATCCATATAAAACCAATTGGATGAATATAAAAAACATTTAGATGATTATATAACATATAAAATTAATTAATATAGTTCACTTGTACTAATTAGTTTAACTTATTAATAAAAATCAAACATTTCTCATAAAAATTAATTTTGTTAAAATCATCCCTTCTATATTCAAATTGTTAATATATTCATTTCTAATTAATAGGTATCCTATATATTTAAAAATTTATACTAATATATTATTTAATATTAAAATATCAAATTCAAAAGCTATATTATATGTTATTACATAAAAAAATTCAATAAATTATATAATTTTTGGCAACACCTAGACTTTTGTGTTACTGAAGACATCAAGGAATGATAGTCATTCGAATAATGAATGATAACATAGGTCTTCCATATAGAGAGAGATATAATTTATTTTTCATGTAGTGTATAATTATTTAGACATTTCATATAATAATATAACAAAATATTTCTTTAATATAAGAAAATAATTTTTACATTGTTTCATAGAATGTTACTTATTAAAAATATTAAATTAATTCAATAGAAAAAATGTTCACAAAATAACGTTGTATTACATCCCTCACCAATGCTCAAATCCTCAAAACATTCTTGGGTTTTACTCTGCACCATATTTTTTCATGGAATGTAAACATCACAATAATGGACATTAATAATGTAATTTCCAACATTTACTCATCTAAATTATCCATTAAATAATTTTTAATAGTGGAGTTATAAGTATTAATTTATAAAAATTAATCAAAGAGATTATTCTTAACCAATTATCTACCATAATCCCACCTCAAGATCAAAACATATCTTATAGAATTTTAATTTTATGGTGCATCTGATAAACCATATTTGGATTAAATGTGTTGATATTTATTTTAGAAAAATAAAATGAAAAATAATATCCCCTCATTTTTAGGTAGTAAAATATATATCACATGATGAAATGATAGTCCACTATATCACATAAAAATTCAAAAATTAATTTATATCCCACGTTATATATATATTTACTGAAAAACAGATTAAATTAAATCTATCAAATGAGATTAATTTATTTTAATAACAATATAAATCAAATAGAATAAAATAAAATAAGGAAAAAAGTGAGGTTAATGAATAAGTCCAATTAATAATACTCCCATATCTACTTAAGGAAACCAAATATATGAAACAAAACACTGAAACATTATTCTAGTAATTTACCTACAAATATAAATTACATTATAATATAATCTTGCTAATGATTGATTCATTACATAATATCTGAAAATAAAAATCACTTTATGATTCCCCTAAGATATATATAGATGCACTAAATAATTTAGGATATATAAATCGCAATTAATTTCATTACTCTTAATTCATGTAGAAAAAATAACTCCATAACAATATCTAAAATTGACCATCAACAAACCATTTCTTATTAGAATGACTATTAATTTTATGACTCTCCATCACCCATCCCTTTAATTATATCCAATAAGGCTCTTTCACTTACTACAACGGTGATGATTTCAATATCTTCTCATATATAAATAATCATGCACAAACATTTTGGAATAAATATGAAGCACTGTTAGATCCTCTATCACAAACAAATTCTCTATATACACACTAAAAAAATTTCTTCATATATTTGTTTAGATTATCCTCATAAGGTATGTATACAACTAAATACCATTTCTTTTAAGTGTAGAATATATTTTTCAGATTCATAAATTAATTATATCTAAATTCGTTGAATAATATTAAAATACCACTAATATATGGAATACATATAACTACTAGTCTAAAAATACCACAAAATATTCACAGATGAGATATTTTCTCCCAAAAAAGTAAAAACCAATGTTACGAAAGAATTATTATTGTTGGAATAGTTATACAGGGTATTAGGTAAAATTTTAGACCTTTATGGGATATCTAGCCCCTATTATATCAAAATAAGACCAAAATATGGATGGGAATACGCATATTAGCCCACAATTTTAACTCCATAATCTTAATTCATCAGAAAACATGAATAAACATCCATTTTACCTATTCATTGTCTACATTAATCTTATTAAACTACTTGATTTTATCTTCCGTCCACCTTGAGGACATCAATCGGGCTACATTATACGAGATATATGAAAAGATCCTTAAATAATAGCATTTCGACCCAATTAAAAAATATACCAATATCATATTCACAGATGATGGACATAAAATAACCACCTCAACCATTAAATGATATACCACTAGTCATCACCGAGAAAACACATTCCATAGAAATTAAATCTCATAGGAAAAAATACACTTTTAAACATATGATAGAGATAACGGTGATGAAAAATGAAAAATTACCCGATGATCAACAATATGATCCTCATATAACATCAATTGTATTATATTTTCATCAATGTATAATAATATGAAATTATCAATGAACAAATGAATATTTTTTTTCATGATACCCATAAAAATAAAAGAGAAAAGTATGAAAATGAACGATATAAACATGAACAAAATGTTCTATTATCAACACCATATAATAGTAATTGTGATATCCTCTACCTTCACATTCATTTAATAATTCTTATCCATATAAAAATCATATAAACCCAAAAAATTGTCTTACACTAGTCAAAAAACATTTAACAATAATCGTGGAAAACCCATCATGAAAATAACTAAAATCTTATTCTTTTTTTAATATACAATTACTTGGAACCATAAAAAAACTTATCTAAATAAGGTAAGATGATCCATGACGGAAAACATGTACATATTAATCACTTATACATTACATAATATATATAAATTCATGACTCCATCTTATCAAATTATGACATTTGAAAATGATCTAAAGAAATTGAAGTTGTATAATGATGGTAATATATCATGAACATAATATAATATTGATGGTGTTTTGTAAGAAACTATTCAAGAAAACAATTAAGGGTACTCCACAAAGACTAATGGAACCTCAACCACCCACGATTATATCCCTCCCATTATTGACTCCAACATTTTAGAAAAAAGATGATCATAGTGACTTATTAATATTTCATGATCCCACTAACCAAGTAATACAAAATGGCATAATCCCATATCATTTCATGTGACCCCCTATAAATATGAATTAAATAAAACAACGAATAATAGAATTAACTATATAAATGATATTTTACTATAGTTTCGTTTTTAATAAGAAATGATAATTTAACAGATTCATAAAAAAAACATTTTACAACCATGACACAAAACACAAACAAATAATATCTCTAACATTAATATATAATATGAGGGAACTAGACTAATCCCCACATTTAGTCCCATGGTGAAATCCATGGTAGGTGAAGTGATGTTGTATAATGCTATGGAATCAAATGAAGTACAATATAATATATAAAATAAATATTTGGTATGTTGGAGGACATATAACCCATCATGAACCAACATATCATGGGAATGGATTTGACATCAATAATCTCACAAATATCACTGACCTGACTAATGATCACCTACATGAAAATTCATATCCATTAAACTATGGGAGGAGGTGTAATATTTGCATATTAAATCACCAAATCCTTCTCTTCATATCTAGACAACAATATTGATCGTCTTATGGGTTTTTTATTTAAAATAAATGTGAGGTTAAAATAGTATATTACCACTTAAACAATGATTAATTTAAATAATTTTAATGAATTATTATATTAATTGATCATTCCACATCATGAAATTAAAATAATAATATTATCACTAACATATATAATAGAGTTATTTTACCATGTTAATATCATGAAATATTTTTATTTTTCATATCTTTATAATCAAAAATTTGAAGGCCATAACATTTTATATTGACTAAAAAAATCTTTATTCCTCCGAGAGATCTCATTAATCCCCAATCAACTAGATATTAACTATAAATTCATTCCCTCGGTTAACAATTTCTTCTTATACACGTCAAAATAGATATTCAAAGAAAATTGGTTAACAATATACAATATAGAATAACGTATCATTTCCTCAAAAGATAATTCAATGTCGTCTTCATCTTGAAATTATCATTGTTTTTAAAATCATGATCCATGATTATGATATCTATATTCGGTATACTACATAAACCCTAGTAGAGGGACCTAAAATATTTCCTTATTTCTCTACCATTTTCAATGATTAGAAATATGTATTAAATTATTAAAATAATAATACCATTAAATAAAATGTTATTATGTGAAATAAAAAAACATGATAAAACTCAATAATAAAATGCATCTGTTATTAAAAAATACAATTATAAATGATACATATCATTATAAATAATCAAACTATTGTGGATATCAAGATTACATAACCCGCACACTACCTCAAATTCATACACACACCACAATATTTTCACAATGACTTTACTATGTAACTCCCAACAAGGTTTCATCCAGGAATCATAAAATTAATATCATTAAAACCTTAAATTGAAAAATGAAAACATTTTTACACTCATCACAATAATATGAAACACCGAAGTAATGTAAAATATTAATAAATTGAAAGTGGTAATAAAAACACCAATGTCTTACATTAGGGAATTAATCAGGACCTTCTGAATTAGATTAAATTTAAATTCCCCAAAATTTACCCAATTTAATAAAATGTAAAATTAAATATGATACTTATAAATATAAAAGGCCACTAACAAACAAATATTTATACATTTACTAGTGAGTTTATAAATAAAAAATAGATTTATTTTTATTAATTTGGTCTCCAAACATCATTATTATATTCAATCTACCATTATATATGACACACCATGTTTTAATATTTTTTATTCCCTACAAAACATTAGTGATCCATATATATAACTAAAATAATTAAAATATCCAAAAACCCATCAATATCCATGATATAAATATTTCCTAAACCATTTTAGACACTGTATTTTTTAACATGAATGAAAAATTTATAATGGAAGATACCTCATGGAGATGAAAAAAAGACAATCAATTATGGACAATGTCAACTCCCCTCCAGTAATGGTGTTCCACACAGGTAATCCCATGTATCATCAATGCATATGGTTCCTACATGTCACCATGTGTGGAATACCTATGCTTTATCCTATGTGAACCACTTGTGAGCCAAAACCCGTTCCCAAGGTCCCATGTTTTTATATAAATAAGACCATGGGGATAATATTTATCATGAAATAAATTCCAAAATAACTCTTGACACTCATATTTCCAAAGTCTATCACCTTGGCCCTATAAAACCTCATAGGTGCCCCTATAAAAAATGGTGAAGAGAGAATTATGTGGAGATAGTAGAATCAATGGCTTTCTTGTATATAAAATACAAAACACATATTCATGGAATCCTCTTCCATGTGGTTAATGAACACTAGTGTGAGGACCCCATCCCTGAAAAGGACTTGCACAAGACTCTTGTCTGAACACATATAGAGACCCTTGGATACTTGATAAATTATTTACCCATGTTTTTGATACCAAGTGGATAGTCACTGAAATTAACATCATCCCACACAAGACTACATGTGGGATGAAATACTATGCTCTACCTTTCGATACCCTCTGAGAGGACCACAATGATTTCCCTGCCCATACCCTATAAGAGGCACCATAATCTCTCCAATCCTTTAACATACGCCATCCAGTTCATAGAACCAATTTAAAGCTTTTAAAGACAGGTCATCTACAACATTGGATACCATTTATGAAATGTTCCATGTTTAATCCTTCAACAATGCCTCAGAATAGAAACCCCATCGAGAGAAGAAAACCACATTGTAATCTATTTGGTATCCATTTTGATGATTTGAGGTCTCTTGAACATGATAAATTAGATATTTCGGATCACTGGAGTTCATTTTTCTATTTATACCTTTGGTTATGAGGAACCTGACCCTATGGGTGGTTTCTAGGAACAATCAGTCTTATGTAGTAGGGTTTGGACTATATCCATCCCTAGTTGTACATATAACCTATAGCTTCAATTTCATGGAGGTGAGGGATAAGATCAAACCATACATTTTATTTTAAAGGAAGTGAGAACATTATCTAGAACTATTGAAAAACATTATGGAATCCCCATGGGGATAATCCCATGTACTTTTCTACTATGGCTTTAATTTTTCTTCTCTCCACCCTTGGGTATTGTTCAGATGGGTATTCTGATGTTACTGTAAATTAAATAGAATGTGTAAGGGAATGTGTTTGTAAGAGTACCTTCTTATTCTCACATACCATTGAACTATTCCATAAAAGGAAGGTGGATTATGTGTTTTTAAAGATATTACACTACCTCTAGTTTCTCAAATTCAACCATGACTCATCATGATTAATATAGGAATTTATGATAGTCATGAAAAAAAATCCACATAGCCATATGCTGGTTTAGTTCTGAATTCTCATTCAGAAATTCTTCTTGTCTTCCTTCAGAGTTCTTCAATAAGAATTTGTCCTCATGGAAAAGTATCTTTCCTTAGGAAAAGGAATATTGTGTGGTTTGATGAATTTAACATTTCCTCATTTTTAATATGATGGAAATTACTAAAATAGTATTATTGGATGAAGGTGGTTATGACATCAACATTATCCCAAAGCATGGGCATCATTCCATGTTTAAGAACAAATAAATCTAGGACTAATACATCAGTATACATCCTAACATTTAACCAGAATGAATAGTCCAATAGTACAATTCCCAAACAAAACCCTCATATTTCCATGGGTTAAGTCACATATCATGGACAAAAACCAATCCAAGGTTTCTTTTTTATAATTAAAGCCCACCCAAACAACCCAACAAGTTAATCCTTTTCAAGAGAAACCTTGAAAGAAACTAGAAAATGGAATCCTTTTCTCGAATGAGCCCAAAAAATATCCTCTCAAACGGCCAATATCTACTATGAGTCAAAATTGAATGTTTAAATAAGAATTGGTTCTCACACCATAAAATTGATGGATTTCATTTCCATATAAAGGGAATACATAGGATGCCTCACTAATTTCAAATTTTGACACCCCAATTCAACCCTATTCTCCATGGGACACATTCCCAACCGAGTATTATTTCACTCAAAAATCTATATCATTATTGGTCTCCATTGATTATTTGGTATAATCACCATAAGAAATATTTAATATAAATTTTAGTACATAACTTACTGCCACATGAAATTAAACTGCATCGAACAGTCTGAATCACTTGACCTTAAAATGAATGATGATTCACATTCTGTGTAACAATGGTATGTGGAATGTGATTCATTTTAGAAGCATGCATAAAAATCCAATTTAATGGAACTGATCTTGAAATAAAAAACACTGTTATACATGGATGATGATACACTTCATATCAACCCACTATATAACATAAAACAAGTATCATCGTAATAACAAATGAATAATATCTAATTAATACATAAGACGATACCATTGATGGAGAACATCATATACATACATATATCCTCATTTATTAAGAACATATAAAGAAATATTTTATTTAAGCTCCACACATGCTAATAATTGATTATTAATTAAAATGTTACCAACATAATTCATGGTAATTAATAAAGGATTCAAAAAATTATATTACATCTATTTGTGTGTCTCAGTGTAGGAAATAATTCCCCCGAAATTGTGTGATGTGTCTTTCATTCAATCATGTAATCCAATGTGAGTTATTATGTATATTTTTACAAACTACCCAATTATTTTATGTATTTTTAATGTAGGTCCCTCTTGGATATAATAAAATTGTGTGTTTTTAGTCAAAAAAGTAAAACCAGTTGAAAATTGTTAATAAATTGGGTACCTGACGTGAATAATTTCAAAAACTTCACCCCCTACAATCAGGCATCAGAAGAGGTGTTTTTTTCAGAAATAAAAATGGTGATCATAACATGAAATGAATCCTTAACAATTATTTATGTACAACCCACATGCCCTACCCCATTATCTCTCAAAATGAAAGAAGGGAAAACATGAAATTCAACCATGCATGCGATCAATTAAATGATATGTTTCTTTGATACTGATTTCTTATTTTTCCAGTAATCAATATTTTGGTATTTTGTCTTTTAACATATATTAATATAATTGAATCCATCAATACATCAATGATTCATGTCCCAACTATCGTTAAAATTAGTTCTTCAACCAAGAAAAGGATTCCATCACAAAACTAGAGTATTCAATATTTGTTCATGAACAAACTGGTTTAAAGCATTGACAAAATTATCCCATCCAAAACTTGAGTACCATATGATAGGCCCTTGAGTTTACAATCCCCCATAAAAAATCTGGTATTCTAAGGACATTAGTCCAGAAGAAGAAAACCCCTACCACTTCTTTCAACTATTTCATGATTTTATCCACAGAACGCAAAAACCGTTCCCTCCGCTATAAAAGGTGGTTAAATCAAGAATCCATAGAGGCCCTTATCCAAAAGACACTAGAGTTATCCAAGTGGATCATTCCAGAATTCATTGCCACTAATTCCATGCATCATTGAACCATAAACATGATGACGGTGACATTATCATCAATCTGAATAATGTCATCCATACCCAGGTACATAATATGGCATGCTAGGGGAATCAACCGACCAATAGGGAAAATAGACACACTTTTGTTCTATATGGATAAGCCCTCCAATCTAATTTTTTTTGGGGGGAACATAAACTAACCACATATAATTAAGCATGTTGGTCGACATGTATATAGGTATCCATGGAAGTCTCATATTCATATATGTTAGAAACAATCAATCAAGAACATACACAGACACATACTGATTAATAATTCTTGTAATCTCACGTGGAATCTATCAGACAATCCCGCCACCCAAATATTTTGACAATGTATGAGAAGAAGAAAATACCTACCTACAACCTATACACATTCATCATGTTGTGACTATCAGTGTTAAAAAAATCATACTCACTAGGTTTTTTGGAAATCATCATCAAGTCTCACATACCTAACTACATTCTTCAATCAATATATCTTTTTCATCTTGAAACAACCATAGAAGTTAGTTGGAATTTCCTTTCAACAAATAGGGTGATAATATCATCTATACCTTACATAAAAAGTATTAGCAGTACACACATGCATGAAAGGGATGAATAGAGAAGACACAGACCCCTTATCCATATATTTATTGGTTATATATCTCCATTCCATTCACTAGAGTCACCATGGATATCTTGATAGCGGTACAATGGAATACGAAACTACCTACCCACATCTTATAGACCAAATAAGACATCATATCAGTGAAAAGTATTTTACCGTAGGGGTAGAAACAAAACAACATCCCCACAAATGGGGTGGATTTGGAAAAAAAAGACACACTGTAACACCACAGGTAAATTAAGAATATGACATTTTCACATTTATCCATATTTGTGAATAAAATATTGATATAACTTTAATGGGGACCCTATGCTCAATGGCGTACCCAATACGCAACAACGAGTTTCTTGGAAATCTTACATTGCACTCTAATAATTAAATTATATTATTTTAAATTGTAGTTAACGCCTAGCCGTTGTAATGGCGGGAATGAACAGAACTAACTAAAAAATGATTATAGATGTTTTTCAATTTTTTTTCTTTTTACAATAAATGTTAGAGGATTAAAAATGTGAATGAATCCAATTTGAAGCGTAAACATTCTAATATTCCTTAAAAGGTCGATTAAACTCCTTTTGATGACGAACCTCTTGTAAATCACTTTTTGACAATTTTATGTTTTATATTTGAAAAAATAAAATTATTCTTTAGAATCGGGACATCAAAATTTACTTTGTGTAAATTTTTGGTATTTTTCCGATAATGTTCATTTTTAATGAATAGTGAAAAATGTTGTATTTTAATTCAAAAAATATTTTTAATCTATTTTATTTATATGATTATATTATCTTTTGAATTGGTTTCAAAGTGAAATTAGAATATATTTTTACCGTTGAATCCAATAGTGGTAATTGGAATTAATTTCATCTTTAAATTCGACCTAAACTAGTGTTAATCTTTTGATACTTATTGTTTCTTAAAAACACGTTATTTGCTATGAAAGAGGAAATTAATTATTAAATTAATTAATCTAATTTATATGTTTTTAATTTTGTAATATAGAAATCATTTTTTAATTTGGAATACCAAATATTGCCTAGGGTGAATTTTTGGTAATTTTTTGAAAAACTTCAATTTTAGATGAATAGTGAAACCACTCAGTGGTAGTAAAAGAAACTTATTTTTTCATTTAAATGAAACATTACCACTTCTATGATTTGAATTTAAAAAATCTGACATACATGTATTTCATTAAGAAGTAAAATGTGGTTCAATGGGATTAAAATAATTTTTTGGTGAATAGTAACTTTTATGTTTATTAATCGCGATTGGAGGTAATTAGTGTAATTTAAGGTAAAAAATAATACTATAATAATATGAAATGACCTAGAAACATGTACTACCCTCATTTTATGTGTCATGGCCAATCTAGGCAATCTATGGGTCAACTTGGGGACCCCATAGAGCCACTTTGGTTGGAAAATGACACTAATACCTTTTTATTTAATTTTAAAATTAAAATGTCACAAACATGTGTTGTTTTAATAAAAAAATTATATGGGGTTATAAAAGTCATATTTTTTACAATAAATATTCATTAGAAAGCTAAAAATATTTCCTTCATCATGAATGTTTTTATAAATTTTAGACACTAAATAAATTAAATTATTTATGACAACGTGATGATACAATGATTACCTCATTATTTAACGATTTAAATAAAATGAAAAGATAATGTAATATCTAAGAACTAAACTTGTCACCAACCTATTGGATGGGTGGATTTCTAAACATTATCTCCTTATCCTTGAAATATATCCTTTTGGGACTTTTAAAATCTGAAAATCATTTTATAATAAAGTAATATTTTATAACATTCCAAGAGTGCCCCTCCTTTTCTCTTATAAAAGGCCCCCAACACTACCACCTTCCCCACACCTCTCAAGACTTTCGCTCGGCCAACCCCTGACCATTTAATCGCTCCACATCCCTCTCTTAATCATTTAAGCCTCACCTTTGGGCAGAATCCTTTCCAAGGAAGCCTTTGAGCTCAAATCAAGAAGAGTTACCCGATTTTAAGGTAATGTATTCACTTGTGTTATTTTGTTTTATTTTTCTTCTCCAACCCCCTAAACTCTTTTTATTCATTTATTTTGTAACAAAAACAGTATCTTAAATATACTAGGATGTTGTTATCTAATTTATTCAAGCTACACTTACACACACCTTCGTCTAATGGTTAAAGAACATATTGTTTCTGTGGTTGGCGAATTTCTGCCTCACGAAAAGATGATTGTTCAATCTTATTTTAACACCTTTAATGGTGGCCATTATGATGTCACTATAATTTATATATTATATATATGTTATTTTTTTTCTATATGCTGCTTAATTTTATATTTAGAACATGCCTTTATGCTTTTCATGTTGTGCAAATGCGATAATTTCATACGAGGAAGTGTAGACTACCGCCCCCTCAAGTAATGTGACTCATTCAGGAAATAGATGAAATGTGTAAATAATGAAATTAATGAACATATTTTAATTATATAACATATATATTATACTGGAATTATAATATATATATCCCAATTATTTTTAATTCCATTAATATGACAAAGAAATGAATGCGTATGTACGGCCTACAGTCTCCATGAAGGGTGCATTTCATTTATTTTTATCTCCAAATGTTATGTAGTAGTATAAAATGAATATGTACAAGATATATATGATATTTAAATCATTAATACTATTCAGGAGATGATTTACTCATAACTACATGGACAATCATTTTCAAACAAGTTCATTTTTGACTGATGTACCAAACATCGACAAAAACGTCTAATATGAACTCACATTATTAACCAATTATTATAAAATTATAATATGTCATATAAACTGAATAATAATCTTTAAAATATGTCCTTATGAAATTATAAATTGACCAAAGTTTGTTATTCAGGAATATAAAGAAATGAACAAGACAATTCAGACTTGAGGTAAGGGATCCTACCTCTCTTTTTTTTAAAGTACTCTCTTTTATGTCATTTATTTTAAGATCATATTTCTTATGTTGGGGGATGTTCTTTTATATTCCTACTGCTGTAAATTTTATGTTAATATGATGAGATACCCTATTTTATCTCATCAGTCCATTTTTGGAAGTTTTATGTGGCGTCGTTCGGCTGCCGAATTTTCGGAAGAGATTGTTCATCTCACTTTTAGTCCCGTGAGATTTATGCTACATTTTCCACTATTTACTTTGAGTGGTGTATGTACTTCCCATTACTATAATCTTTTTGTAATATAATTTCATTTATGGTTAGTTAAATCTTCATTGTATGACCCTTATTTCATGGGGTGTACGTTTCGAAAGTTGTGCAACTCGGTAAGGGGAACTTTCACCCTCCTTTTTTTAAAAGACTTATTTTGTTACGTCTTTTAATTTACATATTATTTTGTTGGGATACGTTCTTCTATATCCTTATTGATTTAATGTTTATGTAGAATTTATGAGATACCATTCACTCTCTCATCGACTAATTTTATTAATTTTGAAGTGACGCCATTAGGCTGTCGAATTTTTTCAAGGGAACATCTTAAGCCAATTTCGATTTCTTTGGGTTCAACTTGTACTTCTTGAACATGTCATCCAATGAATATGTGTGAATTACCTATGATTGTTTCACACTTAATATCCACTTATATTGGGTGTATTTATATTTCTCACACATAATTATGTGATATATTTATCCTTGATTTAAGGATACCATCTTTATAATGGATTTCATCTCAATTTATATTTCCATTGAGACTTCATTGTTGTTATGCACCAATTCACTCTTATATGGTGTGTATACTGTACTTTGACATATTATATCATGAATCCCTTTATTCTCATGATATTATAAAGTTTGGATTAAATGTTATTCCACAATTATTTGTCTTCAAGAGTCTCTCATTTTGTTAAAAACTCTTTAACAAAAAATATCGTTTTAAATGTTTTAAAGATTTATTATTCTAAATATTTATCTATAATTTCCATGTCTTCAAAATGGTTTTCAGTATTTATTTATATGGACATTAATTTTTTAAAATTTTAATTCCATTAAGAGCTTCAAAGTGGTATGGGACACTTTGATTTGAAAATCACTTTTAAATAGTTATTGAAGATGGATTGATTAATTCAATATCTTGGAATTACTTATTGTGATTCCAAATGAAATGTTGTTATTAAAATGATTATATTTTCAATATTTTATGTGTAATGAAGGTACTTGGACACTTTACGGGTGGTTACGTGATAAAACATATGACGGGTGGTGCTGTGAATTCCAGGATGGGTGGTTATGTTATAACCTCCAATGCATTGGGTATCGAAGTCGGCCGTATGGCTATTCCATTAAGTATGTGTGGAAGTAGACCGTATGCTTCTTCCATTTAAGTATGTTTATGTCCCAAGTTACCTTTATATGTTATGTGTTATTTATATGGGGTTTATGGAAATATTTTGGTTACAAAAGGGTAAGTAATGATCTTTTATTAAGTAAAGAGTTTTTACTACTTCATAAAGGTGAAAAGTATTAATTTAGTAAAGTACACATGGTTTACTTGTTTTTTTTTTGAAAACTAACAGTTTTCCTTCTTTTTGTATCTTTACTGGGCTTTTTATGCTCATCCCATGTTTTTGAAATGTTTTCCATAGGATGTAAAGATGAATAGGGTCAAGGATGGGATCAAGGAGAGACATGTTATCTGAAACATGGAACAAGACATGTTTCTTTTTAAGTGTTTTCTTTATTTTATGGAATCTTAGTAGAAGTGTCTACTATGTAATCTTTTGAGATGTAATAGTTATGACCTAATTATATAAAACTATAAACCTGAAAAGATCATCAATGTGAATTATTCATTTAATTCAATATTAAGTAAGGTTTAAGGCTGGGGCCTTATAGTTGGTATCAGAGGTCGGTTTAGATAACTTTAGAGGATAGGGTATTCTTTAAGCATAAGTGACATTACCATAATGGTTAGGATTTCAGAAAGAGTCCTAGTTTTAGATAATGTGAATGAGTAAGTATATCTTGGTGTTTATCTTCCTCATTAGTACATGATGGTTTTTTTGATATACTCACACTGACCTTTTTGGTTTTAGTAAATGGCTGGATCTAGCAGGCAACAAAGTAACAGTGGATGTAAAGGAAACTGTGACAGTTTTCTAAGTGAGCAACTGAATTATATGGGAGCTACAATGAGAACCATTGTGTTTATCCTCAACCAACTATCTGGAGTCATGATTGACCACCTAAACCTTGGTGATTTCTATAAGGCATCATATATGCGAGAAAAAATCCCTACGGAACTACAGGTAATAATCATAAAGGTAAGTGTGTTCAAAAACCTATGTGTCATATATGTGGAAAGAAACACCTAGGAAATCGTTTCAAAGGGACAAAAATATGCTATAGATGTGGTAATGATGGTCATAAAGTAAGAACCTGCCATGGAAAAAGGAAGCATCCAGTTGACTCGTGGAAAGGGAAAGAAGTTCTTTCTGAGGGATAAATTGAATGTTTTAAATGTGGTGTGCTTGGTCATCATGAAAGCACATTTCATATGAAGAAGTTTCATGAATGGGATCACCAATATCGTACAAATATTAATTTACCAATACATAATTCCATTCCGATTGAGGATGAAGAAACTGCCAATGACCAATCAAAGGTATGGATTATTTCATAACATTGGTTTTCCTATTTTGGAATCTTAGGATATGATTCATGATTTTTTTTGTAGGAAAGAAGTTTTTCAGAATAAGTTGGAAAGAAATGGTTAATGGACCATGAATAATGTTTAATGAGTAATAATTCAACATATAAGGGCTTTAAGTGTTATGGTGAAATTCTTAAGAGTATTAAGTCTCTTTTGATGATGGGGTTACATTAGAAGGCTTTTTATAGTATTTGTAACCCTGATGTTTGATATATGAAAATTTTATTCAAGGAATTGTTATCTGTTCTTTTGTGGACATGGTTATAAAGAACCATTTGGGTTTATATGATCCTTACTTTTAAGGTAATTATGGGTTACTATATGTTATGATAGAAAGTGAAAGGAATGAGATAAAATTGGGGTTAAATTATGATATGGTTATTTTTGATGATTTTACATATTTTTGGGGAATTATTTCAGAATTATATAGTTTGGAAAACGGAGAACACGCAAACCGTGTGACAACCCGTCGCGTCGGACCAATCTGCGGGAATCAAACCCACAACCAAAGTGCTACTAGTATTTATCGCCTACCACTGGACTACGTGAAGTCCCTGGTTAGTTTGACTAATTCTTTTTAGTTATGTGATTTTAGGAATCAAGAGTATGTTTATTTTGGGTTGTCTATGGAAATGATTAACCTATCATCGAGGATATGTGATTAGGTTAATTACTTTTCAATATGAGAGTTTAAGAGCAACTGATTTTATTTGGAGATAAAAGTTAATTTGTACCTTGGATGACTATGCGATTAAAACCTTCAAATATTTGGGTTTCAATCTTAGTTTGGTTTACATTGAATAATTTTATGGAAAATTGTTTATCAAATGGTCTTCTATGAACTTAGGGTTTTTTGGGAAAAATTTTGGAGATTAAGAATAGATTATCTGTTTATAAAGGATTATAGTTTTGTGGATTATCTGATCTCATACTAATGATTTTGGTTTTTGATTTTTTCTAAAGAAATGGGAAGTATATAGTTCTATTTTGTGGATTAGTTGGTTCTCAAGAAGTTTATTATAGTACTATTATTGCGAACAATTCCTCCTAAATACTTGTGTTTTGGAGAAAATATGAGTTTGATTAAGGGATCTAGTAAAAGTTGAAAGTCTACGTGACAAGTAAGTATGTTTCATTATGATTTAGTTAACCTCAAAGAAATAAATTCCACAATGAAGAGTAACTTAAAACCAAAAATATTGTCTATTAACTTTTCATACTGGGGAATATAATACCATTTAACCCATCACAAGTTTGTGATTTTATTATGGTTAGTATTATCCTAGACATGTTTACTATCACTCTCCATCATAACATGACCCTTTTTTTCATCCATGTCCATATTTTCATACTTGGAATCCTAGTACGGGTTAACTCGGGTGACCTTTGAACTTTTATTTCTTTATTTTAAAGTGATTGTTTTACTAACTCTTTTTCCGATGTGGGATTTTCAATGAAGTTTCCAAGCCGAAATTTAAAATTGTGAGGACGCAATTCCCAAAAGGGGGGAAGGATGTAACACCCCAGGTAAATAAAGAATATGAAATTTTCACATTTATCCATATTTTTGAATAAAATATTATTTTAACTTTAAAGGGTACACTATGCTCGATGGCGTACCCAATACAGAACAACAAGTTTTTTGGGAATCTTACGTTGCACTCTAATAATAAAATAATATTATTTTAAATTATAGTTAACGCCTAGCCAGTGTAATGGAGGGAATGAAAAGAACTAACTACAAAATGATTATATATTTTTGTCAAATATTTTTACTTTTTACAATAAATATTAGAGGATTAAAAATGCGAATAAATTCAATTTTAGGCGTAAACATTCTAATATTCTATAAAAGGTCGATTAACCTCATTTTGATGGGAAACATCTTTTAAATACACTTTTTGAAAATTTTATGTGTTATATTTGACAAAATAAAATACTTCTTTAGAATCGGGACATTAAAATTTACTTTGTGTAAATTTTTGGTATTTTTCCGATAATGTTCATTTTTTAATGAATAGTGAAAAATGTTGAATTTTAATTCAAAACCTCTTTTTAATATAATTTATTTATATTATTATATTAGCTTTTGAATTGTATTCAAAGTTAAATTACAATATATTTTTTCCATTAAATCCAATAGTGGTCATTGAAATTAATTTCATTTTGAAATTGGACTTAAACTAGTGTCAATCTTTTGATATTTATTGTTTCATAAAAACACGCTATTTGCTCTGAGAGCGGGAATTAATTATTAAATTAATTAATGTAACTTATATGTTTTGAATTTAGTAAAATAGATATCATTTTTGAATTCGGAATATCAAATATATCCTAGGGTGAATTTTTGGTAATTTTCTGAAAAACATCAATTTTTGATGAATAGTGAAACCACTAAGTGGTAGTTTAACAAACTGATTTATCGTTTAAATGAAACATTACCACTTATGTGATTTGAATTTCAAAAATATGACATACATGGTTGTCATTAATAAGTAAAATGTGGTTCAATGGGATTAAAATAATTTTTTGGTGAATAATTATTTTTAAGTTTATTAATCGCGATTAGAGGTAATTAGTGTAATTTAAGGTAAAAATAATATTTTAATAATATTAAATGACCTAGACACGTGTCATACCCTCATTTTATGTGTCATGGACGACCGAGACAATTCATGGGTCAACTTGTGGACCCCATGGAGCCACTTTGGTTGGAGAATGACATTAATACATTTTTATTTAATGTTAAAATTAAAATGTCACAAACATGTGTTGTTTAACTAAAACAATTTTTATATGGGGTTACAAAAGTCATATTTTTGACTATAAATATTAATTATAATGATAAAATTATTTCCTACATCATTAATTTTTTTTATAATTTTCAGACACTAAATAAATTAAATTAATTATGACACCATGATGATACAACGATTACCTCATTATTTAATAATTTAAATAAAATAAAAAGATAATGTAAAATCTAAGACCTACACTTTTAAAAAACCTATTGGATGGGTGTATTTCGAAACCTTAACACCTTATCCTCGAAATATATCCTTTTGGGACCTTTAAAATCAAAAAAACCATTTATAATAAAGTTATATTGTATAACTTTCCAAGAGTGCCCCACCTTTTCTCTTATAAAAGGCCCTCACCACTACCACCTTACCCACACCTCTCAAGCCATTGTCTTGGAAAAACCCTGACAATTTCGTCTCTCCAAATCCCTCTCATCATCATTGAATCCTCACTTTTGGGCAGAATTGTTTCCAAGGAAGCCTTTGAGGTCAAATCAAGAAGAGTTACCCGATTTTAAGGTAATGCCTTCACGTGTGTTCTTTTGTTTTATTTTTCTTCTCCAACCATCTAAACACTTTTTATTCTTTTATTTTGAAACAACACCAGTATATTAAATATACTAGTATGTTCTTATGTGAATTATTTGAGCTACACTTACACACACCTTCGTCTAATGGTTAAAGAACATACTGTTTCTGTGGTTGGCGAATTTCTACCTCACGAAACGATGATTGTTCAATATTCTTTTAACACCATTAATGGTGGCCATTATGATGTCACTATACTTTATATATGATATTTATGGTATTTATGTTATCTATATGCTTATGAATTTTATATTTAAAACATTCCATTATGCTTTTCATGTTGTGCAAATGCGATAATTTCATAGGAGGAAGTGTGGACTACCGCCCCCTCAAGTGATGTGACTCGTTCATGCAATACATGGAATGTTTAAAGAATGAAATTAATGAACATATGTTACCTATATAACATATATATTACACTGGAATTATAATATATATATCCCAATTATTTTTAATTCCATTAATATAACAAGGAAATGAATGCGTACGTACGGCCTACCATCTCCATGAAGGGTGCATTTCATTTCTTTTTATCTCCAAATGTTATGGAGTAGTATGAAATTAATATGTAATGGATATATATGATATTTAAATCATTAATACTATTCTGGATATGATTTACTCATAACTACATGGACAATCATTTTCAAACAATTTCATTTTTGACTGATGTACCAAACATCGACAAAAACGTCTGATATGAACTCACATTATTAACCAATTATTAAGACATTATAATATGTGATATAAACTGAATAAAAATCTTTCAAATATTTCCTTAAGAAATTATAAATTGAACAATGTTTATTATTTAGGAATATAATGAAACGAACAAGACAAGTCAGACTTGAGGTAAGGGATCCTACCTCTCTCTTTCATTTTAAGTGCTCTCTTTTATGTCATTTCTTATAAGCTCATATTTCTTATGTTGGGGGATGTTAATTTATATTCCTCTTGCTGTAAATTTTATGTTATTATGATGAGATACTCTATTTGATCTTATCAGTCCATTTTTTGTTGTTTTAAGTGGCGTCGTTAGGCTGCCGAGTTTTCTTAAGGGATTGTTCATCTAACTTTTAGTCCCGTGAGATTTATGCTAAATTTGCCACCATTTCCATTGAGTGGTGTATGTAATTCCCATTATTATACTATTTGTGTAATATAATTTCATTTATGGGTAGTTACATCTTCATTGTATGACCCTTCTTTCATGGGGTGTACGTTTCAAAAGTTTCCCAACTCGGTAAGGGGACATTTCACCCTCCTCTTTTTAAAAGACTTCTTTTGTTATGTCTTTTAATTTACATATTATTATGTTGGGATATGTTCTTCTATATCCTTATTGATGTAAAGATTATGTCTAATTGATTATATAACATTCACTCTCTCATCGACTAATTTTCTGAATTTTGAAGTGACACCGTTAGGCTGTCGAATTTTTACAAGGGAACATCTTAACCCAATTTCGATTTATTTGGGTTCAACTTGTACTTCTTGAACATGTCATCCTATTAATATGTGTGAATGACCTATGATTGATTCACACATAATATCCACTTATATTGGGTGTATTTATAATTCTCACACATAATTATGTAATAGATTTATCCTTAATTTAAGGATACCATCTTTATAATGGATTCCATCTCAATTTACATTTCCATTGAGAATTCATTGTTGTTATGCACCAATTCACTCTTATATAGTGTTTATACTGTCCTTTGACATATTATATCATGAATCCCTTTATTCTCATGATATTATAATGTTCGGATTAAATGTTATTCCGTAATTATTTGTATTCAATAGTCTCTCATTTGGTTAAAAACTCTTTAACAAAAAATATCATTTTAAATGTTTTAAAGATTTATTATTCTAAATCTTTATATTTAATGTCCATGTTTTCAAAATGGTTTTCAGTATTTATTTATATGGACATTAATGTTTTAAAATTGTAATTCCATTAAGATCTTCAATGTGGTATGGGAAACTTTGATTCAAAAATCTTTTTTTAAATTTTTATTGAAAATGAATTGAATAATTAAATATCTTGGAATTACTTATTGTGATTGAAAATGAAATTTTTTTATTAAAATGTTTATATTTTCAAAATTTTTTGTGTAATGATGGTACTTGGACATTTTACGGGTGGTTACATGATAAACCATATGAAAGGTGGTGTCATGAATACCAGGACAGGTGGTTACGTTATAACCCCCAATGCATTTGGTATGGAAGTCGGCCGTATGGATATTCCACTAAGTATGTGTGGAAGTCAACGGTATGGTTATACTATTTAAGTATGTTTATGTCCCAAGTTACCTTTATATGTTATGTGTTCATTATATGGGTTTTATGGTAATATTTTGGTTACAAATGGGTAAGTAATGATGTTTTATTCAGTGAGGAGTTTTTACTACATCATAAAGGTGAAAAGTATTACTTTGGTAATGTACTCATGGTTTACTTGTTGTTTTTGAAAACTAAAAGTTTTCCTTCTTTGTGTATCCTTTACTAGGATTTTTATGCTCTTCCCATGTTTTTGAAATGTTTTCCACAGGACTTAAAGATGAATAGGGTCAAGGATGGGATCAAGGAAAGACATGATATCTAAAACATGAAACTAGACATGTTTCTTTTTAAGTGTTTTTTTATTTTATGGAAACTTAGTTGAAGTGTCTAATATGTAATCTTTTGAGATGTAATAGTTATGACTTAATTCTCTAAACCTCTAAACCTGAAAAGATCCTCAATGTGAATTATTCATTTAATTCAATATTAAGTAAGGTTTAAGGCTGGGCCCTTATACACACCTCTATTCCAATCTAGGAGGAGAGTTGGTTAAATCCTCCTATGAAATATGAAAACCTACTTCAATAAAATACACATGTTAACATATGAGCTAATCGGCCCATTCCAATGGCCATTATGAGTTACGAAAAAACCCATTCAAAAATACCATGATCCTACCAGCTATCTTAGGCAACAACAAGGGAGATAGTCGTGAAATCATTCATATCTAAAAACCACATCCGACAATAGGTTGTCCCAAACCCTCAAAATAATGAAACCAAAATGAAGTCTCACAAGTGATCAAAGATAAAGAGAGTAAATTTTTTCTATAATCCATTCTGTTTTTCCTCCCAATAATGGATCTCACTGTTGAAGTTCCCTACATAATAGTATCTCATGTCATCATGAGGGTGCCTCATTTATAAACATAGTAATTTTAAATCCATATTATCATGAGAAACTTGATAAATAATTTCCAGTACTGTATTATTCCTTTTCAATGATATATAGAAATTTTCTCAAATGGATGATAGCCCACAGAAACATTTCATTCCCTAAACCACAATTCGACTACCATTCTCCAATTATAAAGGAGAAATTATATACCAAACACATTAAAAATTTTAATGTATATGGAAATCCTCCAATTTTTTTTGGTCAAATAGAGAAGCCTATAGAAGTATAATAAGTCGAATTTTTAAATTTGAGGAAATAATTTTCTAAAGATGACATAACAGTCATGTTATTGCCTTTGGCCTTCTCTTAATACAGTATTCCAAAGGCACTATCAGAAGATTGTTTTCTTGAATTGTTCATCAATATATGTCAAAATATTCATCACATGAGTGGAAAAGTGTTACCTATTATTAGTATTGAAGAAACATTAAGGTAATAGAAGGGATGAAATCCTAAGTTGTCATGGAATATCTCCTAGATAAATGAAATCTAAATTGGATGAAACATAAATAATCTCTTCAACATACATGCATGTGCCAATAATAACGATCTTAATGATTGATTTATGATACCTAATCGTGTGTTTATATCAGATAATAAGGTGAACATAGAGAGTTTAATTTAACAATGAGCCCTAACTAGTAAATCCCTCCAATGGTAGTATAATTAAATGTCATATATTCTTGATGTATTAAATAATGGAAATTATTCAAAACAAATGATATTCTCAAGTAAAAAGGCCCAAATCAAGTATCAAAAATATCATATTATAAGAGAGAAGTAAAATTAGCGAATTTTACATCATGTATCTAAATTTTTTGAGAAAACCTCCCATTTCAGAGAATTCATACTTCTGATTGAGTAAATTTTAGAAATAGAACAATGATAATTTGAATAGACTGATAACAGTTCGTATCAAATGATTCACCCAACCCATGTTGATAAAAAACCCCCATAAAATCAGAAGAGAAAAATAAATAGTTTTATCCATGGTGGTTTGGGGGAAACCACAACCCACGGAGTATGGGATTTTTCTTACCAACCATCATGGTCACCAGAGTATGTTTTAATAGTTGTGAATATGAAACAAGAATAGCCCCATCCCTTATGGTTTAGGGATTTGTTACCTCAAAAACCAACTAAAAAATGAATTTCATTATTTTTCATATTAGGGGATACACAAAAGAATGTATCCCCTAGCACATCCTATCATGTGATATGGTACCCTAAATATGAGTGCACACAACCACACTGTCTGGAGATTCTATTTGAATTACAATCCAGCAAATATATCCTAAAAATATAAATTAAATTGATAATACATTGTGAAAGGATTAGAAAAATGTAGCCTCGCAAATAAACTGATCTGAAGTCTTTAATTAAGTACAATTCAATGAATATCATCCACACCGCCATTATAGATACATTAGGATATTAAGCTAATTCATAGGTGGGGAAATAAAAGGATATTTTTTTCAAAATATGTTTCAAATTAAAAGATTGAAGGAAGTGTGCGTACACAAAATTAGAGAGATACCCTGAATTAGGGTATTCCTTATCACTCTACCATTACCACCTTAGTGGAAATCCAAAATGAAAAATGGTAAATGTAAGATTCTTCCTCACCTATTCATGAAAAGGTTGATCCTCTTCTCCATGATGAATGAATATACCAAAATGATAATGATATGAAATAATTGACAAGACTCAATGTGGAACTAATCTAAGGAAGACACATTGGAGGAGATTTTGGACTAGAATATACTCAACAAGCACTCTATATTAGTGCACCTCAGTAAAAAATAATCACTGCATCGACCGAAGTGGATCTAGATAATCCACTCAACATGGTATACCCAACAAGATATAACATGATAAAATGGTAGAATATTGGGGATTCCATCTTTTTGGTGAGAAAATAGAAAAGGGATAGACACACTCTTACATTCGTACCCCTATAGGACACATGTATAAGATACCATTATTGTCACCATATTTAGTCATATTGGTCATGACACATATTCAATCTCCCACTCATCAAAACATTCCCATAGTTCTCATGAATGCTTTTAGTCACTCATTGATCGAATGAAAGCCATGGAGTGATGATGCTCACTGATAAAACCATATAATAATCCTTACCATGATTTGTTTTATCCCAGTCTTCTAAATTCAAATATTGGGCACTAAAAATTCAGAATTTTAAATAGTTTGAAAGACCTAGTGTATCATTTTATGAATTTTTTCCTTCCAAATTGATCTCCGGAATGGGAAACCTAAACAATGGGTGGTGAGGAAACTCTGGTTCTTCAGGTAATCATAATATGGACAATAATTCCAATAGTATATGATTCTTTAGAGATGTAGATTTTGGGGTGAGAAGTCATTTTTTAGAATATTTTCATCAATTTCAACTCAATACTATAGAAAAAAACAATCCTTATTCTCTCCAAATGAAAATAGATGTATAATGAAAGGGTGTAACATTTTTTTTCTCAATGGAAACAATTGATATAGCCCTTTATTAGACCTCTTCATCAAGAATACTTGTTACCCATCTGTATAAAGAATAATTGAAACATGTTATGAATTCCACATTCACCATTATAAAATACATGACGTTTTCAAGAGATTTTGGTGAACGATTATATATTGCATTAATATAGTGTGTATTCCAAATATAGGTCCCATTTAATTCCATAAGATCATGTAAATTAAATTTTTAATGATGAAGAATACACTTTTACTCATAAGTAACCCAAATACCCACTCCCACACCAAATCCTACACTGTATTGTTTGGTGTTTCTAACTGAGAGTATGTAACAATTCCCACATTGTTAGGATTATAAAATAGGGAAGTGGTAAAAAAAATCTTTATAAGAGATGAAAAATGAGGACTATTCTCTCTGAAAAGACCATATCCCTAGATACATAATAATTACACTGAAGAAAAACATGATCTAGTTGAAAAATACTAAAAATCAATGAAATGATGGTGAGAATGATATCAATAACATTTTCTCATACAATAATATATTTGGGAACAACATTCATTTGTTATTTTTTTCATAGACCTCATGAAAAATACGATGGACTCTCAGAAAGGGGATTAGTTTAGGCCACCCACTCTTATAGAGTGTCTCTTTGACACTCATACAGATGAGGAGAATGAATGGTATAAATTTAAAAATAATAGTACGGACATGTTTAGTAACTCGATGGTTAGAAAGATGACCATCCAAAACCATGATATTATCTAAATGCAGTTGGAACAACCAATTATTCCTTGGAACACTTCCACTACAACAAAGTTGTCTTTATCAACACCTCAGTCCCCTGAAATCCATTCCCCCAAAAAGACATGATGCTCGTAGGGTAGGAAGAAAATAGTATATGATGATCCTATTTCAAATAGAAAGTTAATTTTGAATTTTTATGACCTCATTCATATAGTCCCATAGTCACAAGCACCATCCCACCAAATGGTAAAAAATTACTCAATCACTCATATGGAATAACTATGAGATGATGAGTTGATATTTGTTTACACTAACATTATTCAATTAATGGTCCCCTTTTTGATGATGATCATGACAATGAGCACGAATAACCGACATTTAAATGGGTAAATAATGGAAAAGGAAGTCAAAAACATGGATACATGGGAATAAATAGTCAGTTCACATGTCACTACCCTATCCACATCCATGCTCAAAATGTCTACACAGATGAAACAAACAGGGGAGATTTATTGAGTGCACAATAAGAAAAAAGGTATTCCCTCACACAGTAACGGTTATTCCTTGAAACAATCATCATGTAAGATCAACTAAATGATATATTATCACCTGATTAACGTCATCATGCATGAAGACATAGCCTCTATAATACACTAAGAGCATAATCACAATCAGCTCCAGTTTCAAGTGATAATCCATCCATATTATGTACATATGATCCCAACAAACATATAAAACAGAATACCCATGATGTGAACAATGGATCATTATACAAAAAATATTTTATTTTGAATGATATATCCATGGTTCGATCTATAATGTTGAACCTTAATGAAATCAGTCTGTCAAATGATATCTAGGAAGAAATCATTTTCGCCTTGTCGAGCCCTCAGAAATTTGATGTTGAGGTTTTTGCAACCAAATTGTATTATGTTGGGAGTGATACAATAGAATTAAACATGATAAACACTTTCATTATCTAGGATTAGGATTCAAAAATATATAAACATTTAATAGCCTTTTATATAAATGTAATGATAAATTTAATTAATATTGCATAATATGTCATGATAATGGCTGATGAATCAACCTAATTTTGATATTAATACTTCATCATTTATGTTATAGTGAATACCACATGTCCCACACCAATTTAACATTACTAGGTTATGACATGAAATTTAAAAACCCTCTTGGTGAAAAAATACACAGGTTTCTATTCTTGTCTCTCACTTATAACTTATAATTTGTTGTTTTCATATATTATAAAACCTTAAACATTCATCTTGGAATACCTTGGTTCCATAGGCATGTAGTTATCCCTTTGTTGTACCACTAGTCTTTCAAATATTATGATCACGTAAAAATTGGGACATTTGATGTCTAATAATACACATTTATATCTAGAAGATCACAATAAAATGATAATGAATTCTACTAAAGATAGGTGAAATAATTAGTTACTAATGATGTCGCTAGAATTAGTCCCTCAAATGGTATGGAGTCAATTCGAACAAACCCTTTCAAAAAAATCACTCTAGAGTATGTCCAGCCTGTAAACCAAATCGATGATGTGAGTCTAAATTCAAGCCCAAATCAAGTGATATTTGTTTTGTCAGCCCTGCTGAATGAAATATAAAATACTATTTAAAAGGAAAACTCTCTGAGTAGAAATGAATGAATGGATGAAAATGTATTCATTCCATCACATGATCATCAAAAACACCCTATTTTATCATCTAATATGGAATTTTTTATCATGAAAATTAAAAAAAATGAAGATTATCATTCGCATTCCCTCTCATTCCCTTTAGATCTTAGAATAGGACTTATACAATCTAATGATCCAGATATAGTTTATTTGTTTTTCAAATGATCAATATATATTATTCCCATAACCCTGAGAAACATACATCACCACCTATATAATATGAATACGTATAATATCAAAATAATATAGGATATGTGGAGTATGAACACCTTATATACTCACAATTATAATTTAGGCTATTAGCTCCACCACTATTAAAGATGATAGAGAAATAAATATGGTCATAGATGATGATACACAAAAACAGTTATCAGTGAGTACTTGATTTATGAAGATCATAAGGTATATACATTCATACTAAATACCTAAGATGTTTTATTTTTTAAAATAACCTAGGGATCCAAATCGTTGATCCGGAATTGGATACACATAACATGGGTTTATCAGAAGACCATTGGGTATACGAATAAAAATCCAAACAGACACACCCAAATCACACTTCCAAAAGATAGGCTGAAGTGTATAAACTCATTACGAAAGACATCATATGGGAGGTAAATTATTGGTAATGAAATTTCAAAATTGTTCCTATGATGAATTTTTTTTTAATTAAAGTGGGTATCATATTTAGAGGTATCAACAAATTTTATTGAAATTTGATTTCCCAATTACAATCACAGAACTACTGATTGATGTAATGACTGTTTATCAAGACCTCTACTCATGGATGGATATTTAGGGTACATCCAAATTATTGTGTCCCGTGAAGATGAAAAATCCACCACCATCGGGTCCATAATGGAGTATTTGCCTATCATTAAATTCCCATTGGGTTGAAGAACATTATTTACACATACCAAAATGTGATGCATGACATCATCAAACCCTTGTGGGGAATTTTTCCTGATGCTATATTGGCGATCTGGTGGTTATTTCATAGTAACATTCTATCCACATGGATTTTTTGAATGACATTTTTAATAATATATGACAACATAGCATGATGAAAGACCATTAAAATTATATTTGGGGTAACCACTATAATGTTTATTAGATTTTTCACACACCATTGCGATATTGATGCTATCCCAGATAAAAAAGTTATCACTATCATTTAATGTCATTTAAACATTAATGTTTTGAGAGTACATCACGGAAAAATTTCTTTTATATAGAATGTCATAACTACCCTTTCAAGAAAGTAGTTTCCCTATAATAAATTAATGTGGAATAGGGTAACATATAAGAGGACCATTGATGGTATGGAAGTGTTGGAAAAACTCAATAAATACCCATAATCGCATCATTATTATTGAAACCTATGTAGGGAAAGACACTGATTATATATGTGATGCCTTTGAAGTGATCATTCGGAATCTTCCATGAAGAAAACATCAGTGGTGGGAATGTAAATAACCGTTATTATCTCAAACGATCCATGAAAAATTCTACAAATCATTATTCAGATGTCGAGAAAATTTCTATGGTATTAATAATTTTCAACCATAAAATGAGGCATTACCTACAACACCCTATGGTCTATTTTTTTATCTTTTAATAACCCACTCAATTACTTCATCTTTTTTCCAATGATGAAATTAAATATGACATGATGGGAATTTGACTTGCTATATTATGATATATATTTCATTACTCATAATTCATTAAATAGATATGCCTTGGATGATTTACATGCAGAACAACCATCAGCAAAAATAAAACATTGAATACAAAATTGAAAAATGAGGAGATATTATCTAGTCAATATGGCCTCAATATACGAAAAAATGCCTAATATGGAGAATAATAGATGACCAATATAGGGGGAATTTATTTTTAGAGGTGAATGGTGACTCATATTTAGTGAAACAAAATATTAACAGAGATTATTACATTAGGAAATCAGATCTAATTCCGTTTTTTGACTATGTTTGAGGGATACCAAATTAATTATACTAGGAAAAACATCAAATAACAACATGTGACCATTAAATTTGAAGAAGGATGCATTAAAAATTGAATCTATGGCTCTAGAGGATCCACACCAAGATGAAATGGACATCATCCTTCCACATTGTCAAATTTTATAACCTTTCATTCAAGTCCAAAAAATATGTAATTGATTTCATCAATATACTTTTAGCATATGTTCATACAACAAGGATGATGATCCCATCATTTAATACCACCATTATAGTGAAATACAATATGATAGAACTCGAAAGCAGATAATTAGGTAGCAAGCAGTAGAATTCAATATCTACGATCGCCCAAACCTTGAAAAATTCCATTAAAAAGGGTTTGATGATGTGCATATAAAATATATCAATGGAGAAGAGACCAATAATGCTATGAATGATGTAAAAAAATAATCCATATGACTCTCGTCATTCATGATTCTTGATTTCCCACTGAATATAATGGTTACAATACTAATAGGCCATATAAAATATGTATTACTTAGAATTAAACATGAAATTACATTTCTATGAAGTCCATCCCACCATCATCCATCATCACCAAATTTTCTACAGACTACCAAATTCTCATACAAATATTATATATGGGGAATGAATGTTTTAATGATATTCCATACATCTATAGAAAAATTGTCAAAAAACATCTTAACTAGTAAAAAGTACTTCTCATAATGTTATGAAGATAAAATCCTCAAAATAGTATGGGCCAGAATCATTTTATGCTTTGTGGGGGAAAATTACTAGAATTGTTTTCCCTCACACAATACGAATGGAAAATTGCACCAACATGATTTTTATGATGTGGAAACTCTAAATTTGGAGTTGAACATCATATATAACCATTCATCCTACAATTTTAATGATGATAATGGTCAAATAGAGGTTTTGAACATTTTTGTATTGAACATACATCCAAATGTCATAGATAAAGATAAATAAGTCGTGTCCAACAAGATTTTTTATGCCTTATGGTCTTATAAAACCAAAACATATCCCCTAACACATGAGAAACCATAAATTATTGTATATGAAACATAACTTGTCCTTTACATTATTATCCAAACACCATCACATTACATTTCCATCTCTGACTCACTATCTACATATGAGATATCTACAAAAATATTTGGTAAATTGAAGAAAATCGATGAATAATGATTTCCCACGTTGTATCACATGGATGTCTATCAAAATTAGACACTAATATCCATTAATTATAAGGTATGGCTATATTCATTCTTATAAGGAGAAATGGTATTGGTCCTTAGAACACCAACTATTTTGGAAAGAAGAATCCAATTATTGAACCAATGTGGGAGGTAATTTAATATAAAAAAGATCTACTATAATGAATATTATTTCATGATTTAAATGGAAGAGAGATCATTACAACCTAAAACAAATCATTTTTTTAGCGGATTATATCACGTAACCAATCATTTTCATCATAACTGGTAGACCATAGAATGTAATGTTGGTCTTCATCACACATGTTTAGAAGGATTGAAATAACATCAAATATGGAGGTTTTATAATGTGTAGAATCATCATCATTTTATTATTATTATTAATTGAGTGACATATGATACTAGTGGTATGATATTGAAAATTGAGACACAATTCTTCATTTTTGAATGACAATAAATGATAGTGTTGACATCCTAATATCACGATGCATACCCCCCAAATACCATGCATTATGACAGTCATCGTGGTACCTTAAATATGTTCTTACATCATATTTATAACTCCAAATAATTTTATTTATAACTCATAATTGTTCAAGATTCCATATTCTACATATAATAGGACTAAATTACATGAAAATACCACACACAACCCCTATTTACATCATTTCCACAACAGAATGTCACTTGTTACCCCATTAATGGTATAATCCTCAGAACTATCAAATCCTAACTGCATGACATTAAAATCAGAGGTTCACTTCCTTGATGAATGATGTAAATCTATGTAAAATATTATTTTGTGTTTGGGAGGATAATAATATATGGTTCTAGTACACACACCACACCATAATTAACGAACTTCATTTGCCTTGTTTATTTCTCCAATAAGATATGTTATTATGACCTAATATCAGATCTGGAGCCCAGCCACAAAAAAACAAAATCCACTACCCGTGTATGATCAATACCTGCATATATAACCTTTAATTGACTATTTATTTCTTTATTCTAAAAACATGGTGATACATAGTGACGTATAGAACACATTTCTATGGAATACCAATATTTATGGAAAATATATCATCCCTCAGTTCCCCATAACGGACCATGATTGAGGTGGGGAACTATTTTGTGGAACATTGTGTGGTTTTATTTATGCACCACCAATATATGTATTGACACCCATGGTATATCAGCTGGTCCCACCACAATTCCCCTTTTTATATCAAGAATTGTAATGTCCTATCATCATGGTCATTAACATCATGTTTCATAATAAACTATGGGGGGAATGATTATAATTTCATTGAGATATGTAGTGTCTCCCATATTTCATTCCTTGGTCCCATCCATAAAATTATCCTTCATTCATATCGATTCATCGTCATCCTAACCACATTATGATAATATATATATGAGATTTCACGAACTATGTGGGTAAGGAATATCATTCCAAAGAGATTTTATGTGGTTCTTGGATCATACCTCATATCCAATCAACCTCAAAAAATCTAAATTCACCAACACTTACCTTAAATTTAATTTATTTGGTTCAAGAAACCACTACCACCCCTTATTTCTCACATTGATTATAACAGACATGGGGTTTGAAGTTTTTGTAAATATGTACCCACCATGAGTAAGACATGTCATTTAGCATTATGGTTATCAAGGTCCTGGATAAAGGACCAAAAAAGGGACACTGGACATCTTTACCAAAAAACATTAAATTTCATGAAATCCAGATGAACTACTTGTAGCATGATTTTCACACCAATTAGGTACATAGTGATTTCTGGATCATTAATCCAAGGCATAAGCACAACAAAAATATATAAATTCCTTAAACTCTCATATGTAAAAGTAATCTCTATGTTAGGGAATTCAATATGGTGTCTCATCTCAATTACGATCCAATATTCATAAAAATCCAACCATTTTCTCCTTGCATAAATTTAATAATTATGGGGGGATCCTTAGTTTGGAACATGCTGTGGCATGATTCACTCTCAAAAAAGTATATGTAGTGATGTAGGAGTTCTATACCAATGTACAATCACTATCAAGTAATGTTACCTATGTCATTAGCTGATGACAACAAACAGGATGGCCAATGTCCTCATTGGATGATATTAAATTGTATGTCTAATGTCCTGAACACATGACTTTATAATTCATATATCATTTATAATATGTGTAGCTAGATTTTCATTCAAATGAGATATTTAGTGAAACCTAGGACTCATGTCCTTATACCAGTCTTGGGAAATGTAAAATAATGACCCTCCCTTATGTACAAAAAATAGACACATAATATCTTAATTCGGGTCCCCTCATTATTGTGTCCACCAAGGAAACATAGATGTCCCCCCGATACATGTGAGTCTGATCTATGAATGTGACTATAAAAATCATAGAAAATACCAGTCCAAATATATCATTTATGTTTAATCATATCTCTTCCATAAGTCATTTTATTATTCATTGATACTTTCATTCCTCATAATAATTTATCATCTTATGTTGATATATTTTATGATACCTGTGGAATCATTTTCATGGATATTATTTAATGTGCCCCATATAAATTTTCATTAAGTAACACAGAAAAAAATATTTTAATCCAAATTATTCCACATTTTTTATATTTTGTAACAATATCCAGTTGGTTTTTCTTAATGTAAACAACAAACGGGTTAACAGAATAGTGGGAACATCACCCTTAGGGGAATCCTCTTCCTCTTTGATAAGGTTTGATGAAATTATTATGGATACCAAAAACAAAATTCTGTCAATGGTCATTTACCAAATAATTGTCCCATATCATTTCTTTTAATTTGAGAACCCCCAAGAATATGGTTTTATATTTCCCTCCTCGTGTGTGTTGATTTCTGAAAAAACAGTTGTACAATAGGCCACATATCACATATTGTTTTCATAATGTTGTGGTCCTAGTAATATAATGTAAACCAACAAACACACTGATTAAATCATTTTATTTATACATACATATGAAAATTTTCCTCTAATTCTTTATAATTTTTAATTCAAATTATCTTACCATACTCTAGTAATTTTCTTCCACCAAACTAGACATTGTGTCATAGGATATCTGAATCTCCTTAAACAATCTTTAGATATTAGAATTAAAATGTTATAATTCCAAAGAAATAATATTCCCAACTGTGATATAACAGTCCCAGGTTGGCTTTACATGTGCTTCCCACAACATCTCATGGCCTTTCAACCAAAGGATTCCACAATTGGATTATGGTGTAACACACCCAATTGGGCAATACATAAATTTGACCACAAATTGATTTTTTATCATATAGTAATTTTTTCATAATGAAAGACCAATTCTATCCCAATAATCTATTTTCCTCGTAAAACTATATAAATTTGATGATCCATGGACTAAATAAAACAATATTCACCCCTCAAATAATAGGTTTATGTGGATTGATTAATTTTTTTTATGAAATATGAAAACCATTAACCACTTGACCAATGATTAATACCTTCAATTATATCCCCACCAAATATCCTAATTTCACACCATTAAAATTTATATCATAATATCTATTCTATATGATTATAAACTTCATGGAATAATTTTCTCACAATATAACTTTATACTGAATGTAATAATGTCAATGTCCTATGATGTTAAAAAGTACAATAATTTCATTTTCATTAGACATTAAACTAAATGGTCATTATCATTGTCTCATTATTTTATATTGTGATATTATTCAACTCTTGTTTGAAATTGGTCTTCCCCATTGCCTATGTCATTCAACCAAATGTTCCCTCCTTCTCAAAATCCAAATTCATGAAGGGGAATAATCTAATTCATTGAAAATACTATTACAGATTCTCTCTTCATTTGAATTATTATTCCATTAGTAAAACAACCAATTGTGGTTTTGAGAAATTTGAATATCAATAATCTCATTTTAGTGATTAGTAGTATAGTAACAGTTTTTCTATTTGACATCATTGTCTTACTATGCACTAATAAAACCGTTTTGAATGTGACTAGAATCACCCAAAAATGTATTTGTTATCCAATGAGTTTGAATATATGATTATGAAGTGACATGCCATAGTGGTAATAGTAAAAAGTATCCCTCAAAATGTGTTTTTCAACTAGTTGTATCATAGTCATTAAAATATTCCTCTTAGGTTTCCTAATATAATGTTATAGATTTTGGAACCTGAAAATTGTGTCCTTTCATTTCCTCATATGGTATCTGAAGAATTTCAAAATTTTCATGGATAGAAATCAGTTTTGGGAACTTAATTAGAAACCTATGATAAAAGATAATAATAATAAAACATTAGTCTTCTTAATCATTGTTTTATAACATTAAACTGATCAAAAAAAATATATAGTTCCCACCTAATTGGAATCCCACATTGGGAACTATGGAAACAAATTGATTCTCATCACTCTATACCTTCAAATTGTGTGGATGATGAAAAAAAACCATAAATGAAAAGAAAAAAGAATAATCCTTGTTAGGATTAAATCCTAGAAAATATGTAAAAAAATCCAACTCTTGAATGCTGATTCTTCTACATATTGGTCTTGTGAACAAATAGTGTAAATTAAATTAAATAAGAAAAGTTTTTAGAATTATTAACATGTCCATCGAAAAAGATAAAATATGTTCTCAACGACCAATATATTTGGATGAAATTATAACATATACACATGGCAATAATTGTACATACAAATAAATGATAAATATGTATTTATATAGAGATAAACTTCACTATTTATTTATGATTGTAAATGGAAAACATGGATAAGGTATATATTAAAATAAAGAAAATTATATTCAACTATGATATAAAACAAAATCAGAGGGAGAATCAACAAAATGGATTACCTATGACACACTATACAAAAGGCCACCAAAAAAATCTTCATTTTTTATTAGACTTGTGATCCCCATTAGAAACTTGTAGAAGCACTGATAAAAAAACTATACTGGTCTATTTATTCCAAATAAGTTCTAAGGATGTAGCTGTTATAGCATTTTAACCATCAGTTTGTTCTCCCTCTAGGTAATGGTGATGTTTTATGAGTTCCCCCTATGTGGATTCTATTTAAAGATGATGTCATTATATTTCAATGGTCTTCTCATTATTATTTTTATTCATTGGACATCATAGAATGGTTGGTCGCTTCCTTGAATAATGAACATCGATGATGAAAATAGATGTTAGAAACCCTCACAGATAAATGGTTAAATAGATTGGATGGATTTTATTCTGAAATTCCAAACCACATTAGTTTTATCCAAAACTTCTCAATTAGAACTCTCATGAGACTACTCACATCTTTCCAAAAGAGGTTCCCTAAAAATAATCATTTTATTATTCACCTTATATCCCCCAAAAAGTAGGAGTGGGATTCAAATTATCATATTGTTCATGAATGTTCTAAAAAACATTGTCCATGGATAGTGATTCACAATTCAACCAATCATAATAAAAATTATTGCATGAAATTTGGTATAAATAATTTATAGAATCACATACATTGAATTCCTTTTAAATTCCTAAAACTCTTTGAATTTGGTGGGAAGAATAAAATATTAAATCATTTCATTAACTTCCATGTCATGATTTATAATGGAATATATTTATTTAGAAATAAATTTTGTAATCTTACATATTTCATTTCCTAATATATTTTTCTAATGAGCTTGTATAGTGGTTTCTTCGGATGACCCTAGTCCCTTAATAGATTCTCTAGTGAATGACATAGGGTATGAATCATTCGTCATAGTTTCCACTTGTGCTTGAGATAAACAAAAAATATACCAAGTAATAGAGGTCGGTATTCATCAAATGACATGTTATAATGCTTCATTGACAATTCCAAAATCCTAAACACTCTATAAGATGATATTAGTATTGCTAAGCTAAATGACATGATCATATAATATATCCCCAATCCTTAATTGTTCAACTATCAAGGGAATTTATCACTGGAAAAAACCATCAATCGGTCGTGATCTTCTTCCTTCATTCATGGAGGATCATTTCATAGACCCTTGATATACGATAGTTAAAGGGATTATAAAAACAAATTATTGGATTAAAGAATAGTTCATTGTGATGTAGTGATCAAGGATAACATTGAGACTTAACATATCTAAAGGGTTTCATATACAATGAGTTTATTTACTAGTTTTATTTCATTTTTTGCAGGGATTGTCTAGTACTAGAATCTATAATAATATATAATTTGAAAACAGTGAGAATTATCCATCAAAATCATCCTCTATCTTCTGATTGCCTTATAATTTCTCTCCCATATCCAAGGATAACTCATCAATTTCTAGTGGAACTCCATTTATTCAATATTTTGATAAAAAAAATATCATGTGATTCCCTCTATTGTCATGAAAATCAAAATAACTACACCTAGTAATTAAAAATATTTTATATGATATAAAAAATCGAATAATAATATAAAATACCTGAAAAGGGGAACATACATACTCTGAGTTAACATAGTTAATCCATTCTAGGGAAGATAGGTGGTCAACCACTTCAGTTACAATTCGTCTCAGTATTTCATTCACCCATATCATTGTAGGGATCCATTTATTAGTTAGTTAAATTAGAATATCAAATAATTCAATATAAATTCCAAACATTGTGGGATTTTAATCAAAATGATGATCTAGTGGTGTTCAAGAAACTTTTATCTCTATAATCTAATGCACAACACAAATAAGTGACCATATGACATCAACATCAGTATGAATTTCCATCGAAAATTGTACCCCAACTGGATGAACATATTTAGGGACCTTCCCATCTTATAATTAATCCAATTTGATAATAATTAATTTCAACGATTTCCTGACCCTATCCATCGCATATGATAAATGGAATAATATATTCAATATAACGTCATGAATGTGATGACTAGGCCATTTGTGCTAATACATAGTTGTCATAGTCCTTTTGATTCTCGATGGATGAATAATCTCTTCATGAAGTCATTTGTGATAACATTGTACATCATCAAATTCACCTTTTAAAAGAATACTCTGAGGGATATTAGAATCCTTCTATAGGAGGATAGGGAATTATATCTCATATTCCATGAATTAAGATAGTTCTTGTACAAAATTGATGTACATATTATTCCAATACTCCATCCAGATATGATGAAATCATTTCCTTTACATACCATGATTTCAGTCCAGTTGATGAATCAACTATATTTAGGATGATTACCACTTGGATTAGATCCATATTCATATGTGTACATAGTTTTCAGTATACCTATTGATGTTTTTTTATGATAAAACATTTATATAGAGGATATGAAGTTATTTTTATAACAATAATTTATAGGGGTGAAAATATATTTAGAGCATTGGCCTCAAAGATAACATATCATTTGAAATAGGTCAACATCATTCCATCCCTATATTAAATTATGCATAATTTTAGCACATTACCAACCATTTTTTCATCAGTAAATATCAATGCATGTATGTCCCTATATATGAAAGAATTAAATTCAATAAATAAGATCAATCTTGTTAGGGTCTCAAAAAGATTAATGGAAAATGGCTAAACACCAAAAACAACCTGAAAACATCGATGAAATTAGCCCTTGGTAATCTATACCCCACATGACATGGAGAAGGATCTAATTTGGTTTATCAACCATCCCCATAGTATGCCGAAAAAAATTTAATTATCACAGGATCCTTCCATACGTGAATATGATGCTTGAATTGGTGATTTTTCACCCTGATTGGGATTTAAGACCCCACATGCATCATGAAATCCATCTTATTCACCATAAGAATTGTATCTAGACTCACAGTGCTTTTGGAATAATGAAAATTAACCATTTATACTCTTTTCCACAAGGATAAAAATCATGTGGGACATGTATTTTCAGGTACTCTACAATTGGGATGGTACCCACAATGGTCATTCAACCCTTATTCCAATGATAGCCAAAATTTACTGGGATCCCTCTAGTTGTCCATATTGGGTAACCCTATTAGTAACATCAAAGTATGACATTTACTATTCATCTCCAGGAAGGTAGTCGTCCACTAATTGTAATGGATATCACCCCTCTAGTGGGGGAGGGGGTCTTCTTTCTTAATATCATTAGATATCTTCATTAACTCATTGCCTGTTATCATAAAACTTTCAGAATCATCACTTTTATTCTCAATATAGTGAACTCATCCTACATATCACTAAGTATTAGATTCACATAAATCTTAGGTACATACCACACAATGACATCGACCACTCCATGCATTACGCATAACTTGTTCTTTTATTAATTGTATCAGCTAAAAACATCAGGGGGAAATTTGGTACTTATCTATATATTTGTCTAGGCCCATATATGGTTTCATATATTCCCACTTATTTCAATATAGATTAAAATTCATCAAACTTCTAGCACACCTTGTACATCTAAATCTACTCAGGAGAAACACACACTACTCGTCAGAGGCCCTAGTATACCTTTGAACACTTTTACGGTTTTATCATGATATCAAAAATGAGGGATGTGTAAAAGAGTTGCTTCAATTTAGGAATTTCTTCTACAAATAGAGAGCACATTGTGTGTGATCCATGACATAGGATGTATATTCCATCCTAGGGATGATGAACATACGACCATTTGATATGATGGATGTTAAGATGTTAATGTGTCCTTGAAACCAGGAAAGGGGAGTTTAGTTATTAGACTCCAGTATAAGAAATTCATTCAGATTATTGTGAATATAATGTATAAGATAATTACTCTCATGGTACCTATGATGAAACATCATTAAATTCCCTACCATATATTATTGATTCATATCATGACCATCATAGTATTCAAAACCTATATCTTTTATGACCACTTAATCATTATTCAAACTTGTCCATCATAAACTCTAGAATTATAAGAATAAATTTAACCTAAAAATAAGAATAAAAAATTTAATTGTACAAGCCTTCATTTATAACAGAGTTATAGAAGGAGGTATATTTGTGAAATTTATGACCTCATACAAGGTACTCACATAGTTTGGCCACATGTTGGACATTATCGTAAGAGGAAATGTGGAAGTCAATCACCATAACATATGTATCAGACAAGTTAGTGTGTACCTTGTATTTATAAACATCACTACATGATACAACATTAGAGGATGTTCATCACGAAATACTAATATTATGAGGCTTGGGATTTCATGTAATGAGGGTTGTTCGATAATGTAGTGGCCCTATTTATAGACATAGTAGCCCCTCAACATGGCCCGTGTATTTATCGTTCCCATGAGATAGATCTATGAGGATGAATTTCATTGAAAACATTCTCCTATGACCAATGTGATCCATCCACACTTTTCAACCCATTACCTTAGGACAAGACCGAATTCTTTTGATGAAATCTCATCCCAGGGGGTGGGTGGGGAGTTTTGTAGAAACTATATTTTTTCACATAGATAAAATCATATTAAATGAAAATAACTCAAGAAGAAATATAATGGAAGGAAAAAAAATAAATCGTCACATCCCTTTAGAAATGGAATTTCACACAAGTAACCCCATGTAGTTTTGAATACCAGGGTATCTGGGCATTAGCCTATTCGAGAGACCCACACATCAACAATCACAAAACACTTGTGTAGGAAACCACCATTTATGAGGGTCCATTGTTTTCAAACATATATGTACATGATTCTATTAATTTGTTTGAATTAAATTCATTAATTACTCTGGATGTTGTAATCTCTCTATTTCACAATGAAAGGATTTTGAAAAATTCTATTAACACCTCCAGAACCTGAATAAGAGGTAATTATGTGGGGATAAAATAACCAATTTTTCCCCAAATTTAAAAAATAGAACAAATTCACTTAGTGACATATCTCTTATGGTTGAAATGTTGTAGCACATTGTCCCATACACTAACTTGCAACATGTATGAGGTATCTTTATTGAACACTCTAGAGACCCTAGGAGCCTTTAGCAAATCCACACTCATGTGTTGTTTCCCAGGAGGTACACATTCCAATGTCCTTTTTTCCTTTTCATTCCAACTATTGAGAAGAACTGCATGTGTCACCAAAAATTTATGTTGTGAGAGATCCCCTTCAATCACCTATCCATTGCAATGTGTGATCTACCCTTGGGTCACTATGACATTACCTTGTGTAAGCCACTTATCATGTTCCCTTTAAATCCATCAATGGAAAGTCGTATCTTCCATTAGATCCCTAATCATAAAGGGTCCTTGTTGAAACCACCTATAAATCTTTCATAAATGGAAATGCATGGGAATAGATAAAAAAATTGTACCATTGGAATATGAATTCATATGGTTACATGATTATTTCAGTAGTACTACCTAGTAGTTGGGGTCCTCATGATTAATGTGAGTATTGAATCTAACATTCATGAGGACTTGGACACTAGGGGAGGTGTTAAGGCACTATCAATTATTTATTTAAGGTTTAGAACCATGTATTTCCCTAGTTTCCTCTAATCCCTATATCCTCTTGTAGTAGGTGGGGATGGTGAGTATCTTGATTGATTTTCATTCAATGGGGAATGAAATCATTACATCTTATTATAGAACCAATTTTATGGACCCCTTGGAGGAAACAACAATAATTTCTTATAGTGGTATTCACCTTCTCTCTATAATTCCCATGAGTTGGGTACATATTTGTCATAAGATGTGACTATCTAGGATACAAAATGGTAGACGTAATGGGTTCATCAAATACCCTTCTACTACTCTTGTATGCTAGGTATCATCCTCTAGTGGACAGGGGGATAGTGTTGTTTTCCAAATCATCCTATTTTTCTTGTTTCTCAAATTCAATCATTACGCATCATGACTCAGGATTTCTTGGAGTATAGTCATGATTGTGAAATTTGTACATATTGATGCATGTTTTGGAAGATAATATTCTTTCATATATTCCCTCACCATACTTCATAGCTAATCTTTAGGAACATGTCATCAAGGCCATGTATCGAGCATCTCAACAAGGTATATTGACTTGTTTCCTCAATTTACAAATTACTAATATATCTCAAACATTGAATGAATCATGTGGGAATAGATTTTGTTGGTGTTTAGGATATGTTCTTGATCTAAATGAATAGGAATCATTCCATTTGTACGCCCCACCCATCTAAGTCCATCTACATAGGTATAATCACTATCATTTCACCATAGTGAATCCTACTTAGGTGTATGCCCCAAAAAAAACATCAGTTCTCTTTGTCTTAAATAACTTATCATAGCCTGATTTCGTATTAGGGAATCCTTTATTGATGTAAGCCCCATCCAAACTACCCCACAAGAGAATAAATTTCATGAGTAAGAACCAACCAAATAATACAAGGGAATCCTTTTAAATAATAATCCCCAACATACACCTTGCAAAGGCCCATACTCCACTATGAGACAAGTCTAGGGACCTCAATATTCAAGGTTTCTTAGAACCTAACTATGTATTCTTTTATCTCCTTCAAAATGTGATATATTTGATGACTCATTGAGTTCTACACTCCGCAACCAAAGTTAGACATATTGTATCTAGGACACATTCTGAGTAAATTCTTGTTATGTTTGTGAATCCATATTCTTTCTAGATTACATAGGCTACTTCGACAGATGTCCCATAGATGTCATTGACTCAGAATATTTTTCATACAATTTTTCATAGCATAATGTTAAATTTTATGACCCAAACCTTATCAAATGACCCTAAAATATACGATGTTCCCTGTTAAGTATCAATGAATTATGTGATTTTTGATTCCATTGATAAGGATACATAGGGAGCCCATTTTATGGATCTGATCCTTACATAAAAACAAATCCTATCTCAAGGGATTTAGATACACTATAAATCTCCCCAATGTATGGCTAAAAACAAACTTCATCATAATAATATTCAAATAATATCTAATTAGTACATAAGAGGTTATTACCGAATGAAAACCATTAATACAAAAAGTCATCTTAGTGGATAAAGAAACTAGAATTCATTTAGACGATTATATACCATATAAAAATTATTATTTTATTTTCAATTCAATGGTGACCCACATCATACATGGGAATTAATGAAGAATTAATTAATGTATGTTAAAAATATAAGAGTCCTAATGAAGGCAATAATCCCCAAAGAGGGTGTGATTAAATTGACCTCTCATCCCACGAAACAATGTGAGTTCTTATGTATCGTTGAATAAACACCCCAACGAGTACCCTCATTTAGTAAATGATCCCCTCATCCATATAAAAATGTTTGATGTTTTCGGGTCCACGAGTAAATCCCCTTTGAAACAATTTCGAAATTTTGAATATGACGAGAATGATTGTGCAAAAATCAACTCCCTACAATCATCCATCAGAATAAAATATCATTGGAAACCCCCACCAACATAGGGAACCTCTCAAATGCCTACATTAATGAATGGAGTATCCCTTGAAACCCACCTATAATAGGGTATGTGCTCACGAATAATGTTGATTCTGTAAAACATAATACTAGTTGGAACTATAATCATTATTAATTTTAATATATAATGACAAATACCGAAAACCCATATATAAAATTAAATAAATATTCCATAATTCTTAATAATATCAGGCACAAAACATGTCTAAAAATATTACTACAAAATAAATCACCTCAGTAGAAATCTCTAAACACAGATCTAAACAATGAGAGTGTAATTACAAACTCATTAATTGAATACATCATTGTAACCATGAATTACTGTTTATTATGAGGGATGACAACCCATGTATTTTTTGTAGAAACTGCCTTGAGAACGCTAATTAAAACAAGGATAAAACATCTAAATTCCTTAGTGAATAAACAATAGAACCATTATGACTCATAAAATTGGTCATCTGTCTGAAATTCTCACCCACACTCACACATTGAATATCACATCCCAACATTATAAAATAATAATAACGAATTTATCCATAAGTAGTATTGAAACAACTTTCTCCACTTTTCAATCTTCTCACACCCCAATGAAAAATATCATGGTGTACCCATACTTTCTACATCCATTTGTTAACACATGATACACCATATCAAATATATATATATATATATATATATATATATATTATAACACATTACTATATCATCATCTTCATCACATATTCAAAATCATTTTCCACTATATGTCCGTCAATACATAATCAATGTATAACATAAAAAAACAAGAGGTCAAATCCTTATCTAATATCTATCATAGTATGGTTCAACAGTCATGATCACAATCAACCTAGTTGCCTATAACTACCATGAATTCCCCCACTATATATCATCATCATCACCACATATATAGTCACCAATTTTACGTCAAATGTTATGAATAATGCATTAAAACCAATATTCATATAAATACAATTTGGAATTTCAATATTTACTATACAAAAAATGGTGATTGTAGGAGAGGGTTTCATTGTAAATTTATTCCATCATTATGATATATTAAGAAAACACCTAAATGAAATAGTTTTTTTAATAAATATTGATATCTAAATAGGACAGGGGAATATAAACCCTACAAAAGTTATATCATATATCTAACCTTGCGTAATCCTAACATAAACATACCCAAAAATGTATTAATGACACACCCATCACACTCATGACATCATCATTACATTTTATATAATCCATTGATACTCAAACAAAATAAAATAATCCCACATTTTATATAAAAAAATTCAAAACATTCAAAATTCACCCATAAAATAAAATCATTCAATCCATTATATCATTACAATTTTTCATGGAAAATGACAAACACAATTCCGTTATTTTTAGATAATTTCATATTACATTAATTATTTAATGAACCCTGATTATAAGATCCATTTAATGCATTAATATGTAATTAAATATCCATTTTTTCAACTCTACCCCATACACATGGGCCTTATAATATTACAAATAACCTCTAATTACAATAAAAATTCTAAATAACTTCCCTTATATCGTTATTATATCGACTACATTAACATCTACCAATCCTTTGATAATTGCAATAAAAAACGTGAGGATAAACATCCTTTTCAAAAAAGCCTTAAATTAAAAAATTAATTTCACTTAATATCACAACCAACATTATAAATTCTTCTACCATTCTATCTCATTAAAAACGGAAAAAGAAGATATTTCACAAACATTATAATTCATTCAAAAATCAGAAATCCATGAAAAAAATACAACTCCATGTCATCCTAAATTACAATAATAAAATCATACTTGCAAATATTGATAACAAATTTCAAAAATAATGAACATATACATTTCCATTTATTGTAATACGACCTCATATTCATATAATACTCAACATGAGAAATAACTATGTAATAAGGGATTTAAGATGATAATTTATTACCATATTTAGAATTTTATCCCATTATGAATGTTGATTCAAATTACTCAATCATATAATTAGAACATATAATAATGACAAAAAATATCCTTATTAACTACAATTACTTTTCTTTTCACAATAAAATTTCAAAATATAATGCACAGGATTCTAATCCCATTATCCAAAATTATTTATTCAAATTTTTTACTCTCAATTAAAATATCATTTCAATACAACTATATAAATATAATATTATTTAAATTTAATTAATATATCTAAATAATACAGTGTTTTATTGAATATATGACTACATTATGATTGTAATTTATATATTCTGAGGAACAAGGTGGAAGGCATCATCAAAAAAAATCATGTGGGTGGAAGCTCAACAACCTAAAAATTTGAATCTCAACCCTTAAAAAATGTAACATGGGAAATAAAAATAAATATAATATATAATAAAATATACCTTTTGAATAAGGATTGAAATTATGCTTGAACAAAATAAATTAAGAATCACGAAAAATTAAAAAATATTCTATATATAAATGAATGGATCCAAATACAATTTCAGTGAATTAAGAAGTCTCATTTAATGTTCCTATTATCATTTGATTCGTATCAAAATTAATGGAATATAGAGAAATTAAATTAGGGGAAAATGTTAAATCTGAGAAATAAAAAACCAACTAAAACATACCATATTCATTGCAAGATTATGTTCAAAAATCTGAAAACGTGGAACTAGAATACAATAACATTATATTAATCATCCAAAAAATATCTTCTAAAATATTTTGAGCTCATAAATATTCATACGATAACCTTGGTAAAACATATATAAAATATTTGAGCGGAAAAACACAATATGGGAATAAATATAGAAATAAACCATAACACACAGATTAAAATACTGAACATAATGACCTAAAAATTCATGAATCAAGAATAAATATATATAATATTATCATATAGAACATTTTATCATGTAGCCATCAAGACATATGAATGTGTAATAAATATGTAACATGTATTAAACATGATTCAATTCAAACTGAGAAGACTATATCATGTGGTGGAAAAATTTCCAGAAATAAATAAGTGTTAATACCTTCCCCAATAAGACATCACATGGAACTGAATATTACCCAATGAATAAGAGTGCTATTAGGGAACACCCATTATAAAATTTTTATGAATATGCATCCACATTATGAATCAAACATAAGTAATAAACATAATAGTTGCCCTTAGTAAGAAATGTGTATCATATATATGTAAAAAAAGTGTAAACAATGGACAAATAACAATGGTGTCTATGAATGAATGTTCTAAAATAACCCATGGAAATTAATAAGCAACAATATGAATATATCATTATTAATGATGTCCAAATGATTTAAATTCCTTCAAAAAATTATTTTCGAATCTATATAAATATAACACATTACTATGGTTTAAGGGAAAACATTAACGGGTAATTATAGAAAAAAGGAATAAAATTTTATATAAAATATCAAAAAATTTATTAGTTTTTTATTATGAATTTGTGATGTTTGGAAAATATGGGGTCATAAATAATATTTTCAAGTGTACATTAAAATGGATAATATATTACGATATTCACATTAATTATGATTTATTACATGGAGGATTTGAAGAAAGAAAACATATAAACAATGTATTTCCACAAAAAGAGAGAATAATTCAAGTACTTACATTTTATAACAATATATACAATGAATTTAGATGTATTAAGTAAGAATACGTAAGAATTACATTGGTGAATGTAAAGAGAATGTGTAACCATAAAGAAATTTGGATGTTTAGGGATAATCCCATACCTTATGTTCGGAATAATTCCAAAACTTTACTAAATGTCATAGTTATTAAATTTAGATCAATTGATAAAAAAATTTCCTTTTAAACATGTATTTTATTAATTATTAATTTATTAATTTCATTTAGTTATAATGAATTTTTAGAGTGTTCTTTTTATGGTTTCATGGTTGGTTCACATTTGTATAATTATGAATGATATTTTCAAATCAAAGAACAAAAACATAACCATATAAATAGAATTGATATACTTCAATAAATATAAATATTTCTGTATATTTTTTTCAAATATTGGAATGACTCATTAGATAAATCATTAATCAAATATAGATGGTATATATTTTTTGGGGTTTTATAAACATCATGAATTAGAATTATTTTAATTAATAATATCATTATATAGTAATTACCAAAAATTAAATAAGTTTTAATGAACAAATTATATCATTTTTAACCATAGAAATGGATTTATGACTTCTCATAAATGATGTAATGAAAACAGAAAATACAACATCTACGAATGCACTTAACTTACACCTCATGGATGATGTTTTCATTTTTACAAAGAAAATGGTAGGGTAAAAGATATGAATATGGATATTATATAAAAAAATTAAATCCTAGTTTGTATATGATACTGTATTTATCATTTTTCTTTATATAGGGTAGGTGATGGATTTAGTAGAAAAAAGAAAATAAATTAAAAAAGAACTTGGGAGGGTTTTATGTGTTTTCTGTCATCTCCATAAGAACCACCATAAGACAAATAGAAATGGTTATTAAGGGAGATCAGGATTTTCATAATGATTGGGAGAAGTTTGGGTATGGAATTGGTAAATATAAATGTTATATTCCAAAATTAGAAGTTGTGGTTGGATGAGGTGGAGAGGAATTGTATTTATTATGGTATGAGAGGGGTGTTTTTGATATTATTTTCATTTGATTATTATTTTGGATCAAGACTATAAATATTCGGGATTAATTTCACTAAAAACATTAAATTTTTCATGATAATCTCACCCAATGGGTGACTACCTCGTTTATTCATCATATGTGACTCAATAATACTTTTATTCACATGATAAATTATCTTATTTCGTTGTTCACTAAAAATTCATCTATTTTATAAAAAACTAAAAAAAATAAAACTATCCATTTCTCAATATATCTAATTCAAAAATAGACATCTATTTTTTAAGATAAATTTTTAAAATGAGAAATTAAATTTTTAATTAATGTCTTTATTTATTCAAAAAAGAATGACTTGAATATTATAACTGAATTTATGAAATTATGAAATATTAATTAAGATCAAATAAAAGAATAATATAATAATAATAAAAAAATATTAATTTATGAGTCAATTTTATGAATATAAATTGTATTATAACTCGTTATTTTAATTATCAAATAGTAAATTAACATGTATGTTTCACAATATTACCCATAATTAATATATCATTATTGAAATATTAATTTATAAACAAATTTTATTTTCCTTTACAATATGACCTAATTTTAAATATATATTAATAGAAAAGGATTGTATTATATTTAATTGTTTAGTATTCCTAATTTTTACATTACCGTTTCAATTATAACATTACTATTTTGTTGGTATAAGTTCATTAATTCCTATAAATACCACATAAATCATTCTTATTTTATGAACATAATTGTTTTATTTGGGTCTATATGTGATATGTGTGTTTTACACTATATAAAACAATTATAATATCTGAAATTTTATTGACAAAATGTTGGTTTCTTATAGTTAGAACACTTATATAGCATATGAAATGGGATAATACACTTATTAATCGCACCCTACAATTAAATAGTGAACCTTGATAGCTTGTTTTATGTATGAATTTTGTATAGTACCCTTAATGAAATCACCCTAACAACATGAAAAACCCATGGTGCACCTATCAAACAAATGAAAATGGGATCTTAGTATAATGAATCTATCTGAAACACCACTACATTTATAAAAACACTTCATTCTCTTAAGCAATACATATAAACAATATCTTTGGTGTTACAATCCCTTAAGAGACATTGTATTACAGTTACGAAAACTATTTAATTCCAACCCTACATTTAAAAATTTCTGTAAAATATAGATATACAATAATGAAACACATAAAAATCACCCTTCATAAGTGTAGATTGAACATACATTAATAGGGCCCTATTCCTTACATAATAATAAATTTAAAATTAAAATTTACATGATTTACAATAAACAGATTAAAATTAAATCATAAACATGTTTTTAATTATAATTAATATTGGTTTATACCTTTATCCCACCAATAAATTACTTTCTTCTCAAGAAATTAGAAAAAATTATGAACAGAAATGGATTGAAGGACATTGCCTCTCAAGGAAAAATTAAAATACCACATCACATAGATATTCCATTATCACATCAACAATACTTGTATAAAATGATATTTTTTTCATAAAATACCACCTAAAATTTGATATTCTAAACCAGCTATAGAATCCATGTGGTCTCATATTCATGATCAAAAACCTCTAATTCGAACACAATGAGATGGTCCTGTAGATACCTACTTATTTTGGAAATATAGACTACATCAAAAACTGACATCATGTGGGATGAAAATTCACACCTATTATACACAATTCTAATATTTTAGAAAAATATTGAATGAGAACATAAGAACCAGTGATGACATACTCCTTTTAATAAAAAATTTAGTCTCAAAAAATGTTTCAACGAGAGAGGCTAGATCACTCCCATTATTCTCAACTCAAAAATGTGTTTTATTTCATACTATTTCATGTGGATCTAGGATTCATCCAATCAATACTAATATAACCTAATTTCACTGCCATCCCTAAACTAGACATAGTGCAAGAATTTTCCATACACCTACACTTTCATAACACCATGATGATTGACAAGAAAAATCATATGATAAATTATAGTGATCCTTTGAAATCATATTTATAGGAAGAGAGGAAAATGATAATTAAATAAAAAAAATCATGCCATAGATATTTAAAACCCATTGAACATAACATTCAATATTTTCATACATTACCAACTTTTTGATAGGAAATAGATAATCCAATTTCATTTAATGATTTATGATTACATCATTTTTATTTATTTACCCACTAGGATTACATGGTTTTCCAATTACATTATCACTATATTTGTTATCCAAATTCCATAATATAATGAAAAATGATATATTACAATGATATTTCAATTTTCTTTTACTCTGTATTTAAAATAGGTGGGGCATCTAGAAAGATATATGTAACTCATCAGCTCACTCTGGTGACTAACACTGATGTTTCAAATCCCGACAGATGCTATTAACCACATAGTGTATGGAACAAATAGATATAATATCATGCTCCACAAACATTAGTCATAGAATAACTAGAACGACCAAATAATTATAAATAACCAAGCTACAATAGTGTGGGTTATATGATAAAAATTAAATATTCCAATGAAAAAATATCATATTATAATTCACTAAACTAGTATCTACTACTTGTTTGATCTTAATCCTATTTTCGAACCAAATATCTCACAAGATATCACAAAATTACATTAGAGCTTAAAAGACCATCTTCATTTCATCAAAAATTGGAAACTAAGAATCCCTAATCCACCCACTCATCAAATACATTTTTTGTAAATCCCATCTCAATGTATATATGGCCACACATTATACATTTAAATAATAACAAATTAAAAAGTGAATGAAATGGAATTAATTAACCATGTATTAATATATTCTTTTGGGTAATTTTATTCTTCAAAAACATTTGATCGAATTTATCATAAACATCTTACTAAGGTATTTGTGTTGCAATTTTATGAGATAATGTAAAAATAGTTCAAACTCACTATCATTCTGATATATATTTTTTCTATGGGATAATAAATTTATGAATCCATATGAAATCACCCATTTCACAAAATCATAACATATCATAATTGTATGAATGAAGCTTTATAGAGAAAAATTCAATCACTAACTAGGATTAAAATGAAATAATATTTTTTGTGATGTTAACTCATATATATACTTTTAATGAATTTAAAGGATCTATATTAACAATCATGCTACTCTAACAAAATTTAAGACCTATCATAGTCCTCTACATTAGTTAGATTTACCATAAAATATTGAAACAAAATTTTCCTACACTAACACAACACAAAATCTACAAGAATAATGAGGATTCCCATTTCAAACAAAGGGACCAAAAAATATTTTCTCTCCTAACCAGGATAAAGATATCTACTCTCAAAGGAATTAAAAAATCAAGGTAAAACATGATCATTCTTATGAAAGTGGTGCATTTGAAAGAAAATATTAGAACAAAGTCATTACTTAATATGAAATAAAATGGACCTAGTCTTAGGTGATAATGATTCATCTATATTAACTTTTCATTTAAAATGTCAACCTAGTGGTCCCCAATATTATCCTATTAGTAACATGTTATCAATAGATATCCATGATATACTAGTCATCATACAAGAAAAACTTACCCAAGAAAATAAAAATTCTATTATATGTCAATGGAACCATTCCGAAATACATTAGAAATAATTTTAAACAAATCTAGTACATACAATATTTTAATAGTGTGAAATGAAAATTAGATCATTAAAATTTTTAGAATTTCTACTACTCCAAATGATGTATCCCAAGGAATACCCATATATCCAAGAAAATTTTTATGGACCAATTGTAAACCAAACTAAATGACATCTTCTATAATTACCTAATCACCAATATTTTTTATATTATAGAGTGGGATGACAAATATTGTATCCCCATTCAGTGTATGTGAAAGACTAATGTAACATGAATAAGTAGACACTCTTGAGGAAATAATCACACTATAACTAAATTGATTCATAATAGTCACATATGAAATATATAATAGGTGAAATATATCTGATTAGTTACATTTTAGAATATCAGAATACCCATACACACAATAAAGTTTCATTGAAAACCTTCATGTCATCAATTTATATAAAAACATTTTGACAGGTTTCAAAGCAATCCCACTCAAGGGCTATAAAATTCTATAAGATAATTTTTATATTTAATTCCACCAAACATGATTTGAGATGTTGTTTTAAAAAAATCCCATTCATAATAATAAAAAATTTATTACCTTCAAAATGTATTCAATAATTGAAACATTTCACAAATTTAAAATTAAATGATATATCATTAAACTATTTCAATCCTTATACTATTTTAAATCCAAATAATTAAAAATTATCCATTTTATCTAGAATAACATTATCCATTGATTAATATTTAGTTGAAAATAACCCTAATTAATATTATGAATATTTTACCATTCAATGATTAATTCATCAATTAATTTTTTATTCCAACATAAAACAATTTACTCTTCTAGATTATAAGATGAAATGAACTACTTGTTTATTCCATAAAACCAAACACCCACCCTTTTGAACATTATATCAATCAACAATTTCATTCAAAAAATATAAATCTAATGATATCTTTTTTCAATGGTGTAGAATTATTTTATGAAATATTAGTATCTTTGTAATGAAAATATATTTTTAAATTGAAATTGTATCATTTCTAATTAAATTATCTATTAACATATAACTACTTCATAAGAACAAAATAAATATATAATTTTAAGACTAGTTATTATAAATGAAATTTATTTTCAGAAAATATACTAATTTTACCATGAATTCATAACAATATTATTCAATTTATGTTATCAAACTCATTCTTAATTTTAACAATTCACAATAAAAACCGTTATAATTTACTTGTCGATGAGTTTCACACAAAAATAAAAAATCATTGGTTAAAAATTACTAATACAAATGGATAAAAAATAATTATTGAAACATTTTTGAGTGTAAGGTTGTTTTTAAAAACATAAAACAATAATATTAATACTTCCACAACCAATGGTCTTGTAATATATTGGTTCTTATAAACAACCAAGTAGACTTCACAAAATTAGTTGTATTTTATTTTATTGTACAATTAAAAATTAACCCTCATGAAAAAATGCCAATGTGGGTATGAATTTATTACTCAGAACTATAACTTATTGAAATTTAAAAGAAAATTTAAATACAAAATACCCACAATACTGTGAGTGGAATCATGAAAGTTGTGATTAGGGGATCATAGAGTTAATCCCTCCCACATAACATTGTACGCTCTAGGATTCAACCAACATGGTGTTTCATACCAAGGGATTCCTCTAAACATCGATAAGACTGATCGATTTCCATTATAGAAAGATAACATATGATGGGATATGTACTTATTGGTAATTATATTCCCTGAATAGAACCCCTCTACACCAGATGTGGGACTCTGTTATAGGTACCACAATGTATCTATCAATACACACACTATAGAACCCTATGCTCAAGGAGGATTAATCACAACCACACCAATACACTCCAATAAAATGTTCTTAGGAATCTAGAACTATGTTACACACATCTAGGGAACATTATACATTTATGTTGCACTCTTAAATCTGCCCATCATCGCTATACCTAAGGAAGAAATTCGTCCCTATGTTTTTTACCAATAGTAAGACCCTAAATACATTCCTTCTATAATAATATTTTACACTCTATGATTTATACTACACAGTAATACATTCATAGGGTTTCTATATAGTATCATGAAAAATAATCATTAAACATGACTAGAAAATGACTTTAGATTTGAAGGAAATCATATGGACATTTATTCGGTTCTCTCCAATCCCACATGTATCATGTGGGACACTTGTGTGGGCTTCATGGAACAAAAAATTTAGTTCACAGCACAACATGGTTGGATCATGGTGTAGAAACAATATCAACATAAAAAAACTATTTTCCCTTGTAGTGATCATAATAAATCCTTGAATTGGCCACTAAATTCATGTGACACATTTTGATGGGATCCACAATGATCAATAACCTACCCACAATATAAAAATTGAGCTTCAATAAGTCTAATATTCTATATAAAATAGACCATATACTAATCCATTTAGATGTAATTAAATATATGAAAATGAATTAGAAGAATAAAATTTTGTAACAAACCATCACTGTTCAACATTAAAATTCACCCAATCAGGCTTAACACCAGACACAAATCATGTTCCCAATTTCCACTCGTTAGTGAAAAGTACATGTAAATCAACTTGTAAATCAAGGCGAATGATTTCATCTTATATGATTAAAAAAGCCATATATTGTATTGAAAAATATATAATATGAAATCTTTACACTATTATTATAAGATCTACACATCCATGTTAAATATAAGGATTAATAAAATGGATAGAAGTGGAATAGAAAACTATTCAATTGTTTGAGAATTTCCCCATGTGAAAATTAGTCACCACTATTATGGACCACCCTGTAGAGATAATAACCAAAAGAATACATGATACCACATGGAAATCAAACCTATAACAATAACCTAAAAAACATTATAAACTCCCAATTCAAAAGTTATGGTGTTTCAAATAATCAAAATATAATATAACTAATGAATCTATATAATGTGTACTAACAAGAAACAATGAATTATAACTTCAAAAAATAACAATTATAAAAGTCCTTTTTCCATATAAAATATTTTGTAGAACATACACTGGAATCTTCTCAAAACATTCCATATTAAATAACACATTAATTAGAATTTAAAAATTACTGCAATATTATGTTTAGTAACCATAACAACCATATAACTCCCCGATCCCGCTCTTCTGGACTCGGTGTATAAAAATGCTATGTAATTTTTTTATTATAAAATTAACTTAACAATTTCACAACAAATTAAACAAACGAGGACCTTTTACCGGTCTAGGTTCTAGAGGATTAGACATAACCTTACATTTATCATAGTTGAAACAATAAAATAAAACATTTATCCACTATGCTTTTGTGCGTGCTATCTCCAAAAGTGACGACATCTGTAAATAAACTTCTAAGATACCTGTGAAAAATCATTTTTAAAACAAAGGTTGAGCATCTAATTTCCCAGTAAAGGGTTTTGAAAACCTTTGATAAATCCAATTAAAATATTCATTCGAAATGCATTTGGAAAATTCAATTAGAAATAAATTTTTAGAAAAACCATTACATTATACTATAATGATTTGAAATTTAATTATACTTCAAAAATGCTTTTAAAACTAATCCAGTGATTCCATTGAAAATATTAAGCAATCTCTTAAAAATAAAACAATTGGCGCCACTCGAAACATTGAAGGCTATCTTGGGCCTACCCACTTGAGGGAATGGATTCACTATCCAATTCCCTATCATATTTACAATGTTCGAGTACCGATTTTTATAAAACATTTTTATTAGTTTTCCCTATATACATATAATTTTCACTGGTGTTTTAGTTTCAAAAATATATTTATAATCATACATAGAACAAATCAATACTAATCTCTAATAAAAATTATGTATTTGACTTTTTATGATGAAATCTCATGATTCATGACTTTTCATAAACACATTAAAGTTAAATCAACACCCACGTACTTGAAATTTCAAGGAAATATTTATTAAATTTTATGTTATGCATGAAGGTTAAAACTGGTCACAATAGTGAACATATAATTAAATTCAATCAATATCAATGGATAATTATGTGTACGCACCAAAATTATCGAAGCAACATTTCTTAAATAAAACCATGCTATTGTATGCACTTATGTTTTAAGGAACATTAATTTAAGAAGTAAATTAAATTGTACACAATCATAGACGAGAATTAGAAATAAATAATCATTAATGTTAAATAAATTATTGTTATATATGTTTATGTGTTTTATTAGAATATACACATGTATTCCACACCCATAATTAGTTACTTGGATGGTTTAAAAAAGTGTAAAAAATGACACTTCAATATTAAAATATAAGTATATTTATATATAGCATGCATGAAAAAAATACAAACATATTCAATTTGTATGTCTAATGTATAGATTTGGGTTTCATAGAAGTATAAAATATGGAATTTAAATATTTAAACAATTACAAGATACCAAAATAGATATTATAATTTTAAAGGATCACACTCCCTTTACACAAAAATAGAACTTATAAATTTGAATTCGATAATCAAAATTCTCTTACTAAAATAATAAAAAAATTGTAATGAAATTATACATAAATCCTTACACACAAAACTAAATAATTTTTGAAGACTTTAGTTTGAAAAATAATGAAAAAATCCATTAAACTCAAGTTTTAATGTAACGAAAACAAATATGAAATAAATAATTTGTTGTGCAAATATAATTTGGGTAAAAAAAATAATTTGACATAACTGATATATGAAAACCCTTACCAAAAAACATGAGCATGGGAAAACATAAGATTTCTTCTTGGCAGAACTAAAACACGGATCCTCGTGCTCGACGAAAAGAAGTAAAACATGTCTTTTCCCTCTTCCTTTCTTAAAAAATTATATCACCATCCTTTTATCTCTCTCACTTATGTGTGCGTCAATAGAAAGGGAAGATGAGACTTTATATAGTTGTTCCATGGCTATATAATCATTTATTTTATAAACTAAATCAAAAAAGATGTGTGGTTAAAATCCAATGCTTGATGAGAAATTTGCTATATCAGAAGTCAGTACAAAAAAGAATTAATTTTTTGAAAACAAATATTTGAGTGGCTGGAAAAATAGTTATCCATGAAACTAATCAGAAAGTGACATTTAGAACCGAATTCCATGTAGACAAACATGAACAATAAATGATATCTGTCTTTTAGTTTGACTTCAAATTAATATGAGGTTGTGATCAAACTGGTTACACACCAAGGCCGATTATATAAATATAGATGGATCAAAATTGATGGCAATGTGAAAAAAATCTAGTTCAAGATTAAGACAAAAGATAAATTTCTATTAAGAAAACCCATACAAATATAAGTAATAGTAATCTATCAACATCCAGAGAAAAAAAAATCAATTGATAATGACGAAAATGTGAGTTAATACACTGCAAACAAGTCTAAAAATCATATTTCGATACCAAAAAGATGAATAAACTACACATACTTGTAAATCTAGATGACATGAATAAGATCTCCAAAAACTAAACAACGATTTCCCTAAATCTCATTCACACGACTCAGACTTAGATCCACATACCTCACTTGGCTTCAACTCGCATTTCGTTCCAAATCATAGTGCTTAGATTTCGACCTCGATTCAGCATGCCTTAAAAAATTTGAAACCCTCGACTTCAAACAATCTCACTCCCTCCACTCGACCTCGAATCTGTAGGCGGACCACTGTCCAGTGTCGGTCGCGACTCCTCGAAATACTATTCCCTTGGTCGAACCCAAGTTCAACTTCCCCCATTCATACTCGCAACCTCATATCGGACCTTCATTGTCCGCAATACCCGAAGATGGAGCTCTCGCTGCTCTGCATCGTCTCGCATAGGGATTCCGCCACAAAACCATATTACGACCTCCTAAAAACGTAATACACGGTTATTCATTTTGTTTTTTTTATTTCACCACTGTTTTCATTTATATAAATATGTTTTATTATTTTTATATTTATACAATTCATTTTATGTTAATACTTTAATTATTATTTTATCTTCTTTAATAACGAATTTATTTTTGACATAATTCATTATAATATGTATTTTGTTTCCCATATAATTATTATATAAATATAATTATAACAATTTAATATTTAAAAATATTAAATCATTTATGAATAAAATTTTGATAATCAACTAAATTTATTTATAAAGAAAATTATACTCATAAATAATACTCATAATCGAATATATACTTGAAATAAATTTATCTGAATTATAACTTAATCAAAATATAGTTTCTTGGAAAATAAATTATTAAGTTATTTTTTATTAAGTATTAAGTAATATTTATTCATAACATATTTAAAAAAATATTTCAAACCCCATTTTATTTAACCAATCATTAGATAGTTTTAATTTTTAAACTATTATTAAATAATTAATTATTATTTTAATTTTCTGGGGGTGTTACATTCTCCCCCGCTTAAATGAATTTTTCCCTCGCAATTCTTTCATCGGACTCGAGAAATTTATGAATTTTCATCTTCGGAATTAATGAATTTCTAAGGGGACTTAACTGTTTAACGAAAACTCTATTGCGTAGATTTTATTTTCTTCAAAAGACCAAATCTAATCTCTGAAGTTGTCTAGACCGTGCATCTGATACCAATTATAACGCCCTGATCCCGCTCTTCTGGAGACGGTGCATAAAAATGCTGTGTAATATTTTTTATAAAATTAACTTAACAATTTCACAACAAATTAAACAAATTATGACCTTTTACCGGTCTAGATTCTAGAGGATTAGACATAACCTTACATTTATCAGAGTTGAAACAATAAAAAAAACATCTATCCACTACGATTATGTGGGTGCTATCTCCAAAAGTGACGACATCTGTAAATAAACTTCTAAGATACCAATGAAAAATCATTTTTAAAACAAAGGGTGAGCATTTAATTGCCCAGTAAGGGGTTTTGAAAACCATTGATAAATCCAATTAAAATATTCAATCGAAATTCATTTGGAAAATTCAATTAGAAATAAATTTTTAGAAAAACCTTTACATTATACAATAATGATGTGAAATTTAATTATACTTGAAAAACGATTTTAAAACTAATCCCGTGATTCCGTTGAAAATATTAAGCAAGATCTTAAAAATAAACCAACTGGGGCCACTCGAAACATTGAAGGCTATCTTGGGCCTACCCACTTGAGGAATGGATTCATTATCCAATTCCCTATCATATTTACAATGTTCGAGTACAGATTTTTATAAAACATTTTTTTAGCTTTCCTTATATACATATAATTTTCACTAGTGTTTTAGTTTTGAAAATTTATTTATAATCATTCTGGGAACAAATAAATACTAGTATTTTCTAAAAATTATGTATTTGACTTTGTATGATGAAATCTCATGATTCATGGCTTTCCATAAACACATGGAAGTTAAATCGACATCCTCGTACTTGAAATTTCAAGGAAATATTTATTAAATTTTATGTTATGCATGAAGGTATAAACTGGTCACAATAGTGAACATATAGTTAAAAACAATCAATAACAATGGATAATTATGTGTACACACAAAAATTATCAAAGCAACATTTCTTAAATAAAATCATGCTATTGTATGCACTTATGTTTTATGGAACATGAATTTAAGAAGTTAAAAAAATTGTACACAATCATAGAACTAGAATTAGAAAGCCATAACGTTGAACGTTAAATAAATTATTGTTATATATGTTTATGTGTTTTATTTGAATATACACATGTATCCCACACCCATAATAAGATACTTGGATGGTTTAAACAAAGTTTGAAAAATGACACTTCAATATAAATATATATGTATATTTATATATAGCATGCATGAACAAAATAAAAACATATTCAATTTGTATGTTTAATGTATAGATTTGGGTTTAATAGAGGTATAAAATATGGAATATTAATATTTGAACAATTTGAAACCACAAAAATAGATATTATAATTTTAAAGGATCAAACTACCTTTAAAAAAATAGAACATATAAATTTTAATTCGATAATAAAAATTCTCTTACTACATTAATAACTGAATTGTAATGAAATTATACATAAATCCTTACACAAAAAACTAAATAATTTTTGAAGACTTTAGATTGAAAAATGACAAAAAACTCCATTAAAATAAAATTTTAATGTAAAGAAAACAAATATGAAATAAATAATTTGTTGCGCAAATATAATTTGGGTAAAAAATATAATTCTACATAACTGATATAAGAAAAACCTTACCAAAATACATGAGCAGGTGACAACATAAGATTTCTTCTTGGCAGAACTAAAACATGGATCCTCATGCTCGAAGAAAAGAAGTAAAATAGGTCTTTTCCCTCTTCTTTGCTCAAAAAAATTATATCACCATCCATTCATCTCTCTCAGTTATTTGTGAGTCAATAGAAAGGGAAGATGAGAATTTATATAGTTGTTCCATTGCTATACAATCATTTTTTTTATAAACTAAATCAAAAAAAATGTGTGGTTTCAATCCCACACATGCTGAGAAAGCTGTGATATCAGAAGTCAGTACAAAAAAGAATTAATGTTTTGAAAACAAACATTTGAGTGGCTGGAAAAATAGTTATCCATGAAACTGATCAGAAAGAGACATTTAGAACTGAATTCCATGTATAGAAACATGAACAATAAATGATATTTGTCTTTTAGTTTGATTTAAAATTAATATGAGGATATGATAGAACTGGTTACACACCAAGGAAGATTAAATAAATATAGATGGATCAAAATTGATGGCAATGTGACAAAAATGTAGTTCAATATTAAGACAGAAGATAAATTTTTATTAGGAAAACCCATACAAATATAATTAATAGTAATCTATCGACATCCAGAGAAGAAAAAATCAATTGATAACGACGAAAATGTGAGTTAATACACTGCAAATGTGTCTAAAATCATATTTCGATACAAAAAATTTAAATAAACTACACATACTTGTAAATCTAGACTACATGAAGAAGATCTTGAAAAACTGAACAATGATTTCCCCAAATCTCATTCACGTGACTCAGATTTAGATCCACATACCTCACTTGGCTTCAACTCGAATTTCATTCTGAATCATACTGCTCAGATTTCGATATCGATTCAGCACGCCTTAAAAAAATTTGAAACCCTCGACTTCAAACAATCTCACTCCCTCTACTCGACCTCGCATTGGTAGGCAGACTACTATACAGTGTCGGTCGCTACTCCTCAAAATACTATTCCGTTGGTCAAAACAAATTTTGATTTGCCACCATTCATACTCGCAACCTCGCGTCAGACCTTCATTGTCCGCGATACCCAGAGACGGAGCTCTCGCTTCTCTGCATCTTCTCGCGTAGGGACTCCTCCACAAAACCCTATTACGACCTCCTCAAAAGGTAAAACACGGTTATTCATTTTTTTTTCATTTCACCATTTGTTTTTCTTTTATATAAATTCGTTTTATTTGTGTTATATGTATACAATTCATTTTATGTTAATAATTTCATTATTATTTTAACTTCTTTAATAATGAATTTATTTTTGATATAATTCATAATAATATGTATTTTGTTTCCTATGTAATAATTATTCAAATATAATTATAACTATTTTATATTTTAAAATTTTATAAAATTTTTGAATAAAATATTGATAATCAACTAAATGTATTTATAAATAAAATAATTCTCATAAATAATACTCATAATCAAATATATTCTTGAAATAAATTTATCTTTATTATAACTTAAACAAAATACAGTTTCTTGGAAAATAGAGTATTAAGTTATATTTTATTAAGTATTAAGTTTTATTTATTCCAAACATATTTTAAAAAATATTTCAAAAACCATTTTATTAAACAAATCATTAGATAGTTTTAATTTTTAAAATACTATAAAAATAATTAATCATTTATAAAATATTCATGGGTTGTTACAATCCACATCCATAAAAGATATCATGATGTGCCTATAAAATGTGGTAAAAAATTGTACCAATAATAATTCAATCTAGTATAGGAGTACAATGAAAATTAAGAAATGTCATATGATAATTAGATAATCATATAATACATTATATGAAGTTGAAACAATAATACTAGAGTCAAATTATTCCCTAGCATAATTTAAATCATTACTATGATAATAATTAACACTAAGCTTGCATGTGAATCCTAATGATACAATGTCATGTGATAGTCTACCAATATATCTCCACCCATTTGCATCCAAAAACTAGTTATAACATATTTAAACCCATTGTGGTGTCAAATAATAATTTTATTAGGTTTACACAACCATGGTGGTCAAATGATGTAATGTTTCATGTTCTAATCAAACATAAGATTAAAAATCATCCTAATTTATAAAACATTTTTGGAAGGGATGTATGATCAATCCCATGTTTGGGAAATAAATTTAAAAAAAATAATATAAAGAAATATATTTTACATAGGTTGATACAACACTCTTTTTAATTGAAATTACATTTTAAAAATAAATCCCTTATTTAGGATTTTCATCAGACATAAAAAGTTCAAAAACCCTTTTTAATAAAACCTCCATATAAACAATTTTCAACCACTAAAGGTGGTATTGTAGAATAATTCCATCACATATAACATGTTAATGAATTTAATAAATTATCTTGAATGATTTTTTATAAATAAAATATATTTTATTTGTTGAAAAAAGGTATAGGGTGAGAAATATTAGTAAAAAATGATTGTTTCAGGAATGAAATCTTCGTAGTCTTTATAGAAAAACACTTTGATCACCATTATTATAGTATTCATTTGTGGAAGAAGTAAAAAATGAGATGTTAAACCTAAAATCATTCAATAGTTTCTAAATACCTAGAACAATCATCATCAATACACTAAAAAGATATTTTTCATGTATTTTTTACACATACTAAATGAAAATTGTATTACATTAATAAAATCAATTATTATAAAAAAATTTATGCTATATTATAATTGAACATTTAATGAAGGGAGTTTAAATTCTTAAAAAATATTTTTTACAAAGTTTTAATGGGTTAAAATAATATGTTCCAATATTTTAGATGTTTAAAATCCTCAATATGTGTTATAGGGTCATCTTATAGAAGAATAAACCAATATCAATGTTTTTTTATTTTCTCCAAATAAAATATTTTTTTTTTCGTAAAATGGATTTACAATTAAGAATCCTATATGAGTAAGGTATGGGTACTTATTGATCCTTTAATAAGCTATATAGTGCCAGAGTTTCTGAAACACAAGTCTTTACTACCCTTACACACCCATAAGAAACACTAGGTTAGCCTTATGTATGGCCATGCCTAATAACACACAATAAGGGTTTACCCTACTCACCCATTGAAAACATGGAAAATACACAACCCATCATCACATAATATTTACATAGTTCCCTTAATACCATTAGACATTGTATAAAAATTTGATCTTATCCATACTAATATCAGCATGAATTTACTCATTTCATGTTATACCATTACACAATATATGAAAATGGGTGCATAACCTTCAGAAACTACTAAAAACTCCCAATATCATTACTCCAATAATAAATTACCCTCATGAATCCCATAAAAATAAGGGGGTAACCATTAAAAATCCACAATGAACAGAATTTTAACATTAAAAAACCTGTTTAAATATCACTATTCTCATACACCACACATAAATATTAGAGGCTACCCTTACATAGCTACCGAAAATCACCATGTATAATGGTATATAGAACATACATCTATGATGTCCCTATACCATGTGTAAGGGTAAACCTAAAATGAAGAATTTACCAGATTTATATTAATATATATATAAGTCCAAAGAAAATTTTGTATTTATTTATAAAAAAACTATGGTTGTTACACATGGTACACCCCGTTGAGCTACGACACATCCACCACGTAAAACAGAAAATATCACATCATGAATCTACTCATCCTGAAAAGATACACCAAGAGAGAAACACCACTTGTCAATTCATTATTCTCTTAAACCATGTCTTATATAACCATGTTGTGACATACTCATCCTATATTAAATACCATATCAAAATCAACCTTTACTTTAAAATATATCCTATCACAACAACAAAAAAATACTAAATTTATAAATAACAATTTTTTATGTAACATTAAAAAAATATTTGTATACTATTCCACATGTATATCATATCATTATATATCATAAAAAATTAAAAAACAATATATAAAATAATTATTATTCATCAATAAGTGACTATGTTTATTTATAAAGGTTTATAAACTCCCATTTCCATCATTACATACTAGAAATAACATTTATGAATGAATGAAAAAAATCAACCATTAAACTCGGTCTTTTATTATCCACTTAGTTATATTTATGAAAATAATTTCATTAAACATATGTAAATAATATCATCATAAAATAACAATGATCAAAAATAAGATTCCATTTCATAATAAATAGATTCTATATAATTCAAATTAAATGTATTATTAAAATAAAAATTTAAAAAATGAAAATTATCTTCTCTCATTTGTTACATATTCATCATTCCCTTTATATAAAAATATAAATTGAAAATTTATACACACTTTTTACATCTATAAAAAAATATTAAAACATTATATTTTAATCCATGTAAATAGGTCAATATATTTTAATGGTATTTTTAATTTCATGCTAATATTTTAAAGAAGACATCAAATATCATCTTAACATTGAAATTATGTAGTCATTGGGTTAGTTTATAAACTCTATCTATAATTGTTTAATTTTTTAAATTTTAAAATTCAAATAAATATTTAAATTGAATAATTAACTAAGACCCATCATTTAAACCTTTGAAATATTGAGTTTATTTACTCTAAGGTGTCTTGGGACTTCATAGACTGGCTAATAGTTTTTTCTAACTACATATAAATCATCATAATCACAAGTAAAATTGGGGTGTAATAAGTCTCAATTTAATCTTGATCCTTAAAATCAATGAAACAAAATAATCACATAAGATTCTAGATTACAATATATATAGTGAAACAAGGATAATTATGCTATGAAAAGATACCTCCATGAGAAATTTGATTTTCTAAAAAATATTCTGAACAAGAAATATCATTTATTACCTAATCTAGTGGGATCATATGTCATGAATGATTACAGAGTTCTTATTATCATTATCTTTCACTCAAATAATATGAAAAAACATACTACTAATTTAATACAATCATTTATAACATTCTAAATGTCATTGAACTCCTTTATAAATACATTATTCACTCAATATAGAAAACAGTAATAATTTTTCAATGTTTTTTATATGAAATATTTAAAAATTCCTATCAATTTTTCACTTTACATTCAAAATCACTAACACCATCCACCCTTGAGAAAAACATTTTACCTTGGGTAACTATAATCATGATTCATCTATTTAATATAAAATTATTTCAATTATCATTTAATTTTAAATAAATTATCATAATACATAATTTTACAATGAAGAATTTTGTTATTTAATTATTTAATACACATTTATCTGAATTTGTTGTAGAAAAAATAACCATGGAAAATAATACAATATCCTTCAGTTATGGTAACTCACACTAACATTGAAACATATATTCCATTTATCCATTTTTTATATATCATAAAACATATTATTTTATATATTCCAATAAAAACTTTATTTCTTACAAATGGAGTAAATTTACACAAAAAATTAACAAGGCTACATTATATATTTCAATAATGAATAATTCCATAATAATATATTTTCCCTTTTACAAGATATTTCAATATTATTTGGGAAAATTATATATATATATATATAGTTTTTTTATTCTATTATACCACATTTATATTATAATCCTAGAATAATGTGAGATAGGTTATATGAAATAATAATATTATCCCTGATAATAATGATATTTATCTCCTGTAATAAAAATCATCCGATTAAATGTATCTATTGGAAAATAAATGGAGAATAAATTCTACACATGATACCTTATAAATAAAAATTAAATTTACATCAATCCTTTCTAATTAATTTTTATTATAATGTAATAATTTATAAATATATACATCCATAAGGATTACATGACATGTTATATTTAAATAATAAATATAATTTGATTTTCATGACCAAGTAGAAGTGGAAAATATTTTATTTCTACATATATTCATTATATATTCCTTTAAATATTGTTGGTTTCAATGATAATATTATTTCATTTTGTTATTTCTATTATAAAAAAAATTATATAGTGATTTTTTTACAAATTTGATATGAAGCGCACAATTATCTTATGAAGACCACTACAACAGATATAGAATTCCTTTCATCATAGATTCTCTTGCAATATGAATGACCCTGAACGAATAGGTAAATTATTACAATATTATAATATAATTGGATGTTGTAAATATTAAAACTATTATAAATTATAATCCACACCCCAACTATGATTTAAAATTAAATTAAATAACATAGAAACATTTCACACAATGTGATAACATATTTAATTTAATATCATGGTACCTGTGGATACATTAAATTATATATACGATTTTACAATTATTTTCAATAAAAATATTTACATTCATCTTTATTGGAATACATTATTACCATATCAACTAGTATATAATATATATCTTTATATCAATATTACCAAACATCATCATAGGATACCACATATATTTCCCATTATAACAGAATATGTAAAAATCTAAATGAGGAAGTTGGGGACCCAAAAAAACTAACATCTATTCTAAAATTTATATCTTCATGAAATCAATAATTTTTTTTGCTAAATCCTAAAAAAAGATCCAAAATTCATTATTTTGTTAAATAAATGTAGAAAATAACTTTATGTGATTCAATTTTTTGTATGATGATGTATAGTTTGTTTTATAGTTTTTATTTTTTTCCATCATTATCACTATTAAATAGGATTAAATCATTAAATAACATTACCATAGAAGGGTTTCTAAAAATAAAACTAAATTCAATAAAATTGAATCCCTTTTATATATATTCTCGGAATTAGATTATTGCTTATTTTACACTACACTTAAAGCATGCCATTTACAAAGGATGATTTCACATCCATTTCATAAATATTTTAGCATATTAATCTAATAATATAATAAATATATATATATATATATTAATGACATGCATCAAATAAAATATAATCCTCAATTTCAATCATTTCCCCAAAAAAATATACATTTCACATAATTTATCCTCTATACATCACCACTTCTAACTTTTTTTAAATGTTTACCCAAATTTTTTTTTATAATACTAAAATTTTTCATATGATGATTTTTCTATCAAAATTTGTTGCTATAAATATTATATATGATTTAATTAATATTCTAATCCTATTAATGATATCTTAAGGAATCATTCACGCATATTTTATTATTATTAAAAAATAATGAGGTATCTGATGGTTTCCACAATGTTGTAATTAGTTATATTTTTTTCATTATAAAAATTATATTTTAAATATACATTTATATTATTAAAACAATATTTTTAACTAAATATAATCATTTATTAATTAATAATTTAGAATCATCAACATCCTCTTATAAATCAACCAAATCATAATGATATTGATGTTTTTTATTTCTTTTAGTGCATAACTCTACATCATCTATATCACACAATGAACCGACTATTATCATCCATTATCATATGAAGACTATTATAACACCTAGAAAATATTATAATCAATAAAATTATAAACTTATAAATTTTTATAGAGTTATAATATTACCTAGAAATGTTAAATAAGAAAATTTTGTTCTATCCATATATATATATATATAAACACATTACCATGTTATCCATTCATTTTGATAAAACATGGGAATCCATATAATAATAAATACTTAATAATACTATTTTTCGTGTAGTATTTTTAGAATATAGATATATCTATGTTTTTTTAGAATATTTATCTTTTTCTTCTTTGTGAGATATTATCTCATTGAATTTACTAAAAAAAATTTATAGTTCATTATGCTACAACGTCATTGATAAAACCATCTACCCAAATATCCATTCTTTTATTCAGTATATCAATTTTTTGGGTATAATGTGAACCCAACAAAATTTTGATACCAATGTATTATTATGAATATTTATACATTCCACTTATATATATATAACTATTATACATTGGACTTGTCATCATTGATAAGTTAAATTACTTCTCTACACTTCTAAAAATACATTCGAATCTCTTTATGACCGCCTATATTAATTTCAAAAACATAATAAAATTAATAATAAAATTTATATTTACAAAATAGATTCCTAACATATATCACTTCCATGATTTTCATTCAGTAGTCCAAAAAATATTAAAATTAATAATATATTATATATGAGAAGTAAAAAGTCCATAGTTTTCATATAGTGAAATGATAATTCCCCCCTATTTAAAAGAAAATTTTTATATTCACAATGACTATTTATTATATGAAAATAAATAATAAATTAATTATCATTAAATTTGCTTATATTTTTTGGCGGGGTGTGTAATTTATCACTGCGAAAATAATTTTTAATTTATTCACAAATATTATACATTTTCACCGTATTTAAATTATAAAATGTTATCAATTTCTAATTAACTACAACCCAAAAAATATTCATATTCCCTCATCTTCAATAATAATTTTTATACTAAATAAATTATTCATTTTCATTCAATATAATTTTTTAAAATGTTTATTATTTAATACTTAAAACAATAAATTTAGTGTGAAATTGTCAACTTCGTCACATTTTCTTGCGACTACAATGAAGAAAATTGACTTCTTAATAGTAACACATCATTATTGAATGAATCATAACCATTTTATTTTAAATCAAGTATTACATTTTTATATGTTTTTATGTTAGATTATTAAAATTTATCATCAACCCTATGATATTTCCTTTTCTAAGAATTCCAAGATACAATAATAATATATTCATTTCCCTCTAAATAAATGTCCTCTTCAGTAATATCTAAGAATGAAAATTCAAACTAAATTAATACTGAAAAATAATTATGAAATTATCAGAATAATAAAAATTATTGTAACGCGTTCTTCTAACATATTTAACTATATTAAATTGAATTCCCTTAATGATATAAAAAAAATCAGTTACCTTTAAACATTCCATAATTAATTGTTTTGAAGGACACATATATTAAATATTCATGATTTTTTTCCTTTATGGAAATTTTATTTATATAACACTAAAATTATTTTATTATAATGATATCCTAAAATTATTTATTAAATTAAATAAAATATATATCTTATTTTAAATTTTAATACATTTATTTTCTAATAAGGTTGATGTATTTTTATTTTTTTATTATTAAAATTTTTATTCAAATTTTTTTATAAATTCAAAAAATAATTGTGCACAATATTCTACTTTTATTTATTTTTTAATAATAATTTTTTAGAAAAAAATCACTACATTTAGTTGTTTTTTAGTAATATATTCTTATCATGATTCTTATTTCTAGTCAAAATATTTTATTCCAATAACATTATTTTCATGTTACTTATCTTTTCTGGAAACGGTTGCGCATTTGGTACTATCTGGAAATGTCATTATTTATAAAATATTTTGTATCCTAGTTTTAATTATTAATTTTCCTCGAAGTATCACATAAATAATTATCTAACTTATTTGATAGATTCATTACTGTTAAGAAACAACAAGTACCCATTATGTTGTATTCTAATAGAAATTACTACTACTATTGTTATACTTTTCCCCTATTAAAAAGTTATATATATATATATACTTTTTTAGAGTCATCTCATTATGTATTGTCAGAATCAATACATAACCCTTCATTATTACCACTCATTATTTTACCATGTTGGTAAAACCAATGTTTCATGTTATTTTAGTATAATTGTTCATAATAAATATATATTTATCGAATTTTTTATCTTTTATAATAGAATTAGATATCTCTTACATCATCAGGAACACCATCTTGGAATCTTACACATTTTAATCACTTCACTATTTTTTAGTTAACTCCCTTTTTATAATTATTTAAAAAAATAAAAAACAATCTATATAAAAAAATAAATAAACATCAGTTTCATCATCATCAATTTCTTTAATAAATATCTTCGATAATATTTCTCTTGTATCACCCCAAATTTATAGAATGCATATTTTTATTTATTCATTTTAAATATGTAATATTATTGGGTTATGATTGAGAGGTTTTTTAATCATTCTGATATGTTTTTGGGGAATTTTAAAAGGTACATGGTTTGTGAATGGTAACTGGAAACCATGAAAGTTCTATATAAAAGTTTTGAACAATAAGTCATAGTCTAATGGGAAACATGCATAGTTAGGTGTATGGTCTCCAAAACCATGCATCCACATTGTAGAAATCATGGCAAGTTGGATATAAAAACTCTTCACAATGGTTTCATGGTTTTTATAACATTTTGGAACAACCAGGTGTGGATATATTAGAGGTAGAGGTTGGATATGGGTTTTGGAACAATTTTCTTAACTATGTAAAGATCCATGCATAGTTTAAAATATATATCCCAAAAAATTGATCTTTTTTTGGATTGAAATTTAACCCCTAATTTATTTCTCCATTTTTCCTTAACTGATGATTTATTATTCTAAAATGCTATAAAACATTTCCCCTTTGAATCAAAAGTGATCTAGATGTGTTTTTAGTGCATTGAATCCAGATTTAATTTTATAGTCATCATTTGTGGAAGTTTGCAGCCATTTTATAAGATTAACTTTCCACTCTCCATCAATTAGATTACTAGACATAATACTCTACATATCGATATATATTTTGTGATTCTAATGATGGTTATATTTTCCTGTTTGGATGTTAGGGGAAGAGAATTATGGCTGTTTTTTGAGATTCAACCCATTTTTTGTTCTTTTCCTGGATGTTATTTTTTTCCATAATTCACAAGTTATTTGGCTTCACTACCATATCCTAAATCTAGAAATAATGATTCTTAAATTCCCATTGATATATTTTATTGAATTTTATTGTGAAATTGTTTCTCAAATGAATGATGGAAACCTTATTTGGTGATAGTTTATCCAAAAATGATAGTTGGGTGTTTTGTTCTAAATTTAATTTAGTGTAATGATTTATGTATTATTTATTAAAAAGGTTGTTTGATTTGGTTTCATGGAAAATTAAACTCAATGAATGGGTAGTTTTAATTAAATGGTTTTGAAATTATTAATTCTCATGTGTTTGGAATAAATGGTTATGTTTAAGTTGAATGGGATAGATAATTTTCCTCATGTACCACAATCAAAGGGGTGGTTTATGGATGTGAAGGTCCACCATCAATGGTAACACAATTATTGTGTGGATGTGTAGTTGAGTGTGTCTGTGGGGGTGGGGGGTTTATTTGAAATTTAGTGGGTTATTTTAATTTGATTTTTAAATCATTTCAAAAAAATTATTTTATGTTTTCCATTGAAAATAGTATCGGTTTGGAATAGAATTTTTTTATAATTTGTTTTAGGTTTGTGATACCCAGTTTCTAATTTTATTATATAAATTTTTTTATATAAATTTTTTTGTTTTAATCTAAAAGCTTTATTTATCCTATTGGATTGTGTAGAGAAGTACATTGTAGAAAGCCTTCTATTTTTCATTAATCACACATGATTTTATACATTAGTGATTATCATGATGTTGTTTATTGATACACATGTGATGTTAAAGTATCAAACTTCATTATTTGTGTTTAATTAATCTTGGGAAAATTTATGGAGTTGGATCAGGGATCATGTTTGGAGATATGAAGATATTTATTTGGAGTCTTTGGGTTTTCATCCACTTTTTACATTGATGTTATTAGTATTCAACTATAGTTCTGATTTATAGTTTTGGATATAATATCAATTGAATTACATTGATTTGTTTTACCTTTATATTATCTAAAATGTTGTATTTTTTTTGATATGTTATGTTTTGGTTGGTTTTTTTTCTCAAATTTATAATTTTCCCCTAAATTTATTGAAGCCCTAGGTATTTAATACTAGCATTTAACACCATTGGGGTGTCTCTTAAGGACATGTAGAACATCAACCTCGACTTAAGACAATGGCAATAGGTGAAATGTTAAATGTTGTATAAGCTTCTCTAGTCCTTGAATTGAAAATAGAGTCAGTTTGTTTGATCTATTTAGAGTATGTGTATCAATTATGTAGTGGAAAATTAATTCTAGTTAGATATTAATTTTTTATGATTGAATAAGGTATAATAATCTATATATAAAATATAGACTATAAAAATTAATAGCGAATATTTTTATGAAGAACCTCGTGTTACTAGGGAGTTTGGTGAAAATTTGTTTTTTGGACACTTATAGGTATTGAAATCTCATTGTCATGGATATACCCAATGAGAAATGAATTAAATTAATTTTTGAAATAAATTCCCACAAGGATTACATATTAAATTTTAATAAATGATTTCTGATTGTGTACTTGAATGATGATATTTTAAAAGTTTTTATTTATTTAAATGTTATATTTTCAATGTTTAATGAAATTATATTTTGAAAATGGGTTTATTTTCAAATGGATGGTGTAAATTTAAATAAAAATAGTGAGTTCATAGTATATATAAAGCATTTCATTATGTGGAATGATAAAATATAATGGATGGACATTTGAAATTGGATCATTTCAACCAGTTCTAGAAGAAGATTACCCACATCTTTCATAGTTATTAAAAACAAAAAATGACAAAAGTGAGGATGAAATGTATGAGTCAAATCATCAATTTCCTTGTCACACAAGTCGAGATGAATTTATAGTTTGTGATGAAAATGATGGAGGATCTTGCACTCCAGTGGTCAGATGTAAATATTTTTGTAAAATAGGAACAATGGCATGCATTTAAAGGTATTGAAGAACATTTTAGTAAACATTTCTATCATTATAAATTCAAGATTGAAACATTCATATACATCATAAGCAATAAGTAGTATATAATCAATATAAATGAGTATGCAGATAAAATTTTCAATTTAGTATCATGTATAATGAATGTTTCAACTTACTGAATCCTTGAAGGAACATATTTTTGAATTGGGGATAATGGAAGTGATTCAATTGAAGATTATTATTCTTTATAATATGTATTATATATAGATGAAAAATTGATAAACATTTGTATAATGTGACATCATAGGACATATGATTGGAGTGAGCATGTTGATACCTATAGTGAATGGTGAGATCTTCAATGCCAGTAATAAGGAGAGGAGGGACACCGTTACTATGGTGGCTGGATGACTCATAATCAAATGATTAAATTAGTAAATCATTACCCAATAACAAAATGGAATCCATGATGATTATAATATGGTTAATTGGAACACGTGAAGTGAATGTGTATGAAACCTACTAGATCATGTTACAGTTTCAATTCGATGGAAGAATAATTAGTGCCATTGTAGTGGTTCTCTATGGTTAGGTGTTTGGGACACATATCATGTGTTTTACACAACATATTCTGTGATGGGGTGAGGGTTTCAAAATACATCTCATTAGAATAATCGATATAGCCATTGTGATTTCATAAATAACAAGACTCCTCTATATGGGAAATCTCAACAATAAAATAATAATCAATGTTCTACGAGGAAGAAAATATATAGAGTGGATCATGTTATTATGGTTGATGAGTCTTCAAAATCTATTCTTTAATGTAAAATTATACTGAATTATACATTTTAAAAATATTTGTTTGATATGACTGCATTGAGATAATTTATTGTTTCTTATTCTATTTAGTTTCAATGTTTTGTGTTGAGATGATTCCTTGTATTTTGAAGATGAAAAATCTCCTTGTTCAATGAGAATATTGAACCATTATGTGTAAAGCATGTTCAATAATTATTGATAGTGATGAGAAAAAATGGTACATCTTTATGATTGATATGTATTTCTATGATATAATCTTATGTATGGATTTTTTTACAATGTTCAAGGCTTACATTGATTTTTATTCCCAAAGGGTCAGTTTGTGACTGAGGATGGCATTGATAATCTCTTTATATGACATATGAATGTTCTAGTAGGTGTAACATGCTTACTGGAACTAGTACATGGAATGATATCATACTAGTTAGTAGTGTTGAATTTTTTTATCAATGTAATAAATTGAGAATATCATATTCATTTTCTTTTTGATCTATTTCATTATGTTTCTAAATGTATTCTATTTTGGTTATGACCCATAAGATAAGTGGAATTTATGATTGATCTCTTTCTTGGGAAAAAATACTATTTATCATCCGTATTATAAAATTGATCCAATAAAATAAATAGAACTAATAGTGCAGTTAGAAGAGTAAGAAATCTAAAGGTTTATTTGGATGAGCATGTCTCTTGGGGAATTAGTAGTGATGTTTATAAAAAATTAAGATGAAACACTTTATATGTTCATATATTTTAGTATACATAAGAAATTTACAATTGGAAATATGTATCAACATCCCCGCATTTATGATATATCAAACCACTTTAGTGGAAATATGTGGATCTCTATGATTGAGTTACACTAAAGATATCACTAATTGTTTGTTCAAAATAAGGATATTCCAATAACAAATTTTAGATGTGGATATGGCCATTATGAGTAAGCGATAATTTATTTCAGACTAATAAATAACCCAACTATTATTATAGAATCAATATATTGTATAATTCATAATTATCTGAGTTATTTTTTAATTTTGTTTTTGGATTACATACTACATTATACTTGGACAAGGGTCTAGAATGAGCAACACTTTATGGCACTGTCTTGAATAATGCAATATCATCATTTTAATTCCATATTATTAAATAGTAACTGCTGGATACAATTTTGAATATTTTTTTTGCCGTATAATCTCTAAAATATGTGTTTCTATGGATCGTGAATAGTAATAGGTTTTTATCTCTCAGGAATATCGAATGAATTTCATGAAGATACACATATTCCTTGGTCTATCTAGTGATTACCAATGTATTGTTTCTGATTTCTGAAAACTCACATCACCAACGATAGATTACACAATGTAGAAATAACGATTAAAATATAATGAGGACTGTTAGATGTCATTCCATTTGTTGAATGTTAGACTAACATCAACATAAATAATGATATTTTTAGAATCAGTACATTGGTTTGTGGTTTATTGTTGTGCTCGGGGATATTGGTTGGGACATGTTCTCAAATAGAGAGATCATGTTATAGATTATGCTCAATGAATTTATGGATTCTTGATATGATCTACCATACACATTTTTAGGAGTTATTTCTCATACTGTATGATTTTAAAACGTGGTTTCCTATCCTAATTCGTGATAAATTTATTGTGCTTAATGATCATAATACAATGAATAATACTTTCTCACTATGGGGTTTCAGGTCTCAAAAAAGTATAATGGAGTATCACCAAAAAATTAACCATGACATGATGTTTACACCGAGTAATGGAAATTCAGTGAAGATGCATCAAGAATAATATTTCATGCTCAGTTGGTAAATTTGGCTACAGATCATTGGATGTTGATGTTAGTAATAACAGATTTGAACATGTACTGGTTTGATATAGTTGATGTAAAAATTTTCATTTTTATTTCATTCATTCTCATTTTAATTTAGTGAGATCACGAGAATCATGAATCTAAATTGGAATATTTTTAGATGAGGTAAAAACCCAATAGTGGGGATATCTTTTGAAATTGGGTTACGAAGGGTAATTCACTATTTTTTTTATATATCAAATGGTTATACCTATAAATTTTCAATAAAAATATCTGCATGATTACTACCATTCATGATGGGATGATTGTCCTAGAATATAGATGATATATATGTTTTTTAAAAAAAATTAGTGAGACATAATAAAAAGAAATGTAAATGATTTTTTTAGAGATTCAAAACATTTCAGCAAGTTAAAGAAGAAAAGTAGATACAATAAGGTATGATGCAATACTTACTCATTCCTCTTTGGAAATGGTAGATGTTAACCATGGATTTGTAACACTTCTCCCAATAAATGTTTTGAAAACTGTTCCCATAAGGGATATAATGAATCATCTCTCAATGTTGGATCACATCATTATTATACATTAATATCATATGATGGATTAATTTTTATGGAATCTATTTCCAATAAGTGGAAAAGAATAATAAAAAAATAATATTTACAATGTGAAACCGAGACCCAAGAATCGCCTCTCATTTCTGAAAGTTAATTTGAATATAAAATTGGAATCAGTTGACTATGATTATGATGTATCATCCCTAAAATGATTTACTATATGAATATACAATACACACATTGGAATACATGTTATTTCCTTGTGAAATAGAATTTTTTCTCATTATAGTATCATTTTTTTGGATTTCTCATTTAACAAAAGTTATTATGCCTTTATAAAAATGGATCATTTTGAAGAAATGTATGTGTGCCAATTTCTTTTCCCACTTGGTTTGTGGAAACAAGTGAGAGTTCAATAGTTGTTCTATTCCATGTCCAATACATAATAGAGAAGATTATTTTCATCAAGAAATGAATGGAGATGACTCATGACCTTCAGAAATCATATAAATATCATCATCGATGGTTATTGTCATTCTATGTAAAGGATCATCTGTTTTTTAGGATCTCTAATGGGCTTGGACATCATAGATTTTCATTTTTGGTCATATTATATAAATGATACATAATTTTATTTTATGATACTTGAATATGTTAATGATAAAGAATATATGATGGATTTTCCTGCATAGTTCAATAAAGTTCATAATGTGTTTATGGTATCTCATTTGAATAAGTTTTATCATTATTCAAACAATGTGATTTTATGGGATCATACTGAAATATATCTTTATTATTCATTGGAACATGTGGTTTTTTAGATTTTGGGTAGAAAAGATATTATCTTTCCTGAAAAAATTCTCAATCTAGTGCATATTTTGTGGAATCATGGTCATATTAATGAAGGAACATAGGAATGGGAGAAGTAAATTATCAAAAAATAGACAAAAATATTTTTTTATTGTTGTTCTTTTAATTTTATGGGACACAATGAAAAAAATTTATGAGAATTTATCACCCCCTATTTTATTAGGAATCGCTTTCTTTATACATTTTATGTATGTAATGTTTTCTCGGTGAATTTTGGAATGGTTGGTAAGAATTTTTGAATGTCATTTGGTCTGTTTATAATGGTTCATTTATGGTCAAAATTTATTGGAAACTGAAAACATTCTATTTGAAATAAGGAACATTTAGACATAGGAAACGAGAAGGATCACAACCAGTTTTTCTAAACCATAGTGCCACATAAGAGGAACTGAACTATTTGGGGAAGTATTATTTTTTATGATTGGTGTATTTTTTTTATTAATGTTTGGAAAAACCATGTGTGGTTCTCCTTGAGGTAGTGTTTGGTTTATGGTTAGTACAATATTTTCCAAACAGTTTGACCAACTAAGAATGGTTGAAAAACTAGATCATAATAATGAAGATTTTTGTCGGGATTAACTATGAACTCCTGGGTTTTCATTTTTTGACCCTAAATATATATTTATTCAATTAAAATGATGTGGGACATTTCTAAATCATGTTTCATGTGTTCAAGATTCGTTTCATAGTTTTTTGAATCCAAATTCCCATTAAAAGTCGATGTTTTTAGTAATTTTCAGGGTTTTTGTTAGATCTACATTCTTATATTTCTCTGATACTTAGATCCAGACCAATATATATTAATATATGTTTATTGATACAACTCATGGTTATATTTTTATTTTCATATGTTTGGGTAAGGTATCTTAATATGTTTTTGGATCATTTCAACCAGTTCTAGAAAAAGATTACCCTCATCTTTCATGGTGATTAAAAACACAAAATGACATCAGTGAGGATGAAATGTAAGAATAAAATCATCAATTTTCTTATCACACAAGTCGAGATGAATTTATAGTTTTTCATGCACATGATGGAGGATCTTTCACTCCAATGGCCAGATTTAACTATTTTTGTAAAATAGGAACAATGGAATGAATTTGATGGTATTGAAGAACATTTTAGTAAACATTTATATCATAATAAATTCATTATTGAAACATTCATATACATCATAAGCAAGAACTAGTACAGAATCTCTATGAATGTGTATGCAGATAAAAGTTTCAATTTAGTAACATTTATAATGAATGTTTCAACTTACTGAATCCTTGAATGAACGTATTTTGGAATTTGGGATAAGGGAAGTGATTCACATGAAGATTATTATTCTTTATATTATGTATTATATATAGATGAAAAATTGATTAACATTTTTATAATGTGACATCATAGGACATATGATTGGAGTGAGCATGTTGATACCTATAGTGAATGGTGACATCTTCAATGCTAGTAACAGGTAGAGGAGGGACACTATTACTATGGTGGCGGGATGACTCATAATCAAATGATTAAATTAGTAAATCTTTACCCAATAACAAAATGGAATCCATGATGATTATAATCTGGTTAATTGGAACACATGAAGAGAATGTGTATGAAACCTACTAGATCATGTTACAGTTTCAATTTGATGGAAGAATAATTATTGTCATTGTAGTGGTTATCTAAGGTTAGGTGTTTGAGACACATATCTTGTGTTTTACACATCTTATTCTTTGATGGGGGGAGGGTATCAAAATACATCTCATTGGAATCATCGATATAGCCATCGTGATTTCATAAATAACGTGAATCCACTATATGGGAAATCTCAACAAGTAAATAAAAAACAATGTTCTATGAGGAAGAAAATATATAGAGTGGATCATGTTATTATGGTTGATAAGTCTTTAAAATCTATGCTTTAATGTAAAATTATGTTGAATTATACCTTTTAGAAATATTTTTTTGATATAACTGCATTGAAATAATTTATTGTTTCTTATTCTATTTATTTTCAATGTTTTGTGTTGAGATGATTCCTTATATTTTCAAGATGAAAAATCTTCTTGTTCAATGAGAATATTGAACCATTATGTGTAAAGCATGTTCAATAATTATTGATGGTGATGAGATAAAATGGTACATCTCTATGATTGATATGTATTTCTATGATATAATCTTATGTATGGATTGTTTTACAATGTTCAAGTCTTACATTGATTTTTATTCCCAAAGGGTCAGTTTGTGACTAAGGATGGCATTGATAATCTCATTATATGACATATGAATGTTCTAGTAGGAGTAACATGCTTATTGGAACTAGTACATGGAATGATATCATACTAGTTAGTAGTGTTGAATTTTTTATCAATGTAATAAATTGAGAATATAATATTCATTTTATTTTTGATCTATTTCATGATGTTTTTAAATGTATTCTATTTTGGTTATAAACCATAAGATAAGTGGAATTTATGATTGATCTCCTTCATGGGAAAAAATATTATTTATCATCCGTATTGTAAAATTGAACCAATAAAATTAATGGAACTAATAGTGCAGTTAGAAGAAAAAGAAATCTAAGGGTTCCTTTGGATGAGCATGTTTCCTAGGGAATTAGTAGGGTTGTTTATAAAAAATTAAGATGAAACACTTTATATGTTCATATATTTTACTATACTTAACAAATTTACATTTGGAAATATGTATCAACATACCCACATTTATGATATATCTAACCACTTTAGTGGAAATATGTGGATATCTATGATTGAGTTACACTAAAGATATCACTAATTGTGGGTTCAAAATAAGGATATTCCAATGAAAAAATTTAGATGTGGATATGGACATTATGAGTAAGCGATAATTTATTTCAGACTAATAAATGACCCAACTATAATTATAGAATCAATAGATTATATACTTCTTAATTATCTGAGTTATTTTTTAATTTTGTTTTTGGATTACATACTACAGTATACATGGACAAGGGTCTAGAATGAGCAATACTTTGTGGCAGTGTCTTGAATAATGCAATATCATCATTTTAATTCCAAATTATTAAAGAGTAAATTTTTGATACAATTTTGAATTTTTTTTCCGTATACTTTCTAAAATATGTGTTTCTATGGATCGTGAATAGTAATAGGTTGTTATCTCTCTGGAATATCCAATGAATTTCATGAAGATACACATATTCCTTGGTCTATCTAGTTATTACTGATGTATTTTTTGTGATTTCTGAAAACTGACATCACCAACGATGGATTTCACAATATAGAAATAACGATTAAAATAGAATGAGGACTGTTAGATGTCATTCAATTAGTTGAATGTTAGAATAACATCAACATAAATCATGATTTTTTAGAATCAGTACATGGGTATGTGGTTTATTGTTGGGCTCAGGTATATTGGTTGGGACATGTTCTCAAATAGAGAGATCATGTTATAGATTATGCTCAATGAATTTATGGATTCTTGATATGATCTACCATACAGATTTTTAGGAGATATTTCTCATACTGTATGATATTAAAACATGGTTTCCTAGCCTAATTGGGGATAAATTTTCTATGTTTAATGATCATAATACAATGAATAATATTTTCTCACTATGGGATTTCATGTCTCAAAAAAATTCTAATGGAGTATCACCAAAAAATTGACCATGACATGATGTTTACACCGAGTAATGGAAATTTAGTGAAGATGCATCAAGAATAATATTGCATGCTCAGTTGGTAAATTTGACTACAGATCATTGGATGTTGATGTTAGTAATAACAGATTTGAACATGTACCGGTTTGATCGAGTTCATGTAAAAATTTTCATTTTTATTTCAGTCATTATCATTTTAATTTAGTAAGCTGACAAGAATCATGAATCTAAATTGGAATATGTTTAGATGAGGTCAAAACCCAATAGTGGGGATATCTTTTGAGATTGCGTTATGAAGGGTAATTCACTATTGTTGTTTATAAATCCAATGGTTGTACCTATAAATTTTCAATAAAAACATCTGCATGATTACTACCATTCATGATGGGATGATTTTCCTAGAATATAGATGATATAAATGTTTTTGAAAAAAAATTAGTGAGACATAATATAAAGAAATGTACATGATTTATTTAGAGATTCGCAACATTTAAGCAAGTTAAAGAAGAAAAGTAGATACAAGAAGGTATGATGAAATATTTACTCATTCCTCTTTGTAAATAGTATAAGTTAACCACGGATTTGTAACACTTCTCCCAATAAATGTTTTGAAAACTGTTCCCATAGGGGATATAATGAATCATCTCTCAATGTCGGGTCACATCATTATTATACATTAATATCATATGATGGATTAATTTTTAGGGAATCTATTTCCAATAAGTGGAAAAGAATAATAGAAAAATAATATTTACAATGTGAAACCGAGACCCAAGAATCACCTCTCATTTCTGAAAGTTAATTTGAATATAAAATTGGACTTAGTTGACTATGATTATGATGTATCATCCCTAATATGATGTACAATCTTAATAGACAATACACACATTGGAATACATGTTATTTCCATGTGAAATCGAATTTTTTCTCATTGTAATATCATATATTTTTTGGATTTCTCATTTAACAAAAGTTATTATGTCTTTATAAATATGGATCATTTTAAATCAATGTATATGTTCCAATTTATTTTCCCACTTTGGTGTGTGGAAACAAGTGAGAGTTCAATAGTTTGTCTATTCCATGTCCAATAGATAATAGAGAAGATTATATTCATCAAGAAATGCATGGAGATGACTCATGACCTTCAGAAATCATATAAATATCATCATCGATGGTTATTGTCATTCTATGCGAATGATCATTTATTTTATAGGATCCGTAATGGGGTTGGACATCATAGTTTTTCATTTTTGGTCATATTATCTAAATGGTACATAATTTCATTTTATGATACTTGAATCTGTTAGTGATACAGAATGTATGTTGGATTTTCCCTCATAGTTCAATAAAGTTCATAATGTGTTTATGGTATCTCATTTGAATATGTTTTATCATTATTCAGACAATGTGATTTTATGGGATCATACTGAAATATATCTTTATTATTCATTGGAACATGTGGTTATGTATATTGTGGGTACGAAAGATATTATCTTTCCTGAAAAATTCACCAGTCTAGTGCATATTTTGTGGAATCATGGACATATTAATGAAGGAACATAGGAATGGGAGAAGGAAATTATCATGAAATAGCTGAAAATATTTTGTTATTGTCGTTTTTTTAATTTTATGGGACACAATGGAAAATATTTATGAGAATTTATCACCCCCGATTTTATTAGGATTCACTTTCTTTGTACATTTTATGTATGTAATGTTTTTTCGGTGAATATTGGAATGGTTGGTAAGGCTTTTTAAATGTAATTTGGTCTGTTTATAATGGTTCATTTATGGTCAAAAGTTATTGGAAACTGAAAACATTCTATTTGAAATAAGGAACATTGAGACAAAAGAAATGATAAGGATCACGACCAGTTTTTCTAAACCATAGTGCCACATAAGAGGAACTGAACTATTTGGGGAAATATTATTTTTTATGATTGGTGTATTTTTTTATTATTGTTTGGAAAAGCCAAGCTAGGATCTCCTTGAGGTATAATTTGGTTCATGGTTAGTAAAATATTTTCCCAACTATTTGACCAACTAAGAATGATTGAAAAACAACATCATAATAAAGAGGATATTGGTCGGGATTAACTATGAACCCCTAGGTTTTCATTTTTGGACCCTAACTACATATTTATTAAATTAAAATGATGTGGGAAATTTCTCAATCATGTTTCAAGTGTTCAAGATTCGTTTCATAGTTTTTTGAATCCCTATTCCCATTAAAACTCGTCGTTTTTAGTAATTTTCACGGTTTTTGTAAAATCTACATTCTTATATCTCTCTGATACTTAGATCAAGACCAATATATATTAATATATGTTTATTGATACAACTCATGGTTATATTTTTATTTTCATATGTTAGGGGAAGATATCTTAATTTGGTTTTGGGATACTCAACCTTATATTGTCAGTGTTTTTGTGGCATTATTCTTTTTCACCAAAATTCATTATGTAGGTGGACTCACCGTTACAACCTATTTCTCAATCAAGAAATAAATTGATTAGAAAATATTTTTTTTCTGGATATAGATTGTGAAATGTTTCATCAATTTATTGAGGAAATAGTTTATTAGTGATATTTTGTGGAATTGAACAAATTGGGTGTTTTTTAAAAATTAAATATTGTTATGAGTTTTAAAAAGGATGTTTTTAAAATATTTTTTTGGTTTTATTATTGTATTTTTTTAAATATAGGAAGAATGTAATGAAATTATTTGGAAAATATGTATTGGAATTTGTTTGGATTAAATGGTCACGGATGATTGAATGGTATTGATAACTATTGTGATGTTCCACAATCAAATAGAGGAGCAATGGATGTGATGTTCCAGCAACAATGGCAACACAATGCCTACGTGGTTGTTTGTTTTAGTGTGTTTGTTTGAGTGTGTGGGATAATGTGAAATGGAGTGGGTTGTGATAATTCCATTTTCAAATGGTATGGAAAATATTTTTTTTTATTTTCTATGGAAAATATATATGGACGGAAAAAAATTTTCATTAAAAATGAATTATGTTTTGTGATACTATTTTTCAATTTGTTTTATATAAATGTTTTAAATTTTTTTATATAAATATGATAAAATGATCTATTATACAGACATGGGTATTGAATTCATTTGGGGAAACATACTGAGTTTCTTTACAAACCCCTATGTTAGAAATTTGGTGCTTCTGCCACTACCATATATCAATACATTTGTAAAGGTAAAGTATCACACTTATTTAGTGTTATATCATGATACATGGGATATTTTTTAGAGCATTATTATGGAGCACATTTGGAGCTATAGAGTTATATCTATGGAATATTTAGGTTTTCAACATCCTCTTTTTAATATGAGTATAATATTATTCTAATGTGGTACATTTCTGTATATTGGTTTTTATATCAATGGAATTACATTAAGTTTACAAACATTGTAATCATGAATCATGTATTATATTTGTATATAGAATTACTAGGTTTGGATTTTTTTATCAAAGGTAAAATATTACACTATTTGAATTGAGGCACTTGGGATTTATTGCAAGGTTTTGGGGCATTGAGGATGTCGCTTAAGGACATGTTTCATTCCCACGTACACTAAAACCAATGAGGATTGGTGGTATGTTATATTTTTTTGGAATTTGAAAATATATCTATTTATCCTTATAGGGAATTATTTTTTAATTGATATTTTATGTTTTATTATTTCATGAAAATCATGACTACAAAAGATTATCACCACATACATTATCCCATAGTTTTTAAGGCATAAAACACAATTTATAATATCGCCATACATGCATCTATTTTTTCTTATATTAAAATGGAAAATTATTTCAAAATTTAAATATTATGTTGAGATTAATTAAATAATCTTCTCAATATATACCTCTTCATCATTAAGATTCATTTATTTTTCCTCATCATCATTATCTTTATTCATAATAATAGTATAATATAATAATTTAATTGATAATTAAATATTATTTTTATCCACATCAACATTTCATTCATTTTTTTATATAAATGGAATTTAGGATAATATAAAAATCATGTTATCCATGTGTATCAGATCAATATTCATCATATGTTTAATCATTGGAATGAAAATTTTCTGTATTAATAGGATATAACTATTTGAATACAATTAATTCATCAATTTTTAATGTAATCCTATAATTTTATTTATAATATCAATGTATTTTTAATCAAGTTAACGATATATTAATATGAAATGAATTTAATTTCATTATATATCGAATGAAAAATCAGTAATTTAATTTCCACAATGTTTTTAATTATTTCAATGATATTTTGTAATTATTATAATAGTGCTTCAATATTTTAATCCCCCAAAAAATAATAAATCTTTTAAAAAATATTTATATAAGAATTTCATTTTGAGTTTCATAATCATTATAATTGTTATAACGACCAGTCCATGTCATTATCGTATTTTCTAAAAGTTTAAAATACCAAATTTTTTAACTATAATTAAATAAAAACTAATAGATATTATGTAATATGTATCGATGGATTTTATATCTTATATATTCAATCCAATATAATATGAATACGATTTCTGTATATTTAGTATTTTTTTCAATTTCATCAAAAAAAATAAGTAATTTATTTTTATGAAAAGTAAAAATCATCATTAATAATATAAATATATAATTATATATTTGAAGGAAACCACTTTTATAATATTAATTCTGTTATAATTATAAAATACTATGTATTAATGTAATAATCTATACACTATAGGGTTTGAATTTGTGTACCATTTAATTGTATGTTGAACCACTTAACATACCTCTTCGAATATTATACTGAATTAATTAAGAAATATTATATATTTATATATTTATCACAATTAAAATGTAATATATTTAGTCATAAAATTCAATAGAAACATCCTAAAAAACACATTGTGGGTTACAATACCAATAAACAAAAATTGAATTGGAATCATATCTACCTTTGGTCTTAAGTATGTTGCAATGGTTCATAAAGTAACAAAGTGAGAATCTGATGTCTAAAATACATAAAATTATGTGGTAGATTATAATTTGAAAATATAAATGAATTATCATGGATAACCATTTTTTAGAATCAATTTAACCATCATGGGGATAGAAAGAATCCAACACTATATGATCTTCTTGAATCCCAATTATTGATAAAATGATAAGTGATTACATTTGAACATATCTAATATATATTATCCTCCAAACCATTTTAACATGATCCACCATTAAAAAAATTCATTAAATGCATAAAAAATGTATAATATCCAAAAACTAAAAGGAGAATCTAAATATATATATATGAGTACCGAAATTTAATTTTTCTTCTTTAAAACTAATTTGAGAATCATGTGTTTAATGAATTAATGCTTCTTATATGAAAATGTATACATAACTGATACAAAAAATTATATTGATGGAAAATCATTCCTTAAATAAAAAAATTATCGAACACTCGGATTATAACTAATCATTAGATAATAATATTCAATTTCTTAATGAGGTATATTATAATTAAAATTAAAAAATTTTCTGTACAACTAAACATGTTAGTGAATATTTTTTCACCCATTTTCATCCTTCTCTAAAATCACCATCCTCTCTCATACTATTAATATTCATGAACCAATTTTAAATTATATTTTCATTAATCATTATCACACCATTACATAAATATGGTCAATGATATTTGAAATATTAAATTCTTAATCCATTTAAGAAACATTTCCATGTACTCCTTTCATCATTGAATCATTATGAACAATCTTGTCATGCATGATATTTAATTTAGTTTTTTTTAAATTATCTTGAATTATTACTTGAACCATTTATCTCAATATATAATAAAAATAATAACATATTTTTCCTTCCATTAAGTAGTACATTACATGGTACGTCAATTCTAAAAATATGGTATTGTCACAAACTCTTTAAAAATTGTTCCAAACCTCAAAAATATTTTTGAATTTCAAACATTAAATTTTTTTTGATCCATAAAACACCACTATGTTGATACACTTAATGAAATTAATTCTTACATATATTATAAGATATTATTTTTTGAAACAATGACCCCTATCACATAAACTAATGTCTTCATTATTATGTTGGCATAAGATAACGGAAATCCCATCCATAAAAATAGAATAATTTTTCGATGTTGGGAAACTAGATAACTTTATAAGTACTACATTACATTTGAATTAAATGATAGCATAATTTTATCTATAATATCAATTTAACATTTAGTATATTCATTAAAATAATTAATAGTACACATGAAGGATTCATTGGAAAAATAAATAGAATACGTGTGAGCTCAAATTATTATTATGGTAAATTTAATGTACAAGATACTCTGAATCATTGAGTATAATCATTATAGAAAGGTAAATAATGAAACCCACAATACATTGAAATAATATGACTAAAATAATCAATATGGAATGGTGTATAATTGAAAACACACGACATTTAATCAAATAACATTTTGATCATAATTGGATAATTCATTATCAATATAGAAATGAAAATAAAGGAAAAATCCTTCGTATTGATAAATAAAATAAGAATTAAATGCATAAATTGATAATATCATATATATCATATCATATCTATTGATAAATTATTTCATAAAGAAGGTACTTATTAATTATTTATTGTTATGTTTACTATGAACATGATATATCCTCCATCATGACCAATTATCAAGAATGTTATAAACTAATTGATAGATCACATTTAACTGTGAATAGAAAACAAATTCATCCCATGACACTATTGATGCATTATAGTGCTATATAAAACTGATCCCCATCGAGGACATAAATTTTAAAATAAGACCTCGTATATCAATTAATCATTTTAAATCTTATGAAATATTCCTTATCATCAAATATATGTATTGATTATTGAACATAAATTTAAAAAAGTTTCCTTAAATAAAAAAGTGAATTTAAACTTATAAATCCATACGTAGAAATGATATATTTTTACAAAATAAATATATCTATTATAAATAACATATATATTTTGTTGAATTTTAATTTTAAATGACCAAATGAATGTTAATAATTGAATGGAATGTTATTGAAAACCAAAATGAATTGAGGAATATAAGTTAAAAATTATCCTTGGTAAAAATATTCATATGATTTCGAGAGGAAGAATAAGGATGGTATCAATGAACAGTATCTCCATGGGATTAGATGGATCATATGTATTTTTTAGTAATTGAAAAATATGAATATAATTAAAATAAGATAAATTTTTTGAAAAATTATCAAATGTAAATTAAAATATCATCTTTTAAAACAAAAAATATATATTGGAAATTTGTTCCATAGAAAACACTTTTAAAAATAATGAATACACAGAATATTATGAAAAACGTTTCTTTATAATTATTAAAATTATAATTATTCATCAAATAATTGATTATTGTGATGGTTTTCGTTCTGTACAAGTCATACGAGTCAAAAGTATATTCCTTTTATAATGTATAAATGTATAAATGTTTCTTTTTCCGAAAATGATATAAATATGATGTCCGAAAAAAAATATAAAAATATATTTGTAATAATTAATTATAAAATGGTTAAAAACATTATTTTTTGTTTTTAGAGAACACTATTTTGAATGAAAATGTATTTCAAAATGATGATCTAAATGATGTGAAATTTTCATAAAAACATTTTCTTAATTATTTGAAGATCCAATGATTTTGAAAATATAAATTTTTCATAAATGTATCTAGAATAACCATAGTAGAATAAAATTAATTAATTTTATTAGTAAATTATAATATAATTTTCATTAACTAAAATTCAATAATTAATGATATAGATTAGAATGATGTTGTGATATAAACCCCAACTATGACCATAACATTGAACTAATAATTAATCACTGAATTGATTTTGTGTATAAAATATAAATCCAAATAAAAATATTTTAAATAAAAATAAAAATAAAAATTCCTTATTAACATAATCCTATAATATAAAATATAATGAATTATTAAAATAACACAATGAAAATAAAATGAGTTAGGAAAAATTTTTACATGTTGGGAATTTCCATGACGAGTTTGATAAGAAGAAATAATTCAAATCTAATCTTAAAATAAAATAAAATATTATTTAATCATGCTATAAAATTTCAAAAAAATATTATATACACCCTATATATGTAATTAGGTTCACAACATTACCATATTCATTAGAGAAATGAAATTGAGATGAAATACCTTACCCTGAGTCGGACTCATCACACATGTTCAATGTCTCCAAGAATAATAAACAGATGTTTATTATATAAATTATTAATATCATTTTTCAATTTTTTTAATACTATTATTTCACATATTAACATTATATATATTATTCTATAGAAAATTCTCTTTATATCAGATGTTTTGGAGATATTTATATTATGATTGAAAAATGTCTTTGGTGGGATGACTATGGTAAATGTAGTCATTATTGAAACCTATGTAGAATATAAGTAATTAAGCAATTATATTTTTTTTCAATAAATTATACTTTTAAAACCAATCATGAATGATGTTCATGAAAAAATATCTGTATTACAATCCTATAGATGATACACCATGCATACAGATCTGTAGTATTTCCACTATTGAATGACCATCATCGAAAAAGGTAAGGGATTTATTATATTTCCATAATTATTATAAGATCATTTATAAAATATTATTTATTTAAAATTTATAATATATATCATCTATTCATTGCGTTAATGAAAATAGTTTCACATCGAATCATGATAGTGGTAGTCCACACATTCAAGAGCGACATTTCCAAATTTCAATGTATGTAATAAAATAAAATAATATCAATTCAGAATGATAAATATTTCATTATTATAAATATTATTTAATTTATATAACAAATATTAATTAATATTATCCTTATCTTATTACTTTTAATTTTTTAGTTAAAATAGATTCACAACTCTTCGTGAAGCTGTTGTATATTGTACATTCAACTAACGTTATTGTATCCCCCACATAATAGAGTGTAAAAAAAGTATATATGAAATAATTAATATATTGGTATACATATTTTATGAATATTATATATATATATATAAATTATATCTATGACCATAACCAATAATGAATGGTGGTGATGGGAAAATGAATGGCATTGGTTCAGAAGGCGGTAGTTTGTCGTGCACACAGACGATGACATTGTTACCCTTTGGATAAAAGGGGATAAAGTTGTAGGTCATTACATTAGTAATAAAAAATTTTTGTTTGTGGAATATACATTGATATTAAATCATAATATTTTAATATTTATTTAATTTTGTGGAATAAAAAAAATGAAAACACTTGTTTAATAATGTATCATCTTCTTCGGGTATCTAGATTAGGTTTTCAAAAACCGGCATCCTATATTAGATTTGTGCCCTAAATAATGATTCTTGGATGGTATTTTTGAATTTTGGATGTTATTTGGGTCTTTTATGGAAAAAATAACTTTTTATTATTGCATGAATAGGAGTGCAGAATGGGATTTCTTTTATAACTGATGTGAGTGGAAGATCTGTAATTTTTGAGAATAAGTTGTTTACCAATGATTTCAACTTGGGGAAAAGTCCAACATAGATTATTAATACGAAAAATAAATTATATGATCAAAATAAGTCCATTAAATATATTTTAGAAATACTTTTAGGTTAATTTTACCCGTATCATTCTAGATTATCCACTAGTAAATATATTTTTACCTTAATTGTTGTAAATAATTATAATTATTTTTACCATAAATTTATATAAAAAATTAAAATAATAGAGAATATATATTATTATGAAGACAAAAATTGAATATATTTTTCAAATTAAATTAACATAATTTGAAATTATTAATTAACATTCATTTTTTCATCTAAATACATTATATAATAATAATAAATTGTTGAATAATTTTTATATAGAGACCAAAATTTTATGATTATTCTTCCATTTATAAAAATATATATATATATATATGGACCCAAAATATCGATAAGGAACGATATAAAAATAACTAGATTCCATAAAAAATCACGAATAATTAGTAACCATAATAAAAAAACATGGACCCTAACAAGAAGATTACCAATGACCGCAAAAAAATATCCAATTATCATAATGTGAAAGAATATAATTTATAATAAAAAAATTATAATATTATTATTTGAATAACTAACATAAAAACATGAGAATTATGATTCATTAAAATTTTAATGAAATAAAACTCATAATTATGTAATTTAGAAAAATTTCTTCAAATTATTAAATAGATGAACACACATTTTAAATTATAATTACATTAATGAAACATTAGTATAACACCCAACTCCATGATTGGGAAAAAATATTTTTTAAATTAGAACCTTGGATGTTTTGGATATATTTAAGAAGAGAGTAATTAATAGCCCTTTGAAAGTGTATGAATATATGTTGTATATTATATTTGATAATTATTTTGGTAAACTTGATAATATTTTTATTTTAACAAAAATAATGCAAGAGATATTAATTTATCCACATATATTTTATTTGGATGTCTGTATTTATTACTATCTCTAAATTAGTATATTCCAAGGATCTATATTTCCATATTCAATTATGGATTCATATAACATGATCTAATGGTTTTTGGAATTATTTGAAAATACATTCATAGAATTTGGTTCATCACATTAAATTAACAAAAAAAATACTACACTTTTATGATTAAAAAATAAATCAAATAAATAAAGAAAAAATGGCTACTAGATTCTCATATTCAATGGTTATGGTTTATTCTTATTAGCCACAATTATCTTCAAATGAAAATTGTCCTTAAAAAATATCACTGACATATTAATGGATCATAAAAAATTTCACTAGTATATAAAATTTTATTGTATTCTATCATATATTCCTTAAAATCCTATTAAATATATTCTTATAAAATTCATATTTACCTGTAAAATTTACCAAGGTTAGTGATGAAGATAGATATTCCTGTTTTAAATGTCATTTTTATTAATAATTCCATATACCATTAAACATGAAGCATGATTGTTTTCATGTTCTGAAAATTATTTACCAATAAAATCATTCTAATGTGAATTCATTTCCATGAATCAATGGCCAAAATGTAAAACAATCAAATATTCCTAAACATAGTAAGTTATATAATATAAAATAAAAATATCAATGAGTACTAGGAAATGAGTGGATACATCATGGAAAATTAAAATCTTGTTTTATATAGGGTATTTATATGTTACTTTTTTCATTAATTAAGGTCTAAAAAATATAGGTTAATTAAATACTATAGAGGTAACTAAATGTATATTTGAATAGGCATATATATATGTAATTCTATCCAATAATGATTTTCATTTTAAAACCTTATCTTTGAATTCATTTCATAGATATATTCCAAGAGATACTATATGTATTCTTGGGTATGTAATGTTGATGACTATACAAATTTTTTAGATATTAAAATATAATCAAAAAAATAGGTGGCTTTAAAAATGATTATTTATTAATGATAAACTCATTGTGTCACATATTATAGTTAATTCAATTAATAATCACTATTATCCTGATTCATTCTGCATCTCATAAAAAATTTATCATATCGACAAGATAAAATTGAATTATTGGTGTTTATTTCGACCATATTAATAATTTTATTAATGAATGCCTTTATTATTATGGAATACATGTTTTCCATTACTATTTTTTAATGACCATAAAACAATCCCTCAGTAGTGTCTCTAGAATGAATATATGATAGAAAACACGTTACAACCTTGATATAAGTATCCTAGAGCTATTATCTTACATTATTACATTATAAAAATTTAAACTGAATCTCACCTAAATAATAGTTTAAATTGGTAGTCTTGGTAAAATTGATATAAACAAGATTCATGAATTAAAATTTCAATAAAATATTACTTCATTTTATTTTTAATATCTTAGTAAATCTATAATATCCTATTATATTAATCATTGTACACATCAAGGATTTAAGGGAAACAGAAAAAATAATGATAATCTCAAATGTTGTGTAAGGGTCATGTACAAAGGAATCTAACAAAAATCAGTAAACATAATCAATATGGAAATGAACATAACAAAACAAAAATTCCATTGAATAAATAAAATCAGAATGAAGTTCATTCAATTATAATAAATAAGATAATATCTCATGGATTATAATCAATATGTAATAGAAAATAAAATAATGTAAATTTAATCAATAACATGACTATCATAATTAGATAATCTGTATCCAATATAGAATGATCTAAAAGAAATCACATTCTATTAAATGAATAATTACCAAATAAATGAGTCCTTATAAAAATAATTATATATATCATGGATAATAATAATTTAATTAGTTATTAATGAAATGATTAAACATTACATGTCTTGATCATTGTCACATGACACCTTTTCCATCAATATCATTCCCATTATTATTTAAAACTCTATATAAAAACCTATATAATTCCATCCTACTGATTTTTCATTGATGACTGCTGATGCAATGATAGGTTTTATAATTTTGGTCCCCACATGTTGTATCATGAAAATATAATTTATAATATTTTGAAAAATATACACAATTCTTGATAAATGTTTCATATCATTAAAAATCTATATTGAGTAATGAATATTAATTTTCAATATTTCCGCAAACAAATGTTTAACACAAAATATAAATTACCTGTTTAAAAAATGGTTTATGGTTTATAGAATATACATATTCATGATAAATAATATTGATATTTAAGAAATACATAATGTCCCATTATCTCATGACTATGAATATTTTAATGGAATGTTAGTGAACATAAAAATGAATCATTAAAGTGAATGTAAATATATTATTTATTTATTGTAATCATAGACCATCAATATATTAAATACGGATTATATCAATAAAACATTTAAATTTTGGATTATTAGTAATATAAATGTACACTGTCATTTTTCAATACAAATTCCATAAAAAGAACTATGAAAACAACATTGTGAAAAATATTATTTTACTAAGTAAAGAAATTTGAAACTAAGCATTCAAAAATTATTTTTAAAATAATACTCTTTTAAAACAACCTTTGATAAATTAAAATAATCCTATAAATCCATTAGAGGCTGTGATTGCCCAAAAATAAATTCATTTCATTACTTGGTAAAATTAAAATATGTTCCACTTTTTTCTAAATAATAATTTTTCATTGTTTTTATTAGTACATGATGATTCCTACAATTTTTATAAAAAAGTAAATCATGGTTCAAAATTAAAATATTTATTAATTTTCATCAATGTTAGATAACAATATATATTTTTTAAAAATTAATTTTATATGAAACTAGATTTTTAAGCGAAAATTGAATTGATGCCTGATTTTTTCAAATATATTTAATGAGTAATTTTAAATAAAAAAGTGGTTAAAATGTGACTAGTACCCTAAAAAATAATGATTTACAAAAGGAGAAGAAAATGGATGGGTATTGTTATTAAATGATCATATAATATCCATCAATTGATGTTTGAGTATAAATAATTCTATTTATAATTAGATTGTCGTGAAAAATGAAAACGAAGATCATAATATTGAAATGAGAATTAAATGATGAATCTATTATGTGTTTCGAATTCACATTCAAATATTTCAAGTGTAAATTAAACATATTATATCAACACTATATTTCCTATAAAAGCATATAATTTCAAAGATGTCGAATGAGTAATATAACAAAATGAATGTAATTTGAGTTAGTAAATTTTTTACCACTTATATCATTTGTATCAAAACAATTGTATGAAATAATTCAAAACTATAACAAATATGTAATGGCCCAGGGTTTTGGGGTCCATTACATGGTGAAAATCTGATGTTGGGTGTTCTGAGTAGTCTAGGAAAGTTATCGAGGCTTCTCTGTGAAGCTTGACACCTAACGGTAGGCCTACCAGTAGAATTAACCTACCGGTAGTAGGACTACCGGTAGCTCTGTCTACCTTTAGCCACAACCTACCTGTGGGTCGGCCTATCGGTAGCTCGATCTACTAGTAGCCGCAGCCTACCGGTAGCTCGACATACCGGTAGCTCGGTCTACCAGTTGGCGCAGCCTACCGGTAGCTCGGTCTAACAGTAGCCATAACCTACTGGTAGGTCAGCCTACAGGTAGCTCGGCCTACAGGTAGCTCAGCCAACCGGTGGCCTCCGCTAACTGGTTGACCCAGCCTACCACCACGGGTTTTCTAGAAGCGCACCCTTTTTGCACGAATTGGGTTTAAAATCTTGTTTTGACCCCTTTAAGCCTATTTTTAATTCCCATTAATGTCTTTTAAATTAAAAATGTGGTACGATACCCTTCTTAAATGAAAAAGAATTCATTTTAGTCATGCCTTTAACTGCATGTTGAGGAGTCCTTGGTTGGGAGGGGTGTTCGTCTATTTTAACTGCCCCGAAGGGTGAGGATCCTTTAATTACTTGTGGGATGTCCCAGCCGCGTGGTCAACCCACGATCTTCGGTCCTTATGTGGTCTCGAGTTTTATCTCTATATCTTAACTGTATGAGGCATGCTGTATCTCATCCCTTATCATCCTTTATAACCTAAAGGCTTCTCCCTGCATCTCCTTTTCTCGATCACCCTGCAGTCGTACCCTTCCCCCTGAAGTGTTGTAACCTAGTGAGGTTTTCCTTGATCGTGTTCGGTGGAGCTCCTAATACTACAGGGACATAACATCGATCCATGATCATTCATGTAGGGTTTCACTTTCATCTCTCCTTTCTGTGTATCTTGCAGGGTGGTTACGCTACTACTTCTATAAAATTGGATGAACCAAACATTAGTGAAGATAATAAATGGATTCGAAAGAATGAAGGGGAGGGGTGTGATTGATGATGCTTCTATGTTTTTCTCCTCTATCATGATTAATGATTTATGAATTGTTCATGTTGACGCCTACTAAAAATCATGGCAGTTGGGGGTCTTTCTCTATGCACTAATAAACCCTTACCTATGGTGATGTTTTAATTGCTTGAATTTTGGTGGTGAACCTTAGCTGTGTATGGAAAATAGGTTAAATAAATATATTCAGGTAAACAAATTTGAAGCACCGGGATCAACTAATTTGACTTCATAACCCCAGTTTAAGCCCAGTGGAATTGAAGTCAAGGAGTGTGTTAAATCTTTTAAATCTTAAAATACCTGTTGAGTATGCCTCGTGTAGGTTGTATTGGTTTAGTTGTTTCCTCCACGGCCGTGTATGGGTGACCTTATGGTTTTCTTGGATAGGGGCTTAGTTTTCTTGGGTGACATGGGTGGGGATGGGATCCCCTTTTTTAGTAGTTTCGATGGTTGTGAATTTGAGGACCGTGTGGTTTCTTTGATTACATCACTAATTGTGGGGAATCCTCTGTTGTTGAGAATCTGTCAGCTCCTGTACCATGGGGAACATGGGGAAGTGTCTCTGTGTTTTATTTGTTTCCATTACTTTAAGGGATCTCAATTATCCCATTGTAGTGGTGACTTTACAAGAGAAATGGGTGTGAATGTTTATATTGATGTTGGGTGTACTTTTCTCTTGGCTTGTGCATATGCTTACTAGTTTCCCATATAGGTGCAGAAACTTATTTTAACATTATTACTGAACATGAAAACAATGATGGGACAAATGGGGTTTTGGTTTGGTGTGAGTTATGTCTTGGTCATGAGTGATGTTCTCTTTTCATATGAATGAATAGTAAGGATAGTGCTCTTTAGGCTAGCTGAAGAAAAACCAAGATTGTTTGAGTGCTTTGTACCTATACATATACATGTAGTTTTTGTGTTTCTTATTCATGCCCCACCCAAGTTGAGAACTTAGTGCAGAACACCCCTATTTCATGGGGGAGGGTGTTTTTCCAAACACTCCTATGAGTGGCTAGTTATTATCTCCTTTTCTACTCCCTTTCCCGAATATCCCAAGACTCTACAGGAAGGCTGTGATGGCCTGAAGTCTATTATTATCCCATTAATATTCGGGTAGGGTAGTGCGGTGGTTGGCCTAGGTGTGTGCGGGTAGGTGGTTTCCCAAATATCATCGGGATGAGGCCCAGGTGTCTTCGGGCGTGGCAATGGTTGTTCTGGAATTGGTGTTTGCAGGCGTGGTTACGAGTCACAGTTATGGCCCAGGTGTCTGCAAGATGGGTAGTGGTAGTGGCCCAGGTGTTTGCGGGCGTGATGTATGGTTGTGGCCTAGTTGTGTGTGGGTGGGGTATGGCAGTCGGACTGTGGTGAGAATGACGGAATTGGTCTGATGCTTAGGATGTCTTCAATAACCAGTGGGATTGTGTCATGGGGTACCCAAATATGATTTTTGTGCTTTACTATTACCTTACTTCTTGCGTTATTTGGTTAGCGTGGCTGCTGAGTGGGATGGATAGACTCCCTGATAGTGTTTGGTTGTCTGCTTCTCATGGGACTTTAGTATATCTCCCCACTTGTGCACGAGATTTTTAGGTTTTTCCCTACTTAGTATTCTTGTATGCTAACCCTACGTATATAAAACTTCTTTCAGGTTTCCTGGAGGACTTCAGGGATCATGAAGGACTATACTAGCATGGGCCTTTGGGGCAGTGGCTGTTGTTGTTTTCCTTTTTTTGGTATCTTTTTACCTTTGTGGTTTTTTGACTTGTATCTTTTACCTTTAAACATGCATATGGGAATGGTTTATTTTTAGCCATATTTGCTCTTTCAGTTTTGGTGTTGTTGGGTTTACTATCTTTTCTCCTGATCCTATTAAAATAAAAAAGGGTAATGCATTCTATTTAGTTTGTGATTCGATACCCTTGGTGTTGGTCTCCACTCCGGGACCTATTGAAGGTGGTTTTTGGGGGTCATTATCTCTCCATCAACTTAAAAAAGGAAGGGCCTGAAAATCTGATGACCCTTCCCTCATTTTGGTGAAGGCGGGTTGTGACCGAATGGTGTCAGAGGCAGTTTGAGAGATAGGGTGGAGTCTAGAGTTAGGCAGAGTGAGGATTTCAATGGATGGTAGTGAAACAGTGTTGGGTGACCATGGTGCGTTAATTAGCCTAGGGAAGACCAGCTAAGACACAGGATTTTAGGGCCCCTCATGATCCGATGCAAGGACTCTGGACCTACCGAACGACCATGTGAGGCCACGCTGATTGCAGGGTAGAAACACTTGGAAAGATACATATATCATAATGAATTGTGTTCTTGTATTTCAAGGGTGTTTTGGGGATTTAAATGAGTTTAAAGTTAAGAAAATTTTAAGAACAATATCCGGCACTACATGGCCTTAGAAATTCATTGTTTACCTTGAAGTTATAGCACCTGGGAGGCGGCCGATAGCCGAGAGGCAGAGGAGCTGGCCATGGGCAGTTGCACGCCGCGGAGGCAGCAGTTCCAACAAGACCGGAGGTCATTCAAGGTACGATCAATTTGTTTATTACCCTTTCTTAGACCTTATTCGATACCGAGGATTTTAACTCCTTCGTTGCACCCAGCCTGGCCTGTGCTTTGGGTCTAGATGTCGTGAGATATCTAGTGCCCCTGGTGCTGAGCATGCCATTCAGATGTCAGACCGACTTGTTATATGTTTTTCAAGGATGCATACTGATGGTAGGGCAACATCAGTCGGTCATGGATCTCCTACTATTGCGGATACAGCCATACGATGTCATCCTAGGCATCGACTAGCTATTCTCTGTGTGTGCCTTCATCGACTGCTTCTGAGGAAGGGTCGTGTTTTCAGACTAGGGCGGTCGGCGTGCTACTTTCACCGAAGTGCGGAGCGGTCAGAATGGCAGTAGGCAAGAGGAACCCCTCCTCTCATTGTTCGCCGAGCTGTCATTAGAGTCAGTAGATCCTGAAATGGTGGAGGTACCATGGATCGTCAGGGAATTTATGGACGTCTTCTCTGAAGAGGTTATGACACTACCCCCTCAATGTGATATTGAATTTGGGATAGACTTGCAACCAGGTGCTCGTCGATTTCAATGGCTCCTTACCAGATGGCACCTTCGGAGCTATGAGAGCTGAAGATTCATATTGACATTCTGATAAAGAGGGATTATGTTCAACCATGAGCGTCACCGTGGGGTGCTCCAGTCTAGTTCTCAAAGAAGCCATATGGTGGTCTAGGTTGTGCATAGACTATAGGAGGCTGAATAAGGTAACGATCAAGAATCACTACCCTCTTCCGAGGATATACGATCTTTTAGACCAACTGAAGGGGGCAGGATGGTTCTCGAAGATCGACCTGTGGACTGGGTAGTACCAGTTGAAGGTGAAGAAGGAAGACATCCCTAGGACGACCTTCAGGTGCAGATATGGGCACTTTGAGTTTGTAGTCATGCCTTTCGGTGTTACGAACGCCACAGCTGTGTTCATGGGGCTTATGAACTCTTTCATACGGGAGTACCTAGATCAGTTAGTAGTCGTGTTCATCGTCGACATCATGATATATTCAAGATTATAGGAGGACCACAGGGAGCATCTGAGGACAGTTTTAGAGGTCCTCTGACAGCACCAGATCAATGGTAAGTTGTCGAAATTCATGTTATGGATGCGAGAAGTACACATCCTTGGGAACATTGTGTCCAAACTGGGGGTAGTAGTGGACCCATCAAAGGTCGAGGTAGTTGCTTCTTGGGAATCACCCAAGAATGTGGCAGAGGATCGCAGTTTCCTCGAGCTGGCAGGTTACTATCGGAGGTTTGTGCCGAATTTCTCATGAGTTGCAACCCCTTGGACAACCTTGACCAAGAAGGACCAGATTTTCGTGTTGAGTGAGCAGTGAGAGGCGGAAATTAGATATCTGAAGGAGAGGTTGGTTAGTGCCCCAGTGCTGAGACTACCAGAAGAAGGGGCGGCGTATAAGGTGTTCTGTGATGCGTCAGGGAAAGGCCTCAGATATGTGTTGATGCAACGACAAGGGGTGATCTCTTATGGGTCTAGCCAGCTATGCCCTCATGATCATAATTATGCCACCCACAATCTGGAACTTGCAGCGGTCGTTTTTGCACTAAAGTTATGGCGGCATTACCTCATCAGAGAATGATGTGTGGTCTTCACGGATCACAAAAGCATGAGGTATGTCTTCTCCTAGCGAGACCTAATCTTACCGTAGCGAAGGTGGATGGAGTTCCTCTAGGATTACGACTTCAAGATTTCCTACACCTCAGAGTGCGGATGGAGGAGTTGGCTGCCTTCCAACTGGATGCGAGGATGGATAGCGGTGGAGGTTTCCTGTATCAGATGACAGTACATTCGTCTCTACTGTGGAAAGTGGAGGAGTCTTAGTGGGGATATCGCGAGTGAGAATTAATGCATGATCGACTAGACTAGGGCAATGCTCCAGAAGGATGGATGGAGGATGGTCAGAACCAAATACTTTTATAAGTAATGTTGTTTGTTCCAGAGGTGATGTGTGGCCAGCGTCTTCGTGAGTTCTACAAATCACCCCTAGAAGTGCACTCGAGTGTTTCCATGATGTACCTGGGTCTGAATAGATAGTTTTGGTGGCCCGGAGTAAAGCGATCAGTTGTCGCGTTTGTGTCCAAGTTCCTAGTGTGTCAACAGGTGAAGGTTGAACACCGTGTTCTAGGCGGCCTGCTGCAGTCTCTAGATGTCCCTGAGTGGAAGTGAGACGACATATCGATGGATTTTTTCATGGTACTACCCAAGGTACAAGGGGGATATGACACCATCTGGTTCGTAGTGGACCAGTTGATGAAATCGGCTCACTTTCTGGCTATCAAAGAGTCTAGTGTAGTGGATTCTTTAGCATGAAGGTATGTGGATGAGGTGGTGCGGTTTTATGGAGTCCTAAGGTCTATAGTCTTTGATAGGGATGCATGGTTTACCTCACGAGTCAGGAGGGGATTGCAGCACACTTTTGGAACCCAACTACATCTTAGCACTGCTTTCCATCCCTAGACAGATGGACAGATAGAGCGCCCCATCCAGACCTAGGAGGATATGTTGTAGGCATGTTTTCTGGACCCCGGAGGATCGTGGTTACGAAACTTGGCTCTGATAGAGTTTTCCTACAATAATAGCCACCACTCTACCATTGGTATGGCTCCGTTAGAAGCCTTGTACGGGAGTACATGCCGCTCGCCCGTGTGCTGGACCGAAGACGGAGAGGCGGGCATCCATGGCCCAGAGGTGGTGCAGGGCACAACAGAGAAGGTTCAGCTCGTGCGTGAAAGGATGAAGGCGTCAAATGATCGGTAGAAGTCTTATGTCAATCGTAGGAGGATTCCCTTGGAGTTCAGGGTTGGGAATCATGTGTTCTTGATGGTTTCACCTCGATGTGGGCAGCGATGGTTTGGGAAGGGGAGTAAGCTCTCCCCTAGGTTCATCAGACCTTTCTATGTGATGGTACGAGTTGGTGATGTGGCGTATCAGCTGGTGCTTCCACCTCAGTTGGAGAAAGTTCATGATGTCTTTCACATCTCACAGCTTCATCGATATCTACACAGCGACTCCCATGTCATCGATTGAGGATAGTTAGATGTGGAAGAGGATGTGACCATCATAGAACGACCGATCAAGATCAAGGATCGTAAGGAGAAAGTGCTTCGTGGACGAACCATCCCCTTGGTTTGTGTATTATGGAGGAACGATGTTCTAGAAGAGAGAACATGGGTGCGGGAGGCCCAATAACTTATTCAGTACCCAGATCTATTTTGATATCCTTGTTGTTTTGTTTTGAGTTTTGTTAAGAAGTTTCACCTTGTTCTTCAATATAGGAAATGCTTGTTTTTCTTAACCATGAGATGATCGGTTCCATGTTCCCTCTATGTATGTCCGGATGTGTGAAGATGGGAAAAAACTAACTGCTTATCATGACGCATTATTGTGGATGTGATTAAACCCGTGCGGGCGAGACAATGCTTCCCAAAGCGGATAATATCCTTACATGTAGGAAGGTACTCCCTGACTCAGGTGTTGGGAAGTGTAAAACCTTGTTCTTTTTTTGATTGTTGTGGTTGATAACTCTTGGAAGATTATTCTTGGATGTATGGGGGGAGGGTTCTGTTCCATCTTTCGAACAACTCATGGGTTTTTCCCTGAGAAGTATTTTAAGATGGTGGTTGTTCAGAACCCACTCCTCTCTTTTCTGGTTTGTTCTTGTATTCTCAGGGACGAGAATAGTTGAGAAGTATCTGATGTAGTGGCCCGGGGATTTGGTCTCCATTACGTGGTAAAAATATTATGTTGGGTGTTCTGGTTAGTTTGGGAGAGTTATCGAGGCTTCTCGGTGAAACTTGACCCGTAATGGTTGGCCTACATGTAGCCTTATCCTACCGGTAGTAGGCCTACTGGTACCTCGGCCTACCGGTAGCTTGGTCTACCGCTACCAGCAGCCTACCGATAGCTGTGGCCTACCACTAGCACATTCTACTAGTAGCCGTGGACTACCGGTAGCTGCGGCCTACCCGTTGCTCGGTCTATCAGTACCCACAGCCTACAGGTATCTCGTCTACCTGTAGCTTGGTCTACCAGTTTTTGTAGCCTATCGGTAGCTCCGCCTACCGGTAGTTGGCCTACCGGTAGCTCGGTCTACCTGTAGACACAGAAAACCGGTATCTCGGCCGAATGGTAGCTCGGCCTATAGGTAGCTCAGCCTACCGGTGGCCTCGACTAACCAGTAGACCTAGACTACCCCCACAGGTTTTCCAATAGCGCACCCTATTTGAGTGAATTGGGTTTAAAACCTTTTTTTTACCCCTTTAAGCCTATTTTAAATGCCCATTAATGTCGTTTAAATTAAATATGTTGTACGATACCGTTTTTAAATGAAAAACCATGAATTTTAGTCATGCCTTTAAATGTGTGTTAGGGAGTCCTTGGTATGGGGGATGTGCGTCTGTTTTAACTGCCCCGAAGGGTGGGGATATTTTAATGACTTGTGGGGTGTACCAGCCACGTGGTCAACCCACGATCTCTGGCCCATATGCGGTCTCGAGTTTTATCTCCATATATTAACCGTCCGAGGCCTACTGTATCTCATCCCTTATCAGCCTTTATAACCTAAAGGATTATCCTACTTCTCCTTTTCTCGATCACCCTGCGGTCGTAGCCTTCCTCCCGACGAGTTTTAACCTGGTATGGTTTACCTTAATCATGTTTAGTGGAGCTCCTACCACTCCGGGGACATAACGTTGATCCCTGATCATTCAGGCAGGGTTTCACCTTCGTCTCTCCTTTCTGTGTATCTTGCTAGGTGGGTACGCTACTGCTTCTGTAGAATTGGAGGAATCAATCTTTAATGAAGATAATAAACAGATTCTAAATAATGAAGGGGAGGGGTGTGATCGATGATGCTGCCCTATTTTTCTCCTCTTTCATGATTAATGATTTCAGAATTGTGCAGGCTGATGCCTACTAAAAATCATGGCCGTTGGTGGTCATTATCTGTGCACTAATAAACCCTTACCTCTGGTGATGTTTGAATGGCTTGTATTTTGGTCATGAAACATGGCTGTGTAATGGAAGTTGGTTAATTACGTATATTCGGATAAACAAATTAGAAGCACCAGAAACAACTCCTTTTATATGATAACCTCGGTTTAAGCCCAGTGGAAATGAAATCATGGAGTTTGTTAAATCTTTTAAATCTGAAAATACCTGTTGAGTCTGCCTCATGTTGGTAGTATTGGTTTGGTTGTTTCCTCCACGTCTGAGTACGGGTGACCTTATGGATTCCTTGGATAGGGGCTTAGTTTGCTGGGGTGATATGGGTGGGGGTGGGATCCCCTGTTGTTATAGTTTCAGTGGTCGTGAATTTAAGGACCATGTGGTTACTTTTATTACATCCCGAATTGGGGTGGAATCCACTTTTGTTGAGAAGCCGTCAGCTCCTGGACATTGGGGGAATGGGGAAGCGTCTCGGTGTTTTATTTGTTTCCATTACATTTAGGGATCTCACTTATCCCTTTGTAGTTGTGACTTTACAAGAGAAATGGGTGTGAATGGTTATATTGTTGTTGGGTGTACTTTTCTCATGGCTTGTGCTTATGCTTACTAGTTTCCCATGTAGGTGCAGAAACTTATTTTAACATTATTACTGAACATGAAAAAAGGATGAGAAAATTGGGGTTTTTCTTTGGTGTGAGTTATGACATGGGCATTAGTGATGTTCCATTTTATTAAGAATGAATAGTAATGATAGTGTTCTTTAGGCTGGCTGAAGAAAAACCTATATTGGGTGACTTCTTGTTACCTATACATATACTTGTAGTTTTGTGTTTCTTATTCGTGCCCCACTCAAGTTGATAACTTAGTGCCGAACACCCCCATTTCATGTTGGAGGGTGTTTTTTCCAACACTCCTATGAGTGAATGGTTATTAGCTCCTTTTCTGCTCTCTTTCCCTAATAGCCCAAGACTCTACGGGTAGGTTGTGATGGCCTGAATACCATTATTATCCCAAGAATCTTCAAGAAGGGTAGTGTGGTAGTTATCCCAGGTGTGTGCGGGAAGGTGGTTTCCCAAGTATCTTCAGGATGAGGCTCAAGTGTCTTCGGGCATGGCAGTGGTTGTTCTGGCCTAGGTGTTTGAAGGCGTGGTTACATGTGACAGTTGTGGCCCATGTTTCTATGGGTGGGGTAGTGGTTGTGGCCCAGGTGTTTGTGGGTGGGATCTATGGTTGTGGCCCAGGTTTTTGCGGGCAGGGTGTGGCAGTGGGACTATGGTGAGAATTGCGAGATTGGTCTGATGTGTAGGATGTCTTCATCAACTAGTGGGAAAGTGGCACGGTGTACCCAAATATGATTTTTGTGCTTTCCAATTACCATACTGCTTGCATTTTTTAGTGTTTGTGGCCGGTGAGTGGAATGGATAGACTCCTTGATAGTGTTTGGTTGTCTGCTTCTCATGGACATTAGTACGTCTCCCCAGTTGTGCACGAGTGCTTTAGGGTTTTCCCTACTGAGTATACTTGTATGGTCACCCTATGTATATAAAACTGGTTTCAGGTTTCTATGAGGAATTTAGGGATTGTGAGGGACCATACTAGCTTGGACCTTTGGTGCAGTGGTTGTTGATGTTTTCCTTTTTCTTGGTATATTTTTACCTTTGGGGTTTTGTGACTTGTAACTTTTACCTTTGAACATGCATATGGGAATGGTTTATTTTCATCCATATTTTCACTGTCAGTTTTGGTGTTGTAGGATTTACTATCATATCTCTTGATCCTGTTAGAAGAAAAAAGGGTATTTCCTTCTATTTAGTGTGTGATTCTATACCCATGGTGATGGTCTCCACTCAGAGACCTATTGAAGGCAAGTTTTGGGGGGCATTATCTCTCCTTCAACTTTAAGAAGGAAGGGCCTAGAAATATGATGACCCTTCCCTCCATTTTGTGAAGGCGGGTCATAACAAAAAATACCATGAATTATTAATGAATCATTTTTTCAAATTTACTGATTGAAGAATATTAATCATATAAAATAAATTAGGCCCTTGACAATACAATATGCCGCAATGAAGTGAAATTTAGATGATGTCCCTTAACTCATTCTTTATTTTGGTTCAAAATGATTTAAACTATTCAATAATATCTTCAAAAATGGTTTATACTATTTAAAATACAATATTATATAATATCATTATATTTATGTTTTTAGAAAAATTATTCTGTTTTTATAATACCCTTTTATTATATTAGTTTTTTTGTGTTCATTTCCCTGTTTTCTCCTTCATGAATTGTCATGAAGGTTCCCATTTTAATTATTATTATTTAGTTCCCTCATATCTAAAATAATAATCATGAAATAGGTAATAATTCATTTTATGTCTAACCTTGACTGATGGTTTTGAGAAATTATGTACATTATGAACTTCGAGATGGTAGGTTATATGAACGCATGGGTAACATATCCATTATCATATATCATTATGGAAAATAGGTAGATAATATTTTACAATTACATAATGATAATAATATCATAATTACCATATTTTTTCATTATATATAATTATATATAACACATTTGGTGTGGTGAAAAACCGAGAGTCACACCACTTCATAGAGGTGGTAGTCCACACACACCCAAATAACATAATCATATTTCAGATACTTAAATGGTAATTCAAATGATATATTGTCATTCAATAATGATAAATATTTCATAAATATAGTAATTATATCATTCTTGTCACATATATTTATAATCCTTATCCTTATTACCTTTTAATGTAATGAATTATTAAAAAATGATTCTCATCACATTGGGTAGCGGGATTGTTCTATAATCATAATGAAAATTATTATATCCCTAAAGGAATGTAATTTAAATATAAAAATATATCAATATAATGAATAATAATTTTTAATTATTAATTAAATATAATATAAATAATTCATACCCATCACGATATCCAATCAAGAGTGGTGATGATGGAAAACATGTCACGTTCGTTGGAAAGGCTGTCATCTGTCGTACACATGAGATAATTTATCATTTACAATGTGATGAAAGAGGATGTTAATATAGATTATCCCTAAAAAACTAGAATCAATATTTATGGGATTTTATATTTTTATTATATATAAATTAATGAATATTATTTTTCATATGTGGAATAGGATATAAAATAAAACTCCATAGATTAAAATTTTACCACTTCTCATACCACCTAGTTGAGATTATACCAATAGTCTTCCTTGAAATCATTTATAAAATATAAATGCATATAGGATGAGTTTATGGATATGGGGATTTGATTTGGGTCTGAATTTTTACATATATAATGTTACCAAGAGGTGATTATGATTAAAGATCATGTGACCTTTATTAAGGGAGATGAACTGATGACTTGTAATTTATGAAAAGAAAAATGTGTACCCATGTTCCTCACATAAAAAATGGTCAAAATGGTTTAATCTCCCTCATTATACGTGATATGGGATTAATTTTATCATCCAATATATTTTAAAAATGTTTTTAGGTAGTTGAAACACATATATATTTTTCAACCCTCGATAATCCCTTTTTTACCTCAACAATAGGAAAACAATTATGCTCTCACTATTCATTTTTATAAAATATTTACTTAAACATATTATATAATAAAAATGATTCTGATTATGATTATCTATTCTATTCCTCCAAATTATATTCATAAAATGTTATGTTTCAATATTAAAATTATACTCAAATAAGTGATGAAAAATTATTTTTGAAAAGAAAAATATCACAAGTTTCGCAGAGTTTAAAATAAAATGTCAACATGAAAATAATTGAAATTAAAAAATCAAGTTAAATATTATATAATTAAAATAATTATATATTTATTTAAAATTTTATTATAAAATAAAATTTTAATATATTTTGAAAAATATGTTTTCTATAAAAAACTGATTTTCTCATTACTCATCAAAAATGAAACATTTCATAAAAATACTTAAACATTACATTAATATATTTTATACACTTATTTATAAAATGACAGTCATTTTATCAAAATAAAATTTATATGAATTGTAAAATTAATATGAAATTATGTTGTCAATGTGTGACTAGGTAGTCTTTTTTTTAAATATAGTTTCTCAAAAAGAAGATCTTTAATATTTTAAATGATTTATATTTCTTTCTAAAAAATAGATAACAAATCAGTTTTCTACATGTAACAAAAGTATAAATTTAATAATATATTTATTATAATTATGATAAATAATTCAATAGAATCATTATAATATTATACTATATTACAATTCATTTAGACATACGGTTTAATGTACAATGAAATAACGATGATATTAAATCAAAAAAAATATTTTAGTGAATTTTTAATCTTGTTGTTTCATGTTGAATATTTTATAATATAAAAGGATATTGATTTATAATTTTTGGGTCGTATATTCTCCTACCCTATATAAATTTCCTCCACATAATTTGATATTATTATATGAAAATAATTGATTTGTATTTAATAAATTATATTATTGAAATCCCACATCATCAAAATGGTTCATAAAATTTCATCATTTAAATATATAAATTTATGTAAAATTATCCTATGTAATAAAATTCACTATGTTTCTATTTATGATATCATCGGTGGAATTTGATGATATCTAGATTAAAGAAAAATATAAATAATTTTATAGAATGATATATTCTATAGAACACAACATAGCTAATGATCAATGGAAATATAAAGACATATAAACTATAAATATATGACAATTTAAAAGTACATTAGATTTATCAAATGTGTTGGTATCATGCTATTATTTTTATTTCATGATATGTTATTAATGATGTGAAATCCTTTTATTGTTAAATAATATATGTTAATATACTTACTTTATCAATTTCCACTACTTAAGAAAAAAATTTATTCCTTTGTGTGCACTATTATCTATATTTTTAAATAATTGATTATTATATAAAATTAATAACAAATTATTAATTTTTTCCATAATGAACTAAAAATCACTATAATAGATCATATTAGCCAAAAAATTTTGAAATGTACTTTATTATTTATTCAAATATATTCCAAAACTAATATGGTAAGCACATGTAATCTTATATAATAAATTAATTTTCTTACCTAAATATTTATAACTGATGTTTATCAATTCTATTTTTTCATGAAATAATATAAATAAAAATAATAATATATTCACTAGAATATCACATAGGCGAGTGGTAGGAACTAAAGAATTATATTTATTTAAGTTTGGTTTGATGCCCTACATCCATCATTAGAAACAACATGTGGGACTTTTTTCAAAATTATATCAATATAACTCGAATGAAGTTCCCAAATTGTTATGAACCAAAGTTACTACAAAATCTAAGCCAATGTAACATTTATAGGTTACCAATAACATTGAGTTTATGTTTATAGTGTGATTTATTTCATCTTCAAATAAAACATTTATTTACCTATATAATGGGATGTTCTCAAATATTTTTTTTTAAAATAACCTCAATCATGTTATGTTCCTACCACATATATATCCATAAGGTATTATTAATACATTGAAATTATGATCATCCTTAAACTCATAAAGCCATTATAGAATGAAAAATACATATGTTATTGATTACATATGGTCTTATGAAATTTTATACAATCCACAGATGATTCAAAATTATGAGAATAAAAATACTTTATTTAAAACATCTATAATTTAATTCTTGAATCCCAAACTAAAATTATGTATCTTTTTTTTTCAAAATAGTTTATGTAATGTTCAATAAGTTATCCTATAAATGTTCTCATTGAATCATATAATTTTCCAGTTCTCTACAATTATTAAACAAATAATAAATGGATCTCATTGGTGAGATTTATTTCATTATTTTTTAATATTAATTATTCTTCACCAATGATTTTCATTATTCCGTTATTATCTATATAGAAGTATTTGATATTATATTAGTAAATTTAAATATTTGTCTTTATCAATTTTTTTTGAGTCAATAATGTTTCTTTATGACCATTCCATTCACTTGTGTTTTGAAATTCACAAACACTCTATCTCGGGGAAAATATTATTTCCCTGAATATTTTTCATAATAAGGAAAATATTCCATCTAGAAGGAAATTTTCAATTATCATTGTTTTCCTTGTTCATGATTCAGTTTCACTAAACCTAACTCTTTTTATGGCTATGTGAAAAATTTAGTTTCATTTCTAAAACCATTGAATCCTATAAATTCATAGATATAAAGTATTCTATTTTTAGGTTCTGAATTTAGATTCCGAATTCTATGAAATTCAGATTCCAAATTATCTGAAATTCCAATTCCAAATTCTCTGAAATTTAGATTCTGAAATAACTGAAATTCATATTCTGAATTCTCTAAAATTCAGATTTGTAATTCTTTTAAATTCAGGTTCCTAAATCCTTATAATTCTTGTTCTGAATTACTTTGATTTTAGGTTCTGAATACCTTAGAATTCAGGTTCCGAATTCCATATAATTCATTCTCTAAATATCTTATAATTCGTACTCTGAATTATATAGAATGTAGGTTTCAAATTCCATAGATTTTATGTTCTGAATTATATATAATTTTGGAACCGAATTCCTAGGAACTAAAAATCTTAATTCCATAGAATTTAGTTTCCAGATTTCATTGAATTCAGACTCCAAATTCCATCCAATTCAGACTCTAAATTCCAAACAATTCAGACTCTGAATTCCATAGAATTCAAGTTCTCAATCCTTTAGAAATCAGACTCTGAATACCTTAGAAATTAGACAGTTAATTCTGTAGAATTCAAACTCTGAATTCCTTAGAATTCACGTTATGAATTCCTTAATATTCATGTTCTGAAACCCATAGAATTCAGATTCCGAATTTCTTAGAAATTTGGTTCTAAATTCTATAGAATTCAAACTCTGAATTCCTTATAATTCATGTTCTAAAATCATTAGATTTATAACACCTAATTATTTCGAATTCTAACTCTGAATTCCACGGAATTCAGACAATGAATTCCTTAGAATTCATATTCAGAATTCTATATAATTTTGACTCTAAAATCTATTTAATTCTCATTCCAAATTCCTTGAAAAACGAATATGAATATTCTTAAAATACAGACTCCGGTTGTTTTCTCATAGACTACGAACATTATTTTTTCTTAGACACTGAAACATAGACTTGGTTGAGAAACCATATTATACTTACTCATGTTATAGTAGTGAAATGATGCTGTGAATTCTATTTCTAATGAACCGTTTTTTAAGTGACACGTGTACATGTCCCTCCAAAATTCTATGAACATATGACCATTGGAGAAGGGAGTCGACCATTGACGAAATTCCAATAAATAATAGCTCATTTTAATGAGCTCAACACTGTTCTAAAACTCTAGAGATTACATGATGTTGATGTGATTTCTAGAGAGAAATAATCTCATGCTTTTTGCGTACTGAACATCTTGTTCAGATTGCATCATGAAACTCTGATTGTTGTTGTGTACAATCGAGGTCTTTTGAGGATAGGATGATAGAGGTGTTGACTACCATAAAGATCAAGTACTTATTTGATAAGGAAGACATAGGTGTCGACTACCATGATGTTCAAGGGATTTTGGGATAATAACATAGACACTGATATTCCTGTTGAGGGCTTACCCTAATTTGGGTAAGTCAGAATTTCTTGAAAGTATAAATAAAGGGACCTTTATCCATGTTTTTTGATACCCTTCTCTATGGGTTAAAAGATTCTAATTGTTAGTTGTATGGTTTCAATATTTTTAATCACATCATTTTTATTAAAAAGGAATGTATAACCATCTTATACTTCTTTTTACATGTACTCTGATTAATAATATTTTTTATGCTTTAAGGTAGAATCTTTTCCCATTTAAACATCTGTTAGATTTCATTTCTAGAAATATATTTTTGGAATCTATCATGTTTTTAGAACTTAGAGGTATTGTGAATTTACCTTGTTTATCTTTATTAAAAAATAGAGTGTTTAATAACAAGTTTAAAAGTTCCAAAGAAATTTGAAATGGATTTAATTCATCTCCTCTTGTATATTGGGAATTATCATCATATTTCGATCGTAAAATTTGTATCAGAGGAGGTCCTTGAAATACAAATATTCCCATATATGTTTTCTTGATCATTTTTCATTGTTCTATATTTTCCATGCTAGGGATTTTTATCCATGTTTACTAAAATTTAATACTCAAATGTCTTTGTGGAAGTATATTTTCTTTTAGATTGTAGGAATGAATATTGGTTCGATTTCAAATTGTTATCCTACTAGAACACCTATATTTGATGGTAATGATTATGAATATTGGAGAGACTGAATAATGAAATTTGTTATTAACAATGGAGTGGACAAACTTTTCATGCTTACTGAAGATTACATGATTCTTGATAATGACGTTAGAATATTTAATAATCAAGAAAGTCAGAATATCAACTAAACTACAGGGTACGCAATACTTTGTTGGGTTCCATGACCAAGAATATATATTTCCTTATTTCATCTTATAATGGGGAAATTTTTATTTGGACAAAATTAATGGTTACCCATTTTGGTACATCCAATGGTATAGAAACAAGAAGAGCTATGCTTAGAGCATAATATCATGGATTCATATTTCCTTAAGGAGAACCAGTGTGTATGTTCCAATAGAGGATTATGAAAATTGTTAACAGTTTACATTTCATGGATGAAAAAGGTTAAGATGATATGTAACTTGTGTAAAAGATTATAGACATCATTCTTTATGAGTGGGAAAATAAGAGAACAACTATTGATGAGAAAATAAACGTATCCCATATTTCTCTGGAAGAAATTTTTCGAAATAATCTTCAGCATGGAACAGGAAATAAAAGAGATGCTGATCTAAATAAGAATAATAATGGTAATGGAAGTGTAGTATTTACAACTACTAATGTTAAGGATCCAGAAAGGATTACTAGATACTAGTCGAATAAGGATAATGTTTTATCTGAATCAGGTGAAAGTGAACATTCTGAGAATGAAATAGCTAATCTTGCTCGATGGTGGAACATGATATGTGGGAAGAACGAATTTCAGTATAGATATAAGATTAAAGAGATAAAGGACCAAAAATAATCAGAAGTCAAATGTTAAGAATGTAAAAGAGAAGGGAATATAATGATAGATTGTCCAATGATTATGAGAAATGATAGAAAGGAAAATTATTCTATGAGGAATATAAATAAGTACTAAAGTGTTAATGAATAGAAATTTTTGAAAGCTAATGATACATAGAATGCCAGTTGTGCATGCCTTTCTGATGAATCCTAAGAGTATGAATCTTCTGGTCATAAGAATATTGGGTTACATGCCATGTTACCTATTTAAAATCATTGTTTAATGTAAAAGGTACACAATGATGAATCCATAACCAATGTATCCTTGAATTATAATTATAGTGATATTAAATATTATGAATCTGCATATAAGGAATCTTCTTCGGATTAAGATAATACTTCTACTACTTATGATAATGTTTCTAGTTTTTCTAAGATATTTTAGAATGAAAATTCTAATGACAAAAATAATGTTTGATAAATTCAAGAAATTTTATTCTTATGAAAGAAGTATGAGATCTTTCTAAATAAAATGATAAGAAAATTTATGATTTTGATTGTTTTTGAAAAACCCTTGAGGAAGATAATTCTAAGAAGGACAAACATTCTAAGGATTTAGAAAAAGTAATTTATAAGAAAAATGTTTTAGAGAATAATTATACTTCTAAAACTAATGTTTTTAGGATAAAAACATAGTGATTAGACTGAAGTATGAAATATTTTCCTTGTGGAAGTGTTTGTCATTCTTTAACTTGGGTAAGGAAAACATTGACAAGATGTTTTCCCAAATTCGACCTCTAAGGATAAATTATGAATTTTTTTATACTCATTCAAAACCAATTTTAGTAGAAATTATTTTTTTCCACAAAGTTCTCAATTCTGTATTAACAGTGAGTGTGGTGGGTATTGGGAAAAAATTGTTCGTTAAAAAAAATATGCCTTTAGGTTTTCATAAAGCATATTTTTCATTGCAAATGTGGATTCCTAAGATATTGCTTTCTGATATTTCCGGATCCATGAATGTTTCAGTTCTGAAAGTCTAACACTCTTATTTTCATGAACATAAAGATAATACCAATAGTAATACATGGTACACGGATGCTGGATGTTCTCGGCACATGACTAGTAACAAAAAATTCATTCAAAAGATTATGAAGACGAAGGGAGGAAAAGTAACTTCCAAATATAATGATTAGGGAGAAATTATTATTTTTATAATATTGTTCTTCTTAGAAAAAACATTGATTTCAAATGTTTTAATTGGTAAGGTTCTTAAGAACAACCTTATAAGAATAATTCAATTATTTGATGAAGGTTACCCTGTGAATTTTAGGAATGAAAAGTTCTTAGTACACAATTCCAAGGAAGAGTTTATTCTCTCTGCCCATAGGCAAGAGAATGTATACACACAAAACATAGAAGACCTCAGGAGACAAGATCTACCTTGACTTATTACAATGGAAGATCATTCTTGGTTATAACATAGAAGTTGTTGGACACTAACCTTATAATCCTATGAAAATTCTCTAAGAAATGACTATTTAAAGATCTACTTGTACTTATATTTTATTCTTCAAATGATTGTGAACCTTGACAATATGGAAAGACACATAAATCATGTTTTAAATCAGTCATTGAAGTCTCAACCACTGTTACATTACAGTTGGTGCATATGGATCTGTTTGGTCCAACACAAATAAGAAGCATTGGAGGAAAATATTCATTATTTGTCATATTTGATGATTTTTCTAGACAAATATGCATCTATTTTATATAAAATAAATATAAAGATTTTCCTTTTTTCAAAATTTTTAGATCCAAAGTTAGAAATGAGTAAAATCATCCTTGTAAAAATATTCATTGTGATCATGGAGGATAATTTCAAAATTCATATTTTGAAATTTTTTATAGTAAAAAAGACATTACTCATATCTTCTCACCACCAAGAACTCTTCAACAAAATGGTGTTGTTCAATGATAAAATATAATATTTCAAGAGAAAACAATAACTATGTTGAGTAAATATTTGGTAGACAAACATTTTTGGGCTAAAGCTATATGTATTGCTATTTATACTATAAATCATGTTTTAATTAAACCTTTTATTAATAAAAGTCATTTTGAGTTGAGGAATGGTAGAAAACATAGTCTTTCCTACTTCAATGTTTTATAGATTAAAGTTATTTATTCTAAATAACAAAGATATGTATCACAAATTCGCACCCAAATATAATGAAGAAATTATCTTAGGCTACTCCACAACCTCAAGTCTTATGGAGTTTTAAAAAAAATACTAATAATATTGAAGAATCATAACATGTTAAATTTGATGAAACCAATCCCTTTGTTTTTAAACATCCTAAACAATCATCATCAGATGTGTTTTCTAAAACTGATTATCAACCACTGATAAGAGATTCTTCAAATAAGAAAAATGTTAAATAATATTTTTCACAAGCATTTACCTCAAAATATTTTCTACCATATGATGATGAACATGTCTTACATTACCCAAATCAGTTTTTTCTTTTGAATCATCCCAGTGATAGTATTATTATTGATTTCAATCAACCTGTAAGAACTAGATGTTCCTTAAGAAATGAAGTAGACTATTTAGTATTTCTTTCCAAATTAGAACCTAAAAGCATGGATGAATCATTAGGTGATAATGATTAGATAAAATTTATGCAATATGAGATAAATTAATTTGAATGGAATAATGTTTGAACCTTGGTAGAAAAACCAAAGGAAACTTCAATTATTGTATTAAAATGGGTCTTCAAAAATAAGTGTGATGAAAATGGAATCATTTTAAGTAATAACGATAAATTTTTTACTAAAGTATATGATCAAAAATAAGGAACATACTATGAAGAAACCTATGATCCAATGTCTATACATAAACCCATTAGTATTCTACTTGGCATTGTAGTATTCATCAATTTTAAACATTTTAAAATGGATTATAAATGTGATCACCTTAATTGTTAAGTTCAAAAAGAAGTTTTTGTTGAAAAACCTCATGGTTTTGAAGATACAAATCATCCAAAACATGTTTTCATACTTTAAAAAGAATTATATGGACATAAAAAACCACTTGAGCTTGGTATGATAGACTTACAAGGTATTGGATTCAAAACTATTATGATATGAGAAATGCTGATCCAACCATTTTTATAAATATTTATAAGAAAAATATTTTTATTGTTGAAATTAATGATGATGAATTTTATTTGGTTCAACTCAACAATATTTAATAGAATAATTTCTGGATATAATTTAATTTGAGTTAGAAATCAGTATGATGGGTAAGTTAACATTCATCCAAGGATTTAAAATCACTAAAAACTATAAGTAATATATATATATATCTCAACATAATTATATTAAATATATTCATAAAGAGTTTGTATATGACAACACTAATAGTATAAGTACTCCCATTGGTACCTAAAATTCACTTGATCTTGATGAATCTGGGAAACCAGTAGATCAAACATCATTTGGAGGTACAATTGGAAGTCTACTATACTTAACAGCTAGTCGTCTAGACTTAATGTTTTCTATATGCTTATGTGAATGATATCAATACAATCCTAAGGAATCTAATTTAAAGGTAATGAAAATAATTTTTCTCTACCTAAATGGAATAATAGATTTAGGACTCTTTTAATCTTGTAGAAATGATTTTGTTCTAAAAAGTTTTGCAGATATTGTATCTAGTGGATGTAGAATGGATAGGAAAAGTATATATGGGCCTTTTTATTTCTTAGGAGATTCATTATTTTATAGTTCATGAAAAAATAAACACTCAGTAGTACTCTCCACTATAGAATGTGAATATGTTACAGTTGGAAGTTATTGTGCTCAAGTGTTGTGGATGCAACACATAGTGACAGACAATGGTATGAGTTTAAATAGAACAAAAATAGTGCGTGATAATACTAGTGTCATTCTCTTAAGTAAAAATCTTGCACATCACTCTCACGAAAAACACATAGATATTAGGAATCACATTCATTGGGATAACACAAAAAATGAGACATTAGTCATCAATTTATCAGAACTCATGGTCAACTTGATGATATTTTCAAAAAATCCTAACCCTCCAATAGATATGAATATATTAAATAGATGATAAGAATGATAACCATAAGTTATTCTTCAAAATTAACTTATTTTTGTAACCTATCACTTTATAGAAAGAAACTCATCTTCGTAGGGGGAGTACATTTTCTTATTAACATTATTTTTTTGCAATCAAAAATTTTCTTAGTTTAAATTTTTTGTATTCCAATTTTGTTTAAGTCATGTTTTTTTTCTGAAATCACATTTTTAGAATCAATTTATTTTAATTTGTTTTAATATTTTTTTCAGAATCTAACATTATTCATGAAGATCTTTTCCCCATTACATATAATTTTTCTTAGAAATCCAAAAGGTATGAATTCCTTTCTATGTTTTAGTAATCATCTTTTACTAGTTGGTAATTTCTTTTTTCATTAAATTTTTTGGAATAATTTTTTTTTCATAAATCCGAATGTCTACCATAAAAACCCCAAAAGATCAAGAACTATCAGAATCCATCTTCAGTTATCATCACAATCATCAGATTTGATCAGAAGTTTTGCAACTTTTTGATCAATCAGGGAAGCAGAACTGTTGCCTAAATTGCCTATATAAAGAACACCTAATAGTTGTCACACATCGCTTTTGAAAGACTTTTCATACTGAATCTATACCTCTATATTTTAAGATCCTTCTAAATCTTCAATGTTTCCTCAATTTTGGATGTCTGCTATAGCTTCTCCTTAGAAATAAATGACAACGGTTAATGAAATCTCTGAGTAGAAGATATACTGAGAGGGGAAAGTTGATCAAAAATTCCTCAACAAGGATGATATTATTTTTTATAAAAATGCTAAATGACTGGGAGAGCTTTTGTATATCTATGCAGATGGAAGAGGATCCAGAGTATCCAATTTTTATGGTGGAGTTTTATGAAACAATTAATTTTTTCAATGGATCAGGCAAAAAAAAAATTCATTCGGGTGTTATGGAAAGACCTACTTTCTTTCAAACATCAAGGTTTTGAGTATGATTGGTATTCCTTACAATGGGGAAGAAATTTTCATTACTCTAAAATTACCCAATGAATCAAGATATTTTAACAAGGAAATGGAAATATAATGTCTTGGCTTGAAAGGAGTGAAGACTCTAATGATAAATTATCATTCAACCATATTTCCTATTCTTTAACAATGGTTTCAAGGATTTATAATTAAAATGAAAGGGGATAAGGATACTCTAATGAAGATTGACATATATATTTTTTATATCATGGTAAATATATGGAAGATAAAAATGTTTATATATATCTTAGTAACGATTGAGAATATCAACAATGGAAATCAAAAGTCTCATATTATAATATATCGGGCAAATCTTTCAATGATTATTGTTCTTTTCCTTTAGTTGTTCAAAATCCCATGCAGTTCCATGCCATGAAATGACAATGCTATGTTGTTAAGTGATGACACCTTATAGGGAATGAAAATTGGATTTTCCAATGAATCCAGAAAAATATATGCTCGTTCTAAAGTTGATTCATAAGCTTTGTCAAAGAAGATGAAAGTGGCTGAAACCTCTACGAAAGTTGGAAGGAAGATAAACTATAAAGATCTTGATAAGAAATCCATTACTCTTGTGGCCACAAAAACTCAGTCAGCACCACCAAATCCAAATAAGAAAAAATCCAATCCTGATGATGTAGTAGATATGTGGAGAAAGAATAAAAATAACTGCAATGAATGGGAGCCTATGATTGGCTTGGACCCTGCTGAAGAGAACACATTATAGGAAAAGGCTTCTAGAAATATTAAAAAGAAACAAAAAGAAATGAATCCAAGGAACAAATTCTCAGAAGTAGAAGTCATTCAATATCATCTCAAGGCTACTAGAAGAGCCTCTTAACAAATTCTGGTACCAGAATCTTTTTTGATAAAACAATTACCAAAGACTCTGGGAAAGAATGTGGTGGTTCTGGAATTGCTTCAAGAGGAAGTAATTTCTCAAGAATTAGAAGAATGAATAGATGAAGAAGTGGGGGTGGAAGAAGAAGGGTATTAATCTGATGATATAATAAATAAAGTCAAAGAGTAACATGAAAAGTAAATTACATCTATAAAACAATCAATCCTGACATCCCAAGATGAATCCTCTAAAATTTATACACCAGGAAAATATTTGAAGGGTGAACATGAAGTGAATAATCTAATAGATAATGAAACCAGTAATCGATATTTTATTCATCCAACAAATCTAGTGGATGATGTAGGGAAAGAAAATTTTGGCAAAGAAAAGATTATTTAGCTCTCTGATAATGAGAATAAATATCCTAAATAAAAAGATATCAATCTAAGACTATAGAAGGTAAATAATGTAGTTGTAGACACAGCTAGGAAATCTTTGGTGAAGAATAAATATGTTGATGCTTCATCAAAGAGGAATGAAAACAATATAGAAAAAAATCCTCACCAACCAAACATTCGGATTCAGAATCATCATCTCTTAGATATGATTTTGTTTTCGAGTCATTGAAAAATATGTTTGATATTATTACATTATTTCTAAGCATAGATTCAAGATACCATATGCTTCAGCATACCATAAACCAAAAGTCAGAATTAGTTTCCACGGTGATATATAAATTTTTTCTACTACTGGAAAACATCAAGACCTTCCTCATTGGTTATGAGCCTCATTAAAGGTTGAACAAGAAGATGAAAAGACAATCAATAGGGATTATTGAAGAAATGAGAATTTTTTATGAATTCGATGATAATGTAAAGGATTATTTTGATAACTAAGATGGGGATATTAAATATCATTCCAATAGTTTTTAGGAAAAGTTATGTATTGAAGAATCTTTGTGGAATAAAGAAGCTAATGATCTGAATTGAATTCTTAACTCTGGGGACATGAATTGGAAAAGGGAAAGAAATCATAGAATGGAGATTTCTGAGAATCTTCTTAAGAAATAAGAACTGCTAAAATCTAAGGCAGACATTCATAAGGTTCTGGAAGAGTGAATTCAAGCCTTAGATAAGAAAAGTAAATAACTGGATTAGTTTCATTAGATAGAAGAAGAGGATTACAATGTGATCGAGAAGCAAAAAACTATTGTGAAGAAGATGATGTTGAAGGAGAAAGTGGGTTCATTTCATTACAATAAAATATTTTTTTGTATCTTCCTCATTTTTCTAATCCTTCAATTCTTAATGAAATTTTTATTGTTGTTCATTTTTTGGTTGTTTAGTACTAATGTTTCAGGTACCAATATTTACATTCAGTCTATTTCTTTTTGAAAATCACTAAGGGGGATAAAGGAATGCTAAAAATAATTCAAATTAAAGATAAAAATAATCTAAGGGGGGAGTTCATCTAGAATATTGTTCTAATTAATGATATTTTTCGAGTTCAAGAAAATGAAAAATCTCATTCAGGAAATCAATAATACGTTCTGTAGTGATACCAAAGCCTAAGGGGGAGTTAGTTGTAATCACTATGATCCATAACTAAAGGTATATATGCTTTTATTTTATAGTCCATAAAATTTCTATGTCCTAGGATTCTTTTTAGAAAGTATGTTTCTACATTCCATAAAGGGGAAGATTGTTGAGTCAATAATGTTTCCATATGAAATTTCCATTTCTTTATGTTCAAGAAATAAAAAACACTATATATCAAGGAAAATTTTATTTCCCTAAAGATTTTTTATAATAATAAAATTTCTCTTTCCCTAAGGAAATTTTCTCCTATACTTGTTTTCATTGTTCATGATTTCGATTCCCCAAACCTAACTCTTTTTATTTCTATGTTTAAAATTAGGATTCATTTATAAAACCTCTCAATCATATAAATACATAGATATAATGTATTCTGTTTTCACGTTCTGAGTATAGATTCTGAAATTATTGAAATTAATATTCCAAATTATCTGAAATTCATATTCCAAAAAATCTCTGAAATTTAGATTACAGATTCTTTGACATTCAGATTCTGAAGTCACTAAAATTTAGATTCCAAATTCTCAGAAATTCATATTCTGAATTCTCTAAAATTCAGGTTCCAAATTCCTTAGAATTCTTGTTCATAATTAATTATAACTCATGATTAAAATTCATTATAATTTAGAATCTTAATTCTTTAAAATTCAAGTTCTGAATATATTAGAATTTAGGTTCATAATTCCTTAGAATTCAGGATCTGAATTCATTATAATTTAGACTCTGAATTCCATATAATTAAGGTTCTGAATTCCATAATATTCAAAATTTGAATTCCATAGAATTCATACTCCGCATTCCTTATAATTCAGACTCTAAATTCCTTATCACTTATACTATGAATTATTTAGAATTAAGGTTCTGAATTCCATAGAATTCAGACTCCGAATTTCATAGAATTCAGACACTGAATTCATTATAATTCAAAATTCAAATTTTATAAAATTTTGGTCTGGAATTACATAGAATTCAGGTTCTGATTTATTTAGAATTAAGGTTCCAAATTCAATGGAATTAAGACTTCGAATAACTTATAATTCTTGGTTCTATATTCCATTGAATTCGGACTCCGAATTCTGTAGAATTAGGACTCCGAATTCCATAGAAATTGGACTTTTATTTGTTTAGATTTAAGACTCCAAATTCCATTGAATTCAGTCTCTAAATTCCTTATAATTTAGAATTATAATTCCTCGGAATTTAGAATCCAGATTTCATAGAATTGAGACTTCAAAATCTATAGAATTATGATTAAAAATTCCTTGAAATACAAAATCTTAATATTCATGTTATACATAATCTAAATGGTTTCTCATAGAATTCGAACGTTATTTTTCCTTAAACTCTAAAAAATTGTCTTGGTTGAGCAAACATATTTTACATACTCATGATATAGTTATGAAACTTTTTCGTTCATTTAGTTTCTAGATACACTTTTTTTAAGTGACACATGTACATTTCCTCCAAAATTCAAGGAAAAATATAACTGTTGGAGGAGGGATCCGACCATTGAAGAAATGCAGATAAACAGGATCTCATTTGAACGAGCCCAACAATGTTCGAAAACTCTAATATTAAATGTTTTTGAAGTGATTTCTAGAGAAAAAAACTCTAATGATTTGTGCGTACTAAGCATGTTTTTTCAGATTTCTTCGTGCATCTCTAATTTTTGTTGTTTACCATCGAGGTCTTCCGAGGATAGGAAGGCAAACTCTAATATTCTTATTTGGGGCTTACCCTAGTGTGTATATGAAATACATACTTGAAAGGATAAATCAATGTACCTTTATCCATGGTTGTTGGATGACATACCCTATGGGTTAAATTATAATACTTGTTACTTGTATTTTTTTAATTTTTTTCCTCTACCTTTTGATTAATAAGTAATTTATAAAAATAAAATACTTCCTTGTACTTGTACTCTAATTAGAAATATTTTATTTGCTTTATGATATATTCTTTTCCCTTTTAAATGTTTTTTATGTTTCATTTCGAGAACCAAATTTCTAAAATCTAGAAACTTTGTAGAACTAAGTGGTATTGTGAATTTAACTCGTTTAAATTTAATAAACAATATAATGTTTTATATCAACTTTAAAAGTTTCTAAGGAATTTTTAAAGGAGTCCACTCACTGCTCTTGTATATTGAGAATCTCCATTATATTTCCATCCAAAATTTCTAACATGATGGAAATCTATCATTATTTTTTATATGGTCTCCACTACTAGAAATTTTAGAGAACATCAAACATCTCATCTTTGGGGAGTCCTGGTGTTGGATATTTTATAGTTTTTTAATCAATCTTCTAGATTAATGATTAAGAATACCCATGATATATTTAACTCATGCTACCATATAATTTTTTCTCCTAATCACCACATTATCCTTCATTTTATATGTTAACATAATTCAATTGATATCAAGCTGTTGAATAAAAACATGTTGTATATGGTTAGAATCCATAACCATAGTGTGAATACCATATAATCACTTATAGGATATTTATAATGTTAAAATAATTTTTTTTTGTCTATGACATATTTGGATTAACCTAAGACATTAATTTTTCATCATCATTTTATGTCCTTCAGAATTATTTGTAAAGAAAATGGGATTTATCCTAAAAATATCCCACATTAGTGTTATACTAGGTCAGTATTATGAAATGTTTTCACTCGCATGGGGGATACTTTATAAATCTAATATTACCTTTTTGGAGTTATTTCTCCAAGATAATAATCTTCTAGAACCATGTATAATTGTATCATCCAAATATGGATATATTTTAAGAAATAGTTAGACAATCTATATCGTTATAAAATTATATGATGATCTTATATGAACATACTCAATGGTTATTATAGGGTTATATGACCAAATATATGTATTCTGTAATTTATTTCCCAAGGATTCTACTTAATATACTCTGATACTAATTGTATGGACCCTTAACACAATAATCGTGAGCATATTTCTTACATTATTAGGTTGGTATTGGATACATTGAATCTGATCCAGAAGGATCAAATATATATCTTTATATTTAAAACTAAATAAATAATTGATACTTGAATTAAATTTGAAAATAAAAATTAGAACATATTTTTTGAGAATTTCATTAGTCCATTTTTGATATCCATGTATATCAATCGTGGTACACTTCCGGAATTAATATGTATATTCAATAAGGAATGGTAAATTACTAAAGTCATATTCAATGTAATCAATAAATTAATATGGATGCACATAAAAAGATAATAAAAATTAATAAAATGATAATGGATAAAAATCAATATATAAAGGTAAATCATTTAAAATACATTCACTATAATCTATTACATGACTATCATAACATTTTAATGAATAATCATTATATTAATGTAAATAATTAAAAAATATTACATTTAATCAATATATAAGAATTAAATTTTTCAATAAATTATAATTTCAACATTATAATGGATTATAATATTTGAAATGATAATTAATTAAATAGTGAATCCATGGATTTCATTTTCTCATATACATGATATCTTAACCATTGAGACCATTCCTAAGAATGTTTAAATCAACATGTAGAAACCATTTAATTATACCATACTAGTCCCCCTCATTAGACTAATGATGTATCAAGGGGATATGTAATTCATATCCCCACCTATCATTACATGTCCAAATCATTATACATATATTAAATAATTTATTTTATTCATGAACAATATTCATTATCATTAAACATCTCTATTGAGTAATGAATATCGATTTATCAATATTCTCTATGATTAAAAAATAACATTCAATGTAGTTCACTATTTGTAAAAATGAAATATTTATTATAAAATAAACATATTCAAGATAAATAATATCGATATTTATGGGAAATTTATTTTCTAATGAACATACAGAAATAAATATTTCAATGGAATGTTAATTACATGAAAATTGAATCGATAAAGAGAATGTAAATATATTACATGGTCAAAATGATCATAATACATCTATAAAAAGAAAAATTATGTTTTAAATAACTTATGGTTCTAGTTTATTATATGAAATGTAATGTTTTATTATCGTTGAAAGAATTGAAATTCCATAAAAATCTATTTAAAACCCTTCTTGAGGAAAATATCAGTTTAACATTGAAAATATTTTAAAATGTAAAAGTTCACAAATTATATTTTAAAATATTCCAATAAAATAATGATTTATAAAAATTATAAAAACATTAAAAAATTTAATCGCCTTTATGGATAGAAATTCTATTCATGTCAGGCAGGATAATACATATATTCAACTAATTTTTTGGTAAAAACCAAATAGAAAATTATCATGAAAATGAAAAGAATATTAATGTTTAAAAAAATATCAAATATGGGGTAATTTTTTTTCAATAAATCATTATCGACAATGTTAAAAAAACATTCAATTATTTTATATTATATGGCTTTTGATTAAAATGGATTTTTGACAGAAGAGATAAATGTTAGCGGATTTTACAAAAAATAGTTCTCAATGATTTTAGGTAACCAAGAGTTTTAAATTATAATTTATAATAATTAATAAATAATGGTGAATAAAAATTATTACATTTCTTAAAAGGTTAACAAATAATTTTCATTATTTCCAAATCATTTATAAATAGTCATTTTAAAATGAAATTGTCAAATCAACCATTACAAACATGACATCATTGAAGTGAAAATTAATCAATGAATATATTATGTGTTTAAAATTTAAATAAAATATTGATAATTTAGACATAAAATACAGTATATTAAAAAACCATCAATCAAATATTCTTATTTTATTATTGGTAAAATGAATTAATTTAAAAAAATGAAAAGAAATTGATTAATGAAATTATTTAACACTTAGAAAATTCTAAGTCAACAACCAATGTTTGAATAAATCAAATTGAATATTAATATTATATTATTTAATATTGATTAATTATATTTTCTTATAGTGGAACTATATACACAATTTTATAAAAAATATGTGTATAATATTTCAATATTCTTCTATGATTAGATATTGAGATAATGTCCCTTAAATCGTGATTTTTTTGATTAAATGATATTTAAACTAATTTATATTGGCCATTTGACATGTCAATAAATTATTTAATAACTATATTAATATTTATAATATCATATATGATCCTTTTATATCATCATATAATTCAGTCATTAATATTTAAAAAATATTTTCATTGTCTCTAGGGTCAGTTACATTGTTTTCTAATTTGTATTTTTTCATGAATATTTCTCTTCTTTTTAATATTTTATAGTTATAGAATTTACATTATAGTATTAATAATTAAATATTTAAAATATTTATAAACCAATTATAATTTCAATACCCATCATGAAAGTGGGTTATGAGAAATGAAGTATGTTGCGATCAGTGAGATTGTCAGACGTACATATGCATGAGTAATGATCCCATTTTTTAAAGATCGTTATTGAAATAAGGTAAGTAATATTTTATCATTAATTAATCTAAATAATATCATAATAATGATATTATATCCTTAAATATAATTATTCATATCATCCATGTGAAGTGGCGATGAAAATAGAATCGCATCACTTCATGAAGGCAGTAATCCATACAAACAAGAGTGACGTTACATTCTTTCTATGATTGAAAAGGTAATAAATAAAAAGATTAATATTTCATTAATATAATTATTATTTTATTTATATCATATATATATTCATTCAATATCACCTTATTAGAATTAATTCAATGATTTAGCGAAAAAAGAATAGCATCAATTCGCTAGCCTGTAGCCCACCGTACATACATGGAATATTATCAAATCTCTAATGGAATGGAAATTAAATATGTTTCTTTGATATAATTGATTAATTGGTATGATAATTTTTAATTATAATATATAATCAATATTTATCATTATACCCAACTATGATAGTTGTTGTTGAAAAAGATGCCACATCGGGTTGCATGGAAATAATCCACTGAAGACACTAATGAAATTATCATTACCCATTTGTGGGAAAATTGAAGGATATAGGACATTAACCAAAAATAATAAAACATAATTAATTGTTAAATGATTATTTTTTATATTATAACTAATTTAAAAAAGATTCTTCCTTTTAGGAATAAATAAAAAAATCATGCATTATTAGAAATTTTAATTCATCTTGGATCACCTCTTTAAAATTATAACAAAATCTATGTTAAGAAGTATTTATGACCAAAAAAATTATTACCAAATGATAGGGAGTAATATTATATGTTCTTTTTTTGGTATTTATGACCCATAGTGTCTTATGGTTTTAAGAAAAGGGTAGTTGTGTCCGTTTATTTGTGATGTCAGTGAAATAGTTTATATTTTTGAAACAAAAAAGGAGTAAGAATGTTGTTCACATAAAAAATGTTACAATATAGATTATTATATATATATATAAAGTATAAGGACAAAATATTTTATGAAAATATATATTATACATATTTTATATCATTTTATTTAAATTTTTTCAATTTAATTCCAAACTAAATGAATTTTTTCATTAACCGTGGTAATTAATATTTTTCCACTATTATGTTTTGGTCGAAAATTATATATTCTTTTTTAGATAATTTATTGTTTATAATATAAATTATGGAATAAAATATTCCAAATTTTTTTATTTTTTTGGATAAATAATATTTATCATTATGCTCACATACGTGTCCAAAAATGTTTATATAGAAAATTAATATATATATATATATATATTTGTGTGTGTGTGGAGTTTTATAATAAATATTCATAATGAAATTGATTCCAATGATGTAAAATAGTTATTTTGTAATAAAATATATCTAATGTTACATTACATAAAATTTATTATAAAATTTATCGTATTAAATTATTTAGATGAATATGCATTTTTCAATAAAATGATTTATTTTTTGGAATTCATTAATTATTAAATCTTTATATAAAAACACAAATAGGTACCCATTAATAATTTTGGTATTATGATTTATGAAAAGATGTTTATATTATAACATAATGTTTCTAAAATTGATAAAAAAAAATTAAATTATCTGTTAAATGTATGACTAAATCATCAATTTTAAAATATAATGTGTTTTTTAAAAAATTGAAATGTTATCAATATTATTTATAAGATATAAAATATATTTCATTTAACAAACTAAATTATATTTGTTGTTAATATTAGTTTTTCATGTTAATATATTATCGAAAAAAATAATTTTATTTTATTAGAATAAGGTGTTACAAAAATCAATTACCTCTAAGTGAAAATATTTATAATATTTCATATCCACCAATTATTTAGTGTGATTCTTTTTTTGGTAGTAGGATCCTAAAAATACTTATTTTTCGTCTTTAATTCCAAAACATCCAATAATTTTATTTCATCTATTTTTGATGGGTCATTATAAATTTTTCATTGTGAATAATTTTTTTGTTACATAAGAAGTTTTTTAAATTTAAGAGGGGTGATTATCATTTAATAAAATAATCATTTAATGTATTAAAAAACTCATTATAGAATATATATGCTGAAAATAAATAAAATTCCAGATAGTGATGGTACAATACTATTTAGTAATAATATTTTGAAATAAAAAATATATATAATCATTCCATTACGACAGTTCCAGCTTTTCATTCCTTTTTTATATAATACCGCTAATATGAAAATAAATTAGAAAGAAATATACTTCCATATAAAATCAAAAATATTACTATACATAATAACTTTTATAAGATTATTAAGGTTCAATTATATCATGAAAATTATAAGATTCATTTTTAAATTGTAAATAAAATATTATTACAATATATTTAAATTTTTATTTCCAATATTAATAAAAGAAGATAAAAATATATCTATGAATGGTTATATTGAAGAGAAGATTTTAGTTTTTCATAACTTAACAAATTAATACTCTTCATGGTTGTAACATCTTAAAACCAACCATGTGGAGGAATGATTTATGATGGTCGGACGTATATCAAATTATCCTTCACATATAGTTTGGATTGAAAATATATATCCAATGACAATAATGTTGGCATGTACTATATTAAAAATTAACACTTATTCCCAGGTATTATGGTATGTAATATAGTAAAAAATTATAGTATTAAAATTATATGATATATGGTTTTATTATTAAAAATATTTGATAATGAAACCCAAGATGATCCAAATATTTATTATGGATAATGAAATTATTATTTCCCCCAAAATTAGCTAAGTATAACAATAATACATTTTAAATAATTACACCACTCACTATAAGTATGAAATCATTTTACTTATTAAAATATGTAACAATTATATCAAAATATCAGTTATGTGGATTTTTAGAATTCAATAATAAGTAATTGTTATTTGAAAACATAAAACAAAAAATTAAATACCATTTCATTTGAATATTATAAAACAATTTAAAAGTAATTATTATTTAGAAAATATAGATGAATTTCATTATATAATTTTAAAAAATGAAAAAAAGGAATAAAATATTTTACATTAATTTTTTATGTGAGGAAAACATGAATTTATTCCATCATTATAACCATAAAAAAATATGTAGAATTATGAAAAACAATTATATGATTAATCTAATGAATTAAATGATTAATTTCCTAATAAAAAGATGACATTGATCATCTCTACAGAATTGAATAGGGGATTAAGACTACAATAAAACCCTTTCACCCCTATATTTATCAATACTATAGGGTGTCATTAAATCTCATTAAAAATATGAATAGAAAAATAAACCATGAATGGAACTATTATAATGTGTTGGATGCTGACATTTTCCCCTATTGACACACCAACTTGAAATATCCAAGAAAAATGGTGAAATAAAATGTTCTAATAATGTGATAACATAATTTATTTTTGTAATAGAAAATATTAATAGTATCACTGATCTAGGAAAATAATTAGAAAATTTATTTATAAAAGTATTGATAATAGTATAGAAACGAAAAACACAACTATGTTGATCCATTTATGAATGATGTTTATAGAAAAAATGAAAACTGTATTAGAGTTTTTTTATCCATTAATACTAACCTTGGTGATAAGAACAATGACGATGGTGAATTATGTATATATTGTTATATACTAGATCACTAATTTGGTGTCTTGTTGAAAATATATTTAGGGATCGTGGGTATGGGGTAAATAAAATGTGTAAATTGATGAAAAAATTGTGAGAACATGTGATGAATAAGAACCATTGAAGTAGTTGAATAAAAAGTAAATATTAATTATTTTTCATCAAAATGGAATCAATAATGCATTAGTGATACTATGTTGATAATGTTTGGTGAGTTTAGGGTTTTTTGGTATGATGGTATCCACGATAATAGAAATGTCAATGAATGTGTTTTTTTTTGCGTTAGGCATATAATAATGTTTGTGATCATTTTTTAAAAATTATCATGACATGTAATAAATTTATATATAATTAAAATATGATAGATTTATAAATATCTTTTATTAATATTTCTATTATATAAAAATAATGAAATTATACATATGTGTCATTCAAATTATTATTTGTATGAGTAAGAATTTAAACTAATTCTTATCATTCAAATTTTTATTCATTTTCAATGAAATATATATCATATAGATATATTATACATCACATAAACATAATTTTTAAATAATAATATGATCATAAAAATTATAAAAATATATATTATATATAATAATATTAATTATAGTCAATTTCGTGGAAATATATTTTTTCAATAAATTATTAAAAATATATTTTTATAATGGAAAATGTAGGTTGAAATTTAAAATTAATATTAGTCAAATCATTTCACCATAAAATGTTAATACTAATATGACAAATAAAATTATTAAAGTGTTAGAAAAATATTCTGTGATGTTTAAATATTATTATAAATAGATATCTCTATTGGTGGTAATAATTGTTTATACCTATAATAAATGTATTTTTTCTGTATATACTGAAGGAAACACCCATCACCAATTAGTATATTATATTTGATTTACTTTAAATTGGTAAAGGTAAATATTTTTTCTAATGATTCAAAAAAAATTATTCTTTTTCCACTAAAAATTTAAAATCTAAAACAACTAATTATTGTTCTGAACACTAGAGAATGTAGAATGTCTTTTCAGTGGTACAAATACATTTCGTAGTATGTACTGGATCAATAGACCCATTAAATAAAGGAGGATACTTTTTCATGATGGGCACAATATAATGGTGATCCCCTATATTTCTAATTAGGATACATAGAAAAATTTATATAATGAGGATGTTGAGTAAGGATAACAATGATATTTTTATCAATCACCAAAAAAACTGGTTTCAAAGTGGGATGATCATTGTATTTTTCATTACGTTGATCATTGAAAAATTTATTTTGGTTGAATCCATTAACTAAATCTTGATTTCATAATGTATAAAAGAATAACCATAGTGAGAAACTCTGTAATCATTAAAAATCATTTATTTAAAATTTAAATTCCAAAATCATATTTTTTTGCGTGAATGTATATGATTAACCATGTAGAATCACGTCCATTATTTATTTAAACCCATTGTAATGGTTTATAATGAAAATGTGAGTAACTTAAGAATGTCCCTTAGAAGTGTCAAACCAATTACATATATGGGAATACAATCCCTAACCATGAATGATGGGAATTATATGTCATGGCCCCCTCAATCCCAAAATTAACCTCCTTATATACAATGAAGGAAGAGAGAAAGTGACCCCATGTCCAGCCTCCAATAGGACTTGGGTGTGGAGACAAGCACCAAGGGAATAGAAATCTCACAAAAATGGGAGGCATTACTCTTTTTTAGAAATAATGATTGGGAAATATGATATATAAACTATAAAAAACTCCAATTAATATATATTGAAGAATGAAAAAATCCATCCCACAAGCATGTTTCAAAATGTAACTGAATTAAATTCTCTCTAAAGTAATTACCAATATAAAAACATAGAGGTGACTCAACAACTGTCCCTAATGTCCAAGATAGTAAGGTCTAACATGATCCACACAATTTCATTGGAATACTGAAAACCATATTATATAACTGGTGAAACCATACAAATATCATAATTAAAAATTTCTAAAGACACTCTTATATAAGTGGGAGAGTATATAAATTACCATGTGATAAAAAAGTAGAAACTCAAAAGCACCTACTGAGGTATACCATCCACCCAAACCTCACCAATAAAAACTCAGCAAATAATTCATGTCATCTAATGTAAAGTAGTAAGAAAATAATTGATAGGGTACCCCATACATATTCCCAATGGGTAACTAGTTATCCATAACCAAAAACATATTGATTCTAGAATGTTCTTCCACAAGACATTCATCACAAACCAACCCACACACACCTGAGCATACAATTCTCACAACACATCACTCCACACCCACAAACTCATCCAACCTACAAACACTTGTGTCTTATCTCGAAGACACCTAGGAATGAACATCATTACTCTTCCCAAATAAATCTATGAATTTAGTCCACTCTCAAAGAGACATTCACCGAAAAACTACACCAAAACTAGCCCAGAGTGTCTTGAGCTACAAATGCCAAGATGTGGGAGCAGGGAAGACATAATAAGCATCCAACCATCCTCTCACCAAGATGTTAGTAAAGGGAACCCACCACCATTTCAATGGTGATAGTTTTGACGTAGTGATCATCACGGGCTGGTGCTTATTGAAATCACAAGGAAATACATTTAGATATATAGGTATCAAACACTCTTCCAAACCTATGGGATTTTAATCAAACAAACCCCCACCCCCCAAAAAATTCCTTTGTCGCTATCCCAACATGCATGTATTTACTATGAAAATAGTCACCTAAAAATTTGATAAATAAAATCCATTTCATAATGCCCCCTTACATAACAGAAATTTAATTCAACGTTATTAAGAATCAAATTTTGTTATTCAATCCCTACCCAGTAAACTACCAACCACAACACGAAACAAGTAACAGCATAACTGACACACATCACACATCCATTTTACTACCACCATCATTCGCTAATGTAGTGATTCCCAAACCACCTATTAAAAAGAACAACCAAAAACTCATACTCACACCCTAGATATTATAATAACAACCAATGCACCACTCAATCACATCCCCCCTACAAAAAACATCGCACATAATAAAAATAACATACATAGATTTAGTCTTACTACAAAAAAGGATTATGAATTCCACAATCAACAAAACTCTACATCTGAGAATCCATTACACCACTTTCACCACCACATATACACATCCACGCTCTTGTTCACCACACCACACAACATGTACATGGAACCAGACTAAACCAGACAACACAAAACATAGATTCATGCAAAAAAAAGATGTGTAGTAAGAATTATCGAAAAATCCTTCATTAATTTAATTTTGTTAATTTAGGGGTTATCATTGAAAAATTCAATAATGGTGCATTAATTGATTTTACCTACTGCAGGTGATTATCCAGGTTATTTTATTAGCGACCATTCAACATAGGATCAATAAAAAGCATAAATCAACACCCATGCATAAGAAAATTCCACTAATGAGCTATTATTTTTATAAGCCTTACAACACATAAGACTGATAACATGGATAATAGAGAACAGATAAAACAACACAAGAATCATCATCATCTTCCTAGCCCCTGATTTATTACTACAGTAACAAAACACATTATCATAACATGGAATATTATCTTTATAACTATTTCGATTATCTTGGTATCATCCTTATTTAAAATTGAGGTTTTACCTTATTCACAAAGTGACACCATAAACCCACCCCACACAATACATAATTAAATGATTGACTAAGTAATTCCTCCAAGGAATAGAAGTCAATAAATAACTCATACTTGCACTAAAATAGTGGTTCATGAATGTTGAAGGATACTCATAAGATAAATAAATATAAATACCAAATGAAAACACATGACTTAATGGGGAAGAAAGTCAATGGGCGTACAATGTGAAAAAAACACATGGGGAAGACAAGATCTTAGTATAGAATATTCATATCCTAAATCAATGTAAAGAGATGGTTTCAAAGTACATAAAAGTATGTTCACCGTCATGATTACATGGTATGACTATTTAAATGTCCCCCTAAACCAAAGAAAATTATGATATGATTCATATACATTGAAACATGCTTACATCCTATTAAATATTATAGATAACTCATTTAAGATCCAAAAAATGTAAGAGGGGAGAAAGTAGAAAATCAAGGAAAAACCTACAATGAATCACTGATGGCTGTGTTAGTGACATGAGCCACCATCGTAAGCCATAAACACAACTTACCAACACTACTCACTGATGCGACTCTCTGAAAATGTGTCACCAACACGCCGACCAAAATGACTGACCAATGCCTCTCACTGAGGTCACTCACCGATAGTGAGTATCCGTTGTGACCCATCGATGTGACCTACAGATGTCACCTATTGACCCACCAACCAATTCCACCTATATCATCTAACCAACTGATGTAAAAAAACTAATGAAAACTTGAAAATTCCATTCTACCACCACCTCTTACAAATGCAAACTTACTAACGCCAATATACCGAAGGAAAAATGGATTTTTCTAAAAACTCTTAAAAATTGATATTTTTGTCTCCAAGAAAACCGCAAAACTATATTTTTCACAATTAAATGGATTATATATGTTCAATACATTATCTCATATATCCCCAAAACTATAATTTCCCCTGATACTTCAAATCCAACATAAAATATGGCTCCAAACAACCACCGGATAAGATGCATCTCAAGGATCTTATTATAACTGAAACATCACTATTATCCAATCATGACGATGATCCAAGATAAATGACCATGTATGGATTGAAAGCTATTGTAAAACATAAAAATCAATGAAAAAACCCTCCAAAAAATTCTTACCCAAAAAACATTAAGATACCCCTCACAAGAATAATCATTCTATACATATATGTTAGGGAATTTCATCCTCCATAATAAGATATTTTTCTCTTTCAGTGGATCTAACTGGCCTGCATGGGTTTAATAACATCTTAAATAATTGATTATGATTAGAAATTAAGTCCTTCCATATTCATATATTATGAATTTATAACAAATTACTGAATACAGAAACAACTCACCCTACAATAAACATGGTTCAAACATTACATCGTATTGAAATACATAACATGAAAAACTCCAAAAAAACTCTATGGAAAAGGAATGAATATAGAGAAATGGCTACTAGTTACTATCCTATACACCACTATGTCATTGCTACACAAAAACCAATGGAATGGTCATTCCAAGGAGAACCTTCTCTCGATGCTCGAATATCTCAGTGGTGTACTTAATGAACAGTTCTTCCTCGTCAATATTCAAATCTCCACTGTCAATGATGTGTGAGTCATTATTTAAATAACGGAAAAGCTGGTATACATGAAATATGTCATGGATAATATCAAATGGGGATATAAATGATAGCTTGTACACCTCCTCACCAACTCATCCCAACACCTCATGTTATCTGACGATCCTTGGACAAATATTTCTCCCCATATCGAACCTCTTCTATTAATGTTTAGGGGATACATTCAAGAAAATGTGGTCTCTAACCCCGATATACATGGGCCCCCTCATATTATTGGAATTAAAATTCAATCGTTTCTATGCTGCTTTCATTTTCTCACGAACATGATGAACCTTCTCTGTCATGATATACACTATGTCAATGCCAAGAACTATAGATTCCCCAATCAATGGACTACAAAATGGTGAACATGATAGTCTTCCATACAAGTCTTCAAATTGTTACATGCCAATGGAAGAGTGATAGATATTATTTTTATGCGAACTATACCAAGGGTATGTGTTATTCCCATGATCCTTCAAAGTCCAAGATGCCTAGTCATAGCATATCCTCCAATGTTTTGATGGAACACTAAATCTGCCCATTTTTTTAATAGTGAAAAGTTATGTTGAGGTGATACTGAGTGGAAAAAACATGGTGTAACCTCCTATAGATTCATATTGGAAAACACAGATCTAAATATAAGACGATGTACCTATGAACCCCTGGCAGTCTCACCAGCACTTTTTCACACTTTTGTCCATGTCATCCTATGCGCTCGACTCCTTATTTTCTAATAACCATGTTAAAAATATCCTTATTTCCACCACTACCAAGTTAGCATCATATCCTCCCTAAGCCATTGGTAGTCCTGTTATGACTTCCATCGAGATTCTATCCCACTTCCACTTCGGTATATCTATGAATAGAAATAATCCATTATGAAAAAGGTGTATATCCTAAATATGTTTTTACAGTGGGATCTTTTTCACAAACTCTTCCACTTCCCTCATCATCATATGTGACCAAAACAGCTCTATTAACCCATGGTACATCCTGGAAACTCATGGGTGTACTTAAATGTGTGAGATATAATACTTACCAAAACTCACTTATAGATCGACACAAGGAAAAACATCATCCCATGGAATAAAATCATAATCTTATCATCCTTTCACCACACCTCTAGAGCAACACCCTGGTCAACGCAATCATGTATCACCTCTTCATACGAGGATCCCCTTTGGGGATCCTCCACAAGCGGCCTTAGTGAAAAGACACTATCAGTTGAAATAGAAAACCTCTTCTACCATCCAACCCTATATTCTGGTGCAAGGAAGCAGACATTTTTTTGCCATCCAAGAGTTTGTATATCCCCAAGATAAATCATACAACGACTTAATACTCAATGAATCATCCATGTTATTCCCCATTAATGAGGTGTAAAAGATCTCTATTTTTAGGCCTGGAGAATATCCATCCACCTTTGCTGTCTCAAGTTCATATATCATTTGGAGAAGATATACCATAAGATCTTATGATCTGTGAAGACCAAAAAATTATCACCAATTCCGTAATAACAAAACAACATTAGTGCGAATACAACTACTGATAGCTCCAGATCATTGATGGAATAGTAATTTTATGGGGATGTAACTGCCTATACCTATGAAAGATCACTATTCATTGATGCGTAATCATGCATCCGAAGACTAGACATGAAGCGTCAAATAACACCTTGAACATCACCCCTTACTCTATAAATTTGAGTTATGGAGGACTGACCAACGTCCCCTAATGTTAGATGAAATCTAATATACACTACTCACTCCACACAAAGGCATGTCGATTCTTGGGTAAATCTATCAATGAAGCTGTTAATCTAGAGTAATCGTGTATAATTCTTCGTTAATATCCCACCAAACCAAGATTGCAATGAACTACCACTAAATTCTAGTTTTCTACCCATGAAACAACTGCCTCGACCTGCAACAGTTCCACTATTATACCTTGTTATGACCCCACATGATGAATTAATTGAATCTCTATTGTTCAAAACATCCACAAGGAAAACTTCCCATAGTGATGGTGGTGATGTTGAATATCCATGTCTGTTTTGTGATTATAAGTATGCTCATCCTATGACATCGATAATATTAGGATTCCATCAATGAACATGATGACAAAAATGTCCAGGAACTCATGAATGAAAAAGGTCATTATCCCCATGAACATGACTGGTGCATACCAATAACAGGAAGTGCCTATAAAACCACCTGAAAGATGTATTTAGTATTTCCCCCTTATTCAAAATCAACTAATAATATCCAACCCAAAAATTGATCATAGAGAACCAACTGTCTCCCCTTAGTTAGTTAAAATTATCAGCACTCCCCGTAAGGCTGTATGGATTCGTAATTATCACAAGATGTAGTCTTCAATAGACTATAAATGACTTCAGACAACCATCTTCCATCATTGAAAAACATAGAGCACCCCACAATGAAAAAATGGGTCAGCTAAATCCATTCTTCATCAGATTATCATTATGTATCTTTATATCTCGCATCTCAAAAGAATCAATCAGATGAGAATCAGGGTGTAAGTCTATTGTATAAATAACCTCGTGTTGAGGGGGTAGAGTCACAACCACTTTTTGGAAAACATCCTAGGTAACCACCAATAACTCCCTCAAACCACAACTATCTCATACTCCACCAATTCAACTGACAACATGGGAAATAAATGTTAAAGAGAATCCAAATGATATCGGCTCAACTGAATAGTCCACTAACCAAAAAATGCTACATGATGTCCATACACATCTAAAAACATGAATATATTTAAGGATATGTCGATGAATACATTCGTGGAATACAACTAGAAGATCCCAAGTATGACATTATATAGATTGATATTTAGTAACAAAGGATACTCAATGGACTGATGTAGCCCCAACATCATTCTACATCCTCGACAAACATCAAACAATATATTATTACCTTTTACTGGTGTACTCAACATCAAGGGCATAAAAAGTCTCTCTATGTTTATTGATAATACATGGGGTAAGGTGGTTTGAATGATGGAGTGTGAATATTCTTAATCAAAAAAATAACATGTAGTAGTACTGAACAAATAAATTGTACCTTGAATAATCAACAATAGTACATGTAATTCTTCCTCTACAGAGTGAAACTAACCAATCCCCTCTCCTCGACCCCTCTGTTGATAACTAAATCCCTGATCATCCACAGTTTGAGGACCATGAGTAATGTCAAGATGTTGACCACCACCTGGTTTGTCTCCCCTCATTGGGGTAGGCGCATATTGTCTCTGTGGTTTAATCAACCAATCTGTCAACAGCTGCTGAGGGGGGAACTAAATCATCCCAACTCGACCATATAGATCTCGAAATGGGCCCTGAATATGAATATTCCCATGACCTACACAATCTAATAACCTTGGTCCCAATCCCATGGTAATATCCTGAGGACTAGTAGGCCAGAACAATACCTGTTGGATACCACGTAGAGGTATTGATCATCCAAAAAAAACTGATGAGGTCGTCCCCCATCCTGCTAAAACCTCAAAGGCCCTGGTTCCTGAGACATAATGTTGGTTGCCTTTCCCTTTGAATAACCCCACTATCTCCCCTCTCCAAGTAGTCCTCCTCAATAATGCATCCTACCAACTACCTCATCCTTCTTTTGGACGTCTCTGTATGTATATAAGTTGAAGGGGGTGAAAACATACTTGATGGAAGGATTGAGTGCCTCCTCTAAGTGTCACACTCAAAACACCTCATCCATAAAGTGATTTGGAGAAAATAGAAGTATATCATTGAAATCGATCCCTATCTCACATACATACAAACTGTTTTTATGGAGGGAGAGTAACTACTTCATCTATTTAGCCTTAATGGTCAATGAAGAAATTATTCATGGAAATACTTATCAAAATCTAACCTCATAACATAGGTCTCCCTCCTCTCCCCTAGGTAGATCTTCCACCACTGAAGTACATCTCCCCACATCAAGATTAATACTAGAAAAAACAAGTACTTTATAAGAGTTCAGATCATACTAAAAGAGATCTATATCTCCTTAGGAAAAATCTCTGTCTCGATATATGAAACACTGACTTTGTACATCCCTAGAGTTTTCTATTGGAAAGCACATAGTGCCATATTACATTGATCGTACTCTTGGATAAGACCTACCCTCCTATATTCAAAAGGGTCAACCTTCAGGGCCTCCATTGCCCGCACCGCACATGGATGACAATCATATGCAATAGAAAAAAAGGTAAACAAGGAACTCCTAAGGATGGGTAGTATGGAATTTGATTTATAGATCATTTAAACATATTATTTATTTGTATTTCTAAAAAATACCAATAAAAACAATATCACATGTTATTATGATGCATGTATTTTTACTAGGGTCTCTACTCCACATACTATGTAGCCTCAATTGGTTGTTCATTACGCTCAGAGTCCTTGCATTAGATCACAAGGGGCCCTAAAATCTGGTGTCCCAGTCGGTGTTCCCTGGCCTATGTCACACACCAATATTACATAACACGGTTACCCTACCATCCCATGAAATCCTCACTATGCCTAACTCCAAACTCTATATTATCTCTCAACCATAACCACTGATACCATTCTATTATAACCCAACCCTCGAAAGATTCCACTAATGTGATGGAAACAAAGAATGTTAGATAATGACCCATGAGTCCCGCTTCTAGTAAGTCCCATGGTGAACACCAACAACAAAGGAATAGAAATATCCGAAAAATGGGAGGAACTACACAATTATAGTAACCAATATAGGGGGGAATATATATAAAATATTAAAACCACTCCATGAAATATATATATATAATTCCATAATATATCCCACATTAATGTTTCAAAATGTAACTGAAACAAAATAAAGTGTCTACAATGTAAATACCATGGAAAAAACTAAGCAGCAACACAAAGAATTTCCCCAACATCGGTTCTAGTAAGGACCATCACAGTGTCCATAATCTCATAGAAAACCTCACCACAGTTTTATATACATTGGTAGAGCATACAAGTATACTTATTTCTAAAATCTAATGTCACTCATGCACAAGTGGGTGAAGAATAGTAATTATCATATAAGATCACATCAGAATCCAAAAAGCAATGTACCTTTTATTTAACCCACTCCATCCTCATCAAGTCATGATCACTAAATAACACAAATCAATTAATTTAATTTATTGATCATGTCGATTATATAAAATACAACAACAATTCCTACTGGTTAAATACTCTTCCATAATAGAGAATGTCATGATGCTACCACGCTCTTCCATATGCCCGAATCAATAACTCTCTTACACATAACTTGGAATTTGAATCCCACCAAATCTCCCCGACAAACACCTATAACAAAATAATAGCCTACTACTTCACATAGACAAAGGGGAATCATCTCAATTATAGTAGGTAATGAAAAACAAAACTCATCCCGAAGACACCTGAAAGAAACACACCTCGCCTAAAGACAGATGGGCATCACAACCACGCTAAAACCATCAGGAAGAGTCTTATGAAACAACTTCCTATATGAGGTATAATAGAAGAAACGATAACCATATTTCCATCCTCCAATTGTGATTTTGGGAAAGGATTCCATCCCCCATAATAATGGGTTTTTCTCATGTAGACATCAACACGTGTGGGGTGCATATAGAAATTTCAAGGAACTACATGTACATACATATATAACACTATTACCAACCATGGGGTTTCCAAACAAAAATCCATCCCACAAAATATTTATCTTTCTATTAACCCTACATGATGGTATTTACACCAGCTATAGTCACTACAGATGATGATATATGAAAGCATGTTAATAAATATCCTTTACATAAAATCCATTCAATTAAACGTTCTTAAGAATTAAATTATTTTATTCCATACCAATATATGAGAATACTAACCACAACTCACCTCATGTACAACATAACCCACACACTTCATACTACCTCTATACTTCTATAATCATTCATTAATATAATGCTTCCCAATCCTCTCACCAGATAGAAAAACTTCCAACTCACTGTCACACCAAACACATCAGATGAATAACGAACACACCTCCTGATCGTATTCCTCTTGTACATCTCATCATTCCCAATAATAAAAACACACCCAGATGCAGTCCCTCTAAACAAAAGTTTCATCCATTACACAGTTATTCTATCTATCCATATATGATTCCATTACCCTACATAAACCTCACCATACACAGAACCACACTACCAACCACAACCCCACAAAACTCAAACAAGGCACAAGGTCAAACATGACCACAAAAATTAGAAAACCTCATCAAATAAAAGAGGTGTTTTTAGATTTTACCAACAATAAATCATTAATATTATTTTATTAATTCAAGGTTGACCACAAAATAATTCAATCCATGGGAATCCATTAACTTATCCATGAATAAATTATTTGAGATATTTCCATATTAGAATCCATTCAACAGAGGATCATTAACACATATAATGCATCACCTGTGTGCAAGCCAAAACCCCCAACTACCTATGATTTCCATTAGTCTTATAAACCATCTGTCTTACAACATGGATCTATGATATATAATAAATCAACCCAATCCATATCATCATCTCCCTAACCCTTGTTTATTACTACAATACCCAAAACTATTTCCATAATTGGACTAGTTATCTTTGTTATAGGTTATATTATCTTGTAAATATCCTTAATGAAAATTGGAATTCTACAATATTAATATAGTGACACCATTACACCCACCATCCATGAAAAATTATTAAAAGAGGGATGAATGAATTCATTCATGGAACAATATTCAATCAAAAACTTCTCCTTCAATCAAAAAAGAAGATTATCAAGAAACATGAGACACTAATGAAATATAAATTCAAAGGAGGCATCAAAGAATAGGATTCCATGAGAAATTAATACACCAGGTACACCAAGAGAAAATGGAAACTTAAGAGGAATATAAGATAGTTACATAGAAGATCATGATTATAAACTCATGGAAGGGAGACTGTTTCAAAGTACATAAATGTTAGATCGCATTTTCAATTATGCAGGTGGAATATTCCAATGTCACCTTGAACCTTTGTAATTTTCTATATGATTTATTTCCATTGATGAATATTTAAACCCTCATAAATATGATAGGTATCTCATTTATGATCAAATAAAACATGATAGGGGTGAAACGGAGAAAAATGTGAAAACATTAATTTATTCACTGATGGTTGCGTCACCGACGCGAGCCACTGATGTCTCTTACTAACGGCACTCATGGATGTGACTCACCAATAAGAAGATACCAACAAGACCCACTAATTAAAATCACCAATGTAACTAAATAATAACTCTCACTGATAGCAATTCATAGATGAGGCCCATTGTATTTACTTATTATCTCGACCTACCGACACCACCAACTTATGCCAACCAAATAAAGCGACCTTCTAAAACCAAACTATTGATTCCAGCCTACTAACTCCACCGACAGAGAACAACCTACCAACACCACATACTAACACCAACCTACCAACACCAACCATCAAGCTCCAACCTACAAATGGGAAAAATGGATTTTTTTTTGAATCTCATGAAATGAGATGTTATTACCTCCTAGAACACCTCAAACCCTGTTTTATCACAATGGAATGTACATGAGTGGTTCAAGCAATTAAATTATATACTCAAACAACTCTGTTCAGGGTTATTACCATAATATTGTTCTATTTCAAAATGACATCCAATTATTGTATCTAGAGTAATATGTTTGGAAAGGAACCCAACAATTCATTCCATATATAACATATGGGAGGTTCTCATATACATAAGATTCTCATAATGGTTTATAATAATGATTTATAATAATAGTTCTAATATTAGCTATTCCATTAAATGATACTAGAAAAAAATAACCATAGTTCTCATAAAATAATATCCCATTATATTATATGAGTATTAAAAAACAATAGTATTCATGTAATAATAGTATAGGTCTATTGTCTTTGCAAACATAGAAGAATTATAATGATGATCAAAAGAAATATACTTTGTATCCCACAACTCACTACATAACTACATCCCTTCTTATACATATCATAGGTAATTCATTTTATATGTATAGGTACTGGTAAAAATGGAGGTAGACAATAGAGATGATCAATAATGGTAATCAACTAGGTCATAAAAGATCACAGAAAAAGAATATGATCATAAGAATATGAAAAAATGAGATTTAAAATAGAAAATCATACACTTCATATCACAGATAAAAATATTTATTCATATTATTAAGAATGTCATTTCATAAGATATTAATTATATTGATATTAAAGAACATGATCCATGAGTAGAAAATCTTGTTTTCAGACCACATTCTTGGCATACAAATAATGAAATATATTATTTTATTGTGGGTTGGGTTCAGTCAACATTACATTATATCTTTAGTTAATATTCAATCCAAAGTCTATGATTATTGTAAAATTCTCTTACTATACTAGGTTTAGTCCCCATCCATGACCTTATTATGTAGTGGGATATCAATCTATAGTAAATGAATTCGAAAGATATTTAATTATCGGAGCACCCATCAAACAATAAAAATATTACAAATGTTTTCAAATAGATCATAAAAAATAAATATAGTGTAACCTAAATGATGTAAATGGGGTTCTTAAACATTTATAATTTAATTATAATATAACATATCGAAAAGTTGGTTGATTATAAAGGTATTAATATAAAATAAATAACTCAATGTAAATAAATGGGTGTTATATAGTAATACGTAAATAATTATCAGCCAAATTCACTGAATGAATGAATTTGTATTTTATAAGTATATTATAACCCCATTAATGAAAAATTATATTCCCAGATGCTATCATAAATTAAAAATAACATTAAATGATCCCTATAATATTTCTTGTTGAAAATAACCTTTTCAAAATGAAATAACTAATTTGAAATCAATTATATCCAAATATATTAAAGAAAGTATTCATAAGAAATTATATTGGACCCTTTTTGAAGAAACCTAAAATCATTTAGTAGTAATGAAGTTGTGAAATTAAGTTAGTTTATTGTATGAAAAAATATTGAATCATTTCACATTTTCTATAAAAATTCAAATGTACTATATTCATAACAAGAAAATAATGTTCAATTTTATCCATTTTGTACGAAGTAATATGTGGATAAAAATGAAATTTAACATTCATAATATATCTGAAAACATATTATGATTTTATTTTGAAATGTAGGAATGGAAAAAAATTTATTTTTGAGTAAAGAGTGAAATAAAGACGATTCTCTTTGAAATATTAGTTTTTTATCTTGAATTATTCGAAATCAGGAAATGAATGAAGAAAATTTAGGGTTCATAAATAACAATTGTATATGAAATATTATTTAATTCATGAGGTTATTATACATAAATAGCATCATTAAAAACCTAATTATGAATAATTCATTTAAACATTGACATTATAAAACAAAAGCTACACCCGATGATAATCTTCATTTGAAATCAATTTATCCTCATGTATATGAAAATTTAAATTATTTAAATTATTTAAATTATTAAATTAAATATCTATAATATATTATATTATACACTTATTAAAATTTTTAGACACATTTAATTGTAATTATTTATTATAATTTTCATTTTCAGGTGTTATGTATTTCTCTTTTTCATGAATTTTGGTTCTGTATATATGATCCTTATTCATTGATCACCGTTCCATAAAATCTATATTTTTAATCAAGGAATATATATCATATATAATAATTATATATATAGTCCTCTATAAATAATGAATAGAAGAAAATGAATTACAAAATTCATGGATATGGTAATTCATACGTACTCATGAATAATGTTTTCGCCTTTTCATATATAGAATTAAAGAAAAGGAAAAAAATAATTCAATTTTATTAAATCACTATTACATAATATAGCTCAAATATATTCATTAAATATATTGATTATTACAACCAATGTATTTTGTAATTTAAAGGGGAATATCATTACTTCGTGGTGTCAGTAGTCCACACATACATGTGAGTGACATTATCATCATAGAAAAGATTGGAAGATAAGAAATTAAATATGATATTATAAATAAAAATCCTAATTTTGTAAAAAAAATATCATATATAAATATTAAAAAATATATTAATAATCCATCAATGATTGTTAGGGGAGACGAAATATATCACTATTTGGAAGTGGTAGTCCACGTGGACACATAAGCGACACATTCACATATCATTTAATTGGATAGAGAGTGGATAAAAGTGGGTACATGATAATAATAAAATTTTAATATATTGAGAATATTGGATTTATTATTTTAATATAAATAGAATTTATTTAGAAGTGGTTTATGATGAATAAAATTGAAAAATATTGGTCAAGATGATTACTTCCTCTTCTATTGGCGACATTTGGATCCTTTTTGGAGGGCCCATATAAATAGTTTATAATAAGTCAAGTACAAAAAATTGAAATTAGATAATAGTTCTGCATAGATTTATAATGTGCTAGGAGGATCAATTTCTTAAATGAAGAGGATTTTGGGGTATCATTTTACATGAGGGATAGTGGATGCACTTGAAATTTTCTAAGAGAATAAAATATAATAATGTAATTCTCATGTGAAATGATTCCAATTTGATATATATTTTATAAAAATTAGAAACATAGTGGGATATTTCCATAAAATATGGAATATAGAAGATATATTGTATATATCTCTATTATCACATCATTTGCCTCCCCCACCCCAAATAAATTGCTTTATGTCTAACCATAATTAAATAATTTTACATTAGTAACAATTCATTATTATAAATTAAATGTGCTGTAATTTGAAATTGTACAATTAAAGAAACTAGATATATAATCTATATTATAAAATAATATCGCTAAATTTTTTAGAATATACATATATAATAAACTCACAAAATGTATTGAAAAAGTATTTTTTAATAAAATATGTTTTCAATGGTATTCAATGTATTTATACAAAATAGGAATAACAATGATTAAAATGGAAATTAATATAATATTATTAAAAAAACAAATATTTCATTTTATACAATTTAACAAAAAAAATTTCATATGAAATTATTCATTGGAAAATATAATTTTCAATGAAAACCAGTATTTTTTTTATTAATACATAATATAATAACTTCTAAAATTGCTCAAAAAATTTTCATGATATAATTTGGTCTTTATAAATTAAAAAATAAAGTTCAATGTATAAATTAATTTTTTAATAATTAATAGGAAAATTTATATTATTTTCTCATACAACATTAAAATTTATTTTTATGATAAATATATTTTTATTAAATATAGTAAATTTATTAAAAATTAAGAACATTTTTAATAAATATTTGATCATCTGAAAATATATTAATATTTTCACAATGGGTTTATTCCGATTAATATCTATAATTAATGGATATGGTATAACATAATGCTATATTACGGCCCATTGATACTATGGGTTTCATTCATCACAATATATTAATAAAATTAATTTTATGTACTGATAAATATATTATAAATCATAAGGTATTACACGATCCAATCACAAATGAATGAAATTAATAATCCATGATTAATATACAGTTCTATAATTTGATATCAAAAGACTTGTATTGAAAACATAAACATTTAATGTATTGGAATCTATGATTATCCATCAAAATATGTGAAATCATCATTAGATTGGTAAAATATCATCTTTATTGTAGTAGATATAATGTAGGATTACTAATATGAATGGAAAATATAATGATACTCTCTCCATCATTGAGTAGGTTAGTATGGGTATAGGTTAGAGTTTAATTATATTCTAATAAATAATTATTTTAATTAATTTTTATTAATTAATGTTCACAATATAAAACAACTAGTTGTTTTATGTTATCTATAAATTATCATATTTTCCCTAGTATTATAAATAATGTATCATCATTCCATGTACTATGTACTTAGTGGTACATATTTCACATTCTTTTAATAACACAACCATCCCAATTTATCGTGAACAATAAAAATACATAAAAACATACTGTGAATTCTGTTTCCAAAGAATAAAACTATATATTATATCATCAAATGAATGAATCATTTAAATTGAAAAAATGACAACATTCATTACAACTACAAAAAAAATTAATATCATACATTTATTCCCATAAACTTGTACATTTTAATCTTATATAGAAAAAACATGTTTAACCAACATGATTTCATATATACTATGATGTCATATTACTAAAAATACGATAATTAGATGACCAAAATATTATATTTCAATAAAAGCAGTCTCATGTATTTTATATGTTTTACATTAGAATAATACTACAAAAGAAAAACTAATAAATCCTAAGAACTTATAAACTAAATTGCATTTTCCCCAAAATATAGTGATATATATATACTAATAATTCTTTATTATCTCCAAGAAATTCTATATACATTCTCTTTTCATATAAATATATCATGTGTAAAATATTCTTTTTAACCTTCAAAAATGTAAACATAGATGGGTGAGCGGAAAACATATGTATGTGAAAATATATATTAAAATATAATATTTATTGAATAATGTCCATGAATGAAAAACCACAGTGTATGTGGATTAAATTATTGGTAATATTTGTAAAATTTTATTCACATTGATATAGATAACTGAAACACACTAGAGTGTTGATACTCTATACATTATATCCCTTATTCACAAGTATGAAATGATAATATGAATTGAATGCATGAAACTATATTTTTACATTATTCAGTCCTACAGTTTATACCTACTCCTTTGTATGTTTAGATTTACTCATTAAATATTATTCCTAATAATCCATGTCTTCAATAAAATTTCTATAATTGAAGGAATAAACCTTAACCAAAACGTTTTTGGGAAAGAATCTCCCATAGACCATTGAATTATCTTATGAATACTTACAAATGTTTCCTCTAGAAATATAAGAATGAGCTATTGAAACTATCATTACTCCATCTATTAAATTGATCAGAATTAGAGATAGTATATAATAAATAATTTAAAATCATGATCAAATCTCAATGTACTTGATCTTTTCATCTTTAAATTATTATTCACATTAATTCTTACTTTTGAAAGTCCATATTTTATAGATAAACTTATTAATTTCCCACAAAACATGACATTTTATCATAAACATTCTTTTTTAGAATAATTTATAATTTCAAAAATCATCTTATAATATTATTCTATATATTATTCAATTTCCAATTTCGGAAAAAAATTATAACTGACCATGTAAAATTTTTTAATACTCTAATTTTCTCTAAAAATAATGAATAAATGATGACTTTAATATTGAGAATCCTACTCAATTCAATCATTGTTTTTATGTGGTCAATGATTTTAGAATTTCAATATTAAAATTATAAATCATGTTTTCTACAAATATTAGTTTTAATAAACTACTCAAAACTTCCTCAAATTTTAATAATTTTTTTAAATGATTCATTTGTAACATTTTATATATAATATTATCGTGTGATTAATATTTTTATATAAATTACGTTCAAAATATCCTTCAAGAAAATCCTCCATAAATAAATATTATATAAAAATTCCATTTCTAAAATTTTCTTATGAAGAACTATATATTCTTATTTAGGATAATGTTATACTATTCTATTTATAGAGCTAATTTAAATGATCTCATAATTTGAATTGATAATAGTAAAAATAAAATGGATCTCTCTAAAACACATCATGGATTTTTTATTATAAATCCTCACAAAATACTCCCATTATCTGATAGTATTTTAAAATTACAAAATTTTCAATTCAACATTATACAAAATATGTTTTCAGAAATAAAAAATAAAAATATTGTAAAATCATGAGTATTTATCCTGAAACGTTTTTCTAGAGACGTCATTCATGATAACTATATGAGGTAAAATCATTCTGTTTCTCTAATTCTTGTAATATAATCCATGAAAACCCATATTAGAAATATTTTCTGATAGACTCTAGGTTTATTATTTTTACGACCTCATATATTCATATATCTTGTAATGAATTAAAAAATTCTATGGTTTGATCATTATCAAATCCTATATCTTATAACGGTTGTAATAATATATTTAATTAACATCAAATATATCTTTCAAGTTAAAATCACAATGATTTAATGATAAATATCTTCATATTGAGTATTTATAATGTCTCTATATTTTATTACTATTCAAATTAATGATATTATGGAGAAGAAACCTAATCACACATTAATAATTTATTTATTTCACGGATTAATTAACAAATTTCAAAAATAGTCACATATTAAATGGAATTAATGGAATTGTGTCTGGAAGACTAGAAAAATAAATATCTAATTTAATAATAATAATGAGTATTTATAATGAATAATTATTTTGTATACCATATTTTATTAATATCCTAAGAGATAATCATATTCGTAATCCTTGGAATTGAAACATGTGAAGGGGTACACTTGAATTATAGAATAGGATACTTATCAACTACTAATAATTGATAGATGTTAAATATATTGATCAAAATTATATTGGGAGTAATATTTGATAAAATAAAATTGATAATATAAGTGAAAAATAATTACTCATCATTAAGTATCATGATATAGTAATATAAAACCAATGAAATGTTATAAAAACCATGTCTTAGAAGTGAATAACAATCAAATATCAAAACATAATAATATAGAATATATTTAGGAGTTTAAATGTCATAATAACATGGAATGGAATGAAAATAATTAATATTTTTTAAAATTAGTAAACCGTAAAAAAAATAATATCATTGAGAACTAATACAGGAATATACACCATTTAATATTTTGAAAAAACAGTTTCATTCCAATCCCTTTAGTTTTTGAAAAAAATCCAATTCTTTTGACAGATTATGTTTTCATATTATATTAAATCATATCCTTTAAATTAGAGGGATATATAATATCCCATACTTCATTACTCAATCATATGAGTTCTTATTGTAATTCAATTATTCATTTAATAATATATTACCCTTCTTAATAATAATTGGATTCATAAGAATTTCAAATTTTTCACAAAAAAAAATAACAATCACTAGAAAACAAAAAATGATCAGTTTATAATAATTTATATCAATTATTGTTTGAAATAGTAAATTATTAGATAATAATCCTCTGTAAATGATAAAGAAATCACAAATATGTTTTTATATAAAAAATTATTTTAATATTATTATAAAAAGATTTACATTTTTAGTAAAATTTTAATTTTATCCATAATAAATTTGAAGCATATAGAAAATATATTTGGAAGGAAAATTTATTTTGGGATACATTGAAATGAAATTTATTATATGTAGAAAGGATATTTTCATAATAATAATATTATATCATTAATAGAAAAAGGCTGTGAAATATTTGAAAATACCTTTATGGGGAAAACCATATTGTAAAATGGATATAAACAACATGGTTTAAAAATAAAGGGTAATATTTTCATTATTTAAGATATCAAAAATATGAGTTTTTAAAAAGGAAATGAGATAAAACAGATAGTTAAAAAATAATAATGAATGATGTGGTATGTGTAATAGTGGTAATTATAATAATAGAGTGAAAGATAGGATAACTAATATCTTTTGTATGAGTTGATACCACATACATTTAGGTGGGTGTAGAAAATGGAATATTGGTATTTTATTGTCGACATGACATACCATTATGTTTTAACATTTTTATTTTATTATATTAAATCTTGAACAAGTGTTTTAGGATCTTGTGAATGGAAGATGGAATGTTCTTTCAAGTGGAAACCTATAGATGAATTGATTTTCTTGTTTCTATACTACATAGTACAATGACCCTCGTAAATAAAAAAAATGACTTATCATTTCATGTTATATACACTTATTATTTTAACTCAATGTTACAAGTGTATAGATCCCAATAAAACTAAACAATCATTTATAAAATTCTGGTAACAAAAGATCTATGCAACTTGAATGGTGATAAAAGGGTATATCCCCAACCAACTGAGATACATTAATGAGTTATGAAATCCAATTAATATCTCAATATAATTTCCTAGTTGTATTTTATCCATTATTAATGAAATCGGTTTAAATATAGGAAAAAATTGATCAAAATATATGGTAAGGTAAGGAATAAGTGGAAATGAGGAATCCCCCAATAAGGGAATCATAGATCTTATGGAACTGACTTTTTGAAAATATTTGGTTCTCCATTCTCTCAATAAAATTAGTTTTTTATCCCCTCAACAAAATGACCATTAAATTAAATTTTTTCTCAATCCCTGACACCTACATATATAATTTAAAAATTGAGATATTTTCATTCCAGCTCCCAGAAAAACTTGTTCCCTAACAAACATGTTTTTTGATAGTAATGAGTTCTTTTAAACACCCACCCTATATTCTGACATTATTAATGAATCATTGGTCCTGTAATTATTTCATAAATGCCTTTCATGTAAAATTTTAGATGGCTAGGGTACCCTTCGGTTAACATATCAAACTCCCACCTAAATGATCTATATAGTCGACCTGCTTTCTGATCCCAATTTCACTATATAGATTATTGGTAGCACATAACTAATATACACATACACACAAATGATTCAAGATATATGATTTTATAAAATAGGTGATTTTCTCACATATCAAAATGATACAATGTAGATCCTTTTTTCATATATATGAATGGTAAGATATTGTCAATTTTCTCACATTAGTGATTTTCTCCTTCTATATGTTGTAAAAATATCACCAAATGAGTATTCCATTAGCTCGGTCATTTATCAAATCATTTTAAAACTGAATTTGAAACATTTTGTTTCTTAGTAATCACGTGACATAGTATGATACCATATTGAGTGGGTTTTATTAACATATTATAATGTATCTCCTCCACTAATATTATTTAGTGAAAATGAAACCATAAATATTCATAAAAATAGTTCTAGTTAATAATAACCCATGATTCACATTCATGGATAATACACCTATTTACATGATTATTCATGAAATTACAAAAAAAATTATAGAGGACCATTACTGTTTTCTCCTTAGAAAATACTGGACAGAGTCTTTTGAATTCATGAATGATCATCAAAGTATCTCTTAAAGATCACCCAATTTAAAAATCATATTTATGAAATATACATTATAACAAGAGGAAATGAAGCATAAAAAAGGTGGAGATAAGATTCTAGTAGTGTTATTAACAGAGATACATAACTATGAAATGATCACTAATTTATGACAATATTAGAATGATATTTGAAATCCATAACCAAATAATCAATTTAAAAAATATTGAGTCATGTCAAAAATATTTGATGTTCATAATACATGAATCATAATGAAATAAATGAAGAAGATACATGATAGAATAATGATTCCATTAGACATAGAATTGTATAAGACACATATTCCATGAAAATCACATGTTAAGGATTTCAACAATGACATTCATATCATCTTAGGCTTGGTCAAATCACCAATGTACCCAATTCGGGTATGAGATTACAAATCATGTACCACCATTTTTGGAATGGGGTTAACCTCCTTTAAACCCTATTATTTTTGGTATTTGGTCAACCACACATGTACGCTCTTAGTTTGGGAGTTGGATCACCAAAATGTTTCCATATTATTTTAGGATTGTGATATCCTCCCACATAACCTATTTTTCAGTCATGGGATTACCTCTCATTAACCCGTTAAGATCATATAACATTAATAATAAGTCAATTAAATATAAATATATATATATATATATATGTCCCACCCAAAGTAAAATAAAAATCATATATATTTTTTCCACAATATCAAAATAAATTAATTTTATCACACCCCTTGAAATGTAATGGGTATCATAAACATGTCATTAGATTATAACAGGGTGAAAAGAACCATCCTTAACAATAATTCAATCATTTCATCATTGTAGAACCCGAGGAAATGGAAGTATATTTCATATGAATTCTAACATATTTTAACACAAGGAATTGAAATGGTTTTTATTAAAAATATTTTCACCGTAAATCATCAATATAATTAATTAGAATAGTATCCCTGGTTTATATACCCAACAATGAGTATATTTCATGAATAGATGGCATCATATATACAAAACTGTTTTAATGATATATTATAACTTCTCTTGAGAAAAACTATATATATAAATATATATATGCAAATTCATTTTTTAAATAAAATATAAAATTTTCAAAATAAATTACACAGATAATAAATTATAGAACATATACGAGAAGATTTAAATCATTGAAAGTTTAATTCAATTATAAATATTATTTATATTTTTCTTGATAAAAAATTTATTCTTTTACATTTTTGGAATAAAATTCAATAGGGATTTGTTTTGAAATGTATAAGAATATTTCTTTAAAAAAATTAAAAAAAAAACGTGGTTATTTTTTTAATAATCCATCATATGATATTTAATAAAATTGAAACATTTTTTGAAAACATGGTTTTGGAAGAAGTGTGTTTTTGTAAAGAAAAAGTAAATTTTCATCAATGAATTATTTTAAACTTGTTAATAAATAAAAAAATGAAATTAAGTGGAAATTTAATCTCTATACATTACCATAGTATCATAAAATACACGACTTATATATATATTAAAATATTTAATAATCGGATTCATAGATATAAATTATCCTGATAAAATATTATATTTTAGGGTAAACTCATTACCACATTTGTAACATTGAAACATAATCCCAATGAAAGAAAGAAATAAATTATTCATATTATATAATTAAAATAAGTATGTTCTTAATATAAAATTTAAAATACTATGTATATACATAATAGAAAATAAATTAATGGTTAATTTGTATATATCTCATTAAAAAAAGAGATACAATAAATAACATAAAATAATTTTCAGTTTCTTTTGTACTTGTTCGAACCTCCTATATAATAATTTTATTTTTAATTTAAATATATTAGAGTAAAAAAATATATAAATAATACAACATATTATATAATTATTTAATTTTATTACTTTTTTATTAACAATTCAAATTTTATGTCGCGTTTTGGGTAATAACCGCTATATATTTCAAATTTGTTTTATGTTTTAATTTTCCTTCATCTTAATTTGATCATGGATCCATAATCTATATAATAATAAATATAAAAAATTTATTATATTTATAAATAATCATTACTTTTAATATTAATCATGAGAAACTTTTTTATAAATGATGAATGTTACGATCATAGAGGTGATTGGTCATAGATACCCCTGAGTAACATTTTAATTTTTCAAATATTATTATCAAAAGGATGTAAGTAATTTATTAACATTTATGAATTATTATAATATTATAAATATCATGGTTTTTTATTAAATATAATTGTAAATATCACTGATTTATTGTGGTGATGAAAATATAGTCACATAACTTCATGAAGGCGGTAGTCTGCACTTACATGAATGACTTTATCATCATTCAGTGATTGAATAAGTCAGATATAAAATGATATATTATCATATTATATTTTAAAATTTTTTATTAAAATAAAAATAATTAAATTTATATAAAATATATTCGTTAAATGTTTCCATACTATCTTTCATGTAATGCGTTAGTGAAACAAAATCACACCATTTGATGAGGTGGTAGTCTGTCGTGCACATTAGAGACATATTCACATTATTAATTGAATTAAAAAACAAAATTTTATAGATTCTGTACCGAATCCATAGTTATAAGTATGTCTTAAATATCATATATATAATTTATATCCATCTTCATAAAGAAGAATGAATAGTGTGAGTTGAAAAAATAATAACATCGTTTAAGAAGGTGGTAGTCCTCCGTACACATGAATGATGATTTTATAACAATTTCATGGGATGTAAAAATGGTCTGAAGTGGTTAAAAGGTAAAAAATAATCTCAAAATCTATAAGATAATTATTATTTTTATATAATAATGGTTTTAAAATAATTTATGGAGTTGGATGAAGATATAATATAAAAACACTCATGGATGAATGGTACATCTTCATTGGGATCCCTTCATATGATTTCACCAAAATGCATCAAACTTTTAATTTATACCAAATATAATTAATAAATAATGAAATGATGAATGTTTTATGTAATTTTATGATGACTTTGATGATCGAATAAGTTTTTTGTGTGAGTAAGATAGGAGAGGGTGGAGACGATTATATGCGCGGTGTGGGGAACGATTGTAATTTCTAAGAAGAAAAAGGTGTAGCAATGAATTTCTCAGGAAAAATGGTCCAAATGATTTATAATAAATAATTATACATATTTGCGCACTATATTCCCATCATATTATTATTGTACAAGCTTATCATTAATTTTAACCATTATCATTATAGGTTACCCCCCTCGTAAACTAGTTTTTACCTAAACCATGGACGTTAATTTTTACTATTTTAACTATTATATTCGATATTAAAATAATTTTACATTATTATGTAATTAAATAACTATGATTCAAACTATATAATAAATTTCACAAAATTTCATTCCTAGTTGTGGAAAATAATTATGTACAATTATTCTCATAGACGGGTTGAGAAAGAATGTTTTCAAAGATAAAATCTTTAAATCATCAAAATGTTATTTATCCAATTTAAATATGAAATTGATGAAAATAACCAATATTATATTTAATTAATATATCATTAAAATAATTTTATTTTAAAAAAATTAATAAATATAATTTCACAAAATATCTGATTAATATTTAATGGATGATTTCAATTAAATTTTTTTAATTGTCACAGTTCATCAAATAAATATATCTTTAAAAAATTTAACAATTTTCGAAAATATAATATTTTTATTTTGATTATAAAAATTATTTTTAATATTTAGAAAAATATTATAATGATATAAAAAATATTTTTAGAATCTATGTTAAAAAAATGTCATAAAAAGTTCCTTTGAAAAAGGATTATTTATGAATAAACATTAATTTGGCATTAGTTGTTATTTTTTATACACAGTTTGTGAATTTTTATATTCTTTCTGAATTAATACTGTATAAAATTCATTAATTGAACTATCTAATAGTCGTTTGATAAATTAAATGACTGAAAGTACATTTGTTTTCTGAAAAAAAATATATTTCATCAGCAAATAATTAAGTTTATTTTCATATAATGTTGTTTTTTATTTGTAATTAATTTGAAAACAAATAATTAATTATCATTATATTTTTAAACCATATATTATAATTATTTTTATGTATTATTTACACCTACAATTCAAAATATTAGGGGATAATTATAATATTAAATAATAATATTTTATTAATATATATTGTTTTGTTTAAATTCAGGGCTACATCAAACACATCAAAAAAATGTTTCATGTCATGAATGATAAATTTTTGTTATTTGTAAATATAAATATAAAAAATATTATATTTATTTGTAAAAAATATATATTTCACGGTATTACATCAGCGATCATGGGAGGTGCAACATCGATCTTCAAAAGAAGTTGTAATCCCATATTCATGTGCAGAATCTATTCTCAGATGGCAATCAGCATATTGATGGATATAAGTCTTATTAATGGGAATCATCAATTAAAATTGATTAATAGGTTAATAATAATATCAAATTCAATTTCATAGTTTTTAGCATGATTTAAATGAATTTCCCTGTATCATCAAATTCAATAATCAAATCAGACTCTTTTTCACAGGTGACAATATTAATTTTTATCCTGGTGAAAATAATAAAATAAATGATCCAATGGAGGATTGAAGAATAAATAATATTCAACCATAGTATCATAATTGAATCTTATTTTATTTTAAGGGTTATATTTTTGAGAAATCCATATGGAACAGTTGATTGATATTGACCATGATAGGGGACGCTTTCTTTTTATAGAACAAAAAATTTTAAACTCATTTTGGTAATATTAAGATGGTTTACATATACATATACTACCCCTTTTTTACATTTTGAGGATACATTAACTTTTTTGTATGTATGATTGATCTAGTATAGTATTATATGATTTTCATTATTGTTTCCATCTAATGGTTCATTTGAGGACACTTATAGTCAATTTTTTTTGCTTGATGGCGGGTCAGTTTGTTCTTATAGTAATTCAAAATAGATTCACCAATGGGAATATTCATTTTCAATCCCCATACATTAATAGTTAGTCATCATTTATGAATGGTATATCTAATTGTTACGCTCTGAAAAAGGCCATACAATAGTCACTTGGTCAATACCTTTATGCACTCATGGTCATTCAAACCCTTTTAAATACATTCGATATAACTAAAAATGAAGATATTTTCACATTAAATTTCATTGAACTCTCTATTATAAAAAAAATTTGTAGATCCATGATACTAACAACAGAAATTTAAATGAATTTCCAACCCCAAACATATAATTTTATTACAACATTCTATTAATATCAAATTCAACTATAGATATCCCAATGTCATACATTTTTCATTAAAATAAAAATTTTACAAATAAAATAATTTTATTTCACTAAATAGATATGGAATATTGTTTTATAATAAAGAAACATCATACTCCCCCCCACATTTTCATTATCATTCATGGTAAATAAACCTCATTTTATGTATTTTTTTACAAAAAAAAGAAAATATGTTGGTCACCGACTTTGATTCAACCTTATTTACTCAAATTAATGGAAATCATCCCATCATTACATTAATAGAATGAAATTACACTTATAGAAATTCACCACAATTCCAAATGTCAATACATAAAATAGTCCATTTCAAGGATGAAAAACTAGATAGACACATGTATAATTAAATCTATATCATTGGGAAAAATGATATCAGTCTTACCGAGGATCCCCAAACCAATGTTCCACATCCAACATTGTCAATACAAATCCAAATAATTTATGGCAAATCAATTATTCCACTATTGACATGGGTTCAACATCCACCAAATAGAAATGATCTCATTTTTTACACTAAAAGAATAATTTATTTTTGTTAGATTCATAATGTTTTGGAAGGTATTGTTCAATGAATAAATTGTTTCTGGATTTATATATAGATGGTCACAAAATATCCTTTTTAGACACTCATTGTGTGATCAGAATATCCCATATTACACCAGAATTAAATGACATATATTAAATATTTTTAATATGGCTACAAATGGGGTTTCTAGTTACACCGACTATGTAAATGGGTTCATTTCAGGCATAAGAATCATGGAGTTAGTGTTTCAATTTCATTGGAATGTAACCTATCAAAATTCATTTTAATAATATTAATATAATATCTCAATAATGTCAAGATAAAAAGTAGAAATCACTCATTCTTCAGAACATCATACATCATGAAATTCACAAGGCATTCATGAAATTTCATTTTGGTAGGATACAACATATTCAAGAGATAGAAAAAGAAATTAATATACTAACAAGAGAAGAATAGATTTAAAAAATTACGAGCATTTGAAAAATTTTGGCTTTCATAATGAGAACTAATTAAATAAAATATAATGAATATAGAATTTCAAATCTAATATTACCCACAAATAAAACACATCATTGTATCTAATTCTAAATAAGAGGGTGTAAGAATCATTTCATTCATAAGGGATTTTTATTTTTGAAATTTATGTATTTTTTGTGGGGTTGTATGAGTATTTAAAATAGGATAATTTATGTACATCTAATTGAAATGAATTTTTTTTTGTAAATTTTGTTCAATATTATAGAGTTAGATATAAATATTAAATTATATTAAAAATAATCATGATACAGAATGAGGTAGTAGTATCTTGACTGAAAAATCAGGCAAAGGCTGCTATCAAAAGTTTTAAATCTTATTAAAATGATTTTAATATATTATAAATATGAATATAGATACATATTAATATACGTATTCCTATATTTATTAAACTTAACCAATGTATATTCCCCCACATATAGTAAACAGGAATAAAAAATAAAGAGATGTGAATAATTGAACACGGAACCCCCTACTATAGAAGATTAGAAAACTAAATTATATCTAGATGGAGCTTCCATTTGTTTTCATTCGGATAGATCCATGGATACTCAGTTACAGTTCAAAGTAGTTGAATGGAGATAAAATTTGAATTCAATTATTCAATTTAAACATGTAATGAATCCAAGGATTCATTTAGAGATATTTTTATGAATCAGTACCTAGTAAATATACACCTTGATAATTTTAGATGTTTTATGAATCCATCGTCAATATATTAATTCATACTAGATAAAATCATAGAAATAAAAAATAGTAATTGTAGATTGATGACCTTAATTATATATTCATAAATACATTAGTAAGTGTTTACAAAATGATTTAGCTTCCTTGGAGGGTGATAGTATCTAGGAACATTAATTTCCTCTCAATATAATGATTCATTCTTTTCAGATTAAAAATTAATGTAATGTTTTCATTTCCAACTTACAAAAAACGCTATTTATCTTCACCATCAAAATATTGAATGTTATTATGAACTTGTATATGAATATAAAAGAAAAAAACTTCAATTGATAGTGGTATAGAATCATTATATAAATCACTTGAATGAGCCAATTTTGGATAATAGAATCTGTAAATCATTTGGATCATTCTTCATATGTCATGAAATTATCGTATCATTTTTTAATTATTTCACCTGATTAACATAACACTAGATATATTATATCTAATGTAGAACTAAAGTAAAACTTAATTTCTTTTATTTAAAAAAATATTTTATGTAGATCCAATCCAAATGGAAAGACATTCAAGAATCAACTTATAAGGAGACGTCCCTATGGGTGTATTGTATGTAGTTTTGTTACCTCATAGTGCTGCATCAAATAGAATAGACCATTCAATTCATGATCCTAAGAATTTCATTTGAAAATCATTTCTACCACTATATTAGATTTTTCATCCATCCCACTAGAGTATGGGTGGTAGGTTGAACTAATTTTATAACTACACACTTAGTTCTCTATTAAATTATCGAATATATATATAATTAAATGGGTTCAATTATATATAATGAATGATCGAGGTACTACTAACCAATAATATAATACTTTCATAAAAAAAATTATCCACACTAGTAGGATGATTTCTAGGCATATCCACATTCATAAAAAACATGAACCCATTCTCCAAAATCAATATTATATAATATTTTTCAAAAAAGGGTCTGAATGTACCATAAAATCCACACTCCATAAATTGTGATAATAAATACCTAGTACTATTTTTTGTGGTAGATCCTTACTTATAATGACATTACCAAGAATATGGAACTACTCAATGCTAATGAAAAATCTGCATGAATCCTTGAATATTGTTAGATAGTCGAACTCATCTTGTAAAACCATATTATTTGTTCATTATGCTCTATGTTTTCGATAAAATGTATTGAATGATAGCTCCCAAAAACAGGTTTTACATCTTCTTCAATAAAAAAAATCCTCAAAATTACATCTATATATCTCATTAAAAATAGTGTACCTTCCCAAAAAGTATACATAATCTCGAGGAAGAAATTATTCATTTGGTTGTTAGAAAATTACATTGATATAATTACATCATCACGAAAGATAAGAATGTAAGAAAACCATGGATATTTTAATATAGAAACATCATTAATATTTTTATCGAGAAAAATAAAATTTAATCTCTCTTTGGACTTCATGTTGAGTACTAGAATGCCAGGAAATATTACCAACTACAACATTTTCAACACCATAGTTATTATTTGAAACTGATTCGTATAATTCATAGAGTAGACATCATCTAATCCATATTTATTTATTTTGTTCTGTAGAAATATGATAATTTAGAGCTGAATGATACAAAAATACAATGAATTTTTATCCAATGAAATTATTCCTTAACATCTCCTCTAAAAAATTCAAATCCAATTGTTCTTTCTCAATTATTTTGTATTTTTTGAAACATCATCAAAAGTATACCATCCGATAATGCAAAAAAATCATCTTTTATTTTATTTTTCATAAAACATATACCTTATAAATTTCAATAGAATCACACCTACTTTGAAAAGGATATTATAAATATGAGGTTTTAATAATGCATGGAGATGAAATATTTTCTGTATTAAATTTAATGTTGACGAATGATTTATCATCAGATAAAGATGTTTTTTCTTCAACAAGTACTTAACATAGGGGATTGTTTTTTAATAAAATAATTTAATTATTATTTTGTAAGACACAATATGTCATGAAATATACTAATTCCTTTGAAATATTAATTTGGATATAGTTTTATAATTGCCTCTATTTTTTTAGTTTCTAATTCAAATCCATTATTGGAATCCTTGTAACCTAACACAATTTATTCCGTTACCATGAACAGAAATTTCTCCCAAGTCAAGATATTATTAGTCTCAATACACCATTTTAATGTGGTGAACCGAATTTTCAAACAAGTTTTAAAATATTAACATACTATGGAAATTTAATCCATGAATAAGTCATCAAAAATATAAATCATGTCAAAAATATTATCCATCATACACCACTGAAATGTTGTATCAGAATATAAAAAAACCAAAGGTAATTCTTCGATGGGAAATTTTCATTATTGGATTGGTGACCATGGGTTTTTCAAGGCCTTCTAGGGTAATGGAAATATTTTTGTCCCAAATTAGCATCCCAAAAGAAGAGAAATATGTTACATTCCAACCTATTAAGCTTGTAGTCAACTAATGGATTTTTAAAATGTTATGTCTATGTAGTAGAGTAAATTTTCATATTATATATACATATGAAAAATTTGTTAATTCATTTTTCAATTTTCTCGTTATTTTCATGGTTCTCATCATCACACGAATCATTTTGGAGAATACATGAATAAGGGTTCACCTAGTTCTTAAAAAATGGGAATATTATTCATTCAGCAATAATGATTATCACTTATTCCTAGTGTAATTCCTTCATATTTTTTTATTTATTATTTAATAATCCACCCTAGGTTTACAATCGGATGACAAGAGAATTCTATACATATTAAATGTTATAGATATACATTTAATATATATAAATAACATACCAATAAAATACATAATCTTTTTTAATATACCAAGTAGGATAGTCTTTTAGAATTCATAAATTTGGAAGAAATTATGATATGATGAGTTAAAGACTCTCCTAAAATGAATATTTTAAATTGGTTGGTATAAGTGTGAGCATAAAATTCGGTGGTTCTTGGTTTTAGGGGAGAAACATATTTCTAGGAGTTCTATGATCCACTTGTATACTCATAATATTTTTTGGGAAAAAAATAATTAACATTATAATGATTATTATCAAACAAGTACTCTTCATGTCAATAGTGATTTAGTAACGTTGAAATATATTATATATATAATATTCATCTAGGTGATCCATATATTCTCCTTAAAATTTATCTAGAGGTTCATTTTTGATGGTTGAAATAATCCATATTATTGTATCTTTTGGTTACACATGTGAACCATTAATCTCCTTAAGAATCACCGAAAAAATCTATTCCTCTTATAATGAGATTATATAGCTTCTAATGGTTCAAATTTTCGAAAGAGGATGAATTTAGTGGGTTTTTATTTGTTCAAAAATAGTGAATTCAAAAATCTATTCACCAAGGTGAAAAATTAAATTTCTTTTTAAGAAATTAGTGAAATACAATCCTGCAGCATGAAAAGGGCCCACCATTAATGATCCTTAGTTATAGGTAACATTTCAAATCCAAAAATAAAATTTCAATTTTCAAATAGAGCATTCCTACTCCCATAAAAATGTCCAATACCCTACAAACTAGTTGTGAAATGGATTGATATGAATGTCATAACTGTACATTTTTTGGTCAGGAACACCTAATAAGAAGTGTTGGAATAGGAGTAAGGGAATAATATTAAGGATTCCTCTAATATTACGAGGATAGTTGAACTGGAAAATTTTATCTCTAATAGTTGGAGGAATTTACATGATCAATTGTTCATGAAGTATGGAAAGTATCCAATTTTCAAAGCACCAGATCAACCCAATATTGGTTTTACATGGAAAATTATTCCATAATTTTTATGTGTGGAAAAATTATTTTAATTTAATTCAAATAACCACGTATTCAAAATAAGTCCACAATGAAGTGATTAACATTTTTTAGATTCATAATATAATTTATGAAAATTAAATTGTACATAATACTGATTCACTATTTTTATTCTTTTTTGAAATTGGATGATTTGGGAAATGTCCCATGCTAGTAATTTTATCACCTCATAATCGTTATCAATATTTTTAATTATAGTATTTAACAATATATTTCAGTCATTACATTATAATTTTTAGATGTAAATAATTTCAATTTATAGAATATAAGTGTTTATTTTTTTATTTTTCGAACCAATCAACATGCATTTTTCTGTTTGAAATTTAATATATCATTTGTTTTGGTGAATATTTGGGATATTATAATAGCTTCCGAATGAAGTTGGAGAAATTTCTTAGTTGTGACTAATATAGAATTATACCTTGTATTTTTATCAGTAGTTTTAAGAAATTATCTATTTTATCTATCTCATGAATTTCATCTAAATTTCCACACGTGTAACTCAAGATTAGTAAATCAGTAATCTTATTCTTCCATATCATGTTTTTTTCATATAGAGACCCCATAATTTTTTCAATGTTAATGTATATTCATTTTCTAGACTAGAAGGATTATCCAAAAATTACAGATGCAATTACTGAGTTTTTTATTTGAATGAATTAAGAGAGGGAGTTCTCAACACTCCCATGACTCTCCAAGAATGGTTAGGGAGATTATTTTAGCATTTTATGTAGTTTCTGGGGGGTTCGTCATTTGTTTGAAATTGTGGAAAATATGATGAAATATTTTCATTTTAAAAAACATTATAAGGCAAGTGACAATTACGGAAATATGACTGTGAATGTCAGAATATCCCACAAATCTAAAATTTTTCCCTATGAGGGTGTTCGGTTGTTCAGTGTAAAATATAGAATATTGCAAATCAGATTGGGAATGAGTGATTATTCATTCCTAAAAAATATCAACATTTTTGAAGATTTTTTTTGGATTTAGTGACAAAAAAATTTAAGGTATGTTATATATCATGATTCATTTTACTTAATAAATTTTACAATAAGATAATGTTAACTAATGTTTGGTGGTATGGTATGATACTAATATGGAATATATTCATGGGAATTATTTTATTGCACTGGTATTTGGGTCACTCCATAATATTCCTATTCAATCTATCCAAATATTTATTGAACATTTGTCCATCATCATGTAACTATCCATTTATCTGGTGTATAATTATATAAATTAATCTTAATAGGTAAAATTTTATAGGAAATTAATTGTATTGTTTATAATATTAATAAAAAATTTACTCATTAATTTTCTAGAACCAAATACGTTCATTTAATTTTTTTATAAAATGGAATTTTTATAGAATTAAATATTTTTCACTTAGTAATATAATGGAATGTTACTTTATTATTCTATATAAGGCTCCAATGAATTCAAATGATATTTAATAATTAAAATCATGGTAGGGTAAGAGACTGGATAGGTGGGATTGCATAATATATTAGTTTTAATAACATGAGATTTTCAAAATTCAAGAGGGGTTGGTTGGAATTTTACCCTCCTACAACACTATAATCCATTATCTCTTTAGTATTTCATTTATGAATTGTTGTGGGTTGAAATTTGTAGCTTATTTTAGGTAATGAAATTTTATATTTTTCAAATCATTATCAAAATTTTCTATTAAAGTATTAATCTTGAGTTTTAGAGAACTGATATTTTTTTGATATTAGGAATAACATATTCTAGGTTAATATTTGAAGAATTAGTTTCCATTCACTCCCTATTAAAATTTTTTTACCTGTTGTTTTTATTATTACAAGATTTAAAGTTTCATTAAATGGAAATTAGGCTAAAATTTTGTTTCTACCATGTTATTACATGGTTGAAGAAAAATTAAATATTTTCAAACACTACAGAAAACAAGAATCATAGTGAGTAGGAACTAGAAACTATGTAACATTTTTAGAATAAGGGTATATCTATTGGTAAATGTAAATTTTCTATTGTAAAATTTTTTTACCATCAAATATTCTTTTTTCCCTAAACTGTTAATAAAAATCATATTTCTAAATGATTATCCAATAGAAGAAATAGTTTTATTTTAGTTATAATAAAACATATTGATAATATATATGATGCGATTTGTGTTTATTAATGGAGTCTTGTAAAATATATTTCTATTGGAAATGATATTAAAATTTTATAATATTTATTTATAAATTTAATTATAATAAATATTATAATTTATTATACATATAAAAACTACATTTTTTTATTTATCATTAAAAATTCGTCTCTTTGAATTAATAAAAATAATAATATTTACACTATTGTTCAAAAATTTAAAAATGAATACATTAACAATAAAATTTATTTCATAATGAAAGACAACATATTTATGATTCACCCCCTATAGGATCCATCACCCTCATTTACTAGTGAACCATTGTGCACCAATTCTAGTAAGCCAACTCAAGCATGAGAATCCCATCCAAACTCTAAGACTAGGGAACCAATTCTAATAATATCATAGCCTTAAACACTATAGAAGAAACAACCTATCTATACCCAAGTACTAGCGAGCCAGCACCTACGCCAGTGAGAAACCATAAAGAGCTACAATAACAAAACCTTCAGATCTAATATCTCCACCTCACATAACCAAATTGAATCCCAAAATTTATTTGTCTATAGTACCCTCATGTAATATTTATTCAACTCAAATACTAGTGATAATCCTCTTGTTACTGTTATGTCACACCTTTCACCTCTTATATATTCATCAAAAACAACCAAATTGCATACCCACAAGGGATTTCAATATAATTTCATGAATAAAATCCATAATAAAAATAAACATAAATATAAAAAACTAATTTTCAAAGTGATTGTATTTGATCATCTCTGTTGACATGTAATGAATATGATAAAATGATATACTTACCCAAATAGGTACTCATATAGTTTATTAGTTAGAGATTCCATAGTTTTTCTTAGTAAAGCTTCTCAAGTGACGTTTGAATGAATTATTAGAGAATAAGTTGATGAAATTAGAGTGAATTCACATTTATGAGAACACACCTTTATTTATTGGTGTTTTATGAAGGGTTTTTACTGTTAGGCTTATGGAATTATAATTTATTAAATTTAGCATCCATTATAAAGAAATATCTAGGCTATACTCTAGTTTACAGGATAAGAACAACTGAAAAACCATTCACATGGTTTCAGTCACTGATTTTGATCAAGGATTCTTTATCATCGATGGTAACTCCATGCTTAATATTTCATTGTGTCGATATTGGTTTGAAATCAAGGATTCAAATTTTGGAAAGGATAACATAGCTATGATGGCTAAATTGAAGTCCCCCTTATTTATAAATATTGGTGGAGATGTGTCCAGTGATCTTGGGGAGGTGTTAATTTTTTTCAACCAATGTAATTGAATGAAAATATAATAAACGTGTGAGGAGAAACAATTACTCACTAATATAAGGGATTTCAATTAATGGGTAGAATATCAAACAACTGGGTGTAATAAAACTACATGTAGTCTAACGTACTAAAAATCAATATTTTTTTGTCGAATACTGAATGATGTTCAAAAGGTGAATCAAGACCACATAGGGGTTCTAATATATTTTATAGATATCTTATCAAGCCACTAGAAGATTATGATGAACCATCAATGATTCTACATGATGGTCTACAATATGTTTTCTATAAATATAATTTAGTGAAAATAAATGATGGAAAATAATGTTTAACTAGTTATTGATTTTATGTTTATGGAATAATTATTTTATGAATGGACCCAAAAAAATTTAAGGAGGAATTATTCATCCAAACATCATTCAATCATTCAACAAGGGAAATTTGGACCACAACACATCAAATGAGTCAGACTAAGAGGAGCATCGTTTTTATAAAGGAATTTGATCACTTCTTTATAGATCAAGAAACGACAACTAATATTCTAGTATTATCTCCATCATCTCATTATGTTCATTTCTTTTATGAATTTTTAATGAATCAATATCTTCTAAAATATTAATAGAAGTGTTTTTGATCATGTGATTTTAAATCAGTTTTCTTTGTAATATAATAATAGGTAAATGTGTATATATTTAATTTTATTATTTTAGGATTTGGGGGGTATTAATCATTTTAAATTCCATGTCATTAAAACCCATTTTGAATCATATTTATCATCATGTTTATCTATATGAAAATTATATACTAATTTGAATATTTTTTTAAATGTATTCTAGAATGATTTCATAAAATGAAATTTTATAAGTTGTGTATGATATCATGGTTTTATATTTTATATGTAAAAGAATATTCACACTCAACAATGTATTAAAAGGAATTACTTCATGCTGTAATATTTTGGAATTTTTATTGGGTGTATCTATTATTAAATCTTTGTTTGCTGGTTTTTTTCATGGGTTGACTATTAATTTGACTTGTTGATGACACATTTGAACATCAAACTACAAAAAATGTTTCTTATTTAGAAAACTATTTTACGAACTGAACTATATAAGAGAATCTAGTGGGATACTTTTTTGTAACATGAATGTTTCTAAATTACTTTGATATTTTGAAATTACCCAATTTTTTAATCTCTCTTGTAAACTAAAAAATTATTCTCTATTACATAATTGAAACTATTTTTGAACACATTTTTTTACTTTTTTCCATCACCATGAAATTTACTTAAGATGAAATGTTGGATTTCATGTTTTAGGGTTGAGTACACAAATTTTCCACATTTCAAGTCATCGAGTACATTTCGATATTCCTTTGAAATTTTTCAATATTGATTTTTAAGGAATAAAAATCATTTTCAATGGTTGCCAACTTTTCATTAATTTGAGCACTCTATTACAACATTATGTGATTAATCATTTCTATTTTCTTATCGGTAAGATCTAATAATATCATTTTAATTATTCTCTTTAATGTTCTCCTTTTATTATACTTCTAGAGTATTTTTAAAATTATAATTGATTTTAATTGTATTGGTTTGATTTAAAACTCATTACTTGTGAATTTATATGGATATAATTTTTTTACATTATTAAATGTTTTTTATACAATTTATTTTAATATAAATTTCATGTTATTGATAAAGTTTCTCTTCAAGACAATGACATATCGTTAAGAGGCAGAAAAATAAGTTTTATATGTCACATCTAGTGTATCTTGTTAAATGAAAAAAACCAAACCAACGGAGGCTTGTAACAACCAATAATAACACATATAAAAATTCATTTTTCTAATAATTGAATGATTCATAAACTAATAATTACCATCCAATGAAATTATTTAGTAATGGTATTTATACTCCACATTGGAGGGGTGAAGGTGATGCCAAATCATCTAGATTTCTCCCTCCAGAGATTAGTTGATTACCAATGCAACATGTGGGAGCCTGTTGTAACCCACTAATTATAGTCATGCTATGGACATCCATTTTCTCTATTCAACACATGTTATTTCATGAACACTGTAATATTATTTAAAAATGAACATGAAATTATTTATTTTTTGTTAAAATCATATATTATAATATATAAGGAATAACACTAAAATGACACTGTAACTACATCTTAAAAAATTATATTAATGAGTTAAAAGTAAAAAATAGAAAAAAAATAACTCCATTATTTTATTATTTATTTTAAATGAATATAAAATTATTATTTTATATTCCCCATTAGATTAAAATATAGAACACTTGATTTTGGTTGATATGAATATAAAAATAGAAATAAAGTTCATTCTGTTAAGATATTTGATTGAGTGACAAAATAACCATTTTATCATTAATTAAATGGATTAGCATCAATGGTAAGTCAAATGAAGAAATAAATTGAATCCCCATGAATGACAGAATATTCTAAAACATTGACTGGGTTTTTTATCCACTATAAAATTATTCCTTCATGGTGATAAAACTCATTTTAATCTTATTAAAATATATAAATATCAAACTAATAACATGTATTACATTGTTACCAACTATTAAATGAAACAATCATTTAATATGTGAATTACGGACATTTAATGTGTTCTTTAAACAAAATAGTGTTTAAAAATATATATTATCTTATATAGGTGCTATTGAGATTAAACCATGGTACCTTGGATTCCATGTATAACATTTATATGAATCTATGATAACATTAAATCATAAACTACATACCCAACCCAAACATTATAGCATCGGGAATTAAAAAAATGATGGAAAATCTTCCTAAAGAAATATAATGAACACCTAGTGTGTATTTATAAAAAATCTAAGTATCAACATAAATAAGATTAAGAAACCATTCATATAGAAGAGTACCAAACTAGAGAAAAAACCTGGAAATGACAAAGTTTACTATATCAATATATAAAATATTCATAACAAAAATATGATATAAATTTATAATCCTGATGAAAAAAATGAAATCAGTTACTAAAAATGCTACATTCGGGTTATTGGAGAACCAATTATGAGATGTAAGATTCTAGATATAACCGATGAAAAATCGATGTCAACATTGGTATATTGGGTATCATACTACATGGTGATTCTAACAAGGGGATTTAATGTGACGATGTCATTCGGGGAGAAAGAGGGGGTTCACACAATGATGTGTATGGGTGATGCCCACTGTGAATATGGAGTTGGTGTTCTTGAAAAAATTTTAACCTAATTCCTCATCCAGGAATAGTGTAGGGGTTCCTGGTAGGAGGTCAATAGAGAGCGCCGACCACTGGGTGTTGTTTTATGGCCCATTATGGTTTTTAAATAAATGCATATATTTATACGAACATGTAATGATCTTATATAAAAAATTATATTTTAAAATGATTATAAATGAATGTATATCTATATAATTTACTATAAATTGTAATAAATTCCATATATTTTAATTATTTATCTATTTTTAATCAGAATGATATGTTTGTAATGGATCTCTATCTCACACACACACACACACACACACATATATATATATATAATGTTTTTTAAAGTAATTTATATTATTGAATAATTTATTTCTGTCAAATTTTATTAATTGTAAAATATTTATTTGTAATAATTACTAATAACAAAAAAGTCATTTATCATTAATGAATTTTTTTTTATTATTATAATAAAAAAAGAAATTAATATATTGTTATATGATTTTTTGGAATTGAATTAATGAGAAAAAAAATAATTATTAGTAAAAAAATTTGTTGATATTTATTTTTAATATCATCTGAATTTAACATCTATTAGAAATAATCATTTTTATCAATAGATATATCATCTATCTGTAATAATTCTATCGGTAAAGGTTACTATTTTTAAGTGAGGAGTGAATACATAGGGAATGAATACCATATAAGCGTTGTGAAGTAATACAACGTGAAATCGAAAAAACAAAATCATGGAGCTAAATAATAAATGGTGAGGAAGTTTGTGAAATGCTGGTGATGAATTTTATGGAGTTAATTTTTGAGAATGAACAATAGATTTGGTATGATTATAGATCACAATAATTTAATTCGATTGTCTATGATAGGAATAAGGAATTCATTTTTCTGGTCAGATTATTATATAGTTAAAGTATATGATTTTTTATTTCCTTTATATATTAAATAATTTATATGTGTTATTGTTTCTAATGAAATGAGGATGGCTATTTATTTAGAGTGGAAAACCTATAATTTAATTGGTTCTTTAGATTCTCAACTCTAGATTACATTGATCCTCATAAAAATAAAACAAGATGACCTCCCATTTCAAGGGATATCTTCTTATCAGATGGACTTGAATATAACATGAGAGTATTTCATAGTAAAATAAAACTATAATTTACATATACTTGGTAATAAATAATTATGTACAACTTATCCACCAGTAAACTAATACATATCTAACCCCACCAGATGAAAGAATGAAGTGAAAAACTACCTTAACTATCAAAGAATTCTTCTCATGTTAATAGAACTGTTATATTTTTTTAAATATATTCAAATAGTGATTAATAATATAGGGGTTAGTAATAAATTAGAGATAAATGAGAAAACTTGAGTAATGGATGTCACATTATATAAAACTATTAGTGTGGTAACTATTGGTTCTCCTTTCTCTATCATGCATTTATATTCTAACTCCTCACAAAAATTACCCATATCTACATTTTTTCAAAACACCTCCAAATTCTTACATAATGATAAACTAATGGAATTTATGTACCCATTTATAAAAAAATGTTCTCTAAAAAACCACCTTATTCATAGTAATGAATTCGTTTTAACACCCTCTATACACCTTTTATTTATTACCAAATTTGTTATCCAGAAATAATATCCTAAATGGTGGACGCATTTATGTTTTGGAATCCATATTTCATTATATATATAATGAAAAATTTCTTGATATAATGATCTATATAGTCAGATTAGTTCACATAACCATTTTTCAATTTAGATTATTGATACCACATAATTTATTCACATATGTTGATTATTGATAACACATATATTATTTTCTCATTTAATTGATTTAATCACATACCCAAATGATAAAATTTAGATTTTTTTCACATAGTTGAATTATAGAACATAATTGATTTTATAAAATTGGTTATTATATATTTCCCAGTGATGAAAACAATTTACTTACCTAAAGAAATCATCAGCTCAGATATTTTTTTAGCTCATCCATATAATGAATTGTAAACGAAAAGTGATATAGGATGTTTAAGACTGAAAAGGATATATTATTTAGTGGGTTTCCAAGATTATTCCTTGATATCGCACCCTTGATAAGTTTTTACTTAAACAATATCCTCCAATATTCAAAAAATATTTCTCAATGGTCATCGAATACGGTGAATTTTGAATCAGTAGATTATGTTGACATATATTTGTTGGTAGTAACTCTAAATAAAATAAAATTAATATTTTAATATATATGGATTCATAATAAGAAATTTTAGATTCGAATGATATTAAATTTGGGAAAATGTATGTTACTTCACAAAAACATTTGTCTTTCTTACAAATGAGTGTCAAGTATTGATAAAGTAATCCATGGAGTCTCCCTCTTCATTACTGATATATTTTCCATAATCAATCATTTTGATAAGTATTAAACTATTTGATCATTTTGATTATTTAGGAATAAATAAAATTTAACAATAAACTCAGAGAGTCATCATACATTCATTGGAGTATATTGATTTTAATAAAACCATATGAGATACTCAATTGGGAATGACTCTACGATGATAGTGTAACCTTTCTAAATCTTAATTACCTTTTGACTATTATGCATTGTATTATGTTTGAAAATTCATCTTCATGATACCCATTTGTTCAATTTTTTTATTGTCACTTTCTTTATGTGTATGGTCAATTTGATCAAATATTTAAAGCATTAGTTGGTAGTATAACACCACCAATAGGATTGAGAACACATGAGGTCCATCCTTTTAGCCTGGAAATTTTCATGCTCCGTCTTTTGGTCATTTATAATATTTTATACTCTATGTATATGTAATTTCATTCTCATTTCGAGAATGGTCAATCATTATTTATGTTCCTTCAGCATAAGATTACCATTTCTAAACATGAGAATATAGTAGTTTCATAGTTATTCATTTTTGAATCATGATCTTTCCAACTTATTTCCATTCATTCACCATGGTAGCTAAAAATGAAGACATTCTGAAATTAAATAGAAAAAAACTCTATATTAAAAAACAATTAACTGATGAAAGAGTATAATGCCAATAATTTAATCAAATTGATCATTGAAAAATAGATTATCTTATTGCAATAATCGATGAACATCAAATTTTCCTAGAGATGTTACAAATTCATAAATCCATTACAAGGACCTAAATATCACATTAATATATAATTTAAATTTAAAAAATGGATGTTTAGATGAGAGGTAAATTTAGTAGACATTAGTACCATAATTAAGGATTATATATAATGACCAATGAGTCTGGCCATCTATTTAGTCCCGGGATGGAGACTAGCATTGATTGTTTAAAATTATATTAATTGAATGCATTTCCCTCTATAATAATACCTGATTTATAGGAGAGAGAAATAACAAACAAAACAATTCAGATGATAATATATTACTAAAATAAAATGAATCTGAAGGTTCATGAATAAGGTGAAATTATATATATATATATATATATATAATTATCTATTTAATCCCAAAAATAATTGTCTTATTGAGGAATCTAAATAGTAACTCCAAACCATGAGCTATTAATTTCTATATCGGTCATCAAATATCTCTATAAAACAAAAAAAGAGTTTATATGTGTAGGGTGATAATAACATGTATACTTAATAAGTAAATATGCATGGTTTCAGGAGTACTTTTGAAAATATCATTGTAATGGGTCAGGGAAAAAACATCCAAACAAACAATGAATGAAAATTGTCATCAAACCATCCCTAGACCCACTATGATAATATTACCAAAACACACATCGATTATTGTAAAAGAGAGTCAATATCATAACAAAGAATGGTTCACCACAACCTCTTTTCTACTGATTTTCATCTCTCATGCACCAATGTCAAGCATCCTATGGTCCCATCACATCTAATCACACCTCACCTCAATTCATCAGGGCCATATCTAAGGGGGATCGAGATGCATCCCATTGTACCCCACACTCACATAGTCTATCATATTGTTCTTACATAAGGTAAAAACCACATCACATCTCATCACATCCACAATAACCCCACCACACTCAATGAATGTTGGTTGGTCACTAATTATATCACATGCAGACACTTAGTCCACAACTACTTAATAAAGATTGAGGAAGAGTGGGTAAATAACTAACCATATAACCATTAATTAGAATTTTTTTGGTAAATGTAGAACCTATAATAATTTATAATTACATAAAACCCGGGCAGGGAGAATAAAGATACTGTATTAACATACATGATATATATATAACACAAATTTTCCATCCTATGGGTTTTGTAAGATCCAGACCCTAAGACATTGTACAGATTAACTATTTATTAAAAAATACCATTTAAATGGTTAATTGAGTTATTATTGAGATTAGGTCTGATATCATGTGTGTATCTAGTGTTATAGGAATGAAATTGTGTAGAATTATCCAAACAATTAATTTGGTAAGGTTAGTGAAATGTTAGTTTAACTATTCACTATGACCATGGGGGGTGGGGATGTATTAGATTGAGTTGAATAATGGGAAATCACATGGCGTGAAAACCATATAGGCCTTAAAAGAAAATTATGTGGTCATTCCAAATTTTATACATGTAGGTTTAAAGACACACCATCCTTTTTAAACCATTGTGTCTGCCTCCAAGAGACTATCTGAGAGTTCCCCCTTGAACAAAAGCATGAACATGAGATCTATATTGTATTTCAAAATTGTTCATAATTCCCATCCATACCATGATTAAATTACCCCTATCAAATATATTTATACACATGGTTAATGAATGGATTGAAAAATTGTAAAACCAAATCATTGCTCTATTTTTAGAAGTGATGAAATGGAACTTTTCCACTAGTTAATAGGGTTCCTCACGTCATTTTATCCTCCATTCATCTCGTATATTGATGGAGATGAACGATGATCTCAACCGTTCTCCATTTGTGATTCTCCTTTTTTATTATGTCATTTTAGTGACTTTTAGTCGGAACCAAACTTCTAAGAATGTCGTTGGCTATGTTACCATCCATTTTATGGAAACTTCGTTGCATATTTTTCTAAACCGTCTAATGTTTAATACTATTTTTTGGGTGTAATTTATCATAGAAATTGAGTTCTACTAAATTGAAGTCGATGATTTCATTTTTTATGTAATTTTCTCCATGAATGAGGTAGGTTTTCATTTTGTTTTTTCTAGTAGTATTGATGTTTTATATATGTATGTGGTTTTACATTTAGTTTCCTCTATATTTTTTATATATTGAATAATAAAAAGGTATTTTATGTGATAAATTGTTGGGTGGGACCCATGATAGACCACATTAGGTCTTTTAATGATTTTAGATCAAACCTCAGTCATCTTGTAGGTTATACCAAACCATTCAAATGGATAAATGAATTGGTAACCATTGATAGAGGGACATTACGAGAGTGAATGGGTGGGATTATATATTTTAAAAAATGCCATGGTTATTGAAATTATTGAAATATATATATTACATTTTTTTCAAACTACGAAGAGTATTTTGAAACGGTTTAAATCGTTCGTATTGATCTTGATCCTATAATGTTTTTCAATGAGGTTAATCTATGTTCAAAAATGAAAAATGTTTTAAATTGGGTTTTGACCTTAGACTAGTTTAAAATGATGGGTTTTCTAATTAGTTTGAAATGTTGATTTAAAATAAGTGTGTGGGTACACATTGTTGAAAATGAACTTATAGATCATTTATTGGGTATTGATGTATTATGAAGGTCATAGACCTTATTGGACTTTCAAAGAGGGCACACATGTTTTTTGGGGTAACTCTCATGGGTTTTAAAATTAATTATCATTTTGGTATTTAATTCATGTTAAATTGGTCTATCATTACTGAGTCATGTATTAATTTAGGTGTGTTTTAGGACCGTGATAATTTTTTTTGTAAAAGTTAGTAAATGATTGTGGTTTTAATGGTATATTAAATTGATATATGGTTTTAGGAACATTTAATTAATCTTTTATATGGGTATTGTATGATTATTTTGAACAATTATGATGGGTTATATGTACTGACAGTAATCTAATATGGTATTGATTTATATTTTAATTTATGTGGATGATAAGATATGACTGGAAGAGTCCTAATTTTATTCAAGGATTTATGCTCCACATTTTTGAAAATTTGGCTGAATGTATATGGAATGTATGAATAGTAATCCACTAAAATGTTTTTGGATGTCCAGAGTATTGCTTTTGGAATCCCGGTGCACTGTAGTTTGTCGAGGATGGATGAATGCTCTTAACTCCCTGGGAATGGACTTGGAATTCTGTATCATTGGTCAGATTTATGTACATGGTGTTCTACATACTAGTAGGATATCATGAATTATTATCCTTATTTCCCAATATATTAACTGTTTCATAAATTATTGTGACGGTCATACATGAAATTTATAATCCCAATTGGATACATACACTGATTCTCATCATTTTTTATGTGTGACCATTATGATATAATAAAAGGGTACTCATACTAATGCACCATGGATGGAATTATTATGGATATGAGAAATTAATTTTCATTGTGAATTACATTCTCTAACCCTTTTTTGTATTCCTACTTAATAAATGTTTAATTTAGAAACATATTTTTTTTATTTCATTATTTAATTATTGTTTCCCATATTATCTCCATAAATTATTTTTCAGATTAGTTATTTCATTAAACACAATTTATGGTGGCCTAATGAATATTAATCCCAACCTTATCATTCTACTAAAAAGATTGGGCACCTGAGTATAAGTTATAGGTTCTCATTATCATGTTTAAAAAAGGATCATGGTTGCTAGTATATTCATATGATGATGGGATGGATAATGGAATATCATGATCAGGATGGGACTGGGTACTGTGTTAATGAACTTTTTGCGTTTTTATTCGTTATTATTTTGAATGACTACCTGACTTGAAGATTATATATATAACTATTATATCATGTTTATACTTATGTAAATCTTCAAAAATTCCATTTGTCATAATATTTTAAATTAATTTTTAATATCTACTTCTATAATTTCTTTGGATATTTATTCTAATATATGGGTATAGTATCCCCATGGTACATCTATAGTAACAAAATACAACTCTTAAGCCTCAGGATCATGGGGAGGTGGTCTTGAGGTCATGTGTCACACTTTATCAATTCACCGGTTATAGTGGAAGTCAGGCTGAGGTGTTTTCAAATGGCATCATAGGTGATTTCTTATTCCTTAATATTTTTGGATTATAGATATGATACTGAGATCTTGTCAATTATTTAAAATTATAACCTGATTGAGTTCATGGAACACTATTCACAATGGAATCCCATGATACATGAATTGGGAAATTTATGTCTATTTATGTTCCTTTACTATTGGTTTATATTTCCACAGTGGGTGGTGCACTTGTATATGATTTTATTGATTTATGATTTTTTTACCTTCTATGTCATGATATTTTGTGTGGGCCCAAGAATAATTATAGAGATAGAATATTTAACGGTCATCCATTTGATTCATGGGATTTATTGATCCTTGTGATTCTTATAATGGCAGTGTACATTAAATATATGGTTTGATCCAATAGAGCAGTCATTTAAATTATTGTTAATAAAAATTTCTTTAAATTTTCATTTGAATAGATCAATGATTTTTATAACATTGTAATATTAATGATTTTTGAAATGATAGTCATCAGTTTTATAATGTGAAGGATTAATTATATGGGGAAATGTGAAAGTATGAAACATTTGGAAGAATTAAAATTACAATCCATTGTGTTATTGACTAAACATTTCTCTAATAGGGTTGGTCATTGAGAGTTCCATATCATTGAGAATGTTGATTGTGAAATATAATTCTATGATGTATATGGATGAATTATATTTTTGGATATTGTGCTTTATGCCTTCATTTATGCTGTAATTGTGAGGTTTTGAGCTATTTTATTGTAATATGAATGTGGTGACACTTTTTGTTTGTAACTGAGTAGGTTTTTCATTAGAATTTGAAATGATTGTTGATTTTGAATGTTGTTTAGATTCATTTTGTTGAAATGGGATTGAGGTATTGAGTATGTGGTATCATTGACATGTTATACATAATGTTTTTTAGAATGAGGTAGTGGGTAAAACTCAATAGAAGTGACATGTATGATGTTTTTAGTGTATATAATAGAGGGATAACTACTGTCATGTTGTAGACATGACTCCAGTTTTGGTATTTGGTTCAAGGGTTCCCCATGAGAGGGCTTGGTCTGGTTGTTAGATCCATTCTGTATGTAAGATACATGTGGAATTTTTTTTGGGATTTGTGAATTTGATGATTGTTTGGATGATTAGAAATTGGAATATATTTATGGTATATATATTATTTTTTATTTAAAGGGGAATGTAAATTCCATGGTTTCATCTTATAAGATATGAACCTTGTGTTCTCATGGGTGGTTTTAAGTCCATTTTGGAAAAGGATAGATCATTAGAGGGTTGATCCAATTTTTATGAAACTTTTATTTGAAGGAATATATTATCACATTTTATGGTTGTGATAATGGAGGCTAGAGCATGGACATGAGCATGTAATTCTTTGCGACATAATGGGTATTGGGCGTTCATGTTTTTGTAAGCGATGTGTATGACAAGGTATGTAGTAGGATGGAGGAACTAAGGATGCTTTGAGAATGATGAGGATACTATAACGAGAGGTTTAGTCAATTGTGAATTTTGAATTTGATACGTTTTTTAAAAACTTAATAGATCAGGGAGTTTTGATATAGTTTATGATAATAGTGGTAGTAAAGAACACAACTTTGTGTTTTCTAGTTACTTTATGATGGTAGACATGCACTAGGGATGTGTAATGCTATTTGGATAGTTGAACATGTGGATATGTGGAATAAAGATATTTTTTTAGGGAATCTAATGTCACTCATACCAAAATGATAGATATCGGTTGTGTATGAGATCAGTGTGATGAACAATGTGTAGTGTGATTATAGTAGTACCATAGTGAATGTCATATCATTTTTACATTACAAATATCCTTGAGGTGGTACTGAGTTTTAGTTAATGATTTTGACTTGAATTGTAGGTAGAAATAGTCTATTACCTGCATATGTGAAGTGAGGTCTATGTCCTTTCAAGAACTTTAGAATTTACATGAATAAGAGGTGATGTTGACAGTTGATGAGTTGTGGTGGTATTATTCAAACAATTTTTTTTTACCTAGAGATATAAGAAAATCATTTTCAACATATTTAAATCATCTTGGGTATTTTAAAAGAGGATTGGATATATGTCAAGATAATTAATGGTTTTTTCCATTAGATGGAAGTAAAAATTCTTTTGTTTTTTGTTGTTGTGTACTGCGTGGTTATCCATATGGTTGGATGTGATCAATCTCTAGTTTTTGAGAAGGGTTCTTAGTATGGACCTATTTTTGGAGAATTTATCATGTTCTTATCTTATAAGTTTCAAACATTTGATGTTATAGGTTTAGTATTATCACTCAAGTTATTGTTTGGTAGACATTTCAAATGATTATGACAAGGAGTGGTTAGGGGTGTGAGCCTCGGTATTTGGGGTTGCTTAACAAATGAAGTAAAAATGACACTCTGATTTTTGGGACTGATGTATTGGATGAATGGGTATGACCATCATGTTTTAGGGTTCATTTATTTTTTGGATATTTTCAAAAAGCATTCAAATAGGTTCTTAGTTTCCAATGAAAAAATAAAGAGTGTATCGTTTTGAATCCATAGGGAATATGGAAAAGAAAATCAAATTTTATGGTTTATAAATATATCCATTAGCTCTGGTTACAAGATGGTTCAAAATGTTTGTCATGGTGAAGGTGCTGGGGTTTATGATTTGGGTAAAATGTATAATGATAATGGTTATTATGTACAGTAATTTTGAATGTGGAATCTCAGTATTTGTCGTATATTGATTCCATTGAACATGTTTCAGTTCAGAAGGAAAAATTCTTATCCTAAGAGAACCATAATGAGGTGATCTGACAATGTATAGATAGTATGAACTAGTCAAATTCAAAAAATTAATAAAGAGAGTTTCATATTTGACTAACATGATATGATAATGTATTACATTTTAAACCACATAGTGTGTGTTATGTTGGAAGCAACAGACACATTGGAAATGAAATTAGGATTATGATGAAAATACATCATGGCTCAAATATTCTTCATGGAATTTGGGTACATCTTTATTCCAATTAATTTTCGTTGGAGATGGTGGTTTGTAATTTTTATTGTCACATTAATGGGTATTTTTGAGTGAAAAAATGGGTACTATTCTACAAGCACATTGGGAGCCTGAGTTCAATGTTTTTCTCCAATAGCTGGAAGAAGGTCAAAAAATACAAAATCCCTGATTGTACAATCATTATGAATTATGGTAGTACCATAAGAAATAAGGAAAAATGATAATAAATTCATTTATAATATAATATTTAATGGGATCATGTGAGTATAATATCAATATTTTAGTCTAGATATTGAGTATTAAATTTGGTTTTGTTAATTATTTTCATGAGTTAGTGGTTGTGGCTTATTGTTTTTTGGGATTCCAATTTTAAAAGTGGACATTAGGATTAAAATACTTGTGATTTTTAGGTTGGGGAGTGTGGTTTAGGACATTTAGTCCTTTTTAGATACACTGATCAAAGGCCATCATTAAAAAATTAGAAATACGGCATGTAGTCACCTGGTATTTTGGGACCTAAGATATGGAGAGGATTTGTATGCTATAATGTTTTTTTATATTTTCCATACTGTAATGGTTCTATGTATCGCATGCTTCTCTTTCACAGTTTATTTGTTGTTTCCATGGATTCCTTATGTGGTTCTTGTGATTTATTTTGGGTTGGATGTTTATGATTCTATTGAGTTGGATTAGGTTCATGTTCTTGATCATAGGAGGAAATAATTTATGTAGGGAAATTTATATATTATTAGCATTGTGAAGTCATGGATGCATTCATGTGGAAACATGGGAGATAGACGTTGATAGGTGGTCCCTATGCCTTGGTCATATTTCTTTCGGGATTGGTTATTCATGGAAATGCATCTTTGGTGTGACTTGTTATATGTTGGGGATATTGCAAGATACCATCACTCAGAATAATAATGTCATGGTTTAATTTTTTTAAACTACATTTTAAATGAATAATATTATGTTTTCTAGGGAGTAGGGTAGTTCCCAACGTTGTCACGGGGTTTAATAGGATATATAATAGAAAAGAATCCAAAATATGAAAGAATCATTTTTTGAACATGGTTAGTTTAACAATGTTATATAAATATTAACTGTAGATGTGTCTTAAATGGACTAGAGTACCTAGACCTCACATGGCTTTGTGAATGTGCATTCATTCCTAGACACTTGTTTGACTATTCCCTATTGGGTAGAGGTTGGAACTTGAGTAGCATATATTTTTATAAACCGTCTGGTTTCCTAAAATAAAACATCTTTGGATTCCCCCTTATAGTATGGTTGGTGAAATTAATCAATAGGGTTTCCCTAACCATATGGATGTCCCAGCTAGACCATGTCTCCAAGCCCTATCTTGGAAAGTGGGAGAAACATGGTTAGTGAATGGTTCATCCAATCTTGTATCATAACTGTTTACCATTATAAAAATTGAGGAATTGACCTATTATACCAATCATGATTTAATGCGTCTGACACAATTTTCTCCCCATTTGAAACACTGATTGGAATGGTGAAAAAGAATTCTATATCCATTTCTTCATAGGGGATTCCCCTTCAATCATAGGAAATTTGGGGTTCTATTTTTTGTGAATCGGTGCTATGGGTATTCCACTGTCTCTATTTATTCCACTCCCTAAAAAATGATTAGTGTAGTATTTCCTATTCATCCAAATATATCATACCATTATTTTTAAAATAATTATTCATATTATTGTTTTATCCTAGTTTAGTTATATTCAGAGGATGAGTTTGGAAATGTAATGGACTACAAACATGAGTTATGTGGTATTTGCAATTTTTAACATAGTCATATTGTTTAATACGTGTTTGTAGTCAATAAAATGAGATCCCATTATATAAATTCATGTATATAGATATGGATAGTATTTTAAAATTATAATGAAGATCACGGCACTTCAGAAACCTCTTTGGGTTCATTGATGATTCGATACTAGACCTCATGCTACAAATAGGGTATTTCTAATCCTTTAAGATGGTGAAATTAATTGGTAAACATTGATATAGGGAAATTAATGGTGTTAATGGGTAGGGTTTGTTACATTGAAAATTGGAATGATTAGGAAAATTTTTATAATATTTATATAACACATTTTTTAAAATTTGAAATATGTTTTTAAAATGGATAAATGGTTTATTGTTATTTTGATCCAGTGGTGGTTCTTGATGAGGGAAATCTATGTGATAATGTGCATTCGGTTTGAAAAGTAGGCTTTGACCATTGTTTTTTTTAAAAATGGGTTTCAAAATTTCTTTTAAATGAAGATTTAAATTATGATGTCATTCCTATTTATATATATATTCTATATATCCATTTTATTTGTTTTTAATGGAAATTGAAATCCTTGAAAACTTATATTTTCCAAGATGAATAAAAATATTTTTAATCATGGAATCCATGTATTTGACAGTGATGTTCAGTTTTTTAATATAACGAATGGTGAAAGTGGACAACACTTGTTGAGGATTGTGTTAATTTATGGTTCTGTTGAGATAATGATAATTTTTTTGTTATTGTTTGGATAATGATTTATTTATTTTTATATTTTTAATTATAAAATTTTAGAAGTATATTTAATAAAAAAATTATATTGATATATGATTAGTAGTCTAATTTTTTGGTATCGGGATATATTTGTTGAGAGTAATGGACCGTTTTAGTATTTTATAATGAAATGATTAGGGATAGTCAAATTGGACATGCCAGATCATAGATGAATTAATTTATTGATCCTCTATGTTTTCCTACTCCTGGAAAGTGGGTTTAGGATGTTAGACTGACACTCCACTCCCATGTTTCGGGAGGGACATACTGAATCTCCAAGAACCCTCTTGTAGAATAATTTTCTTGTGGATGTTCTGATTATTTTGACTCAAAGGATATATACATGGAATTAAATATAATTATTTGAGTGGTCATTCCAAGGGTTTTGAATCATGGTTGGACACAAGGATCGATGAAATTGGTTTATTGACCTCTGAAACGGTTATGTCCACTAGGATAGGTTCCTTGAGAGGGGGGGTTAATCAGGGTATGACAGATTAAAATGATTGACCCTTTTGATCTTGTTTTGCTATTAGAAAAACCATCTTCTCTCTCCATCCCGATGAAGAGTATGAACAAACCTTAAAGCATGCACATAACACAATGATTATTACTTGGTTTACCTTCACTGTGCTACATCCAAGGGGCATACACCGGTAGTGTGCTAATGTACTAATTCCACTATAATCGCACTACTATTTAGAAGTTAGAAGGTGACTCACTGTCCCTCTTGGTTTAAAACCACTCACAATTTGAGAACTCACTTCTCTCTCAACTGATGTGAGCTCACTTATTTTTCAGATGATCCACTCACAGATTATAGAACTGTAGGTCTCGTCATTTTCAAGAAATAATACGTCCTCAACTGTTGATAGATGATCTATTGAAGTTCGACGTTCATCCACTGATGAATACCCATTTTCCCTTGAACACTAGGTAACGGCCTTTGGAAACACCTTCGCAAAGCACCCTACTTTGTGAGGCTTCCAATTTCACATAGCTCAAACAAGCCTACGTGAAGCACCTTACATTTGGCGATGATCAAAATTTCACGAAGCTCAGACCATCGCAGTGATCAAGCCTTCGCAATGATTAGGCTGGAATGGAGCTCAAGTCATTACAAAGAGACATCCCTCGCGAAGCTCACTGAGCCAATGCAGAGCACACAACTTTCGCAGTGCTAGAATAGCCACTGTAATGTTATTCTTTCATGAAGTAGACTTCCTTCGCGAACTACCTTCGCGAACCGAGAGAAAAATTTTTTCTCAGAAAATTCTCTCTACTTCTCGCGAGGGGGTCGGCCTGTATTTATAGGTGATTCCACCGAACCTCGACCCTTCTGCGCGAAGTCAGTGCCACATCATCGCCGATCGCGAAGCTCCTAAATTTCTGTAGTAATTCTATCAAAATCATGAAGCACCATAAAAATTATCGGATCACGGAGCTCATCGTATTTGTGGAGAATTCTGTCAATTACTTCGTGCTTCCGTGACGAAGCTCCCTCGCAAATATCGTTACCGCCGTGATGCGCTTCAACCTCTGCTATTCGCAAAACTTGTTGTAATCGTGAAGAATCACTTACATCATTCTTCTGGTTCTCGCGAATTCCAAAATATGAATCCTCCCTTCACGAAATTCATTAATTTTACATATTAAAATATGATCTTCAAGGATATCCTCTTTACGCGATGCTCACCAACCTTAAAATTTGGGAGCCCAAAAATTTGGAAAACACTGGGAAACTGTACCACCTTGTACTACTCTTTTGTACTGCCTCCAGATCATCCATTCCTTTGTCATCGTTCTTTTTCAACATGGATTTTCAACAACTTCTCGGGAACTCGACAATTCTCTATGGAAGCCTGCTTTGTCAACAAACACAATCAACCCAAAAATGCTGCAATGTTACCTTGAGGTATTTTTTCCAAACAATCTCTCCCATTGGGTTTGTTAACAACTCTTCATAACTCTTCTCAAAATGATTTTCTGCATGTTGATACCTCACTGAGCCTCCTTCCAGCAGCTACCATCAATCACCTCTTGCTATTCTGATAGCTTTCAAGGAATCAATTTACACATACTCTAAGCCCACATGAGTAGTGCTGGGAGTGAGAAACAAGAGTAGTATGAAATGTTCTTCATTTAATTACGTCATGTTAGACCCCAATTGTCAATTCCAAACTGATACAAATTTCTAAATTAATATCAATCGTTGAACCACATTGATGCCAATTTGTGATAGCTAGACACCTTGTCACACCATTCCAACATCACGGTTATGCTTTTATCACGATCCTCAACTGTCGTGATATCTATACATTGATCGATCAATTCTAGCATCATCATATATAATACTTTCACCCTATCGCATTGCGCTCCCCCTATCTTGTTGATTCACATGACAGCTTCTCCCCTTATCATCCATGATTTCTCAAAAAGACACACTTTCTCCCCCTTGAACAATCACTATTTTCTCCCCCTTTGTCAAGGAACCCAAATTTTACTCCTTGATAGTCTGTCACATAGTAGAGAACGCATATCAACACCTTAGGAAAAAACACATCATACCTCGGGGAGAGGGGGCGTTCCACATCCACACACTTTTAATTGCAGGGAGTTGACTGAAATCTCAGAGCCAGTCGATGCCTTTCAAACGCTTCCTTGGGTAAGGCTTTTATCAGAATGTCTGCAACCTGTAGTTCTGTAGGATCATATTCCAACTTCACAATTCCTTGATCAACATTCTCCTTGATAAAATGATACTTTATCTCAATGTGCTTTGTCCTTGAGTGATGGACTGGATTTTTTCTGAGATTGATAGCACTTGAGTTATCACACAGGATTCCGATCAGAGACATCACTTCAACTCCCATATCCTCAAGCTACTGCTTCATCCACAATAATTGTGTGAACGCTTGAGTGACCTCAATATACTCAGCTTCTACGGTGCTCAATGAAATGAAATCTTGCTTCTTAATTAACCAAAAAACACCGAAGCCTTCAAGATAGAATTCACCTCTTGACGTTGACTTCCTGTCAACTTCTGAACCGACCCAATCTGCATATGTATATCCCAATAATTCTGACTGAGATTTCCATTATAAATCAAGCCGAAGTCCATTGTTCCCTTGATAAACCGAATTTTTCTTTTCAATGCAAGCATGTGGATTTCCTTAGGATTACTATGATATCACACTACTAGGCATGTGGAGAATACAATGTTAGGCCTTGTAGTAGTCAAGTATAGAAACCATCCAATGATTTGCTGGTATTCTGTGATATTAACTCCCTTACCATCCTCAGCTTTGGATAATTTCATCAGGGTATCTACCGGAGTCTTCAAATCCTTTGAATTTTCCATTCCAAATCTTTTCAAAACAACCGTGTAATATTTGGATTGTGAATTGAATGTTCCATTCCATGTTTCACCTGTAGACTAAGGAAAAATGTTATCTCTCCAATCATTGACATTTCGAACTCACATTTCATGAATTCGGAAAACTTGTATGAACTGAGCTTCATCTAATCCTCCAAAAATTATGCCGTCAACATAAACCCAGACCATCATCCTTTGATTACAATTATTTTTGAATAGAGACTGTAATCAACTCCCCCACACTAGAAACTAAGCTTATTTAGGTACTGGTCAAGCCTTGAGTACCATGATCGTGGTGCTTATTTCAACCCATAAAATTCATTCTTCAATCTGAAAACCTTGTTCTCATCCTCATGAATGAGAAAAGCATCTGGATGCTCAATATACACCTCTTCCTCCCGAACTCCATTAAAAAATGCCGACTTGACATCCATCTGGAACACTTGGAACTTTCATTGCACTACGATGGATATGAATAATCTGATTGTCTCCAGCCTTGAAACCTGTGAAAATGTCTCATCAACATCTATTCCCTCGATCGGGGAGTACCCTTTGCACAATATTCGTGTTTTGTTCCGAATCACTATCCCATATTCATTCATCTTGTTTCGATAGACCCATTTAGTCCTGATGACATTCTTATCTGCTGGCCTCGAAACAATCTCCCATGTCTGATTCTTCTAAATCTGATCTAGAACTTCATTCATTGTCTGAATCCAGTTTTCATGTTCTGCTGCATCAACAAAGCATTTCGGCTCAACCTGAGATAGGAAAGATGTCTTCTATAGTGACTTCATTCTTCTTGTCTGATCTGGAGATAACTAATCACCAATGATATTCTACCTGTCAATTTTAGCTCGACTTCTTTGCTTTTGTGTTGATATGGAATTTACATTCTCATGATCATCATCAATATCTTCTTCTGAATCAACCTCATCCACATATGCTTCCCCTGCATAGCTTTCTTCCTCATCACTCTCATAAGGAAATGGTTCACTACATTGTTGAATGATCTTCTCATTCTCCACTATAGTGACATCATTTTTCTCAACTTCTTTTCCCAGCATTTTCTTAAAGAATTTATATGCCTTTCTTTTTCCTGAGTATCCAAGGAATATCCCCTCATCATCTAGTGATTCATATTTCCTATGTTTTTCCTTATGAGGATTAAACACTTACCTCCACATTTTCGAAATTATTTCACTGTTAGATTATTTCCATATCACATCTCATACAGAGTCTATCCTTCCTTCGGACACAACAGAGCCCTGTTAGAAATGTAGACCGATGTCAAAACTGCTTCGTTCCAAAATTTTTGTGGTAGGTCTTTTTCAATGAGCATAATTCTGGCCATGTTGTTGATGATACAGTTTCTCTTTTCAACAACTCCATTCTGTTGGGGAGTTCATACTAATGAAACTTGATTCCTTATACAGTGTTTCTTGAGATAGTCCTCCACCTGACTGTTTGTGAATTCCATACCATTGTCAGTACAAAACATCAGAATGTTCTGTCCAAGCATCCTTTCACACTCCCTTCGGTACAGTTTTAAGCAACTGAACACATCAGACTTATGGGGAATAACAAATACCCATTCCATTATTCTATAGTAAACAATGAAAAGAACGTAGTACCTCCTTCCGTCAATTGCTCTTGGTGTGATAGGCCCACAACCATTAGTATTAACCAATTCGAGCACTCTTGTTGACTTCTTTTCTTTTTCTTTATACATCTTTCTGATGAGTTTCCCTTGTTGGAATGCATCAAACTTTTGAGTACAATCACGGGATAGCATAGGAAGGTCTCTTGCTATATCACACTTTACCATATCTTCCAGGGATGGTTTTCATAGATGACCTATTCTTTTATGCCACAACTAGTATTCATCCTCTCTGGAAAGAAAGCACATATCTTCTTCTCCACTTACCAGGTAGATATTTCCCTTTGTCCTTTTTCCCTGTTGAACCACTTCCCCATCTCTTCCTTTGACGATACAGAGCTTTCTAGTAAACCTTATAGAGTATCCTGAGTCAGATTGTTGTCTATTGTTGATCAAATTATAATGGAGGCCTTCTACTACAAAGACATCTGCACATCTCATCTCTTTTCCCCCAAACTTGGCCTTTCCTAATCCAATTATCTTCAGGCCTTCATCGTTTCGAAACTTGAAAACTCCCACTTTGTCATATTTTACGATTTTGACAAGATCTATATTACCTGTCATGTGAGATGTGCAACCGCAGTCAAGGATCCATACACCAGAGCGATCTGATTATTTATGGGAAATATCTGCCACCTCTACCTTCTCATCCTTTCTCTTCTTGGTCCATATTTTTTCCTTCATACCTGACATGGATTGAGACATCTGATCTTTCTCAGAGTATGATGGACCTTCTTCAGCTTGCAAGGCTGAAAATCTATATTGAATTTTCAACTCACCTATTGGTTCATTGATCTGCGGCTTGAGGACATTTTGATTTTCCTTTTTCACATTCCTCTATAGGGTCATTGTGCAGTACCTAGCCATGTTCCCAAATCCTCCACACCAAAAGCAGTGCCCTTCAAAATATGTTCTAGAGAACATTTCTCTGTTTGGATTCCACCTTTGTTCTTGTGCCCTTTGATATCTCTTGGCTATGGAACACACATACTCTGAATGTCCCATTTTTCCACCACAATAACACCAGATATATGGTTAATTCCTTCATGTTACTTCTTCACTGCTAGTTTCCCTTTTGGATGTACAAATATTATGATTATACTTTGTTCCCAAATCCACCTTCAATCTGGGGGTGGGTGATTGCAGTCAAACCTCAACTTTCCCAGCTATCTGTTTTCGATCAAGCCCAACATCAATGTTAGCATCTAAACAATGTTGATTCTTCTTTTCTGCTAATCAACTATTCTCCACTTTCAGCCTCTTGGTTTTATTAGTGAACTTCTTTCCTGAGGACCAATTTGGATTCAAGAGTTTTTCTTGATATTTAACCTTTTTTGGCAAACTGACAACTTCTCCTTCAAGTTCTTCAATACACTTGATTTGATCTTTCCTTGTGTTATTCAAGCTATTGATCTCCCTTTTCTGCTCTTTAGTTTTTATTTTATACTCACCAATTGATTTTGAGTCCTCTGGTGTTGATGACGTGAGTTTTTTGATTTCTTCCATCAACACAGACTTATCTTCTTCCTACTGCGGCATATAGAGTTTGGCGTCATGAACTACTTTGTTGGATTTCCTTGTTTTGGATCTCCAAACATCTATCTTTTCAAGAGCAGCTTCTAATTCTGCTTGCATATGAACTCTTCCCTCAACTTATTCTTCCTCTTCATCAGCTTCAGTTTCATTCTTATTCTAAGAACTACCGACAACTGCCACCATATCATTTTTTTCCTCGGTCTCTACAGTTCTCTATCTCTTCAACCTCCTCAACCTCAAACTCGTCTGATCTATCATATTCATTTGATTGAAGGTTCATTTTCTCAAAGAAATTTCTCTTGAATTGTTTATTTCCTTTCCCATAAGCTTATGAATTCTGCTTGGGAATTTTGATTTCATCGACATCATCATCATCTTGTAATTTTTTGGGGAACGTTGCCGCAATATGTTTATCAATTCCAAATAAAAAAGCGAGTGGAAGCTTCCCTTTAATAATCCATTTTCCTCTTTGAAGGGATGAGGAGAAGAATGAAATCACCTCATCTGTCTCTTCTTATTCCTGAGAGTCTTAAATGGGGAGCTTCTTCATGGACTTGAATGCCACCTCTTAGGATTTCCCTTTTTCCACAACATCGTTATCATCATTTCTCATTTCATTTGCAACAAGGGTGTTGTGTAGGTTATCCAGTGTCAGATCCTTCGGGTCTTTATCTTCCAAAACTGAAACATTCAGATTGAATTGAGGTGGATGTTTCCTCAAGATGCGCTTCATAATATTTATGTCTTTGATTACTTCTCCATGACCTCGCATGTCTTCCACTATAACATTTACCCTATCGAAAAATGCATCAACACACTCATTCGGTTTCTTTCTCAGATCATCATTCTTGTTCCACAACACTTTTAGATTTGACTCTCTGACCTTTGTATCCCATTCATATATATTCAATAGCTTTTCCCACATGGCATGTGACATTTTTCAAGACATCACCTTTATATAGATAGGATTGGATAGGGCTCCCCCTAGGGAATTGATTCCATTGGCATTAGCATCCAACTCTCTATGCTCAGCTTCTGATAAATCACCACTATTAATATCAGCTATTATACCATGCATTTCTACTGTAAACACATCCATTCATACTGATCGAAAGTAGTGTTGCATCTGATTCTTCCATAGCTAGAAATTGTTCCCATTGAAGATCGGAATCCCTTTATGATTAGTGACCTCCATTTGAGAGAGAAACACAGATATTAACATTTCATTCTGATACAAATTTCTAGGTCCACTAGGCTAGATTCCTTTAGAGGGGGGTGAATCAGGGTATGAAAAATTAAAATGATTGCCCCTTTTGTTCTTTTTTTTCTATTAGACGAAACCCTCGTCTCTCTTCTTCCCGATGCAGAGTATGAACAAACCTTAAAGAATGGACACGACATAGCGATTTTTACTTGGTTCACCCTCACTGGGCTACATCCAAGGAGAATACACCAGTAGTGTGTCGATGTACCAATTCCACTATAAGCGCAATGTTGTTTACAAGTTCGAAGGCGAATCACTGTCCCTCCTAGTTTACAACCACTCACAATTTGAGAACTCACTGCACTCTCAACTGATGTGAGCTCACTACTTCATCAAAATATCCACTCACAGTTTATAGACCTATAGGTCTCTTAATTTTCATGAAACAATACATCCTAAACTATTCATAGATGCTCTGTTGAAGTTCAAAGTTCATCCACTGATGAATACCCCTTTGCCTCTGAACACTAGGCATCTGCCTTTGGAAAAACCTTTGCAAATCACCCTACTTCGCGAGGCTCCCAATTTCACGTAGCTCAAACAATCCTACGTGATGCACCTTTATTTTGGCGAATCTCAAAATTTCATGGAGCTCATACCATCGCAAACCTCAAGCCTTCGCAATGCATAGTCCGGTGCGGATATCAAGTCATCGCAAAGAGACTTCCCTCGCAAATATCACTGAGCCAACGTGGAGCACATGACTTTAACAGAGCAAGAAGAGCCACCACAAAGCTCTTATTTCGCGAAGCACACTGCCTTCGCGAAATTCCTTTGTGAACCGAGAGAAAACGTTTTCTCTGAAAATTATCTCTACTTATCTTGAGGGGTTCGACATGTATTTATAGGCGATTCCACCGACCCTCGACCGTTCTGCGCGAAGTCAGCGCCACATCATCGCCAATCGTGAAGCTCTTAAATTTCTGCTGGAATTCTCTCAAAATCACGAAGCACCACAGAAATTCATGGATTTCAGATCTCGTCATATTTTCATTGCGTTTCGTCAATTACATTGCGATGCCGCCGTGAATCTCCCTCGCAAATTCCTTTACCACTGTGATGCGCTTCAACCTATATAGTTCGTGAAACTTGTTGTAATCGCGAAGAATCACTGCCATCATTCTTCTGGTCTTCACGAATTCCAAACCATGAAACCTCTCTTCTTGAAATTCATGCCTTTTCCATGTTAAAATATGATATTCAAGGATATCCACTTTTCACGTTGCTCACCAACCTTCAAATTTTGGACCCCAAAAATTTGGAAAACACCGGGAAAATGGTGCCACCTTGTACTGCTCTTTTGTACCACCTCTAGATCGTCCAATCCTTTTTCATCGTTCTTTGTCAACATGGATTGTCAACAACTTCTATAGAACTCGACAATTCTCCATGAAAACCTGCTTTATAAACAAACACAATCAACCCAAAAATACTGAAATGTTACCATGAGGTATTTTTTCCCAACAGAAACCTACAATAAATTTATAGGATGGTTTCAAATCACATTTTGATTCACTGTTGGATAAATGGAGTTATGTTCATCATAATCCAATCCATGAAAAATATTATATTTGAAATTTGAACCTAGACTGATTCTATTTTATATGAATAATAATATAAATGATAAGGGAATACACAATTAAAATTAAAATGGTCAACCATTGTGGTATATTGATATTTAAAAACTATTTAATTGAGATGAATTCTTCTTCGATGCCTTATTTATTCATTTCCCTACATGTGATCCATATAGACTATTTATTAGTCTAGTTATTGATCTTGAAACTATTGCTGGGGTCCTACTAAGTTGTACTCAAAACATACTCAGGCTTCCATTACACTTGGGATCCCAAGGAAATGGAACATATTTCTTGTATAGGATCATGAAATGATCATGATGGTCATATTATTCATGGGAAAATGGGTTGTACCATATGATGGTTTAAGTGGGATGGATGTTGGGACAATTCTCGTGATTTTTTATTGTTATTTATGAAAGATTTTTTTTGTATATATCCTTTAAATTTTGATTTTAAAAATCATAATTTTAGTATATATTAATTTTGGTTAATATTGTTATGTCACATTTTTACACATTTTTTTAATTTGGGTTGTTATGGATATTGAAGTAATTTATGATGTATACTACATCGATGAGAGAGTGTTGTTCCACATTTTACAACCGTATAGAATACTTGGTAGTCGGATGACTCGCGTACCCTGAGGGAACATATGAAGTCATCTGGAAGACCAACTAATTGAAGTGGTTATAGTAGAACCCAACAGGGGCATTATAGTTTCACAAAAAAAATTCCATCATAACCACATCACCACTATCATACCACACCTCAACTTTCACAAATGTTACTACCTCTATATGCAACAAAACAACTAAATCTATAATAAAACATGCATATTTGAAACTATCAATTATAGGTTTTGAATTCTTAAAAAATATAAAATTTTACCCAAACATTTATTTACTAATCCATGTTATTAATAATTACCAACCATATCAATTCCACACATTTTTATTTATTTCATATCTCAAAATATTTTATTCTAGGGAAAACAAAAAAAATTATTATAACCATTCAATACAATAATTATACTATCTCAAATAATACTCCTCACAACACTACACAACAACTATCACCACCACAACACATCACCCAAGACAAATCACCATAGTAACCACACTTCACAAATACCAACCACAAGTCAATATATAACTATTACCCAAACCATCACATATCACCATCAGCATTCATATACATAGATCAAAACCTTTCATCCTCACCACTATGCATAATAACCACAATAGAACACATCAAATAGCAAAAATTCATCGTAAAATTTCGCCTCTTGGAACATCACCACCATACATCATCGCCATTTAATAATTTCCAATGTATCCTCCAAGAAAACTATCCATCACATCAAATCCCCACATGTCACATAGGCCATCTGTTCACCTCCATTACCATACAATAACAAAATCTATACATGACAACAGAAAATGAATAAGTACACATCACAAAAACATATATTATATATAAATTATTATTCATGGGAAATAATAAATTTAATACATTAATTTAAAATGTGTGTTATCACACAAATTAGGATCCATTGGGAACCTATTATAAATTATCCAAATTTATATTCATTTTTTCATTTATTTTTGGGTGTCATCTTATAACATCATCAAAATAGTCTCATTTAATATCATTCTCATTTCTAAAAATGTCTCAAAACAACTGGTATTTTCTGAAATGACCATAAGAATTCACATCATCCTAAAAAATCAATGTTTAAAAGCATTTGACAACTCCCCATTATTTTCATTTTTTAGACATTCCCTTTAATTTTATTTATTATCCAAAAGCATAATATATACCGAACAGAAATAAAGCCCATGAAAATAACAAACATATATTTTAAACATTGGTTAATAAGTTTCCACTAAGATAAAGAACTTTTATAATCATGATGTTTATCCCATGGAGAAAAAAATAGCCTACAAACTACAACATCATATGAAATCCCAATATTTACCAAAATCACCAAAAAGGGTTTTATGAAACACAAAAAATATATATCAATCAAAATAATAAAAAACTTTATTGAATCACTGAGAGTGTAATTAATGGAAAACAATAGGGGAGGTCAAAGAACATATTTTGGGTTACATGAATTCAATAACCGAAACCCAAAAATAAAATAAGGTATAAATTTGATGGTAGATTAATGAAAGAAATCTACGGTCATCCCAAAATGTGAGTGAGGTGAATAGAATAATGAATGGAAATTTTCAAAACAAGTCATATAAACATGCTTAAACATTCCCCGTTTACGGAAAAATTCTAAAATTAAATGTATAAAATCCACATATCTCAAAAATGATATTGAATATCCAACCCTTTTGGCCATTAAACCTTAAAATCCTAAAATTTAAATTATAAACATTGTGATTAGAGATTAGTTAAACATATTATGTTAATTTCACTATTAAAATGTAAACCCATATTCCAATGTTAACCTTATCTATATATTATTTTTAAACCAATAGCTCAAAAAAATTAAACCTCTCTCATATGATTTAAACCACTTTTTTAAACTATAAAAAATATTTTGTAATTCACATACAACACCAAACTAAACAATATATGTTCTCGTGCACAAACCAATAGTAGGGAAACACATCCATAATGTAGTGTCCTCCAATCATCACCAATCTCAACAATATACACCGTGTGCCGACGGGGAGCGCAAAGCAGAAGAGGAGCACAAACATGGGAGAGTCCCTAATGATACTTGTGATTATTGGGACCCTAGAACATCACGTATCAGTGAAAAATGGTATAGAAACACAACAATATACATTATCATGCTCAATCCACTAGTAGGGAGACACATTCATAACCTAGTGTTCTCCAATCATCATCCAAGAGTTTAGTTAGTTTTATAGTCGTCAATCCAGTTAAGTGAAACTGGGCTGATACCACTTCTAAATCACTAGCGCACTAGTCTTAGTCTCCCCACCTTGTACACAGGATTTTCATTTGTGCTCAAGTAGTTCAGACTTCATGTCACATGTCATACTCATACACTAAAACCCATCAAGACACTACACATGCAAAAAAAACCATTTGTACATACAAATGTCATTTTAAATAATACACACACTAAAATGTTTTCCAAACATGCTCCATACTATTGATATAATCAAATAATAAATTTTAAAAGTTTATAAAACAATGGAAAAAAATGTCACATGGTTTTAAAAACAATAAATTAACTATTTATAAATTCAAAACACATTCTAACATTGCAGGAACTCAAATAAAGATTGAAGTATGACATGAACCACCCAATAGTTTGATGAAAAACCTTACCCCACATGTATAACACTTTTACACAAACTACACAACCTAATAATCCAAAATCAAAAGATCGTGATAAAAATATAAATAAGAAACTTGGCATCACCCATTAACCCACAAAAAACCTTCTTTAATGATTAGGTGCACACAACACTATGTCAAAAATATAGTTCACACTAATTTCACTACATAATAAGCTAACCGCAGAATTTAAAAATCACTAACATGTTTTAAGCAGAAAACAACCACTTAAATATAAACATGCTACCAACGAATTAAGATTAAATCAAACATCAACGAAGAACTATTTCTCACAATGCAAATTAATTAAATAACATACTAAATTAATTAATCATGCAAATTAATTTAATCAGATAATAATTAAGAGTGAAACCACCTACCTCGGAATGTAGGAAACCTCATGATCTTGGAGTGAAACTCCCGACGCATGCCAAACAAACCATGAACAACACAATTAAACACTAAAAACAAGCAAATAGAGCCATTACACCATAATCAGACCAAACATGAATCGAAAACCCAAATTGCTACTCAATCAAATTAAAAGACCTATCAACTGAGTTATAGTGCACTTAAAGAAAGGGGTTCGAGAAGCTGCTCGGGTGAGTTTGTGGGTACCAGAAGGCGTCGTTCCAACTGGAGCCTCGCTAGAAGAAGGTGTAGCCAAAGGAGTCGTGACCGGAGGTGTTCCGCGCAGGTTGTAGTCTTGCCAGAAGGGGGTGTGAACAATGGGGAAGGTGTGTCAGGGATGTCCGGTCTTCAGTCGAGGCAAGGAGGGGTGTCGTTGAATCGGGTGTGATGAGGGGAAGATGCCGCCGGAGGAAGGTTTGGGGAGGGGTGATCCGTGGAGGAGGAAGTCGGTCGGGGTGTAGGGGGTGTTCGTCGAACGAAGTGATGGCGCCAAAAAAAACAGCGAGTCGACTTGGTTTGGCTGAAAGGGAGATGGAAGGTGGTCCGAGGTGGGGGCGTCACGCCAGTGGTTGCAGATCCTTCGGCAGCTGGACAAGGGAGGCGCGAAGGGGGAGTGGAAGTGCGGTGCAAGGCCGCTAGGGTGCGAAGGTTGGGGGTGAATCGCAAACAAGGGGGGAGAAAAACAAACGGGACAAGGGAGTGAGAGGGAAAGGATAGAGGGAAAAGAGGGAAAAAAGATAATGGAATAAAAAGAAAATAAAAAAATAAAGATAAATTAAAACTAAAACCAACTACCAAAAGTTACTTAGAATAACAATAATATTTTTAACAATAGTAGTAGTAATATTAGAACCAAAATATAGTGTTAAAGAAAATCATATAACGTTAACTTAAAAATAATTACAACCTAATTAAAATATTAACAAAATTAATAATAACAATAACATTAAAATTTAGATGATGATTATTTTCTGAAGATTTAAATAATTTAATATTATCTAACTAATAAAAATAATATTATCTAAAATAATAACAAGAAGAAGAGGAATAATTCCCAATAATAATAACAATCATAATATTAAAACAACACTTAAATGAATTAATCATTTTTCATATTTTATATTGCGTTAAATTTAATATTCATCTCGTTAATAAACTTATTACCCACGCACATGGTAGGTCGCATGAACATCTGACGAAGCCATGAGGCTTCAGCCGTTCCATTCCCATGCGCCAGAAACTACCAAGCTAAAACACTCATTTATCATCAAAACGCAAAAAATGAAGTCTGGGTTGGCAATGTCAATGGGGTCATGTGCAAGGTCTCTCACCCAAATAATAAAAAATTTATTTATAAAAGAATGTTTTAATATGATTGGTCACTATGTACGGTCGTGTGAATGGGTGCTCACCCATATAAGATCCCAAATCCCTTTTAAATTAGAATCGATTCAAATACCAACTCTAAGAAAGACCCAAAATAATTAAATTTAGACAAAACGTTGATCGGGGTGTGACAATTCTCCCCACCATGACACTTTCTACCCCGAGAAAGTCCAAAAAGACTAGGTCAACCAAACAAAGATTCTAAGAAGGACCACAAAGATACATAAAACAAAAACTAGTCACCTGAAGATCGGGAATTCAAAACACCCCAGAGTTGAAACTCCAAATATCTCAAAACCAGAATCACCATGAAAAACAACCAACAACAAAGAATCACCTCCAAAAAGACTATAACATGGAACACCCCGACTCCTAACATTGGGATCACCAGGGCTGCTCGAGATCTTCAAGAACGCTCGTCAAGAGACCAACCACTCAAGCTAACCAATTAACATAGTCGAGGTTGGACGGAGCATAATTAAGGGGTTTCCCTGCCATGCGCACTTTAAAAATAGTTTCTTCCACATGCACGTCCTATGGTGGACTCCCCACCATATTGGGATCTCGTCCAACATTGGTTCTTTAAACCAAACCAACTCACAACTCATACAAACCGTTAACACTTTCTTGACCCTCCACGATCCCTATGTAAACCGAACCAAGACAGGAGGTGACGTCGGTGAGACCCGCACTGGGGCTCCCAACAAATTTCAAATTTTTTAACACCACGTAACCTGCTGTGGGCATTCCAAGTTTACATTGAGAAATACAGACTGAACTCTTCATCGCGAACCCACAACACGGGCCGACCTGCACGGAATATTCCTACAGTGGACAACACTCCGCCACATGAGAGAGTTTAAATAGCAGGAACCCCTAACCATGAGGCGAACATGACATCCACACGAAAAATCCACAAGACATAAGAATCTCTGACCACATGAAGGTTAATGGAGCACACCGACTAGCTTTACACGAATACAGATTTTTCAAACCCCTTCAAGGCCCAAGATGAACTCCCATAAAATAAGACCACGACAAGTAAGAAAGGGCTCAATTACCCCTCACCACAAGAATGAATCCTATAGAGAGGGTACCACAATAAGAAGATTTAATCTTTCCCCATCTCGTCACTGCAAAATTTCATTGGATCAAGATCATCCCACGTTTGATGAGTTTTTGACTACGCGAAAGCTTCACAAAGAGACCTATGGTTGGGGCACTGATGTTTAAAGAATCCACCTCCATGAATACATAAGATAGACACATCTGATTAGAACTTCCTCCGCTAGAAAAGAAACTCACATACTTCTCCTTGTGTCTAAAGGAGCCACTCTGTCAATATCTCAATTAAAAATTTTAGCAAACAACTTAGAGCGTCTGACTGACCGCACTAATGATAGAATATTGTGATGTCTGTCAAACACACGGCCCAAACTGACAGAAGGAGCACTCTAAGAATAAACCCCTTTAGTTCACACCATTAATCAGATGTGGGAACCAAAATCACCACATAGTGAGAAAGACCACACCTAGTATGAGTTTTAAACTTATTATCCCACACTACTTCTAGGGAATATGAAACTAACTCATCAGGAAGTTCAACACACATCATCCTCCTCCTGTTAATTTAATGAGAACCTATGGGATCCACCACCTTCTCTTTCATTCACTTACTTTGGTACAACTGCGAAATGAGTTTAGTCTTGAGGATCACTCATGAAATCCCCATTCCCAACTAAAACGGAACAATTACCGTTTTCTGGTATAGTCTCGCTCCTCCAGACACACTCAAGACAACATAAACCCACAAAACTTTTGGAGTTCCTCGATAACTGGAGACACATACAACTTCCCCAAGCATTCAACAATATCCAACTGACCTCTACGTCTACGAAAAATCGACACCACTGAGAAGAACCCAACTCTGCCACTCTACTAGGATTCTGGGCTGAGCCAAGAACTGAGAGACTTACTGGAATCACATGGTACATTTCTAGGGGACATATCCCGAACAAGAAACAAAAAACTAACCTTCCAAAAAACCAAACACATAAAAAAACAAGCATTCACACCTCAGAAACAATTCCAGTAATTCTAATTTATAACATCAATTCATTCCTAAAGAAAAACACTCGCTTGAAAAAAACAATCACTGCACAATAAGCCCAAAAAATATTTTTAAAAATCCATCTTTACTCTAAACTCAGCATCATTTTCCAATTTAGAAAACCATTTTCAGCACAAAAATCAATTTAAGAAAAAAAAATCCCACATTATAGGAAACAAGTAGAAGCCTTAGAAATCAACAAATAACCACTGATATTCTATGGTGCCTCACAAATATTCATTTTTATTCCACTCAGGCACCCATCCACACAATCCACTAATTTTTCCACCAATCACTCCACATGCACATGCGAGCACCCATAGGGATACCACAGGAAAATGAACAAGGATCTTCATCTTTCAAAACAAAACGTTCCCAATAATCATAAAATACCTTTTTTCCAAACCATTTCAAAAATTCATGAAATATTATAAAAATGCTTCCCATTTAAAAAATAACTAACTTCAATTTCAAATAACCCAATACGTTCTTTTAGAAATTCAACAATGACAAATTAAACCCCAAATTCCAAAAACATGGTCTAAGAGAAAAGCACCTCAAATATCATTCCAACCACACACCAAAATAAAATAATAGAAGTACCAAAGTCCTCTTTCCTTTTTAAAGGAAATTTTTTTGCACGAATCCCAAAGTTGAAGCAAGATGTCACAAACATTAAAGCACTTGGGCGGAGGACTAGTGGTAATGTTTCACCCGGCTACATGTTTTAGCAGAACATGCCCTAAGAAAGCACCAACCACAAGGAGGGTCGAATGGTACTCTCGGGTATCACATGGGTTGATACTCTATGTGAGACCACGCGTAGTACCAGTTTACTCCTATTTTCATCCCTCATCCACACAGAGAAAAACCATAACATAAATCCCGAACTAACCCAAGTTACTCGAGTATCAGAACGAGTAAGAGTTCAAGACGCTCATCTCGCACCTATCCCTCGAGTACCGACAGTCTTATTCCCAATCTACCTGACATGCCAAATAACAAGAGAAAAACCTGGCTCTAATACCATTTTTTCACAAACCATGCCGGGGTCACCATCTGACCCGGCGCCTGACCCGGTCCGCGACATGGCCCAAAGGGCATTCCCGATCCCCACGGGCTGGCACAAGTGCCCGGGAATCAAAAATAAAACATGGGAATGATTTAACCTAATAAATAAATATAAAAAAAACAATAAACTCAATAAATTGAAACTAAAGTCACAGAAAAAAACAGAGCCTTACACAATGATCAGATTTAATTTTTACAACTAGAACTAAAAACCAAAATGGAACAACAATAAAGGGAAATATAATAACCGTGACTCAAACCACCTAGCACCATGAGGTGTAACAACCTCAAGATACCTTCACCAAACAAACACGATGACGCCGATGATGACACGAACCACCAATTATGCGCAAGATGCCTCAACCTGGAATGTAGAAGAAACAAAATCTACATGCTCCCAAGGGTGTATATAGTGTGTAAGCTAAAATCCAAGTTGGATGCCAATGAGATAAGGTTCCACACAAAATTATTAAAAGATAAATACATTTTCAATTTAACAGGAAAAAATAAGTATGTTCTTAAAGAATTTTAATGAAAACAGTTTTAAAGGAATACTACTCAAAAATAAAAACAACATGAATTAACACACACACACACACACTCGCACACACACACACACACAATATCTTGGTAACCCCAACGTCACACCGTGTGTCAATAGTGAGTGAAAAGCAGAAGAGGATCACAAACATGGGAGAATACCTAAAGATACTAGCGAGGAGTGGGACCCTTGAACATCATGTCACGGTGAAAAATGGTACAGAAACACAAAAATATATGTTCTCGTGCACGAGCCTATGGTAGGGAAACACATACATAACCTATTCGTCTCCAATCATTATCCAAAAGTTTAGTTAGTGTCGTAGTCGTCAATCCACCTATGTGAAACATGGATGATGCCACTTCTGAATCACTAGCGCACTAGTCTTAGACCACCCACCTAGTACCATGGCATCCCGTTTGTACTCATGTAGTTCAGAGTTCATGTCAAATTTCATAATCCTACACTCAAACCCAACAAGACACTATAGACAAAAAAAACAATTTGCACATACAAAATCAATTTGAAATAATATGCACACTAAAATTTTTTCCCAACACATTCAGCTCTATTTCTATAATCTAATAAACCATTTAAAATGTTCATAAAACAATGAAAAATTTGTCACATGGTTTTACACACACAAAAGTAACTATTATTAAATTCAAAACACATTCAAACATTGCACACACTCAAATAATGTTTAAATTATGACATTCACCACCCAACAGTTTGATTAAAAACCTTACGCCACATGTAAGGCACTTTTACACAAACTACACGACAAAATAATCCTAAAGAAGAAGCTCGTGATTCAATTTTAATGAAGCAACGTGGAATCACCCATTAACCCACACAAAACCTTCTTTTTATGATAAGGTTCATAGGACACTATGTCAAAAATATAGTTCACAATAATTGAAAAACATAATAAGCTAACCGCAAAATTTAAAATTCATTAACAAATTTTCAGTAGAAAACACCCACTTATATATAAACATGCTACCAAAGAATTAAGATGAAATCAAACATAAAAGGAGAACAATTTCGCACAACGCAAATTAATTAAATAACTTAATAAATTAATTAAACATGAAAATTAATTTAGTCAGATAATAATTAAGAGTAAAACCACCTACCTCGGAATGTCGGAAACCTCATGAGCTTGTTGTGAAACTCCCACTGCAGGCCAAACACATAATAAATAACACAATTAAGCCCTAAAAACTAGTACTCGGAGCCATTACTCCATAATCTGACCAAATATGAATCCAAACCTGAAATTACAACTCAATAAAATTAATAGAACTATCAACCGAGGTATAGTGCACTGACGGAAAGGGGTACGAGAAGCTGTCTGAGTGAGTTTTCATGTGTCGGAAGGAGTCGTGCCGGCTGGAGCCTCACCGGAAGAATGAGCAGCCAAGGGAGTCGAGACTAGAGGTGTGCCACGCAGGTTGGAGGCTTTCCAGAAGGGGGTACAACCAAAGGGGAAGGTGTGTCGGGGCTGTCCGGTCTTCAGCCGAGCAAGGAGGGGGGTCGGAAAATCGGGTGTGATGTGGGGAGGATGCGGCTGGAGGAAGGCTTGGGGAGGGGCGATCTGTGTCGGAGGAAGCCGGTCGGGGTGCATGGTGTGTTCGTCTGACGAAGGGAGGTTGCCGAAAAAATAAGGAGTCGGTTTAGTTCATCAAGAAGGGAGATGGAAGCAGGTCCGAGGTGGGGGCGTCACGCCGGTGGTCTGCGAGTCGGCGGCAGCTGGACAGGGGAGGTGGGAAGGGTGAGAGAAAGTTTGGTGCAAGGCCGCTAGGGTTTAGAGGTGGGGGTGAACCACAAACCAGGGTGGAAGAAAAATCACGGGACAAGGGAGAGAGAGGGAAAGGATAGAGGGAAAAGAGGAAAAAAAGATAAAGTAATAAAAAATAAAATAAAATAATAAAAATTAACTAAAACTAAAACAAACTATAAAAATTTACATAGTATAACAAAAATATTGTTAACAATATTAGTAGTAATATTAGTGCCAAAATATAGTGTTAAAGAAAAACATAAAACGTTAACTTAAAAATAATTATAACCTAATTAAAAACATAACAATATTAATAATAGGAATGACATTAAAATTTAGATGATGATAATTTTTGGACCATTTTAATAATTTAATATTATCTAACTAATAAAAAAATATTAACTGAAATAATAATAAGAAGGAGAATAATAATTCCCAACAATAATCATAATCATAATATTAAAATAGATCTTAAATTAAATAATCATTTTTCATATTTTATTTTTGGTTTGAAGTATTATTCATGTCATTAATAAACTGATTAACCGCGCACCGGGTAGGTCGCACGAACATCTGATGAAGCCATGAGGCTTCTCCTGTTCCTTGCCCATACGTCGGACACTACGAAGCCAGAACACTCATTTATTATCAAAACGCAAAAACTCAAGTCGGGTCTGGAAACATGGAGGGGGTCATGTGAAAGGTCGCACACCCGTTTAATAACACATTTAATAATAAAACATATTTCATATATGATTGGGCACTACTCACAGTCACGCGTATGGGCACACACCAATATATGATCTCAAATCCCTTTCAAATTAGAATTGATTAAAATCTCAACTCAAAGAAAGACCCAATATAATTAAATTAAGATAAATCATCGATCAGGGTGTGACAATTCTCCCCGCCATGACACTTTTTCCCCCATAAAGTCCCAAAAGACTAGGTCATCCAAACAAATATTCCATGAAAGACTGCAAAGATACCTAAAAAACCCAGTCACCCGAAGATCGGGCATTCAAAACATCCCAGAGCTGAAACTCCAAATATCTCAAAACAAGAATCACCATGAAAAACAACCAACAGAAAATAATCACCTTTAAACACAAATACAAAATGGAACACCCCGAATCCTAACATAGGGATCACTAGTGCTGCTCGAGATCTTCATGAACACTCGTCTGGCAACCCACTACTCAAGCTATCCAATTAGCATGGTTGAGGTTGGGAGGAGCAGAATTAAGGGGTTGCTCCACCATGCACACTTTGAACATAGTGTCTTCCACAAGAACATCCTATGGCGGTCTCCCCACCATGTTGGGTTCTCTTAAAACATTGGTTCTTCAAACCAAAACAACTCACAACTCATACAAACATTTAACAGTTTCTTGACCCTCCATGATCCCTATGTAAACTTAACGAACAATGGAGGCAACGTGGGAGATACCCACAATGTTTCTCCCCCCCTTTCAAATTTGTTAACACCACTGAACCCACTACGAGAATTCCCAGTTTACTTTGTGAAATAATGACTGAACTCTTCATCGCGAACCAACCAAATGGGCCGACCTGCACTGAATATTCCTACAGTGGACAACACTATGCCACATGAGATAGCCTAAATAACAGGAACCCCTAATCAGAAGGCAAACCAAATAGGCACACGGCAATTACACATGACATAAGCATCTCTGACCACAAGAAGGCTCACAGAGTACACCCACTAGCTTTACAAGAATATGGATTTTCTGAACCTCTTTAAGGCCCAAGAGGAACTCTCATAAAATAAGACCACGATAAGTAGGAAAGGGCTCCATGCCCCTTCATAACAAGAATTACGCCTTTGGAGTGGGTACCACAATAAGGAGATTTAATCTTACCACATCCTGTCACTGAAAACTTAAGTTGGATCAAGATCATCCCATGTACGATGAGTTTTTTACTACGCACAAGCTTCGCCACGAGACCTATGGTTGGGGCCCTGATGTCTGAAGCATCCACCACCTTGAAGTCATAATCTGGACACCTCTGATCAAAACTTCCTGCACTAGAAATGAAACATACCTACTTCTCCTCATGTATGAAGCAGCCACTCGGTAAATATCCCAACTACGAATTGCAGAAAATGACTTAGAGTGTCCGAATGACTGCACTAATGATAGAAGATTGTGCTTTCTGTCAAACACATGGCACAAAATGACGGAATGAGCACTCTATGAATAAGCCCTTCTTGTTCACACCCATCATCAGTTGAGGGAACTACACTCACCACAATAGGAGAAATACCACAGCTAGTACGAGTTTTAAACTAGTTAGTCCATGCTACTTCTGGGGAACATGAACGTAACTCATCAGGAAGGATAAGAAACCTCTTCCTCTGCCTGTTAATTGGATGAGAACCTACAAGATCCACCACCTTCTCTTGCATTCACTTCCAAAGGTACAACCGCGAAAAGATGTTAGTCTTGAGGATCGCTCATGACATCCCCATTCGCAACTAAAGCGGAACAATTACCATTTTCTTGTGTAGGCTTGCTCCTCCAGACACAGTCGAGGAAAGTTACACCCACAAAACATTTGGAGTTCCTCAAAAACTGGAGACAATTAAAACTTCCCCAAATCATTCAATGATATCCAACCGACCCTGAGGTCTATGCACAATTGACACCACCTAGCATAACCCAACTTTTCCACTCCACTAGGAGTCTAGGCTGAGCCAAGAACTGAGAGACTTCCTGGAAACCCATAGGACATTTCTAGGGGGCATACCCCGAACAAGAAAAAAAAACCAACCTTCCACAAAACCAATCACATCACAAAACAAGCATTCACGCCTCAGACACAATTCCTGTAATTCAAATTTAAAACATCAATTCATTCATAAAAAACACTGACTTGAAAAAAAACAAGCGTTGCACAACAAGCCCAAAAGCTATTTTTAAAAAGACATGTTTACTCAAAACTCAACGTCATTTTCCAATTTCCAAAACCATTTTAGCACAAAACCCCATTTAAGAAAACAATCGTATTGTCTAGGAAAGATGAAGCAGCCTTATAAATCAATCAATCACCACTGATATTCTATGGTTCCTCGCAAATATGAATTTTCATGCCACTCAGGCACCCATCCACAGAATGCACCAATCACTCAACATGAACATGCGAGAACCCATTGGGATACCACATGAAAATGGACAAGGATCTTCATATTTCAAAACAAAACGTTCCAAAAATTTCAAAAATAACTCTTTTTAAAAGCATTTCAAAAATTCAAGACATATTTTAAAAATTCATCCCATTTCAAAAATAACACACATCAATTTCAAATAACCCAAGATGTTATTTTAGAAATTCGACATCGACAAATTAATGGCCAAACTCCAAAAAAACGCCCAAGGGAAACACACTTCAAGTATCATTCCAACTTCACACCAAAATAAAATAAGAATAGTAACAAAGTCCGCTTTCCTTTTTAATGGAAAACAATTTTTCACTAATCCCAAAATTTAAGCAAGATGTCACAAACATTAATGCACATGGGTGGAGGACTAGTGGTCGTGTCTAACCTGGATACATGGTTTAGCATAACATGGCCTAGGAAAGAACCAACCACAAGAGTGTCAAACCGTACTCTCAGTCATCAAATGTGTTGCTACTACATGTGAGACTGCACACTGTACCAGTTTATGCCTATTGTCATCCCCCATCTGCACAGAGCAAAACAAAAAATTAAATCCCGAACTACCCCTGTTTACTCGAGTATCAGAATGAGTAAATGTTCTCGACGCTCTTCTCGTACCTATCCCTTGAGTACCGACAGTGTTATCTCCAATCTACATGACATCCCAAATAACAAGAGAAAACCCTGGCACTAATACAAGTTTTTCACGAACCAGGCTAGTGTAGCCCTCCGACCCGGTGCCCGACCCGTTCAGCAACATGGCCCAAAGGGTGTTCCCGATCCCCATGGGTAGGCACAAGTGCCTAGGTATCAAAAATAAAACCTGGGAATGATTTACCCGAATAAATAAATTTTTTAAAAACAACAAGGTGAATAAATTGAAACTAAAGTTAGAAAACCAAATAGACCCTTACACCATGTTCAGATTTAATGTTTAAAAAATGTACTAAAAACCCAAAAGGAACAACATAAATGTGAAAAAAACCCCTGACTCAAACAACCAAGCACAATGTGGTGTAACAAACTCAAGCTACATTCACCAAACCAACACGAGGACGCCGCTGCCAACACGAACCACCAATTTTGTGCATGATTCCTCAACCTGGAATGCAGAAGAAACAGAATCTACATACAACCAAGGGAGTATGTAGGGTGTGAGCTAAAAGCCCAATAGGATTCCATCGAGAAAAGGTTCCACACAGAATTATTAAAAGACAAATACATTTTCAATTTAACTAAAAAAATAAAGCAGTGCTTAAAGAATTTTAATGAAAATAGTTTTATAAGAAAACTCCTAAAAAAGAAAAACAACTTGAATTAACACACACACACACACACACACACTATCTTGCTAACCCCAACAACACACCGTGTGACGATGGTGAGCAAAAATCAGAAGAGAATCACAAACATGGGAGAGTCCATGAAGATACTAGTGAGGAGTGGGACCCTAGAACATTGCATCTTGGTGAAAGATTGTATAGAAACACAACAATATACATTTTTGTGCACGAGTCTCTAGTAGGAAAATACATCCAAACCTAGTGGTCTCCAATAATCATCCAATAGTTTAGTTATTGTTGCAGTCATCAATCCACCTAAGTGAAACCGGGCTGATGCCACTTCTGAATCACAAGCACACTAGTCCTAGTCCGCCCAACTAGTACCCAGGATTCCGATTTGCAATCAAGTAGTTCAGAGTTCATTTCACATGTCATACTCATACACTCAAACCTAACAAGACACTACACATTCCAGAACAACCATTTTCACAGACAAAAGCCATTTGAAATAGTATGGTCACTAAAATGTTTTCCCAAAACATTCCGCACTATTGATATAATCTAATAAACCATTTAAAATTTTTATAAAATAATGGAAAAAATGGCACATGATTTTACACACACAAAAGTAACTATTTATAAATTCAAAAAACATTCTAAGATTGCACGAACTCAAATAATGTTTAAAGTTTGACATGCACGACCCTGCAGTTTGATAAAAAACCTTAAACCACATGTAAGGAACTTTTAAAAAAACTACATAACCTAATAATCTAAAAGCAAAAGCTCATGATGCAATTTTTAAGATGAAACTTGGAATCACCCATGAACCCACACAAAACCATCTTTTATGATAAGGTGCATATGACACTATGTCAAAAATATAGTTCACACTAATTGTACAACATAACAAGATAACCGCAGAATTTAAAAATCACTTACATATTTTCCGCAGAAAACACCCACTTAAATATAAACAGGCCACCAGAGAATTAAGATGAAATCAAACATAAAAGAAGATCAATCTATCACAACGAAAATTAATTAAATAACATACTAAATTAATTAAAAATGAAAATTGATTTAATCAGATAATAATTCAGAGTGAAACCACATACCTTGGAATGTAGGAAACCCCATGAGCTTTGCGCAAAACATCCACCGAATGCCAAACAAAACCATAAAAAACATAATCAATCCCTAAAAACAATAAATCGGAACCGTTACACCATAATCGGACAAAACTTGTATCCAAACCCCAAATTGAAACTCAATCAAATTAAAAGAACTATCAACTGATGTATAGCGCACATACGAAAAGGGGTCCGAGAAGCTGTCTGAGTGAGTATGTGGGTTCCAGAAGGTGTTTCGCCGGCTGGAGCCTCAACTGAAGAAGGTGAAGCCTAGGGAGTCGCAACCGGAGTTGTGCCGTGCCGGTTGGAGGCTTGTTGGAAGGGGGCATGACCAAATGGGAAGGAGTTTCAAGGCTATCTGGTCTTCAGCTGAGCTAAGGAGGGGGGGTCGGCGAATCGGGTGCGACGAGGGGAGGATTCTGCCAGAGGAAGGCTTCGGGAGGGGCGATCCGTGCTGGAGGAAGTCGATCGGGGTGAAGGGGGTGTTCGCTGGATGAAGGGAGGGCGTCGAAAAAACATGGAGTCGCCTTGGTTCTGCTGGAAGGGAGATGGAAGGTGGTCCGAGCTGGGGGCGCCGTGCCGGTGGTCAGAGATCTGGAAACAGTTGGATAGTGGAGGCGAGAAGGGGGAGCGAAAGTTTGGAGAAAGGCCACTAAGGTTCGGAGGTGGGGGGTGAACCACAAACCAGGGGGGAGAAAAAAATGGGACAAGGGAGAGAGAGGGAAAGGATAGATGGAAAATACGGAAAAAAGATAAACGAATAAAAATGAAAATATAAAAATAACGATAAATTAAAACTAAAACAAACTAAAAATATTTACTTAGAATAACAATAATGTTGTTAACAATAGTATTAGTAATATTAGCGCAAAAATATAGAGTTAAATAAAAACTTATAACTTTAACTTAAAAATAATTATAACATAATTAAAATCATAAAAAAACTAATAAAAAAAATTAAAATTTACATGATGATAATTTTTTTACCATTTTAATAATTTAATATTATCTAACTATTGAAAAAATATTAGGTAAAATAATAATAAGAAGAAAAGTAATAATTCCCAATAATAATTATAATCTTAATATTAAAACAACTCTTACATTAAATAATAAATTTTCATTTTTTTTGCATTTAAAGTATTGTTGAACTCGTTAATAAACTGATTACCCACGCAACAGGTAGGTCAAACGAACATCTGATGAAGCCATGCGGCTTCACCCGTTCCTTTCCCATGCACCAGACACTGCCAAGCCAAAACAATCATTTATCATCTAAACACAAAAACTCAAGTCGGGACTGGCAATGTGCATGGGGTCGTGTGCAAGGTCGCGCACCCGAATAATAACACATTTAATAATAAAAAATAATTCAAATACGATTGGATTCTATGCATAGTTGCACGTACTGGAGAACACCCATATAAGATCCCAAATCCCTTTGAAATTAGAATCGATTCAAACTACAACTCAAAGAAGGACCCAAAATAATTAAATTATGATAAAGCATTGGTCAGGGTGTAACACACATACTAATAAATTAGATATTGATAAATGAGTTTGTCTATAATTTTTCATAATCATACCTCGAAAAGAATAGGGTTTAAAAAAACACCCATGGGGTACCTCACAGCGATATCATTACAACTCAAATGCTAAAAAATAGTCATGCTAAATAAAAAATACATGATTCTTCCCATTTAACCACATCACCAAACCACAACACCCCAAAATCTCACTAGACACAACATTGCACATTTTTTTTGACCAAATGCTGATAATTTCCACAAAAACAAAATAAACCAATACCACATCCAACACACTATAGTTTACCATGAACATAAATTAGTGAATTCAGTCTTAATGGAAGGATATAAACCTCATTAGTTGGATCATAATATCATGAATTAATTTTTTAAATCCCTTATGTTCAAAAATACAATCCAGTTGATTGTTTTTTATCCCTTCTAATGTATATAAATATACTAGGGATAATTGGTTGAAAAGAACGGTTTTAGAGAAAATGTGCTTGGTGAATAGTTAAGTTGTAGCATTAGTTCAATTGTATCATAACTGTGTTGCATGTGTCTTGAACATTCCATTGGTTTCTTATATTATTGGATAATGGGTATTCAATGTTTTAAAAACTCTTAGGGAACACTATGGGGTGCATAGTATTGGTCAAAGGATTTCATATTGTTTGGAATTATGTTTCCCAAACCGAGCATCCCATAGTGAAAAAATAGAACACATTGGAAAGTGAAAGATTCATGGATGTCGTATGGTTAAACTTAATGTATGGAAAATCCATACCCAAGCCTAAATGGATAGATATGGAACATTGATAACTCTCACAGTTAGTTTAACCATTGATATTGACCGATGATACCTTGAAAAGTGTATCTAAAACATTAATAAAATATTATTTTACCCATATGTTCTTATATATTTTGTATCTTAATAACCCCTTAATCTTTTTATGGATAATCTTAATGGTTCTGTAGTATTTTGTTGGTCAATCACTACAGGTACCCTCACTTTTCTTACATTAATAGGACATAAAAAAATTTAATACTTAAAACACTTTACAAAAAAGACACCTAAAACCGTACTAGTATAATGCATTTTGAAACATGGAATCATAAACACTAATAAATAAGTGATCCACATTATCTCCCACTAGGTTCTTCTTAAATATCACTATTCTAAAAGACATAAAAAATAATATATATCTTTATAAGATTGAGAAGAAAACATTAAAAGGTGTGACCTAAAATTATAAGTAATGGTAAACAATGGAGATATGTAAGCATAACCATTAGCATAATGGTATGAGAACATGATTGATCAAATAGAAGATCATACTATTCATAACTATGATCACATACATGAATCACGGAATACAGAACAAAAGTTTATAATAAATGATTCATAATGAAGTAATGATCATAATCCATGAGATCATAACATTGGAATAAAATATGGAACTATGGTAGAAACATAATCATATGAAATATGATTTCCATTGCAGCCATGTCATAATTTTCAAGTCCATTGTGGAATTACTAGTTCACACCCCAATCTGTCTTGGATGTTATAGTCAACTACCTTGTCTATCTTGGTTTCATAAGTTCACTACCCATACAATCTTAGTAGTCCTGGTTCACTCACATGGTCTTATAAGTAGTCATGGTGCATTCCCAATACCATCTTAGTCTATCTCATGAGATATAAATCATTAACCAATTAATTTGATAATTAAATATATCCCACCCATAGAATAGTTAAATCCACATACATGTGTTGAAAAACTAAAAAATAGTAATATCAAAACATATGACATGAAATGGGTATCATGAACAGGTAATAACATCATAACCTATGAAAAATACTTTAGCATTCATAATCATTACTACATAAGCATAACTGTTGAAAAGAAGTGGGTTTCAAAAGTATATAACTCGTAAATAAGAAATGGTTGTCCAAAGGATGATTCCAACAAAACATAAAACATTTATATAGGAATGTTAATGTAACCTTTGAATAATTTTCTATAAGGGAATGATAAACATCAATAGATGTCATATTATAATGAAAATAACATGGAAAATATTTTGAAAACATTTTTTAAGAAAAATAATTTTTCCTCATTGAAAGTCATCCTTAAAAAATAATACACATTGAAAACCATTTCCTCTTAAAAAAATGTCAAAACATTCAAAAATGAATAAAAAACATTTTGAATCATTTTTCCATAAAAACGTATAAAATTTACCTATAAAATTTGAAAAAAATATTTTCCATAAGAACAATAAAAAATTTCATAAAAATACTTTTAAAATAATTCTTTTGTGAATACATTTATATCTTATAAATGGGAATTGATTTAATTTTGAGAAAAATCAATTGATAACATTTAAATCAATCAAGAAAACATATTAAAAGTTTTTTTATTATTAAAAGTAATAAAATGAAAAAAATTTGAAATCATTTTCATTATAATATATTTTGATATTTTTTCATAAATATTACAAAATAAATATGTGAAAAATGTTTCAAAGGGTAGAAAAGGGTAAAATATGTACATATCTTATGAGGTAATCAATATTCCCTTTTCATTGAAAAAATGTCAAAAAAATGACTCGTCTGAAAAAAAAACAACAATATTTATTTTATAACATAGTAAAAAGAAAAAATAGTAAAAGTATATTTAAATTATCAAAGGATAATAGTATAATATTCCTAGAAATCCATTTTGGAAAACATTATTTTAAAGGAATATAAAATTTCCAATGAATAGAGGGTAAATTCAGAATTTAAAAAAAACATTCTTCCCTCTATTATGAACAAAAGAGTTTCAGAAATAGTACCAAAATATTATTAAATAAATAATAATCATTTGATAATAAAATTAATGAATTTTCATGACATATTGATCATAATATTATTTTAATGGAAGCACAGAAATAAAAAATCATAAAAAGTTATAAGATTGTCTCAATAAAATCATATAACATTGTGAAATTTGATCATACAGTCCATGAAATTAAATTATATTATAATCATCTCAAAACATCATAAAATGAAAAAAATTCTAAATTTAACATTTATAATGAATTATATAACCCACAAAATTGAATTTTTATACATAACACAACATGAGTCTCAAAGAAGACAAATTGCGAAAAAACTATTTCACCAATTTGGTAACATCTGGAACACATAACCCATAAAAATATCATTAAATGGATATTTGAATAACAATAAATTTATTTAAATGATTACTAGACTAAAATCATGGTAATTATATACATCACATATAAGGAATTCTATTCTTCCTCAAAGGAAATTATTGTATTTACACTAAAGGGAAATTAAAATTATAGGTGTTCTAAAAGGAATACAAAACATGAAAACATAAAAAATATCACATATAATTGATATAAAAAGATTAACCATCATAATATTTTCCATGATTGGTGGTAAAGTAACAAATAACAATCATCATTTAGTGACATGGTAGTTCACCATACACGTAGACAAGATATTCATTACCCATTATATGGAGGTGGGAGTAATTATAGGTAGAACCCATAGAATAAATACATAATAGTACATTTTGGATAATGGTGTTATTATAAAATAATGTAATAAATAAATGTTAGTGGGTGGTGGTGGAATATAAAATAATGTAATATGAGATAAGGTGTTTCCTATTAATCGGTTAAATCCTTTTTGTTTGTGCCAAAAAGATTACGTATAAGACATTATTATAATATGGGGGCTTCAATGAGAAATGAAGGGATGATATGAATGGTACTGGCTATATATTTTCCAAACATATGTGGTTATATTTATGTTAATACAATTGAGAGGTGCTAGATTTATATATGGAAGGGAGAGGATGCACATGATGGTGGATTAAAACAACACAAAAACCATTAGAGTTTGGAGAGACAATAGCACTCCAATAAATTAAAATGACAACAAATTATTATTTATTCACAAAACCTAATAGATATTAATTCCTAATGGGAGAACCAACACTAGTATGGAGATACCGAAAAATTAGTAATGGTTTTCAAAAACTATAGGGGAATGATGTGTGGGTGGTTTAAAATGCTTCCAATGTAAATCATCTGCTCATAATCCCATATTATTTTGTAGTGAAATTACTTCAACGTCACCCAAATTGATATTACAGTATAATAATATTCTAATACATAAATTTCCTAACACCATGAATCATATCCTAGTTAATTGAATCATAAGAAAGTGTTATATAATTTGGTCGATAAGCGTAAACAAGGGAGATATAAGTTGATGATCATATTAATGAATATGAAATGCATATTGATTTATATTATGAATGTAAAATAAAGATTTCGTAAATTATTTATCTTGAATCACTATCATTAATTGTGTCATAAAATATAATCGATTGAATGAAATAAATCATAATATAAAAAATAATCATTAATCAATCCTGAACGATGTGTTTTATCCATAAGAAATACAAACATATCATATAATTATTACAAAATCTTAGTTATAAACCCATTTTATTTTCAATGTTAACTACTTATATCATAAATTATTATTGGATATAGTATCAACACTAGTTTCATATATCTTAATATATCAAGCTTCATCAACAACTTATCAGTGTGGATAAGGAATCCAAATATTTTACAATATTTTATCATAAACATCAACACGTTTTGTCACGACCCATCCCCTGGGGACAAGATCTTGATTACCCCAAGCCCGCCTTATATAGGCTAGGGGCTGGCGACTAGCACCAAAGGTGAAATTCCCTAAAACTGGGATGGCATTCCCTTTATAAAACGTAAAAACACCCAACAAGTGTACAAGCAGAAGAAAAAAAACATAAAATCTGTATAACAAGTGTAGTGAATATGAAGGGGCCGGAAATACAAACCCAATAGTAAAGTACAAGGAAAGAAAAAATAGGTACAACTAAAAAGAAAAACTGTTGGAAGGTGTCTAGCAGCTCCTGGATCGTCCTCCGAGGTTCCTACCTGATGGGTAATTATAGATGGCCACTACATCACTCCACGCTAGTCAGACTCCACCATGTACAGATACTTCCAAAGGTCCTCCTCCAGGTACCATCCAGTCCTGGCACTCTCAGCCTTCGTCATCATTGTCCATCGTTTGCATCCAACACAATGAGGTGCGATCATAGCCCATGCAAGGTTGAGTATAACGATACTCAGTAGGGACCCCGAGACCCTGAAGGTCTCACCAAAATCCAACAAGGATAAACCACAATGTATGATTTCAACGAATAACCATCACTTATGTATATTCCCATACATATTCCTAAGTTATCAAGTAACCCATATCAATCATGAGGAAAACACAAAGGTCATTGACTTTGCTCAAACCATGATTTTATTATCGAAATGACAGCTTCTAGAGAACTCCTCCTCTATCGAGAACAGTGGGCATGTCGTGAAACCAAGCCACTTCTCACTAAACATGGACTACTGAGGTACTCCTCCTGTCAACCACCGCATTCTTCTTCCAACTACCTGGCACTCCGTCCGATGTGGTTCTGCCGCCAAATATCGATCGCTCCCCCTAATATCCTTCAGAGGTACTCTTCCGTTCGAGTACTGCATGTCCGGTGCCAACTACCAGGCGCTCCGTCCACCATGGTTATGCCACCAAATACCGGGCGCCCCCCACTGGGCTAGTTGAGTCACTCTGAGTTGAATCGGTCAAGCAGTCGTCATGTCTATAGATACTAGGTCTTCACACTATAACATCTCTTCACCGAAAGGATATGTTCCATGACCTACTGGTCGATACTCTAAATGTCACTAAGTCTCACTTAGATGCACATTAAATGAACGCAATGTCAAATGGGTATCAATGAAACAGATGTCGCGTCAATCAGACGCCCGGTCTCTGAGTTGTTAGCATTTTAGACCCGGGGACCTGGTTGGATTCATGTATGAACCAACCAGACCGCGACTCAACTATACCCTGAACTCCAGTGGGGTATTCTCTAGGGACAACTATTCTCTAAGAATACCGGTGCTTCTAACGGTTCATCAAACGAACATCCAGTGCCAATGAAATGGCCCGAGAAGGTAATGGGTCAGTAATAGGCCCGGGTTCGGTCCGACCCGGTCGGATTGACTCGGCCCCACCTAGTCTGGGCGATCCTAGTCTTAGTCAACCCAGTCAGACTCGCTGGGTCTGACCCAGTCCATTGGGCGAGTCAAGCCACTATGTTTTGACCCAGTCTGTTGGGCCTGACCCAACGGACCGTGAGGGGAGTTCGGCCCGATAGTCGCCACGTTTGTGGCTCGGTAGATCGTCCCATGAGACCGGGCCAGTTTGGCTAGTGACACCGCGTGGGATACCGCGGGTTGGCATAGGAGGCCAGTGGCCGGTGGGGCCAGCAGGCTGGCCGCGTGAGGCACGGCAGGCCGGCTGGCCACCGGCAGGCCGCGGGTGCACATGGCAGGCCGCCGGGGTGCCAGGCAGGCCGCAGGCAGGGGCCAGGAAGGCCACCGGCAGGGCACGAGGGCATCAGGTAGGCTGTCGGTGGGTCGCGTGGGTGCCAGGAAGGCCGCTGGAGGGGTGCGGGGCCACTTGGCAGTGCAGCGGCAGGGCACCATGAAGCGCACTAGTGGGGCGAGGGGGTGTCGGGCAGCGCGTACGCGGCACGCGGGGGTTCCAGGTAGTGGACCGGTGGTGCGCGGGGGTGCCGGATAGTGCGATGGTGGAGCTGAGCTGCATGCGGGCAGTGCCCTGGGGTGCGAGAAGCGCGCTGGGGCGGTGCAGTTCGCGGAGGGCGGGGTTAGAGAATCCCTTCTTCTCCTTCTATGTCTTCGTCTACTATTTTCCAAAACATCTTCACCGAACAAGAACAAACAAGGGGTGGTTCAGACCGGGTTCCTGCGCCCCGATCCCTTCTTGTTACGTTGATTGAAATTGGTGATTCTCATACAAAATTTTGTACGACGATGAATGCCGTTTAAAATCAGATTTAAAAATATCTCAAAACTCTCTACCTTTGATCCGCCGGTAGTCGATCATTGACGTCCCGGAAGGATGGCCAATAATCTGTGGAAGAATTTCGGTGAAGAAGAGTGTCGCCGACGTTCATCTTGGGCGGCATAGCTTCCCTTTCTATCCTCAGTTGAAGAAGGATGATGATGGAATTCATCTTTCTTCATTCTTTGTGGGCGACGGTTCCTAATTGAAGGAATAATTCTCCAAGGGTTGGGAATCAAGTCTCTTTACCAGCATTTTTCCACTTGAAGAAGTCATCCCAAAACCTTCCCCCAAGATTCCTTTATATAGGAGATGGAGGGTTTGTCTAAAATGACGTTGGCACGTAATTCAAATTTGGTGAATTAAAAGAGAGGGACCCACCTAATTCAATTCGTGAGAGGTGTCACATTTAATTAGGTGGATTGGCAAAGAGGCTCTCCCTCATTAAAGATAGAGTGGTGGGAGGTTTTATCATCCACCATTAATAGGGGTTGGGTGGTCCCCACCCCTATCATTTAATAGATATGTTATGGGTCTCATGTGGTCCCCACGTCGTATCCTCTCACGTGAGGTTATGTGAGGGTGGGCCCCACCACCATGACCTCAATTAGGAGGTTTGGGTGTGGTGGCCCCCACCCACAACCTCCCCATGGAGGTTTTAACAACCCAAAAAAATAATGTTAAAACTTTATTTTATTAAATTTAATTAAAACCCCCCAACGACTAACATCCAAACTCATCAGAAAGCTACTATGGTGAAGGCATCACATTGAAATTACCAACGTTGTGAGATCAACAGTTCCCTCCGATTTCAATTCCGAGCACTGGTTCAAAAGTTAAAATAACCCACTCATATGTTTACTAAACATATCCAAAAGAACATTAGAAATTGATTTCGGGCACACAGGGCCTTAGAATCAGGAGCTCTCAGAAATAGAGGACTTGTAAAATTCCCATGTATTTAAAAAAAATTCCACAGTAGTCCCAGGTCTTTACATTCTCCCCACCTCAGGGATTTATATACCCGTAATCTACAACTCGAACTAAGGATACAAATGGTGGTAATGAGCACGCATCTTAGCCTCACTCTCACATGTTCTCTCTTGGAGGTCCCCATGCTTCCAGCGAACGCGCACTAGAAGTATCGACCATCCACATATGACCGGATCCTATTGATAGTCAATATCTACTAGAACCTCCCTGAATGTCCCCCCATAATCAATGTCCAGATGCACGTGGTCGATGATGTGGTATGGGTCATTCACGTATCTACTCTGCTGAGATACATGGAGGACGTCGTGAAACTGGTGAAACTGAGTTGAAATATCCAAGTAGTAATACACCTGACCTACTCTACTGAGTAACTGGAAAGGTCTGATGAATCTCAGAGATACCTTTCCACCCCATTCAAATATCTATAGGCCTCGTCGTGGTGAGACCCATAGGATGACATGGTCTCCATCCTCAAACTCTAGAGGTCTCTGTCTCATGTCAGCATACAACTTATGTCTTCTCTGTTCAGTCCTTATCCGCTCCTGGATGTTCTTCACCTTCTCCACGGTAGCCCGTACCATCTCTGGTCCCACTAGTGTGGACTCCCTTGGGGTTTTACTGCATAGTGGAGATCTGCAAGGTTGACCATACAAGGCCTCAAAAGGTTCCATACATATGGTTGAGTAATATTTATTGTTGTAGGAAAACTCCACCAAAGGTAGGCGATCCTCCTATCTACGACCCAAGTCGAGGAAACATGCCCGGAGCATGTCCTAGAGGGTCTGGATGGTTCTCTCGGTGTGACCATATTTTTGAGGACGGAAGGTGGTGATCAAGCAATATTGTATCCAGAAAGCTTCCTGCAACCCCTTCCATAGCTAAGAAGTAAATCATGTGTCACGGTTGGAAACAACAGAGGAAGGTATTGGATGTAACCACACAATCTCCTGCACATAGAGGCTTCACAATCTCTATACTAAGTCCTGCTCTTTGAACGGTAGGAAGTGGGCTGACTTGGTGAGTCAGTTGACAATCACCCAAATCGAGTTGTGACCCCTGGATGTATGTTCATGACCTATCACGAAGTCCTGTAATTCCCATCCCACTTCCACTATGGGAACTCTAATGGTTGTACCAAGCCTGCTGGTACATGGTGCTCTGCTGTCAATTGTGGACAAGTGAGGCACCATGAGACAAAATTCACTACTTCCTTCTTCATACCTGGCCTCCGGTGTTGTGGACGAAAATACTTGTACATCTTTGCCAATCTATGGTCTAGATACATCTTACTAATTAGACATAGTAGATGTTTGACCATCAGGAGCTAGGGGCTCATAAGCATTGAGACTTCTTCTCATGAAGTTCACACTTGGTGATCTCTAGAATTGAGGTCATGAGGACTCCCCCGCCAATAGGAACTCCACATGTTTTGGGTGTCATTGGATGTTCCTATCTATGATCATGTGTAATGGTCTCCTGACTTGAGATCATTACCAATTTATGTCACTTGATTACGTACTTTGATGCAAGATGAAAACCTTGGCAATGAAGTCATGGGGAGGTAGTTCATGTTGGGTGCGTCATTGGTGGCATGACACTGGTTGAATGTTCAAGAAATGATTTTTTGCTTCCGAGTTTTGGAAGTCATATATCTTCGGTCATGTTGATATGGATGGAAGTACCTTTATAAGACCATGGCCATGGCATTCAAGGGAAATCCTTCCAGTTAAATCAACAAACTATAAAGAAATAAAAGGGTGATGACACGTGAGTGCGTCCTGCTTTATGAGATATTACAGAAAAAGAGATTATATTACACATTGTGTGTTCGTAGGTTGGTTGTCACTGCTGTGATAATCCTTATTTCTTCAAGGTCTATGATGGGTTGCTATATACTGCTTTGGGTCTGTGAATACTATTCGCGGCTGTCAAAATAAGGGCCTAGAGGGTCACACACAATAGCATATTCAAGAATCATCCCAATTCAGTTGAATAGGAGAATTGGACATAGTGGGCCATGCCACAAGGGTCCATGAATTGTCCAAAGTTAAACGATCACCAATGCAATATATAAATTCATATTATTCGAGTTTAGAATAATGACTATTGAATTTATTTATTAAATTTATTTACAAGTTTTAAGTAAATTCATGAAAAATCTTAATTGATGAATATTAAATTATTCAAGTTTCAATTAATAATTATGGGAGCGACGAGTCAGGTTAATTAAATAATTATTATCATGTAATATATTTTAATTTATTACAAGTAAATGATAATAACATTTATGACTCTGTGTAGTAGTCATAAATGTCATTGATAGTGCATTAAGTATTCATGGTCTGGAGAGCCGATACCAGGTATTTTAATTTTGCACTATAAATAGATGAAGAGGGGCATTTTCCAAAGACTATTCATGTAGTTTATCTCTCCTCTCCTCTCCCCCACATTCTAGAGAGAGATGCTCTGGATCCAAGGAGCTCGGATGGATCTCTCTTTCGGGAATCACTAGTGATGTGATGCGTTGGTCGTTGGAATGTTGATGGTATCGTCGCAAATCCACACTAACACCCGGACGATGAGGAACATCACTCTCGTATATTCCATGAAGCGCGTGTGAACGATCTAGAGGAATTCGACTTCGGATTTTTCGAGCAGCGATCGCCAACGACGAGAAGACGTCGTGCGTGGCTTTGGATAAAAACCAGGTATTTTACAGATTAATTTTGTGCTTAAAATACTCCACGTGTGGTCCTTGGCTATGACCAAGCTACTCTTATCTGACGTTGACATGATTACGTCAACCGTCGATGGAATTTTGTTTTAAACCCACCTGTTTGGGGCTTCCGCTACTTGACTGGTTCCAACAAGTGGTATCAAAGGGAGTACGTCTTGATTTTATGCCAAGAAAATTTAATTTGAATTAAAATATAAAAAGGATGTCGATACGGTCCCAACGCCACAGACAGAATCTGAATCAGACATCGGATGGCCATTCTGCAGCCATTCGTAGTTTCGAACTTAGATTCGAGATTAAATTTTGTTGATGTTTCGTATTTTGACCAGAAACCCCATGGTCGAAAAAATCACTTGAAAAACAATTATGATATTAATATATTAAAATTAGTTGTATTGTTATTATAATAATTAAATTAATTGATTTTATTATAATAATAATAATAATTTTATTATAATAATATTAATTTTATAATATTATTTTTATGTTTCCAAATCCTAATATAGGATTTAGATATATATATATATATATATATATATATATTAAAAGGGATGAAAGAATTGAAAAATTGTGGGAGAGCTTCAAAAAAATATGTGGGAATGAGAAAAGAAAGACTTAAAAAAGAAAGTCTAAAATGTTATTAAAAATAAGGAGTGTTGGGGTGGACTTGCAAAAGAAAGTTAAAATGAAAAAAAGAGGGGTCGATGGAGCAGCAGCGCACCACTGCAGCCTGCATCCGCCCCAGCAGCTCTAGGAGCCCCACAGGATGCGGCAACCAGCACCTCGCACTGGGTCTCCCTCGTGCACCGCGTAGGACGGCTAGGCCGCCCATCCCGCATTAGCTGCGCCGTGCCTGAGCCACCCGCACCAGTGGGCCTCCTCCCTTTCTGCTGTAGTGGTGCAATGTCATCTGCCCTGCATCAGGTGCACAAGGTCACTCCTCCCGAACCAGGTACAACCCTGTACTCCTCCTTTACTCTCCACGTGCATTGCGCATTCACACCATGGGATTCCCCGGTGGCTCCCTCCCGGTAACCGCCTCCTGCAGTGCAAAGCAGCCACAAAGGCCGCCTCCTTCTCCCTGGAACGCAGCTGCTGCAGCACGCACCTCACCATCACCGCGATGCAGAAGCAGCGCACTACCTAGGCACAGCGGCGGCCCCATCCTACCCTCTCTGGGCCTTCCCAGCAGCATCGTGCTGCTCTGCCGAAGCCACTAGGCCGGTGACTCGCTGGCCACCCTTCCTGGTCCAGCCGTTGGCGGCAGAACCGCTCTTCACCGGAGGCCGGCCTCGTACAGAACGGTGCAGCGAGTGCGCACCAACTTGAGGTACCTTTTTCAGGTTCTTTTTGGTCTACACATGCTGGATTTACCTCTCTGGGTGAACGGGTGGCTCTGCCCAGCCAGAAACGAGCATGGGCCGACCTGATCGGTCTAGAACAACCTTACACGAGGTCGGCATAGTCCCGGATGGGCCTGCACAAGTTCGTCCCGACCCGTATAGGTCCTTCCAGGGGTTTATGGGGCTCGAGTATTTAATTTAATCAAACAGTGATTATAATAATTAATTTAATTACATTTTATAAATAAATTAATTAAATATTAATTTTTGGGTATTAAAATTTAATGCGGCGTGACTAATTTAATTGGTAGATTAATTAAATTAATGAATTAATTTCATTTTTTGTTTTAAAATTAAATTAACTAAACGGGACTGAATGACGTAAATATTGAATTAAAAATAGAGTGAAATTTTAATTCAATAAAATAATTCCCTCAAGTTTATTTTAATGCAAGTTTAATTTTTATTATGAATTTAGTTTATATATGGTAGAGTTAAAGCGTATACTGGTCATGAGCTGTGGACCGATCAATGTATGTCTGGTGTTTATTTATTTTAATTATTTATTTAATTATTGGATGTGGTTTTGTAATAATTATTTTAAATAAAAAGGCGATCTGTGTGTTGTCTCAGAGTCGTTATATGTATAAAGGCATGCGCGCCCACTTTCAGTGTTTTAAATTTTTACTCCTAAGACCCCCTTGCCTACGTGCGAGTATAATTGTGTAATGATGAGAAGACCGGTGACGCATTTCGTGCCAAGTGATGGCGACGCACAAGACCGGAGTTGGTTGCATTGGATGAGCAGATATTGCTATTCATGTTGCAAGCCAAACGACTAATGGTATTTACCCCTAGGGTGTCAGTTGGTCTGTTATTCTCTCAACGGATCAACCAATAGTACCAGCTCATGATCAGGTGTTTGTTCTATTTCTGCATGGTTTATTATTTTTTTTCATGTGTAATTTATTTCACGATCACATATTATAATAATAAACAAGCATGGAAGATAAAATGAACATCTGACACGATAAAAATTCTATTTCTTTCACAGTCAGTTGTGAGTGCGATCACATAGTACGTGCTTAAAAAATTATAAAATGATTTCTTTCTTCACACTAAAAATAATAAAACCTTCAATAATATATTAAGTCTAAACATCCTTCCGTCATTCAAATTTGGACAAAAACAGCTGTTTGAGGTATTGGTTCATGCCTTAGCTGAGGGTGCATCTTACTATGGGGGAGTCCTTATAAGAATGATGGGTCGACATAACTAAAGTTCCAGAAAGAATTACCCCTAGCTAACTTTCTATCATTTTAGAGGCAATCATTGAGTAAATCAAAATTTGATTTTAAAAGCAGGGACTTCACTCAATATATCAAGGAACCGCAATTTAAAGCGGTTGGTCAGCCAAAAGCCTACCTAGAACCGTCCAAGTAGTGCCGTAGCCTTAGCTTGTATACTATAAGGAGTGGTTCTGGGATCCTTTCCACTAGAATAATCAAGAGACAGAGTATTCCGATTATAGCACAGAGGGTTCCTCGAATCCTATAGAATAGTTGGAGACATTAAATGATTTAAGTAGTTAATCAAAATGTCTAAACCAGTAATCCATATAAAAGTCACTTACCTGCTAAAATTTATGTTTGTACAAAAATGGAAAGGTAAAACACAGGATTAAAACTGCGATAAATATTGGACAAAGTAAATGTCTACACTGACACATGTATCTATGAATAGTAGAGGCACGTGCGCATTGTACTATGATATAGGAAACTCAAGGTGTCGGTGTCCATAACACTGTTCAACTACCTCAAGAAGCGAAGGTGAAAATTCATACCAGAGACTAATGCACTATGCATATTATAGTTATATCATTATGCTTTCATCAATGCCTGGTGTCAGTTGTGGTTTCTACACCAGGAAATAGATGATATTACATAAAGTCTCATATCTGAGATGTTTGTAAGGAGAATGTGAAGCAATGATATGAAAAAGGAAAATTTTACACTATCATGTGTAAATTTAAAGATTGATCATGATCTTTAAATATCATTTCACCACATTACTCAATCTCATTTTATGTTACAAAATGAAAAAATATTGAGTAAATTCTTCATTACCTATCTAGGTAAGGTTTTCCAAGTGAATAAGATTAAAAGACAATTAAGCTTTAATTCTTATGGAGGATAAATTGAAAGACAATGTGAAAAGGTCAGAGGCATTTAATGCCAATGACCCATTCGCGGTGTCCATCAATAAATGAGGTATTAACAATGGTTATATGCATTTCATATTATAAAATAATGCTACTGATGTTTAAAATCAATAAACTGATTTAAAGAAGCAAGTTTCCGCTTCTATATCAGGCATATTCATCAATGTGATGTTTCCATTTACTACATGGATATCATTACAATATGAGGGTAACATATGTGTATTCTAATACGATAAACAAGTTAGTATAGAAACCTTACTAGAAGTCAGGTGTATTCTCCAAATAGGCCGTGAAAGGGTGATACCTAGGCCAGTGGCGAGAAGAACATGACTTCTTTAATTTCCAGATGAAAGATTCGTCTTTAACTATTGTTGAGTATAACCAAAAACATTAATCTCATGTGTCCTTTCACGCAAGGAGACATTATTTCAATTTCTGAAATGAATGTTGTGTTTTGTAAACTCAATCACTAGTTCAATGATACATGAATCATAGGCAATTAGTTATGAATATAAATGTAATTCTTATACCCATTTGTGACAGGATAATTCTTTTTCATGTAATACTAAAGATGGAAATCATGAATATACCTAGTATGCTATTTAGGCTCTTCACAGCTAAATACTTATGGTATTATCAATATGTTTAGTTTGGAAAAAATAGCCTTTAGAATTAATGATATGTCACAAAGGTGTTGGAAATAGGTCAACACGACAGTGTGAACTATTCGAAGTATAAGCTAGAGGTATATATACTTCATAAGATTCTTTTATGTAATTAAGGAATATCAAAGTGAAGTATTTTCATGGTCAGATGATATGAGTTGCTTTAGGTTGGGATACCAAGAATATATCGACCAAGAATTCATCAATCATGATAATGTAGCATGGAGCAATTCCTGAATTCACATTACCTTATCGACATCACGACATTGATGTTAATGGGGAGGATTGATGATTAAGTCTTATATATGAACATTGACCAACAAAATGTAGTGTGGAGTAATTACTAAATGCACATTTTATACATCAAAGTATTGATGTAAGTAATATAAATGTTGGAACAAGTAGAAACTTCAATTATATTTCATGAAATGCTTTGAAAATAACAGTGATATCCCACATCTATATGCCAACTATAATGTCAAATGGATATCATACGAGTCATAGTAGGATGTTGACCTATTATGTCATAAGAACATGTGTTTGGATAAAAAAAGTTTGTTAGGATATATTCAAACTAGCGCCAAGACAGACACATTGTTCGTTTAGTGTAATAAACCTAATAGTTGTTTAGGATGTTACATAAATTCCTAAGATAGAAGAGTAGGTAGCCGTGAAATAGAATACACTTCTATATAATGGTTCACATCTCTATTAGAGATAGTGTGAGCTATATTGACTTGTGTTTAGTCAATTCCCAAAATGCACAAGTATTTTGCATAGGATCTAGTTCCACAAGCACATGTGAAAAAAGTATGTTCCGAAGACACATAATGTGTAGGGAGGATAAAACCATGGTGATAGTTTTTATATTCACCATGTATGGTGATCTATTATTCAATGTGAATAATATTTCCTACAATTAAGCAGTATATGAAAATTAGCTAAAATTGATACGACCAACTAAAATTCAATTAATGGATTCCATGTATAAAAGTGAAAAGGGGATATTATTTTGAATACTGTGGTGGGTATTCAAGTGATTTGATACATGGATGGTACGAGCTTAGTACCAATAAGGCTCGATTGGTTTCACAAAGTTGATATGCCTAAATCCGTTAGAATTTTACTTATCATATCTAATATCTATGATAAATTTATTTATCATTGGATGTCATGACCACCAATTATGGATGGTGTCTACACGACGCAACCAGAAAGGGATGGTCACATCACAGAATGCTAATGAAGGTTGCAAGTTACTGAAATCCGGTTTAGGATTAAGGTAAGCAACATGATCATAGAAAATAATGTTTCAAATTTTTTTTCCATTTTTCTACGCAAGGTTAGTGGGAGCATCAATGTTTTCTAAAGAAATATGTTCAGAAACATATAGAAAATTGACATTGGTCTTACATGTAGTTAAGACCAAAATGAAATTTACTCTCAAAAGATTGACTTAAAGTATCAACCTATGTTCTTGGGAATAGTATCTAATAAGGTAGATCTATAGGGTGCTTAGTACTAGTGAATCGTACATATAGTGACATTGTATTGAAAAAGAAATGTTGGAACAATTCAAGAGATGAATTGTTGCCTATGTCACATGGCATAATCTCTCAATGTTGACCTGTCTGTGACATGGGATAAGATAAATGCGGTGAGTTGAAATCCAAAATTCAGAACGATGGATCAATCATGTATTCCATGATAGGTACAAGAACCGATATTTCCAAGGTATATTTTACAATAGGCAAATATCAGTCATATCTAGGAGCACTGCAAGGGATGTAGTCCGAACAATCTAATTGTAATTCGGAATTACAAAAGATATGTACCTGGTAAGTGGAGAAGAAAGGATACTAGTTTTTGGGGATAAAAACTAGTCTTATATAGATCAATGTGATACAATATTGCAGTTAATCTAAAGGAAATGAGCGATTCAAGCTCATATAAGTCTGTGGTGGCCATATCTACAAGACCGAGTACATTGCAGCTTCTAAGATATCTAAGAATTAGTTAAATGAAATGATTTGTTCCAATTAATGGAATCTAACCTGGTGAGATAATTATTATCTTAATGTACATTATGATATTCTTACTATCCATTATGTCAAGTTATGACAATGGAAAAAAATGTATATACTCAGGATACCATCTCTAGAAAAGTTTTAATCAAATAGATGAGGTATCTATAGCAGAATAGAAACGCGATAGAACCGTGGAAAACCCAGTATCTAGACCCATTACTCAGCAGAAACATGATGTTCATCATGTGAGTAGTTAACAATTGTGGTTAGCAAGTTGGCTCTAGTTCAAGTGGGAGTGTTGAAATAGTGGGTTCCCTAGACCAAGCTATTCAGTGATTTTGATTACCATATTGTGTAAATAGTAACTATGCATGACGTCATCTTACCATTATAGTGTAGACTTTTCTACGTCCACTATTGAAATGGTAATGTCTAAAGATGAATTGTCGTATCGAAAGGTTATAGTAGTTCCCAGGCTATAATGAGAACCTCTAGACACTATGACATTAATCTTAAATATATGTTCTATGGTCTAGATACATCTTATAGATTGGACACAGTATATGTCTGACCATCATGTGTTGGGGGATCATAAACATCAATTCTTCTTCTCATGATGTTCGAACATGGTGATCTCTAGATGTGAGATCATGAGGACTAACCCACCAATTTGAACTCCACATGTTTTGGGTGCCATTGGATGTTCCTATCTAAGATCATGTGTAATGGTCTCCTGACTTGAGATCATTACCAATGTATGTCACTTGATTACGTACTTTGATGCACGATGAAAACCATGTAAATGAAGTCGTGGTGAGGTAGTTCGTGTCGGGTGCGTCATTGGTGGAATGACATTGGTTGAATGGTCAAGAATGGATTTATCGCTTCCGAGTTATGGAAGTAATATATCACCAGCCATGTTGATATGGATGGAAGTACCATTATAAGACCATGAGCATGGCAGTAAAGGGTAAATCCTTCCAGTTAAATCAACAAACAGTAATGAAATAAAAGGGCAATGACACGTGAGTGCGTCCTGCTTTATGGGATATTACAGACAAAGAGATTATATTATGCAGTGCGTGTTCGTATATTGGTTGTCGCTGCTGTGACAATCCTTATTTCATTAAGGGCCATGATGGGTTGCTAGATCCCTCTCTTAGTCTATGAATACTATTACGGCTGTCGAAATAAGGGACTATAGGGTCACACACAATAGCGTATTCAAGAATCTACCCTATTCAGTTGAATATGAGAATTGGACATAGTGGGCCCCGCCACAAGGGTCCATGATTTGTCCAAAGTTAAACAATCACCAATGCAATAAATTAATTCATATTATCCAAGTTTAGAATAATCAGTATTGAATTTATTTATTAAATGTATTTACATGTTTTAAGTAAATACATGAAAAATATTAATTGATGAATATTAAATTATTCAAGGTTCAATTATTATTTATGGGAGCGACGAGTCGGGATAATGACTTAATTATTATCATGTAATATATTTTAATACATTACAAGTAAATGATAATAATATTTATGACTCATTGTAGTAGCCATAAATGTCGTTGATAGTGCGTTAAGTATTTGGGGGACGCCGAGACGATACCGCGTATTTTAATTGTGCACTATAAATAGAAAAAGAGGGTAATTTTCCAAAGTCTATTCATGGAGTTTATATCTCCTCTCCTCTCTCCCACATTCTATAGAGAGATCCTCTGGATCAAAGGACCTCGGATGGATCTCTCTCTCGGGCATCACTAGCGATGTGATGCGGTGGTCGTTGGAGCGTCAAAGGTATCATCTCAAATCCGCGCTAGCACACGAACTACGATGAATGAAACTCCCGCGGATTCTTTGAAGAGAGTGTGGACGATCTAGAAGAATTAAACTTTGGATTCTTCGAGCAGCGATTTCCAAGGACGAGCAGACGTCGTGCACGACTTTAGATTTAAACCAGGTATTTTATGGTTTAATTTTGTGATTAAAATACTCTACATGTGGTCCTCAGCTAAGACCGGGCTACTCTTCTCTGACGTCGACATGTTTACATCGACCGTCAATGAATTTTTTTTAAACTCGCCTATTTTGGGCTTCCGTTGCTTGCCCAGTTCCAGCAAGATCGTCGTCAGGGAAAACATCCATGTACTAATCCACAACTACGAGATATGTCAGACTATCTACATCAATAGATCCAAGGGTAAGGCAAGCCAAATTGTGGGTCATCAGCTGCACCCTTCTCCATGTAAGTCTGTCATGTGCTACAAAGGTTCCCTTCATGCTGGTGAAGGTAAACCTGGTCCCTTCCATGTGGACACACCATGATTTTTGCCTAATGCAGTTGATCTGGGCATGGATTGTAGATAACTAGTCTATATCGAAGATAATGTCGTAAGGTCTCGACACCACTATTAGAAGATCCTAGGCAAAGATCTCTCCTCCTAGAGTAAGCTCGCACTACCGACAACAGTGCGTAATAATCGAATCATGTCCCATAAGAGTCTCTATCCCTAAGGATCGAACCAACAACTCCTTCAGAATCTCCAAGCATCGAACAAGGGAAGTGGCAATGAAAGAGTGGCTGACACCTATGTCTATAAGAACTACAATAATGTTGGAGTAGATAGAGATCGTACCACGTATCATATCCAGAGCGCCATGGTCATTGGCCTCAGCTGCCTGGAGCTGTGCACTGCCATGTCCACCTGCTCCCTGTGGTTGGGGTGGACCTCCTAGTGGTGGTGGCGATAAGACCTCGTAACGTCGTCCATCGCCAGCTGCATGGTCAGCCCCTCTACAACGCATGCCTGCACCCTACGGATAGCCTTGATCATACCCTTTTCTATGCCTGGTAGGTCACTCAATTGTCTGCTGATCATCAGTACGGTGGGCCAGACAGTCACGAGCCATGTGACCAAGCTCGCCGTAGGAGTAACAATATCTTACTCTTGCATGACTGGCTCTGTCTCCACTCTAGGATCCCCTCACAGCCGATCCTGAGTCTTGAAGTCGACCACCTAGGTTTCTGGTCCTCTTGGAGCTCTGCGTCATCTGTCTACTGCTAGTTGTAGAAGTCTCCGGTGCAAGTCGACTAGTTGTGGGTTTCACTGCGGGAGACTATTCTGTAAGGAAACTCTCAACTAGAAGGGCTCGGTCCAACACTCACGTCTACATCGGGGTGCTATGGGAGATAAATGAAGCCCAAATCTCTCTCCTGAGTCCCTGTTCAATGTTTTGGGCCCTGAAGAACGGGTCCTGTACCATATCATTGGAGTAGTGTGAGAAATCGGTGAACCTCACTATGTTCTATGCCACTGTCATGCTACCCTACTGTACATGCAGTAGCTCCTATACCCAGACCACTCGTATGGTTGCTGAAAAAAACTCTGCCCAGAAAAGGCTCTCGAAGTCTTCCCATTTAAGTGATGCCTCATCATGCATCTGGAGCATCAAGCTCCACCATCTGTCTGCTGCAACATGAAAGAGGTTGGCAGTAAGGATTGCCATGAAGTCTGCTGGTGTCCCTACTAGCATGAAAACTCTAACCACAGCCTCCATCAAATCCCTTGCTTCCTGTGGGTCTTTCTCTCCCCTGAACCTGGGTGGCCTCTGGTGCTGGAACTTGTGCAACACGCTCAAGGGGCGTGCATCGTCTATTGCTGGGGATGCTGGCATCGGTGGCCCAATGGGGAGTAGTACCACTGGTGCCTCAACTGGAAGAGGGTCATGCACAGAGGCATCATTGCTCGGAGGGATGTCAGTACATACAACTGTTGGGGATCTAGATGGTCGACATGAGGATGCATCCTGAAAGAAACATATGCGACACGATAAAAAGATTATACCTGATGAGCTGACTTGGTTGAGCTGAAATAAAGAAAAACTTTTGAAAACACACTTGAAATTAGTGTTTTCATGCACTAAGTCAAATATCAGAAGTCAGGATCTTGGTGTATGGATATGTCAGCCATCCACACCATCACTCGACTCCCTGAACTAAAAACCACACTTAGTACCCTTAACACTATTTCTTCAGAGAAAGAAATATCAGAGTCCTACGTTCGTCAGTAGAACCGAAGACCTCTGATACCATTTTGTCATGACCCGTCCCCCGGGGCCCATATCGTGACTACCCCAAGCCCACCTTCCATAGGCCAGGGGATGGCGACTAGCACCAAAGGAGTAATTTCCTAAAACTGGGAAGGAATTGCCATTATAAAATGTAAACACACACAACCAGAGTAAAAGTAGAATCAAACACTAAGTAAAACCTATATAACAAGTGTATTGAATGTAAAGGGTCCATAAATACAAGACCAACAGTAATGTTCAAGGAAAGGAAAAGCATGTAAAACTAAAAAGGCTAACAGTTGGATGGTGTCTAGCAGCTCCTGGATCGTCCTCTGGGGTTCCTACCTGAATGGTAGGTACAAATAGCCTCCATAGCACTCCACTTCCGTTAGACTCAACCATGTACCGATATGTCAAAAGTTCTTCCACCGGGTACCTTCCAGTCCTGGTGCTCTCAGCCTCCATCAGTGTTGTATGTCGTATGCATCCAACACAACAACGTGCGGGCATAGCCCATTCATGGGTGATTATAACGATACTCGTTAGAGACCCTAAGACCCAGAAGGAATCACCAAAATCCAACAACGATAAACCCCAATGTATGATTTCAATGAATAACCATTACTTAGGTATATCCCCAAACATATACCTATGTTATCAAGTAACCCATCTCAATCATGAGGAAAACACAACGTTCATTAACTCCGCTCAAAACAGTATTTTCATTATCGAAACAATGGCTGATAGAGAACTCATCCTCTATCGACAACTACGGGTCTATTGAGAGACCAAGGAACTTTTCAATAACCTTTGACTACTGAGGTACTCCTCCTGTCAAGTATCGCGGGTCTGCTGACAACTACCTGGTGCTCTGTCTGTTGTGGGACTACTTCCAAATACTGGGCACTCCCCATAATATCCTACAGAGGTACTCCTAATGTTGAGTACTATGGTTCTACTACCAACTACGAGTCTCTCCATCCACCATGGGTATGCCGAAAAATACTGTGCTCTCCCTACTGGGCCAGACGAGTCACTGCGAGTCAAATCGGTCAAGCAGTCGTCAGTTCTACAGCTACTAGGTCTCCACAATCTAACTGATCGTCACCGAAAGGATCTGCTTCATGATCTACTAAGAGATACTCCAAGTGTCGCGAAGTCTCGCGTAGAAGTATCTCAAAGTACCTCCATGTTAAACAGATCTCAATGCATTAGAAGACACATCAATTGGACGCCCAGTTTGTGAGTTATTAGCATTTTAGTCCAGGGGGCCTGTTGGATTCATGTACGAACCAACCTTACCATGACTAATTTATATCCCGAACTCTAGTGGGGTATACTCCAGGGATGAATATACTCCAGGAATACGGGCACCACTGACGGTTCATCAAACATATGTCAGGTGCCAAGGAAATTTCCAAAGAAAGTAATGGGTCAATAATGGGCCCAGGTCTGGTCCGACCCGATCAGACCGACTCGTCCCAACCCATTCTGTGCCAACCCAGTCTGGGACGACCCGGTCAGACTCATTGGGTCTGAACCTGTCCATTGGGTGGGTCAGCCCACTGTGTTTTGAATCGGTTTGTTGGGCCAGGCCCAGTGGACCGCGAGGGCGGTTCAGCCCGATAGTCACCACGTTGCCGGCTAGGTCACTCGGCCTGGGATGTGACGACCCGTCCCAGTGGGGCCCACGTCGTGACTCCCCAAGCCCTCCTCCAATAGGCCTGGGGCTGGTGACTAGCACCGAGTAGGCATATCACTAACATGGTAGGCATTGCCTAAGTACCTATATACACACACACACATCTCCAAGCCCACAATTGCTGAAATGTAAAATGCTATGGAACAAAAATTCATGCATACTACTAAACCCAACCAATATATTACAACGACTGGTAGAGTACTGTAAAAGTAAACTGGGCCAGAATACAAGCCCACCAAAAGAAAGAGTATGAAAAACTGCAAAGTCCAACCTATAACCAAAAAGGTACTAGGACTACCGCTCGTAATCGTAGGAACGCCTCAGCCTATAGGGAACTCAGAAAGCTCGGTCATGTCCTGGTCCACCCTGGACTCTGTCAAAAGGCTGCTCGTCTCCACAAGACACCAGACATGTGGGCGAAGCCCATGTTGGGGTGAGTATAACAATACTCAGTAGAGGACCCCGAAAACCATAAAGCAGTAGACAAAGTAAAGGTACAGTCATCTATGCATAGAATATGTTTACAGAACATATAAAACAAACCAGATATACTCAAAACATAGACCCGTGGTCTAGAAACAAGTCACACGACCGCATACCCTCGCAAAGGATTTCTCTCTAAAGATTCCGTGATGCGCTCGTTCCGGGAGAACACACCACGAGTCTTATAACTCTGATGACGTTCGTCTAGGAAGAGTTGTTCATCGGGGACCGTCATGAGAGATGGATACACTCATTACGGGAGACACACTCTTAAGTGGAAGGGTTACAATAGATTGATGCACTCATTACGGGAGACACACTCCTAAGTGGGAAAGATCTCGATACACAGATGAGGATCACTGCCAGGGCCATGGAGGATACCGCGACCCATCCGGATTTTACCTGCTAGGTAGAGGATCAACGCCCGTTAGAGTTGGTCACTTCAATGAATAACTCTACCTAGGGTCTTGAATGGATAGAGAATCTCGATCTGGGCCTCTCGGATGGCTACCTGACTCTATCACAGAAAGTCCTGGTGAAGGGATCATAATCCTACGTGAGGTAATGATGCCTAACCTTCAGGGGAACATGAAGAATGGGCACTAAGCCAAACGAAAGATGTTCAAGTCATGATGAACTAAAGGACCAAGCCATTTTCCAAAAAGTCCACGGCGTGTAGAAATGATACACGTCGTGTTGTCCGACCCCGGGTTCTACCCGTCTACAACAGACCGTGTTGTGAGGCTGGTTGTGTAGAAAAATTTATACACGGTGTGTTGTACGGAGTACACGCCGTGTCTGGGTCACTGGGGTTGGCTCCATATACTCTGGACATGTTCCCATACACGGTCACCAACCCGTGTACTCCATCCCGTGCAATCTGCACACGGGGTGACCCGCGCTGTTGACCTCGCCTAGCCGAGAGATGGAGTACATGGTCATGTACTCCATCCCATGTCCGTGTATCCCCGGGATACATGCCGAGCTTCGTGTATCCACCTCTTCCGAGTTATACACGCTGTGCCGCCTGAAGCCGTGTAGATCATCTCGTGCTCGTGTACTACTCAATGTACACACCGAGCTTCGGGGAAGTTCCAACACACTGTGTGACCGGGTTCAAACACCATGTGATTATTCTCTGACCCCGAAACCCTATCCGTCACCACCAGAACTACACTGCATGTTCTTTATAAGTTCACGCCATGTATTCTGGAAATTTCCAGAAACAACGCCCTTTGCCGGTGCGCCTCCCGTGGTGCTACGATCATCAATCCAGCCATCCGATCGCCATAACACATCCATGTTCTGGTCTCCCTGACACCACGATGCCTCTTATGTTATTTTCGGGCCTCCGGTTGGCTCAGAAAAAGTGTTCCGATCTTTACTCATGAAGAACACATAAAGGACCCTCTTTCTGATCCAGTCGTATTTTTCATCTGACATCGTCGCCGCACCTCCTCAAGGTAGTTGCGGTGTCGAACCTTCGAATTTGGATCGTTGCGTTGTAGAAAGGATGCAAAACGATCCATTTTTTGTTTCCCCATGAAGATTGCGAAGAATGCATGAGGAAAGAAGGGGGATGAAATCCAAATAAACAAAATGATGAACTAACCTACTCCTTCATTCGTCACGGTGTTGATTCGCTCCCATTAATAGGCTTAAACAGAGAAAGAATCAACAACAACATAACTCATGAATAAATTCCCCAAAATCATCCCAAAGAAAACCATCCTGCAAGAACGCATGAATCTACGAATCAAATTGTTTGTGGTTGATCCATGTTCGTCGTTTAAACTCAAATACGGGGAAAAAAATAAATTGAAATAACAACCCCTACCTTTCGAATGGATAAATCATTGACGAAGGCGTCATGCTGTCGTTGCCGATGAGATCCTTCAACGTCGGCGCAATGATCCTAGGTTTCGATCTATTGTCGTTCGTTGTCAAGAGTATGCTCCAACACACCGTGGATTCTGAAGAAGTTCCTCTCTCTACGTTTCCTAGGACGTACAATTGCTTATCCCACTAAAAAGGGGAAACAAGTTGGCATTTAGTTTACGATGCATCATTAATGACGTTGACTCTCCATTTTGAAGCTATTATGACGTTCTATTAATTTAGGAAACAATTTTTCCATTACATCACTACAAAAGATGTTTCATGAAATGAAATAAAATAAACTCGTTAATTTATTTTATCTTATTTTACTTAAAATGTCCGAAAATTATCATTTCCCCTCGACCCGCACCGGTCGAGGTCACCCTCATTCTTAGGTAAAGTCGTCGTCCCGGACGCAATTGTGCACTCAGATTTTTAATTTGGGCATGCCTTTCGAAACTTCCACAACCGCGCACAAGTGTCGACTCACTTAACTAAAAATGTTCAAACCACCATTCTGGGATCACTGGACCTCAGAATGATGTGCCATCTTCGCGCCCGGTCTCGAAGTAATTCCATATAATATTTAAAAATAAAAAACGGAAAATCTGAGACATTAAATTATCCCCACCTTGGGGATTTACGTCCCCAAAAATCAAAAACAAAGGCTACAATAAAAGATGAGGGTACTGGGCATGGATCTGGGCCTCCCGCTCCCACGTGCTCTCCAGAAGATTCTCGTCCTGCCACGGGACGCGCACTAAGGGAATCGATCGCCCATGAAGGATCCCCTATTATCGATCCTCGATCTCCACTAGGTGCTCAAGAATGGTCACTCCATCCTTGATGTCCATATCGCCCCAGTTGATGACGTGTCATGGGTCATGCACGTACCTCCTCAGATATGACACGTGGAAGACATCATGTACCCGATGCAACTGTGGCAGTACAGCCAGGAGGTACACCATCTCGCCAACATTGCCCAGGATTTGGAATGTTCTGATGAACCTCGTAGATAGCTTTCCAACTCGACTAAATCTCTGCAACCCTCATCGAGGTGAGACCCGAAGAAAGATGTGGTATCCCTCCTTGAACTCCAGAGGTCTCCGTCGTCTGTTAGCATATGACTTCTGCCGGCTTTGTTCAGTCTACATCTGCTCCTGGTTGATCTGCACCTTCTCTGTGGTAGCTCGCACTAACTTTGGACCCATGAGTGCTGACTCTCCTGGGTTAGTCCAGCAAAGCGGTGACTAGCAGGGTCTCCCATACAAGGCCTCAAACGGTGCCATACCGATGGTGGAGTGGTATATGTTGTTGTATGCAATCTCCACCAGTGGTAGCTGGTCCTCCCAGCTACGACCAAAGTCCAAGATACAGGCTCGCACCATATCCTCCAGAACCTGAATGGTCCTCTCCGTCTGACCATCTGTTTGGGGATGAACTGTTGTGTTCAAGCATAGCTGAGTCCCAAAAGCCTCCTACAATACCTTCCAAAACCGGGATGTAAAGAGGGTGTCTCAGTCTGAGACTATTGTCGAGGGGACACCATGAAGCCGAACTATCTCCTGTATGTAGAGGCATCCCAAGCTCTCTATCGAACTCTGCTACCGATAGCTAGGAAGTGGGCCAACTTGGTGAGTCGGTCAATGATCACCTAGATGGAATCGTGCCCCTTGGACGTCCGTGGTAAGCCCATCCCGAAGTACATCGATATTCCATACCACTTCCACTCTAGAACTTATAGGGGTGAGCTAACCCTGCTGGAATCTGGTACTCAGCCTTCACCTACTTGCTTGTAAGGCATCGAGAAACGAACTCAGCTGCTGCCTTCTTCATGCCTGACCACCAGAACTGTTGTTGGAGGTCCTGGTACATCTTTTCCACTCTAGGATGTACCACCAAATGGGATGTATGGAACTCCCTCTAGACCTCCTCCTGCAACGCCACTGGTACAATAATGCATCCTCTAGAAAGAAGTACGTTCTCCCCACCTTGCAAATATCCCTCAGGAGTATGTAATGTGGATAACTGAGAACGTAAGGCCACACATCTTACATCCCTAAGTTGTGCTTCTCTAACTCGCTGTAAGAGTGGAGGGGTGACAACCATGGACTATAAGTAAGTTGTATCCTCTCCATCCACGAAGGTTAACTGTAACGAGGCTAACTGCTGTGTCGCCTCAATCAATAGCTGTGATCTCGACCATCTGCTAAAAGTGTCCGCCACCTTGTTCCCCTTTCCAGGTGTATAGATGATCTCGAAATCATAGACCTGGAGGAACACTAGCCAATGCCTCTTCCTTAGATTCAGATCCTTTTGTGAGAAGATTTACTTGAGGCTCTTGTGGTCAGAGTAGAAAATGAACCACCTGCCCATAAGGTAGTGTCGCCACATTTTCAATGTGAAGACTACCGCTGCCAACTCGAGATCATGGGTTTCATAGTACTTCTCATGTGGCCTAAGCTGGAAAGAACCATAAGAAATCACTGCATGTCGTTGCATCAGGACACAACCCAGTCCGGTCCCAAATGCATCGTAGAAAACTACATACCTGACACCCTACTCCGGCAATCTCAAGACTGGGGCGCTTTTCAAAGTATGTCTCAGCTGCTCAAAAGCCTTCTAGCACTTTTCTGTCCATACGAAGGGTTTCCCCTTCCTGGTCAAGGCTTTCATCAGTGCTGATATTCAAGAGAAGTCTGGAATGAAACTCCGGTAATATTCTGCCAACCCAAAGGACCTTCGCACCTCCATTACACTCCGAGGTGGCTCCCATGCTAACATAGCCTCCACCTTGGCTGGGTCCACAGCCACTCCATCTTCTGATATGACATGTCCTAGAAAATGGACTTCCTGAATCCAGAACTGACACTTCGAGAGCTTCCCATATAGCCGGGGCTCTCGAGGTATGTCCAGAACCATCCGCAGGTGTATCGCGTGCTCCTCCTCTGACGCTGAGTACACAAGGATGTCGTCGATTAAGACCACTACGAACCGGTCCATGTATAGATGGAAGATCCGGTTCATTAGTCCCATGAACACAGCAGGGGCGTTCGTCATGCCAAACGGAATCACCATGTATTCATAGTGACCGTAGTGACATCTGAAAGCCATTTTTGGTATATCCTCTTCCTGTACTTGTAGATGGTGATAGAATGATTGAAGGTCAACCTTTGAGAACCACTGTGCCCCTATTAGCTGATCGAAGAGGTCATCGATCCTTGGAAGAGGATATTTGTTCTTCACTGTCACCTGGTTCAAGCGCCGGTAATCCATGCACAACCTCATACTCCCATCTACCTTCTTGGAAAACAAGACAATGGCTGCCCAGGGTGAGACGCTGGGTCTTATGAAACCCTTGCTCTGTAAATACTCCAACTGCACCCTCAGCTCACGAAGCACTACGGGAGAAATCCGATAATATTATGAGGAAATTGGTGTCGTCCTGGGGTGTAAGTCGATAATGAAGTGGATTTCTCGGTGGGGAGGTAGTCCTGGAACATCTTCGGGAAAAACATCCTCATACTCTGCCACCACGGCTGGGAACTGAGAGCTCCCAACATCTACTGCTCCGAGGGTAAGGCTATCCAACTCATGAGTGATCAGATACACCCTCCTATGCATGGCCCATTTTGTGCTATTTGGGTTTCCTTTTCTCCGAAAAAGGAAAACCTCATTCCATCACGGCGGACACACCGCACTCTTCGCCTAAAACAGTCAATCTGGGCATGGACCGAAGATAAACAATCTATACCGAGAATGACGTCGTAAGGCCTCGAAGCTACCACAAAGTGGTTCCATCCGAAACTATCACCTCCAAGGGTAAGATCACACTGTCTTCAAAGGTGTGTCATCGTCGAGTCTCCTCCCGTAGGTGTCTCCAAGCGTAAGGATCGAGTCAATAGTTCTACTAGAATCATGAGGTTTTGTACAAGACAAGTGGATATAAGAGGATGGCTGGCAGATGTGTCTATGAGTACGACAGCTATGGAAGAAAAGACATAGATCATACCTCGAATCATCCCTGGAGCCCCTGGTTTATATGCCTCGACAGCGTGTAGCTTACCCTGTCCCTATCCACCAGCTCCCTAAGCCTGATGCGGACCTCCTGGGGATGGTGGTGGAGGTAAGTCGAAGCATCTTCCACCACCCACAGCTCTCCCTGCTCCTCTGCCACGTCCACCACCTGGCGGATCTGCCTGCTCCATTCTCTGCCTCTGCCTCGGTGGTCCATCCACCACTTCCCTGTCAGCAGCTCGACGTTTCTGGTAATCTCTAGCGAGATGCCCACTACCATCGCATGCATAGCATCACTTCTCCCTAGGATGACTGGATCCATCCTGAGAGCCTTGGACTATCGATCCTCTGTCCTGGGTCCTCCTATGACGTCTCCCACGTCCAGATCCTTGTCCCTGACGTCAGCTCCCTGCTGTCGGTGTCTCTACACCTGTTTGCCTACCGCTGACTGCCGGCGGTTGTCTCTACTCCACCAAGAATCTCTCAATCACCAAGTCCCGCTCGAGCACTCCAGCATAAGTTGAAAAGCATAGAGGCATGACACTAGCTCGGATGTCACACCGTAGACCATGCTAGAAGGTTCAAACTTTGAAGTACTGATCCCTGACCATATCCATCGAGTACCTGACGAGGTTGTTGAACCTCAATGAATTGTCAGCCAGCTGCATACTACCTTGCTGGAGCTGAAGAATCTCATGTATGCGCACGACTATCAACATAACCAGAGATAACTCCTCCCTGAAGAGTCGCTAAAACTCTATCCACGAAAGAGTCTCCTCGTCGTGAGTCAGCGTGGTCAGACTCCACCATCGTCCCGTCGATCCCTAAAGAACGCTCGCTCCTAAGATCACCATCTAGTATGTCGATGTCCTCACTAGACGGAAAACTCTGGACACCACCTCAAGCTAGTCCTCATCCGCCTGAGGGTCAGGCTCTCCTCAGAACCTGAGGGATCTCTATCTCTGAAACTCGTACAGTGCGTTAAGCCTACGCTCCTCGCCGGTCGGTACTGCAGGTACCACTCGTTGCTCCAGTGGTGGTGTAACAGGTGCACCACCTGGTGGCAACGCCTGTGGAGCTAGTCCCTGTATCGAAGCCTCGTCACTATGGGGGTCATCCTTGTGACCGTGTTGCTGAATCCTAGCAGGTATGCATCGTAGAGGAATCCTGTAAAGAAACAAGATGTGTCACGGTCAATGAGTATATCTGGATAGCTGACACCAAGGACATGGAAAACACAACCCATTCCTATATGATGCATGTACCCTTTATTTCCCCCGCAACCAGTGTTTTCATGTACCGAGTCGAAAAGCCGGTTATCAGAGACCTGGTGTATGGATACATCGACCGTCGCACCAACACTGGAGTCTCTTACCTGAAAGCCGAACCCAAAACACTCAACACTGTTTCGCCAAACCAAACTCACAGACTCTTGGTCCTAATGTAGAACCGACCACCTCTGATACCGCTCTGTCACGACCTGTCCCAATGGGGCCCACACGGTGACTCCCCATGCCCGCCTCCAATAGGCCAGGGGCTGGTGACTAACACCTAGTAGGCATATCACTAACATGGGAGGAATTTCCTAAGTACCTGTACACACACACACAAATCTCCAAGCCCACAAATGCTGAAATGTAAAATGCTAAGGAATAAAAATGCATGCATACATGTAAACCCAACCAACAATGTATGACGAAAGGTAGAGTACTGTAAAAGTAAACTGGGCCAGAATACAAGCCCACCAAATGAAAGTGTCTGAAAAACTCCAAAGTCCAACCTGTAAGAACAAAGGTACTAGGACTACCGCTCGTAGTCGTAGGAACGCCTTGGCCTGTAGGGAACTCAGATATATCAGTCATGTCCTGGTCTGCCCTGGTCTCTGTCAAAAGGCTGCTCATCTGCACAAGACACCAGACGTGCGGGCAAAGCCCGTGCAAGGGTGAGTATAACAATACTCAGTAGAGGACCCCAAAAACCACAAAGAAGTCCACAAAGTAAAGGTACAATCATCTATTCATAGTATATGTTTACAGAACATATAAAACAAACAAGATATACTCAAAACCCAGACACGTGGTCTAGAAACAAGTCACATGACCTTATACCCCCACAATGGATTTCTGTCCGAAGATTCTGTGATGCGTGCATTCCAGGAGAACAGACTCCATGAGTCTTATATCATTGATGACGTCTTTCAAGGAAGAGCTTTTCTTCGGGAACCATCACGAGGGATGGATACACTCATTACAGGAGACACACTCTTGAGTGGAAGGGTTACGATAGATAGAAGCACTCGTTACGGGAGACACACTCCTGAGTGGGAATGATCTCGATACACCGATGAGGATCATTGCCAGGGCCATGGAGGATACCACGACTCATCTAGGATTCAACTGCTAGGTAGAGGATCAATTCCCGGTAGAGTTGGTCACATCGATGACTAACTCTACCTAGGGTCTGGAATGGATAGAGGATCTCGATCCGGGCCTCTCGGATGGATACCTGACTCTATCACAGAATGTCCTACTGAAGGGATCATAATCTCGCGTGGGGGAATGATGCCTGACCTTCAGGGGAACAAGAAGATGGGTCACTGGCCCAAACGAAAGATGTTCAACGCATGGTGAACAAAAGGACCAAGCCTTTTCCATAAAGTACACGGGGTGTAGAAAGGACACACGCCATGTTGTCTGACCCTGGGTACTACCCGTGTAAAACGGCCCATGTCGTGAGGCTGGTCGTGTAGAAAAATTTATACATGGCATGTATTACAGAGTACATGCCGTGTCTGGGTCACTAGGGTTGGCTCCGTGTACTCTAGCCATGTTCCCGTACACGGTGACCAACCCGTTTACTCCAACCCGTGAAATCTGCACATGGGGTGACCCGCGTTGTTGACCTCCCCTGGCCGGGTGATGGAGTAAATGGTCGTGTACTCCATATCGTGTCCGTGTAACCCCAGGATACACACCGAGCTCCGCATAGCCACCTCTACCGAGTTGTACACGCCATTCCGCCTGAAGCTGTGTAGATCATCCCATGTTCATGTACTACTTAAAGTACATGCCCAACTTTGGGGAAGGTCCAACAAGCTGGGTGACTGGGGTCACACACCGTGTGATTCTTCTCTAGCCTAGAAACACTAGTCACCATTTCCAGAACTACACAGCGTGTTCTTCGGAAGTACACGTCGTGTATTATGGAAATTTCTTGAAACAACACCCTTCACCAGCGCGCTTCCTATGGTGCTCTAATCATCGATCTGACCATATGATCGCCGCAAAACATCCAGGTTCTGGTCGTCCCGACACCACGAAGCCACTTCCGTCATTTTCAAGCATCCGGTCAGCTCCGAAAAAGTGTTCTGATCATTCCGCATGAAGAACTATTGAAGAACGCTCTTTCTGATCCGGTCCGATTTTTTGTCCGCCATCATCGCCGCACCTCCAGAAGGTCGTTGCGGTGTCGAACCTTCGAATTGGGATCGTTGCATCGCAGAACGGATGCGCAATGATCCATTGTTCATTGCCCCATGAAGAAAGCGAAGAATGCATGAGGAATGAAGGGGGAAGAAATCCAAATAAACAAAATGTGGAATGAACCTCCACCATCGTTCATCATGATGCTGATTCACTATAGTTAATAAGCTTAAATGGAGCAAGAATCAACAACAACATAACGCACGAATCAATTCCACAATATCATCCCAAAGAAAACCCTCCCGCAAGAACGCATGAATCCGCAGATCAACTTGTTTGTGGTTGATCCGCATTCGTTGTTTAGACTCAAATAAAGGGAAAAAATAAATTGAAATAACAATCCCTAGCTTTCAAAGTGATCGATCGTCGATGAAGGCGTCGTGCTGCCGTTGCCATAGAGATCCTTCAACATCAGCGCAACGATACTAGGTTTCGATCAGTTGTCGTTCGTCATTGAGAATTTTCTCCAATGCATCGTGGATTCTGAAAAGGTTACTCTCTCTACGTTGCCCAGGACGTACAATTTCTTATCCCATTAAAAAGGGGAAACAAGTTGGCATTTAGTTTACACGGCAGCATTAATGACGTTGACTCGCCATTTTGAATAAATTATGATGTGCCATTAATTTAGGAAACAGCTGCACCATTACCGTGCTGCAGCGGATGTTTCCTTAAATTATATAAAATAAACTGGTTAACTTATTTTATTTTATTTTACTTAAAATGTCCAAAAATTAACTTTTTTCCTAGACCCGCACCGGTCGAGGTTAGCCTCATTCTTATGTAAAGTCATCGTCCCGGACGCAACAGTGCATTCAGATTATTAATTTAGGCATCCATTTGGAAACTGCCACAACTATGCGCAAGTGACGACTCACTTAACTAAATAAGTTCAAACCACCATTCCAGGCTCAATGGAACTCAGAACGATGTGTCGTCTTTACACTCGGTCTCAAACTAATTCCATATAATATTTAAAAATAATAAATAGGAAATCGGAGACATTACAAGGGAGACTGGGACAGTTCGGCCAGTGACACCTTAGGGGATGCCGCGGATCGGCTTCGAAGGCCGGTGACTGGGAGGCCAGCAGGCAGGCCGTGCGGGGCACGGGCAGGCCGACTGGTCAACGACAGGCCGCGGGTACACTGTGCAGGGCGTCGGGGTGCCTGGGAGGTTCCTAGATGGGGCTTGGAAGGCCTCCGATAGGTCACAGGGGTGCCGTGCAGGCCGCTAATGGGGCACAGGGGCACCGGGAAGGCCACCGACGGGGCGCGTGGGTGCTGGGTAGGAAACCGGCGGGCTGCAGGGGCACCGGGCAGCACGTCGGCTGGGCACGACGGCGCCCTGCAGCACGTTAGTGGAGCACGAGGGCACCAATATGTGCACGAGTGGGGTGCGGTGGTGCCGGGAAGGGCGCCGGTGGGGCACCGGCGGGGCACCGGCAGGGCCGAGCATTGCACGGGGCATGCAGGAAGTGCGCCGGGGCGCTGCAGGGGGGTTCACGGAGGCAACGATTAGCGGGTCCCTTGTTCGCTGTCTTCGTCTTCCTCTCCCCTTTACCAAGATGTCATCCCCAAACAAGAAAAAACAAGGGGAGGTCCGGACCATGTTGTTGCAGCCTGAGCCCTCCTCTTTACAATCATAGAAATTAGCGATTCACATACCATATCATTGTTCGATGAAGAATGAGTTTTATAATAAAATTTAAAAATAACATAAAACTATCTACCTTTGATCTAAAGGTGGTCGATCGTTGACGTCGCGGACAGATGACTTCCAATCCGTGGAAGATGGTCAGTAAAGAATAGCATCACCAACATTCTTCATGGGCGGCAGTGCTTCCCTTTCATGCCCCGATTGAAGAAGGATGAATACGGAGTTTTTCATTCTTCGTTCCTCGTGGGTGATGGTTCATCGTTGGAGAAATAATTCTCCAAGGGTTGGGCATCGCGTCTCTTTTCCAGCATTCCACCGCTTGAAGAATACGTCCCAAAACCTTCCCCCAAGATTCCTTTATATAGGAGAGGGAGGGTTTGTCTAAAATTACGTTGGCACGTAATCCCAATTTGGTTAATTAAAATAGAGGGCCCCACCTAATTAAATTCATGAGAGGTGTCACATTTAATTAGGTGGATTGGCATGAGGATATCCTTCATTATATAGGGAGAGGTATGAGGATTTATCATCCACCATTAATAGGGGTCGGGTGGTCCCCACCCCTACGATTTAATAGAGTGTTTATGGGTCTCAGGTGGTCCCCACATCGTAACCTCTCACGGGAGGTTATGTGCGGGTGCGCCTCACCACCATAACCTCCCATGGGAGGGTAGTGTGTGGTGGACCCCACCTATAACCTCCCCTTGGAGGTTTTAAGCACCCAAATAAAATAAAGTTAAAACATTATTTTATTCAATTTAATTGAATACCCCCAAAAACTAATGTCCAAACTCGTCAGAACACAACTGCGGAGAAGGTCTCACTAAGCAATTACCGAGGTTGAGAGTTCAAAAATTCCCTCAGATATCAATTCTGAGCACCGGTTCAAAAGTTATAAAACCTGCTCGTACTTTTACTGAACGTACCAGAACAAAACATCAAGAAATTGATTCCTGGCACACCAGGCCTCGGAATCAAGCACCATTAGAAACTACAGACTCGTAAAATTTCCATGTATTTAGAAAGAAATTCCATTGGAATTCCAAGTCATTACACATTTTGTATAGTTATATAAGGATATAAGAATGTTTTCAAATTTTTTAAGGGTATATATTGATTTGGTTCCACCCATCACATTAGGAAAATAATGCATATAATTTCAACAATATTATAAAAAATCATCATATCATAATAACATCAGGGTATAACTCGTTCAATGATTGTGGGATTAAGAAAAATCATTATTTCACTATAAAATTAAATATGTAAAATAAATAAGGATTATATAAATGTCGTATTCATGAATATAAATAATATAGATAAATATAAAGGATAATATCATTGGAACATATCCCAAAATAAATTTATAATAAACAACAAGGATTTTTTGAAAAATTATAATTCTTTTAATATATAATTGGAATATTTATTGAGTAAAATACACTTTTCATTTTGAAATCACTTCTACAGAGTCCTGACATGTATAATATTTAATATAAATAAATTTTGTTGAATTGAATTCATGTAATCTATTAGGTATGTATCATAAATATCTTTTTATGATGGAGGTAATCTTTTTTGAAGCCATGTATGTTAAAAAAATTACTGTAATATTAAAATAAAAAAATAAACAGAAGATCATATGAAAAAATATAAAAATTAATTTTATATTTTTTAATATAAATATTGACAAATTGTTATTTTTTAATTAATATATATATTATTTTAAAATTATTTTTAAAAACATTTAAATAAAATTTTTATAAATAATAAAGAGATTCTTATAGTAATATAAAATAGATAATTTTTTACTCAAAATAATTTTTTCATTCTCTTGTATACATAAATATATGAAAACTAAATGAAAATTTGTTTTTAAATAAATTTACATTAAGAGAAACAAAACTAAATGAGTTGTATCGAATAAAAATAATTTAATTATCTTTAATAGTAATAAAAGAATAAGTTATCTCAATTAAAATTTTATTATAAAACAAATACCATTTCAAATGTTTCTTATTGTATTGTACATTACAGAATATTAAATATTATAAATAATTTTTTATTATCCATTTATTCTATATCATTACTATACTATATAATAATATATGTTATTTTTATAACGTATTAAAACCCATTTATTTACAAAATTTTCTAAAAACATAGTCCTATATGATAACTTCTTTGATTCGCATGCATTGAACGTTTTAGCATTCAAGGATATTGTGCATTGATTTGGGTTTCATCATTATCAAAATGAAAAAAATTGATTTAAAAAATTTATATATCAAAAATTTTTAAATATATTGATATTCATCACTAATAGTTAGAGACATAAAAATGTATGACATTGTTCATGGATATGGAATGTTGTACATACATATGAACACTATTACCACTTTTTTAGGATTGAATAAATGAAAGGTAAATGAAAAATCACCTTTCTATTATCATTATTACATAATATATATCATATATTTAATAAATATATCCTTATTAAAATCCATTTAATTTGGAATAAAAATATCTAATCAAATCTCTTCAATAAATTGGATGTCCATATATATGCAAAACTGATGTTATAATTTTCCAATGGATTGGTACGTAATAAGGTAGAAATAATATTATAGTTAATGTAATATAATTATTTAATAAATATCATTTCTAAATATTCAAAACATTACAATATCCCTCTATTAATGATGGTTATGGAAAATAAATTATTTTGCTACATTGAGGTGTTAGTTCAAACGTAAGAAAAATTGATGCATTCAATTAATATTTGATAAAATAGACGGTGGATAATGACGGGTCATTAATGATAATAAATTTTATTTATATTTTTGAAATTTAATTTAGTATTTTATGATGAATATTAATGAATTAAATGTGTTAGGAAAGAAATAAATTGAAATAGGTCGAGTAAAGTGACTATCTCTTGGTCGGTGGACCTTCATTAAATCATTTTATTAAGGAACCTTGGATTTGTAATATAATAAAATCAAAAACTATAAATAATTTATAATTAATCATATATGTGGATTTCATAGGGATAGTTTTATCTAGATATATCAATTTTCTTAAAATAAAAGAAATGGTTTATCTCCATTTATAATTGGTAGAGAGAACACACATGAAATTTCATAATTAAATAAATCAACCTAAATAATTTATTCATTAAAAAATGGAACCAAAATGGAATAATTAAAAAATTGGGATTGCTATAATTGAACTCATCCAATATTATTTTTACATGTTTATGGAATAATTTGACCCATATCTAGATCACCATTTTTTCCTATTAATAATTACAGTGATCATGATCAGACCGTCAGTGGGAAGTGAAAATATTAGAATTGATCATGGAGAGGATATAAGATATTTGATTTTTTGATTGATTACATTCATGTTCACTCTATAATGGGACATATCCTTTAAAGGATACTCTCAATCCACTATCAATGAAATTTCATGATGGATCACATTACATAAAATCATATGTTTCATTCATAGATATATAATTTGGTCTTTATAACCTGGTTAAATCTGATATCATTAAATAAATGAAAATTAGTGTAATAGTTTATGACATTTTCTCTATGGTAGCAGATTAGGACGCTCTCCAACATATATTAAATCATTTCAAATTCATTATCCTCATAGAAGTTATCTTCTCAAGAGGTGATAATCTGAGGTCTAATATTGATATTAATAACACAATATCTATTTGTTATGGCATTGATACATGGAAACAAATTTTGATTAGAAGGTTAATCATTGATAGTGTTTTTGTTAATGGTGATGATTATTAGAAGACTCAAAATAATAAAATTTTACAACTCAATACTATATTATTTAGAATATTAGTATGTGATTCTAATTTCAATCCCTTTAATAAAAAGTAATCCAATGCTCGAATTTGGATTCAGCTTCATGGTTATAATTGGGTGATGTGGAACCCTAAAATACATAATGATCATACTTCCTTCATTGTCTCTAAAATTAATATGGGTCAATATATTATTGAAATAGACATTGCTTATTATGATAAAATATTGTTGGATCATAATTTCATGTCTGTGAATGATGAATCAATCGTTATTATTTTCAATGATACCAATATTGCGGACAAAATTGAGTTTGAATGTATCCCTCCTTTCTATGATTTGTGAAATATAACATATAATTATATTGAAAATTACAGAGAAATTCAACTAAAATTAATAGAGGCCCCTAAATAAAACCACTAAAAGAATGTAAATAAAAAACAAAAAATCAATGTCGTGGGGATTATTCGAAAGATAATTCTTTGGATTTAGAAATATATAATGGGATTTATGAATTGGTGTATAGTTTGTAATTAAATCACAGGAAACAAGATTTACATGAGATAATTTAAAAAAATAATTGATTTTATTATCCTATTATAAATGTATTTGGATATCTCAAACACAAATATTAATGGTAATATAAGGTGTCACTCAGGCTATTTTTATATTATTTTTTATTTTCATAATTATGATACACATGTGAATAGTTTTGACACTAGGAATCTGAATGCTATGGTAGCTAGATCATCTTCGATGATCATCATTATTGTGACCCTACTGGAGTTGAACAAATATGATGTTAAGATTGCATATGGGTGTTTAAATGAAAATGCTTATGAATCTATGCGTATTAACACTTTGATAGGTATTGGGATTATTCTAATCCCATGACTAATACAGCTAATGAGAATTTTCATTCTAATGGTACAGTTTCTGAGGGTAAGGACCATCGAAAGAGAACATATGGATCTGATACAAATTATGGGAATGATAATCACAATTCTATCATCATCAGATCTATCATTGACCCTTCTATGGTTCGCTAACGGGATGAAGGCAATAAAAAACATCAAATTAAGCATGAAAAAAGAATGATAAAAATATATACATTATCCATTTTTTGAAAAATTATATGGTTCATATAAAATGTAGGATGTATGACCAATGTTAGTAAAATGAATGAATGAGAGTATAATAATAACTATTGCACCCAAAACTACGTTTCAAATAAGAACACTCTTTTAGATTTGTTTCGGATGCTGTAACGATCCAATATTCATGTCCTTTAACATCTATATTCAGAATCAAAGACCAGTTTTGATTGTGTTAGATAACCAAAAATAAATTTCTCTTATAGTATTTATAGTCTTGAAATTGGATTTTTACTAGATAAGAACTAAAATAATCTTAATATCTATATTGAATTTATTGGTTTTTTCTCTTTAAAAATTAATTTATCCCTTTGAAGTTGGTTTAAATACGAATCATGTAAATTTTTATTTTTCTATTATGGGTATTAAAATCATCAATGCATTCGTTTATGCCCATAATAATTAACATAATCATAGAATTCATTGAATGTTTATCAATTCACTCAAGAATTCTACTGATGTTCCATTTACAATTCATGGTGACGTAAACATGATCATTAATTATGAGAAAACATTTGGTCTGGGGACTAGTTAAATTTATTCCAGAGAACTTATAAATATATATAGAACAGACTAATTTTATTGAGGTCAATCATTTTTGTGAAATGTAAACATGGTATAAAAGACATTTCAATGGAATGGTTTCTAAAACTATTTATAGGGATTTTTATAGTGATCATATTTTAAATTATTTAGAATCTATCCCCTATGTGAAATTATATATGATATAATTTTATCAACATTCTATAATGGATAATATTGTCAAAAAAGATTCTTGGATCCCATTTATACTTGATTTAACAATCATTGGGTGAAATTTTTAGAATTTTGGCATATTGATCATGATGTTCGGGGCATATTGGACTCCATAAATAATTCATTTTACAATGTTCTAAAATTAAAGATTGTCAAAGGGAGTATCATGTGAGGGATAAAATATAGATTCATTCATCTTGAGTAGGAGATCCCCAATCACAAGGCCTCCCTTCTCTGCCTTATGGATAACTGCAAAAAAAATTATTTTTCTAATGGAACTATGAGAGAATATGACTTAACTAATGAACTCAATAACCTTATTAATTAAAAATATGTAATGATATAAAACCAACATAAAGGAAAACAGGCTCAAGGATGTTGATAAGAATTGTATATTTTTATATTCTCTCCAAATAATTAGGATAATTTCACAACAATTAGAATAACAAGGAAATTGTAGATAAAAATCATCATACTCATCATTTCATTAATTCTTTAAATGAAACCGTACTAGAGTAAAAAAAATCACAAAGCAGACATCATGAAATAATGACATGAATGTTACATATGACTAACGTATTGTAGCCCTATAGAATCACCTCGTACATGATCAAATAATCTATTACTATATAGATACATTTAATTTTTCACCGATGATTTATGATATGGTATAGTGTATAATTACAAATCATGTAAATCACGAGTATAAATAAAATCTCATTTATATTCAATTAGAACATTATGAAAATAAAGATGTCTTGAGTTTCTTTACTAATAGTTCTCCTAGTCCTTATGGATTTGTCTATATTTTTCCTAGAATTAATAGGATATTATTCATTATGATGTAAGCAGTCTTGTTTTTATCTTCTTTAATGGGTTTTCCCTTATATGGGTATTAAAATATCGATTTCATACTATTATTCACAAGGTGGAAAATTCAAATGAGATTCAATTTTTTAGGCATGTTTCCATGATCAATAAAATTTATAAGGTTAGTACAGTTAATCATTCCAATAGATTAGATACCAATTCTTGTAAAATTGTTTCTCTGATAAAATATTGTTTTTTAAAAGATGATCTATCTCTCATTGTCTTATCTCTGCATTAGTGGGTGTAAATATTCTTAAAAAACCTGTTATAGGCTAAATCATTTCTCTTATGCATGACATAAAAAAGGATTTTGACAAGATGGATTAGGATTTTTCTAAAATATTCATAAATTTTTTGGTTTTGATGATAAATTTATCCACTGCATCAAGATTTTTTATGCTCTTCTTATATCTCTATAATTGATAGTGGTTCTATAGATGGATATTTATTTGAATCTATATAGGTTTGATAAGGTGATCCCCTTATTATCATTTTCTCTATTGTTGAAGTCCATCTAAGTAGATTTCATTATATCATGGATTTTACTGGGAAGTTGATGACCATTGGATCTAGTAGAAGAAAATATACTCCTACTCACCTACTTTACTCTAAAGATGTAATTATTTTCACTATCAGTTACATGATAAATATTAAAAACATAAAATATCATGTTTATTATGTTAGAATGTTTTAGGTCTGCAGGTCAGTAGGAAGAAATATATGGTTTATTTTGGAAGAAACATCTATGCTGTTAAGAAAATTGACATTATTAATTTTTTGCGAACCCGAGAGGGAATATTCTTTTTAATTTTTTTTGGTGTTCCAACGTTTTTCAGTTATCCAGATTTTTTCACATTTTTCGAATTATCAGTAATATTAGAAGAAAATTATCTTATTATAAAGGTATATTCCTTTTTATAGTAGGTCGGGTTATCTCGATAAAAGTTGTTATCTTTTCAAAATTTATTTATTCTTTTATTTTTTATAAATGGAATTATCCTATTATCATGTAAATTAATATGGATATTATTAACATTATCTAGAGTGGAATTTTAATGGAATATAGATTGGATACGGTCTCTTGGAACACAAACTACAAGACCGTATAGAATGGAGGCTTCGAAATAAAAATCCATGGAATATTTAATCAATTCTTACAAATATTATTTTTTATAACATTGTGTTACTATATAAATTTATTCTCCAACATTTTTAAATGATTTTTTATTAAATAATCTAATATTTTATATACTTTTTCACATTGTCTCCTTGGTTTGGCCTTATATCATGTCTAATTTTTCATCTACTAAATCAAATACATGGTGGTATGTTTCTATAAAATCATCTATTAATTTTGGGATTTCTAACCGGACTAGTTCTCCCCTTCTAGATGATCTATCGCATAATGATCTTATCATTTAATTTGATATTTCAGTAAAAGAAAGAATGAATGATATTTATGTTCAAGGATATAAAATGATGTACGTTTTTCATGCATATTGTTTCACTGCTCTTAGATTCTTCTTAATTTGGGATCCTTTAACAAATAGAATTATCACATCAATGTCCTTTTATTATCATTACACTATTTTTGTTATTGGTTTGCAATGTATTCCGAACATTAAAAACAATTTTATTGATCCCTTTCTCTTTACTCTAATCTAGTGTCTTGATCATCATAATATTTACATTAATTATTATATGATGACATGTAGTATTTCTCTAGGCTTTGTCTATACCCTACGTCACTAACAAGAGGAAGACATGGATAAGTTTATTTAGTGTTGTGTTTTGAATTCAGATATGTGGACGGAATTCATTAACATGGTGTAAATACAAAGACCCTAGTCCAATTATATTTTAGATTTTATGGAATGATAGTTTTTGATATTTCTATTTCCATATCTTCTACAATTTTCTAGGCCACTACAACAGAATTGATCATCATCCTTTGGAAGGAATTGTACAAACAATTACATGGTGGAGTTTCATTGAATTATATAGTTACTTTGGAAGGATTCCTTTTTAGTATCATAAAATTGAAGGTTACAAGAAAGTGTTATTGCCACAATTCAGTTGATGACTTGTCCATTCTTTGGAAACTGGTAATTAAAAGTATCATTCATACTCTTATGGGTACAATGGAGGTTTTAAAAAAAATCCTCTTCAGTTGGATGGAATATAACTGGCATTGAATGATTGAACAGAGGGAATACTAGGCCATCAATCTATGTAGATATTTTTAGAAAAAATCATAGATATATTTTAAGATGTTTTCATGGGTATTGTGGTGTTACCCACTCCTATGATGCTGAGATTCTCGGTGCAATCATTTTTACCGAGCATGTCAAGAAGAAGGTTTGGAACAATATATGGTTAAAATGACACTATACCATTATTAGTCACACAATTAGAATTATATATTATCATGTTATTTAGAGACTAGATAATAATATGTTCATTTGCGTAATGATTCTATCATCCATTAATTTTATGATCAATAATGACATTATTGATGGAAATGGTTTGGATGACTATCTTCCTAGCAATTTTTTGGATGGAGATAATCTCATATTTTCAGATAACATTCCTTTGGATATTATTCATCTATTTCAGATGATATGTTGTTAATTTCTATAATTTTATACATGGTGTGATTTAATGGTTTTTTCTAATACAGGGGAACTTCATTCTAAGAGGTAATCATCTTAAAAAAAATACACTAATATAAATATTTCTTACTATTAAGGGGTCGGGAATGCTACCCAAAAAATACAGTGAGAAATATATTGACCATTTATTATACTATCAACCATATACCATTATCGTGGACAAATATTGTATTTTTATGAATCGAAAATAATTTAATCGAATATTTTTTAATATAATATATCATTTAGGACATATTTGGAAATACATGAAACATTATAATATAATATCTATTTAACCCTTTTGAAATATATTAAAAATGTCATGAAATAAAGTATAGGATGTAATTTTCATAATATAATCTTAAAATAATATTTTTATAGGTTATTATATTATTTTAATCATTAATTTCAGGTTTAACCTTGTAGTTCACCAATTTTATCATTAACAATGGTAATGAATATTTTAATATTAAAAGGATATACATAAAGTGATAATGTAAATATTTTCTCATAAATGGAAAAGCAGTGTAATTATTGGAATATTTATCTCCCAAAATCAAATATTTTATTATTTATTTAAATAAATTAATGAAATATAACGAAAATAAAATACAAAAAATTCAATTTTAAGATATATTAAAAAAACGTTTCCTTGAAAACAAGTTGGAAAATATGTAATGTAATAAAAATTATATACAGAGATATAATATGTTATATATATCTCAAATATTTATTTAATACATTAATTAAAAATATAATATTTTAGAGTTTTTAAAATCATATACTTGAGAGATATATTGATTATATGATCATTATGATGACATTGTATAATAATTTAATATAATTATTTAATCAATAATAATTATTTTAAATTAAAATGATATATATATTTAATTCATAATTATATTAACCATTTATAACAAAACTCTATCTGTTTTTATATCTGTCACAAAATATTATTTATTCAATAAAATATTAACTTATTAAATATTTTTTCACATTTTGGAATAATATAATAAGATTTATTATAAATTTATAATAAAATAAATGTTATTTTTATAAACTAATTAATTTATACTGATAAAATAGTATGTCGACTATAGGAATAGTAACATGACTATTAGGAGTGGTAATTTGGATAATTGAATAGTAACCACACCTATGAAAATATTATTAAAATTTATGTATCATATATGTGTAATGATGGTATATTTATATCATGGAATTAATAAATTAATTTTTTGGAAATGATAAATTTAGAGTTTGTATTTTTGTAAGACATAAATATTAATTACAATTTTAAAATAGATTTAATGATTTATGAGAGAATATATTTTATGAAAATAAAGTCATACATTATTATTTAACTTTCTTATGATAATAATATAATTTTATCACACTTTTACAAATTCATCAATGAGTTATAAAATTATTTATAGTTTTAAAATTGATACATTCGAATAAATTATGTTTCCAATTATAAATTGAAGTTATCATATTTGGAAAAAAAATTTAAAAAGGTATTCATTTTTTTAATTTTAATCATTGAATGATGGTTGGGGTGAATTATTTGGATTCTTAAAAAATACGTGATATTTTGCTAAATACTAAAATATGGAGATTTTTGGTGTATATATATATATATATTATAAGATAAATGCACATTTCATTAACTCATTAATGATGTAAGCTCCATAATCTATAACATAACATCATTGTTTTAATATAGTTGGTGATAATTATTAAATAAATCATTAAATTGGGCCAAATTAATAGTATTCTAATTATAATAATGAGAAAACACCCCTCCCCTCCACTATAAATTCCAAAACTCACCACATAACATCCACACACCTGAATGCATTGAATCTTGACTAATTTACATTTAATTACAATTTAAATCCTATTCCCTGCTTCTAATATATTTTGTTCTCAACAAATTTCCAAAACCAATGGTGTTAAGAAGGTTCTCAAGGAGGAGGTTTATAGAGGAAACAATTCTCTTTCATTTTCATTTATTTTCATATCAATTATTTTTCTTTTCATAAAATCACATCACCAAACATCATCCAAGATGAAATAAAATTAATTTATATTATGCATAATTTCATTATATTTTGTTTACAGTAAAACATATCATCATACTTCTTCTCATCTTCCTTTTATTCTAAATATAAAAATATAATCTATGATTTGTTATTTTACTTACATCGTGAATGATTTGTTTTTAATTTACTTTACTGCCAACAAGGATGGTCATTAAAATAATAATATGGTTCAATAATTATTTATTATATATATTATAAGTTATATTATGTATCAGAACAAATTATTATACATAATATTTACTAATAAACTAAAAGTAGTTCGTAATGATATAAATTCAGTATAATAATCAAAGCTTCATCACTAATGTTTTATATAAGAATTAATACTCATACCATGTAAAAATTGATGTAAAACCCCATTTAATATAGGATCTGATTATTAATAATATATAATTGAAATTCTATATTTTTTCACCCTTCCAAAAAAAAATCCATAATAATCCAGCCAGGGAAACCATGGAATAAATGCACATGAAACAATGACAATAACAATATATTATTAATAAATGGGTTAATTGAAGTTTTGACAACATAAATTTAGTAACTATAAATTTAAATATAGTCATGTCATATATTAATAACAATATTATTCAAATATACTTGAGCTTTGAACACATTTGAAGTATGAAAATCCCGATGTATGGGAATTCAGTACCCAATTTTCACTCTTTGGGTTAAAATTATACTTCATTAATTATATGGTACAGAGATTATTTTTGTAACTAATTTATTTTATATAAATATGAATTGTGTGGATTTAAATTTTCTACACATATTCCATGTGTTCTATTAATTCTCACTTAAATTATATGATATTTTATGGGACTTTTCCTTAGGAATCATTTATTAAATTTCTATTTTATAAACATTAAAATCAATGTTTTTATGAAATAATTATTTTTTATGATTATGTAATTGTTCAATGTATTATTTATGATGAATTAGATGACATATACCTCCCTCCAATTAACTGGGCATGTTTTTATTGGAGCTCGACCATATAGATACATCAAATATAATGGTGTTGGTTACACCATAAGGAATCATTGTGGGTTTCATCATAATATAGTCATGAGAGTTACATTTTATGGTTTATTTGAGAGGTAAAAACAATATGTTATCCATGAGAGATAAAATATTATGTTTTTAATTCCCCAAGATACATTTTAGGGTTTATTTATGTTTTATACGCTTTATAATGATTTTAGGATTTTCAAAAATATGTATACCTTACATTATGGATGATAAGTATGTATTTATGGAAATGATTTCTTATATTTATAACTATTAATCTTCAAATGTTATTAAATATTTTTTGCATCCTTTACTGATATTTTTGTGAACATCCATAGTTTTAAAAAATTTCATAGGGTTTAGGGATGGGTAAAATAAATGCAGAAGATCAGATAATGATGTGAATACATTTCACCAACATGTTTCTTGTTTTCAATAAAAAAAATTATTATGATGATCAATATATTGTGTTAATTGTACCCACATTCTATGTGTGTGGGATGATATATATGAATTATGATATAACAATCAAAATCAATAAACTGAAAAGTTATTTGGTAATGTAAATAATGTAATCATAAAATAATTCACTAGATTATGTATTATTTAAGATTAAGTCCTTATAGTTGGTATCACAATACGATTTAAATAACATTACTGGATATGATGATATTAATAGAATACGATAAATAATTTTTAGATTATGTTTCGGATTAAATGATATATAATTTTTTGATTACTATGTGTCTTCAACTATGATATGTTTGTTTATAATAGTTTTCTTCAAAAAAAATAGGCATACAAGAGTATGAAGGAACCGGGAGAAATATATATTTTTGAATCTGTAAACTAGAATGTTTGGAATTGGAAGGGAACATTTTGATATAGGGATGTCTCTATTGACATAGGTTATAAAATATAGTGGAATAAATGCAATAGAACAACCAAAGCTACCACAATGAAACATGATGCATGTGGAACATTTTTTAGGAAGCAACCTCTTGATTTTAGTGGATTTTCATTCCTTGTAGTTGTTGTAGGATATATTAAATCACTTTAAATGGTATTCAATGTTATGGAGTGATTTGATAATGAAATTTTTAGTATTAAAATTTATAATTTTTATGGTAAAGCTGACCAGTGGTTGTAAATGGTTCCGAATATCATGGATAGTTATGATATTGATGCCCGAGAATGGGATAAATTTTAAAAAAAATTCCTTGTAAAATATTTTCCTATGGTTGTTTCACATAGGATGGAATATCAATTCATTTAATTTAAACTAATCAATGATGATTCATGAGCCACATATGAAGAAAGCAACACCTGATTGGCATGTTATGATCAAACTCTTATTTTGGATCTTGATAAATAATTCAATTATTTTTACATGGGATGGAATCCAAGATATCGAATGGAATTAGACACTCATTAATTCAAATGACATGAGAAACTGGTATGATGTGTAGAGTGGGTATAAATAGAGTAATTTTATGATCATGTGTAATTTTACAACATGAATATGAAGATGTACATATGTAGAAAGATGGGTAAGAATCATTAAAAAATGTGATGGTATGAAAGGCATATTCTATTTTGTCAAAAGTGTGAAAAAAGGAACCATGGGGAATGACTTAACAAATATGGTATGTTTTTATTATGTGATTACTTTGTAAATATTCCCAATGATTGTAATGAAAATGATATAAATATTAATTTTGATTAAAATACCATAACATGTTTTAAATGTGGTTATATGGTTCATTATGCAAATACAACCACAATTAAATATCTGAATAATGTAAAACAACTAGATTAAATAAAAATAAGTAGTGAGATACTTTGTGAGTACATCACCCTATATCGATCTATCCATTGAAGTGTCATTAGGTAGTTTTTTTCTCATATTTTATTAACATCTTATTTTATATGGGGTTTACACATTACTTCATATATTTTAAACATTCAAGTAAATTGTAAATTTTACCTCAAGAAATGAGACCAAAATTTATATATCTAATAAACTGTTTTTAATAAAACATTTTCATTTTGACGAAAATAAAGGAACCATACATCTAATAAAATATCATGAAATGGGGAAAATTTTAAAAGTTGGTAAAAACATATCATTCTCATATTTTATAAAATAACAGAACTGCGATGATTAATGATGTGATAGTGGTAAATGAATACCTAGATGATTTCTTAATGAGTTTCATGATGTTATTCTAGATCAGGAAGTTTAATTTAATATAGATATAATTCATGATTCTTTGTTAATTTCAAAACAAATTTATTTAATGGATCAAGTGTATCTTATTGAATTGAAAAATTAGTTTAAGGGTATGATTTATAAAATCTTTTTTCATCCAATAACTTCTCCCTAGGGTTCTCCTATTTTTTTCATTAAAATTAAATATGGTTAATGGAGACATTGCGTGGATTATTTAGAATTTAATTACATCACATTTATGAATAAGTATCAATTTTCTTCTTATCAATGACGTGTTTGATCAGCTCCATAGAGGATAGTATTTTACCCATATTGACTAGAGATATAGGTACAATCAGTTGATTGTGAAGTAGGATAACACCACAAAAATTGTCTTCCATACAAGATATGGGAATTATTAGTATTTTTTATTCCATTTGGTTTGAAAAATTCCCCTATTTTATTCCTGAATATAATGGATATAATAATTTTGTAATATTTGGATCTGTTTTATATTTTTTTAATTGATGATATTTTGGTCTTTTAAATAAGTTAATAGGATCATAAAATTAATTTCACTATTGTCTTCCAAACTCTCAATGAAATGATGTTATATGGAAAATTTAGAAAATTTTATTTTTGGTCGCAATATATTCCATTTCATTGGAAAATTTTACATAATGATGGAATAATAGTATATCTTAACAAAAAAAGGTTTTGAAGAATTTCAAATATGAAAAATGTTAATGAGATTCATAGATTCCATGAAATATTATGTTATTAATGATGATTTTTAAGAAACATTTCATGGTTATATACCCCACTGACTATGTTGACATGAAACTAGGTTAAATATATTTGTATAGAATAATGTGAAATTTGTTTTCACGAATTGAAGAAGAGATTGCTGAATGATCATGTTTTCACCCTTCCCTACATAAATTCATAAATTTTCATTTACAATGATTCATTATTGAAGGGACTTGGTTGTGTTCTTGATACCAAATTCCCATGTAATTTTTATGCTTCAAGGTAGTTGTAACCTCATGCATAAAATTATCCCGCACATGATTTGGATTTAGCATATGTTGTTTTCACTTTTAAAATTTGTTGGCATCATTTAAATGGATCCAAAAGTGAAATATATACTGACCAAAATGTATGATCTATATATTAACTCAAAAATAAATAAACATGAGGATGAGAAGATGGATTAAACTGATAAAAATTATATATATTCTATGAATTACAATATTTTAAAAACTAACAAAGTGGTTAATTCCTTGTGTTAAAAACATCATGCATCATAAACCATGGTATGTTTAGAATAATAATCCATTATTAATGATTTGATGAATTTATCCTTGATTATTATGGTTCTAGAAATTACTTTGTTTTTTTTAGGTTTTAGAAATGTCTTCTCTGTCAAACTGAATTAAGAAAGCATAAAAGGAAGTGAAATTGTTATATAAAAAGGTAGAATTGGTGGAAAATGTCATGTTTACATAATTTATTATTCAAAAAGACTATTTATTTAGATTTGTACAGATATTATTCTTTCCATGTAATTCAATGCTGAGGAAATAATTGTTAATTGAATCTTATAGTTATCCATTTTCATTTCATCTTGGCATTAAAAATATATAAAGTGACTACCAAGGGTATTACTGGTGGGATGGAATTAAAAGTGATATTATATATTTTACCATGGAATTTTTTACATTTAAATAGGTTAATTTATATAGCCAATTAACAATGTGGATTCTTCAGCCTTTTTTGTTGCAAGAGTAGACATGGGGAATTTAGTCCATATATTTCATTGGGGGACCAAGAATACATCAGAAGGTAACAATGTGATTTGGGTTATTGTTTTTTGACTAACTAAATACCCAAATTTTCAAATTATATGTGATATTATTTATATAGATATTATTTATTGATTGAACCTCACAGTGTTTGTTATGATACATGGTGTCCCCTTATATATTTTAAATGTTCATTATCCAAGGTTCACTAATAACTTTTTCAAAGGCCTTCAGAAATTGGTGGGAATAGTATTATATTTAAAAACTTCTTTTTATACTCAATCTGATGCACAAACTGAGGGAAAATTCATTATTTGGATGATATTCTTTGAGCTTGTTCAATTAACTACCCTCTAATTTTTTATCAAAATTTACCTTTTGGTGAGTTTTCATAAAAAACATTTTTCATTGTAGTATATAAATGGATCCGTTTGAGGAATTATATACAATTTAATATTTATAATTATCATTTTGTGACAATTACTACGTAAGGATCATGATGGGTATCTCTTTAGAAGAGGATATGTCTAAAAATGTTAAGATGGTCTAGAAACAAATGAAGACATATTACAGCAAGAAGAAAAAAATTGGTCGATAACCTGGGGAAAGAATTTTTATTCAAGATAGGTTATCATTGTTTTCATATAATGTCACAATGGAAAAGTAGTAAGGGTGTTGGTAAGAAAGGAAACATATGTCCATGGTACATTGGACCTTATGAAATCACGTAAAAAGTTAGAATACTTTGCTAATGAGTATCTTTTCATCTGAGTTTATCTATGGTACATAATATTTTTCTTATTACAATGTTGAGAGATTATGTTACAGATTTATATAATGAGTTTATACCAAAAGTTGTTTAGAATAAAGATAAACAATATAATGAATAGAACCCTGTTCAGATTCTTGATCATAGAATGTATTGTGGAATATGATAATCCACAAGTTTATAGTATTGTGGAAAAAACTATATGGTTGAATAAGGAACATGGGTATCTGAAAATGCTATCTGAGAATAGTATCCTCACTATTTATAATGTAAGAATTGTGAGGACGTAATTTATATAAGGGAGATATAATATAAAAACACATTTACTAATAAAATAATATGATTTCATTGTGGAAATAAATATTTAAATTCATTATAAATATCTAATAAAATAAGTGATATTTATATAAATTAAAGAAAGTGTACTGCTGAAATAGATACAAGAATTTGAAATAGTAACATGACCGTTATGAATTATAATTTTTCCAATAGAATAGTAGCATGACCTATGTGAATGCAAATAGAATTTATTTATATTCATGGTATATTTATTTCATTGAATAATTAAATAAATGTTTTGAAAATGATAAATTAGGTGTTGTAATTTTTATAAGTCACAAAAATTTATTTATAATTTTATAATTAATTTATTAGTAAAAAATAAAATTTATTTCCATAAAATACATTGGTATGTCATTATTTTGATATCTTTTAATTATAGGATAATTTTATGATAATTTAATTAATTATTCAAAGAGTAACAAAAATAATTATAATTTTTAAGATTATGATTTTTAGAATAAATTATGATTTTAATTTAAAATATTATTACCAATATTTAGGATATTATTTTCAATTAATGTAGATCATTTTTGAATTTTACCTAAAAAAACTGTCTTGGTGATTTTTTTTTTATTTTTTTGAAATACTTGAATTTTGATCAATAGTAAAATATGATAATTTATGGTATATATACATTATAATATAAATACAATATTCCTTGAGTGTTGAATTACATATGAACATTAATGTTGAACATCCTTTGATTATTTCAATATATAATTGTATAATTTAAAATATACTCTTATTCATGATCGAAAATAAAAAACAAACGAATATAATAATGAGAAAATAGCCCTCCCCTCCTAAATTAATACTACCCTCACCCCTATTCTCCTCATGCTAGAACACTTTGTATCCTGATTAATTTATATAAAATTCCATTAAAAATTCATTTCCCCACGTCAATTTCTTATTGGTCTCACCAAAAGGCCAAAACTATGGGAATTGTGGAGGTTCTCAAGTAGAAGGATTCATGACGTAAAAATAATCATTCATTTTCTTTGATTTACTCTTCAATTATTTCTTTTCTTATACTATCTTCAACTATCCATATCAAAGTGTAATTAAAACACTAGTTTTTTATATATACTATAATTTTATCATGTTAGTGGAAAAATTCATCATCATAATTCTTCTCCCCCACTTTTATTCTAAAAATATAATACATCTTCCGTGATGTGTCGATTAATGAACATCATATACATTGTGTTTAAAATTTCCATAACCTCCTTCATAGATGGTCATAAAACCATTAATATAATAAAATAATATTTTACTATACATATTATATTTTCTATTATGTTCTTTATCAAGTGTTTATACATTATATTATGTAATTTAACAAAATTGGTTAGTAATGATCATATTTCAAAAAACAAACCTATAGTTCATCAATAATGTTTTATCCTACGATTCATACTCATACCATATAAAAATGATATATAACGAAATTAAATAATATCTATGTTTATTAATATAATGTTATTTAAATTTTTGAGTTATTATCTATTCTAATTAATAAATCTAGAATAACCCAACCATGAAAACCAAGAAGTAAATGCACCCGGAACAATGAATATAACAAAATATTACTAATAAATGTTATTAAATATGTGACGATAATATCATATAATAAATTTTAAATACTAATATATTTATATAATATATTAATTTAATAAATTAAATCATTAAACAATATTTCGGAACATGATTGATATATTATGAACCTCACGTAAGGAAATGCTTAGCCAATTTTACATTCATTGGCTTAACCATATAATTCATTAATTATATGTTACTAATATTATTGGTGTAATGAATTTTTTATATATTATATTATATCATCTTTATCAATTTTTTTATACACATATTCCGTTCATTCTTTTAATTTTGACATGAATAATATGATATTTTTAAAGAACTTTTATTTAAAAGTCATCTTTTAAATTTCAATTTCACACAATTGAAAAGCAATGTGTTTGGGAAATTATCAATTTTTTAGGATTATGTTATAGTTCTTCTGAATTTTTAATGATGAATGATGTGACCTATTTATCTCTCTATTGTATTGGGTAATATTATGATAGAGTTTGAAAAAATGGTTACTCCAAGTGTAACTAAGATAGTAACAACATGAAGATACAATGATAGATATATTATAAGGTATTAATGAGTGTTACATTGTGAGGTAGTAATGAGGGTTAAATATCATATGGTATTCATGAGAATTAAAATCATAACTAATATAATTCATCATGGTACATTTATAGAATAATATATGTTTTCTAGGTGTTATGTAAATCACATGATTTTCACAAGCATGAAGAAGATGATTTATGGGTGATAAAGATGTCGTAGTGGAAATGACTTTATGTATTTATAGGTGTTCTTGTACTAATTGTTTCTATTCTTATTTTTATATAAATTACAAATTTTAATTTTAATCATACAATGTTTTAGATTTTTTTCACTGGATTTATAGATGTGTAAGTGAAAATGAGAAGCTACAATCAATATATTAAGGACTTTTCATGATAATATTTCACGTTCTTATAAAAAAAATTTGTATAATTAATGAAATGGATATTATTTTAGATATACTCACATTGTATTCTTATGGGTTGATATTTATTAATTGTGTTCTAATAAACTAAAACTGTAATAAAAAATAACTTTGGGAATGTAAAGAAGTTAATTTAAAAGTAATTTACAATAATCTAAAACTTTTATATTTTTGTACTTAGAAATGATATTTGATGTAATAAAGTTACATTTTCTGACATTATCAGTTCAATAAATAATATAAATGCCAAAATAAAATAAGATTATAAAATAAGTAATATATTTAATTTTGTGATGATTATTGAAGATACATGCTCTGCCAATGTACAAAGTTCTAGTGACTATGTCAATTTTTAAGCACTATCACATCTATTTTAACCTTAATTAAACCATTTTACCTATACAATTATAACAAAATTTACCATGGTTATTATTCATATTGAATAAAAAATATTGATAATATTAAAGGATATTTATTATGATGATTCATAATATAATATTTATTTCATCAAATACAATTTTCTTATTTTGTAGAATTTAATTTAATATTAATTCTTGAAAACCAAAAAATGTTTCTTCAAAAAATGATAGTTTTATTATAAATATTTTTTTATACAGAAATCTATATTGAAATTAATGAAATTGTTTATAATTATATTATTAATAAAATAATATTACCATTTTTACAAGAATACTAATAATCAAATTGTAAATTTGTAAATTATTGAATAATCAAGATTTTTTTCAATCCATAATCATATTATTCACAATTCGTTAACAATTCTATATTTTAGAAAAATTAAAATAATATACCTTAATAAAAATTTAAAATTTAGAAATAAAATGTTATATATTTTATCAAATAATATTTATAAGTTTTTTAAATAATATTTGTGTTATTCTACAACAAAGTGAAATAAAAATCATTTATGAACTAAACTTGTTTTTAAAAAATTAAATGAAATTAGAAAATAAGAGATTGTTTTTTTCCTAATAATATTTTAATAAAATTATATTTTTTAGTTATATTATATATATTTATATTCCTTAACATTTTTAACATTATTAATAAATTCTTATTCAATATATAGGTCACAATAGAAAAATAATAATATTTTTTTTGGTTCATTTAATTATTTTGTTGTGTGTTGTATCAATTATCAATACTATTTTTTTAAAGTATCTTTCAGTTACATACAATACCTACACAAGTATCTCTCCAAAATACATCTCCATATCCATGATTAATTATATATTATATATTAAAAACCTAATATGGACTAAAATATATTGTAAAAATGTTGTATGAAAAAGTGGAACATCCTTTAAATGAAAATTTAATAAATATGTATTCATCAACAATCATCATTGAATTTGTAAATAATTAAAAAAACATAAAATTATTATATCCCTTATTGTTTTTGTAGTGGCGTAAAATATATGCATCTCATCCTTCCAAATTAAGGGCATTAAAACCATAATTCTTGTGTGTGGAAGTCTACCTCCTTGTGAACCTATGTTATTGAATATCCATGACTTCCATTAACTCATGCTCATAATGAAATATGTAATTAATAAATATCATATTAATTAAATATATATTATTATTTCTACATACAATATATCATCTAATTTTCTAGCCATTTATCCACTGAAAAATAATCAATTCATTTGTTTGTATTTGTAGATTACCAACCCCACGATGAATTGAGATTCATTTTCATTACCACATCTTATGGATTCATTGTATCAGTTTATTTAAAGAAATAATTTTTTTATATTCTAATACTATCATTATATTATAAAAATTATATAATACCAAACATCTTTTCATCGAGTTCAATTAAGTATGGTAATGTTTGCCTTCTGTACGTACGGCCTATTGTCTACAAGTATTAAATGTAGTTTTTAATTAATAACCTTATTTCATGGGTTTTTAAAATATTATTACATTAAATATATATTATTTAAATATAATTATTATTATTCTTGATATGATGTAATAATTAAATTATTGATCATAGTATTACAACTAATGTCATTTTGGACATATAAACCTATTAACAACAAAACAACCTATGTAATAAAAATTCACTATGTAATTGTATATCACACATAAATATATAAGATAAAAAACAATAATACACTTGAAAAGTGTTACATATAAATTAAATAATTGTCCTAATTTTATCATTTTTAATATTAATTAAATAATTTCATGATTCATACATGAATAAATGGTCACTTAACGAAAAAATAATATTTTAAAATTTTAAAAATGTTTTTATTCAAAATATTTGTCTACCATGTCTGTATTATTTAATTATTTTATAAATTTATTTATATAGAAATATATTAGCAAAAAATAACCATTATTTTCTATTTTTAATTTATTGCAATAGTTTTTAAATGTAATCATTTAACATATTTTATAAGGAATGTTTCTAAATTTTTCACCAAATGACAAAGAAATGTCTTATTATATAATTTATGTTGATAATGAATTATTAGATAACCATTAATGTTATTATATGTTTTTAATTATTCACATTAATTCCTATTTTATTCAATGAAAATTTTCGGTCCACTAGGCTAGAAACCATGAGGGGGTGAATCACGGTATGAAATATTAAATCAACTGCACCTATTTATCTTGTTTTGATGTTTGAAAAACCCCTCTTCTCTATACATTCATTTACTGAGTATGAATAAACCTAAAATCATGAACATGAACTAAAATTTTTACTTAGTTCACCCTCATTGGTCTACGTCGTAAGATTATAAATCGGGAGTGTGCTGATGCACCAATTCCACTACAAGTGCATTGCTTTTTTACATGTTTGAAGAGAACTCATTGTCCCCCTTGTTTACAACCACTCATAATATTCAAACTCACTTCTCTCTCAACTGAAATGATCTCACTGCTTCTTAATAAGATCCACTAATAGTTTATAGACATGTAAGCTCTTAATTATCTCTAATGAATTCTACAGCATTAACTATTGATAGATGCTCCATTGATGCCTAACTTTCACTGGTATATTAATCTCCCGTTGCACCATGTGTACCAGGAAATTCCAATTTTTATGTGAAATCCTTATAGAAAATTGCTCTTAATTCCCTTACCTTGATTGAAATACAAATTTTAGGCACACCTCTTTTACGCGCAACATCCCGCGCAACATCCTTCTTTTACACGGAACGTTTTCTTTAAGCACAAAAACCTTTTTACGCACAACCTGATCATTACGCGCAACCACATTTTTATGCGGTGCCTAAGCTTTACACGAATCCACCTTTTTATGCTTAACATGATATTTACATGCAACCTTCTTTTTATGTGCAATATTTTCATTACGACCAAACACCTATATTATGCGCAAACTTGACATTTACGTATAACACTCTGGCGTATTACAATTTCCATGTTAGAGCTCGAATACTCTCTATTTCTAGAGCTAGATCGAATTAGTGTGTGACATCGTATTTATACGAAAAATTGAGCCCTGTGATAAAAACCCACCATGCACGTTGAACTCACTTCAAGCGCGAAAAAAACATATTCCGCATAACATCATATTTTGTGCACTTATCAAATATTTCATGAACCTCAAGACTTTTCCAATTTCCAAGCTTCTGATCTTGAAACACCTCTTACACAAAAAAATTCAATCTTTTATTTCATGGACCACACCAATATTTCTCATAACACTTCCTTTTTCACGCACTACTCTAATGTTTTGAGAACCTCATTTTTCCAAAAAAACGTCTCCCCATTTTCCAATTTTCACACCCAAAATTTGACAAACAATGGAAAACAATGCCCCATTGTATCTGCTCATTTTGTACCACCTCTCAATCATTAATTCCTCTATAGAGGTTCTTCAGTAAATCATGGATATACAACATCATCTCTTGAACCTGAAAAATCACTTGGTAAACCCACTTTGTCAAAAATATTACACATCGTGGTCTTCTTTATGAACAAACACTACATGGAGGCCCACTTTTTCAAAAAACACAATCACCTCAAAAGTGATTTAACGATTCCTTGAGAGATTTTTTACCAACAAAAAAAAAACATCTTCCATATTACAGTATATTAGCATTAAAAATTGTATTTTAAAGTAACTGTATATACAAATATCATACATTCTTTTTAATATTTGTACAATTGTATATTTTTAGGAGTTTGATGGAGAAAATAAAATAAAATATATTTAAGGATATGTTATGATAAATAATTTTTTTTATCATTGGGTGAGACCAATTTACCTCTCTTATTTATTAGGTAAAGATTATGTTCTAAAGGTAATTATGATGACGATAGCAGTATAGGTTATTCATCTTTTAAGCACTCTTGTCAGGGATCGATAAAGATGGTGTCCTAATGAACCTATCTAAATAATGTTCGAATGATAATGAAATTTTTTGGGAAATACCTTCATTTAGAAATGTAATAAATTGACCATTTGTTATGCATGAATGATTATTCCATTATATGTTTAAAAAAATTTATGGATATTTTTCCTTTGGGTTCTCTATTTTCATTTAAATATTAATTATGTTGATATTATGTTTAGGGATTACTATAAATTATTTTATTATAAAAATTGTTTTAAATCTGATGTCATCTATATTTAAATGATTATATGATCATAATTTTATTAAAAAAAATTGAAAACTCAATTTTATGATCTCATGGTTTTAAAAATGAACTTCTCGGTTATCTAGTCATTTTCATGTCCCCTATATTGAGTTTTTTCACTCATCCCTGGTTTTTATATGATACTAATTGGTTTTATATATGATGATGTATATTGAATAAGTAAATATGGAAATTGAAATGATTATTTCTGAATAGAAAACATATTTTATGTTTATTATCTTCTATTTTTTAAGATATTTATACTATGTGGATGTTTATAACTTTTATTGCGTGTGATTTTTATTTACATCTAGTGACATAATTGAAAAAAAAACAAAAAAAAAGTTATTTAATGAATAAAATTTAATTCATTTTTATAAATTAAATTAAGAAGTAAATATATAATTTTTTCTTTATATATAGTATCATAGGAAGGTTTAAATAACGTTGCCGATTAATATTTGTACATGTTATTTTTACAGAGGAGTTATCGATACAATCATGAGTTTACATGTTTATGTTTGACTATATGATCAAAGGCATAAATTAAACTATTTTAGTTTTATATGATAGGTTTTTAATCTTAAGACAAGTTTGGTTAGGATTTATGAAAATAAAAAAATGTGCTTAGTATATATTTAATTGAAAAGGTAATTTGAGGAATAATAAGCTTATATTATGTTGACATATGAAAAAGGTGTTTTTGACCCATAGAGTTAATTTGTTCATTGTTGTTGAAGAGTTCAATCATAATTAGAATAAAAGCGTTATTTCATTTTTGGATCATATGGTTTATGATAAGTTCACTGAGTCATTGAAAAATGATTATTTTGACTAAATGAATAACGATATTTTCAGAGAAATTGAATATTATTCTAAATATATATCAATATGTTGAATAAAATTTGTTTTATAAAATTTATTTTTTATGTATATAGGTTGATTAATATTTTTGAATCATATTTGATTTTATTAAGATTTTTTGGGAATGTAAGAGTATATTTTTGAGGATATGTATAAAAGAATTATTTATTTTTTGAAATAGACATTAAGAGTTGTTTTTGTTATTTGGAGAAAAATATAATGTTTATTATTGGTTAATAAATGATAAAAAGCATTTTAATCGTTGTGATTCAATATTTTTATTGAATATTTAAATTAATTTTATTGATAGGTAGTTATTGAATTATTTAAAAGTGATATTTCGGTGTTGTTGTTGAATTATGGATATGGATTTATTATTCATTAATATAAGTGTTTATAAATTTTATATTTTATCATAAATGTTGAAAAAAATAATTATATATAATATATAAACATAATAAGAATATATTTCTTTCCTTTTTATGATTATGTCATCTATTATATATTGAGTTTCATTTTTTATTCTAGAAATATTCAGTGATTACTCGATATCAAGAGAAAAATGAGATATTTGTGGAAGTTGATTAATCAATGATGTTATATATATAATGTAAGTATATTACCTTATTTAATTATAATAGTCTGTAATTTTTTTATTCATATATAAGGAAAGGTATTTAAAAACATTTTAACCTATTTCCTTTAAATCTTTCAGGGTTTTTTAATTTTCTGGTCGTTATCATTCTAAAATTCATTCACATTATATTGATCAATATTTAATATCAATCTCTATCATGTATTTGGATATTATTTTATTATTTCTGATAAATATTTATAAATTACATTAATTTTATAAAATTTGTAATCCTAGTTATCTATTATACCATATATAATTTATACTTCACAATCTCCATTTTTAAAAGAAAATTTGTAATCCCTTTCTTCTATATGGGTTTTGAATAAATTTATTGGCATATTTTAAAAACATTATTATAAATACCATGTTAAAATTGTGAGGACTTAATTTAATAAAATATAATAACATAACACCTCATTATTTAAAAATAACACTAATTTTTATAGAATACACAAGATGCTACCCTCCACATAAACAAACCACTAAATATTTCTATTTAAATATAATATTATTAATATAGTTGATGAATTTTTTGGTGAGAATTGGAATTTAGATATTGTGAAATATATATAATTATACAAATTAATATAAATATATTGATTAATTTTAAAGGAAAATGTAGTTAATTGTTAGGAATGTTATTTTATGCTTCAATTAGATTTATTCAAAAATGATTAAAAATCTATTATTAGAAAAGGTTACCATTAATTATTAGAAATTTCATAAATTATAACCCATAATAATAATATCTATTTTTAATTATGAATATAAATATAATAATAGATTGATACTTACATATCTTTAAAAAATTATTTATTTTTCAATGTCGATTGTAACAACACATTTTTTAAAAATCAATCATTTTATCAATAAAAAGAATACCTTCTATATGAATTTTATTTAAAAATAGAAAATAAAATTAATCATATGTAATATAAGAAATTAAATTTGATTCATATTTCTGAAATTATTAACAGGATCATATTTTGAGAAAAAGTCATTTTTATAAAAATTTATTTTCTTTCAATTTTTAACTATTAAATTAAAATGATTTTATCACAATTATAAAAATTAAATGGTAAAATATTGATTCCATATTCATAATTATTAGGTTATAATTTGTTAAACATGTTTATTTTACTTTTCATCATTATGAAAATTAACCACAGTAAATATATCTCTACCTGGTAACGGTAAATCTGGTAATTATGTATAATATTAATATGATAATGGGTATAAATTATTCCAAAAATTATAGTATTATATTTAATGAGGTTGGTTTGAACATATCAATCCAATATAAAAATTATTGCTATTTTTGTTTGGATATCACATAAATATTATTTTATATAACGATAAATAAAAAAATAAATATTTCTTTTCAATTTCACCAATATGATAATAAAACGAAAAAGTATTTATTTAATTAATAATAATTTTTATTTTGAAAGTAACAAAAAAAAATAATTGTTTTAATTTTTTTTATTTTTAGTCATGATATAATATCATTAAATGTGTATAAAACAATTAAAATTTGTTATCTTAAGTAGTAGAAAAATAATGTAAGTGTTTTTTAGAACACAAAATTTAATGTTTTTTATTTATAAATTCCCACAAATATTATAGATATATAAAACATATAATGGGAAATTTAAAATTTATATCCAAATTATATGTTTCTGCTGAGCACATTAATTTCATGTTAAAATAATATTTCTAACAAATGAAGGAACTCATAATTTAAAATGAACAATATTATTGTAAATGATATAAATTTTAAAAAATTATATAATTTTCTTGTATAAAGGTATAATTTTTAAAATATATTAAAATGGTTATAATCTACAGATATATCATTGAAAATGGGAATGATAATCAAGTGTATATATGACCTGCATTCTCTATGACTATAACATCACAAATTTTTTTATAAAAAACATTCATGAATAGTTCAAAATTATAAATTTTATATTTATGGATATTTATGTTATGATTAATTTTCAATATATGATTTTATAATGACCTATTTGACCATATCCAACATGCCAAATTCATTTTAATCTTATGTGACAAATATCATCACAAAATTTGTCATAAAATTAATTTACCATATATTTGAATTTAATAATTTAATAAATAATATAATTTGAATAATGATTATTTAAATATTTTTTAGGATTGTAAATAATATAAATTTATTCATTTTTTGGATAATAAATAACACACTTGAAGAGTCAAGATCCAGGTATGTAACACATTACTTTAAAAATGTTGTTTTAAATATTTTTAATATTTATTTTTCAAATATTTTTGATTAATGACAATAATTATAATATAATTTAAACAATTTAACTAAATTGGGAAAAATAAATTATAATGGAAACATTATATATCTATTTTTTTTATTAAATGTTTTTAAAATGAAATATTGTATGTATTCTATTTAGATATTTTTGGATTTCTTTTCAAAGAGAGAATTTTTTATTTTTTAATAATCTATACAATTTCAATTTTTTATTTAAAAATAAATATATATATTTTATTCTTTCATTAAATAAAAATATTTTTTACATTAATGAGAAAACTCTACATCACTTTTTGTTAATTTTTCATTCGAAATGATGTTTCAATAAAAAGGTATGTAAAATATTTGTAAAAATGTGTTTTATATGGGTTGAAAAGAATATTATTATGAGTATTATCATACATATTAATGATAAAAATATCTTTTAATCATTTTATAACCATTTTAAATTTTTTTGATCAGGTGGGCTTGTTTAATCACTTTAATGATTTTTGTAATGATTCAATTTATTGGAAATTAATTTTAGAAATTAACAATATACATTATTCCAATTAAGGATAATTATACAATTTATATAAATAAGATTCACCAAATAACCAAAATGAATGTTCAATTATTCATAATATGTTTTCATGGAAATATAATGATCATAGAATAGAATATATTGATTTTTTAAGGATATATTATTACATTTAGGGAAAAAATGGAATGATTTTATGAGACAAATTTCATGGGATATCATATTTTATAACAATCCCTAATGATTATTATTTTAAAATAAACTTGTTGACATTTTTAATGAAAATTTGTTATATGTTATGCTGATTTCTTGTGTAATTAAATCAATTTTAAATATCTAATTTTTTATGTCAAGGAAAAATTCAATTATTAATTTTTAGGGATTTAAAACATAAAATAGTATCATTCTTGTTTTTAATTTCCATTACCTCTTTTTCAGTCATCCCACATTTCCAAAAGTTTTCAATTTTTTTTTATTTTTTATCATAAAAAATGTAGATGTCTTGTTGAAAATTGTAATGATATTCCATGAAGTGAAAATTTGTTTTATTTTATGTATTTTATAATGTAAAAAATGGATACTATAAAGAATTTTCCAACATGAAATGTATGGATTTTTATATAATATTTTTCAAATGAATCTCTAAACATACAATGCTAAAAAAATTAGTAAAAAAAATTATTTTTTCATAATTAGGAATTTATAGATTGAATTATGATGGGGCCCATATATCCATAGTAATCTCTAATTAAATACATAGTAAATTGATATCTAATTTAATCTATTCACTACCAACTGACATCCACCAATTCTTATTATTTTCAATGTGTATGTAGAATTTTTATAAATTGGACACAAAAAAATATTCTCATTAGGATCAATAGTATTCAATTTTAATATATTAAATGATAAAACTATATATACTCAATATCATCAATGTAAAACTCATCCTACATATCAAGATAATTTTTACATTATTTTAATATAGGGAATTCATCATGAATTTAAATTAAATTTTTATTTGAATAATAATAACAAGACACCATAGAATACCTCTCCATAATGTTATAGAGTTTGGTAGATAATATAAATTACATTCCATGATTAAAAAATCATGGATGTTGTAATCCAATAGATAATTAATTAAATGTAACATATAACTTATTAATATGGTGGGGTATATATATGATAAATATATTAATTATAACAATATTAATTATTAGAAAATATTTATTAATGAATTTCAAAAAAATACTATTTCTTACTACGAACAACCTAAAAAAGTATGCCACAATATATTATATAATAAATAAGGATAATTGAAAAAATATAACATTTTAGGTAAAATATCTACCGTAGTTACTCAGAGTCAGGGAATTATTACATAACAATGGCATGATACAAGGAATCATGTACTGAAAGACTGATTAGTTTAGTAGCCATTGAAGTAATAGATACATACATATGTTTAACATTACATCATGAGATAAAAAACAACAACAACATTTTGTACCCTTTGGGAACACTTATATTTCCTATCCTATCCATACCGGTGAACCATAAAATATATCTTCACATCCTGGAAAAAATAAAACATATAAAGGGGTGAGCTTAGATGCTCAAAAAGGATAACAATATAGAGGAATCATTCATAAATAAGCATAAACATTTAAAGAAATGTATAAGACTAAAACAAAATCCTTTTAATCATAAATTTCATCATAATATGGGAAAGATAAAACCAAATAATTCCATTTATATATTCACATGGATATTCTAGCAGTCAAATAATCACATGAAATATCAATAATAACTTTCATAATGATGGAATGCATAATTCCAGACATCATAACTACATAGTTCACGGCCTTATTACAAGACTAAAAATATAATTTTGTTAAGGCGTTGTTCCAAGACACTAGTTTGTCTCATTATACCTACTGATTCATCAAGGATCTATAGCAGGCTCCACCCATCACTTACTAAGTACAATGCTTTTCTCATAAGAAACGGTTTAAACATTACATAAACATTCGTATTAAAACATACATACGAAATGTCAATACATTATCCATAAATCTTGAATGGTATAAAATAAAAACATCCATAGTCAAAAAAATCACAAATAAATTCAATACAATATGTAATATTTGTATCATTATAAATCAACAACAAACAATCTTAATATCATTCCAAGGATGATGACATAGTTGAAATCATGAATTTTTGCAGAGAAATTTATCTTTCTATTTTGAAATCATTTAAAGTCATATAATTATAAAATAAAACATTTATTTTTAGAATATTCTTATAATCGTGTATGGGATGCTTCGAGATGTTATAATGGCAGAAAATATAAGCACTAGCCGTATAAGTTAAAAAATACATTCTTACCTTAATTTTGTTGAGAAGGTCATAATGTACGTTGTTTGGAAAATGATGGAATGATTCCTTTCATAACATATTTTTTCATATAAGGTTATAAATGACTTTAACCACTATTATTGTAAATAGTAAAAATGTTTTGAAATACATTTTTAAGAAACATGGATGTGGATGATAAAGAGTTCCCAGTAGATACTTACATAAAAACAACCTCGGATAATAAAGAGATTTTGAAATTAACCCTTAACTTGTATGTTTCCTTAGTCGAAGGTATGTTAACCTTCTGTATACGAGTTAATTTTTTTTATTAAAATATTATAGAATCATATAAATATATATGATATCATACATGATCTTATAATATTTCTTTGTTAATAATAATTCAGTGGTATCATCATTTCAGGTGTTATCTGATTCGTTATCCTTTATATGTTTCATTACATAAGCTGTGTTTTTATTGATAGAATTCATTTTATATATATCCATATTGATATTAAGTTCTTAAAACTTATTTTCAATCATATAGTTAATGTTATTCTTGAATGGTTATGATGGGGAAATTAATCTCATCTCGTTCGTGGTGACGGTAATCCATACGTACGCACGCGGGACAATATCATTCTTTTATTATTAAAATCATATATAATTGGATGGTATGTCAAATATATAGTATAATTATCATGTTATATTTATTATTTACATCAGTTATACTCCTTATTATAACCATAAAAATAATGAGGTGTTTGAATAACAATCTTCACCACGACGTGGAGACGATTAGCCGTACGTATGCTTGTATGGTGACATTGTCATTTATATGATGGATTAAATAAAAAATATGGTCATATAATTTTAATAATAACATAAAATTATATTGAATATAATAGATTTATTATTTTATAATGGAAAAAATAAATAAAGAGGATGTTGACGAAGAAAAGAACTTGAATGGGGTGATGAAATATTAATCTCTTCTTCGGGTTCTTCATTTTGATTAGTTCAAAAGGAATCCTTTGGTTGGCTTTATGACCAAAGGAATGCCTCTAAGATGAAGGTAGGATAGTTCATAGGATATTTGGGAGGATATTTTTGCAGGGGTTGGCTGAGCCAAATGGCTTTAAAGGTGTGAATTTGAGAGAATTTGAAGTGCCCTTTTATAAGAGGGGTGAAGGGAACCTTAGGAAAAGATTGAAATATTATTTTATAATAAACTTATATTCTGTTTATAATGACTCCAAAATTATTTTTTTCGATGATAAGGTGGGGATAGGTCGCAAACCACTCAACCAATAGGTTTTAGATAGGTTTGGGTTAACATTTTGACCTCATCTTTTACATTTAAGTCTTAGTTATATAGTTTGAAATTTACCATGTCTCTTTGTATTTTTCTTTTATATGGTTAATAAAAATACTATAAACTATAAAATATACACAATATGTTAATTAATTAAATAGATAATATTATTTTTTCCCTTTGGCCATATCTTATTTTTTTTGGAGTATTATATAAACCAATAATTTAGTAATTGTTCTAAAAAACTCTATTATGTCAATTTTAACATTATTAAATTAATGATTTTTGTTAAAGTCCTAAGAATTTTATTACTTATAAATAAATTCTTATATTCATTTATAAGATGTCATATTAACCTATAAAATAAGTGTAATTCATCAAAATACTGAATTGATAAATGTTTTGATATTTATAATATCCATTATTTTAATATTTCATTATTATAGTAATTACTACGTCATAATTATGTCATAAATAAATTAAATTATATAATGTATAAAAATTATATATAAAATATCATTATATAAGAAATATTTTTAGATTTAAAATGAATTTTTATAGTGGAATTTATATTATGTATAACCCTATATTAAAAATGGATTTGTTATTAGACTTTGAATTTAACTCTTTTGACTCTTCATTAAATAAAATAATAATTAATGTAATAATCTAATTAAAGTGGACCTAAATGATCATATTTTATTAAAAATGTTTTTTTGGATTGTATAATATTTATCTAATAGAATTAGAGCATCGTTAGGGTAATAAAAATATCATTTTTAACCTTCTTTACCCTTTTTACTTTCAACCGTGGTAAATAAAAGTCAAAAGTTATTATTCACCAAAAATTACTTTCATCTTATTGAACAACATTTCACTTTCTGAAATTAGCTGTGTCTCTTGGATTTTTTAAAATCAACTCACAGAAGAGGTAAAATTTTGATTTATGTAAATTTTCAAATTCTCTTAGTAGGTGGGTAAACGATGGTAAAAAGTTAAATAAAATTTTATATATCTGATATTTCTAAAAAATGACTTCAATGAATTAAATTGAACATATATAGGTATTAGGTATCTATTTTTACCTATAATAAATTTAAATAAAATTATTAATTATTTAAATAAAAAGTCGGTTTTAAACAAAAATGCAGTGTTTTTCACTATTCATAAAATATGAATGTCTTCATAAAAATAAAAACAAATCACCCTAAGCTAATTTAAATATTCCAAATCCAAAATTGAAGACCATTTTGAAAAATAAAATTTATAATATTCCAAAAATTGTGTATTACTATTCATAGCGTCTAGTTTGATTGGTTAAGGTGTGTTAGAATTTCAAAGTGGCGTACAATGCAAGCTATTGCATTATTGAATGGGAAACGTACTATAGAATCTTAGGGTGATAAATTCTTCCCTACTTTAATTAAGTTAATCCTCAATGTTTCTATAATAGTACCTCACAAAAATATTCAGGTGGTTCTTCATCTTATGTTCCTCTGGTTCCCAAGTTGCCTTTTCCGTCTTATGGTTTCTCCAGAGAACTTTTACCAGACGAGTCTTCCGGTTTCTCAACACACGTTCTCTGGTATCAAGAATATTGATAGGCTCTTCACAATAAGACATAGTAGGTTCCAGTTCCATTTTCTCACAGGTGAGTACATTCATTAGGCCAGGCTTGTATTTTTACAATTGTGATACGTGGAACCCATCATGAACTTTGGAGAGACTTGGCGGCATTGACAAACAGCAAGCTACATCCCCGATTCATTCTATTATTTTGAAAGGTCTGATGTACCTGGGATTTAATTTACCCTTTTTACTGAATATTATTTCTCCCTTCCATGGATATTCCTTCAAGAAAACATGATCTCCGACCTGAAATTCCAAATCCGTCCTTCGATTATCGGAATAACTCTTCTACATATTTTGAGCTTCTTTGATGTGGTTTTGTAAAATGTTCACCTTCTCTATTGTTTCCTCAACAATTTCTTGGCCTATGAATTTTCTTTCACCAACATCATCCAAACATGTTGCTGTGCGAAATCCCTTTCCATAAAATGCATTATATGGTACCATCTGAATGCTTGAATGGAAGCTATTATTAACGTAAAATTATACCAGAGGTAAATATTCATCTCACATACATTGAAAGTCAATTATGGAAGATCATGAAATCTCTTCTAAGGTTTTAATAGTCTGTTCTAATTGACCATCAGTTTGAGGGTGGTTGGAACTACTCAAACCATGTTCAGTATCCAAGGCCTTATGAAGATGTTTCCAAAATATTGATGTAATACATGGGTCAATATCAAAAACAAATCTATAGGGTTACAACATGGAGTCTTATAACTTCATTAATATATAGTCTTACAAGATGTTTAATTGATAAATATTCTCTGATAGCAAGAAAATGTGTTGACTTGGTAAGACGATCAACAATGACCCATATTGCATCATTCCATCTAATAGTATTTTTAGCCCCATGAAAAATTCCATCGTAACCACTACCCATTTCCAATAATGTATGGGAAGTGGTTTCATGACATATCAAGGCTATTTCCTTCCAGCTTTCACTTGTTGAAAAACCATATATCTTGACACAAAATCAAAATTCTCTCTCTTCATGTTGGTCCACTTATTTTTTTCAAATATCTATACATCTTAGTGCTACGAGGGTGTGTAAAGAAATTAGAGCTATGGGAATCATCTAACAATTAGGTTTTTAGATCAGGTATATCAGGAACACAATATCTCTCCCCAAATTTCAAATTCTAATCTTCATATAAAAATTCACTCAATCTGTCATCATTTACAGCTTTAATTTTCTTTTGAAACTCCTCATCATTAGTTTGAGAACTGTGTATCCCTTCCAGTAATGATGGTTTGTCAAACATTTGAAAATATATTGACGTTCCACCTTCCATGGATATTCCCATATCCATATTTACTAGATCCATGATAAAAAGATCTCTTCCAACTCTCATCTTTTTCAAAAATGCATGATGCTTTCATCTCAAAGCATAATCCACGTTATTTTCCTTCCTTAAGTGGTAGTGTATTGTGCAATTACAATCCTTGAGTAGTTCAATTCGTCTCCTTTGCATCATGTTCAGTTATTTTTGTGAGAAAATATTCTTCAATATCTTGTGATCTGAATAAATCTCACATTTTTTAACCATATAGACAGTGTCTCCGTATCTTTAGAGTAATGATTACAGCTGATAACTCATAATCATGAGTGAGATAGTTTTGTACTTGAATTATTAGCTGTCGTGAAGCATGTGCAATAACTCAATCATTCTACATAAAGACACAACCAAGTCATTTCTTTGAAGCATCACTGTAGATATCAAACCCATCATTCCACGATGGTATATTCAAGAGAGTTTCATTGACTAATCATATCTTCAGTTCTTCAAAAAATATTTCACACTCTTTTGACCAATAAACTCTAACCCCTTTACTTGTGAGCTTGGTTAATGGGTTACCAAATCAGGAAATATTCTTGAAAAACACCGATAATATCCTGCTAAAAAAATAAAATTGCATACCTCAGTTAATCTTGTTTGTTCTGGCCATTTTTGGATTGACTTTGTTTTAGAAGGATCAATAGAGAATCCATCCATAGAAAAAATATGGCCAAGAAAATAAATATCTTGATGCCATAATTCACACATGCTAAATTTCCCATATAATTCATTTCTTTTAAGAGTCATTAGGATAATGCACAATTGATTTTTATGATCATCGTAGATTTTTTAGTATACCAATATATCATCAATAAATATTACTAAAATGTTTTCAAGATATTCCTTAATAACTCTATTCATTAGATCGATGAAAATAGAGGGTACATTAGTCAGCCCAACAGGAATTATTTTAAACTTGTAATGCCCGTACCTTGTTCGAAATGTTGTTTTCTGAGTATCTTCCTTCTTCACACACAACTAATGATATCTATATTGAAGGTCATCCTTTGAAAAATATTGAGTTACATGATTATGGTTGAATAAATCATCAATGTGAGGTAGGGGATACCTGTACATTATTGTTATAACATTGATCTTCTAGTAGTCAATGAACGACCTCATAGATCATTATTTTTAATTTATAAAAAGGACATGTTCTCCCCATGGAGAAACACTAGTTCGAGTAAATTCTTTTTTACTCCATTCCTCTAGTTATTTAATTAGTACAACTAATTCAACAGTGGTCATTCTATAAGGGATATTCGATATGGGGCTTGAACCAGGAATTAAATCAATGGAAAAATCAATTTCTCTTTCTATAGGATGTACAGGTAAATACTTTGGAGATACATCAATATATTCGTGCACAATAGGTACATCCTTTATTCGAACATTATTTTCCTCATCCATAATTGTTTCATTCACTTCCTCCCAAATAATTTAATTTAGTAGAGCTACTGGGGGGATTTAGAATAGAATCAGGTGGTGACGTTTCTCCTCTAACGATATGGTACTCTTTATCATCATCCAAAATTGTAACCTCCTTCTTCTTAGAATAAATATTCACATTATGGTTCGAAAGCCAATACATTCCTAGTATTATATCAAATTCATTCATGGGTATGGCTATGATATCAGTAGATAATGAACATTTATACGCTGTAATGGGAACTAATTCACAAAACATCGTTGTGATGATACTTCCCTTAGGTGTTTTGACTGAAAACTCCATTGTTAAGTCGAATTTAAAATATCTAATTTTCATAGAAAACAAGGAAGATATGAACAAAATGCAATTATTTAGAATCAAATAAAGCATTGGATAACCATTATGAAACCTTGAAATTACTTACCACTACTTCTTTCGGAGCTTCAACCTCAGTTGTAGTGATTTCATACGCTTGGACTTGTTCCTTGGCCATTTCTATGTTATGTTCCCATGGAAAATAGGACATTCATTTCATAATGTCCCTTTTATCTACAATTGTGTCATTAAACATTGAAAACCAATTTTTTCCCTTGCAATCATGATCTTGGTGTCCTTTTTCACCACACTTGTAACAGACTCCCATTCCTTTCATGCCAGTACCAGGGTGTTTCTTCCCACATTGACGGTCAGATGAATATTCAACCTTTCTCTTCATCCCCATATTTTGATTTCCAGAGTGATTAATAGATCTCTTCTTCTCTTAATTTTCTTTGAAGTTATAAGACATAGAGAATTTCTTTTCTTCCATGATAGCACATGAGACAATATCTTAATACGATGAGAAGGATGTTGAGACTAATGCTCTACAGGGAAACAGTTTTAACCCATCCAATAATCTATCAATATTACTCCTTGGTTTACGTATAAAATCTGTCAACTGTCCTGATATTCTTGTAATGTTAGCCTCATTCATTGTGAAATTCTCATACTTTTTTTGGCTCAAACTCAGAAAATTTATTTCCATATCGGATCATTGGTCATGAAGAAAGTATTTTTCTATGAAAATATATTTAAACTCCCTCCATTCCCTGTTTGATACTTCTTCATCTTTCATTGTGTTTTGGATTAATGACTACCATTGATCTGCTTCTCCTAATAGGCGATAAACTACAATGAAAACTTTTTCCCTTTTCTTAATCCCCATAGCATGAAATATTTTCTCTATGTAATTTATCAATTCCTAAGATACTAATTTATTTGTACTAAAATTGAATTTTTGTGTTTTTTTCCTCATGAAATGGTCTAATATCGATCCTCTGCATTGTGGATCTGGGTGATCCATACGGATATGTTTATTAATCATAACCTGAGTGAGTTGTCCCAGTATGGTGATCAGATGATAAGCACAAGTTGTGTCCCTATCCCCACTATAATTATCTTGACAGGAATGGAAATCCCTACATAGATTACCTGCGTTGATATGATTTTCATTCCTTCTACTAGGTGTCATTTCTAAACAATGGCATACACTAGATTAGTTTATGAATCTCAATACCTAATTCCAAACTTGTAAAACATTTAACATAAATTGATTTTTTTGGATATAGTACTTAATCATAAAAACAATTTTCATTGAGAAGATTTATATTCATAAATCATTCTTAATGTTTTGTAATGAAAATGTGAATTATCAAAAGCAAATCTCCCTGGTGTGTCATATCAAAGAGTGAATTAAGGCCCATTGTCGTGTACTAGGATACCATGGGTGAAGCTCGAAACTCCTTGTCCAATATTTCAATCCTAGGTACATCTATGCCAGAGCTGCCTCTACCAGCTTATATCCCAACATGGATGTATTGCTTGGAAAATACAAAAATTTTCTACCTTACCAAAATTCTCGGATGTTCATGTAAACCAATACTCAAAGTCTATCTTAGGGTATTTTTTTCTAATCATAGATTATCTGAATATAGTTTTTATGTTTTATACTAAACATCCTTTGATACCAACTGTAACACCCCGACCCTCATTACCCAGTGTTGGTGCATTATTACATAACATTAGCAGGATACAAGGAATCATGTCTCGAATGATCGTTAGTTTGATAGATTTGGAAGTACCTGATAAATAAATAATTTTTACATTACATCCTGAGATAAAAAAAATGACAAACATTTGGTACCCTTTGAAAACACTTATATCCCTTAGTATATCACTACAGGTCAAACATAAAATACTTTTCACATCTTGGGAAAATTTTAAAATATAAAGGGGTGAGATAAGATGCTCAATAAGGATTACAATATAACGGAAACATTTATAAATAAACAAAAACAATTAAGGCAATGTATAATATCAATTTTACCCTTAATTACCCTATTTACTTTTAACTGTGGTAAATAAAAGTCAAAATATAATATTCACCGAAAATTATTTTCGTCTTACTGAACCACATTTTACATAATAATATTTACTGTGTTTTTCAGATTTTTGAATCTCAACTCACAGAAGTGATAAAACTATGTTTTATGGGAATTTGTAAATGATTCTAGGCGGTGGGTAAAAGACGGTAAAAAGTTCAATAATTTTTTTTATATCGAATATTATTACAAAATGAAAACAATGAATTAAATTGAACATATATGGGTATTATGTATCTATTTATACCTAAAATAAATTTAAATATAATAATTAATTGTTAAAATAAAATGTCGGTTTTAAAAAATAACGTAGTGTTTTTCATTATTCATCTAAAATTTAATGATTTCAAAAAAACACTAAAAACTCACTCTAAGATAATATCGATATTGTGAATCCAAAAATTAAGTACATTTTGAAAGATAAAATTTATAAAATTTCAAAAACTAGGTATAACTATTCGTAACATCTAGTTTGAATGGTTACGGTGTGTTAGAATCTCGAAGTTGTGTACAATGCAAGCTATTACATTATTCAAAGGGAATCATACCGTTGAAGAAAAGGGTGTTACATTTTATTCCATTATCAATTAAATATAAATGGATATATTATAGTAATTATTGTAACCAAAATCTACCTAATCCAGGATTTCTTATTATATACAATGAAATTACATAATAATTTTTTAATTCATATCATTAATAATATTAATAGAGCACTGATATTCATTTTATATTAAAAGAAAAGGATTAATTCTCATTATTAAAAGAGTAAAAAAATATTTATCTTATACATTATTAAATCCACATGCTCATATGATATCATTATATCATACATTGTAATTCTGTATCTCATTAAAAAAAATATTGAATATAGTTTTTCATAATGTATATAAATTAAAATTTTAACTTTAATCATAAATAAGTTCCAAATTAGTTATACTATATAAATATTCCAGATATATTTCAAATAACATTTTTATCATTGAAAACAAATTTTAGGATCGTTGGTAACAACATTTCACTTAAACTTTTGAAATCATTGTAAATAAAACATTCATATGAATCATTGATAAAAAATAATTTTTTTAGATACTTTAAAAGCATTAGGAAGAAACTTTAATATACCATATCAAATCTGGCCCCCATAAATATAATAAAAAACAGAATTCCCAATATGATTAAAAATAATGACATATAAAAAAATATATATACCCTTCATCAACTATTTTGGCTATAAAAATTTAATAATAAATTATCAAAGGAACAACATATAGAATAATTTTTAGGAATAAATAATTTTTTATTATCAGAACAATATAATATATCACATATAACCTGAAACATAAAATTTATTCTCTATGAAAATTTGAGATGAAAGAACAAGGATAATTTGTGAATTTTTTTTTGTGTTAATGTAACATATATCTACAAAATCACTATGATTCTTATATTATAGATGTTTGGTATTATTTTCCATATCCCTGTCTTAATTATGTATATCTCCCAATGACATTTTTCAAAAATAATTGAAAATTAAATTTCTATTTCTCTTATAATATATCACGCAAAAATAAAAAATTTGACGATATTTTACACATTATTTCTAAAATATATTCAACTACCTCTATAAAGATGTATACTTTTACTTTAATTCATGATATATTAAAAAAACTACCATCCAAAAACAAAATTTCTCCTATTATTGTGAATATATACACAGTAGATATCTCTATATCATGGGTATTATAAATATTAACATGTGGCATGGGATTTATAGAATCATATAGAACATCATTCCCTAATTAAATAATCATAGTTACTAACCCCACTCAACTAAAAACATAATACAACTCATTACACATTCATATATTTATAGATTTACATTAGATATTGTTAAAATTCACTAATTCGACCCTTTAAATTAAAATTCACATCTATTACGCACCTTATAGTTTACAAAATTATAAACTAAATTTTATACTAAAACTTATATATTGGATGAAAATATAAATCTAAAAATCATTCAGGATAATTTATTTAACAATGAAAGTCACCTCTATTAATGTTATCATTGATATTTCATATTTAGATACTACAAGAAAAAAATATTCTTCTGGATCACAATATAAAAATATATATATTGTGATCTAATAAATGATCACTCAATGTGTATATTAGGAAAGAAATATAACCTGTTTGAATCCCATTAGATTAATAAAATACTTATATGTCAACTATAAACACAATGATTATATAACTTATATTAGTATATAATTTTATTTATTATGGACATGAACATAACTATAAAAATTGAAACTCTTGCAAACCCCTCCATTCAGATATACCCTAAAGAGGTAAAAGAGATAATGACCTCTCGAGTCCCATCTCTAGATGTCCCCACGTTTAAGACTAACATATCGGGTATAAAAATATCATTTTTGGGATGAGTCACCTACTATTATATAAATTGGATTATGAGATAATATGGATCAACTAAAATAAAAACAATGAATAATATATATTAATTCCATAAACCATCCCATAATGAATGTGCAAATAAATCATATACTGATAAAGGATTCATATGTATATAACAAATAATATACTAAATCAACATCAAAATTTTTATCCAATTATGTATGTTATTAATGCCCATTGAGGTCTATAATGTCTTCTTGGAAAAATTATGAAAGTTTCATATTAATAAGGGTACCATATTGGTATACCCAGTATTAAAACCATTATCTCTAGTGCACATGGGAAACTAGAATACTATTGCACCCACAACAAATTAATAAAACCAAGCAGAACCTATGTAGTTATAATAACCAAAACCCTATCCTAAAAAAACCACACTCACAAGATAACACATCCAAATGTAATAACATAATATTATTTTTAATGATGGTAGTGTCCCCCACACTAATTTCTCATTTAATTTCTATACACACAACCAAATATTGTACATCATGGAACTTCCACATATTCTAAATATCATAAAATCATATCACATCTATCTTGAAAAAAACTGGTACATCTAATCACATCAAATATCATAACAAGTGTAGTAAGGTTTCATTAACATGAATTCCATAAACTTCATCCTAACCTTCGTTGAATGAAACCAACATATGACATTATATCAAATATCACACAAAGGTACTTATGTCAACACACACTCATGACATAACATGAATAAATCATTGATAGTTACTCATTTTCAACATAGTCTGTGCATATCACCAATGCTTCATAGTGGGATTAGGGTAGATAGGGTCCCCATCTATCCTTCATCACATAGGGATGTTGGAAATAACACCCCCAAAAACTATTTTGTCGACCCATGAAGATAGAAAAGGGAGGGGAACATATAGGAATTTAAAATAATATAAACTATATAAACATATAGAGAAACACCACACAATCCAATCATAAGGATTCACCACCATGGTATATTACATCTCACTTGATTATCCCTATTCATAACCAATACTAAAAACACAACCTTATAGGAGAAAAAACCATTGACACATTTTATATTTTAGTCTTTAGTTATAATTAATTGACATTTTTGTTTCTCTATTACCAACCTATTCCATTAACACATGTATATTACAAAGTATTTCTATTCAAATTTCTATGAATGATTAAACCATACAATTTAAAATAATTATCATTCATTAATTTGATTACTAGTTTGAAAACTACCATAATGATCTACCATCAGAGCCCCACTGTACAACCTCCCCACCACCATTATCACAATCCTGCTAAAAACCATACTAAATCCTTCATCACTTCACTACACCAATTTAAATTCACATTCCACACTCATTACAATAATGTCATCTACCATACATCACATTATCAAATACAAGAAACAACACAATAAAAATCTCAAAAAAAATTATCACATCATAGACCACAAATTTTTCATCATATTTCATAGGGTATTTCATTCAATCCCACTACATTATTTAATGGAATTATCACTAAATAAATAAGATCCTTATTCTCCAGATTCATTAACTGAATATACATGTTTAAACATTTGCTTTTGGATGAGTAAATAAAATTCCAACAACTTGGGAATCCAACATTCTAGAGTACCTCAAAAAATAAGTAATTCTCAAAGTGATGGTATAATGTGATACAAAAAACACATATAATCTCAATATCATAATCAAAATATATAAAAACCTGAAAAAATACTATTGCGACCCTTTCAATTTTACCTAATAAAGATAATTATCAGATTTATGTCAGATAAAACTATATTACCGAGAGATAACATGACTAACCCATCCCAGACGACACACAAAAATGGGAAATGATGTAATTTCTAGGTACAAGAATAGAGCTTTACACAAACTAATAGGACAAAAACATGGAGTGGGTGTATAGGAGAGATCAACTTCAGGGGAAATCGAATTAATTATAGAAACAATGTTCTATGACTATATTGGAAGAAGGATATGGAACCTTCCATCTCAAGTGAAACAAGGTCCAAAGAAGGAATAAAATATCTTCTCTTTTCAATGAATAAATATATTACCAGTAATATTTATGTGGTTCATATTTCCTTTAAATATTCTATATCAGGATTTCCATTCATTTTAAACTTTCAAAATATTTCTATACATATTAAAAATTGAGATTATTATCACTACCATCTTAAATAGCCTTAAAATTTATTAATATAGTTATTAAACATATTTTCAAAAAAATATTTCAAAAAGGAATATCACTAATTTTTTTTAAAAAAATGACCATTATTCATTAGACGATATAAATTGATACATATCATTGAGTCTCTACTAGTGAGTTTCTTCAAAAATGACCTACTTCTAGAATTGTCTCGCCGCCTAAAAGCTCTTCCCAATAGAATTGTCTTTCCTCAATGAATTCTATACTAATTGAAATTTATTTATTTTATCTTAATAATGTGTCACTATTAGTGATTCAATTTTATTTCCACATGGGAAACCATTTTTGAGTAATATTTATTTAAAATTACTCACTATCGAATAGTCACAATTAATTCAAAATGATTCTTCATTAATGAGTCAACACTAGGCAAAATGGGTCATTATTAGTGTGTCACCATTAGTCCAAATTGAATCACCATTGAATATACAACATTTTTTTAATGTTTCTCACTCTTTTGGATTAACAATTAGTATAATAAAACACTATAAAATCCTTTGATAATAATCAATGATAATATTTTTTGCAATTTAATGTGCAAAAAGGCCTTGGATGTTACATCACATACCTCTAAAAATAATTATCACCCCTGATAATACAAACCCAACCAGAATGGAAGGATGAAAAGGGTTAGAACAACCATCCCTCAGGATTCCTCAAAAGGGACAAATTGACTCTATGATTATATCAAAAAACAAAACTAAAAACCAAAACTAACAACATATAGAAACAAAACATTTTTTTATAAATATAGAAATATTATAATTCCATCCACCATGTAATGATTATATCCACTCTATGAATCAATGACCCACATCAAAGGGTTAAATTAGATAATAGTATAATGTATATTGATTTGGATTCAATCCATGTATTTATCTAATGGGAAAACATTATGACACATACTATAACAAATATCCCATCATGGGGAATATTACAACTCTCATAAAACATCAAGGTACAAACTATACATCACCAAAACATTGGAATAAATCATAACAAATCAGAGCACTAGGTACACATATGGGTCTCTCTCTCCTAACTAATCTCCTACAAGAAACCATACTTCATGAATAGGAAAACCAAGTGAATTATTTATCCATGAATAATCATCACTAAATGATCTTATATATCCACATGTTTCTCCCTGAATGTCTCTTCAACCATGATATCCCAATATCCAAAGTTTTTGACATGGGAGTCATAATTGATATATTTATGGATATGGGAGATGTAGAAAAGTAATAGATTTAATATGGTCAAAGAAAAACATATAACCAATAATCCACCTCTTGGTTAATCCTTTACATCATAATGGTCTTAATAAAATAGGGAGAGATTTTTTCTCCCTTTGTTGAACCACTAATTTCTATATTGATGGGATAACATCATGAAAATGTGTTCTAAGACCTCAAACTCCACGTTCATCTAACTATGATTGGATTTGGTCATTTTACAGTCCTTTGATTCATTTAATACCCTCATAAACTAACAAACCCTTACATTTAATTATCTACACCACATCAGTTTAATAAATTGAAGACTCCACAACCACTGCACAACATAAAGTGGAATTGAATGACTACTTGTATAATGTCTCAAATTTGTCCTTTAAAATTTATTAGTAACAGATGTTAGAATAAGAAAAATCAACCAAGGGTAGGATTTATAACCATATTCCACTAATTTTCCAAATGTATCCACCCAAAATATCCTATAATGCATGGATAGTCCACTTGGTATGCCTATCTTCTTTTTGGGAGGAAGGCATTACTAAGGATTAACTATGTTCCAAAAGCATACTAAAAATTTCTTTAGAATAAAATGGTAAATTTTTTATTTTGATTCAATAAAATGGAATACATGAATTTGTGCAACCTCACCACATCATCCACATTTATTAATTCCAAAACATCCATTTGACATAACTCCCATATTGTTAGTTTGTGATTTGGATTCATTTATTGATCTCCAATTACTCAGATAAAATAACAATCTTCTTTATCCTGTGTAATTATTTGATAAAATACATAAATATTTCATCCCATTTCAACATGGAAAATCCAGGGGTTGAACCATACATTCAAGAACCAAATTATCATCATTATCCTACTATAACCTCAGACACCAATCCACAATCTATTCCACATCCCATTTCATATCAGTCCACCAAAATTATGTCCTTAAGTCATGTTACATATTTGAATACTTCTAGGTATACCTATGGATATGAGATATTAAAAACATAGAAGTTACATCATATTTGGATACCTGAATAAGAATCCTTTCAAGAAACACTATTGCGGATAACCATCCTTTAACTATACCTTTGGGGCATCATCATAGACAAAAAGATCATGCATCACCACTCCCACTATATAAACCCATTGTAAATTTCCTTTTTCTTAATTAAAGAAAGTTTTCCATCATCTGAAACAAATATCATCGACCATCATCCACCCATTCATCTTTGTTCCGGTTTTATAACTCCTCCATCACCCTCCAAGAGTCCGCAGACTCTAAACCACATCATTATGTGAATTTAATCACGAATAATTAGTATTAAAATGTTACATTCCCAAGGTGTAGGATATCATATACCATATTATTAATGAAACTCCATTCAAATAGGCTATCACATATTATGTTCATTCTATAAAAAGATATTCATCAAACTCCTGTGATCTGTAAAGGCCCTAGAGCACTTCCAATGGTGGTAATGAAAAAAAGACATCATCTATAACACTATTTACTCCAACTCTAGATCATTTTTTGAATACTTACAGTCATGAGAGAATGAAATCATATTAATATAATAGATCACATGTTTATTTTATATCATGATTCATAACATCCTATACAAAATGTTTCATGAAATCCTTGTACCTCACACCCTCAGGAAACTGAAGCCTTAGATCACTGACCAATGACATCTTCATGAAAATGAATTATTCATGGAAATAATAAACCCAATAAAACATGCACCTTATTGTAAAATATAGTAAACATGTGTTAAACTTAGGAGAAATCCTGAAAAACATCGGATAATAGCCTCTGAGACAAATGAAACTTTGTACCTATACCACATTCTTCGAAGATAACTTTCAAACAAATTCATTGATCAGTAATAGATCTAACACCACACCTTGTTGAGACAACATGTTCTCATGTAAATTTAATTCTCATGTCTAATTCAAAAAAAATTCCACATTCCATTGATCCAGTTGAGGAAATGATCATATAAACTTATATGAGATTCTTGATATAATCCTCCTCTAAACATAAGTAGATATGTATTTCGTCAATGAATATGGTTATAACCTGATCTATAAACACATTGAAAACATATTCCATAAGCCCCGTGAACACAATTGCTACATTGGTGACTCCAAAATGAAAATGCATGAATTCAAATTTACCTTAATTGTATATGATGATAATTTTATAAATTTTCCCATCCATAATTATAAACCGGTGAAATCCGGATAATAGTTCAATCATGGATAACCAACAATATCCCAAGAAATAGTCAAAAAGATAATTGATCCCCAAAAGATGAAACAAATTCATGATCTTCACTAGGATAATCATTTATTAGTCTATGAAAAACTCTGGAAAAAAATAAGGCTTCTTATCTTATAACATTGGATTAACACATGGTTAAATGCTAGTTATAATGATACCCATCTATATCATATAGATAAAAAAATCATAAAATCATATGAATAATAAATAAACCTTCAATATGGATCCATTGAAATTGGATAATAACTATGATGCAATGAAATCCCAAACTCATGATGATATCGAGGGGGTAGTGTCAAAATATCATTTTGGAAAACATCCAAGATCTCTATGAAATCAATGGGAACCTCATATATCTCTATATCGACGGATTCTAGAGACAACATATCCCCCATTGACCAATGGCTCTCCAAATTCCAACTTCTAACCTGGAATCCCCTCTCACCAATGAAAACAGCATACTGACCATATATATCTATGAACACAACACTCCTCCAGAAGAAGTCTATAACAATATGAATATAATATAATTGGTCAAATTAGTGGTTGAAAATGTATGGATGAATATTATATAAGAAAATATCATCACAAGAATGATGATGTCGAATCATAAGATCACAACCTTGACATAATCAACAAATCTATTCAAGAATGTTACTAGAATCGTTAACACCATAGGAATGGGAAGTATGTCTACATCACGTTTCAAAGGGAAACCTATATTTGGTTAAATATAAGATCATAGACTATATGATCAATCATTACATGAAATGTGTTACATGATAATGTGGTCATAGTTCAAGAAATATTTGGTACCTTTTCTATAACATCCTTCATTTCGTGCAATTGACCACACACAGCTCCTCAACCAATCTACTAATGGACACCTTCAATAAAATTCATGGGTTGAGGACCCTATGTGAGAGGTACAAAAAAAGGCCAACCTTCTTCTACCACATCTACCCTTGGAGGATCATAATATAGTTTACTCTTCTACTATAATGGATAAATTCTATTGACGATGGATCTAATTCCATCAACCTATACCATACGGAGATCATAAATCCACTATAAAATGATTACATATATGAAAATGAACCCAACAAATTAAAAACACTGATCTGAAGTCACCATGAAGAATACATAATAAACTAAACCCATATATCTAGAAGAAAATCATTTTATGTTGACTAAATTATGGACAAAATCATTAATGACTTTTCACATAATATCAACCAATAACAATTGTACTCTTTAAGGAACCATGATAGTCCCCTCCCATTATAATCCGCCTCATTAGTTCATGCATTAAATCAACACTAACTTTTTTTAAACCCAAAGAATCATAGGAAACATAAAAGGAGTATCTATATGACTAATTGATTGATAGAGTTCCATAATGAGAAACCATTCTTGAGACTCCACTTATAGGCAATTATTAGGGAAAAATATAAAAGATCATTGAAATTTATTATAGTATTCTGTATAGACATACTCCCATGTTAAAAGGGGGGTAACTCCTAACACTTCATACTATTCATGTTTGATTTACAAAACATAACCAAGGTCACCATCGAGAAGATGACCCATAAATCATTTTCCTATTTATGCTCACCATGGTACAAAATCCACCACATTCATGTATATCATCGTATCTGACTATCATCTAAGGGGGATAATAGATCATCAAGGCCTATATTAATCTGAAGGTGATTTTCGTCCTATCGAAAACTCCCACTCTATATATATGAACTGATAAACTCATAATTTACAGAAGACTACCTCTAAATTTGTTTGAACTTACATTACTTTCGATCATCATCATCAATATGATCAACATTGCGTGAATAAATTCCATTAGCCTGCTAAACCCCCACATCATGAACCACATATATAAAATTACTAGCAGAAATATATGAAATAGAATCAATGAGTTACTAATCCCTTTAATATTTTGTTTCTTAAATATTAATTTTAAATCACATTTTTCAATATAAATATCGCAAAACAACCCAATAATAATAGGAACACATGTCATCATGATGTACGTTCATATCCAAGGACTCTACCTGAAAACATTTAATCCTCACTTGGTCAATCAATAACCTATGATTCCATTCACTAGATCACTAGGGTACCAAAAGTCCACTCTCCTAGTTAGTATCTTCAGCCTATGTCAGACACTAATGAAAAATAGAACTGTATATATGCCAACCAATTCAATCCTCGCTATTCTTAATTCGGGACTCGATTCTAACTCTAAACCATAATTTTTGATACCACTCCTTAATTAACCCCTACTAAAGATACATAAATTAGTGGAGACAGATAATGAGCACCATGTACTGCCTTTCATAGGCCCCATGATGGTAACTGGCATCATGGGTATAAAAATCACATGTATGGGAAGAACTAACCTAAACCATGTAAAATTGATAGGTAAATAAGATAAATCTACCACAATAAAATCCAATAATTATATATATGAAATTTAAAATCAATCTCATCATAAATGTGTAAATAAAACTGATTCAAAGAAATATCAGCAAATAAAATTCCAAAATCAATTATAAATCAGCGACATAGAAACAATCCAATGCTTGAAACTACTAATGTCCAACACATTGCCTATAGTCCTCATGGAAATTATAAAACATTTATATAAATATACGGAGAGCATATATGTATACTATATAGGAAAACAAAAATCTATCTTTATCATGTGAATAGGGTATTCTAATTCACCCACTAGTAAATAACAAAACCAAACAGTGCATATATAGGTATACTAACCAAAACCTTATCCTAAAAAATGCTCACTCACCCAATAGCATATCCAAGTATAATAAATGACATGAATTATAATGATGAAAGGGTGATCCAAAAAATTATCCCATAAATTTAACTCTCTCACACCCCAACTTCATACATCATGGTGCTTCCACAACTTCCAAATAACATCATGTATGTCATGATGACACCTGGGACACCTCATCTCATGTGATCTCATGAAGTGTGTAGTTGAATATCCTGAACATTAAGAACTTCAATCTCTTTACATTATCCAACCATGCATGACCCCCATAATTATCTATCACATCACAACACTCACACAGGTAATTGGGCCATCCCATACCCATTACACGACAAGTTGATAATGACACTATTGAATTATGTACATCACATCAACTATATATCATCGATTACTGGAAGAGGGAATTGTGAATAGTGGGTATCCATCCATCAAACATCTAAAAAGAATTTTCTGAAAAGAAACCCCAAAACAATTGTTTTCATCAAATAGATCTTGATGTTGGTTGGTTTTATATTAAAATCACAAATAATATACAATACATATACATATATTGGGAAAAAACACATACAGATCATAAAGATTCACCCACAAGGTATAAAACAGCTAATAAGATCATCCACATTGGCTATTAAAGCAAAATTCATTGCCACATAGAAGAAAAAAATAATGCAATAATTTATATTTAATTCATTATTTATCGCTGATCTATTTAATTGATTCTCACCAAACACCCAAATATATTATAACATGTAGTGTTCTTGGTATTTACCTTGGATAGAAATTTTATTTTTTAATCATATGATTTTAAAATTAATTATCAATCATTTAGTTTCATTACTCAATGGGAAACTAGTGTAAAAACCCACTATTACATCCATGATGCTGAACTGCACCACAGCCACCATAACAACCCCACTACACAATCTTACCACAACCACCATCACATACCACGTCATTTTATAGATTATTCATAATGTATTTCATTCAATTACACTTCATAATTAAAGGGTATCATCACAAAATCCATAATATCTTAGCGTATCCTTTTCATTAATCAAATATAATATGATAACAATCTATTTATATTGGGGTCACAATTATTCACACAACAATGGAATCAAAAAAATCTATAATGACATAAAAAAGGGATACTTAATTAAATGGTATTCAACAAATATATTCAACATATAGAATCTCAATATCATAATCAAATGATATAAAATCATATGAAGAATCACCATTCCCCTATGTATCTAATTTTCACTCGTTAGTTAGTTTTTTAATGCTAGATGAATCTAACAAACAAATATATAAAATTTGTATCTCATCCCACAAGGTACATTTAAAGGTGAAATGAATGATATTATAACATATCTCGTTTTCAATAGGAAACACATTGTATGATAGCGTACATAATATGCCACATCGAACATAGTAAAATTATAAATACTAATATATATATGTAGCCTTATAACAGAGTTTTTAAAATGGAAGGAATTAAAAATATTAATTTATTTATGAAAATATTTTATACACATGTATTTAATTAATTAATTTGTGAAAAAGTATACATAAATAAAAACAAAAACATTTTCATATAAAAAGAACAGTTTTTTATGAAAAACTCTTTAAACAAAAATAAGCGAGTTTAAAAAATATTAAAAACAAAATTGATGGATTTTTTTAGTGAAATGTATTTTTAATTTATTAACTTTAAGGTTTCAAATTCATCTTAGTTATTTTATAAAAATATTATAAAAATAATTTCAATCTTTGGATAAATGAATTTATTTTAAAAAATATATATATTTTTACCACATTTTGTTTGAGAAATAATTTTAAATATAGTTTTGACACTTTAATATGTTCTATATTATATTATATAATTATTCTTTCAAAATGGAATTTCAAAATTTACTTTGTTGAGTTTTTATATTTTTTTGATAAATTTCAATTTTTAATGAATAGTGAAAAACGTAACATTTTAATTAAAAATTTCTTTTTCATCTAATTTTTTTATTTAGTGATATTGAAAATTAATATATTTTTCTCATTTTTAATTATATTTAGTTTTTATATTTTAATATAATTTAGTTCATTTTATGATATTATCCATTAAAATTGAATATAAAAACTATATGACCTTTTGAGTGTTTATCTAAAAAACATGTTTTCAAATTTCAACAAATGGATTAATTTTTTAATTAATTTAATCAAATTGAGTATTTTGAAAGTGAAAAAATGGATTTTATATTTTTTATCACATGTTACAAATTATGTAAATAGGTTCCATTTATTTATTGTCGTTATTAATAGTGACTTTAGTGATTATTTTAATTACCATGGTTAAGGGTAAATCAAGTAATGAAAGGAAAAAATAATATTGTATTAATATAAAACTACCCTAAAACCTATACTAAATTTATTGGATAAGGTTATTCAGATCATTATAATCCATTCATCAATTTTATGACTAGTTGGATCCTCAGGGATGACCTTAATTTTTTAATATTATTATATTCAAAGAATATTTAATTTTTCTCAACTTTTTTTTAAAAAAAAGTGAAGTATTATAATTATAAGTAATACTAGAGATATATTTGACAATAAATAGTTATTGGAAAGATTAAAATATTACCTATATCATGGAGATTTTTTTATAACTTTTATAAATTAAATAGTATATTTCAATGGTGACACATAGATGATGTTGTTATATATTTATTAAATATGTAATTAAATAAATGATATTAATTATATTAAAATAAATATAATTTGATATGTTTGATGAAGTAAAAGAATTTTTTAGGTTAATATGACATGTTATAAGTATATTAATTGGTTTTTTTCGAATTTATCTCTCTTCTTTTATTTTATTTAAATTCAATACATGAAATGTGTCAAAAATTACATAATTGATATTTTATAAAAATTGTAATATTTCAATTTATTAATTAATTTAATACATATTTTTTAATTAATATATGAATATAATGAGATTTAAAACTTCATGAATTGTCAAATAATGGGAAATTTATTCCATATAATCAAACTCTATAGCATATTAATAATCAAAATGTTGTTACCTCAAATAAAAACAAAAGTGAAAAATTATGGGTAAAAAGAGAAGATACAGTTTAAAATAAACTCAACATATATATATATATATTATTGGAAAATATTATTTTTAACAATAATCATATTATATTTTACATTACTCATATTTGTTTCATTTGGATTAAAAAATTAATTTATTAAAATTTAATATTTTAAGTGCTATTAACGGTGCCCCTCTTCTATTCTATAAAACGAACCCATTATGTTATATTACTCACACATAAAAAGCATTATTGATTGAACAATATCTCTCCAAAACCTCTAATATAATCCCAAACAACATTCTTGAGGGCTTATTTTGGTATAACACCCTACTTAGATGATTGATGGTATTCATTAAATGTTATCAACTGAAGAAAAGGTATCATTTTCAATAAGTATTTAAATTTTATTTGTTCAAAAAATTCATTAAAATAATCTTATTCATAGATGAAATATTAACTAAAGTATCCTATATATACTATGATTTTATAATGTTTTGTTTCTTCACCTAAATCAATCACAACATCCATTAAATGAGAAATGAATTGTTCGATCATGTGTACGTGTGAAATATCACCTCTACGAACTGGTATAATTCATTTTCAATAGCCATATCTAATGGTTGACAATAATAATGGAATTATAATTTTTATATGATGTTCACAAAATATTTATAATTATAAGATAACAATAAATCAATTCTTTTCTTACTATCCAAGAACATAAAAATGATAATGTTGTAACTTCAAATGTGTGAACTATCTCCTCCACAGAGTGATGTGAATCACTTATATTCACCATGTCACATCTATGATATATATACATATATTGTATTTATTATCATTATTTTAAAAATATTATTATCATTATGGAAAAATAAAATAACAAATACACTATTTCTAAATTGATCAATTAAAAATTGAAACATTACTCATGTATTCCAACGACATACTCTATTTGTGATTATAACATTGTTCATTTTTTCATAACCACACATCATGTAATTATTTGAAGGTATAATTTAAAAATAAACATTACAATAATGTGGGTAACATTATGTTTTAGATGGTGGAATTATTACCACATGGACTTGTTACATCAAAACATGATCATTTTTTAATCATGTACCAAGTATTGAAAAACAATTTTCCGTGAACAGAAATTATAAAGTAATTATTATAAAATTATAAATATAAGAAAAATAGAATAATAAAAGTGAAAATTTTTCTAATTAAATTATAAACAAACCTATGTTAAATTTTCTGAAAAACAAGTAACATACGCAATGAATCAAAATCTGGGTAAGGGTTTCCCTCTCAATATCCTTTCATTGAGGAATATTTTTATGTAATGCAAAAACATGTTGTTTTATGTTTTTAATAAACACCTTTCACTTTTAATTTTAATCAATGTACATAAAAAAAATATTTATAAAAAGAGTTTTAATTTCGTAAAAAATGACAAAAGTAATATTTTTAACCTATATGGCGACAACGTGTTCTCCACCCCCATAAACGTTATCTATATTAGTCTTCCAATATATTCCTTAATTTATTTAAAAGTAAAATAAATCCATTGTTCTATTTTTTGGTGTTTCATTATTAAAAATGGTTTTTTATGTGAATTTGTTTCTTAAGTATCAGGAAAATATTTCCTCTGATTTTAAAAGAAATTTTATGGGTGAAATGTTGATAACTTCAGTCCATATTGTGTTTTGATTATTTAATGAAACATATAAATTGTATGGGGGGTTACATGTTAACCAACAGATGGTAGGTTGTTTGATAAACCATATATAGGTTTTTCTGTGATAACCCAAGGATGGGTGGTCAAATTATTACTTCCAACTCATTGGTTATGTAAGTTGGTTTTATGTATATTACATTTGTAAGAATGATAGGTGTGGAATACAACAATAGGTCTATTCCATTTATATAGTTTTGTGGAATATTTCACCTTCATATGATATATTTTATTTATATGGGTTTTATTGTAATATGTTTATTCAAAAATTGATAAGAAATGATATTATATTTGGTGAGGAATATTTTCTACATATTAAAGGTGAAAAGTTTTACATTATGATTAAATAATCATGATTTACATGTTTTTTCAAGAATAACAATTTTCTATCATTATTTAACCATTACTGATATTTTTTATCTCATACACTATATTCAAAAACATTTCATAGGAATTAAATAATAAAAGAGTAATGTAAGATATCAAAATAAAAGAAACAATATTCCTACATGAAAAAACCATTTTAAGAAACACGTTTTAAAAAAATGGATATTGAGTAGACTTGTATACATTTTAATATATATATGATTTTATGTAATAATTATGGCCTAATTGTTCAATGCTCTAAACTTGAAATGATCTTAAATGTGGATGAATGTAAAATTAATGACTTTGCACAGGAATATTTAATGTGTAAGGATATGGCCTTATAGGTGGTACATAGGGAGGATAAAATGACATTGTATATTAATATGTTCTATAATGTTTTAGGAATATCATCATGATTTTATAATTTTTATGTTTAGAGCATGTTTAAAGACTTACAATCCCTTTTTAGTTTCGTTGTTATTAAATTTTATGGTGACTAATAGTAATTTTGGAGAAATTCACCTTTGAGGTAATTATGGGATATTTCATTTTGGGATGCCAAATGAAAGGCAAGAGATAAACCTTGAGGTTAAAATTATTTATGGTTATTTTTTTATATTTTACCACATTTTGGTAATGTTATAAGAATTATATAGTTTTAGAAAAAGGAAAACCCGCATGAAGGATGAAAACTCATCATGTGGGAAAATGATTTGGAAATATTACCACAACTGATGTACTACAAGGATATATCACCTACCACTTACCTATGAGATGTCCCTTTTTAGTATGTAATTTTATTTTCAGTTAGACGAGTTTATAGAATAAGAATAATTTTGTTTTGATAATTAATTTTTGATCAAAAGGATATCGTTGGTATTGGAAAATTATTTCTGGATTAAGTGATAAATATTAGTTAAGGAAGAAATTAACTAGTTTGGGAACCATAAATGAATAAGGAAAATAGAATACCATTGGATATTATATGAGATTAATGGTTGAATTTTATTTTATAAAATATATTTTTTTATTATGGAATTCTGATGATTTGGGATATATATTGAAATGATTAACCTTTCAAGGAGATTTTAAGGATTTCATATTAATTTTATTTATGAGATAGTAAGAGTGAATTGAGTTTTTTTAATATAGCTTTTATAACAAATCCTTGAATAGTATTTGATCAAATAATTCTGAATTATGGGTTTGTATATTATTTAGGAATATTTAATGAATTATAAGGAAAATTTTCTACAAAATGGTCAATGATAGCATTTGTGTTTTACTTTTGAATAGTAGGGATTAAACGTAGTAAATATCATTTAAAACATTATTTTATTTTCCAAATTAAATTATTTTATCCTAATAATATTGGTTTTGGTTAATTATTCATGATAAATGAAATTGATAGTTAATGTTTTGTAGATTACGTGATTCTTTATAATTTTATTCATCTTGAATACTCATCATTTGGGAAAAAATATGTTTTTTTGGTGGAAATTTATTAAATAATGAGACTATAATATTCTAGTATGTATGTTTACATATTTTTGTAGTCATGTAATTAAAATAATTCAACAGTACTATAATATGAATCTTATAAAAAATCATTTTCTGTTTACATTTCCTACTATGATTTAATATACAATTTAAACCATCACCAATTTATAACATTGTGATTGTTATCTTTTCTTCATGGAATATTTTTCTATCACTCTCTATCTAAACATGATGGTTATATTTTATTCCATATCCATTTTCTATAACATGGAATCCTAGTATGTGATATCATTGGTAACCATTGTACAATCCTTATTTAATTTAATGTGGTAGTTTTATTTATCATTTTTCTGCTAGGGGTTTGAAATAAAATGTCATGATCTGTCCCCCGGGGCCCGTGCTGTGACTACCCCAAGCCCACCTTCGATAGGACATGGGTTGGAAAGTAGCACCAAAGGTGTACTTCCCAAATATAGGGAAGGCATTGCCTTTATAACCTGCCAATGCACACAACAGAGCACACAACTATATACAAAACACTAAGTAAACTGTATAAAAAAAGTGTTCTGAAAAGTAAAAGGGGCCGGATATTCATTCCCAACTATAAAGTATAGGGAAAAGGAAGTACAAGTAAAACTGAAGAAAAGAAAAATAACAAGGTTCAGGCATAGCTCATACAGCGGTGAGTTGTCTGTTATATGATCCACCTCCAGGTACAGCCTAGTCTAGATACTCTCAGCCTCAATCAAAGTTTTCTGTCATCTTCATCCAACATAACAAGGTTTAGTCATAGCTCATACAGCGGTGAGTATAATGATACTTAGTAGGGGCCCCAGACCCCCTAGGGGTCACAAAATCAAACAAGGACAAACCACAAAGTATGAAATCAATAGATAACCCTAATTAGGTATTGGACCATAAATATACTAAATTTATTAAGTAATCTATCTCAATCATGGGGAAAACAATGAAGGACTCACTCACCATAAACCGTGATTTATTCTAGGGGTAAAACATTTCGATCCCTCGGCTGCTGGAGAACTCCTCCTCTATCGAGTATAGTGGGTCTGCCGCCATAACCAGGAACTTCCCACTAAACATGGACTGCTGAGGTACTCCTCTTATCGAGCATCGTGGGTCTGCTACGTCACAAAGAGGCTCTCCTCACTATGGGTTTGCTGCCATAATTAGGCGCTCCCCTTCATAGCCTACAGAGGTTCTCCTCCTATCAAGTACATCGGTTCTACCGCCACAACTAGGACCTTCTCTGCCGTGGGTCTGCCACCACAACCAGGTGATACCTACTGGGATAATCGAGTCACTCCGAGTCAATTGGTCAGCATCCGTCAAGTCTCATCCATCTACTAGGTTCCCACTCAAAGGCCCTCGTGTCTCCAGAATATCTGCTCCTTATTGATACAGTTCGATTCTCAATCTTCCACAAAATCCCACCAAAAAGTATCAAAAAGGTCCACCACATCATAGGGTTCTCAACGAAATAGAGGGCACGTCAATCAGACGCCCGATCTGTGAGTTATTAGCCTTTTAGTCCCGGGGTCCTAGTTGGATTCGTGCATGATCCAACCAGACTGTATCTCATATATACCACAAACACCAGTGGGGTATTCTCAAAGGGACCGTCGTGTTCAATGATTACCATCACCCCTGACAATTTTTCAAATGGGCGTCTGGTGCCAAAGATATGGTCAAAAGAATGTAAAGGCTCGTAGTGGGTCAGGGTTCGGTCTGACCCGATCGGACCGACCCGGCCTGACCCAGTCTGGGCCTACCAGGTTTGGGTTGACCCGACCTGACCCATTGGGACTGGCCCGACTCGTCAGGCGGGCCGACATGTCGGTTTGGCCCGGCCCGTTGGGCCCCGCCCAACGTGTCATGAGGGAAATTTAGGTTGCGGAGGGTGCCTCAAGGGTGAAACAAGTTCGGTTGGGGGCAGAGCAGCTATAGCACAGGGTCACAGCCGGCGGGGCGGCGCGACCGGTGAGGCAGTGCGTCCAGAACGTATTGGGGTGCGATGCGTGTTGCGGAGCCCGTCTGTGGCATGGCCATTGCCTTCGTCATCATTTTGAAGAACACCACAAAGAAGATTAGCTATGGGTCTGGCCATTTTAGTTTGGCTCACACCCTCTGCGTTAGGAGTTGTAGCATTAGGTTCACAAGAACGAAGCAAAGAACATCATCGAAGATATCTTACAAAAATCAATTCCTATAATCCCTCATTTACCAAAACATTTCCAACCCACAAGGTAAAACATCTGTGGATCAAATTGATAATAAGTTGTTCCACATTCTATGTATTAGAAGGATAGAATCACGGGAATAATTTAATACTTAAAATAAAATCTCTACCTTTTTCGTTGTTCATCTACGACATCGCGGGGAAGAAGACGGATTGTTGGGAAAAGTCGGATGTCGTTGTTGTCAGCATTTTCCTCGATTGTTGGTTTGTGCATCAGCTCGTCATAGTTGAAGATGTCCTACATCAGAGGAAGTCCCGATGAAGAAGATCGATGTCGTGGTAGACGTTCTTCGTCAGTGGATCATTCTTCATCAGTGGAACGCATTCTTTGTGGAAAAACACATTCTTCATTGGAGAGAGTAATCCTCCAAATCTTTGTCATCGCGTAACATTACCAGCACTTCGTCTCTTGTTTAATACATCCCAAATCCTCCTCCCAAACTCTGTATATATAAGAGAAGTTGGGGACAGGTAGATAAAAATCATAGGAATTTATGACGGTTCATTTATTAGGAACATTCCTAATTTCCAATGATGTTGTTACATATTTTAAAAAAGGGAAGGACAATTAATTTATGCTGGTGTAATGATGCGGTGAATTTGAAAAATAAATGGTATGTGATTTCACACAATTTAGGTGGAGGTGGTCAAGAGGCACTTCTTTATTCATTTTGGGAGTTGAGGGTTTCTCCAAATTAACAGGGGTTTTCAAGGGGTTTAATCTCGGGTGGTCCCCACCACCATAACCTCTCATGGAAGGTTATGGTTCTGGTGGTCCCCACCATGTTAACCTCTTATGGGAGGTTAAGGTCTGGTGGTCCCCACTTCCAAATTCCACATGGTGGTTCAGTTTCGGTGGACCCCACCTGGAATATCCACATGGAAGATCAAAAAAATAATTTTTTTTTTATTTTATTTTCTTATTTCATTAAAAAACCCAAAAAATAACATTCACCCTTGTAGATCTGCCATGGAGGTGAAAGTCTCTTTAAATGAATATCAGGTATGGGAGTTCAACGGTTCCCTCAGATTTAAATTCTGAGCACCGGTTCAAAAGATACAAAAAGTCACCAGTGCATTTATTGAACGTACCCAAAAAAAGTATGGAAAATTATTATCAGTCACCCATGGCCCACGATGGTCGAGGTTATGCTCTGACTAGATGAAACACTCCCCAAAAAACCCACCGGTACTCTCAGTTTTCCATTCCGAGTTACAATTTAAAAGATATGAATTTTACAATAAAATAATTGTAACATAATTATTTTATTTGCGGCCAAAAACTAACATTATTTGGTGGCCCACATCGGAAAAAGTTAGTATCCTATTAAATAAAGCATTCCCTCATGAGTTAATTGATGGTATCGTATTTTTTATCCAGGTTACCATTTGTTTGTTATAATAATTTGAATAATAAAATAATTTATTTAATTATTTAATTTATGATTATGCCAATATTTTGGTATTCTCAGAGGAGTCCCGCACCGACTAATCTTAAGCCGAACCTTGGTTAATCATGACATCATGAGTGCAATGGTTCCCTCATATTAATGATCCAAGTAACCATTTAAGTGTTATTACACCTTTTTCAGGAAAACTGCTTATGTGTGTTAACTTTAGCTTAACAAAACTTCGACGGATCATTCCGGAAACTCTGGGCCTTGGAATCATGTGCCGTCAGATTTTGCGGATTTGTAAAATTCCCATATATATATATATATATATAATTAAATTAAAATTCTTGGTCTTTACATTCTCCTCACCTCAAGGATCTACGTCCCTATAAACCACATCTAAAACTAAGGGAACTAGGTGGGATATTGTGCACGCATCTGAGCCTCCTGCTCCCATGTGTTGTCATGGAGGTTCCTGTGCTGCCAGTGAATATACACTAGAGGTATTGATCATCCATGAAGGACCCACTCCTATCAATCCTCAATCTCTAATTTAGCCTCTATAAAAGTCTCCCCATCATCGACGTCTATCTCGCCATGCTCGATGATGGGGGAAGGTTCATGCGCGTATCTCCTCAGCTTTGACATGAGGAAGATTTCAAGAATCACATGCAACATAAGTGGAAGAGCTAAGAATTAATCCACCTCATCAACTCTGATGAGGACCTGAAATGGTCTGATGAAACATGGGGATAACTTTCTACCTCGTCCAAATCTCTGCAATCCCCGTCGAGATGAGACCCGTAAAAAGATATGGTCACCATCCTCAAACTTCAGAGGTCTCCATCTCCTATTGACATATGACTTGTGCCTTATTTGTGTAGTCTTCATCCTCTCTTGGATGATCTATGATTTTCGTGGTAACCTGTACCATCTTTGGTCCCCCTAGTGCGGACTCTCCTGGGATCATCCTGCACAATGGTGATCTACAAGGTCGCCCATATAACGCCACAAAAGGTTCCATCCCAATGGTGGAGTGATATATGTTGTTTTATATAATTTCCACTAATGGTATATAATCCTCCGAAATGTGACTGTAGTCGAGGACACAAGAACCCAACATGTCCTCGAGGTTCTGACGGGTCCCCTCAGTCTGACGATTCGTCTGAGGATGGAAGGCAGTTCTCAAACGAAGATCCGTCCCGACTGCCTCCTGCAACCCCTTCCATAGCCAGGAAGTAAAATGTGCATCATGATCAGAGAAAATCATCCAAGGTAATCCATGTAACCACACAATCTCATGCACATAGAGGCGTCCAAAACTCCCTATTGGACCCTTCTCTCTGATCCATAGGAAGTGGGATGTCTTAGTGAGTCGGACGACGAGCACCCAAAATGAGTCATGTCCCCTGGATATACGTGGAATTCCTGTCATGAAGTCCATTGATATCCCACACCACTTTCACTCTAGGACCACTAAATGTTGAACTAATTCTACTGGTACTAGATGCTCCACATTCACTTGCTTCTAATTGGGGCACCGAAAACAAACTATGCAACTTATTTCTTCATACCCATCCACCAGTGATGTCAATGGTGATCCTGGTACATCTTCGCCACTCTTGGATGTACTGCTAGAGGGGAAGTGTGGAACTCCATCAACACTTCATCCTGAAGTGACACTGTTACCATGGTATATCCTTTGAGGAGGATGACATGCTACCCACCATCAAAACATCCATCAGGTGCATGCCATGTGGATATCTATGCTCATCGAGTCTCGCAGTCAGCATCCCCATGTTGTACCTCCCAGACTCACTGATGAAGTGGGGGAGTGGCTGTAAGAGACTAAATAAAAGTTTCTCCATCTCGATCCACAAAGGATATCTACATGTGGCTAGGTGCACTACCACCTCACTCAGCAGCTGCAGGCCAGACCTCATGTTGAGTGCATCTGCTACCATGTTCCTCTTCCCAAGGGTATAAACTATCATTAAGTCATAATCCTAGAGGAAATTTAGTTACTCCAGTTGGGAACTAAAAACTCAAAACATATGATGACACTAGGGAGAGGTTGGCCGACTCACGGCTTATCAGCATCACCCTCTTATATAGGTGTTTATCCAGTGCTTTCTGGGATTCCTTTTTCGCCGACTAAGGAAAATCACATCCCAATGCTATTGATAAACCACAAATATTTCCTAGTACATTCAATCTGAGTGTCAACTATGGATGTAAATCCCAAACCCAAACTAATGTTGTAAGGCCTCGATGCTTCCACCAAGTGTTTCCAACTGAAACTCTCACCTCAATTGTTGGATCACACCATCGGCGTATGTGTGATTATGAAGTCTACTCCCAAAGGTATCTCCAGATGTGAGGGTCAAGTCCATGGTTTAGTTGGAAACTATAGGTCTTGGACAATATTCTTGGAAGGAAGTAATGATAGGTACCTATTTCTATTGATATGGAATCTAGTATTAGTCATAGACCATACCTCAAGTCATTCTTAGAGACATAGGGTCGCACTCCTTGACCACATGAATGTACTCTCTTCCCCCTGTCCACCAGCTCTCGGAGCTTGAAAGGGACCACAGAGGGGGGTTGTTGTAACATGTCGAAATGTACAACCCCTCATGCTGCTCCCCTAACTCTATTTCCATGTCTGCAGACCTACAGATTTACCTATCCCTAACACTTCTTATTCTCGAAACATTTTTACACAACCAAGTATCTAATACTGGTGCGAGTTTCCAACTTTCCCCCTAATAATATTCACTTGCTGCATCCGCTCAGCCAAGGAATATTTGACCAAAAAGGTTCTCTTTAACACCCTAACATATGTAGGAATGCATAGAGGAATATTGCTACCTCAGATGTCCCTAAAGACACCTCACTCAGAGGTTTGAGCAATGAAGAACTGATCGTATCGTAATCATCGAGTACCAGGAATGATCAGTACACCTCAATGAATACAAAGATACCAACATGTCATCCTGCCGAAGATATTGAACATCATGAGAACTCTCAGCCACCTCCTCAAGCTAGTCCTCAGCTGCCTGTGTGTCAGGATCACCTCGGAACCTCAGTGGTATCTGATGCTGAAACACCTGTAAGGAACTAAGCCTATAGGTGTCCTTTACCAGTACTGCCAGTTGTAATTGCTGACCAATGGGTAGTGATATAGCTGGAGCACTAACCGAAGGTACTATCTCGGGAAATGGGCCATGTACTGAAGCCTCATCACTAAGAATACCATCCTCATGGTCACTCATTGAAAAAGACTAGTAGTTAAGTTCACCGTCTTCTCTACTGGTGTCTCAACTAGACGAGAAAATCTAGAAATTGCATCCATCTAGACCTCAGTTGCATGGGAATATGTCTCACATTGAAACCAAAGATGCCTCTACTACTGGAAGTCGTGCGACGTGCTTAGTCGGCATGCACCGTCTTCTAGTTTGGATGGTGGTATATGTTTCTTAATGGGTGCTGGTGCTACTGGTACGCCACCAGAAGGTGCCAACATAGTAAGAGGGCCCTACACTGGATCCTCGTCACTCTGTGGGATGTCAATGCATATAACTCTCGATACTCTATCTAGTTGTCTATGTGGAGGCATCCTGAAAAGAAACAGGCACACTGTGGTTAAATGGTTATACCTGGTGAGCTAACCTGGTGAGCTGACATAATGAAAACTTTGGAAAACACACACACAATCAGTATTTTCATGCACTGAGTCAGAAATCAGAAGTCAGGGTCCTGGGGTATGGATACGTCGGCCGTCGAGCCAACACTAGACTCCCTGAACTAAAAATAATACTCATTACACTAAAAACTATTACATCATAGAAAATAAAGATCATAGTCCTATGATTTCTAGATGAACCGAATCCTATGATACCAATTTTTCATGACCCGTCCATCGGGGCTCGTGCTGTGGCTACCCCAAGCCTGACTTCCATAAGCCAGGGGCTGGATAATGGCACCAAAGGTATAATTCCCTAAATATTGTACGAAATTGCCTTTATAACCTATAAACTCACACAAAAGATCACACAACTAGATACAAAACACTATGTAAACTGTATAACAAAAGAGTGTTGAAATGTAAAAGGGCATGGAAATACAAGCCCAATTGTAAATTATATGAAACTGGAAGTAAAAATATATCTGAATAAAATAAAAACAGCAGTTGGGTCATCCTCTTGGATTCCTACCTGATGGGTTGGTATAGATCTCCTCCTCGACAATCCACATCTGTCCATCTCCTCTGTGTACTGACTCGTCATCTGATTCACCTCCGACTACTGTCCAGTCCTGATACTCTCATCCTCGATCAACGATGTCCATTATCTGCATCCAACAAAATAAGGTGCGGGAATATCTTGTGCATGGGTGAGTATAATGATACTCATTAGGGGCGCCGAGACCCTCTAGGTCCAACAAAATCCAGAAAGGATAAACCAAAAAGTATGAAATCAAAAAATAACCCAACTTAGGTATATGCCTATACGTCTACCTAAGTTGTTAAGTAGTCTATGTCAGTCATGATAAAAACACAAAAGGACTGACTCAGCTCAAACCGGGATTTATTTTAGGCATAAAACATTTCAAACCCTCTTCTGTCGGAGAAATCCTCCTCTATCGAGTACAGTGTGCCCACCGCCACAACCAGGTGCTTCTCACTAACCTTGTACTACTGAGGTACTCCTCCTGTCTAGTACTGTGGGACTGCTGCATCACAACGAGCCACTATACCCTGTGGGTCTACCGCCACAACCAGACACTCCCCCTCACAGCATGCAGAGGTACTCCTCCTGTCGAGTAATGTGGGTATTCCCCCACATCCAGCCGCACCTCCACCGTGGGTCTGCCGGCACAACCAAGGGCTCCCCCTGGGCTAATCGAGTCATGCCGAGTCAATTGGTCAGTAGTTCTCAAGTATCATACAGCTACTAGGATCCATCAAAAATGCTAACTTGATATAGGAATATATGATTCACATGCTACTGTCCAATTATCCAACTACCACAAAGTCCCATGAACAAGTATCCCAAGGGTCCGCAACGTCATAGGTGTCTCAACGCAATAGACAGCGCGTCAATCGGATTCCCGGTCTGTGAGTTAATAGCCTTTTTGTCCGGGGGGTCCAGTTGGATTCATGCACAATCCAACCTAACCATATGTCAACTATACCCCAAACTCTAGCTGGGTATATTCAAAGGGACCATAATAATCCATTATCAATAGTGCCGCTGAAGGTTCGTCAAACAGATGTCTGGTGCCAATGATATGGCCAAAAGAAAGTAAAGGGTCACAATGGGCCCGGGTCTTGTCCGGCCAGGTCGGACCAACCTGGCCTGACCCGATCTGGGCCTACCTGGCTCGGGTTAACCCAGCCTAACACGTTGGGTCTGGTCCAGCCCGTCGGGCAGGCCAACGCGTTGGGTTTGGGCTGGCCAATTAGGCCCAGACCAGCAGGCCACGAGGGCTGTGTCGGTAGCGGAGGGCACCACGAGGACATGGATGGTTCGACCAAGGGTAGCGTGGTCGTGGTGCGGGGGCACAACTGGTGGGGTGGCGCGGCCGGGGTGCTCGCGGCCAGGGCACATGGCGCGGTTCAGCTGGTGGTCGGAAGGTCATGGGGGCGGCACGGGTCGCGGAGGTCGCGGGTCGCGCGGACGTTTTTACCATCACCATTTCGAAAAACACCACAAACAAGATCAGTGGGGGGTCAGGACATGTTAGTTTTGCACATTACCTCCTCTTTTAGAGTGGTAGCATTCAGTTCACATGAAAAAAGAAAATAATGTCACGTGGAAGAAGACGGATCATTAGGAAAAGACAGACGTCGGTGTCGTCGACGTTTTCCTCAATCGTCGGTTTGTGCGCCGGATCATCATAGTCGAAGATGTCCTATGGTAGAGGAAGTCCCAATAAAGAAGGTCAAATTCGGGGTCAACATTATTCGTCAGTGGAGCGTTTTTCATCGATGGGATGTGTTCTTCGTGGAAGAACACATTCTTCTTTAGAGAGCGCAATCCTTCAAGTGTTGGGCGTCACGTCACTTTACAAGTTCTATGTCGCTTGGTGAAGCCATACCAAATCCCCCTCCAAAGATCTATATATATAGTAGAGGGGGGGGGGGAAGGTAAATATCATTGGAATTTATGACGGTTCATTTATATGGAACCTTCAAAAATTCCAATGAAGCTATTACTTTATTTAAAAAGGGGCACGGATTTTTTTTTTACACTGGCATAATGATGTGGTGCGTTGGTAAGATTAATGGTATCTAAATTGTCACAATTAAGGTGGAGGAGGTCAAGAGGATCTCCCTCGTTAATTGTGGGAGTTGAGGGTTTCTCCAAATTAAAGGGGTGTTTCATGGGGGTTTAATCTCGGGTGGTACCCACCACCATAGACAGTCATGGGAGGTTATGGTTATGGTGGTCCCCACCACCTTAACCTCTCATGGGAGGTTAATGTCTAGTGGCCCTACTTCCGACATCGACATGGAGGTTTATTTCCAGTGCACCCCACCTGAAATATCCACATGGAAGATCAAAATAAAATAAAATGAATTTTTTTTATTTTATTATTTCAATAGAAAATCAAAAAACTAACTTTCTCCCTAGTCTATCTGTCATCGAGGTAAAATTTTCTTTAGGTGAATTACGGCGTTGTGAATTCAATGGTGCCCTTAGATTTAAATTCCGAGCATTTGTTCAAAAGATAAAAAATGTCGCTCGCTCGATTAAAGAACATACCCGAAAAATGTTCTGAAATCTATTATCAGTCACCATCGACATGCACCAATTGGGGTTAGGCTTTGCCTAGGTGAAACATGCCCCCAACAAACCCAATGGTAATCTTGGATTTTCAATAGAGTTATTGTTTAAATGTTATGAATTTTACAATAAATTTGTGTCACTTCATTATTTTATTTACATTCAAAAATTTACTTTCTATGGTGGCCCATAGCAGCCAAGGTAAGTATCTTCATAATTAAATCATGCCCTCATGAGTTCATTTGTGGTCTCAGATTTTTAATCTGAGTTACCATTTGTGTGTTATAAGAATTTGAAAAATAAAGTAATTTATTTTATTATTTTATTTATGATTTTGCCAATTTTTGGGTTTTCTCACTGGAGGCCCACACTGACTAATCTTAAGTCGCACATAGGGTAAACCCACCATCCTAAGCATAACAGTTCCCTCGTATTTCTTATATGATTAACCATTTATTATTTATTCCACGATTTATAGGAAAAATTCTTCTGTGCGTTAACTTAAGCATAACAAAACATCGACGGATCATTCTAGGCTACGGAATTGTGCGCCGTTAGATTTCATGGACTCGTAAAATTCCCATATATATATATAAAATAAATTACATGGAAATTTCAGGTCTATACAAAATGTTAGATTGAAAATTTATTCATTTATTAATAAATTCAAATTAAAATTTTTATTATTAAATTTTCAAAAAAGGGGGGTTGAATTTAACATCCCCAGCTTCTAAAATAAAGCACTATGTTCAATTTCATATATAATATTTCACTTCAAACTATAGAGAACAACTAAATATTTTTCTGTTACCTTATATATTTTTTGACATAAAGGAATGTATATTATTAATTTAATTATGAGAAAATGGGTTACACATGTATCTAATTAATTCCTTTGTGGATATAAATTTAATAATTTAAAATAATTCACATTTTAGATAAAAGTTAATGTTTTCCGAAAAAACTATTTAAATTAAAATAACTGAGTTTATAAAATAATAAAGTCAATATTTATGGATTTTATTAATGATATATATATATATATATATATATATTATATTCTATTTATTTTTCTAAATTCACCATATATGTTTTATGGGAATGACATAAGAAATAAAATCAATTTTTTTGTATAAAAGAGGTATTTATTAAAAAAATCAATTTTAGCACTTTTGATGGGGAACCCATTATAAATGTCTTTTCTGAAACTTTTATAGTTAATATTTGAAAAAATATACATATTTTTGGATTAAAGAAATAAAAAAATTAATTTGGTTAAATTTTTGTTTTTTCTGATAAAAATATTTTCTAAATGATTATTGAAAACATTCCACTTTATTTCAAAAGTTCTTTTTCATATAATTTATTTATATTAGTAGATATTCTTTTTAATTTGATATAATGTTTAATTACAAAATTTTATTCTCATTTAATCTAATTTAGTTAATTTTTATCAATTTTATAATGAAATTGAATATAAAAACATTGTGAAATGTTGACTTTTTAACTTAAAAAGAAGTTATCTTATTTCATATATAGGAATACTTTGTAATAAATTTCTATCAATATATTATGTTGAATTTGGAAAAATGGATTCCGTATTTTGAATAAAAATGTATTAATTATTTAAGTAGTTCCTTTTTTGGTTTTGTATATTATGAATAGTAACAATAGTAATTATTTTAATTACAACAGTTATGTGTAAATAAAATAATTAAAGGATGTAATAATATTATAATTATATATAAATACCCTAACACTTATCAAGGTTTTATTTGATGAGTTTATTTTGACCATGAGAATCATTAAGTCTTTTTTAGGGCTATTTGGATCACTAGGATTACAATAACGCATTTATAATATTATATACAATGATTATTCATTTTTGTTTCATTTTTGTTAAATATAAATTATTATAATGTGGAGTTATACAATGGGATATCTTTGATAATAAATTGTAATTATAAAGATAAAAATATTATCTACAACAATTTAATTTATTTTTCATTTTTAGGAAGTATATAATTAAATTTAATTATGACACAATGATAATGTATTAATATATTTATTAAAAAATTCAAACAAATTATATTAATTATTTAAAAATAAATTTAATTTGACATATTTTATGAAATCCACAAAATTTAACGTTTAATATGACATGTTATAACTCTATTAAATGGTTTTTTATTGGTTATGTATCTGATTGATTTTAATTAAATATAATAAAATTAATAGAGTCAAAATTTACAAAAATGATATTTTTTAAAAATAATAATATATTTAATTTTTTAAAAATACTAAAAATACTAAAAATACATTAAAATTTAAAAGATTCAATAATAAGGTATTTTTTTATAAAGAATCTAATTATGTAGAATTTTTCCCTTATAGGAAAATTTCATAGCCTTTTAATATTAAAGAAGTATTTTCCACAAATAAAATTAAAAGAGAAAAATTATGAGTAAACCGAAAAGATAAGCATTAAAATAATCACAATACACCTATTAAAACTATTGGATGATATGATGTTGAAGTGTCATCATCTTATAATGAACATAACTAATGTTGGAGTTTTTCATATTAAAAAATTAATTTATACTAATTTAATAATTTAATAGTTTAGAAGGGTGCCCCTACCCTCTCCAATAAAAGGCTATAATTCCTCTATGTAACTCACACATCAAATAACATTTTGTTTTGAAACTCTTTTCACATACCATTATTATAATTATTCCCTGTATTATTGAAGCCTTTTTTCAGAATTAAACCCTATTTAGAGAATTGAAAGTGTTCTTCATGGGTAATCAACTGAAAAAGGGGCATCATTTTCCTTAAATATTTCTTTTTTATTAATTCTCCCACATCATTCAAATATTCTTTTTTGTAGATGAAATAATTTATATAGTATCCTCAATATACTGAGATATTATTATTTTATTTTCATCACCTAAAACCATTTGAACATCCATTAAAATGGAAAGGTATTCGTCATCCGAGCGTACATGTGAATTGTCACCTCAACGAACTAATTTACTTCGTTTTCCATATCCATATTCCATGAATATTTATAATAATGGAATTAATGTTTTAATAGTATTTCCATGACATATTTAATATTATTATATAATAATATACCAATTATTTTCTAAAATTCCATTAACATAAAAATTATAATGTCATTCATTCGTGTGTTAGAACTATCAACTATACGAAGTGATTTGAATTATTTTATTCACCACATCAGATGTATGATAAATATATATAAGTAAATATTAATTATTATTAAGATTTAAATATTATTATTATCATTTTAGAATGAATAAAAAATAAATTCCTAATTTCCATAATGATCAATGAAACTTGTAAACATTATCCTTGTGTACGTACATCTTACCATCTCCATGATTATGTTGTAGTTTATTATTAATAACCACATTTGATAATTTTATTTAAAGGTATAATTTATTTATAAATATGATAATAATTTCATGAATATTATTATGAATATTATTGACTTATGTACAAATGGACAATGGACATTAAACATTGTTCATTTTTCACAGAACTATCGAATATTAAAAACACATCCGACATGAACATAAATAATTATGTAATTATTATAACATTATAAATTAGTAAAATAAATTTAATATTAAACATGAAATTTTTTCTCAATAAATTATAAATTATCCTATGTTTATTATTCTGTAAGAACATGGAACATACTTAATGAATCAAAATTCATGTAAGGGATTTCATCTCAATCTCCATTCATTGTGGCATATTTTTATGTTATACATCTCCTTCTTTTATAAATTATGTAATAGAAAATTCACATTTAATATAATAAAAAAGTTTTAAAAATAAATCTTCTTATATGAATCATTTCACTATCCAACAGATCTTAAACAATAAATAATTTTAGCGTATACAGTGACAATTACTTCTCCACCCGTATAACAGTTATTTGGTTTTTGGATTCTATAATATAACATAATTTTTTTAAAATAAAAAGAAATCCATTATTAAATATAATTTGTATTGATAATGTTTTTGAAATAAGATTCACTATTTTAATATCATGAAATGGTTTCTTGTGGTTTCAAATTAAATTTTATGATTGAAATTTTAATAATTGAAATCTAATCTATGTTATGATCATATAATAGAAGATGGAACTTTGACATGTGGTTATGTGATAAAACAATGGTGGGTGGTTTTTTAAAAAAATTATATATTTGTAGCTCCAAGATTAACCTAGGATGGGTGGATACATTATATCCACCAATTCATTGGGTATGAATTTTATTCGTATCGAGAATCTATTTGTCAGAGTGATATGTGCGGAAGTCGATTGATTGTTATTTCATTTTATTATGATTATGTCAAAAGATAATTTTATATGATATATGTGATTTCATAGGGGTTTATGGTAATATTTTTATTAATAAAAATGGTAATCAAAGATTTTATATTTAGTTAAGTGTATTTGAATCTTTTTAAAGGATAAATTTATTACTTTTTTTATACAGAATTCAGGGTTTTCAGGATTCATCAACAGAAACTGTTTTCCTTAGTTGTGAATCCCATACTATGATTTTTATGCTAATACCTTGTTTTGAAAATATTTTTATAGGATTTAATGAATAATATCTTCATGTATGGGATCGTGGAATAATTAAAAAAATTACATGGAATGAAGCCATTTTTTTTAAAATGTTTTTTTAAGAAGAAATAGATATTAAGTTCGCCTATCCACTTTTTAATATTTGATTTGTTGTGTAATTGTTATTACCAATTTATATATGTATATAAACCTAAAAATATAATCAATGTTAAATAATGTAAACTTATTTACATAACTCAAGATTATGTAATCATTATGGTAGAGGCCTTATATAATTCTAACCCAGATGAATAGATTAGTACACAAACAAAAAAAACCAAAATAGGGGAGCATGAATTAGAGGGAACCACTTTGGGTAACTCAATATAGATTCTTCAACATTTTTATTTTTCTCCAATGGAATAATCATTTGTAAACACTCGTCCCAAGATAAATTAAGTGCTATAAAATGTATAAATTATATTATATTTTGAAGGACATGATCTAGAACGAGGGGATTTGATATTTTTTTGATTGTCCATTAAATTTAAATATAATTAAATCTGTGTGTTTTAAACATGTAAAAATTATCATGATGATTTATAAATTAATGTTATTATTAATCTACATTTAAAGTAATTTTAAATTTATTAATATAGTTGTTTAAACAATATTTCGACATAAAAATGCGAAATCGTTAAGTTTTCTAAAAAAATTTAACATTGTTCATAAGTCCTCTCTAGTGAGTCACCACCAGTTAGTCAGTACAAGAATGACCTACCACAGGCATTTACAAAACTTTTGAAACCTATTTAGAAATGAAATTTATTAACTCCAAATATTTATTTCATTCATAAATGTTTTTCGGTGAGAAATGATTGATTCTAGCTTCAAAATATGACACCCTTAGTCCAAAATGAGAATTTTGTTGTCAGTCCTTATTAGTTAAAAAATATTATTCTTTATTGAGATACCATTTTTTCAAAATTATTCACCATTGTTCAGTCACAATAAATTAAAATGGTTTTAATAATGTTATGTGATCATTATTTTAAAATGTGTCACCATTGATGAGTCACTATTACATCAAAATGAGTCAATATATTAGTGTCACTATTTGTCTCAAAAAAAGACAGAACATCACCCTAATACCTCATAGAACATATGTTTAGAAAATAAATGGTGCTTCATGTCCAATTCAATATAGAGACATTCTACTATATTACCAATGGTTCTAAGTGGTTATATCTCAGGCTTAGAAAATAATAATTACATTGAAGATCAACACATAATAATTATATTTTTTTATTAGATTATCAGATACGTTTTGAAACTACAGTACAGGAAAAATATTTTAAATAGAACCATGGGTCAAAAATATATAATTTTTACAAAATTTTATAATCTCTTACAAATTAAATGTGAAAAATGTAACAATTCTGAAAATGAAAATCATTTCATGATGTATCATTAGGTTCATAGTCATGTAATTGATTTTTGAACTCTGAATGTTGTTATAGGTTCATATAATAATATTTATAGATATATTTTTAGTTCATTGTATAATGAAAATGATGAATTAATGAATACTTTTACTATGAATCAAATAGAAAAACTCATGTGTGAAATGATTTCCCTTATCTTCACTTAGAGGAAAATCAAAACTATTATCAACATAAAATGATCTATGAAGCTTCAATACTATATGTAAGGATACAATACTTATAAATATATAATAATAGTATTATATGTAGTAATTATAGATCTATTATTCTAGAAAATACATAGGGAAAATCATATCAATGAAATAATTTCAATCATCTGTGATAAAAAATGTACACTAAATATTATTTTAACCAATCCACATTAACAAAAATATCAATGATTTTTTAAAATGATAAAATCTAAATTAATCCAATATATAATTAAAAAATTATATAATTGGATTTATAGATTTAATATTCACTCAATTAGAATATATTATATAATGAAATATCTCTTTATAATAACTTTCCATTCGAAACCAAATCATTTACCCAATATAAAAAAAATAAAAAATATGAAAAACTAGAATTGAATAATACATAAAAAAATTTATAGGATAATGTATTAAAAACACATATATTAAAATAACACTTACCATTATCCACATACACCAAGTCCATTACATATAAATAACTAAAAATGCACATAATCATTTTTTTTGGTTATCCCAACTACCCAAAATTACATCTCCTTACAAAACATGAATCTTAATATCTTGGTAAATGATAGGACATAAATTCCTAAAAAACATATTTATATTAATTTATTATATTTCATGACCCCATCTATATTATAAATGTGTGATAGAAAAAATTAAGATCTATATATCTTTGTTCCCTTTGGTCAATAAATCTAAAGATGCAAAATTATTCTATAAGAATGGATCATTTTTTATTAACATGTAACTAAATATTTATTATTAACTTTCAAACTATAGTAACACAATATTATTGGTTAAACCCAACTAATATATGTAAAATTAATACTCACCCACTAACAACATGGTCTAACTCTATCCATATAAAACTCACATTATGGTTTTATTTCTTTACTCTCGATCTACCAACTCCCACAAAATCATTAATTCTCCCTCAATTTCCAAATATACTATATTGTATTAAGTAGTTGATACCTCACAATTTAATATTTCACTCATATCTATGGAATAATCGTTACCCCCAATAGTAAAATATTCCAACCATATATTAGTTGTATTGATAAGTTTTTTATACAACAATGGGGATGAAGATATGATATGCAGTTAAGAGATGAAAATGTATAATATTTTTATGATATGTATGTATGTTATTTATGGATTTAGTATTTAAAGGAGCATTGTGGATCAATTAGGTATCCAATTACTATATTTATGAGATATAGATATAAGATAAAATGGGAGAACCATCATTTTTTCATAACTTATTTATAGGAAGTTGTATTAATATGGAAAATGTATATGTTACCTATATTATAATATTTTCAGGTTTTACTAATAATTAATTTTTTGTTTCTTTTTTGAGTTGGGAATTGGTATGATTGGAGGTAACTTTTATATGATAGGGAATGAATTAGTCACATGGTTTATTCACATAACTATTAGTATTCTTTTTCATGTATTATGTATACGATTTCATTGAAGGAACCATATTTTTAAACATCATTTAACATTACTACCTCAATAAAATATTTGCTAAAAAAATTAAGATGTATGTAGTGACTGAATATAATATAAATTCTTCTATGAAGACATTTTTATCATGATGTGAAATATTAATGACTCATAATATTTATATATTTTCATAAAATAAATGATATTTAAAATATGTTAACATAATATAGTTAACTAATGTAATATAAAATAGAAAAATGTAAGATAATTTTTGTACTCATATAGTTTCTCATTCTATAAAATATAAATATCTTTATTATCACATTGATAGAGTAATTTCCTACTAATATTCACTTCTAATTCAAATTTGTATGATGAAATAATGTTCATTCAATTTTATCCTAAACATAAGATACAAAAATTATCCATATTCTAAAGTATATCATTATATTATGTAAGATAATTTATCTATTTTACTCTTATCATGAAATATAATTTACTTATTCACTATTTCTATAATACAATTTACATAGTTGGAATTGGAATTCTAGCATCTATAAAATTCTTTTTAGCATAGAGTAATATAATTCCATTTGAAATTTTAATAAAAAATTAAAATAAAAGAATATATATCTCATGAATGTAAATTAAATAAATATGCTATATCATCCTAAAAATAGTTAATAAAAACTAATTGGGTGAAATGATGGATTCTATGAGAATTTTTTTAAACATTTGTATATGATGAAATAATATATGAATGTCTATAAATTATCTAATTTTTTAGTTTTACAATAATAATTAAATTATAATCATAAAACATTACTAGAATAGTAGAAATTAAAAAAATTGAGTCGTTTTCCTTAATTTTTTTATTATAAATCCCCCTTTGTTATATCATTGTGAATAAAATAAGTTATAGGTAAAAAATATTTTTATTTTTCGCATGAAGAGAATGAAACTAACAGAATAAAAAGTGAAGAAACTAATAAATATATTTAATAAATTTTTTTAAACAAAATATAAGAGGATAAATAATATCAAATTAAGAGTGGAATAGATAGAAATAAAAACAAAGTGTTTATATTTTCATTACATATCTTATAATTGATAAAAAAAAGTATTTAATCGCTAAGTACAATAATCATTATTCAATCATCATTGAATAAATTGATTTTCATTTCAGTGACTGATTAATGATTTATTTAGGCTCAACAAGATTTAATATGAATTTGGGTAAAAGATTATAATTATTTTCCATAACGGATATTGGAAGATTGGAATAGATATGATTTATGCTAAATGGGAATGAAAAAAATCAAAATTCAAAAAAATTAATAGGATTGGTTCATAATAACCATAGAAGATATTATTATATATCTATATTTACAATGTAGAATAGATATACCTAGTTTTAAACAAATTAATAATGCATTGTTTAATGATTAATCATGGATGAATTGTGTTTATTTCATAATAATTAAATGTTAATCATCTTCAATTTTTATAATAAATATAAAATTAATTAAATAATGATAATGTTTTCAAATATTTCCTATTATGTAGTAACCATACAAGATAGATTGAGAATCCATAAATCTATTAATTTTTCCAAAAACAACATAGTAGACATTACCTTTTCCCACAGACCACCGAAATAAAATGGTGTTTTTTGAGAATAAAATTTTTATATTAAATTAATTTTTATGAATAATAAATTTTGAATATAATATACCTATATAAATTTTGGATGCATCTATTAATGTTATATGATATCTAATTTATAGAATTTTAATATAACATATCCTAAAAAACCCTATGATCCTTAGAATTAATTAGATCTAAATGTTTAATAATATATTTTTATTGGATTAATAGTATATACCATGATCACCAAGGATGCTAATGGAATAATTATTAAATATTTAACTTCTAATAAGGATTATATTGTATTTATAAAAATGTTAAAAACAGTTTATGTTTCTACTACAATAAAATTTTATAAAAAATAATATTTTAATCAAATAAGTTTAAAATAGATGATATCTATTAATTTAAATATAATTGAATACATTAAAATCTATTATATTTTAAATGTTATTATGGTACATATCCTTATAAAGAATAATCCACTCCTACAATGTTGAATCTCATGAGCATAAATGAGTTTGGACTAAACCTACTAGAACCCAGAAGAACCATTCATAAAAATATATTATAAGAATCCATGAAAAATTTAAATGGATTATTATAAGATATTTTTAAAATGGTATGTTCTCCGCATTTCTATCTTTGGTGTATCGTTATACAATATATATATCATTGAGTGATGAATATTGAGATGATTTTAGATTATGGAATTAAGCCATTTAAAAAAGAATGATGAATTTTTTTTTGTATTGCTAGTGATTATACTATTATGTGAACTAAAATTGTTATTTGAAATGGATTGGATGATAAATGTGTGATCACCAAAAATTATTTTATGATTGTTTCCAAACGAGAAAATAAGTAATATGAAATATATTAATAGGGAACATTTGTGCATTAGGCTATATTGGAATCATTTCACACTATGTATCACATATGAATTAAAAGAATTTATTATATTTTGGTTAATTATTATTATTCAAATGGTTTTAATATTACAAAAATAGATTTTGAGCATCAATTTAGAGAATAAAATAATTATTTTCGAAATAATTCTTTTTAACATACTAAATCTCATCATACTCTCAAACTATAAATTAGATCTTGGAATAAATGATAAATGGGTTTTTTTGTTTTCAAATATATTATATATTGTTTTGGATGACCCCCAATTATTTAATAAAATATATTAAAGTAAATTTTAAATATATTTTTTCATAGTGATGTCATTTTCGTTTTAACAAATGAAATTAGTGAAATTAATTTTAATATATAATAAAATTTAATCTAAAATTTTCATAATGGGTGAAAGAAACCTGATTCACAAATTTTGGATTTTACATAATGATTTATCTAATTTATTTTTTACATTTAGGTATATTAGTGATATAAATTAAATGCATAATCTAATAGTTATCATTAATAATCAACTCTTAGGAGTTCTAATATTAGTCAATATTAAATGAATTCAAAAATACTATTGAAAACAAGCAATATATTATATTATTGTGTTCATATCAAATTGTCATCAAAATGACATATATATTGACCCTATATAATTATGTGTAAATTTTATAGAAAAATATTCTTGATGATACTTTCCACATATAATATTTCATGGAACTATACAGATTAATGCAAATAAAATCATTACTTAAAGTAGCGTTTCCAAATTCAGACATACCCATTTCCTATATAACTAAATAATACATTGAATTATCTCATAATAATGGAACTAAAATGAATAAAATGAAATAATATGTGTTGGAATAATAAATGGAAAATTTGATAAAAGTCTTCATTTCTAATAAATTAATTTATCTAAATAATAGCGTATATAAATAAAGGCTTCTTATAGTTCTTTTTTATTCCAAAAAATATATATGAAATTAAAAAACATCATCATCCCATATTATAATACTCTCCCTAAACCATTTTACATTATATTTTGAGACTCAAAAAAGATGAGTTATATATATTCATGGTCAAGAAGAAATATGAATGGACGTATAATAAAGGCATGCTCACTATTATATATCCATGCTTACATTTTACATAAAATAATCATTTATTATTATTATTCATTAAATTCTGTTATATATACTTGAAGAAAGATAAATGATAATTATTTTAATTAATAATATAATTATATTTAAAATATCTATATATATATTACATCATACTAGTATGATGTAATCCTTTCGTTCTTTTCTAAATCAAATCAATTATTCCAAACTGACTACAACTTTTATAGAGTATGAGAATATTATGAATATGTTTTATGAATATAAATACTATTTGAATAATTTAATACAATTATACTTTTGAAATATAATATAACTCTTCTTGGTAACCAGTAAAAAAGGGAAGGTATATTGGAAATCCCCAAACATTTATATTTGGGAATAGGTGCAGGCGAGTGGGGGATGTTTGTTCCCTAAACCAAAAAATATATATTATTTATTGATCAATATTATATTTTTTATTTTCTTACTATTTATCATATTATTATTATTATAAGTCATATTCATTAGTATTTAAATCCTGATATTTTTAATTGGACAAAATTATAATTTCTCATTTCACTTCCACAAATTAGTTATTTTTTAGGACATATTAGGCATGTAGGTAGATCATTATACAGTGATGGGATGATGTAAATTTTTCTAAATTTAAAAACATTATTTATAATAATATATTATTCATTTTCAATTAATAATTATTACAATATATTGATGATACATTTTTATTGTCATTATAAATAATTTTATGTTTTATGTTATTTATGTTCAATTCATCATGGATTTGAAAGAGGGTAATTCCACCCTTCTTAAATTGTTTATACCCATTGTATAATTTTCTATCAAATATTTTTTCAGAGGTGGGGTTTTTAGAGTATATCTGATTCCTTAGTGCATATATTGAAATAATTACCAAAAAACGTTATTTATTGACCACCATTTTTAAAAAATACATCTTTAATTAATATTAATTAAAAAAACTGTCACTATTTTTTAAAATTTATATAATTATATAAAATGATATATTTCATGTTTCTACTCCAAAATACTTGTATATGATTCATTAAACATGTTTTCAATGTTCAATAATGGTTACATAATACAATAAAGTTATTTTAAAGGATATATCTATATTTATAGTATTTTTATGAGGATTTAAAATCGTAAAGATTAACACATGTTTCATTTGTGTTTTATTACATGAATAGAACCTTCTAATGAAGTGTAATATTAAACATTAAAGCAATGTATTTCATCCTATTCACAATAGAATATCCATAAGTCAACATTGTAAATATTTTTTAAATATTTTGAGACACATAACAATGAATTAAAATATACTTATTATAAATTAAATGTATGTAATATATAAAAATATATATATTACTAATAATTAATAATTAATAAAATATGATAATGTTAAATATTCACTAAAAATTCTATAAATATATTAGATAAATTTTAGGAGATTTTATAGTATGATATAATATTTTATTGTATGCCAAATTTGAATAAATATATTAGGATAATTTGATTATTATATTAATTTTAATCATAAAATTATTTCTCCATTTTATTTAACTAAATCCGTGAATAAAATAATAAATTTAACTATCTTAAATTTTAATATTTTGTTTAATTATTGTTTCTACATATTTTATCTTGTTTTATAAATTACATCAACTTTGATATAAATTTTTCCTTATGGTTAATTAATTTTAATAAATCCGATTAACTTATACCTTTCCCGGACACTGTATTCAACTTATGAATCATTAATCACTAAATTAATTTTTTAATTTATTAATTAAAAAAATCATTCATGTGGTATATATATTGAAAAAATAGTTGACTATGTTAACAAAAAAAAATATAAAACTTATATTTAATGGTATATGTATATGAGTAAATGAAATTATACCACAAAAAATAATTACTATTGATATAATTATGATTACATTGTGTATAGTTCATTATATAAAGTGAAAATATCAGAATACTTTGATATGAGTTCCTTATGATTCAATTATATTAAGATTGTATTGAGGAATTTGGTGTACCACCCAGTAATTAACCACACAACTTATATCATCAAATTATAATTCATATATTCACAAAAAATGATAATATAAATATCCCTATGAATACTAAATGCATAAAATATATGTGTATTTTCTTTTTTTTATCCAATGAATTATTTGTAACTAATGTGTACACTATCATAGTTTAAAATATGGTGGAGCATGGATTATGTTGTCATAATTATGAAATGTGATAGATATTTTAGATATTTTTTATTTAAAATTTTTATAATTTATAATTGATTATGTAAATTTTAAATGAGTGTACTTATATTTTATTGTATACAAATGACGAAGAAACCCATGTGGGGAATTATTCTTTACAAATAACTCTGAATGAATCATATATTTGATCATTTTAAGAACCTCATGTAAAATATTTTGGTATTATATAATTCATACTTAATATTTATCATTACTATATAATAATTAATATTTTTTTACTCTGTCCTGGATCATCAAACCATTACATCATGGTTCTAAAAACATTGTTTATTACTAATAAACAATTGAAAATATATTCATTTTTTAATCTATTGTTATTTTAATATAAATTAATAGTTATATAATATACTAACTATTTGGATTTTCTAAATTACATTCACTGGTTTTATTTAAAAAACAATATTCATTTTTGGTTATTGTTAAAAGAATCAAAATATTGATCATGATTTTGAATCACCTAATGAAAATTCCATGTGTAGTTTATGATATTCATAATATCGATGTATATCAGTTCAGACATATATGTCAGAAAAAATTATTCCTTTTAAAACTGTTTTCACTATTACAAAGTGATTAATTTAAAAAATCTCTATTGACATCTTTCTTAAATGATGTGTTGACTACTATAGGTATGAAACCAAAAAATATCAAAACATATATAATTATATATACCTATTAATGAAAATTTTATCTATATATGTATATTTCAAATGAATATGTCTCATTCACAATGGCTGGTCAAATGATTATGTAATTTTCAAGTATAGTGGGGCAATTAATTTTCAATAGTACAATTAATGGCTGCATAAAAGAAAATATGATGTATTTTTTAAAATATATACGTAATGATTATATAATTATCATTTTATGTCTAAAAAATATCCATATTATTATTTAATTGTTCTTTTCATTGTGAATTTTCAATGTAAAATTAAATTCATATATTTTGGAATTACCTTCATATTTGATGTTATATAAATGTTTATAGTGACTTATTTAATTTTATGGATCACTCTGATATATATAAGACATTCCATATTACTAATTAATGTTATAAATAGTAATATTATGGAAAACTAATTTTTATATGGACATATATTTAGAATTCATAGTGATTGATATTGAAACAACTAATTTGATATACCACTGATTCCCTATTACTATTATAAACTCGACTTCAATGAAATGAATATTAATTAATGATGTTATATTTGATTTAATAATTAAATTCATTCTATTTATACTATATTACTTTAATATTTTTATTAGAAGAAATAATTTTATTCCTATTTAATCCATAGATGATTGTATTAGTTATTATTCATGGGATGATGTGGAAATTGTAAAATAATTAAAATTTCAATTATGATAATAATATATTTCCTTAAAAAATATATCATAGATTTATGATATCCATATAATTATATATATCTAAATAAAACAATTCAATAATTTTATGAATTAGTAAAAGACATAGTTCTCATTTATATGAAGATGTGAAATAAAATTTATAAAAAATTGAACAGTAACCATAACTTAGAAATTTAATAATAGTTAATTTATTTATGATAAAATTTCAATAAATAATTTCAAATAATGTATTTAGTATCGTTTTAGTAGAAAATAATTACCAAATAGAAGAATAATAACAACTATTTTAATGCTGCGTTATATTATTTAGATTTTGAAATCATAAATGCACTAATATAGGCGAGGGATGACAATAAAGGAAACCTATAATCGATTTAAAATTTTTAGGTTATTTTTATTCGTCATCATCACATAATATATCAGTAGATAATGAAAAAAATGATTTATATAACAATGTGTTATAATTATTGTGTGGAAAATTTTGTGATTATAATTAAAAACTAATTATTATAATCTAAATCATAAAGATTCGTCAAATATTTTATTAAATAATATATCAATTCGATGGAATGTCAACGAAATGTATTGAAATACTAAATCCTATAGAAGTTATGTGATATTTTATGTGGTTTTATTTTTTTTAAATGAATATATAATTCTTATAATGATGTTAAATGGGTAAATAAACTATTTCAATAATTTACCAATGGAAGTGATAATGACGATAACAAAATTTCACAATAAAATAATATAATAAAAATTTAATTTTTTTAAAAAAATTGAAAATATTCTTAATCATTATTGAAATATATTTTTTAAGGGAAAATATATGTAATTATACATTTAATAATTTTTTATATATAATCAATGTTCATTAATTACCAAAATGGATTATTTTTAGATACTTTGTTAATGGAAACATGTCTAAAAATGTTAATTTTTTATTCATAATAGTGTATTTTTATTCATCTTTCCCCCCAATTTGTTCATATACATAATCGATGTGTTTTTATTTTTCCATAACTTATATTTAATTTTATTTAAACTTATTTAGTTTTTAAATGTATACACATTTAATTACTTTTTATTAACAGTATTATAATTTTCAATCATTTGTTGGCATGTCCTCTAGTAAAATGTGTGATTTGTTTTTTTAAATTATGTAAAGTAAAAAAAATTCTGTATATGACAGTGATAGTATAATGCTCCATTTATTGATAAATAGGTTCATTGTAACATCACAACCTATGATCTATAAATTTTTTCCCGATCATGATAGTTACATGACCATACACAAACCTATTCTTATGCTAGATACTATAGTCTCAAATTGTGTGTCTAATAGATGTGTGATGGGGACACTATATGCTCTTTATCGGAGTAACACAATAGTTTCAATGAATAAAATAAACCAAATGATAGTAAAAATAACCATAATAATACGATAACCAATATTGAAGAACATTACATGATAATACTAATGCATTAATCCATGACCATAACAAAAATTTAAGATATTTAATTCCATATAAGTGACATGTTTTTAAATAAAACCAAATAATATAGACACACAGAAATATCCTAATGGAGGTCCCTACATGATTTTTTGTTCTTTCTTCTATTCCCCATACCAAATAATCCATCTAAATTAGTTTCCTTTCCCTTATCAAATCCTGAATAGAGGATGTTTATTTTGGTAACGAACATGCATACCAACTATGGTGTGAGAACAAATCATTAGGCCACCAGAAACACTGTATAAAAAATGTCAATTCAAAAATTGAATGTAGTTGTATAAAAATAAAATATAATAAAACCAGGAAATATTTTTCAAAATTAATTATTCATTAATTATGTACATGATTACTCTAGTTCAAGATAGAACATAAACCATTAATACAAGATTCGTCATGTGGCGTAGTCTGATCCTTATAACATAGAGAAACATAAGTCATTATATCATCTGAATCCGATAATCAATTAAATTAAATAACAAAAAAACTATACTAGGAACTCTAATCTAATGGTATTTTATTTTTTCTAGAACATAAAGCCTAGAACACCATGGGTATTTATAGAACCATTATGTGTCCCACACCTCAATGTTATCACATAGGTGTGTTTTTTGCATCAGTAATTGTCCTAGAGTCATTATTATCACATATGGGTAATTTGAGCATTACTCCACACCACACATTCTAATATAATTCAATTCCAAATATCACATCATCACATTTATCACATTTATCAAGGTTAATCGTCATTAACCATCTTATCATTTATTCACATCATCGTACAATATCTCAATTTATCAAAATAAAAATGGTTCATCACATTAATAAAATTGAATAATATAATCATTTCGGTATTAATCACCTTCTAAATACTTAATCATATATTTTATTATCCCTTCATATTAATGCTAAAAATCTCTTAATTCACCTTATTAATAAATTCACATCACATTTATCATCAAATATCAAAATACCGTGAATCGATTACATTATTAAATTCCAAAATGAAATTTCCAAAAATATAAATTGTAATTGAACAAATAAATATATGAAATCAATATCTTGAAGATGAAAATTTATAGTTATGAATCACACCTTGAGAGCATTGGAGTATTTTATCTATGCCATAATTCCCATAATTATATCAAAATTATATAATATTCAAAGGCATAGTAGATAATGGACCAAACTCGAAGTTTAATATAAAATTGGTTTGAAAATTTGAAATACTATATGAAAACTATTTGTAGTGATGGATAAATTAGTCTTCATCATTTATAAAGAGAGAATATATATATAGGAATCCAATCAGGGAAGAAAACAATAACCGGATAAGCAAAAATCTATTATATGGATCATTGATTCATGAAGAGTGGGATTTTTGGAAACATGGAACCCTATCAGATGCATCAGAATTCAGAGAAATAGTTTAGGTTTGAGTTAGGTTGTTTTGGGGTTAAAATCAAGGTTATGGTAATTTAATTAAAATTTTCCGAGGAATGAGACCCATGCATACTGTTTCCTGGGGTAAGGGCATATGATTTTCAAAAATGTGTGCTCTAGTTATGGAATCTTAATTAAGGTTAAAGGATTATAATAAGAGGGAAAGTTGTTTGATAATCGATTCTGAGATCATGGAAACCCAAACTTTTTTGTGGTTCATGTATTATGAGGGTTCCCACACGGATTGGCCAAACTGTGAACCATACATGCACCAATATAGCTCCAACCAATATTGAGAACACAAATTTCTATGTAATGACAAAAGGTTTTCCATAATTGTGTGCCAACCCTGCATATCCCTATGGGTTTATAAACATATTAAATTTAACACAAAACAACACCAAAGTAAACCATAACATATATTTACACAAAACATGGGTAAAATAGTGAGTGAATATGAGCAAGAGACTTCCCCAAATAATATAGGATGTAAAAATATGACCACCGTTAAAAACCTAACCATTAAAATTTTCTACAAAGCATCTCAATGATTATGAGGTAATAACATTGGGCCAGTATGCTAAGATATTTGCTTCATACTTCCACGTTTCATCATGAACATTACAGTGTTTCCATAATTGTCAATCTATTGCAACAGTCATTTACCAAACCATTTTCTCAATGTGATCCAAAAAATGAATCTGATGCTCTTTAAAGGACACATTATTCTATAGATCATCATCATTAACTTAAGCAACATGATAAGGGTTTGGTTGATATAGTTGAATATATGAAACATGAAAAAAGATTATTTAAAACACTATAAATGTTTGGATAATAAAACCAGTACACCACTAGCATAATCCTCTCCATAGCCTAAAAATGACCAATAAACCTGGGAGCTATATTTCCCATTAACCAAAATCTTATGGTGACCCCTTCTAGGTGACATCATATAGAAAACATGATAACCAACTATAAAATAATGATATCATTTATTTTAATCATCATAATACTTGTGCATACTCTGGTCTGTGGCTATATATTTTTGAATAAGATGAACTTCCTCCGACATCTCATGTATAAGACATTGTCCCAAAAACTCTAAATAATCTACCTCCATCCAATATAGTGGTGAGAAATATTACCTACTTTAAAAAGACTATAATAGTTCAATATGTGTATTATATTGATATTTATTTTTATAGGATAACTCAAAAGAAGTTATTTTATTCTCTTAAAACCAACCAAATTATAGGACGCATGCCTGTAGAATATCATCCAAAATTTGAAAAGTACATTATAAATTCCATTCATTCTTTTGGTAGAAATTAGTAATTAGAAATACATATATTTATATATATGTAGATCCATTTGTATGCATTTCTAGAATCCCAAAGTGAAATGTAATTGACCTGTTGAAACTATATTCCACTACACTCCATGCCGATATAATATCTCTTGAATGTAAAATTCTAGGAATTGATCCAATAAGAAGGTATCCCAAATATACATGAAATATGATATTTTCATCAGTCTATACCACATTATCCCATATAAAAGTTGTCTTTTGAGGATTCTTTGAGAAACTAACAACAAAATCCAAGGTAATTTCATCCCATCCTTATTCTGGAATGTGAATGGGATATATTAAACCACCATTTTTTTAATTATCGGCCATCACCTATTGATTCGTGTAGCATTATTTCATAAACCCTACCATCTATAATTTCATGCACAACTGCAAAAGACATTTGACATAGGTTATAGTTCATTTTGGCTATACCATGTTTGTTTGCCCACATCTTGGCATGAAGCTCATGCCTCAGATCCTCTCTCAAATTGAAATTCACAAAATTTCATGACTTCTCCCTTGGGTCCTATCCGTGACTTCCCCAAGCCTACCATCTATAGGCCAGGGGATGGCGACCAGCGCTAGAATAGGGTATCCAAAAAACAAGATGGAATTTCATTTAAACATGTACAAACCTGAAGACTAGTATTCAACAAGATGCAACCATGAAGTGAACTACAGTAGTAGATGTGTGTTGAAAGTAAAGGGGATGGAATACAATCCCAAATGAAAAGTATATAAAACTAAAAGAACAAAACTACACCTAGATAATTAACCAAGGATCCTGCCTGGAATGTAGGTACACATCACAAATAGTAGTCCCTACAACACATCACACCAAATGGTCCACCTCTGAGCACTGTCTAGTCCTGGCTTCCTCAGCCTCGATGCATGATTTCTGTCGTCTACAAAATACACAACAATGTGAGGTCATTTCCCATGTAGGGGTGAGTATAATGATAATCAGTAGGGACCTAAGATACTCATAGGTCTCCTAGAGTTTCAAAAAGTAAAAACCCCAAATCAAGTCCTCCAGGTCAAGCACGCAGAGATGGATATCCACTCTACTTAGGTATATTCTCACATATATACCTAAGATATAACGATATAGTCATTTCATGGATTAGGGAATAATTACACTATGATAATACCATGAAGGTGAAAGTACTACACAAGTAACACCAAAAATAAAGAAGTATCGCACAATTAACAGCACGAAGGAAACACCACGAAGTTCGAAGTACCACATAGGTAACACCACAAAGATTGAAGTACCACACTAGTTACACCAAAATGATAACACCATGAAGGTAACACCATGATAGTTACACCACAAAGGTATAAGTACCACAAAGGTAAAACCACAATGATAGAATTACCACACAGGTAACACCACAATGGTTGAAGTATCACATAGGTAACACCATGAAGATAACACCACGAAGGTATAAGTACAATTGAGGTAACACCACGAAGATAAAATCACTACACAGGTAACACCATGAAGATAACACTGCGAAGGTAAAATACTCATCTAACAAATAGGTATAATTTATGTAAAGAAGGACATATAATTTTTTGTAAAACTAGAACATCTTATTCTATAGAGAGGCTCTATTGGTGACCTTCACATGATCAAATTGTAGTGACCCACACATGATCACTAAGCACTGAGCCACACAGGATCTGACCCACACAAGATGGGAATGTGCTGACCCACACAGGATCACTTAGAGATGACCCACACAGGATCGATAGGTACTGACACACATAGGATCTCTATTCATTCTTCATGTCATATCCTTCCACGAGATTCCCCCACTAAGCACATTATATTCCGGGAGGATATGATCCTTATGCTATCATGCATACCTCAAATGTCACAAATTTCCATGAAAATGTATCCCAAATTACTGTCATTTAATAAGGGTTCCAAAGAAATAGACGGTGCATCAATCAGATACCTAGTCTGTAATCCATAGGCATTTTAGTTTTTAGGGCATAGTTGGATTAGAGTATGATCCAAACCATCCAAACACCAACATTAACCAAATGTCACATGGAATATCTCAAAAGGATATCCTAGTCTAATGTATTTTATCACTGCATACGGTTCTTCATTTTGTCACCATATGAGGGCGATATGTCGAATAAATTATCCCACAATAATAATATCATTATTATTGGGGGTTTTGTGAGGAAAATACAAAAATAAAAATTCTGTATTCAACATAATACATGGATAGACCATCTTAATGACATGACCATGTTTCCACTAACGAAAAGTTAATCGGAAATTGCACCCATGAGTTATGGTGGTTCAAATATTTAATAATAATATTAAATATATTATTTGATAATTTTTTTGGGTACCGAATAAGAAATCGTGAAAAAGACATCTGGTATTGGACTCAGAATATCTATCTCAGAGTCAGGGTCACACTATCAAAGAGGGTTCGTCAAAGCTATCCCACACAGAGAAGTTGCATCAAAAAATGTGTCTTATCCTCAAAAGTAATAATAAAAATATTTTATTATTAGTATTAATTACTTATTTAATTACATTTAAATAACTAAAAAATCAATCCATTCTTGGATCACCTTGGTGTACTCCAGAAACAATCACTATCAATTACTTATTTTTGTTTAATTATTTTAAAAATATTGTATTTTAGTTTTTCTCTCTCCAATATCCCCTTCTTCATTCACAATTTTCCTTCTTCCTCACTGTCAGACCGTCGCAGCCACCTTCAACTTCCTGAGCCTCAATGCCTCTATACTGCCTCACTGCCTAAAAAATACCTCCTAGATATCCTCCTTTATTGCATGTCACACCACCAACCCCGCATAGAGTCGCTCCCTAATCACAAATGAAAAATCACACATCCTCGTCTCCCCTTCCATGGGACACCACATATTTGTTCAAATCTGGAGAACATTGGCAACCACTGATTTGCGATCCTCAAGTCAATATCTCAACGTCCGTATTACACACTCCAGAGAAAAATCTGTTTTTAGCGTGCTTAATTATTAGGTAATGAAGAATAAACGATGAATGGAATAGAATGGATCATGGTCTATGTTCGGATCGATGGCCTTTTTTTTGGGAATCATTGATGATAATCAACAACAAGAGGAATTAAAAAATAGTTATTTATCCTACATAAAATTAATCCCCATGCCTTGTAAATATGTTGGAGAATGTTCGTAATTGAAGGTGGGTCAGTGTTCGTCGTTCCCACAACAAGCTTCCTACGACGCTGCTCGAACGACGATCATCAGTTCTCGATGGTAAGATCCATTCTTCGTCAAGAGCCTCAAGATCCTGCTCCTCCTTTCGCAAACTAAAACAAACTCCCAACCCCAATTAAGAGTTAATATAACCCTTTTTTAAGAGCTGATTCTTTTATTTAGAATTATTGAATCCTATTAATAAAGGTTATTAGTGGTTACACATTTTGTGTGACTGGAAAATTAATGCCATGAAATTAAATTCCCGACTAAATTCTTGTGGTCCCCGCCATAAAAAATTTAACAGAGAGGCGGGAGAGTAATTAAATTAAAATATATTTATTTTATTTAATCATCTATGAAAAACGAAAAAAATCAACTCCTTTTCTCGACCCACTACAGTTAACATTAAACCATTATTAATCGAATTCTGGTACATCAAGTTCAATGGTGCCCTCAGATTCCAATTCTGAGAACCAGTTCAAAAGATAGAAAATTCCACCAACACGATTATTGAACATACATTAAAAAAGTTCTATAAATTGTTAATATTCTCCCTCGACACACGCCGGTTGAGGATAGGCTCTTTCTAAGGAAAACACGCCCCAACAAAACTCAATGGTACTCTTATATTTTTAATCCGAGTAACTATTTATATGATATGGATTTTAAGAATAAAATAATTTTTTCTTAATTATTTTATTTCCGAAAAAATTATACCTTTAATATTAGGCCCGCCCTAGCCAATGTTAGTATCTTCCTAAAGAAAACATACCATCATGAGCTCATTGGTGGTATCATATTTTTAATATGATTCAAAATTTATATGTTATAAAAAATTGAAAAATAATATAACTTTATTTAATTATTTTACTTACTGTTATTCCATTTTGGGTTTTCTCACTGGAGGCCTACACCGAATAAACAAAAGTCATGCCTTGGGTAAACCTACCATCTTGAACTCAACCATGGCCTCTGATTTTTAATTAGATAACCTTTTATGATTTATTCAACTGTTCCAGAAAACTTCTTAAAAATTATAATTAATGATTAAAAAAACTTATATGAATCATTCTAGGGACTCTTGGCATCGAAATCATGCTTTTTTTGATTTCGCGGTCTCGAAATAATTATATATAGTTAAAAGAATTATATTGAAAGTATGGGACGTCACATACTCTCCACATTAAGGTTGTATGTACCCAAAATCCCAAACAATTGGAAATTAAACAAATGAGGGTATTGAGTATGAATCTGAGTCTCCCACGCCCAGGGGCTCTCATGGAGGTTCTCAGGCTGCCACCAAACTCACACCAAAGAGATCGATTTTCCACGAAGTACTTGGTACTGCCTATCCTCTATCTCCACTAGGAACTGTTTAAATGTTACCCCATCATTAATGTCTAACTCTCCCTAGTCAAAAACATGTGATAGATCAAGCACACAACACCTCCACTACGACACATGGAAAAAATTATTCACCTGGGGAATCTATGGGGGAAGAGATAAATGGTACACTCTCTCACCCACTCTGCTGGGAATCTAGAATGTTCCAAAGAACCTCAAAGATTTCTTGTCTACCCAAAAAAACCTCTGCAATCCTCATCGGGGTGAGACCGGATTGATGTCAAGGACTCCCTCCTTGAAGTCTAAGGGTCTCTGTCTCCTGTCAACATAAGACTATGGCAAGTTCAATGCAGACATCACTTGCAGATAGAGGAGGCATCATGATACAAACTATACCACTACTTCCTTCATCCCTGGGCAATAGTAATGACGCCATAGGTCCTGGTACATCGTCACCATTCCAGTATTTATTAAAGGGGATGAATGAATCTCCCTCAACACCTCATCCCAATGCGTCACTGGCACCATTGTGCATCCTTTGAAGAGGACGAAGTGCTCCCCACATTCAAAAAATTGTTTAGTAGACCATTAAGATGATATTTGAGCATGTCATGCTTTTCGTTCAACATCCCAAGTTGTGCCTCCCAAACTAACTGATGAATTGGGGAGTGACATTCATATTCTAGCAGTAAGATGCACTATATTTTTCTACGGTGGATATACATAGTGCATTAGATTCTATGAAGCCTCACTCTAATGTTATAGAATAGACCTCCTGCTAAGTGTGTACACTTCCACATTCCACTTCCTAGGTGTACAAACTGTAAGAATGGTATAGAGTAAGAGGTTTCCAACCTCTGATACCAATTGTAGGATCGAAATATGATATGAGATGCTCAATATACAAGAGGGGGGTGAATTGTATACTTTAAAAATTCCTTTGGAACCTTTAAAGTTAGTTATGAACAACTAAAGTTTCCTTAAGAAAAGGAAAGGACTAAGTTTAACAAAGTTAAACTAAGTAGATTCACAACACCTCTAACACCGAACTAAACTTGGAAAGAGATTCCAAAAATAGATTCCGGAAATATGGTTCCGGAAATTGAAACTTAACAAAAGTTACAATATGAGATTCTACCTTAAAGCGTATAGAATCTAAATGAAACAGAGTAAGTAAGGAAGTATAAGAAAGTTATACTTTCCTTAAGATAAAAATTGCAGCGGAATAAAGACAAGTAGTAAAACTACTAGTAACAAGATAATAGTCTTTTAACCCAAAGAGAAGGGTATCCAACAACCTTGGATAAAGGTCCCTTGATTTATACTTTCAAGCAAGTCTGTCTTACCCACACCAGGGTAAGCCCTCGATACGAAGATCGGAGTCTCTGTCTTGCTATCCCCGCAAGCCCTCAACTTCAAGGTATTTGGCAACCTCTGTCTTCCTCAGCAAGGAAGTCCTCGATCTTTAAGGTAGTCGGCAACCTCTGTCTTTCTCAGCAAGAAAGCCCTCGATCTTTAAGGTAGTCGGCACCTCTGTCTTCCTATCCCCGGAAGCCCTCGAATGTAATCACCAACATTCGGAGTCGCACGAAGCATTGAGAGTTAATAAGAGACTCTCTCTCTAGAAATCACTTCAACAGCATGTAAGCACTTTTTCAGCAAATCAACCCCGAGCTCTTTCAAATGAGCTCCTATTTATAGGTAAGGTCGGCTCCTTCTCCAATGGTCATATTTCCCTTAAAGTTCGGAGGGACCTGTACACGTGTCACTTAGACAACGGTTAGTTTTATAACAAAATGGACGACATCGTTTTATAACAAAACAAGTGTAACAGAAAGTACGACATCGTTTTAAACTCTAACATAAAAGTTCGGAATAGAAATTTCGGAGTGAAAGTTCGGAGTGAATAAATTCAGAGTGTATAAAACAATGATAATCAGATTCTGTTTAATAGGTGAATTCGGAATGAGAATTCGGAATAGGAATTCGGAATAGGAATTCGTCATCAGAAATCGTAATGAGAATTCGTCATTAGAATTCGTAATGAGAATTCATCATCAGAATTAGTAATGAGAATTTATCATCAGAATTCCTAATGAGATTTCATCATCAGAATTCGTAATGAGATTTAATCATCAGAATTCGTAATGAGAAATCGTCATCAGAATTCGTAATGAGATTTCATCATCAGAATTCGTAATGAGAAATCGTCATCAGGATTCGTAATGAGAATTCTTTATCAGAATTCGTAATGAGAATTCGGAATGGGATTTCTTCATTAGAATTCGTAATGAGAATTCTTTATTGGAATTCGTATCCTGAATCTGGAATAGAACTAAGTCAGAATTCATATCCGGAATTCGGAATGAAACTTCCTTATAGTTCTTGTCCAGAACCGAATCCTAAAAACAGAATACTTTTATATCAAAGTTTTTATGATTCCGAGAAAGTGAATCCGAATTTCATACTTAAGAAAAATATTAATGAAAATAAGATAAGGATAAATTTTTCTTATAAAAGCGATTTTCCTTAAGAAAGAATTTTTCCTTATAAAAGCGATTTTCCTTAAGAAAGCATTTTTCCTTACAAAAGCGATTTTCCTTAAAGATAAGGTGTTTGTGATTTTCAAAACAAGAAGGAATGGAAAAGTCATAAGGAAAACCTTATTGACTCAACAATCTCCCCCTTTTTGGAAAGCACAAACATCCTTACGAAAAAGCTATTCTAAGAAGAAAGAAACATATTAAAGCTTATCTCCCTTGGTTTAAGAATATAGATGAATACGACTAACTCCCCCTTAGGCTTTGAGTCTCTAAGGATCGTATTCATATTTCCGGAGTGATTTTTCTTTTAAGAAAAACTCCCCCTTAAACAAACTCTTATTAGAGTTCTATCTCCTTGGGTATTTTTCTTTCTCCCCCTTTGATAAGCACTTATTAGATTTCCTCTTTTTCTTAAGGATCTTTTCCTTCTCCCCCTTTGTGATTTTCAAAAAGAATTGGAGGGAATGGAAAAAATAACAAAGTACCTGAAAAGAATAGTAACGACAGCAATAGAAACAACAAGCACAATTTTCATTATATTTGAAATGTCAGCAACAAAAACAGATTACAACAAAAAGATCGGATTGGTCATTTCGGATCTTTCTCCTTCGACATGAGCCCCTTGAGAATTGTCTTGATCTTCTTGAGATCCTTATGATCTTCCTCTGCTTGCTTTTCTAAGGCAACTATTCTTGCTGACTGAGCTTGAATGATTTATTCCTGAGCCTTCAACTTTTCTTCCTGAGCTTCCATTTTCTCTTCCTGAGACTTTAACCTTTCTAGAAAATTGATCCGATGATCCCTTTAAAATTTCCAACTTTGATTAACAGAGTTGAGCTTTCCATTCAGATCTCTTACTTCCTGACTCTGAATGTTCTTTTCCTTTGTCAATTTCTCATCGAATGAGGCAGTCATCTCATGAAACTTCTTGTCCTCGGTTTGAAATGCATCCTTAACATTCTCCTGAAACTCATCCAGCAACCTCATCTCTTCCACAATCTTCTTCGACCAGCTAGTCATCCTTTTGCACGATCTTTTATGTGCTTCGTAACCAATAAAGAAATTTTTGAACTGGGCTTCTATCTCAACACATTTATCCATAACCATGGATACGGAGTCGGTTTTCTGATTCATTGTATGTTGGAGCATCTGGCACCGAGAGTCAATACTGGAGAAGGTCGGAATTGTTCCCACCAACTTCTTCAAGGACTGTACAACAAAATCGTGCCCCAACGATGATGACTCCGAATCAGAAATATTGCTAGGAGAATTTTCTTCTTCAATAAGCTCCAATTTCCTCTTAGAAGAGCTACCAGCTTCCTTCCTCAAAATTTTTTCTGAACTCGGGGTATCAGCAAGAATTTGCTTTCCCTTTTGTTTTTCCGGAATTGAAACCTGTTCCGGAGATCTGTTCTCACTATCAGAGACTTGAACAATTTTATCTTCCTCATCAGCAACTTGTTGAACATTGGCTTCCACATTTCCCATCTGAGCAGCATCAAGAAAAATATGTTCTTGACAAGTAACTTCTTCTTCTCCCTTTTCTTCTTCCATTGCAGGAGTAGCAAGTTTTGAAGATTGAGCTTCAGATGTTCGGAGCAACAGGTGTTCCGATGGAGTTCCCTTATATTCATCTACTTGTTTGAGCACATCTCCTGTCTCACCACTTCCTTCAGCCGCTTCTTCAACCTCTTCCACTTGCTCTACTTCCTCAGTAGGAACAGCCTCTTCCGGAGTTACAAGATTTCTTCCTGGAGTCTCAGGTAGAGATTCCAGAGAAAAAGATCTCGGAACGGGAATGGTTGCTGAAACCATTTCATTAAACTTTAACAACGCTTTCACAGCCTCAGCTTCTGACAACTTCTTCTTCAGCTTCTTTTCCTTGGCTTGCTTCTCAAGCTCATCAGCAGCCTTTTCTTTCAGAGCTTTAGCCTCTGCAGGATCCAATCCGAACTGCAGATCTCCTTCCTTCCTCTTCTCCTTGTCAGCTCTCCACTTCGCTGCAACCTCATCAGTATATGTCTTCTTCTTCTTAGGCTTAGGAGGTGCGGAATGGACTTCCTTAGACTTGGGTTCCTCAGTCTCACTTACCACTTCTTCCTGCTTCCTCTTCCTTACCGGCTTTGATGATTCCGGATCAGCCACTTTCGGAGTCACTTCTGCTTGAGGCGGTAGATCAATGAATTTCCCTGACTCCTTGTTAAAAGCTATATTCATCCTTTTAACAGTTGCATCACTGAGCAACATGATCTTGCAAACTTTCGGCTTAGAACTACAAGCAACCTTGAAGGATTCTAGGCACCGAACTATCAGCTTCGACAATATTGCCGGGTACATCACTATCTGAGCTCTTAGATTCCCCTTCTTCAAATTATCAATGTTGAGTAGAATATGCTTCATCAGGTTGAACATTCTTAGATTTATCAGAAAATCCAAGATGTATATCTCACTCTTCTTCAAGCTGTCCTTGTCTCCTTTTCTCGGTACGATAAGCCCTTGCACCCATAACTCCAGAATCCGGAAGTTTGTAGAAAGAGTTGCAATTTTCAGAGCCTTATCATCATCTAATCCGAGAATTTCTAAGGCTTTCTCCTTGTTGAAACTACCCAAGGAGTCTGGCAGAACGTGCGAGATAAACTCAGCTTCCCCTTCATAACTCAGCCCTACCAAGCTTGCAGCCTTGGTGTAAGATAGCTTATATGTCTTTCCATACGATTTGAAGGAAAACTTCTCTCTATTATCTTCCACGAAGAAAGAAACTGTCTCATAAAACTCGACAAGCATGTCAGATTAGACTTCATCTTGGTTGCCGGTTTTTGATATCGCAACATCCTCCCAGCCATTCAGCTTGATATTCTTTGATATAATAGAATCATAATTGCTGAAGAAATTCGGATGAACTAACCGCTCTCTGTAGACTAACCACTGAGAAATGGGCTTAGTTGAAGACATCTCTTGAGAAGCTAACTCTGCAGACATTCGGATCTGAATTCTCTGAGAAGTTCGGAACTGAGAAGACTGAAGTTCGGAATGGCCTTAAATCAGAGAGTCAGAGCTTCAGCACGCAAAAGCTTGAAATCGATGTGGGACGAGAAAATAGGGTCCCCTTTATATAGGCATTGGGATGACGGTTCAACTTCCTCGGTTGATCTGACGGTTTAGAATGATCTGAGATCAGATCTAACGGTTGGAAGCTTGAATCCGATCTTTTTGAGGTTTTATTAAAGTAAAGATTTAAGAAATTCAAAAACCAAAAAAACAAACTATAAGAAATTGCCAGGAAGTAAAATATGATTACGAAAACTTCAGTAAGGAAATCATACCTTTCGGATTAGCTTAGGAAAGTTATTCGTAATGGGTAATATAAAGATGACTACGAAAAACTCAATACGAAAAACTAAATATGAAAACCTTAATACGAAAAAGTCAATACGAAAGACTCAATATGAAAAGGTAAACACGAAAAGTCAATACGAAAGACTCAGTACGAAAATTCCGTTATGAAAATACCAGTACGAAAGTTTTCCATTCCGGAAATTTTCAATACGAATACTTCTATTCCAGAAATATTCTGTGCGAAAATATCCTTTCTGGAAAATTGTTGTTCCGGAAATTCCATTCCGGAAATGTTCGTTCCGAAAAGTTTGAAAACAAAATTTTGAAAAACTTTGTTAAAAAAACAAACAAATTTACTCCCCCTATGAAAAGGAGTTTATTACTGTAAGGAGATTTTTCAACAGAAAGTTAATTGAGGAAGATTACCTTACAGTTATCATTCCTAACTTCTGTTTAATATATTCAAATCTATCAGAAGGTAAAGATTTTGTGAAAATATCAGCAAGTTGTTCTTGCGTTCCGATAAACTGAAGAATAATGTCTCCTTTAAGTGTGTGATCCCTAAGAAAGTGATGCCTAATATCTATGTGTTTTGCACGGGAGTGATGTGCAGGGTTTTTACTTAGGGCAATGGCACTTGTGTTATCACAGAAAATTTGAGTTTTAGTAAAACTCAAGCCATAGTCTGTGAGTGTGTGTTGCATCCACAACACTTGTGCACAACAACTTCCAGCTGCTACATATTCAGCTTCAGCAGTGGAGAGTGCAACAGCATGTTGCTTCTTGCATGACCAAGAAACTAATGAATCTCCTAAGAAATGACAAGTTCCGGATGTACTTTTCCTATCCATTCTACATCCCCCAAAGTCAGCATCAGAAAAGCTTTTTAGAACAAAATCATTTCCAGAAGTATAAAATAATCCTAGATCCATGGTTCCCTTAAGGTAGCGAAAAATTCTTTTTACTGCCTTTAAGTGAGATTCCTTAGGATTGGATTGATATCTTGCACATAAGCATACAGAAAACATTAAGTCTGGTCGACTAGCTGTTAAGTAAAGTAAACTTCCAATCATACCTCTAAAAGATGTTTGATCTACTGGTTTCCCAGCTTCATCAAGATCTAAAGAGTTTGAGGTACCAATGGGAGTACTTATACTCTTAGTGTTGTCATAACCATACTTTTTAAGAAGATCTTTAATATAATTATGTTGGGATATGTAGGTTCCTTCTGGTTTTTGAGAAATTTGAAAACCAAGGAAAAATGTTAACTCACCCATCATACTCATTTCAAACTCAGATTTCATTAGACTAGCAAAATAGTCGGTCAAAGATTGCTGAGTTGAACCAAATATAATGTCATCAACATAAATTTGAACAATCAAAACATTTTTCTTATCTTTCTTTATAAAAAGGGTTGGATCTGCATTTCCCTTAACATAGTTATTTTGAAGCAAAAATCCAGTAAGTCTATCATACCATGCTCGTGGGGCTTGTTTAAGGCCATACAAAGCTTTGGTAAGTCTAAAAACATGATCAGGATGTTTTGTATCTTCAAAGCCAGGAGGTTGTTCAACAAAAACTTCCTCTTGAACATAACCGTTAAGAAAAGCACATTTCACATCCATTTGAAATAGTTTGAAATTAAAGAATGCTGCAAAGGCAAGTAGAATACGGATAGATTCAAGTCTAGCTACTGGAGCATAGGTTTCTTCATAGTCTATTCCTTCTTGCTGATTATAGCCTTTAGCAACAATCTAGCTTTATTTCTAACAATGACTCCATTTTCATCACATTTATTTCTGAAAACCCATTTTACTCCAATAACAGAAGTTTCCTTAGGTCTTTCATCCAAGGTCCAGACTTTATTCCTTTCGAATTCATTTAGTTCATCTTGCATTGCTTTGATCCAATCATCATCACCTAAAGCTTCATCAGTGCTTTTAGGCTCTAATTGGGAATGAAATGCTAGATGTTCTACTTCATTTCTTAAGGAACTTCTAGTCCTTACAGGTTGATTTACATCGCCAATGATACTATCACTGGGATGATTCTTAAGAAACACCTGATTTGGGTTTTGTAAAACCTGTTCATCAACATAAGGTAGAAAGTCTTTTGGGGTAAATGTTTCAGAATTATATTCTAGAACAATTTCCTTATCAGAAGGTTCTTCTATCAACGGTTGATAATCAGTTTTTGAAAACACATCCGAAGATGTAGGTTGGGAGGTTTTAAAAACAAAAGGATCTGATTTATTAAATTTTACATGTACTGTTTCCTCAACAGTACAAGTATCTTTATTAAAAACTCTATATGCCTTAGAGGTTGTGGAATATCCTAAGAAAATTCCTTCATCAGATTTTGGTGCGAATTTATGTAAGTTATCTTTAGTATTCAAAATGAATACTTTGCAACCAAAAACCTTGAAGTAGGAAAGTCTTGGTTTTCTACCATTCCATAACTCATAAGGAGTTTTATTAAGAAAAGGTCTAATCAAAACTCGATTTATAGTATAACAAGTAGTACTTACAGCTTCAGCCCAGAAATGTCTAGCAATAGAATATTCACTCAACATGGTTCTAGTTATCTCTTGAAGAATTCTATTTCTTCTTTCAACTACACCATTCTGTTGAGGAGTTCTAGGTGCTGAAAAGTTGTGAGTAATACCTTTCTTACTACAAAAAGTTTCAAAATCAGAATTTTGAAATTCTCCTCCATGATCACTATGAATAGTTTTCAATGGAAGGTTTTTCTCATTTTTAACTTGGGCTCTAAAACTTTTGAAATAAGAAAAAGCTTCAGATTTCCTTGCTAGAAAATAGACCCAAGTAAATCTAGTGTAATCATCAACAAGAACAAACACATAGTATTTGCCTCCAATGCTTCCAGTTTGTGTTGGTCCAAAAAGATCCATGTGCACTAACTGTAATGCATCGGTTGTTGAGACTTCACCGATTGACTTAAAACTAGATTTATGTTGCTTTCCATATTGACAAGGATCAAAAACTTTAGAAGAATCAAATCTAAGCTCCGGTAGATCCTTAACAAGTTTCTTCTTAGAGAGTTTACATAGATTCCTAAGATTACAGTGTCCTAATCTTCTATGCCATAACCAAGAGTGATCTTCCATTGCACTTAGGCAAGGTAAATCTTGGCTTATTAGGTCTTCTAAGTTTAAGGTGTAAACATTCTCTTGCCTATTGGCTGAGAGAATAAATTCTTCCTTGGAATTGTGAACTAAGCATTTATCATTCCTAAAATTCACAAGGTAACCTTCATCACATAACTGACTTATGCTAATGAGGTTGTGCTTAAGACCTTTAACAAAAAGAACATTTGAAATCAAAGTTTTACCTAAAAGAACAATATTACCAATACCAACAATCTCTCCCTTAGCATTGTCTCCGAAAGTTACCTTTACTCCTTTCGTTTTGATCATCTTTTCAAAAAAGCTTTTGTTACCAGTCATATGCCGGGAACATCCACTATCCATGTACCAAATATTGTTGCTGGAACTTTCTATATTTTCCTGAAATTAAGAACAAAGTTAGATTTTCGGAATCCAAACTTGTTTGGATCCGAGATTTCCGGATAATAAAATTTTTGGTATCCACATTTTTTTAGAAAAGTAAGCTTTATGAAAACCTAAGGATTGGGTTTTGTTTAAGGAACAACTTCTTGCCCAGTGACCACCACATTGACACTTAGTGCAAAATGGGGCACTTTGAGGAACAAAATAATTGTTGCTGAAAACAGGTTTTTCTTGGGTATAACCAAATCCGGATTTATTTCTTAAAGGTCGTATTTGAGAATACATCTTATCAAAATTTTCCTTACCATGGGTAAAGTTTGATAAACACTTCTTTAAGGAAAAAATTTCGGACGTGAGTTTTACAACCAAGTTTTTATCCTCAAAATCATTAGTTTTTGAACTAGAGTTAGGCTCGAAAACATTTTTATTAGAAATTACTTTTTCTAATTCTTTAGCAAGTTTGTTCTTCTCCGAACTTACTTCCTCAAGATTTTTTGAAATATTTTCAAAATCAGCATTTTTCTTATCAAGATCTTTAGAAAGATCTGATATCTCTTTAGTAAGAATAGAATTCCTAGAATTTGCCTTATCAAGTTTCTTGTTGAGTTTGGAATTCTCAATCTCAAGAAGTTCAGCAAACCTAGAGACTTCTTCATAAGTAGGTAAAGTATTTTCCTCATCAGAAGATGATTCTTCATCAGAAGAGTTATAATACTTACTATCATTAGGATTTAAAGAAACATTGGTCAATGATTCAGCATTTCGTACCTTAGCCATGAGACAATGATTATCAATAGGTAATCTGGCTATAAGACCAAGATTCTTCTGTCCTGAAGATTCATATTCAGAAGATTCATCTGAAGAGTCACCACCACTGGCACTCCAGGTGTCATTAGCTTTCAGAACTTTCTTAGCTTTGGCTTTGTAATACTTCTTCCTGTTCTTTTCTGAATGTCTTTCCTTCCTTTCTTTCTTTCTGAGCATAGGGCAATCAGGTCTAATATGTCCAGCTCTTTTACATTCATAACAAGTTACTTCTCCATCTTTCTTATCTTTCCTATCCTTTTTCTTATACTTGGATTGAAAGTTTCTTTGCCCAGCTATCTTGTTCATCCTTCAAGAAAGATTGGCTAATTCATTTTCTGAAACTTCACTCTCACTAGATTCAGATTGGAAAATGACTTTCTTCGATTTGGATCTGGTTACTCTCTCAGGAGTCTTAGCTTTCATCTGATTTGAAGTTGTAGTAAAAGCAACTGTTCCATTTCCATTCTTCTTCTTGATGTTGTCAGCATCTCTCTTCATTCTTGTCTCATGTTGTAGAAGAGTTCCAAATAATTCATCAAGAGTAATTTGAGTAACCTTCCTGTTCTCATCTATAGCTGTTCTCTTGGATTCCCACTCATTGGGCATAATATCAATTATCTTGTCCACAAGAGCTTCATCATCTAAACCTTTCTCTCCCATAGATTGTAGACTGTTGACAATTGTCATAAATCTTTGTTGAACTTTACAAATAGGTTCTCCATAAGGAAAATTGAAGCCATGATATTCAGCTCTAAGCATAGCTCTTCTAGTCTCAATCACCATAGAAGTCCCAAAGTGTGTAACCTCTAACTTCTTCCATATACAGTTAGCTGCTTCACAAGAAGAAATTTGGCTATATATATTTCTAGTCATTGAACACAGTAAAGTATTGCGTACCTTATAATTGAGTTGATATTCTTGCTTTTCCTGGTTAGTAAAGGTTCTGACTTCCTTGTCAGGAATTTTATAGTCACCAGTAAGCATGACAAAGTTATCTACTCCAGTATTGATAACAAAAATCTTCATACGATCTCTCCAGTATTCATAATCATTACCATTAAAGATATGTGGTCTTGTAGGATTCAAATTGTCAATAGATCCAACATTCATTCCTGCCATACTAAAAATAACTTTGCACACAAACTAGTTAGTAGCAAAAGTTCGTAATCAAAATGTTCAGAATGAGAAAAGTTCAGAATGGATAATCCGGAATGACAAAGTTCGGAATGAAAAAATGAGCAAGAAAAACTTGTATGTGAGTACAAGTATTTCAGTAACCTTGGCTCTGATACCAAATGTAAGAATGGTATAGAGTAAGAGGTTTCCAACCTCTGATACCAATTGTAGGATCGAAATATGATATGAGATGCTCAATATACAAGAGGGGGGGTGAATTGTATACTTTAAAAATTCCTTTGGAACCTTTAAAGTTAGTTATGAACAACTAAAGTTTCCTTAAGAAAAGGAAAGGACTAAGTTTAACAAAGTTAAACTAAGTAGATTCACAACACCTCTAACACCGAACTAAACTTGGAAAGAGATTCCAAAAATAGATTCCGGAAATATGGTTCCGGAAATTGAAACTTAACAAAAGTTACAATATGGGATTCTACCTTAAAGCGTATAGAATCTAAATGAAACAGAGTAAGTAAGGAAGTATAAGAAAGTTATACTTTCCTTAAGATACAAATTGCAGCGGAATAAAGACAAGTAGTAAAACTACTAGTAACAAGATAATAGTCTTTTAACCCAAAGAGAAGGGTATCCAACAACCTTGGATAAAGGTCCCTTGATTTATACTTTCAAGCAAGTCTGTCTTACCCACACCAGGGTAAGCCCTCGATACAAAGATCAGAGTCTCTGTCTTGCTATCCCCGCAAGCCCTCAACTTCAAGGTAGTTGGAAACCTCTGTCTTCCTCAGCAAGGAAGTCCTCGATCTTTAAGGTAGTCGGCAACCTCTGTCTTTCTCAGCAAGAAAGCCCTCGATCTTTAAGGTAGTCGGCACCTCTGTCTTCCTATCCCCGGAAGCCCTCGAATGTAATCACCAACATTCGGAGTCGCACGAAGCGTTGAGAGTTAATAAGAGACTCTCTCTCTAGAAATCACTTCAATAGCATGTAAGCACTTTTTCAGCAAATCAACCCCGAGCTCTTTCAAATGAGCTCCTATTTATAGGTAAGGTCGGCTCCTTCTCCAACGGTCATATTTCCCTTAAAGTTCGGAGGGACCTGTACACGTGTCACTTAGACAACGGTTAGTTTTATAACAAAATGGACGACATCGTTTTATAACAAAACAAGTGTAACAGAAAGTACGACATCGTTTTAAACTCTAACATAAAAGTTCGGAATAGAAATTTCGGAGTGAAAGTTCGGAGTGAATAAATTCAGAGTGTATAAAACAATGATAATTAGATTCTGTTTAATAGGTGAATTCGGAATGAGAATTCGGAATAGGAATTCGGAATAGGAATTCGTCATCAGAAATCGTAATGTGAATTCGTCATTAGAATTCGTAATGAGAATTCATCATCAGAATTAGTAATGAGAATTTATCATCAGAATTCGTAATGAGATTTCATCATCAGAATTCGTAATGATATTTCATCATCAGAATTCGTAATGAGAAATCGTCATCAGAATTCGTAATGAGATTTCATCATCAGAATTCGTAATGAGAAATCGTCATCAGAATTCGTAATGAGAATTCTTTATCAGAATTCGTAATGAGAATTCGGAATGGGATTTCTTCATTAGAATTCGTAATGAGAATTCTTCATTGGAATTCGTATCCTGAATCTGGAATAGAACTAAGTCAGAATTCATATCCGGAATTCGGAATGAAACTTCCTTATAGTTCTTGTCCAGAACCGAATCCTAAAAACAGAATACTTTTATATCAAAGTTTTTATGATTCCGAGAAAGTGAATCCGAATTTCATACTTAAGAAAAATATTAATGAAAATAAGATAAGGATAAATTTTTCTTATAAAAGCGATTTTCCTTAAGAAAGCATTTTTCCTTATAAAAGCGATTTTCCTTAAGAAAGCATTTTTCCTTACAAAAGCGATTTTCCTTAAAGATAAGGTGTTTGTGATTTTCAAAACAAGAAGGAATGGAAAAGTCATAAGGAAAACCTTATTGACTCAACACAAACTATCACAGGATTATATCCCTCTATGAACTCTATCCACCATTGCTATTTCATCACCTGAAATCTCAGCTGAAACTCCTCTATCCATAGGAAAGGCTCCCCCTTCATTATCAAATATGTCAAGGTTGTTGTTACCCTGGGGATGTCTAGATCAAAACTATCGTAGTACCAAGACAATGCAGAAGTACCTCTCCCTTAGGGGAGGTAATCCTGGAAACATCTTTTGAAAATATGTCCCCACACTCTGCCACTCCTGTTTAGAACTGAAAACTCCAAACACCTACTACCACGAGGGCAAGGCTGGTTGACTCGAGAGGGATCAGTTTCACCCTCATATGCATGAGTTTATCATGTTCAACCATGGATTAATTTTTCACTACCCAAGGTAAACTCCATTCCAACATTATAGTTAAAACACATGTTTTTTTCTGAATACAGTCAATTTGAGTATAAACTGTGGATGTCCAGTCCATACCCAAACTAACTTCATAAGGCATTGAGGCTTCCACCAAGTGGTTCAAACCAAAAGTCTTGACTCAAGGGTCTAATTACACCATCCAAAAAGGATTGATTATCTAGTATCCTCCCAAATTTATCTCTAGATGTATGGGTCATGTTAACGATATTTCCAAGAACTCTAGGTCTTGAACAAGATTCATGGAACAAAGGAACGATTAGTTCTTATGTCTATTAATAAGACATCTAGAAGTAGACACAAACCACACCTCTAATAATTCATGAAGCCCTTGGGAAACACTCCTTGTCCACAAGGAGCCACTTCTTTCCCCTATCCTCCATCTCCATTTCCATGGTTGGGACCTCATTGGGGTTGTGGTTATAACCTGTCAAAATGTGTACCACCTCATTCTGCTCTCCTAGACCATCTTCAACATCTTCTGCCCTATAGATTCATCAGTCCCTATTAGTTCCTATTTCTGAAACATTTTACACTCCCAGGTCTCTGATACTGGCATTAATTTCCAGTTTTCACACTACTATCATTCACAGGATTTATTCGCTCATCCAAAGAACAGTCAACCACAAAGGTTCTCTATAGCACCCAAACATACGTATGAATGTATAGTTGAATAGTGAAGGCTTGGATGTCCCTAAACATGCCTATATTAGAGGTCCAAGCTCTAAAGCACATACCATACTGTATTCATCGAGTACCTTGAATGGTTGGTACACCTCGATGAATACTCATCTACCAACATGTCATCCTTCCGAAGCTGTAGAAGCTCAACGGAACTCTTATCCATTTGTGATTTATTGAAAGAAACCTCATTCATTGAGTAAGGTTCTCAAGCTTTTCCATAGAAATGTCACCTATTAGAAATATTAGGGAATAGTAAACCCTTTCATTGTCCTACTAAGCCATGTAGAAGGCTCTCAACGAGGACCACCATCTGATCGAATGGTTCCATGGCTAGATGGAAACTCGGCCACCTCCTCAAGCCAGTACTTAGCCTCCTAAGAGTCTGGCTCACCTCGGATCTTACGTGGTATCTGGTACTGGAACATGTTTAATGAACTAATACTACATGTTTCTTCTATTAGTACCGCAAGTTGTAACTACTGGCCAATGGGTTGTGATTTAGATGAAAAATTATCTGAAGGTACGATCTCGGTCAACAGTCCATGTATCCAAGCCTTATCACCAAGTGGACCATCCACTTGGACACATACTATTTTGAGACTAGCAGCTAGGATTACCATCTAATCTGTTAGTGCCTCAACTAGGTGAAAAACTCTTGCCACAACCTCCAGCCAGTCCTCAACTACCTGGGGATCTTTCTCACCTCAAAACCTCATAGGCCTCTGCTGCTAGAACTCATGCAACAAACTCAGTTGGTTTTAACCATCTACAATTGTAGGTGGTGGTAACTAGTTCCCAATGAGTGGTGGTGTTGCTGGTACACCACCTAAAGGTGCCAACATAGTATGAGGGCCCTACACCAGATCCTCGTCGATCGGTGGGCCGTCATCGTGTATTCTCTCAGGAATCCTATTTAGATGTCTATATGGAGGCTTCCTGATAAGTAACAGGTGAACCATGGTAATTAAGTTATACCTGGTGAGGTGAATAAAAAGAAACAAAAGGAAAACATTTCCAGAACACATGAAATCAGTGTTTTTGTGCACCGAGTCGAAAATCATAATTCGAGGACCTGGTGGATGGATATATTGGTGATCACGCCAACACAAGATTCCCAAAACGGATAACCACACTCAAAACACATAACATTATTGATCCATTGAAATGATCATAGACTAAGTTCTTCGGTAGAACTGACTCTTCTAATACCACATTGTCATGAACCGTCCCTCAAGGCCAGTGCTGTGACATCCCATTCCCACCTTCCATAGTCCAGGGGTTGGCCTCTAGCTCTAGAAAATTGTTTCCATAAAATGGTAAAGAATTGCCTATAAACCTGTACAATCACACAGACTAGTACACAACTAGATGCATCCACTAAGTAAACATTACCAGTAAAACTATGTTGAAAGTAAAGGGGCCAAAATTCTAAACCAATTGGAAGGTACAAATACAAACTAAATGTACAAAATATCCCCTAGACAAACCATCGGGGATCCTACATTAATGGTAGGTATATATCATGAACAGTATTCCCTACATCACGTCATAGTAAATGGTCCCACTCTGAGAACCGTCCATTCCTAGCTCCCTCATCCTTAATCAAGGATGTATGTTGTCTGCACAAGACACAAAAATGTGATGGTGTAGCCTTGGCAGTGGTGAGTATAACAATACTCAGTAGGGATCCTGAGACCCCCATTGGTCTCCCAGAGTTCCACAAAGGAAAAACCACAATGTAAGTCCTCCATATCAAGGACAAAGAAATAAAAATCAATTATACATAGGTATATTCCCTTACAAATACATATGTTATCATGACATTCTTATCTGATAAATGATGGAAGAATACCCCAAATGTTACACCAGAAAGGTGGAAGTACCCCACATGTTACACCATGATGATAGAAGTACCACACATGTAACACCAAGAAGGAAATACCACAAGGTTAGAAGTATAGCATAGGTAATACCATTGAGATAACACCACGAAGGTAGAAGTACCACATAGGTTACACCACAAATATTGTCGTACAACACATGTAACAACATGAAGATAACACCAAGAAGGTAACTCCATGGAGTTTACACCACGAATGTATAAGTAACTCATAGAGAACACCATGATGATAGATGTACCACATATGTAACACCATGGATATAACACCACAATCGTAGAAGTACCACAAAGGTAACACCATGATGATAAACGCCACGAGGGTAGAAGTACAACACATGAAACATTACAAAGATAGATGTACCACACAATTAATACCATGAAGATAACACTATGAAGGTAAAACTATCAACTCAAAAATAAGTATGAGTAAAGGACATAAGTACAAATAATTTGTCATAAAAATAGATCATCATATTCAGTTGAGTGGCTCTACTATTGACACACAGAGGATTAGTATTCACTGTCCCACAGAGGATCACTGAGCGATGACTGACACAAGATCTGACCCACCGAGGATCTGTATACGCTGACCCACATAGGATCTCTGAGTGCATAACCATACAATATCAATAGTTTCTTACCCACACAAGATCTATATTCATTCTTGAAATCACATCTAGCCACGAGATTCCCTCACTAATAACGTTTGATTCCAGGAGGATCCACTCCTAAAGATATAGTTCATACCCCAAACTCAATGAAGTTCCACGAATAAGTATCCCAAATGATGGTCATTTCATAATGGTTTTAACGTAATGCAACACACATGATCACTAATCATTATTTTAACATTATTATATTTTAGTTTTTTATCTATCCAATCTCCACTTCTTCATTCTTAATTTTCCTTCATCCGCACGGCCTGACCACCACCACCACCTCCGGCTACCCAATCCACGGTGCCTCCAGACTACCGCACCATCTGGGCATTGCATCCCGGCTATCCTCCGCTGTTGTACGTCGCACCGTCTACCACACCCGATGCAGCACCCTAAACACACGATAGAAATTACACTGCCACATCACCCATTCCATGGGCTAACACATTATCATTCTAAGCCCAATAAAAGTGAAGATGGTAGATTCATGATCCTCGGGTCGAGATCTTTGCATCTATATATCGTTCTCATTGAAAAATTAGTTTTATAGCACACAATATTATTTGGCGACGGACAATGAACGAAGATGAAAATTGAAAGGATCGAGGTATATGTGTAGATTGATGGCCAGATTTGTTTGGACATCATCGTTGAGATTCAATAACAAGAGGAATTAACAAATTTATATTTTTCATTCTTCAAATTAAACCCCCTACCTCGTAAATCCATTGGATTACATTCAAGATTGAAGCTGGGTCGGTGTTATTCATTCCCAGAACAACCTTCCAACGACGCTACTCGAACAACGATATTTATTTCTCGATTATAAGATATGTTCTTCATCAAGTGCCCCAATATCATGTTCCTCCTTTAGCCAAATGAAAAAACACCCAAACCTAAGGAAGAGTTAATATAACTCTTAGTTTAAGATGTGATTCATTTATTTAGAATTAATTAAAGGGGTTAGTGGATACAGATTATACTATACCGATCATTTAATTCCAAGCATTTAAATTCCTAGACACCCTTTTTGAATCCTACCACCAAAAATTAAAAGGAGATGTGTGAGGATATTAAAAATAAAATATATTAATTTTATTTAATCCTCCTCAAAAAATGAAAAAATCTACTTATTCTCTCGACCCAATTTGGTAGAAGTTAAACCTCTATTAAACGAATCTTGGTGCAGCGAGTTCAACAGAACCCTCAAGTTTCCATTCTAAGCACTGGTTCAAAAGTTAGAAAATGATGCATGCGTGTTTATTGAACGTACCTTAAAAAGTTCATTAATTTATTAACATTCACCCTTGACCCATTCCGGTCGAGGTTAGGCTCTACCTATGGGAAACACGCCCCCACGAATCCAATGGTACTCTCAGATTTGTAATTTTCAATACAATTTAGATGTTATGGATGTGAACAATAAAATAATTGTTATATATTTATTTTATTTATGTCCAAAAACTAACTCCAATTGTTTCCCTACACTGGCACATGTTAGTCTCTTCCTAACTGAAGAATACCCTCATGAGATCAATGGTGGTCTCTAATTTTTAATCTGAGTCACCATTCATGAGTTATAATTATTCAAAAAATAAAATAACTTTATTTTATTATTTTATTTATGGTTATGCCATTTTCGGGATCTCTCATAGGAGGCATGCACCAACTATAAGTAATGAGTACCTAGGGTAAACCCGCCATCATGAATGCAACAGTTCCCTCAGAATTCTGATTCGGACAACCATTTAAGAGTTATTAAACTTTTTTGGATAACTACATTCACACACTAATTATATCTAAAAAATGTTCGGTGAATATTTCCGGGCACTCCGGGCCATGGAATCACGCGCTATCAAATTTACTAGTCTCTACATAATTCCATATAATTCAAAAAAATAATAAAATTCCAGTACATTACACAAAACTTGAATACTAACATATATGAACAATTTCTTGTCAATTTTATAATATTAAGGTGAGTCCCCATACTCGATAATTCTCTTAAGGAAAAAAAATAAAAAAACTCAATCTTTCTCACCTTATGAAGTATCTAATTTGTATAATCCACATATAATGCGATGTGGTCCATCATTTCTTGGCCCTAAAAACCCATAATAATCATCTCTTCTAGCCGATTCATCAACATCCGCTTAGAATATGACCCCTAAATAGCATGAAAATTTATATTATTTATAAAAGTGTCATAAACCCTAGTTCCCTTATTATATGTATATGCTATCTCAAAATGAAATTATTTCATATGATCCAATCACCACCAAAATCAGATATACAAATATTATTATGAAAGGAAATACCTTATGATATTTTTGTTAGTACAAAATGTATACTTTTCACCTAATAGATTTTTCTTCAAACACTTCCAATAATAAACCAGTTCCTCTAACATGAGTTCATGAATATGGTAGATACTTTTGTGTTTCTTTCCTTTCCAAGACCCATATGATACAACATGCTCTCCATAAATCAACAATACTCCATGAACTATCTCTGATTCATCACAAAACATTGTATACTCCTCACTAAGAACCAGTATGATTAAAATTGGTGAAGCTGTCAAATTCATCATTATCTCCATGAAAGTATTCTCACATTATCTAGACCATTCAAAAATAACTAAATTCTTGGTCAATTAATAATGATGTGATTCCAATCGGAAAAATTACAAGATGAACATCAAATACTAGCCCTCAAAACCCAAAAAATATATGAATTTTAGTAAAATTCTTGCGATACTCCCAAAAAACCACTTATAAATCATTCTATGGGTCAACTAACACACATCCTAATGAGATTATGTGACGCAAAAATGTATCATATCAATCCATATTTGACACATAAATCACATGGAGTGTAGTCGATGATCTCTTAGTGTACTCAAGAAGTTGTCTAGATGCCGGGATTGATTTTCATGAATCCTGCAGTACACCAACAGTTCATACAGAAAACAAACACTATGTAATCTAGGCATAATTGGATGATTTGGTTTTCCAAGGCCATAATCATAGGAAAATCACTCTCCATCTCAAATGCCAGCATAGAAGACAAATATGGGAAATACATACTTATAAATATTATATTCGGTATATCCAAAGGTAACAATATTAAATGATTATAACCAAGCATCGATTTATTCTTAGAGAACACATAATGTTATATCATATTGTCCAATATATCATCAACCGGTTGAAATATATATTTGTTCATGTATTTTATTCGGTTCAACATTTAGTAATCTAGACATAAAAAAATTGCACCTTAATAATTCTTATAAAATATTTACGGGGACCCCAAGGAGATTTGTTTGGATGTAATAATCCATTTCCCATTAATTATTCATGATGAGTCATGAATCCTTGAATCTATATTTTTTCCATTCTGTAAGGTGGAATGGAAACCAACACAATTTTGGGAATGATCTCAATCAAAACATGACATGCCTCTTAGTTGGAAGCCGTGAGATGTCCTAAATAATGATATCCTATAAATAGTATGCTATATGTGGAAGATGGTTGGTCATACGTATACAAGAGTTAGAGGAAAAACAACAACCAAATCTATGGATTTCAGTAAAATTATTGTGATACTCCCAAAAACCACAAAAAACATTCAATGGGTCAACTGACACAAATCCAAAAGGATATTATGTAACCCAAAAATGTATATGACCAATCCATAATTAAAACTTAAATAAAATAAAGTTTAGTTAATGATCTCTTAGTGTACTCATGAACTGGTCATGATGTCGGGAATGGTTTTCTGGATTCTTAGAGTAGACAAAGTGTTCAACCAAAAATCAACTAGGAAGTAATCCAGGAATGATTGGATGATTTGGTTGGTCTAGGCCATAATCACATAAGAATCATTATCCATGTCTAGCATCAACATAGAAAACAAATATAGGAGTTACCTACTTCTGAATACTCTATGTGGTATATCATATGTCAAAATCTCAAATGATGATACCCATATATCGATTTATTCTAGATGAAAACAAAATCTTCTCACAGATTGTCAAATAGATTATCAACTTGTTAAAAAGTATATCAGTTTATCTAGGTCATCTGGTTCAATGTTTGGTAATTGATGCATAAAAACATGGTTCCATAATCCTTCATAGAAAATAATTATGGGGAACCCAAGGAGATTTTTTTTGGATGGATAAATCCATTATCCATCAATTCTTCATGGTGAGTCTTGAAACCTTGAACCACTATTGATTAAATTTTTTAATGTGGAATGTAAAATAGCACGGTTTCAGGAATTATCTCAATCAAAACATGACATCCGTCTCAGATGGAAGCCCTAAGATGTCCTAAATAATTCTTTATGATGAGTTTTGAATAATGAATATGTCATCGAAATAAATGTTATTTGAAAAACACATACATTTGTATTCCCTTAATTGAACTTGATTTCACCTCTTATAATATCATTTAATGAATGCAATTAATTTATAATATAATGATATTTATTTTTATTATATCATATATGATCGTCTTATATCATTTTTTACTCGTTTGTTAATAATATTTTTTTATTACCCTTTATTGAACTATTATCTACATTATATTTTTATTCATGATTTATCATTCAGGACTTAGTTCATGTGCATTGGATATAGATAAATAATATTCCAAAATGATATTAAGGTCACAGATATCACATATATTCATTACATATATATATATTATAACTATTATTGAAAGGTGAATATTGAAAATGAATCGCATCCCATCATGCAGATGGTAGGTCATACATACCCAATAATGAAGATATAATTCCCTTCATGTTGAATGTGTAAGGAAGTTGATGGTATATTAAATTTTCAAAAATAAAAAAATTCATACTTTTCATAGGTATATATTATTTCCATCCTTATATATATCCATGTAAGTTGGATATGAAAAAAAATTACACACCGAGGTGGAGATAGTATGTTATACATACAGAGATGTTGTGATATCATTTTTTGTAGGTTGGATAATTGGTGGAATAAGGTTTTACATCAATAATAATTTCATCTCACAATGTAGTTAATAATGTATTTATTACATTGTCATGGAAATAAAATTTGAATTGGAATTTGATGATGAAATACACATCATAGTAAGAGTAAAGATGATTACCTCTTATTTAGTGGACTTACTATAGATATATTTTTAATGGAAATAGGAATGGCCTTTTGTAACTAAACGAATCACCAGAACATGAAAACATATTTTTTAAAGAGAAATGGATATAGTTTTGATGAGATAAAACGATCAATGTGGTGAAATTAAATTAATGAATTATTTACCATTTGTAATTGAGGTTAGTAGAACCCGTTTAAATCATCAAAATATTATATTGGAATAAATTGTTATTATATTCCAATACAACCAAAATGGAATGGATTAGAATATACAATGACACGCGATTATAAAATTATCATCCAATATTTTTTTTCATGTTATACTTTGACATTAAAATATCATTTTCATTGACTTATGTTTAGATATTTTAATTTTAATTATCACAACAATTTATTTTTTAATAAATGGTGAAATTTTTAAAATATAAAATTTTAATTGGACTTTAAATGGATAATTAAATAATTTTTGGATTAAATAATAATATTTTTTAATTTCATTTTTATTTATAAATAATATTATAAAATTTCACTATTTTTTATTTATACATTATTAATAATATTGATCTTAAGCTAAACAAGGCAGTAAGATATCTTCTAACAAAAAAAATTTATAACACCCATAATCTATAATAATAAAATAAAAAACTCATGTATCGCCTTAATTAATATAAATTTTATGTATTCTAATATGTTTAATATAATTTATTTTATTTTTTTGATAATAAAATAATTACATCATCAGCATCATATAAATATTTAAGGTATTTATTTATTTATAAAAAATAAAAATTAAATTCAATAATGTAGAAAAATATTTTCTGACAAAAAGTAAATATATAAGAATATATTTTTTGAATTAATAAATACTAATAATAATATTTATATTAAAATATGAATGTGACCACTTTGTACTTTCTATAATAAAATATTATAAATATAAAAACATGTTCTATATAGTTCAGAAATCAAAAATATATTTATATCTAATAAATAATCTTATTAATGTTAAAAATAAAGATTTATTAATTAACAAAATAACATTTTCCAATTGTAAATACAATATATATATATAATAAAATTTGTGATATTCATTAATTTAAATAATATAAAAATATGTTCTCAGGGACTAGTTTTCAAAAAATAACTCGAATTAGATCCTTATATGTTAATGGTAGACATTAAATCTTATAATAAAATTTTGGGAAATGTTAGGGAAATATTATAATCATTAACATTATATTTATACCATAAATTATCATATTTTCTACTTAACCAATGTAAAAAAACTACCAATGTGACTATTCCTATTCGCCTAAAATTAATATATGAAATTTATTAAATATGGACATTATGATGAAAAATATGGATTTAGTTTTTACTAATTCATAATAAATAAGTGGTAGATATATTTTAAAAATAAAATAATAAAACCCAACTAAAAACATTTTTCTTAAAAATGGATTTTGATGCCCAAAATTTCACTTATAGAAAAAGGAGGAATAATGATTATTGAAATGAAATGGAATAAATTATATATATATTGGTTTTATTATTTCTATTGAAACCAAATTCAAATAATAAATATTATTTAAATATATTTAAATTGACTATTTTATTAAATATGGTGTTTTCATTATTCACTACAAAATAATTATTATCATAAAAATTAATAAAATTCTCCATTATCTATTTTGTAAATTCCACTTTTGAATAATAACATAATTTTTTTGAATAATATTTATAAAAATGTCAAAATATAATTTTAAAACCATTTCACCATTAAAAGGTAATATAAAAGCCTTTAGAAAATTGTAACCTTTTATGTATGAAAATGGATTTACTAATAACATGTGCCTATAAAATTCCTTTTGGATAAATGTAAAAATATTTTATTGAATAACATTTTTAATATGGTTAATGTTATTATTTTTATCCAATTCTATTGGCTAGGTACTAACTATCATAAATAAATAATAATATTTAGTCATTTTTGACACTCTATATTCTATGTAATGTATGATATAAACCAAAAAATTAAAAGTGGCGTACATGAAATTTATTGGGTTTTAAATTCTCCACAAATCATTGAAACATTTTACACACAATATAATATTATGATTGGTAAATATGTATTTTTCATTTTATAACACCATAATGGAAATCCCACAACCTCAATAAGGTTAATAAAAAATCATATTAAATGGAGGGAAATGACAAAGTGATGGTCACTACCAAACTTGGTTTTCTTATATTATAACAATTGGGGGAAGTCAATACATGGCCATGGAAAATAAATCTACCCATCAATTATTGAAGGAGAGTAATATAGTACATGTCCATTATAATGTTAACCATCACAAAATTTTAAATTTGTTATTGGTTAAATGATATGTAATTTAAAAATATAAATAGTATAAATATAATTTTTTTCATCCAAATTAATTTTCATAGTGGAAAGGGATTATTTTTCGATAAAGATTTAATCCTGATAAAATAATCATGAATTTTTTTTTTCAATTTCATAATAGTAATATTAATATTTGTTAGTGCTTCAGCACATAAACATGTTATTTTTAAATGAAAATAAGGATATTTACGATAAATATATCATACCTATATAACTTTTGTCAAACAATCCTTATGCCATTCCTTCACCATTAAAATATTTACCAAAATAAAAATGGTTATCCTATGTTATCAAATATCATTTTATAACATCAATAAATAATATCCAAAGATCATATTAATGAATTTCATAAGTAGTTTCCTCAAGAATCATTAAAAAGACATTTTTTTTAATTTTGGGTCTAAACATATAGAATAAAGATCACTAAATCTATAAAATCATCATAACATAATATTACCAAAATAATGTATATGTTGTTGTCACATATTAAATACATGTATACCTCAAACTACATTAATCATTTTTGAAACATCTATGTGTCAATGATAAAAATATCAGGTTGGTGAATATATTCTCTACTTCCCAAAATCAAATAATCCATGAATTACATAAACCATCAGATCACTAGCCACCTTCATGGTAACTGATACTATGGCATAAAAATATGTTTATTATTATCTCAATATCATGATTCGATTTTGGGTTATCTTCCCCATATATTGTTTTACTAATGATCAAATCACAACAAAATCACCTTTTTAGGTTACTTGTTTTATTAATCACATGATTTAAAATCATTAAAGTAGATTAAATAAAATAAAAACTCTATATTTCACAATATTTTTATATCCAAAACAATATTGATAAAATAATAAAAAATAATTTTTGAATCTATGCACATGTATATTAATCATTCTTACTTATCTAAGATAGTAGTATAAGATTGACCAAAATACATTCCTTTAATTCAGAAGAATTTGATTCACGTGGTGTACCATATCCTTTTATTAGAACCATTTAACATTAGAATCTATTTTCTTAACCTTTAAATCATATGCACGTTGAAATTTCTATCCACATTTGTTTCAAAATTCCATTACATTTAATCATTTTTCATTGTGTTTTCTTCCACAGTTATCAGATGTGGGATATTATATCTTTCTATTATTTCCATTATCTATATTTCTCAATGAAATAATCTTATTATAGACATTCCCTTGAAATCCATAATAGTTTTATAATTAATTGTTAATTTCATTGTAAAATTTCAATAAATCCTATTATAATGACAATGTTTGGGAGAGTAGTTCCCATCAAAATAATGTCAAATGTCCCAAAAACATCCTCCATTATCATTTGATAATGTTCATTTTGTGAGGTTTTTATTTCTTATATTATGTTTAATTTCTACCTATAATGATACACAATATTAGATCATATCATCAGAAAAAAATGTAAAATCTAAACACTAGTGAAGTACTTAACAAAAAATGAAAATTTTATGCGTATATAATCTCATAAACATGTTTTGTTAGTGATGTAATTGTATTGTTATCCCCAATGAAAATATTATGGATATTTTATCTAATTTATTAATTCCAAAATATAGTTAACATATTTTATACAAAATGTAATATGATACCTACTATAAAGACCCCGACCCGAGTATCCTAAATCTAGTGCCTTACTTAATTACAATGGAATAAGATACAAATAATCTCATCATGATGGACAAAATATTTTTTTTTCTTGGTTAACTTTATAAATTTTTGAAATTTATATAAAATTTTAAACAAAAAATATGAAGTTTAATTTTATTGAGAACACCATTCTTCCCCTTAGTGTAACCATTGATATTAATCATGATGAAATTATTTTATTCAAGGTAAAATATATATATAATTTGGTGATCTAAAATTCCTATTATGGGTTTGTTACAATGGATGCCAACTTGAATCCTTATTTTTTATCATTATGGAAGGGTAAATAAGTGAAAAAAAATTCCAATAAATAAAATGAGAATGAAAATGAATCCATAGATTTCATCGTAGTGAAAATCATTAGGATAATAATATCTAAATTATAAATTAAGTAAATGATTAATTGTTGGAAATAGTGTATCTTGAACAAGAACCATTATACCATTAGGAAATTTCTCTATATGATTTAAATCATTGTTTAGATACCCATCAAAAAATTCATGGAAACAAATGTGAATGGTTTGTTTCTAAAGGAATACAACACAGGAGACTACTAATGAATTGAAGGGATTGTATTTAATAGTCCATAACCAATAGTTATTTCAATAAAAAGTATCCAAACTATGCCAAAAAAATATAATGAATACCTCATCTATCAAATTATTAATTACAAAAATATCCTCAAAACAAGGTGACCCCTACCACATGGAATATTCCCCCGTAAAATTATATAATTATCAAATGAAATATTTAATAACATGATGATAAAAAGATTAATGATATGATATATCAATAGAGAATTACACCCCCAAATATTTATATGTGCTAGATAGGGAATATCCCACAGAAATAAATGTGAGAAGATAAACATTTACCGTGTGATTTAAATTAAATAAACGTTATTTAACCTCGTTTAAAAATATTTTAGGATATTTATTAATTTAAAATAGAACTATATTTGCATTTACAATAGCATATATGAAGAAAATATATTGTTTCATTTTTCATTGGATGATAATATTTAATTATTACTGATTTTATGTTGTTAAATGCTACATTTATCTACTCTTGTTTAGGTAAGTACGTCCTGTGTATTGTGCATAATATTTTGTTACATTGACCATAGAAATATGTTAATGTCATATATATCATATTTATTCATTATATAAATATTATGTACAATAAATCTAGATTGGTGAATATCGAAAATGAACTGTATCACATCATTGAGATGATATGCCATAGGTACACATAAGAAACGATATTAATACATTAATGGTGAATGGGTATAGAAGTGTATGGTATATATATGATCTTTTAATTCATGAATATGGCATCATACAATTTTATTACATAAATTCTCATTACATTTTACAAATAGATGATCTTAAAAGTCTATTGTCCGGGAAAAAAGGAACATAAACCATGAAAACAAAAACATTATATTATCATCATTGAAAGAATATTAAAATTTTTTTCCTAAGTAAAACAACTACATCTCATATTAAAGAGACATGCATCAAAGGTATGGGAGAGTAGAAGGCCTTGTATGGAAACCAACTGAAACACTTTACATGTGAACATGATCGATAACAATTAGAAAATGGGGATTAATAGGAATATCATAATAATAACTTGAAACATAAAATGAAATTGTGGGAAAACATATAACATAAAAATTAATAATTATATCAGCATTGTCCATCCCCAGGGATTCATAAAAATTACAAGGGTTATTCTTGAATGTATTATAAAACATGTCATCTTAGAGATTAATTCATTACTCAATGCATTAGAGACCTATCATGGACCACCCTTAATATGTATTTATTTTCATGTGATACAAATATATTATAATAAAACAATTCATAATAAAACCAAATAGAATAAAATAAATTTTTTTCAAATCATTGTCATGGCGTTTTAAAAAGTGATTAAAAACATGTTCATTTTATCATTCAAAACCTACAGGAAGGGAATGAGTGTTTTTTGTATGTAAATTCCAGAAAAATATATATAATTTTTATTCCTAGGTGAATAAACCTAGAAATGAAATATTTTTTGGGTTACACATAATGAAAATAAGTTAATTTATTGAGAAAATAAAGAGAGATGTTTTGAGATGGATAATCTACAGCATCACAACTATATAATGTGGTTTTAGAAAACATTAAAAAGAGATGGGGATAAGGTAACCCACTAATAAATAACTCATACTAATATACTAGAACATAATAAAATGTAAATAAGATAATGGTATGGATATTTTAATGACATGACACAAGAAAAGAAAACGTGAAAAAAAAGAAAAGAAGTGATTTCTTTTATGAAAATTCAGCAGCCTAATAGTGTCACATAAAAATTTAGAAAATGAATTGATGAGATTAAAAATGGTATCCCATCATATGGAAATTTATATGAGAGTATGATAAATACATAATATCATTCTATGACATATTAATATGTAAATTCAAATACATAACATGAATGATCTTTTGAGTAAAATATGAGTGTGAAAGATTCCCTTACCAAGAAGAGTAATGTCTAAAACTCAATGGTTGGGACGAAGAGGGATTTAGGGAACCATAAGGGGACTAAATGGGAGGTAAAAAACCATATATTCATTTATTAGAAATTTTTAATGATTTAAATGAAGGAATGGGTTGGTATTTATAGGCAATGTTATGGAATATTTGATTAATTTCTAAGGGATATCTCATTAGTGGTATTTGAATAAAAATAGTCTTGGTTGTGGTATATATTGATGTTATTGGCTTAATGGGACAGCTCATATCATATCATACTGTACATAATTCATCCTGAACTATTACATCATTAATTTATAATTAATGATTTCCTTAAACACATTGAAACTCATATATGTATTTTTACTATTCATAGAAAATAAAAAAAAATATAAAAAACTCATGAATTCACCCTAACCTAATATCGATGTTCTAAATTCAAAAATAAACACCATTTTTTTAAATAAATTATTATCTACAGAAAATTTATTTTTTATATAAAAACACTATTTACCCAAGAAATAAATATACTTATCTAATATTTTATAAAATAGTTACTAACTTATGTGATTATATCACATTACCATTAAAAATGCCTATATTTTATAAATACTTTATAAAGTAATGTTACTATTACATTGATCAAATTACTATTCATAAGGGTAATATTACAATTCATAATTTACAATTCACTAAAAATTATGTTGATCTTTTCTGAATCTATATTTTTACTAATCACATCTATAGGAGCCCATTTTTGGAAAATCATTTGACATTATTAATAATTTAAAGAATAAGAAATTATTTTAAAATTCATTTTTCTAATATACATCAATAATATGGATCTTTTAAAAATTCATCAAATGTTATATTGATATTTTAAATTCACAAATATTACCATAATTAGAAATAAAAATTTTATTTATAATTTAGGACTTCACAATGTAACTATGTTCTCATTATATAGCCTATTATAACACCTGCATAATAAATAAGATTAAGGTGTGAAATGCTAATAGAATCCTTTGGTGGCTCAGAAAATATTTCCCAAGTGGTGATTTCTATCCGTTTGAAAACCTCCCTTAATTGATTCTGTTCAAGATTAATGTGTGGGAGTTTGGTAGGGTCTTGGTCCTAATCAATTCCTAGTGATTCTACCTCCATCCCATGCTCTAACAGATAGACATCGTACGGAATGAGTCTATTGGATGAGGCTATAAACACATATCTCTATATTAATTTTCCATGAAAATTTTTATTGATAATCAAATAAGGAAAAAATTAAGATTATAATTTCCAATGGTCATATTGACCAACATTCATATAAAATTTGAATCTCAATGGTATCGTTTTAATTATACATAACTTCATTAATAAAAAGATATAGTTTTGTTGAGTATAAAATAAAATAACACACAAATTATGAAAATAAATATTATTAAACTGTTCATGATGTTTTATTTTTCCCCCTTATGAAATTTTTTCACCAAAATTTTATCTCCCACCATCAGAAGAGAAAATGTGTGGGAACATCTGTCTCATTGAATCCTTTGGCTCACACGTGGATTCTTCAGATTTTTTGGTCCTCCAACACACCTTGATAAGGTGGGTAGTATTATTGTGTAGAACCTTTTCTCTACAATCCATGATCGCCATCGACTACTCCTCATAAGAGAGGTAATGTTCCAGTTGTACCACCTCTTTATATAGTTCATGTGAAGGGTTCAGTATGTAACTCCTCAAAAGGGGTACGTGGGAGACATCGTGAAGTTTTTTTTGATTTGGATGAAGTTCATGCCGATAGGCCACTACCTCTATGAAATCATTGATTTCAAAGTGAATAATATACCTAGGGTGGAGCATCCCTTTTCCCCCAACTGCATGACTATCATACAAGGTAAGATTTTAAGAAAGAATTTTTCTATAAAATCAATCTCAAAGTCCCTTTATCAGTTGTCCTCATAGTCCTTTTTCTGACTCTGAGTAGCATTAATGTGTTTCTAGATGGCACAATCATTTTCTATCATCTATTTCACAAGATTAGGACCAAGAAGCATTCTCCCACTAGATTCATCCAATCATGTAGGAGTTATACATCCCTTTCCATATAGAGCTTAATAGGGTTCCATTTTAATAGTCGAGAGGAATATATTTTTGTACGATAACTAAACTAATGGGATATGTTTATCCCATCAACACTTAAATTCAATTGATCATGTTCTAAGAATGTGTTCGAATGTTTGAATAGTTCATTATGATTGGCCATTTTTTTATGGATGATAGGCTGTAATGAAATTCAAACTAATACTTTGAGATGATGAAGACATATTTTGAATTTTGATGTGGACATTTGATCATAATCAGATATGATAGAATGAGAAAATCTATGCATCCTTACCAATTCTTCTACATAAATCATCGAATTTTGATAATGGATCAATCATCCTAAATCAAGATAAAATGGACATTAATGGTGAAATGGTCCACAATAACCCATATCACGTTGTTTCTTTAGATTTTCTTGAGTGACCAGTGAAAATTTACGTAGTGAAATTTCCCACTTCCATGCTGGTATGGGTAGCGGTTTTAATACCCCTTTATAAATTTGTCTACTTGCATTCACTTTTGGACATACCAGGAACCTTATAGTGTAGTACGTAATCTTTGTATTCATATTATACCATCAATAATGATCACCCAGGTCCCTATACATTTTAATTCATCCAGGATGTATAGAGAAATTAGAGCTATGATTTTCTTCCATTAGCTCTATCTTTATTTTTGTAATTGATGGAACACATAGTCTTGTAAACAATTTCAGTACACCTTCTTGATCAATATTGATCTCTGGAAAATTCCCATCCTCCATAGCCTCTAAATTATTCTTTAATAAATGATATTATTTTTAATATTTCATCATCTTCTCTAGTAATGATTGATGAGTAATAATTTGGGATAGGGATGAGGATATACCTTATATTATAATTCATATTTACACCTTTACTTTTTCATTGATCAATGGATCTCTTTGAATCATTAACATGGACATATCAACTAGGACATTCCATCTTAATGCATATGTGACTTTGTTTTCTCTTCCAGAATGATATTGAATTGAACAATCAATGTCATTTAAAAGTTCCAATCATATCCTATGTCTCATGTTCAATTCCATTTACATGATAATATAGTACGAACTTTTATGGTATGTGTATATGTCACATTTATACACATAAATATAGTGCCACTGTATCTTTAGATAAAAAAATTTAGTCATATCCTGATCATGCTAGGATAGTTCTACTCATGAGTCTTCAGCTGTCGAGAGGCATATGAAATCACCTTTTTATTTTTCATGAGAATGTACCCAATCCCTTTCAGAGATTTATTGCTCTAAATAACTAATCACTCTCTATTTGAGGGTAGAGTAAACATGGGTGCAGTAACCATTCTTTTATTTATATCGTTGAATCATTCCTTACACTCCTCTGTCTAGATAAACATGAACACTTTTTTGGTTAACATGGTTAATGTATTATAATGTCATGAAAGTTGGTTTAAAAACCTCCTATAATATCCCACTAATCCATGGAAACTACCAACCACATTTATTATTATAGGCTGAGTCCACACCATTACTTCCACTGACTTTACTGGTTCGACTAGGATTATTTCTTTGTAATAATTTTCCCCAAGAAGGAAACATATTGTAACCAATATTCACATCTTTCTAAAAATTTCAAAAGGCTCCACCTTCCGTAGAGTTTCAAAAATAATCCTTATTTGATCCTCATTGTCCACTCTAGTTTTGGTATATATCTGAATATCATCTATAATAACTACCACAATGTTATCATGGTTTTTAATCAAGAATCTATTCATCAAATCCATTATAATAATAGGTGTATTGGTCTGTCTGAAGGGCATAATAACAACTTCATAATGACCATATCGTGATCTGAAGGTGGTTTATTGATTATATTCTTTCTTCATCCTAATTTGATGATATCCAAATCAATGATCAATGATGGAGAAAATTTGATCCCCGTGATATTGGTCAAATAAGGCATCAATTCCAGGATGAGGGTTTTTGTTCATTACTGTGATCATGTTTAGATCTCTATAATCAATTCATCGACACAATGATCCAACTGTCATCTTCAAAAAGAGAACAGGTGCTCCCCAAAGAGACACACTTGGTAGGATAAAACCCTTTCCCCGAAAAACATGGAGTTGTTTTTTTAATTCCACCAGATCCACATTTTCCATCTTATACAAGGCATTTGATATCCGATGAAATCATGGTATGAGTTCAATGCGGAGCTCATCCAATCTTTCTTGGATAGGTCTGGGTAAACCCTTATAAAATATGTTAATATATTCCTAGGTGATGTTGATATTTAATAACAATAGACTCCCATTTCCTTATTTTTCTTCTCTGATAAAACCCATAAATAATGGTATATTTTGTTTTTCCATACAACTATCAGGTTGAGATATCTCTTCATGGATGATAATTTTAGGTTTTACATTCAAGACTACTCAGATTCCATTTCATCTAGATTTGATCTTATCATTATACATTGAGAGTCAGTCCATCCCATTTATAAGGTATAATTCAATCATGGAAATGACTTCTATAATTGAGATAATATTTTTCTCGATTATGTAAATAGTATATTTTCATAAAACTAATGATTCATAGATAATCCCAGCAACAGTTTTGAATAACAACTCTAACTTAACAAATTCAAGGGTTGATTATAAACTCTATAAAAACATGGTGGAAGAAAATTAATTCATAAAAAAATAGTCAAAAAATGTATTTTCTAGCATTGAGAAAAATCATCAGTACCTTCCACCACATCATTTATAGAATCAACATCAGTTATCAAGACAACAAAAGAATGACCTCGCCCCCTTGGTCTAGGATATGGCTGATGTCGATTCCCACCTGCTGCCATTTGAATTTTGATAGTGATTGAAAAATTTCCAAATTTATCCAAAAATACCGCATTGGACATCAGGTAGGGCCTGCACTATCTTCCACTTTTCATTAGTGTTGGGAATTTGAGAATTCAGCCCACTACAACAATTTTTCATGATATGACCATCCCATCAGCACATGTTGCACTTCTTGAACCAGGGCATGAAATTCCACAAATTCTCTTTTCCCATATTTATTACATGTGGGTCATTGCACATTTTTTCCTTCTCTTCCTTGATCAAAGGTTCTCTGTATTTTGTGCTACATTGATATATCCTTGTCATTAGATTTACGAGACCACTATATCTCACCAAACACATGTTCGACTTTCTTCACACTCTTCATGATTTCCTCATAGAAATCATAGTATTGGTGGGATATATTCTTCCACATATGAGGTCTTAGACCACAAAAAACTACAAAAAACTTCATATTATGACCCATTACAACACTTGAGGTGTGACAAGAATGTCTTTTGATGTTCAACTCATAGCTTCCAAAATATTCATCCACCTTCTGCTACAGATCAAGAAACTCCTTCTAAATTGTTATCTCATAGAAAGACGGAAATAATTTTTGAATAAGATCCATATTATCTCATACCACAATTTCTCTTCAAACTCCACTCTTGGAATCATGTTTATAATTAGTTCTCACTAATGACCAGACTCTCCCTCAAAGAGGGATACAACTAGGGTGACCTTCTATTGTTCTCAACAGCGGAGCACAGTAAAAATAATCTAAATAGAGCTGATCCAATATAATTAAATCCATGGTTTGGTAGATCTCATGATGGATGGTGGTCAATGATACATAATGGGCACAACATAATGTTGTACCCTTCGATGTCAAATCAGTCTCTCTGCTTGATTCAAGTTATTTTCCTTTGCTTGAGTCAGTTGGTTCATCATTCTAAGAACAGTTTCCCTTCCAACATCCATCGAAGGGCTGTTAGTGCGTTGTCCATTGTGGTCACCATGTTCAAGATTCCTTCTATATCCATCCAATTTTTTATTAGAATAAAAACTTAGTGAGAATATTATTTCACTTATGAATCATTTAAATATAAATAATTTTATCTCTTCAAACGTCATGCTTAAACAATTAAATTTATCTATAAATCATTCATAATGATTCATAAAACGCATGTGATTAACCAAACTTATCCACCATGAGTGTGAAACTTGGTGTGATTCAAGGTCCATTTTCATGTACCATGATACGACAGGTCAATCCCAAAACTCCATGTTGGAGTTTTCACTCATATATACATCTGTGCCAGAGCCACATCCATATGTTCATATCTAGATAGAGATTTATTTGTTTAGAATACACTTACTAAATATTTTTCCAAATTACCGGGATGTTTTAATATTATTAAAATTTTACTTAGGTTTCTTCCTAATGTATTCATAGCATAATTACAAAAAATAACTACATTGTCCTTTAATACCTACTATGTAATACCTCATTTTTATTAGATAATATTTCCATACAATTTAAAAACAGAGGTTCTATAATGTGTAGTGTCTTGGGAAAAAGGTAAATAATAAATTAAAACATAAAATATTATTTTATGCACTTGGTAAGATTATTTAATGTTCATCCTATGTATAATAACTTCATCTCATAACCTGCTGATATACATCAAAGGAATGTATGAGCAGAAGGCCCAGTAAGGAAAACAAGACAAACAGCTTACATGTGAACATGGAAGATAACAATAAGAACATGGGGATAAAAAGGAATAAAATAATTATAACTTGAAACATAACATGAAAGTTTTTCTAAAACATTTATTTTAAACATTTATAAGAATATCACAAAGGTACATCCCAAGGCGTTGTAAATATTTTCAGGGTTATTCACCAAGGTATCGTAAAAGTTTCTTCTCTAGAGGTTAATTATTTTCCCAATTCATTTAAGATCTATAAGTACACACCACTAATAGGTATATTTTTTCATGTGATACAAATATTTCAAAATAAAAAATTCATAAATAACACACAGTGACTAAAAAAATTGGTTTCGTATCAAAATCATGACATTTTAAAAAGTGATTAAAAATGATCATTATATCACTCATTAACAATGGAATATGAATAATTGTTTTATGTATGTCAATTCTAGAACAAAATATATAATTTTTATTTATTATTTAATTACCTTGTAAGGGACATAGTATTGGGTATTCAATTAATAAAAATATGTCAAATTCATGAAAAACCAAAGAGAGGATTTGAGATGAAAATTATGCAGCATAACAACCATATAACATGGATATCGGAGACATTAAAATGATAGGTAACAAGAGACAGAAACTCATAAAGAACTCATAATATAGTATAGGGACACAATAAAATTTATATAAGACAATGGTATGTATATTTTAACTAAATACCACAAAAAAATGAATCTTGAAATAAAATAAAAGATGTTATTTCTTTTACGAGAATTGTGCACCCCAACATCGTCTCAGAAAAATTTATAAAATTAATTTTTGATTGAAAAAAGGGTATCTCATCATATATACAGAAACATTATAGTAATTGGGATACATAATATCATTCCCCAGTATATGATAATGTAAATTCATGGACATAACATAAAATAAGTGTCGACTAAAAGAGAAGCATGAATGGTTCTCATACCATGAAGTGTAACATCAAAACTCATTGGATGGGACCTTGGGGGGGGGTTAAGGTACCTTTAAAGGATTACATGGGAGAATAAAGACTATATATTTGTTTCTGAAGAATTTTTTATGAATGGAATGATGGAATGAGTTGGTATTTATAACAAAAGTGAGGGATTATATTACTAATTTCCTAGGGACACATTGTTTTTGGTATTTGAAAAATCATGGTATTTATACAATGGTATTTTCCCATTGTATTGCACACATGGGAAACCTCATAACATATTTTACTATACACAAGATGACCATAATTACTACAACATTATTGCATGATATATTTTGTCATTAAACACACTGAAACTCAAAACAATATCATTTTTATTCACTAAAAAACAAAAATGTTTAAAAAATTATTATTAATTCACCCAAACAATGTATTAATGATCTGAATTAAAAAATGAACACCATTTTGTGAAAATAATGTTCTAATTATGAGGTATTTACTTTTTATGTAGAAATAATATTTACTTGAAAAAATACTAATACTTAACTAATATTTTTAAGAATAGTTACATACTTATGCTTTTATATCACATTACCATTTAATATATATAAGTTATATTAATACTTTATTAAGTGACGTTACTATTCCATTTGTCACATTACTATTCGAAGTGTGAATTTACTATTCAAATTATATTATATACTGATAATTATGTTCATCTAAATAGAGTCTAAATTTCGTTCTGATCACAATTGTAGAAGAAATTTGATTAAAATAAATCCACATTATTAATTATTTAAATTGTATATATATATAAATACATTTTTCATAATTAAACAATAATATGGATCTTATGTAAAATCATCTTATATTTATCTTGATATTTGGAATTCAAAAATTTTCCCATAATAAGAAATAAAAATTTTATTTAAATAGAATGATTAAAAGTATAACTAAGGCCTCATTACATGGATAATTATAACACATTCATAGGACCTATGAGTAAGGTGTGCAATGGTGATAGAATCATGGGGTGGCTTAGAAAAAATTTCCAAAGTGGTTATTTTTATCAGTTTGAAAATCTACCATAATTGATTGTTTCTTATAGAAATGGGCATGACCTCGTCTATTTAAGGTTCTAACATTCCAATCGGTTTCTAATGGTTTTATTCATAGAACTTTAAATATCCAATGATTATATATCCATTTGGACCTACTTTCTAATGGAAGGTGCTCATTATTTGTGGACTGATGAGGCTTCAGAATTTTCATTGGTGGAGAGTATGGGAGGTCAGGTTCATCACACCTTTTTAGGGGAATTAATACCTACTCAGGGACTCTCTTATAGATTTAAGTTATATTCACGAATCCTTAAAAATTCACCAAGAATGAAAATTATTGGTCCTTTAGATTTTTCAATCAATGATTTATATGTATGGGATTTAGAGAATATTTTATATGTATTTGAGGTTCTTCCTAAATAGAGAATCATCCAAATGTATTAGAGATTAATAGCCAATGGTATTTTTCATTACATTATATTGAAATCTCTTGGTCATTATGATAACCAAACTGTATTTAAAGCCACTAAGTGAGGAACTTGACATTTTTTTTCATTCAGAAAGACAGAGATTATTTCAGAGTTGTGATCGTACCCACAGATGGGATACCTACATATCCTTGTTAAAAAAAGAATTTAACAAGAAACCACGTAGTTCAATTAGAAGGATATAGTTTAACATCATATGGTATGGAATATAATTACTGAAATATGGCATTGAACCTTATAAATTCTTCCTACGTACTCTACTTTGAAATTAGATATCAAAGTCCACATAGTTTGAGAGAGGTTTATGCATGGTTAATGGCCCAAAAAGAGATGTCATTATTACTTTTACACTCTAAGCCCACATGAGTCAAGCTATGTGTGAGAAACAAGAGGTATCAGTAAACATGACAATGGTGCCACAAAAGATGCAGTCATGAGAAGTGATGTGGGGCTTATGTATGTATGGTGGCCAAAGTAAATAATGACCAGGACTTATATCTGGAATGAATCACAGGAGCAGGGTCCATTATGGTATTTGTACTTTATGGAGATTTGGAATTTTAACTTGAGGCCTACTCCTTAGATTGAGACTCAAATTAAAATAGACGTATGATTTGGGTTTATTCCTAATAAGGATGCCCAAATCAATAGAAATTAATGATGGAGCTAAATCCTGAGAATGAGGCCCATTTAAAGGAAATTATGAATGGGGTATAATCCTGAGAAAGAGGACCAATGAATTCCTATTAGATAAGGAAGAAAACAAATGAACCATGCCACAGATAGATTTGAACAGGTTTTTGAAGGTCATGTATTGAAAAAGAGAGGTGGATTTGATTAAAATAAGCGACTAGGAAGGAGGCGCGCAAGTATTGTTCTGGCGTGAATGTCCAGGTCACGCATGTAGACTTGTGCGACATGAGTCACCTTGGGGGAAGAAGAATCTATAGTGTAATACTTTGGAGACTATGAACTCAATCCCTTAGTATCATCCCCATAGGCTTCCAGAAGGTAGGTGCGCATGTTCCCTTGATAGGGCAATGCAGCGCACCAGTGTTTCCATTTCTCTTAAGGGCTGAACACATAGGCACACAAGTATTGATGAGTTATAACACTTAGGACTTATTCTTCCACTTTAGAGAATCCATTTTCGTTAAATAATTACCTTATAAGTGTTCGGAAGATGCAATACAAAGACTTGGGACACCAGAGATTGAATCTGGGTTTTGGAAAATTCATCCCTGAAATGGGGGGCCCACATGGGCGATTTATAGGCCATTAAGAACCTTGGGATAAAAAAGGAATAGGGTGCCCAAATGACTTTCATGACCCATATGTGGCACACAAGTGACTTGCGCGGTGCATAGGATACATGCGCGACACCCTCTAAATGAGTTCCTGGTTCATCCCTTTATCATTATTTGATGTTCTTCAAAGGGTGGACCTCATGGGGATTAATGTATTCCCCTTTTCCATTCGTTTGAATCATTGACAGAATGGGGCATCAACAAAAAATGCCCCCCTCAAAGTTGGATCCGAAAAATAAAAGAGGATTTGACTCTGAAGAAAATGAGAAACAAGGGTTCCACGATGCAAAAGTGTTGGCTGGCATGTTCCGCGATGCAGGTTTGCAGATCGCCAATATATATGGGTGTTACATCTCAAAAGCATCATCCCTTCAAAGATTTTGAGCTCTCGTAGCACACGGATCTTAATTTTCTCAGTCGATCGCTCTCCTTTGTTTCAAGCTTCCCCTGTAAGGATTTTTACTTGCACGACAATACTTGTACGGCAACACCTGTGTGACGTTACTTGCGTGACATGACTTTCACACCATAATTCTTTGGCCATTTTTTTCCTTCACATGTATTTCATAAAAACATAATTAATTAAAAGTTAATTGATTGATAATTGTGTAGATTGAATGGATCCTAGAATAATTGGATCAACTAATGAGTTGTCCAGCATGAGAATTGAAGACACGATGAATGTCGTTGGCCCAGATTATTATGATATCTTCAAAAGCACTATCCCAGATTCAGATAAGTACTTGAAGAAATATCATGCCAATTTCCCACAGAGTATCTACATGCCTTTGTATGTCCACGGTCATCTACAAGGAGTCAACGTTCCAGAGGCAATGAATTATATTCCTCATTCCTAGTTTCAGGCTTAGAACATATTCTCTTAGGAAAATGTCTCAGTTTCATGATCATTTGTCACTACTAGAACAGTGGAGAAGGTATAATCATGCATCATAGCCCATGTCCTCCAGATCTGAAGCCTCACAATCCTGAGCTGCAGCCGCATTGATATCCATATATTTTCCAAGATTCTCAGATGGATCAATCCAAGGGATGGAAAAAGTGTAAGGATATCCATCCTGGATGAGGTGTGAAGCTGACTTGGATGTGGGAATATTGGGTTCGACAAACATGTAAAGAGTTTATCAAGGATCTGAAGGGAGATGCAATAGATTAATCCATCAGGGTTGGGTAGACATATATCTATAGTAATGATAATTTTTTGACGGAGCTAATCAGCTGCTGGAGCCCGAAAACTGATTCTTTCCATTTGACTCATGGAGAAGTAGGCATCAGCTTATGGGATATCTACAAGATCTCAGGGGATCCAATTTAGGAAGATATGTATGATGAATTCATCACCCCCCAAGGTGACCTGGAATGATTAGGAGAAGACTCCATATTTGGCTCGAGATTTGTTGAATATTTTCCTCAAGATCAAGAATTCAAAGTCCACCTAAACACATTCTAGAAATGAAATTCATCGAGAGGAGGGGATGGATATGTTTATCATCAAGAAGAAGGATAAGGGTCCCGTCTGTACTCATCCTACCAGCTTCCCTAGAATAGAGAAGAGGGGTGCTCTTGGCACATTCTGGCCAACTCTGGAAGTGGGAGAGTTTTAAAGTGGGGTATGAAGTGGATCAAATAATCCCTTAGAAGACCCGTCTGGCAGGATTTTTTGCTTTGTGGCTTAGTGTTTATATTCTTCTATCTAGGGATTCTAAGGTAGACATCAGGACAGGGACCTTCGTTATTGCATCCAAGTTGGAAGAGAGAAAAATGGTTGGGTTGGCCACCCCAATTTTGACGAAGATTCACATAAGCTTACTCCATGTATATTTTGGTAAGTCTCCTTTGATAATAGTGGGAACATTTCATGTTTTGTGGCGATGGATCACCACTCAATTCCAGAAATATGCTATATAGAGCGGATTACAGGTTTCTGGAAGTTCTTTTAGGCCATCTATACAGGGATTTTCCAGAATTTCTCCATTTCCCCCCAATTCATGTGATCTGAAGGTGAGGCTGAGCATGAACATGGAATTTCATTTTGTTCCTTATGGAAACCCGCCAATCTGGTGGTTTGTTGATGATAGAATAGATAGCATGGAATTGATGACATATATGCTATCTTGCAGAAATGGTGTATTGGCCACCAGAATTGACAAAGAGATTATATAAGAGGCTTATTTTTTTATATAGATATGAATGCAAATTCAAGTGTCTGCAGAAGATTGTTATATCCCCTCCCATGCACGTCAGGTCAGACCATCATCCAATTTCTTCCCGACAACTATGGTTGCTGACAGATATGGAGAAAATCGTGGTAGTTTTTGATCTACCAGTTCCTGGAGAGGCGATTAAATTGACTACATGGTATTCTGAGAACTGGGTAGCATCATACCCTGAAGGGGTACTGAATCATCTGGTCCCTCAGGTGGGGACAAAAAAGAAGAACTGTCAAGAAAGAAACCCATCATCTAGAAGGTGATTCTTCCTCATCCAGAGCTGATTCACTGGGTTCTTCACTCGAGGATGATTCTCCAGATTCCTAGGATGGGGATGATGAGGCATGACATGCGTCAAAGCATCCTCATATGAGATATAATACTCATACTAGAGTCAAGAGACCTAATCCATCAACTCCCAGTGAGATATATCATTGAGTAAATTTAGTCTTCATTATTTTATTGAGTAATAAGTTTCATTTTCTTATCCTTTATCTGTGATTACAGGATCTGGGAAAATGATGAAGTCCCAAATTATAGGACCCTCCTCGCAGCCATCTGGTGCACATGTTGAATTTTTATGACTAGAGGTTGTCCATACATGGATGAGTTTATATTGTGATGCTGAAACCGCATGGATGGATTATGCGAAGGGATAAATATCCTCGGAGTGGGGAATCTCCAGGCTTCTTCTAATATCTACTTCGAGGATAACTCTGAGGATGTCCAGGACTGGATCAGATAGATGTAAACGCTCTTATATTCCACTTATGATTCCATTCCTATTACCAAGCGGGTGAGAGAAATGATGAATCGTGAAACCACTAAAGGGATGGGTGCTTCAGTAGACGTGAAGTGGCATGATTACGTAGCTCCTAAAGATGTAAATTTATGTCCTTATTTTCACTACATCTTAATTTTAGTCAATGATTTGTTACTCAATGAAATTAATTTCTTCATCGTGCAGCTTGTTAAGAAAGGAACTACTGAGGTCCCTTCACTGCAGTACAGCCCTGGTGGAACCACTCTTGGAGCCGCTAAATCTCCTCGTGAGCTGGGCGAGGTATATCCAGGCCGACAAACCATGGAAAAGGAGTTAGAAACGGCTTCTCACTCTCCAATACCTGTATTTGGAGGTGACGATGTCAACACACCCAAAAAGTCAAATAAGCTAAGGAATCTAAGGTAGTAGTCCACAGCTAGAAGCTTCATCGGTAGTGGTAAGACCTTTAGATAGTCATGAATCATAACATATGAAAAGATTTATTATACTTCTTGGAATTTGTAAGGGATTCTTTGATTTCCCATTTGAGGGAGAGGACAGACTCAACTCTGAGGATGATGGAGGGTGTTGGTGAACAGTCCCAAATTCATGCTTACATGGCTACTCTGGATGAAACGAGGAGAGAAGAAGAGCCAGCTTATATTCCAAGTACTACTCCTATTGCAACTGCAAGGAGAGAAAAGCATGCCTCTGGTAAATTAAAAATATTTCATAGAATTCTGAATAAGGAAAACAAATGACTTCTATTCTATGATTCTTTTGGTTCAACAGCTGCTCCAGAACATTTGGTGACCATTGCGACTGACTCCTCAATTTTCACTGAGGAAGCTGTTCGGGGCTAGAGGTCGCAAGAGGGGGATCGCCAAGAAGACATGTAAAATGCTCCCACTAGTGAGTCTAACCAGGAATATATGATATCACTAGATGAAATGATGAAACCTGGCACATATTTTGAAGAAATTTTAGATCATGTTAAATTACAATGTGATTTAGAAGATTCTGGACCTGAGTTTTATCCTTCATTATGTTAAAAAAAATTATTACATCTATGACCATGATTTGTTAAAATTTGTTGTTCTGTCTAAGCATGCGGCTGATCTGTGGATTCCTGAAGGGGGTAGAGACAACGCTATCATTGTAGAGACACTTGATCAAGTGGCGAATAACCCAACCGAGCTTCCAAAAATCCTTCCTGAAAATCCCGTTGGAGCTAGGAAATATGTGGATGATCCTTCTCATCCTGCTGATCTACCTTTGTGTAAGATATGATAATATTTGTCGCTATATCTAATTTTCAAGACAGCTAATCAAACTTTTTTATCCTATAGAACATACCAATGCTTTCAATTGACAATCCAGGGCCATCAATTTCAGTGGCTAGATCCAGAGGTGAAGCCTTAGCCTCAGCCCCAATGGGAGTAGAAAGTGAAGTACCAAGGGTCAGGGGGGAAGGAGAATAACATGGAACTTCTTTAACTGCATTAATCCTGGACAATATTCCCACCTATGATAGTGATGCTGAATCAGACCCGGAGGGGAAAAAGGTGCTCCAATTCTCACATCGCAAGGCATGGCAGAATATATGGAAGATCATATCTGAAGTGCCTCTTGAAGAGCTATCTTCGAAGATAATGTGACTGTTATCCTTGTTCATCATCCTGGGCTTGGAGGTTTTGGATATCAAGAGATACATACCATGGTGAAACAAGTCATATAAAGGCGGGAGAAAGAGATAAAATTCCATCATGATCTGACCAGAGCAAGGCTGTTGACCAATATCAGTGAATTCGAGGCTATGGTGTCCCGAGATGAGGCTGATCATGCTACAAAGCTGAAGGAGCTGAAGCATAAGATCAAGGAGAAAGTTTTCCAGTATATACATCATTAGAAATAGTTAGATGCAGTTAATGGGGAACATGACCTACTTAACAAATCATTGGATGGAGTCAAAAACAATGGTATGAAATCCATCGCAGATGCCAAGAAGGCACTCCATCAAGCCGAAAAGCGTGAAGCTGGTCGAGTGAATGAACTTCAATTGGCTGATCATGAATCTCAGGATGCTGTAATTCAAATGAAAAGTTATGTTTAAAGCCTATCGTAATTCTTGAAAAAGATAAGATACTCCAATTTAGGGATGTTCTAATAATCTTGTGAATCAATGACAAATACATTTAATCTTCAATAATTTGTACCTGTATTCTCTTGGTAATTTCTTATATATTATTTTTTTACCTGAGCCAATTGGCCTAGTAATCATAGTTTTATTTTTTTTAAGATTATACAAACAACCCCACAAAATTTTCATCTTTTGTTGCTCAATATTTCCTAAATCATACAATATGTACATTTAGCGAGTTGGGACTTGATTTTTTTTAGAGTTCCTTTTACATGTTCCCAATGTAATGAGTACCCTATCTTGTTTTGGCAGTTAAAATGCATGCATGTCAGACAAAAAAAGGATAATGTTTAAGGTCTCATATCATTGACCAAATGTATTAAAATTGTCTAAATTCATTTAAAATCTGTTTGAAAACATATTACCACATTCTAGTATGGGGGAAAACATGTAAACTACGACTTATGATATTTTGAATCTGAGGGATGATATAAAAAGAAGGGTAAAAGGGATTAGGGGATGTATTTACTAAGAGTGAAGTTACCACTATTTGAAAACCCGTTAGGGGGTTGAATTATGCAGGTCCACTTAAGGGCATCGACGACAAAGTCAAACAATAGCATATTTTGGATGATAGGTCTGTTATGTGGACTACTTATGCAAGGCCACCTAGGGGAACGTGCTGCATAGTCCGGGAAAACAACTCTCAGAATTCTTTTTTCCTATTGCTAAATTCCAGTGGATGTTTATGGAGATTAAAATTTTCTAAAGCACAGTGTATACTATGTGGAGAGAGGTACTTGAATATGGAGAGGATATTACCAATAAATATTTTCAATGAATTAGATGATTGTCACTCTTATGAAGGTGTCACCCAAAAGTAGGGAAAGGAAATATAAACCATAGACTTGAATACTTTCAGATCATGAAAAAGAGTATGAGACAAATATGTTAAGAATGCAAGTTTTTGTGTATCCCTACATATCGTCATTAAGACCAATAAGGAATAAATATGTTTTCCCCCCAAGAATGAAGTTACCACTATTTGAAAAACCTGTTAGGGGGTTTGAATTGTGCAGGGCCACTTCAGGGCATTGGCTGCATAGTCAAATAATAACATCTTTTGGCTAACAGGTCATTTATATAGACTACTTCTGCAAGGCTACCTAAGGGCATGTGGTGCATGGTTAGACAAAATAATTCCTGAGAATCAGACATTTTGTGACCAGAAGTCAAGAAAATGGTTATGGAGGTCTGGAAGTATTTAAGGGTAGTAGTATGACACATAAAAATGGGTATTTTCCAATTCATGACAGAGATACATAGACCAATGTTGATTATAATCATGTTGTGGCTGGGTCCTGAATTGAGAACGTGTACTACAATACATATCTCATTATGATGAGAATCCATCCAAATGTAGTTCATGAAATACAGTTTAACGTCATGTTGGACGAGAGCATGGGAGATATTAGTTTATGGTTGTACATTTGGGGCCATAATGATTGAGACACATTGTGTGTTTGTTATAAAGTATATGTGTATAAAGACCAGGGTTTTCATACCACATCCATGTGCTCTCAGGGGGACTTTTCAGCCAAGGGACTGATAGTGTAGTTTGGGGATAGTCCAAAAGTATTGGGGCTAGGTTCGAGGGATGCTCGAATATTCCTAGTTATCTCATAAATATGGGAATAAATCCATACGTAGTTCTTGAAATACCTTGTATACAGATTTTGTTCGTACATGTGAAGGGTGAAAGGGGACATTAGTGAAATGATGGTTGGATCCAAGATTAAAGGTACTGGCATTTCCACGTAACCATGTTGTCCTTGGAATATAACATGATTGGAGATCAATGTCAATAATGATTCCCTCTCAGGTGAGGCTGTCAGAGACTGTTGTAGTTTATTATCGTACAGGACAAAAGTGTGAATAGTTTAAGGTCATATTCATAGACCGATGCTGCATATTTTAACATCATGTAGCTAGGACATATTTCTATGCAGTTTAATGTCTTGCTGCATGGAAAATGTGGGACTGTATATTTTAATGTCATATAGCAAGGACGATGATGAACCAATGTGAATATATTGGTTTTGTGGGGGATTCATAGATCAAAATTGTATGAGATGGAGGTGAACCGATGGGAAGAAATTGGTTTTGGGCTTGAACCTCGGGAGGATGCCTATGTAGCCTACCTAGAAGGCAAAGATCAAAGCATGCGTAGTTCAATTGAGAATGAATTGGTGATCGAGTTGTACACGAGGAAAACCGAAAGAAGGTGTTGGGACTTACGCGTGGTTAGCGGCCTAGGGAGGGTGTTATGGTTGAAGCATATTCTAAGATCACATGATTCATGCTTGGTGTGAGAAAAAAGAGGCAACATCAACCCTACTAATGCACAGTTTAACATCATGTGGGACAAAAGGGTGTTGTACAGTTTAGCGTCATATATCTAGGATATATTGTATTTTAACGTCTCGCAGTACATGTGCACAGTTTAACATCTTGTAGGACGTATAAGGGACTATTTTACAATTTAAATATCATGTGTCACAAACATGGGATGCTTGGTAGTTTAACGTCTTACATCTCAGACGAACAGTTTAATGTCATGTTGGACGACAAAGGGGACATAGTTTAACATCATATTGGATGATAGAGGGGCTATGCATTTTAATGTCCTGCAGCAAGGAAAAATCTACCATGCTGTTAAATTTCTTGTAGTGAGGACTAAAGGGTTTATTTGTGTTACAGAAAATACTTTTCAAGAATCATTCATTGGTTGGAGTTGTAATGAGTTCTACATCCATTGAGATTAAAGAATAAGCTCTATTGGAGTAGACCTTATGTATTGAATAAGGTCCATCCCACTTTGGCTCAAGCATTGTAGGATTATCTCCTGGTATCATTGTAGTTATGAGGAACAATACCAATTATCCTTGAATGAATGAACGAAGAAACCTTTTTTATTGAAATATTGCACTATTCGAATCTGATAGACTTCCATGTGGTGCAGGCTGCATAAAATTTTTTCATCTAATCTTTCCAATTCATTAAATCACTTCGAAGATTGTTCATCTATAGATAACTGATCATAAATGGATATTCTGAGTGAAGGTAATTTAACTTCAATGGTAAATACTCCTTCTATTCCATATACCAATGAATATGGAGTTGACCGCGTAGTAGTGCGGTTGGTGGTCCTATAAGCCCATAAAGCATTAAATAAGTTTATCATGCCATGATTTCTTATCTTTATCCACCATATTTTGCAGTATTTTTGAAATAGTATTATTAAAGGATTCTATTTGGCCATTGTCCACTACATGATGCCGAGATGAATGATTGGATTTGAGATTGTATTCTTGATACAACTTTCTCACCTCGGATGAACAAAAGTTGGTTCCATTTGTCCATCAATATGGTATGAGGGACATAAAATCTGGTAATGATGTTTGACTTGACGAAGCTAACTATGCTTTATAACTAACTTCTTTGAGAGGTATTGTCTCTACCCATTTGAAAAAGAAGTCAGTACCAGTAAGAATATACTTAAACTCCTTGGTTGTAGCCGGAGGATAAGGTCCTACTACATCCATTCCTCATGTGGCAAATGGGCATGAGTATTTATCAATATGATGCATATTTGGGGGTTGATGAATGAAGTTAGAACATACATTGAAATAATGACACTTATTAGTGAAATCAACACAATCATGCATCATTGAAAGCTATAATTATCCAATCTTTCAGATTTGACTCGAAAGTATATGTCCAGACTGGTGGGAACCACAAACTCTTTCATGTACATCATTCATGACATCCGTTGTCTCTTAACCATCAATACATCTAAAGAGAATTCCTTCAAAACCATGCTTTTAGAGAATTTTATGGTGATCTAGGATATCATAAAGAGTAAAATTGACCGCACGCCGTCAAACATGTTTTTTTCTCGGCTCTATCAGGTGGAAGTTTTCCATTTTGAAGGTATTCCCTGATAGGTTTCATCAATCACGTAGTATGACCATATGGTTCAGAAATGGGAATTTTTATTGATTTTATCTGTTATGATTTGAACAAAAGGTGAAACTACACGATGGTGGGAAATAATGATGATTTTTTTGTCCTGATTTGGATCTGCCAGTGATGTGGCTACATTAGCCAGTGCATCAGCTTGGGAATTTTTTGATCGTGGAACATAAAAAAATGTTAGTTCAGAAGGGAATTTATCTATTTACTCGCTGATGTAATCACACAAAGGGATTATATCTTCCATTTTGATGGCATAATCCCTATTGAATTGTTTGATTACTAAATCTGAATCACCTTTTACCTTTATGTTATTCACCTTCACCTGAAGCGCCAATTCCAAACCTATAATGAGATCTTGATTTTCTTATTCATTATTTGTACCACCTTCTGAGGATAAAAAGGAATAAGGAAATACTTCTAATTTTTGGGGAAATATGGACTATTCTTAATCCAACTTTTTTGAGTTTATGATTATCTATTCTCTTCCCTGTTGTACTTCTATAGGCACCATCAAAGTACATTTCCTATGTTTTAGGATTATCGTGAATAGAGAAGGCCTATTCATGAGGAAGATCAGTATTAAATGACGTATCTTATGTGGGTGGATGCTTGGAAAGGAAATCAGCTTGGTCATTGCCGGTTATTGACTTTTGAGACACATACTAGATATCAAAATGCTAGAAAATAAATGCCCACCCGGCCATACGTCCAATATGCATTGGAGGAAAAAGGATAAATTTGAGCGGGTTATTGGGTGATACAAATTGGACCTCATGATGTTTCAAGTAGTGTCTCAATTTTTGAACTGTAATTATTAATGCTAGGAAGCACTTTTCAATACTTTAATATCGAGTTTCTGCCTCAAGCATAGTTCGACTGAGACAGTAAAGGCTGTTTTAATTCCCATCATCATTATTTTGGGAAATGAAGGAACCCAATGATTGCTCTAAAGATGTAACATAGAGGATAAGTAGTCGTCCTTCAACGGGTGGCATTAATATCAGTGGACTGATGAGATATTTCATGAGGATATCAAATGCCTCTCAGAAATCTTCGGTCAACTGGTTTGTGACTACCTTCTTCATTAATATGGTGAAGGGTAAACACTTTCCTGCCAAATTTGAAATGAAATTCCAAATATAGGCCATGTTTCCATGAAGTACTCTTAATTAATTCAATTTTCAAGGAGGTGGCATACTAAGGATTGATTTTTTTTCTCAGAATCAACTTTGACACCATGATGGAAAAAAAGCTGGTAAATTTTACTTAGGTTACCCTGAAAAAACATTTCAAGGGTTTCATCTTCAAATCTTGTTGTCGAATTTTGTTGAATTTTATTTCTAGATCATCCAATTGATTATAAATTTGTCTAGATTTCACCACAAAATCATCCACATAATATTCAAATAATTTCCCTAAACATGGTTTGAAGATATGGTTCATGGCCCGTTGATACACTGCACCTGCATTTTTTAGGCCAAAGGGAATAACCCAGTAGCAAAACACACCTTGAGGGGCTCTGAATACTATAGATTATTCATCTTCTGAATCCATTCGGATTTGATTATACCTATAATATCCATCCATGAAGTAAACTGCTTCATAGCCAATTGTGGCATCAATTATGTTTTCTTTGATCGGATCTGGAAAATCCTCCTTGGGACAATGTCGATTAAGATCTCTAATGTCAATGAAAACTCTAATTTTTCCATTATTATTTTTCACGGGGACAATATTAGCCATAAATTTGGGATATTGAACTTCTCTAATGAATTTATCCTTGATAATCTTATCAACTTTAGCATCAGTTTTGGAGGCATAAGTTGGGTGTGTTCTTCTTGCTGCTTTCTTTAATCCTTGATGTTCTTCTGGAAAATCCCAATGATAATTTTCACCATCAAGACCAAGACCTGTAATTTCTGTATAATTCCAAGAAAATATATCAGAATTATTTTTTTAGAAATGAAGTATATATTTTTTTCACTTCAAGGGTCATGGTGGAACTAGTTAATGTGGGGCGTGGATCTTCTTTGGTACCCTGATTTATTTCTATGAGTTCATCCGCAGTGGTATAGATACCCACTTCAATTTTGGGAGGAGAATACCTGAGATATTCCTCTTATACTTCAATATGAGTTACTTATTCTACTTCTATTTTCATATTATATGACGAAGCAGAATTTACATGATCAGGGGAGATGTTATGATTTGAACATTTTGAAGAAGAGGCTGATATTTCTGACCCTATTGATGATGAAGGGTCCTCATGGGTTGATATAGAGGAGATGATAGATTGGGAATCAAAATCATTATTTTCCTCTGGTATTAAAATAACTTTTTCCGGTCCTTGTTAATGAAGTATTAAATTGCTGGATTTCAGCGGACGAAATGCAGACATCTCCATTTATGCTTCCATCATCGCTCGGCCAATCAACAATTTCTCCCATGTAGTATGGATCGATTTCAATAATTGAATTTATGGAAGTTTCCATTAGAGCTTTTGTATTTGGGGTTATCCCTTCAATTTGACTGATAGGCAACACATAATTTGTAATCTCATGTATGAATGGGTTTAATGAAATCATTTCCAAACCGCATGGAGCATTAATTTTGGTGACCGTCTTTGTTGTGGATATTTCCTTTCCCTCCATCTGATAAAATTCTACCTCAATGTATTGATATACACATGTTTTGAATGGGTATTTGTCACCATAAAATGTCTCAAATTGGCCATTGATACAATATTTGAGACATTGATGGTATGAAGAAGGAATGAAAACATGTTGATGTACCGAAGGTCTTCCAATAAAAATGAATAAGGCATTGTCCTGATGAACAACCATGAAATATGAATTAGATACAAGGTCTCCAAACTGAATTCTGAGAGTAATTTTTCCCAGAGGTTCTTGTTCATTCTTATCATATCCTTGAAAAATTAATGTATAAGGAGATAAATTAGATTTGTTGAGGCCCAATCGACAAAGTGTACGAATAATAATGAGATGGACTCCTGAGACATTATCAATGAAAGCTCGTCAGATGTATATATCATTGACTTTTACATATAGATACAATAGTTTGATATGTCAGTGTCCAACACCTTCTTAATCTTCATCTGTAATAGATATCACTACATGGAATTCTACATGATCACTCTCTATATGGTAGACTTCATCCGCAATAATTTCAGTTTCGAATTCATGAGGACATGACAAAGCCTCAATAAGCACCTCCTGAAGATATTTTGATAGATTCAAGGCATCCAGAATTGATAACATGGCTGGTACATGGGCCAAATGTTTCAAGGCATCATACATTTGGTCCAGAGGTCTCTATTTCCCATAATGAAAATTTGGTCTTGCAGGTAACTTGGATGTTGATGCTTTTGCAGTAACTGCATAACATATTGGGGTAAGAGTTGGAAACACTCCTGAATTCGGTATATTAGATTGACTAGGTCTATTTATTTGATGAGAGGAAGACGGTGGGACCTCCAACATGTCTTCCAAAATAACTATGCCAGGACGTAGTATTCCATGTGTAGAAGAACTTTCTTATTCCTGTTGATCCCACTGAAGGGTTTTGCCACGAGTTTCTGCCACATATACAGTTCTAGAAGGGGTTGGAATGAAATAATGGCTTCTGGAATATCCACGTCTTCCCTTGTATCCTAGATCTCTGTCTATTCATCGAATTCCTCTATTAGATATAGGGAACTTAGGCTCATCATAATTGAAACTATCATTGGTATAAGGATATGTTTAATGAATCATGTTAACAGAACCAAAGAACAATTCTTCATCTGATGATGATTCTATCTGATGAACCATTTTAGGATGTTCTGTTTGGAGAGGAGGTGCCCATTCTTTTGAAATAGATGGCATAAAATAAGCCAGAGTCAAAGACAACTTAGGCTTTGACACGAGCTTGTCTTCTTCTGACTGCTCTTTTTTCATAAAATTACATTGTTTTTGAGGATTTCCTTTATGATGAAGGAATTTTACTGTGGCTTTCATAGTAGAAGACACAATAGGTTGATTCAATTGTGTTCATAAAATGGGTTGATTTTGGTTTATCACTTTCCTGACCATCCAAACATCCTATATCTGCACATTTTTACTTTTGACTTCGTGTCACTCGCCCTCTTCCTCTGGATTAGTAGAAGTAACACATGCTAGATGGGCTGAATAACCATTCAGTTTTACCATTCCAGAATCCACCATCATTGGCAGGAGGTCTCTAAAGACAAAACACTCCTGATTGGGATGCCCCAACATCTGATGAAATTGGAAATAATTGGGGAGGTCTTAATCTCCCTCCTTTTTTGGAATTTTGGGACTTGGAAACTAAACCATGTTGTTTTCCAGAGCCGAGATGATGTAACCCAGAACTTGTTCATTCCGAAAAGAATAAAAATTGTTCTTAAAATATTCAAATTGTTTCCACCTTTGATCTTTTTGATCATCTTGATGAGGCGACCATTTTTGTTGACGTTCATGTGTTGGATCCCTTTGATATGATTAAGGTCTTGAAGTGGAAGAAGGTACATGTTCTTGTTTAAGAGTAACTGTAGCAGTATCTTCTTTCCCTATTCTCTTTCCTAGAACTAATGAAATTACATGAGTTTTATCCTTAGTCTTCATAATAGAGTCTTATATCTACTGATTGGTTTAAGTAAGGTCTCGAAACCCTCCTATGTATTTCATAGGGGTGAATGGTCTGCATAATACATAACAGAAATTTTCTACAAAGATTGGAAAAAATTCTTCTTGAGGGATTTTTAAGCTGAAGGAATATGTTAATCCCTTACAGGGAGAAATTAAATGTTAAACTCTTTCATTTTCCCTTTGATTACAATTGTTAAGATAAAAAACTATCATCATTTTCATTGTTGAGATAAATTGAATAAGGAAACTTTGACAGAGATCTTCCCTACAATAATTGACAAGGATTGCATACTTGTATATCAGACAAAAGCAGGTCTTTGTAATGACTGTACAAAACACCTATGCATAACTGCTTCTTGTTGTTTAGGAGTTCCCATCATAGCATCACAATGAGAAACAAAATTTGTTAACTGTTGTTCTGGATCTCTCTAACCATTAAAAATTGGGAATATGGTACTTGCAATATTTAATGGGGGAGGAATTTCATCCACCAATTCAGGGTAAGCTCTCTTTTCTAGTCTAATTTGTGCATGATTTCCTTCCATATATTTGAACTGAGTTGTTATTGACTCAATGGAACTCATTAATTTTTGAGAAAAATATGGTTGAGCTTAGACCTGAGCAGGTGAAATAACTAGATTTTGGACGGGTGTAGCGACCGGGACTGCCACTGATGGTAGTACTATTATTTTTTGTTGTGTATGACCCATATGATTAGACCTGTGAGGGTGTACCTATAAAGGGGGATATTCTTGATCCATCCCACTAGCTGCAAAAAATTCCTTTGATTGATTAACTCTAGCATGATATGGAGGAAGACTACCTTGAAGTAGTTCTGCATTTAACGTCCTTTATTCCATCATTTTTTATTCTTTCCGTGCGAAAATTTCCTCTAATGAGAGTGATTGGAATTCTCTAGAGGTATGTTGGGGTGTAACGGGAATTTTACCCTTTTCCATGGTATGTGCCTTTCTAGAGTATGGAAGGTCATTACCTAAAGGAATGTCTTTCCCTTGGGCAACCCTCTGTCTTCTGGTACGCACAAATCCTTCATTATTTTCTGTGTGCATAGCCTCTTGAACAAGAACATCTTCATCTGATCACTCTGAGTGAACCTCATGTTTTTGGGGATCAGTGACAATGACATTGATGAAAATTATCGATGCATAATGCATTGATGCCCTTCTATCAGCGCTCCTGTGATACTGAATTCCACTATGTCCTTTATGAGACATTGCCTTTTATTTGGTTGATCCTTGAGGAACTTCTTGATGAATTTTAATTTGGAGGGAATCTCCTTATAATTTTTCTATGCGTTCCTCTTATGGATTTTTCCCTAATCCAGAGAAGATTAACTTTCGCTGAGGAAGAGATTGAGACTTTGAAATAATCTCTAGTCTGATGGACTGGGGCTGTTCCTATTTTTTCCTGCTCAACTCTTCGAATCCTGTCGGTTTATCCTGAGGGTTGAGTTAAAAGAGTCCCCAGTTTGGCATGCTGAGGTGGTTCTTGAGCTGCAACATTTGAAACGTTATTAAAAGCTCTCTTGATTATGCAGACAAATGTCTAGAAATTGGCCGAATTCACTATTCTAAATCCACTCAAATAACATGGCTTAGATGACCATTGGATTATTACTAACACTTCTGTCACATGATGATGTGTCTGCTCTAAATGAGATGCATGTTCGATATTCTCATTTTCTTGATGTAAGAGTAATTCGACAACTTGTTATTTATATTCCAGACTTTGGGAAGAACTAGATGAGGCATGTTCTTGAGAAAGCCTTTGATTACACACAAAACCAGTTAGCTATGCCCAACCATGGGCAATAACATTGCATGAGACCACTCGTGGAAGTCTTTGTTGACTGAGGATCATGGTGAAATGCAATTCTCCAGGAACACCCCATCCCCTGATATGAATTCCAAATGAGGCATTGGTAATTAACTGGAGCATCCTCTTTAATTCACCAAGGCATGAATGCTGAAGGGCACTTTTCTACTTTTCAACCTTTGGATGTTGAGAAACTGAGAGAGATGCGAAGTAAATTTGGCGTTGCAACCCTTCTATTATCTTGAAATAATTTTGATATTCATCATAAGATAATATTTTCTCTATTAAGTTTAAAATAGTTTTCCATATGTTGAGACGAAAATAATGAATACAATCTTCTCTCAACATTTCTAGAATATCATACTGAGAGTCATCCAAAGGCCAAAAAATGACTGGTATGTCAACTTTTACCCGTTATTTTCTCAAATTCAGCACTTCCTCTTTATCATTTGATGAAGGTTATTCTACCTGATTGGAATAAAGCTCTTGCTTATTTTTTTCTTAATTATATTCAACAAGATTGGTAGAGAATTAATTTTTTATATTAGAAGATTAATGACCAAGGGGTGGTTCATAGAATGACCTGCACCCTAGGCTATCTTCTGATTGAGAAAGTATTTCACCTGCTAGCGGTAAGGCATCAGATATGACTAGCTTCACATTTGCATGTTCCTCAAGATAAAAAGAATTTCTCGTTACTGCATTGTCCAATGTAGAATTTTTTTTGGCAATGCGAATTACTACTACAGATAGAAATTTTCTAGCTAAATTCATCATCATGGGGAGTACCACCATGGTGGGTTATATAAAAAGATGAAACATCTTGGTCCTTGGTCTTCTGGCCATGTATATGGTTATTATGGCTCTCTTATGAAGATGATACTACTATATTTACCAAATTGTAATGAAGAAAGCTTTAATGAGGATGTTTCTGATGAAGAACATAAGAATTATTGTTGTTACTTCTAGAATCAAGAAATGAGAGAGTATAATCTAGAGTTACTATAGACAATTGTCTGTGCGCTTCAAGAACTCCAGCATTGAGCAAGGCATTATTGCAGATTTTCTCTTAATTTTTCAAATGTGATGGATGGGTCTTTTTCCTGGACGCCTTATTACTCACATTGGAAACCAATTGTTATCGTAAGTGGTTATAATTGGTTAGTGTATGATCATGCTCAAGAGAAATGTTCAAGTTAGGCGGATTGTCTCAATTTAAACCGGGTGTATGTGCCGGACTTGATCGTCCGTATGGCATGGGGGATTATGACCCATGACCCTCCTGAATAGTAATAGAGGTGTGTGTCTGCTCTGGAGTGACATATTGATGAATCACTCGACTGATAGGGATAGATTTATGTTTTTTTCCTTGTGATGTTGCTGAATTTGTTATAATATTCTGACAGGAATCCCAAATATGGGCAGGGATTTGCTTATGCTCTTTCTCCATTGTCAGAACATGCTTGGTGACTTTAGCTGCCAGAACGAGAATATACATCCATTCTGTGTTTGTAGTATGTTTATGTGACAGCCCTTGTCTTCCTTTTCTTGTCAATGGATATTGACTGTACTTATGCATAGGGGTAGAGAGTTGAGTCTGCTCTAGATTAGTCGTCTGAGATTTCCGACAGACTTCTCCGGGTGCTACCAAACGAGACTATTATCCAGGCTTGACGAAAATTGGTAGGTTTATGTGTCTACTTTGTATTCTCTTTCAAGTATGGTTGACGAGTTTCCTTTAATACTGGCAGACGAGAATGCTGATAGAAATTTTGATTGTAAACAGGTGTATGTTCCTTCTTACCAGTTTTTACAATATTAGATTGTCAGGATTCTTTGGATGCAGTCAGAGAAGCATGCTGACTGGATAATGAATTATAAACAGGTGTATCTTCATGCCTATACTACTCTGCCCGAATATCCTAGCTGGATTTGTGTGTTACTACCAGACGAGTCTCATGAGCAGTGAAATCATGACAGACAGATGTATATTCCCGCTCATTGTTTTCCATCATTTTAGATTGACAGACTTCTTAATAGGGTGAAGAGGTAATAACCATATCCATGTTGACCAAATTTCACCTTTGGTGGTTCGTCTTGCATGCTCGAGTCAGAGGAACCTGAGATGAACACCTAGAAGTGATACCCTCATCATGTTGAGGGTGCACTACTGCACGAGTATGGCGGCGATTGTTAGTGTAAGTCCTCAGGAAGGACTCCTACTTCCTTGAACTGAGGCCTTGAGTGACATCTTCATTCACCTCTCTATAATATGGGGGGGACTGGTTGTTGAGATTTGGGAATAACGACCCGTAATGGTTGGAGACGGTGGCTGGAACCACCTGCTTCTTGACCACTGGTCATTGTTGTCCAGAAAACCAGGGTGAGTTGCTAACGTGGAGGGCTTGTCGAGTGGAATCTAGAGTCGATATGGTATCATGTTGATGGTATTCCCTCACCAATGCATTCGAGACCTAGCATAACAGATGATGGGTATGTGATGTCATCCTCAAAGCGGACGACGATCCAGTAGGAATAGCGGCCTAGGCATTCACAGGTGTGAATTTTAAAGAAGCCATTTCGTATTGCAAAGAGATCTTGAAAAAGAATTATTTTTTGATATAGAATACATAATCTTGATAATTTTTTAGACTAAATCTTTTGGATGATCACATATGTTATTGATTGCTTTGTTGGCCCTCATATTGAGTTTAATAGGGTCTTAAAAAATAATTAAAACAACATTTAAATTGGTTAATGATTCACGTCGGGTTCGCCATTTTTTGTTTCTTATGGAAATAGGGATAACCATGTTTGTTTAGGGTTAAAACATTCAAATCGGTTTCTAAAGGATTTATTCATTGAACTGGAAACATCCAATAGTTTTATATCTATTTGGACCTACGTTCCAAAGATAGGTTCTCATTATTTGTGGACCAAAGAGGTTTATGAATTTTCATTGGTCGATAGGATTGGAGGTCAGGCTCATCACACATTTTTTAGGGGAATTATTACCTACTTTGGGACTCTCTTATAGATTCACATTACGTTCATGAATCCTTATTAATTAAGAAAGTATGAAAATGAGTTTTCCTTTAGATTTTGAAATCAATGATTAATATGTATGGGATTTATAGATTTTTTAATATGTATTTGATGTTCTTCATCGATGGAGAATCATATGTATGTATTGGAGATTCTTAGTCAATGGTATCCTTAAATACATTATATATAAATCTCTTGGTCATTGTGATAACCATACTGGTTTTAAAGCCACTCATTGGGGCACTTGATGTTTATTGTCGTTCATAAGGACATGGATTATTTCAAAGTTGGGATCATACTTGTAGATGGGCTAACTACATATCCTTGTTAAAAAAGAAAGGAATCTGAACCCACGTAGTTCAATAAAAATAATATAGTTTAACGTCATATGGGACAAAAAAGAATTAATGAAAGATGTGATTGAACCTTATAAAGGCTTCCTACATACTCTAATTTTAAGGTAGAGATCAAAGTCCATATAGTTTGGAGAGAGGTTTATACATGGTTAATGGCCCAAAAAGACATGCCATTATTACTTTTACACTCTAAGCCCATGTGAGTCATGCTCGGTGTGAGAAACAAGAGGTATCAGTAATCATGACAACGGTGCCACAAAAGATGCAATCATGGGTAATTATGTGAGGATTGGGTGTGTATTATGGCCCATGTAAATGAAGACCAGTTCTTATTTCAGGAAAGAAGACAAGGAACATGGTCCATAAAGGTATTTTTACATTATGGAGATTTGGAATTTTAATTCGAGGCTTACTCCTGAGAAGGAGAATCAAATTAAAAGGGACTTATTATTGGGGTTTATTCCTGAGAGGGAAGCCCAAATCAAAATAAATTAAGGTTGTTGGTTTCTACTAAGAAGAAAGTGCATTTAAAAGAAATTATGATTGAGGCTTACTCTTGAGAGGGAGGCTCAATTAATTCCTCTCATATGAGGGATCCAACAAAGGATCCATGACATAAATGGATTTGAAAATGTATTTATATCCATTTCATGAAGAAGAGTGGTGGATTTGAGGAAAGGAGGTGACTAGGAAGGAGGTGGGAAAGTATTGTTCTGGCGTGCAAGTCCTGGTTGCGCAAGTAGACTTGCACAACATGAGTCATCTTGGGCGACAACGAATCTATATTGTAATAATTGGGCGATGTTGAACTCAAGACCTTAGTATCATCCCTAGAGGCTTCCTGAAGGTTTGCGTGCAAGTTTCCTTGAGAGGGAAACACGGTGCGCAAGTGTTTCCCTTTCCCTTAAAGGTTGAACACTTAGGCGGGAATGTATGGATGAGTTCTAAAAAATATGCCTTATTCTTCTACTTTAGAGATTCCATTATAGGTAAATAACTAACTTAGGAGTGTTCGAATGATGTAATAAAAAGACTTATTTGACCAGAGCTTGAATCTGAGTTTTGTAAAATTCATCCCTGAAATGGGGGGCCCATATGGGCTATTTATAGGCCACTGGGAACCTTGGGAGAAAGAAAGAGGGCACGCAAGTGACATGAAAAAACCATATATGGCACACAAGTGACTTGCGCCACACATAGGATACTTGTACGACACCCTCCAAATGAGTTCTTGGTTCATCCCTTTGTTAATTTTTAATGTTCTTCAAAAGGTGACCATCATTGTGCTTAAAATATTCCCATTTTCCATTCATTGGACTCTGTGATGGAAAGGAGCATCAACCACGATTTCATTTATGATTAATGTGTTGGAATTCTTATTGGTCTTGGTCCGATGAAAAGACCAGTGATACTACCTCCTTCCCAAGCTCTGACATAGGGGTTTCATACATACTGAGTATACTTGATGAGCATATCTACTCTTCTTTTCTATATTAATTAACAATGATCAATTGTATTTATAAAAAAATAATCATAACATTAAGTGTATAGTTTCAAATAGACATATAACAAAAAAAACCAACAGTGTAATTTTATTTATTCTCACTTTATTAATAAAAGGATATAGTTACGTTGAGAATAAAATAAATAACACACAAATTCTAAAAACAATTATTATTCATAACATTAGGTTGTTATAGTTAAGTTATTAATCTATTTGTATTTTGGATTTGATATTTTTTAAGTCTAGTTAATCATTTCTTAGATGAATAAGGGGACTCATGGTGTTATTAGGGTTCATGATAGAAAGGAAGGAAAACTGGGCTAATTTAATCAAGGCACATAGTTGGTTAATGGTTAGGTAAACCTAAAACCTTCCCAGAAAAAATATGAAACCCGATGAAATGGCATATCACATGGAAGATGCATGGGTTTTTGAACCATATGACATGAATAGGTAACTGTGTGACCCAAATTCCCTTTTATAGTGTCTCTCACATTGTTTTTTCTTGGTTTTCTAAACTGTGAGGGTAAATAGATCATCCCTATAATGTTGGAAAAAACTAAAAATTCCCATCTCGTGTTTCTAGGGTGTAACTTTTCATTCTCTCCCATTTCAACTCCATCAACATTATAGAAGAATCCCAAGGACCTAGTTTTCATATAGGGGATTCCCCTTCTATCATAATCCACTTGAAGTTTTTTTGTTGTAGATCTATGTTCCAGTTGATTATAATTATTCTCTTACATAAATTTTTTGTTTAAGGTTTGTAACCTTTTCTAATCTAAATATTAATCACTGAAAACTGTTTTTTGGTGAAATCATGGTTGAAGAATAAAAGGGTGGTTAATCAGTATAAAAGATTATTATTAATAGTGAATTGATTAACAGATACGAGTTAGGTGGTTTTAAACATTTATCACATAATTTCATTGTAAATTTTTCAATGTTCATTATTGTTATTGGTTGTATTATATTTTTATTTTGATCCCTTGTGTGATTTATGGTAAAATGGTTGTCTAAATGATGAATATAAACCTTCATGGTCCCCATAGGATGCATCAAGGATGAGTTTAATTATTTAGGGTTACCCATGGGGTGAAAAGCTATTCTCAAAATGATAAATTAATTTACCAAATGGTAATTGTCAGGTAATGTAGATCTATTTATGACTATGTTGACATGTTTAATATCAGTGAGAATGGAATATGAGTAATTTGTATAAATTTGGTAATGACATAATCTGATTAATGGAATGTCATGGAATATGTTAATTGGGTTGATCGGGATTATGACATGTGGTTTATAGATAATATTATAAATGAAATAGAGAGTTTGGAATATAAAATGGTGAATATGGTGAATTTGAAAAGGTTTGCGAATGAAAATTTGTTAAATCAGATATAATAAGGAATTAAATAATATGTCAAGGGAATTACATAAAGGATTTATGCAATATTGTATTTGAGTTAGGCATAAGAAATTGGAATTGGGTAAAATGATGATGGGATAAAATGAAAATGTTTTTATTGGATTGTGGAATACTATTGGTTCTCCTATTAGTTGTTATTTATTGAAATATTGCTAATGATATTGGATGTGGATATTTTTGAGATTGTTAATTTTTTAGAATTGATAAATACTGATATGCACATGGATTGATAGAGTGTGTTATTGCCATTAGGCTCTACAGCATCTAGTAGAGTGGTACCAAGGATCCAAACTCCACACCTCAATTCAGAGTTTATGGAAGGGGATAGATTTATATTCCCCTAAAAATTTTATTCAACCCCAACATAGGCATCATATTTAAGATAATTTGGTTGTTGTGATTTGTTTCCAAGTGTGATTGGGACATGACTTATTCGAATATGCATTTCAATTAGTGAGTAATCATAATCAATTAAACAAATGAGAAAAAGTTAATTATGAACTATGATATTATAAGTATTAAATCTAGATTTAATGATGGAATAACAGAGTTGAAACATTGTTACAAATGTCTAATTTAATATTCTTTTAATTACTTTCATTGAATAATTACATACATGAACTATATATTTAGAATGCATATTTTGTAGACATCATAGGTGGTAGCCAATTAAGTTTTACTCACACACTGCTCAAGCCACTTTTGGGTACCCGAATAGAAATCATACATTCATGTCAAGATAAGGTAAAGGGCCCAATTATATGGAGTTTATTTGGGAATAAAAATGAATTTTAGATGTTCTATATATGGAGTCAGGAAAATTTTATGGATTCATTTTTTTTCATTTTTTTGTGTTTTTTCACTTGGAACTTTATCATGACATACCATAATATTTGTTGTTTTTGGTTTGTACCAAATTTTGGTAAATGGATATTAATTCATGTTCATTGGTTATTCTATGTTTTTTTTGAAATTATATTTTTCTACTAATTTACTCATGTAATGTGGGTGTTTTTTCCCATGTGACACTTAGAACCTTTATAATAGTCATCATGCTCTGGCATATAGGTAGGGATGCATGAAGTCAGGTGGCGACCTAGCTTAGTGCACCAGTTTAGTGTCTCCCAAATCGGGGATAGAACAAATTTTTATCGAATGAGTTATTTTCTATGACCTACTATTGAGGAATGGTAGGAAGAAGGTTAATAATGTGTCAATCCTTGGTATTGATCTCATTCTTGGGAGTATCATACCCTTGTATAAGGGAAAACCCATGTCTCCTAGGGTGGGGATTGTTTTTCATGTTGTCTATGCTTACCTTTGATGATATTTCACTATTGTGTGATATACTTGTGGTATGATGTTAATGTTTTAATGATATATTTCTCATTGAAGGAATATCAAGAGTTTGTTAATTCATGTATAATTATAGGCACCTTTGAATATGAGTGACATGATAGGTGTGTTGGAAATAAAGGTTAAGAGGTTTTTTTTCATGAGATTGATGAAAAAGGAGTCTAATGAAATGACTTAAATGGGTAAAAAGTGAAATAAAATGTTAAATAGATTCTAATGTTCTGTTTTTAATACGGGTCAATAAGAAAATTAAAATTTATTTGATGTATGTGGTGATATGTAAACCGTTTTGAAATGGTGTGAAAGGTAAAGCTAGTGATAGTGTGAGTTAGTCACCCTATGATAATCATGGTCGTCATTAGTATTGGTAGAGGGTAGTGTTTTAGGTTATATAATGCCATTTGGATAGTCTATACGAAATGGTTTGTTAATGTTTATAGGTTAACCTTACTCTTTATTTTTTGGATTCCTTATTGTGTATGTTTTAATGATCATGTTTTTCATTATTGAAAATAGGAACCACGAATATTTGTTCATGTTGGGGGATATGAGCACATTTACATGAATAATCCCCCAGTAGTGGATCAATAATATGTAGTGGTTCATGAAGATAGGGAAGAGTAGTTCCATGTTAATATTTCTTGATTTATAATGATGTTGGAATTTGAGCGAAGGGAATAGTGGAATGTCACATTCATGTGATTCAGCATTCACCTGAATGTGGCGAAGATAGAACATATATAGTCCTAATTATTATTCTTATAACTTCCACACTCTGGTGATTTATTTGATACACCCACAACAAAATATTTTTTCACTTCATATATTTTTTTTCCATATTGGGAATAAGATTTTAACATGTATATGGTGTTCTTCGCATTAATACACTGTTAGAGATCTGAGATGAAGATTTTAGATAGTGATAGAGTTATGCATTAGTGGTTGGTAGGTGATATTTTTGGTGGGACCTGATCATCCTTCTGATGTAAGGTTTTTACCTAATATTGGGTATGTATTGGTTATTAGTGTATCTGGACCATATAAATTTTTATTATTTCCAGGTAACATCCATGAGTCATAAGGAGAACACTTATGTCAATCTTGGTGAATGGGATGTTCTAGCGGGTTGTGCAGGACAATTTTTTCTATAGTTGAGAGAACTCAAAGCCTACGTGGCATGACTTTTTCTATTTGATGGAGGAATTGAGGATCTATCATTTCATAAAATTTTCTATAGATTTTAATATGTTTTTCCTGAGGACATATCTAGATACAACCTGAGAGTGATCTTGAGTTTACGAATGAATTAATTTTTCTATAAGATCCCATTTACATTCCTCTATATTAAATGGATAATAGAACTATAGGATCATAAAGAATAGCAAGATGTGTTGGAGAGAAAGGGGTTCATCCCTCCTACTACGTACCACATGGGATATCCCGTACTATTTCATAACAAGGCCAACTGATATTTCAGGTTATGTGATGATTATTGGGAGATGAATAAAATTAAGGATAGGAACGAATACCCTCTTCCTAGAATTAATTTCATGTTTTACCTGCATAGATGTGCTTCAGTGTTATCAGTGATTTATTAGAGATCGGGATTTAACCATCTTTGGGTGAGGCCTCATAATATAGAAAATACCTCTTTAAAGTTCATGTATAGGTTTTATGTGTTTGGTGTGATGATATTCGTTTTGATAAATTAATAGAAAATGTTCATGGTGTCAATGAATCAGACATTTCAACCATATATTGTTCAGTTCATAGTTGTTTTTGTGGATGAAATCTTGGTGTACTCTAGAAGACTTGACGATTTTGAAAAACACCATGACATTCAACGAGTACACTAAGATGTCATTCGAATTATTTTATGCTATAATAATGGTAGTTATGGATTGATAAAGTGCCTTTCATTTCTCAGATAACAATGGAGTTTGGTGCTCCAACGGATCCGGAAATGGTGTTGGATGTGGTTTCTTGTGGGAATCCCATGAATGTTTCTAATGATCATTGTATTCTAGGATTGGAAAATTATTACCAAATGATCATAAAATATTTATCTTTTTTGGAATTTCCACTCTTTTTCTTAACAAATAAGTGATTTTAGTTTGAATTTCCATAATCATGTGATAATAATTTTCCCATGTTGATGAATTGGTTGATGAAAACACCAATTATGGTCATACCCAATCCATATGTGTTGTAGAAAAAATTTTATGATATGTCTAGTGTTGGACATGGGGAAGTATTGATGAAGGATGACAGTGTGATAAATAATGGGTCCAGATAATTGAGTCCTTATGAAATAATAGTCCCCACATATGAACATAGGTTGGAAATTTTTGTTTATGAATTAATGTGTTGGATGATTTATTTTTGAGGAGAGCAGTTTACATTGTATAATGATAATAAATGTATTAAGTACATATTATTTCATCTTGATTTAAATATTTGGTAGCGAATATGGGTTGACTACCTGCAGTCCTTCATCATCATGTTGGATTACACACCTATAAAATGGAATTTTCATTTCTGATTCCTTGACTCGTAAGATATAGAATCATGTGGTTTATGAATCCCACTCAGAGTAGAGAATATTGTACTTGTTCACTAAGATGCACCTATATGTGTAGGATGGGAATTGGATAATGAACCATGAGTCAATGAAAGTAGATTCTACACATTTGAACTAGGTCAGATAGTGTAAGAATAAGGATTTGGAGTGTCTACAAATAAAGTAGAGTCTTAGATGAGGGGATTCACATTCTAGTTGTGCTTTTGGTGATGAGGATATTTTATGTGTTTTTGGTCATGTGGTCATATTGTTGTGTATCTAGGAAGATATTATATGAGAGTTACATGAATAATTGTGTATAGTGTGTCCCGATTTGACAATGATGTTTCATGATATTCATAAGAATTATCGGTGACTGTTAATGAAGAAAGGGGTAGTAGGTTCTATTTCATGATGTTGTACCTATTTTAGGTGAAGGCTAATCAATATCACGTAGATTATTATTTACAAAATTTTACAATTGTTGAATTGAAATGGTATGATGTGATTATTGATTTATTTGTGGTTCTTACGAGGATCACATGGATGAATTATGAAATAAAGGTTGTTGTGGATAAGCTGTCTAAAGAGGCTCATTTATTTCTGATCTCGGATACATAAACGTTTATTTAGTTGGGTGAGTTATATGTTTGAGATATGGTACAATTTCCTTGTGTGATGAGAGAAATAATTTCAAATCATGACCCCCATTTCACATCGGGCTTCTAGTAGGGGTTATAGAGGGAACATGGTACCCTAGTGAATTTGAGTATTGGTAATCACCCATAGACGGAAGGGCAGTCAGAGTGAACAATTCATGTGTTAGAGGAAATCATAAGATATTTTTCACTAAATTTTGGTAGTTTATGGGAAAACATCTATCAAAAGTTTTTTAATTCAAATTTTTTTTTCGATACAATTCTATTGAAACCATTTTATGAACTCCATGGGAGACTATATAGATCATTGTTGTGGTGGTTAGAATATTGGAAGTCACGGTTTTTAGGACCGAGTGTCATATAGGAGACTTCATAAAAATATTACTTGATTCATAAGCGCATTGAAATGGTTAAGTGTAGAAAAAATTCATATGCAGATCAACATCATATTCCTCAGTTTTTATGGTGGTTGATAGCATGTTTGAGCAGGTTATGTAATATTGGGTCATCAATAAAATTTTAAACATGTAATGTTGGTGGTTAGGTACATGTGGTTGTTTTAGGATGTAGATTGGATCATACTTGTGTCTTACTAATTAGAGCCTCTATAGTCTTATAGAATAATGAAAGATTTTTTTCATGTTTTGTAGATTCGAGTGTATCTCCCTGATCCATAAAATATGTATAACCTTGATGATCATGAGATCTAGGTTGTTTTCAAATTTTTTTGATGCACCTAGTTTGTATTATGAAAAATAGTGAGAGAGTATTGATGAGATGGTTTGTTCCCCTGGTACAATTTCTATTAAAGTGTGGGAATGTTTAAAAATAATATTTGGAGTGAGAATCAAATATGCAAGTCCATTTTTCTAATATAATTTCTTCAGAAACTCTATACTTCATACGAATAGAGGATCAAGGATGGACCCTCATAAGGTGGGAATTTCATATGATCTTAGACATCATGGAGGAATGTTATGGTTTAAATTTTTGTTCAATCATTTTTTAGGCCAATGAATTTTGTCCTCATTGAATTTGGGGACTCGGGGTGTTATGAGGGTTTAGAAAACAAAATTATGCAAACTAGGGATGAAATGTAGAAAGTGAATTTTAGGATAATGATTATGAAAAATTTGTGGCCTTCCATGGTGGACTATACAACCTTATGCAGTAAAATATTACACAGATGGGGCATAATTTTTCAAACCGTATGAGATGACCAATAATGATGAAACCCAAATTTTCTTAGAATGTGGCATATTCATGGTTTGTGAATGGTTTGTTAAACCATGCAGGTAAATCATGCAACACTATAATGAAGTGAATAATTACAAAATTTCAACATCATGATTTTATGTAATAATTTTTTATTCTCCTACATTTCTCCTCCTTAAAATCTATGGGAAAACCCTCAAAAACAATATTTAAATACGTGATTCTCCTTCATTCATAAGATGTTTGGCGAACTGGTGGATATGGATTATTCATCTAGGTGATTCTAATCCCAACTCTTTCTTCGCTTTTTTGGTTTATGGTATCCATATTTCTCTAATTTTCATCTAAATTACTAAAACCATCTATTTATGGAGAGATGTAGGTTAAATATTCTTAGGTTGGTTGAATCTTGGACATATTTTATGATTAATAGTACATTCATAAATATATTTGGTTTATGAGGTCTAAATGATATATCCAATAGTTTAATTGTAGATTTGTGCATGTTTCGTTTTCATCTCATTTATATCTTATTGTGATCAAGATCACTTTGATGATGTTTGGTATAATTTTCATTGAAATGATGAATATAAACCCACATGGTCACCATGGGATGCATTGAGGATGATTTGACCTATTTAGGGAAACACATGGGTTGTTCTAATATTCCCAGAACAAGAAATTAATTAACTGAGAGGTTGTTGAGTGATAATTTATAGTCATTGTTGAGTAGGCTGATTCTCAAAATGGAAGTGAAAATTGAATATGTCTAATGTGTCTAGATTTATTAATGACATAATTGGTTGTTTGCCTTTGCATGGAAATGGGTAATTTGTTTTATCGGGAGTGTGACACATGTTTAATGAATTATATTAGAATTTCCCAATTGAGTTAGTTAATATAAAATGGTGAATATGATAAATTAATAATGGTTTGTTATGGAAAATATGATAATGAGATGTCATAAGGGAAATTATGAATAAGGGAAGTGGATGAAATTTGTGAATTATTTAATATTAAAAATGTGTTCGGCATAGGAAATGTTAATTGAGATAAATAGTTATGGGATATAATTGAGAAATTAATTTATGGATTGTGGAATAATATTCATACCCATATTACTTGATATTGATTGAGATATTTTTAATATATCAGAGAAGGATGGATCTGATGTGGTTATATAGGGAGAATTGATAAATAAAACTGTGAATATTCCTTGACAGTGTGGGGTGTTAACCAGAGGTCCTATGCTCACTGGCCAAGATAGAGAAATGTTTTAAACACCAACCCTCAATTGAGGGGTTGGGGAAGGGGACCATGTTTTATTACACTAATATTTTCATTCTACAAGACCGAGGCTTTTAGTTGAGTATAATGTAGTTGTCAAGATGAGTTGCTTAATTATATTTGGAGGTTAATTGTTATCTTTTCAATTATGATTAATTAATATTCCAAATACATAACACAAATAAAAAAATTTGATTTAATTACTATGTTATAATAATTATTAAATATTGATTTATTGATGGAATAACATAGTGGAATAATTTTTTAAAATGGCTAATTAAAATGTGGGTTTTTACTTTTCATTTTGTTAATATTATTATGAACTATGTATTTAGACTTGATATTTTATAGATAACATTGGTGGGGGCCTACACAGTTCTACTCAATCCTACTCGGGTCATCATTGGGAACCCAAGAAGAGTTCATACTAGTAGGTCGGGATAAGGGAATGGTACATGTGATAGGGATTTTGTTGGTGAATGGAAATTCATGGTAGTGGTTTTAGACATGGAGTTAGGACCAGTATATAGATTGAATTTTTGACTTTAATTTGGATTTTTATCACACTATACTAAATCATGACTTGACTTGCTTACTGTAAGTTGTGTTTGGGACAATGTTTTAGGAAATAGTTATTTAGGCATGTTCATTTGTTTTTTATGTAGTTTCTTCTATTCTCATTATTTTCAACACTACATTACACTTTTAATGAGGGTATATTCCCTCAATGGGACTCTTTGTCCCTCACTAATAATCAGAATCTTCTAGAATATAGGAAGGGGAACTTGTGGTCATGAGGTGACCCATTTCTAGGGACCAATTTAGTGGCTCCCAGGTCAGGGATGTTAGAGTTTATTAATTTGTAAAGAATTAATTTAATGTAATAATTATTATATTTATCTATTTATTTCATAAATATACACATTATTGTAAGGCGCAAAAAAATGAACATGGCATGGAGATGATAATACATATATACACACATAATGTTCTTTCTTTTTTCATAGAATGGGTGAATGGTGGAGGTTTCCCCAAAATAATTAATAGAATTTCACTATATATATGATAATGTATTAAATAATTTGTCATTGAAACATTGCATGAATAGATAATATTTGAAAAAATAAACCATAATGAGTGATTAATGATGAATTCTTATTCTTCGACATACCCCCTTTTTATATATCCTTAAGGGATCTGGGATTTTAATTTGTAAGGGAAAAAACAAAAAAAAATTGTCTCTGGGTGTTCTTAAGAGAAATTTTTTGAGGTAGGTCGATCATGATGTCTAAATGTGGTGAAATAAAATGATGGAAGGGGTTCCCTTTTGTAATAGACGTGAGGGGATTCTAGGAAAATCCAGAAATTATTAAATTACAATATATTAATTTTCTATCACGATACAAAATGTTGGTCAAGGATAATAATATATATTGATAAAACATTCTATTATTAGAATAAAATTATATTTTTACATGTTTTGGTTTTATTTTAAAACTTATCATTTGTATTGACTTATGTTAACATAATTTAATTATAATTACTATAACTTTTTTCAATTTTAAAATTTCTAAATTTTGACATATAAAAATTAAATTTAACTGTAAATTATTAATCAAGGAACTATTATGTAAAAGAAAAACCCCTTTTCCTTTTTAAATATTTTTAAGGAATTTTATATAATTTAGTATAAATTTATTATGATAAAATATCACAAATTATCAATTTTTGACTTTATTCATTAATTTGGCGTTATGGAAAACATGATAGAATGAAAAATTTGAAAAAAATTAAAGACACCTTTAATATTTCATTATAATACATCAAATTAATGGATCTCCCTAATTAATCAAAATTTTATTTATTTTTATATTTTCAATATCATATATGAGAATATATCATTTCTAACACAATTGTACGACCATAATATAATAATTATTTAAGGCATATATTTCACTAAAATTTATAAATAATGTACGATGGTGTATATAAATATTTTTCATAAAAAATAATATCTCTAATAGAAGAAATATTCTTAATAAAACCATGTTAATAATAATTGATTTATTAACATATTAATGAGACATATTTTTATTTTCGTTAAATAAAATATTGTAAATTATATAACATCTTAAAAATGATTCCAAAAAATAATAAATAAATTTATACCATGAAAATAAGTCTATTATGTTCGAAATGGAAAATTATTTTCAATTACAACCATCCTATTACTCTATGTGGACACATAAGTGATATATAAAAGTAATAAAGTGAAATTAGTGAGTTTCTATATTTTTTAAAATATAAAACTCATTCTCATATAATATTATCCATTAAATAACTCAATTTCTACCCATAGGTGTTACTATTAGAGTGTGAATAATTAACAAAACTTTTTTAAAAAATTTATAGTAATTTTCTACTCTTTATCATATTATTTTTACCGTAAATTATACATTTTTCCCACAACCTATGTAAAAAATTACCAAAGTTACTATTCAATTTGGGAAAAAATAAAAGTATCCAATTTTTTAAATGTAGAAATTTGATTCATAATATTTATACCATCTTTAAAATATAAAAAAATTGGCAGAAGAATTTAATTAAAAATTAATCTCACAAAACGAATCAAAAAAATAGTATTCTTGAGAATTTTTTTCATGGCCAGATTGTAATTATAACAAAATAAATAATAATGATGATTTCAATTAAATTTATTATTTTTGTATATTTATTGAGTATTTAGGATAAATTTATATCACATTCTGAAATTAAATATTCATTGAATATAAAAATGTAGACAATTTTATAAAAAATATATTTCTCACTATTCAATGGAAAATAAATATTTTTGATAAGATATAAAAATTTCACCATAATTTAATTATGAAACTATGATTTAAAAATTGTTTAATTCATTTAGTATTATTTTTAAAAGTTTCACATTTATTTAAATCATGTTCACCATTAAATGGTGGAAAAACTACATTTAGAACATTTATCCATTTATATATAAAGTATGATTTATTCTTATCATATGCCTAGAAAAATCATTTAGATGAATGTCAAAATATTTGACTAAATATATAATATATATATTTTATAATGTTTAAATATTATTAATTCACTACATTCCCAATTTATAGGAGATAATTACTATAATTAGGTAATAATTTTCACCTTTTGTTTAATCTCAGTGTTCTATGTAATTAAAGCAATCAAAGAAGTTAAATTTTCAACAAGACATACCATAAAATGTTGGGGTGTTACAAAAACATCCTAGAGTAAACATGCTAGGTAATATGGTGTGACACCTAAGGTCTGTATGGAAATGTAATCATATTATACCATCGATGTAGATATAGAAATAATCTAGTAGTGAACCCAACCATCTTGGTTATCAAATACATAGTTAATTTATTAGTCAACATGTATAATAGGACCACCTAGAGGACATAATGGTTGAGAGTGTCATTGGTATTCAATAACATTTCTTAATTTTATAATAATTTTTTTTTTATATTTTCACCTCATTTTTAGTACAAAATATTATATAGATCTTATTATATACAGTAATATACCTGCTCTATTGATTTTGGGATATCTATTATATTTGGTATTATATTATTATCGTCTAATTTATTAGGTAATTTATTTGATATGGGTTATTTTTTTATTTTAAAATATAATAATATTAATTTCTTTCTTGAATATAATTTGAGAGACTTAATATCATATATGTGTCTGGATACAGCTCTATGGATGAATATAGAGATGAAAAAAATAGCCACTATCAAGTGCCACAATTGTATATTATTTTTAACAATTCATTAATTTATTAGTAAATTATATTGAAAATATTAATGTTAGTTTGTGGATATACTGGTTATCATAATTCTAACCCCTGTTCTAATTTTTTGAATGAATAGTTTACTGTCATGTTTTCCTATGATTTAGTATACTATATATGCACATTTTATATACAATAATATTTATAAATTTCCATAACTGATGTATAATATATTGGCCACTGTAGATATGGCATGTTCCAATAAATGATTAGTTAACTATAAAAATCTATTAGAATTAATTCCAATGATATATCTTTGTCAAGAAAATTTATCTCCTATTTTGTGAAGAGTAGTTCATCAATCTGTTGTTCAATTTATCATTACACTTTCTCACATATAAAATACACACCAACTACTCATTGTTAAATAAAACTATACTTGTTGAGAGAATTAAAAATTCAATTGTATTAACATGATAGTAATTAGTTTATAAATCCATGAATTTAATTATAGGGGTAGACCAGACCACATATTAAATAATTTAAATGTGGCCCTATATATATATATTCAATTAGTAATTTTACAAGTTAATAATATAGAATCATTGCCCATTTAATTTTTTTTTAAAAAATTTCATCCAGTTAAATTTTTATATGTTCATTTCATGAGTTTTCATGTTAAATTCTCAGAAAATATTTCATTTCATAGTTAAACACATACAAGATATTTCATACAAAATATGGTATTCAATATATGCATAATTGGTTTTTAATTTCCCCACACCAAGTCTGCCATTCCTGTTCATGGATTTTAGGAAAAATAATATCATAAAACCGGGGACTAAGTATTATTAATTTTTTTGATGTTATCATCATTTTTTGGGTTCTATAATGTGTACTGACAACGTATTCTCACAATCAAAATTATTTTTCGTAAGTATAAAAATTATAAAAAACTCTTAAAATATTTTTTTGGAATCTCAAAATCAATTTTCAAATCCATATAATATTGATTGTTTCTACACTAGATGATATGATGATGGTAAAATCAATTATTTATTGGAAGGTATAATTTAATTTTTTTATATGTGGTTTTCCTGGGTCATTTTCTGATATCATTATCATTTCATAAAAAATTCAAAAAAAAAACTGCACAAAAAATAACATAAAAAATTTAATATATTAATATTTGTTCAATGTGAAAAATGATTTCTATGGTTTAATTAGTATCTTTTCCAGGAAATAATTTTTATTCTTACCATATCATACAAAATTATTTGTGTTTTATTTATATGAATCCCAAAATGTGAGGTCAATTGTGGTGTCGTTTGATATTTGCAGTAATAAAATAGTTACCCCTCTGAGTGTAAGAGGATATTTCTCTTCTAATAAAATTGCATGGATCATCTAGAATGTGATCCATGGAAGGTTCATGGTATAAATTTTTTTCTGATATAGTGTGTAGTAGTCTACACATATATTCTAAAACCAGGAATATAGTTCTTCATTTGAATATTGTATTAAAATAATATTTTTGAAACTACTGCGTATATCTTAGTAGTTATGTTTTGGATTCGTCTGGCTTTAGTGTGTAACTAACAACTACATCATTATAGAAAATACATACATTTATTCCAATACAATATAATATAGATTTCAGAATGAAAAATAATATAATTAAACTTGAACTCTATTATCGGGTTGTATATTTATATAGTATCCATGGTTTTATAGAACAAGATATCAAATGAATTATTTACTTAAACCATTCGATAAATGTTTCTCCAACTAAACCCTTTAAATCGTCATATTGTATTTAAAATCGCTATGTTTAACTTTTTGTAAAATCATTAGTGGTAACCTTATATCTCTCTTCTGTTCAAAAAGGATTCCTTTAATGATTAATCTAAAATAAATGGTATCAATTTTAGATATACTGAATAGCGTGTATACATATATAAATAAATAATTAATCTCCCATAAAAGAATTAATATCCTTAAATTGGATAAATATGTTTTATAAATGTAGGATCAGGTAAATAATTAAATATTAACCTGATATATTTTAGACTTCGATTATATTTATTCAATTAAGTAGACTTGTAACAATTCTTATTTCATCCATGATATGATATCCAATAAGACTAAGAGTCGATCTGGTATCCTAATAGTTTCCATTAACCTAGTTGTACCGTTCCATGCATATTTTTTCCACTTTTCATAGCTTCACTTTAATCATGCAAACACATCTCATACTTTTGATCCCAAAGATTTTGTTATAGATTTTGAAGATTATTTTTAGGTGTATCCAATACAAATAATTTATTGGGACATAAAGGTTCTATGATGTTGGATTTACGCTTTTGTATTTGTGCAATTGAAGCACAATCGGTCATTAGATGATACGCGGGAGAGCAATGAAAATGTACAAGTTGAGTGGCTGGTGTTACTCCCCAAATGATTATTACCATCATTAAAAGGGAAACTAATGGATGATTTTTTTAGAGGGAAGACAATAAAAACCTTTTTTAGTATAGGTATGGATACTTATATTTTTGTTGAAACCATTACTTTGGTTCAATTTTATCATAAATATGAATCCATACCTTTAGACCAGCAAGTTTGTTATTGAGAAAAATTAAATAGGGGATAAAGGTGGCTACTAGAAAAGTAGAAAAAGTGTATTTAGAATAATCTAAATATATTCAATACATGACATGTAATTGTCTATAAGGTCAATTCATTATTTGAAATGAAATATTATAGAAGTGAAATCTTGAGCGTTACATGTTGTGAAAATCATTTACATGTTGTGATTTTTTTGTAATATCTACAATGGTGAAGAACCCATTTTATGGAATGGCATGGAAATATGTTAATTGGGTTGATCGGGATTATGACATGTGGTTTATAGATAATATTATAAATGCACTAGGGAGTTTTGAATATAAAATGGTGAATATGGTGAATTTGAAGAGGTATGCGAATGAAAATATGTTAAATGGGATATAATAATGAATTAAATAATATGTCAAGGGAATTACATAAAGGATTTATTGAATATTGATTGTGAGTTAGGCATAAGAAATTGGAATTGGGTAAAATGATGATGGGATAAAATGAAAATGTTTTTATTGGATTGAGAAATACTATTTATTCTCATATTAGTTGTTATTTATTGAAATATTTCTAATGATATTGGATCTGGATAGTTGTGAGATTGTTTATTTTTGAGAATTGATAAATAATCATGTGCACATGTATTGATAGAGTGTGTTATTTCTATTAGGTTCTACAACAACTAATAGAGTAGTTCCAAGGTTCTAAACTCCACACCACAATTCAGAGTTTATGGAAGGGGATAGATTTATATTCCCCTAATAATTTTATTCAACCCCAACATAGGCATCATATTTAAGATAATGTGGTTTTTCTGATTTGTTTTCAAGTGTGATTGGGACTTGACTTATTTGAATATGCATTTCAATTAGTGAATAATCATAATCAATTAAACAACTGAGAAATAGTTAATTATGAAATATGATATTATAAGTATTAAATCTAGATTTAATGATGGAATAACATAGTTGAAACATTGTTACAAATGTCTACTTTAACTTTCTTTTAATTACTTTCATTGAATAATTACATACATGAACTATATATTTAGACTGCATATTTGGTAGACATCGTAGGTGGTAGCCAATTATGTTTTACTCACACACTGCTCAAGCCACATTTGGGTACCTGAACAGACATCATACATTCATGTCAAGATAAGGAAAAGGGCCCAATTATAGGGAGATTATTTGGGCATAAAAACGAATTTTAGATGTACTATATATGGAGTCAGGGCAATTTTATGGATTCATTTTTTTCATTTTTTTTGTGTTTTTTCACTTGGAACATTATCATGACATACCGTAATATATGTTGTTTGTGGTTTGTATGAAATTTTGGGAAATGGATATTAATTCATGTTCATTGGTTATTCGATGTTTTTATTGAAATTTTATTTTTATACTGATTTACTCATTTAATGTGGGTGTTTTTCCCATGTGACACTTAGAACCTTTTTTATAGTTAGCATGCTCTGGCATATAGGCAGGGATGCTTGACGTCAGGTGGCGACCTAGCTTAGTGCACCATTTTAGTGTCTCTCGAATCTGGGATAGAAAAAAAATTTATCGAATGAGTTATTTTCTATGTCCTACTATTGAGGAATGGTCGGAAGAGGTTAAGAATGTGTCAAGCCTTGTTATTGATCTCATTCTTGGGAGTATCATACCCTTGTATAAGGGAAAACCCATGTCTCCTAGGCTGGGGATTGTTTTTCATGTTCTGCATGCTTACCTTTGATGATATTTCACTATTGTGTGATGTACTTATGGTATGATTTTAATATTTTAATGATATTTTTCTCATTGAAGGAATATCACTAGTTTTTTAATTCATGTATAATTATAGGCACCTTTGAATATGAGTGACATGATAGGTGTTTTGGAAATAATGGTTAGGAGGATTTGTTTTTCATGAGATTGATGAAAAAGGAGTCTAATGAAATGACTAAAATGGGTAAAAAGTGAAATAAAATGTTAAATAGATTCTGAAGATCTGTTATCAATACGGGTCAATAACAAAATTAAAATTTAGTTGATGCATGTGGTGATATGTAAACCGTTTTGAAATGGTGTGAAAGGTAAAGCTAGTGACAGTGTGAGTTAGTCACCCTATGATAATCATGGTCGTCATTACTATTGGAAGAGGGTAGTGTTTTAGGTTATATAATGTCATTTGGATAGTCTATACAAAATGGATTGTTAATGTATATTGGTTAACCTTACTCCTCCTTTTTTGGATTCCATATTGTGTATGTTTTAAAGATCATGTTTTTTATTATTGAAAAATGGAACCACGAATATTTTTTCATGGTGGGGGATATGAGGATATTTACATGAATAATCCCCCAGTAGTGGATCAATAAGATGTAGTGGTTCATGAAGATAGGGACGAGTAGTTACATGATAATATTTCTTGTTTTATAAAGATGTTGAATTTGAGAAAAGGGAATAGTGGCATGTTACATTCATGTGATTCAGCATTCACGTGAAAGTCATGAAGATAGAACATATATAGTCCTAATTAATATTCTTATAACTTCCACACTCTCTGGTGATTTATTTGATACACCCACAACAAAATAATTTTTCACTTCATAGATTTTTTCATATTGGGAATAAGAGTTTAACATATATATGAGGTTATTCCCATTGATACTTTGTTAGAGATCTGAGATGAGGAATTTAGATAGTGATAGAGTTATGCATTAGTGGTTGGTAGGTGACATTTTTTGTGGGACCTGATCATCCTTCTGATGTAAGGTTTTTACCTAATATTGGGGATGGATTGGTTATTAGTGAATCTGGACCATATAAATTTTTATTATTTCCAGGTAACATCCATGAGTCATAATAGAAACACTTATGTCAATCTTGGTGAATGGGATGTTCTAGCGGGTTGTGCAGGACAATTTTTTCTATAGTTGAGAGAAATCAAAGCCTATGTGGCATGAATTTTTCTATATGATGGAGGAATTGAGGATATATCATTTCATAAAATTTTCAATAGATTTTAAGATGTTATTCCTGAGGAAATATCTAGATACAACCTAAGAGTGATCTTGAGTTTACGAATGAATTAATTTTTCTGTATGATCCAATTTACATTCCTCCATATTAAATGGATAATAGAACTATAGGATCATAAAGTATAGCAAGATGTGTTGGAGAAAAACGGGTTCATCCCTCCTAGTTTGTACCACATGGGATATCCCATACTATTTCATAACAAGGCCAACTGATATTTGAGGTTATGTGATGATTATTGGGAGATGAATCAAATGAAGGATAGGAATGAATACCCTCTTCCTAGAATTTATTGCATGTTTTACGTGCATAGATGTTCTTTAGTGTTATCAATGATTTATTAGTGATCGGTATTTCACCATCTTAGGGTGAGGCCTCATAAGATAGAAAAGTTATCTTAAAGTGCATGTATAGTTTTTATGTGTTTGGTGTTATGATATTTGGTTTTATAAATTAATAGAAAATGTTCATGGTGTCAGTGAATCAGACATTTGAACAATATATTGTTCAGTTCATAGTTGTTTTTTTGAAGAAATCTTGGTGTACTCTAGAAGACTTGAAGATTTTGAAAAACACCCTGACATTTCATGAGTACACTAATATTTCATACGAATTATTTTATGCTATAAAAATGGTAGTTATGGACTGATAAAGTGCCTTTCATTTGTTAGATAATAATGGAGTTAGGTGGACAAATGGATCCAGAAATAGTGTGGGATGTGGTTTCTTGGGGGAATCCCATGAATGGTTCTGATGTTCATTGTATTCTAGGATAGGCATAATATTACAAAAGGATCATCAAACATTTATCTTTTTTGGAATTTCCACTCTATTTCTTAACAAATAATTGAGTTTAGTTTGAATTTCCATAATCATGTGATAATAATTTTCCCATGTTGATGAATTGGTTGATGAACACACCAATTATGATCATACCCAATCCATATATGTTGTACAAAAAATTTTATGACATGTCTAGTGTTGGACATGGGGAATTATTGATGTAGGATTACAGTGTCATAAATAATGAGTCTAGATAATTGAGGCCTCAGGAAATAATGGTCCCCACATATGAACATAAGTTGGAAATTTTTGTTTATGAATTAATGTGTTGGATTATTTATTTTTTAGGAGAGCAATTTACATTGTATAACGCCAATAAATGTATTAAGTACATATTATTTCTTCTTGATTTAAATATTTGGTAGAGAATATGGGTTGGGTAGCTACAGTCCTTCATCATCATGTTGGATTACACACCTATAAAAGGGAATTTCCTTTCTGATTTCCTGACCCGTAATATATAGAATCATGTGGTTTATGAATCCCACTCAGATTAGAGAATATTGTACTTGTTCACTAATATGCACCTATATTCATAGGATGGGTATTAGATAATGAACCATGAGTCTATGAAAGTAGATTCTACACATTTGAACCAGGTCTGATAGTGTAAGAACCAGGATTTGGAGTGTCTACAAATGAAGTAGAGTCTTAGATGAGGGGATTCACCTTCCAGTTGTGCTTTTGGTGATGAGGATATTTTATGTGTTTTTGGTCATGTGGTCATATTGTTGTGTATCTAGGAAGAGTTTATATGAGAGTTACATGAATCAATGTGTATAGTGTGTCCTGGTTTGACCATGATGTTTCATGATATTCATAAGAATTATCGGTGACCGTTAATGACACTACTACAAAAAACGGGCAACATCAGTGCTAAAATTGGGCTTTAACAGTGCTAGAAAAGCGTTGTCAAGCTCAGCGCTGATAAAGGGTGGGGCCTTTAACAGCGCTTAAAAGTGCAGTTAAATCCCTGCCTACTGCAAATTAAAAATCTTGCATCAGTACAGCCAGCTGAACAGACCTGCAAAAAAACCAGTATATCAACCACAAACATGTCATCAACCGATCACAACCCAACCATTAAATACTTACATTGCCCCAAACCCCCATAACACAACCCAACCACAACCACAACCTTCATCTCAATGTACTCAACCGATCTAAACATTTAATGGATTTTACCGAAGACTATCTAATTCAAAACGCCGATCATGTCATCAACCGACCACTTAATTTCTATGGTGCTCCCCACTATACGCTTTAGCTCACAAACACCACCATCTGATGTTTAACAACTCCATTATCGGGAAAGAACCACTAGAACCCCACATGATATACGGCTATTTCATGATGTTCAAACATAGCGAGAGGCGAAGAGAAGGTGAAAGTCCCATAGACGAACAACATCAACTATGAAAACACACCACCCATTAACTATATAAATCAAAACCATATATTTAAGAACATCCATGTGAATTTATATATCACTTCCATCGAGGATGATGCATGTTGGTCAACTTGTTTTGGAAATTGTTTATCTTCATCTGTGCCTTGTACTTTCACCCATTAATTTGAAGCTGAGTATGCGTACGTGGTAGTTGAGGTGGGGTTGACTCGTACATGTCACATATGACCCATGAATCATTGTCCAAAAGTGTCAACATAGTCCGAAGGCGATTGGTCGGTTTCCCGTATGTCAGTTGTTGATTTGTCTTAAAAATAAGTCCATTTTGAACAAAACAGAGGCACTTTGAGTGGTGTCGGTCGCACCGGGCCTCAGATTGAGTCGGGGTTGACTCATACTCATCAAATGTGACCCAGGGATCGTTTTCCTTATGTTTCAATAGAATACAATGTGTTTGGTCAGTTTCCCGTATGTCAGTTGTTGATTTTTTACTTAAAAATAAGTCCATTTTGACTAAAATAGAGGCACTTTGAGTGGTGTCGGCCACACCAAGACTTGGATTGAAGCGGTTTTGACGCGTACATGTCACATTTTATTCATGGATCATTGTACTAATGTTTCAACAGAAACCGAATGTGTTTGGTCAGTTTGGTGTATGTATTTAAATTATTGTCCATTTTAAAAAAAATACATATAGTGGGAGTGATACCGGCCACACCGCGCCTTGAATTGAGGCAGGGTTGACTCGTACATGTCACATATTACCCATGTATCATTTTACTAAATTGTAAACCCAATCCGAAGGCGTTTGGTCGGTTTCCCGTATGTCAGTTGTTGATTTCTCACTTAAAAATAAATCCATTTTTAACAAAAGTGAGGCACTTGGAGTGGTGTCAGCCACACTAGGCCTCATATTGAGGCAGTGTTGACTCGTACACGTCACATTTGACTAATATATCGTTGTCCTTATGTTTCCATAGAATCCAAATGCGTTTTGTCAGTTTCTGGTATGTCAGTTGTTGATTTCACTTAAAAATAAGTCCATTTTGAACTAAATAGAGGAACTTTGAGTGGTGTCAGCCACACCGGGCCTCATATTGACGTGGGGATGACTTGTACACATCATATTTGACCCATGGATCATTGTTCTAATGTTTCAACAGAATCCGAATGTGTTTTTGCGGTTTTCCGTATGTCAGTTGTTGATTTCACTGAAAATTAAGTCCATTTTTAACAAAAACAGAGGCATTGTGAGTGGTGTCGTCCACAACGGGCCTCGGATTGAGGCGGGGTTGACTCGTACACGTAACATTTGACTCATAGATCGTTTTCCTTATGTTTCAATTGAAACTGAATGTGTTTGGTCGGTTTGGAGTATGTATGTAAAATATTGTCCATTTTAAACAAAATACATACACATAGAGTGATACCGGCCACACCGCACCTCATATTGAGGAAAGGTTGACTCTTACACGTCACATATGACCCACGAATCATTATCCTAAAGTTTCAACACAATCCAAATGTGTTTGGTGGGGTTCCCGTATGTCAGTTGTTGATTTCACTTGAAAATAAATCCATTTTGAACAAAATAGAGGCACTTTGAGTGGTATCGGCCACATCGGGCCTCAGATTGAGTTGGGGTTGACTCTTACATGTCTAATTTTACCCATGGATAGTTTTTGTTATGTTTCAATAGAATCTGAATGCGTTTGGTCGGATTGTCGTATTTCAGTTGTCGATTTCACTTAAAATTAAGTCCATTTTTAACAAAACAGAGACATTGTGAGTGGTGTCGGCCACCCCGGGCCTCAGATTGAAGCGGGGTTGACTCATACACTTCACACATGAGTCATGGATCATTGTGAAAAAGTATCTTCTCAATCAGAATCCGTTAGATCGGTTTGGCGTATGTACGTAAAATATTGTCCATTTTGAACAAAATACATACACATGGAGTGATACCGGTCACACCGCGCCACGGATTGAGGTGGGGTTGACTCTTACACGTCACAATTGACCCATGGATCATTGTACTTATGTTTCAACAGAATACAAATGTGTTTGGTTGGTTTGTCGTATGTCAGTTGTTGATTTCACTTAAAATTAAGTCCATTTTTAACAAAACAGTTACACTATGAGTGGTGTCGGCCACACCGGGCCTCTGATTAATACGGGGTGGGCTCGTACACATCACACATGAGTGATGTATCATTGTGAAAATTTATAAACACAATCAGAAGAATTTAGATCAGTTTGGCGTATGTACGTAAAATATTGTCCATTTTAAACAAAATACATACACTTGGAGTGATAACGGTCACACCGCGCCTCAGATTGAGGCGGGGTTGACTCGTACACATCACATATGACCCATGAATCGTTTTCCTAAAGTTTCAACAAAATCCGAAGGCGTTTGGTCAGTTTCCCGTATGTCAGTTTTTGATTTCTCACTTAAAAATTAGTCCATTTTGAACAAAAAAGAGGCACTTGGAGTGGTGTCAGCCACACGAGGCCTCAGATTGAGGCGAGGTTGACTCGTACACGTCACATTTGAAGGTGAGAATGCATAAAAGATAGCTGAACTTCTTAGAGAATAGTTTCTGGAAGAGTATAAGAGACATGAAGCAATGAAGATCATTAGAGTTTTGGAGCAAATGTGGTTGCTACAAACAATGTGACAATCGGATTGTGCAAGGCATCTTAAGTTACAACTTGCAGGTATTGTACTTTATTTATTTCTGGAGGGTTTCAGTTTAAATTCAATTTGGAATGATCATTTCTAGCCATTGTATTTTATGTTTTTTTGACAGCCGAGGGGAAAGGGTGGGGTCTGCAGACATAGGAGGATATGTGGAAGGGTGATTTTGTGTGTGAATATATTGGAGAAATGTTAACTCACGCAGTTCTGAAAAGAGTCACTATTTAAAAGAAAGTCACAAATTTAGATACATCTCAAGATGGTCAGTTTATGGAAATTTTGTGGGACACTACTAAAGACATGCTCAAATGTGCACACATCCGCCACTTTTAGATTGTTGTCTACTGCAATGATCTTAGAACCAATATATGCATTATAAATCTCATGATAAAAAGATAAATTCACTTCCCACCTTCGAGAATGATCTGAAGCCCAAACCATGACAACATTATGTTTTTCCTTGAAAATTCTATTGGTGAACTAGAATGGCAACTCACTCTTTTGATTTTGCGTCTCTTATTATCTCTTCATGTGTGCATCTATTGCCATTCCAAATGCCTTCGGATTGTGTTGAAACGTTAGGAAAACGATCCATGGGTCATATGTGACGTGTATGAGTCAACCCCGCCTCAATCCGAGGCATGGTGTGACCAGTATAACTCCAAGTGTATGTATTTTGTTTAAAATGGACAATATTTTACGTACATACGCCAAACCGATATAACGGGTTTTGATTGTGTTTATACTTTTTAACAATGATCCACGACTCATGTGTGACGTGTACGAGTCAACCCGGCATCAATCCGAGGCCCGGTGTGGCCGACACCACTCAGAGTGTCTCTGTTTTGTTAAAAATGTACTTAATTTTAAGTGAAATCAACAACTGAGTTACGACAAACGGACCAAACACATTAGGATTCTGTTGAAACATAAGGAAAACAAAGATATGCATTAGAACACTCATGATACATAGATAAATTCACTTCCCACCTTCGATAATGATCTGAAGCCCAAACCATGACAACATTATGTTTTTCCTTGAAAATTTTCCTGGCGAACTGGAATCGAAATAACTCCACACATGAAGAGACAAGTAGAGATGAAAAATCACAAGAGTGAGTTTCCATTCTAGTTCTCCAAGAGAATTTTCACTCTCTTTATGAAATAGAGGAAATATATTAAAATGTAGAGTCAATTTCCAAATCATTGGAACAATTTTCGGCCTTGGATGTTCTAAATGCCAGATTTAACATCCCATCTTGTACATCAAATGGATTGGTGAACTTCCAATCTATCATGGAAGTTTCCGAATACATGCAACTAATGATTGGATATTTTACTGGTTCATGAATGATATGAAGTTATTTTGGATATTTTATGAGTTTTATTGTCCAAACGCCAAAGAAATTTGGTTCATCATTCTTGTTGTTGCTGGTGCATTTCATCTGTTAAAATGGACAACTGACCCATTGGAGAAAGAATGTTTTATTTAATAATAATTACAATGTTCTACAAATATTTACATACAAGATTGTTTCATCTTTGCATCCCCATGAACCCCTCTCAAAAATTTCCTCCTATTATACGCTTCTGCAACTCCTGCAATAAAAGTTAGATCTTTATGCTATTTCTGGAAAATCTTGCATCAGGTATGAAGCCCACTCATTTCTGAATGTATCTACATCATCTTGTGAATATGACGCCTTTCAGCATTCATAATAGTACTGAAAAATTTATAAATAAAAAATTAATAATTAATTTAAATGAAATAGTCCTTGTTTACGAAAATACCTCTTTAGGGGTTCTAGTTTGTCTATTCACAGCGATCTCTCTCATGAATCTACAAACATAATAAACGCAATCATTGCCGTTTGTTTGTTTGGGACACTGCAAAAACATTGATCATGAGGCGAGTAAGTAACCTGTTTTGATATATGTTTGGATAGTGCAATTTTATTATATATACCCTGATATTTTTCCAGACGTAGTACTTGCTCAGCTCCTTATGCTTAGCCCCTGTCCTCATACCATGATTTAGACGATATTGGTACACTGCCCTATCATAACAGAATCATCAGTAAAAGATAATATATATTATATAACTTGATGTTTAGAACTAAATCGTAGGATGTAGTGTCTTACAGATTGACAAACCGCATCACATGCGGTCGGTTTGTTGGATATCCGTGCTTTGAATCCAGAAAATAAATCTTGGGAGTATCCAAATTCACCGCAATTTGAATCCAATGTTTCCTAAATACACAAAAAGGAATAATTAATTAATGAAATGAATATATAATTGATATGATTTAATCATAGTGTTTTACCCCTACATGGTTGGTATGAGGAAGAGTCTGTCATCTGTTATCTTGCTGTCAAATGCTTTCAGCAAAGCAGTCGCTCTATCCTTAATTTTTTATTCTGATAATTTTATTTCTTGTGTTGATGTCATATGAGGACTGAAGAGTCTGAATTTTGGCTCATGAGGAAAACCCTTCAACCACTTTTCATATATATGTCGTCCAATAATATAAAATGTATTTAATCATAATTAGCACAATATATCATCTTATGGAGAAGCGATGTGGTTGAAAACATACCTCATATACACATTTACACTTGTGATGCTGAGCCACCCATACTCAAGGATCTCATTTACATTCTCAGTAGCAACAAAATCTTGTATTTCCTATCCATACATATTCTCTTCAAAAACAACTACTTGGATACTACCATTTCTCAACTTCGTATCCACATGAATCTTCAATGAAATTAAATGTGGATAGAGAATAGGCGATGTAATTCTGCTTTCAGTAGATCTTTTGGATCGGCTGGTCGATCCTTTCAATGCTCCCAAGTTTCCTTTCACTTCATCCCCATTCTTCGTCTACAATAAAATTCATTGGTTTAGACCATTTTTTTGTTAAAGGTTTGGCTTAAAAACTGTAAATAAATACCTATTTTTTGGAATGTAGTCTCACAAGTTGTGATCTCCATGCAATGAATGTGCCAATAGCCTGTTTGACAGTTCAAATATCATCATCATCATCAAGTGGAACAGGTAGTTGTGATGTCGGCTCATGAGCTACCGTAATCGTCACTTTTAGATGATCTTTTGGAACTGATCTATTGTGGAGCGTGTCTTCTAAGATGTCGAATACTTTAGCCCTCACTACAAGGCGATAGGTGGGTGTTGAAAGATATAAATCAAAATCATTATCACCCTACATAAGATCAGTATAGGAAGAAATTAGTGCTTTCCTGATTCACATTTCATTAGAACAATTAATATAATATTGATTACCACGACTAAGACAACTCTTTGAGGGGAATTGCTCGCCTCAAATATGGTGGGGTGTGGGGTAGGATCTTCATGCGCTGGTTGTTCCTGAGTTGTCTCTTCTCTTGGAATCTCACCCATTAAAGTTGCTAGTAACTCTCTCTTCCATTGAAACTGTTCTTCAAGTGTTTCTAGTCTATTTTTCATTGCTATCAGTTCTTCATTTTTTTCATCCTCTTGTTTTTTTTCTCATAATATAATCGGGGTGTCACCCAAAACCCCCCATCTCTGACACGACCATATTGTTCTGGTCACTTCAAAGATGTCGCTAATATGTCTGCACCAGCTGCAGGAGTACCTAACTTCTATGACTATCGGATATAAGAAAATAAGTAATTATTATTATGTAATAGCAATTTAAAACAAAAAATTTTATCGTTTCATACTTACACATATTTCCCACACTTTTTTGTGTGTTTTCATCAACTAGATTACATTCCTTATTAACACGTGCCTCCTTCCAAAGCACATGACGAGGTATGGATGTGTGTTTCATTTCAGAGGCATCAATCTACATATAAATAGAGAAATATTTTTATAATGATTTTTCTTGACACATAACAATATCACTGTAAATTTAAAATACGCACCATTTTCTTTTCTAGTGAGGAGTACTCCATCCTTGCTTTATGATAGGGGTGCGTCGGTTTTGATGTGTGTTCCTTGTTTTCAGTACTGAGTTTCTATTTCATAAATGAAATATTGACAATCAAAGTGATGAATACATGTATATCCTCAAACAACATATTATCAGTCACAATGTACCTGAAACTTTTGATCCCCAAGATGACCAAAAAATGAATCCCATGATTCTTGGGATATCAAGTGAGTGTAGACAATTGGTGGGTGCGGGTTTATTTTAATCTTGGAATCTTTCAGATGATATTTTGTAAGAAGAGTGTGAAAACCTTGATGACACCTTCCCGCAAGCCTTAGTACACAAGTCATGTGTGAATCATCTACTATAAATGCACTCTGTAATGGATTGGGAAGAGTAAGACACTGTTTCATTATTTTATTTTATAGTAAATTAATGAAATGAAATCAAAATGTTACCATAATTTCATCCCACATCACAGCCTTCAGGCCGGACGCAACATGGTGCCATGAAGCTATGTCAATCGGAAAGCATTGTCGAGTGACAATTCCAATGTAACTGCTAAACATTTCCTTGTTGGGGTTAAGGTGTTGGCCCCGTTCATTCCACCCAACATCAAATTTGATTCATTTTCTCTTTGCCTTTAGAACGTTAGCCAACACTATTAAACTAAGACACACCTGTTTTTTCTGCGATGTCGCTCCATTATCCCCGACCATTTCGTCTATATCAGCATCATCAATGTTTTCATCTAAAATGATAGCATCATCATGTTCAGATGGTTGTTGGACCTCAACAAGAGGAACACCAATAGTAGCTGCAGCACCACCAACAACAATAGGATGAGTTTGAGAGGCTTGAGAGGCATGAGAGGCTTGTTCATAAGCAGCACCAGCAGAAGCAGTAGTAGCAGAAGCAGCAACAACAGCTTGAGAGGCTTGTTCAGCCTCAAGGTTAGGAGCACCAGAACATGCATAAGTCATTATCTTCAAAAAAGGATTAACACTTAAGTTATATTACATAAATGAAATAATGATAAGATAATAACATGAGATAACAAGATATATATTACAAACAAAATATAACCTGTTTATTGAACTCTTTTTTTTCAAAGGCTGAAGGGATTTGATACCTCTATCGATAATCCAAATCCCTTCATTGTGGTCTCCTCTAACATAAAAAACGCAGTCTTCATTTGGACCGCTGTGAATGATTGCGATGTCCCACTACAAGGATCAACCTCAATTAGAATTTTCATTGGACTCTTCAGTAGTTTTGAATGATAACAGAACAATCGACCACTCTCGGTTTGTGGGGTCTGGCACATAAAATACTTGTACCGCTTGTGATGCCATTATAAATTGTTCGTCTTTGTACCCTTCTTTACTGAAATCAACTATCACAAATCCCAATTCATCTATTTTAACACCATTGTTGTTATCAATCCAGTTGCATTGATAAATCGGCAATTGGAATGTCATATAATCCAACTCCCATATTCATTTGATATTACCAAAGTATGACATATTCGCATAAATTGGATTTCTATCCTTACTACCAGAAACATGCATCGCTTCGGCCACAAGTGTTACTCCACTATTTTGCATGGTACTATCTTCATCATGTTTATCTATATAGAATGTATAACAATTACTTACATAACCATTGTAAGATAATACATACACGCTTGGTCCAGCACCTATCCATCGAAGTCAATTTGAAATTCATTTCAGATTTTCATCTAACTCCTAAAAAATATGGTCTCAAAACCATCCTATAGACTGGTGATTATGTGTATTTGATATCCATTTTTCAGACCTTGATGGATTCAACTATCTCAAAATTTCATTTTGGGTTTCAATATATGGAGAAACCTCCCAACTGTTGTGCAAAACAAAAAGGTGGGCCTACTCCTGATATGTAATATTGATTGTCACAACATCTCTTTCCGAAATTCCCTCAACCTCAATGCGTCCAGTGTGATGAGATTTCTGCAGACCAATGCTTTCCACATCAGATAGGTATTCGGTACAGAATTCAATGGATTCCTCAACAATATATCACTCCACAATACAACCCTCTGTCCGACTTCGATTTTTGACATACCCTTTCGAAATCTTCATATACCGTTCAACAGGGTACATCCATCTATAGTGAACATGACCACAATGTCGAACTTCTCTCACCAAATGAACCATAAAATAAACCATCATATCAAAGAATATTGGCAGGGAGAACATTTCTAATTCACATAATATGATGAAAATTCTCTTTCCATAGATGGCAATTTCGCCGGGTCTAAAACTTTTCTGCATATAGCATTGAAGAAAAAAACAATGTTTGGTTAACGTATGACGAACATTCTTGGTCAAAATGAAATGTAAAGCTATAAGAATTAAATCATGCATCAAAACATGGCAGTCATGTGATTTCAAAACTTTTAACTTCAAATCCTTCATTGAAACAATGTTTTTGATATTTTATGAATACCCCTCTGGAACCTTTACATCATTGAAGAAGTTGCAAAACTGATATCTCTCATTCCTGGAAAGAGTGTACGCAGCTAGAGGAAGAAACGTTCAATTTTCATCCTTCACGGGATCCAACTCTTCTCTTATTCACATCTCAACCATGTCCAACCTTGCCTTAATTCCATCCTTTGTTTTGCCATGCACATTTAGCAACATTCTGATAACAATGTCACATGTATTTTTTTCCACATGCATCACATCAGGAAAATGTCTGACGTACATACATTTCTAGTACGGTAATTCAAAAAAAAATTGATCTCTTTTTCCAAATGATTTTCATAAGGTTTTTCGAAAATGGTTTACCAAAAACAGTGTTCACGTCTTTTAATTTCTCAAACAAATGATCACCTATTAGTGGAGACGGTGTCTTGCGTTGTTCTGAACTTCCATTGAATGATGTCGTCCAAGATCGGTACTTATGTCGATGGGGTAGAAATCTATGATGCCCTAGAAACACAGATTTTGATGAATTCTTTAACCTAATTGATTCTGTATCTTCTTCGCACACAGGACACCCTTGAGTTCCTTTAATTTTATAGCATGACAAATTTCGATAAGCAGGGAAATCATGTATCGTCCCATACAACATCGCTCTCAACGTGAAGTATTTTTTTTCATATGCATCATACAACATAACACCTGAATCCCATAGTAACTTCAAATCCTCGATCAAGGGAGCCAAATATACATCAATATCGTTACCTAGTTGTTTTGGTCCTGATATAACCAAAGATAACATAATGAATTTCCGTTTCATGCATAACCAGGGTGGAAAGTTATAATTTACCAACATAACAAGACAAGTACTGTGAGTGCTGGTTTGAAAACCAAAAGGATTCACTCCATCGGTAGATAACGCAAGACGCAGGTTTCTCGGCTCATTTCCTATTTCAGGATACTCATGATCAATTCTCTTCTATTGAGGAGAGTCAGTCGAGTGACGTAATTTTCCACCTTTATTTATTTTTTCTACATGCTACGACAATTGTCTTGCAGTTTCTTCAATTCCATATAGACGCCTAAACATTGGAATGACTGGAAAGTACCATACAACATTCGTAGGACTGCGTTCATCTTTCTTATCTCAAGAAGCACCACACTTTGGGCATTCTGTAATTGATTTTTTCTCCTTGCCAAACAATATACAGTCTTTCGGGAAGGCATGTATTCTTTTAGAAATCATACCCATCGAGCGTAGAATTTGTTTAGCTTCATATGTCCGGATTGGGAGCTCATTATCATCTAGAAGCATGTCATTCAAAAGAGCATGTAGTTCCGTGAAACTGACATCACTCTATCTGTTTCCTACTTTCAATTTAGACAACTTCAGTACAGTTTACAATGCAGTATATTTATTGCAACCAGCATACAATGGCATCTTTTCACAACTCTTTAACTTCTCAAACAATTTTGGGCAATCACGGAGTTCATGTTCAACTGTCCTTGTCATTTCCTCAATATGATATTCATCATCATTGACATTTGTAATCACATCCTCTATAAAGTCTTCTTCGTTATCCATATTTGTAATCATATCTGATGATCCATAAAATATAGTTTTATTCCATCCAGTAGCTACATTTGCCTTTTCCCCGTGTTTATTCCAACATTTATAACTCCGATCTATTCCGTGACATATCAAATGTTCTTCCAACTCCTCTGGAGTAATTAGTCTAGAATAACAACAATGTAAACACGGAAACAGGATTTGAGAAGGATCCTTTGCATGATACTTTGCAAACTTGATGAACTCTTTCACTCCGTTTTCATACTCTATTGTCAAACGATTAGCATCCATCCAATCTTTATTCATCTCTATCATATTTTAATCTGAAATATTTTTATTTATGATTCAAATACGCAAAACAAGACTTCCAAATACAAAGTAGCATAGAACCACTTCCTTATAAAAATAGATACTAATATAGACTAACCATTTTCAATAAAGATATGGAAATCAGCATAACCAGGATAAACCCCCATCAAAATGAACATACTTTCCAGACCCCTTACAAACAGTTCTAGCACCCATCACCCTATAAAAAAACATTAAACATGCTTTTAACCACTCCTACTAGTCACTTAATTCATAATAAATAGTAAACATCTTGGATGATTCTTGGTGGATCTTGGAAAGGGGTTAAATCCATGTTTAAGATATATGTTGCCTATAATATAAAGTCATATTATTGATTATGGATGAGTCTTGGTGGATCTTGGAAAGGGGTTAAATCCACACGACACATTTATAATTTCCAACCAATCACATTATCCAACGAAAAATCCAACCATTTCTATAATTATTAAATAACTATTACATCACTACCTAGGCTTCTAGAACAAAGAAACCATACATAAAACGTAGCTCATCATTCCCATTGAATCGTCGCCTCACCTCCCCAAAAGAATGACCAAACAAATCATTACTTCACCACCCCAAAAGCATGGCCAAACAATCCATCACCTTGCCACCCAAAAAGAAAAACCAAATGAATCATCCCCTCACTACCGAAAAAGCATGGCAAAACAAACCATAACCTCTCCAAACCAAAAGCATGAAAAAATACCATACATCATCCCACACCACATCAAACCCAATTATCATGTCCCCCACTAGCACGACCACACATCACAACACATCAATGTCAATTTTATAGATTTAACAAAGGGACTTTTATCACATTTCACTTTACTTTAAGAGTGTTATCACACATTCCATAAATCTAGGGGAAATCATTTCATTATCCAAATATAAGTGTTTATCCAATTTCCATTTGGGGGTGATATCACAACAACATGAAAAAAGGATTCCATATGACAACAAAAACAGTAAAAGAAAGGGCGCCCTATATCCATGATTTTTAGCGGGGTATTCAGTCCGTACAAACACAACATCACAATAATATCAAAGCTGTAAAAGTACAAGAATCATTAACCCTTCCCCTGGAATTTAAATTAACATATTAATTTATCATAATTAGGCTAGTGCAAACCATCTGCAATGATAGACAAGAGTAAACCCCTCCTGCATGAAAAACAAAAGTGAGAAATAAAGGAATTCCAAACCTCAAAGAAGGTTTTCCAACTCACTGTGAACAATAAATGACAATAAATGAAAACCGCATGAAAAACCTAAAGATCAACCTACACTGCAAAACAATATTTAGGTCATCCACTGACCTTGGGTGAAGAAATCGAAAGTCCAAGGAAAAAGCATTGTGAGGGAGCCTTCTGCGCTACCTGGAAGATGTGACTGCCTGAGTGGGGGTGCACTGGAGGAGCCACCAACCATTGAAGAGGAGGAGTAGGGTTCGTAAGGGAGGATGATCCATGGAAGAGGGTCGAGGATAAGGAGAAAGTGTATGGAGGAGGACCAGAAAAGGGATGATCGGGGGGAGGGAAGCAGTCGCAAGGGTATAGTACCGTGAGATCTTAGGGTACGATAAAAAATAGGAGACTGTCTTCCTCCTTTTAATAAAATTGGATACAGTTTTTAACAGCTCTAGAAAAGCGCTGATAAAGGGTGGATTTATCAGTGCTTTTCTAGCACTGTTAAAAACTATCCTTTATCAGCACTAGAAAAGCGCTGATAAATCTGCACTTTATCAGCGCTTTTAAATAGCGCTGATAAAGATTATCCTTTGTCAGCTCTTTTTGATTAACACTGATAAAGGTGGGTCTTTTCTTGCCCATTTTTGTAGATGTGTGAAGAAAAGGTTATCAGGTTCTATTTCTTGATGTTGTACCTATTTTAGGTTAAGGCTGATCAATATCACATAGATTATTAGTTACAACATTTTCCAATGGTTGAATTGAAATGGTATGATGTGATTATTGATTTAGTTGTGGTTCTTACAAGGATCACTTGGATCAATTATGAAATATAGGTTGTTTTGGATAAGTTGTCTAAAGAGGATCGTTTCATTCTGATATCGGAAACATAAACGTTTAATTAGTTGGGTGGGTTATATGTTTGAGAGTCAGTACAGTTTCCTTGTGCGATGAGAGAAATAATTTCAAATCATGACCCCTATTTCACATCGGGCTTCTAGTGGGGGTAATAGAGGGCACTTGGTACCCTAGTGAATTTGAGTATTGGTAATCTCCCATAGAAGGAAGGGTAGTCAGAGTGAAAAATTCATGTGTTAGAGGAAATCATAAGATATTTTGTACTAAATTCTTGTAGTTTATAAGAAAACATCTATCACAAGTTTTTTAATTCAAAATTTTTTTAGGATACAATTCTAATGGAACCTTTTTATGAACTCTATGGGAGACTATATAGATCATTGTTGTGGTGGTTAGAATATTGTGAGTCACTGATTTTAGGACCTAGTGTCCTATAGGAGACTTCATAAAAAGATTACTTGATTCATAAGTGCATTGCAATGGTTAAGTGTAGAAAAAATCCATATGCAGATCAACATCATAGTCCTTAGTTTTTATGGTGGTTAAGAGAATGTTTGAGCAGATGTTGGTAATATTGGGTCATCAAAAAAATTTGAAACATGTAATGTTGGTGGTTAGGTGCATGTGGTTGTTTTAGGATGTGGAATGGATCATACTTGTGTCTTACTAATTAGAGCCTCTATAGTCTTATAGAATAATGCAAGATTTTGTTTCATGTTTTGTATATTTAGGTGTATCTACCTGATCCATAAAGTATGTATAACCTTGATGATGATGAGATCTAGGTTGTTTTCAATTTTTTTGATGCACCTGGTTTGTATTATGAAAAATAGTGAGAGAGTATTGATGGGATGGTTTGTTCCCCTGGTATAATTTCTGTTAAATTATGGGAATATTTATGAATAATATTTGGAGTGAGAATAAAATATGCAATCCATTTTTCAAATATAATTTCTTCAGAAACTCTATACTTCATACGAATAGAGGATCGAGGATGGGCCCTCATAAGGTGGGGATTTCATATGATCTAAGACATCATGGAGGAATGTTATAGTTTAAATTTTTGTTCAATCATTTTTAGGCCAACGAATTGTGTCCTCATTGAATTTGGGGACTTGGGGTATTATTAGGGTTTAGAAAAAAAAATGATGGAAACTATGGATGAAATGTACAAACTGAATTTTAGGATCTCGATTATGATAAATTTGTGGCCTTCCATGGTGGACTATACAACCTTATGCAGTAAAATATTACACAGATGGGACAAAATTTTTCAAACTGTATGAGATGCCCAATAATGATGAAACCCAAATTTTCTTGGAATGTGTTTTATTCATGGTTTGTGAATGGTTTGGTAAACCATGCAGGTAAATCATGCAACACTATAATGAAGGGACTAATTACAAAATTTCAACAGCATGATTTTATGTCATAATTTGTTATTCATCTACATTTATACTCCTAAAAACCTATGGAAAAACCCTAAAAACAATATTTAAATAAGTGATTCTCCTTCAATCACAAGTTGTTTGGAGAACTGTTGGATATGGATTAATCATCGAGGTGATTCTAATCCCATCTCTTTCTTCGATTTTTTGTTTTATGGTTTCCGTGTTTCTCTAATTTCCATCTAAATCACTAAAACCATTTATTTATGGAGAGATGCAGGTTCAATATTCATAGGTTGGTTGAATCGAGGATATATTTTATGATTAATAGTACATTCATAAATATATTTGATTTATGAGGTCTAAAAGATATATCCCATAGTTTAATTTTAGATTTATGCATGATTCGTTTTCCTGTCATTTATATCTTATTGTGATCATGATCACATTGATGAGGTTTGGTAAAATGTTCATCGAAATGATGAATATAAACCCACATGGTAACCATGGGATGCATTGAGGATGATTTGACGTATTTAGGGAAACACATGCAGTGTTCCAATATACCCAGAACAATAAATTAATTAACTAAAAGGTTGTTGAGGGATAATATATAGTCATTGTTGAGTAGGTTTATTCTCATAATGGAAGTGAAAATTGAATATGTCTAATGTGTCTAGATTTATTAATGACAGAATTGGTTGTTTTCCTTTGCATGGAAATGGGTAATTTGTTTTATCGGAAGTGTGACACATGGTTAATGAATTTTATTAGAATTTATTAATTGAATTAGTTAATATAAAATGGTGAATATGATAAATTAATAATGGTTTGTGAAGGAAAACATGTTAAAGAGGTGTCATAAGGGAAATTATGAATAAGGGAAGTGGATGAAATTTTTTAATTATTTAATATTAAAAATGTGTTTGGCATAGGAAATGTTAATCGAGATAAATAGTTATGGGATATAATTGAGAAATTAATTTATGGATTGTGGCATAATATTCATACCCATATTACTTGTTATTGATTGGGATATTTTTAAGATATTGGAGAATGATGGATCTGATGTGGTTATATAGGGAGAATTGATAAATAAAAATGTGAATATGCCTTGATAGTGTGGGGTATTAACCAGAGGTCTTATGCTCACTGGCCAAGATAGAGAAATGTTCTAAACACCAACCCTCAATTGAGGGGTTGGGGAAGGGGACCATGTTTTATTACACTAATAGTTTCATTCTACAAGACCGAGGCTTTTAGTTGAGTATAATGTGGTTGTTAAGATGAGTTGCCTAATTATATTTGGAGGTTAATTATTATCTTTTCAATTATGATTAATGTATATTCCAAATACATACCACAAATAAAAAATTTTATTTAATTACTATGTTATAATAATTATTAAATATTGATTTATTAATGGAATAACATAGTGGAATATTTGTTAAAAATGGCTAATTAAAATGTGGGTTTTTACTTTTCATTTTGGTAATATTATTATGAACTATGTATTTATACTTGATATTTTATAGATAATATTGGTGGGGGCCTACTCAGTTGTACTCAATCCTACTCAGGTCATCATTGGGAACCCAAGAAGAGTTCATACCAGTAGGTCGGGATAAGAGAAAGGGACATATGATAGGGATTTTATTGGTGAATGGAAATTAATGGTAGTGGTTTCAGACATGGAGTTAAGACCAGTCTATAGATTGAATTTTTTACTTTAATTTGGATTTTTATCACACTATACAAAATCATGACTTGACTTGCTTACTGAAGGTTGTGTTCGGGAAAATGTTTTAGGAAATAGTTATTTAGGTATGTTAATTTGTTTTTCTATGTAGTTTATTCTATTCCCATTATTTTCCACACAACATTACACTTTTAATGAGGGTATATTCCCTCCTGGGGACTCTTTGTCCCTTACTAATAATCAGAATCTTCTAGAATATAGGAAGGAGAACTTGTGGTCATGAGGTGACCCATTTCTAAGAACCAATTTAGTGGCTCCCGGGTCAGGGATGTTAGAGTTTATTAATTTGTAATTAATTAATTTAATGTCATAATTATTATATTTATTTATTAATTTCAGAAATATACACATTATTGTAATGCAGAAAAAAAATAACATGGCATGGAGACGATAAGACATATGTACACACACAATGTTCTTTATTTTTTCATAGAATGGGTGCATGGTGGAGGTTTACCCATAATAATTAATAGAATTTCACTATATATATGATAATTTATTTAATAATTTATCATTGAAACATTGCATGAATATATAATATTTGAAAGAATAAAACATAATGAGTGAGTAATGATGAATTCTTATTCTTCGACATACCCCCTTTTTATATATCCTTAAAAGATCTAGGGATTTTAATTTGTAAGGGAAAAAAACAAAAAAAAATTGTCTCTGTGTGTTGTTAAGAGAAATTTTTAGAGGTAGGTCGAACATGATGTCTAAATGTGGTGAAATCAAATGATGGAAGGGGTTCCCTTTTATAATAGACGTGAGGGTATTATAGGGAAATTATGAAATTATGAAATTATAATAAATTAAGTTTCTATCATTATACCAAATGTTTGTCAAGGATAATAATATATGTTGATAAAAAATTCTATTATTACAATAAAATTATATTTTTACATGTTTCGGTTTTATTTTAAAAAATATCACTTGTATTGACTTATGTTAACATAATTTAATTATAATTACTATAACTTTTTTCAAAATTAAAATGTCTAAATTTTGAAATATAAAAATTAAATTTAACTATAAATTATTAATCAAGGAACTATTATGTAAAATAAAAACCCCTTTTCCTTTTTAAATATTTTTAAAGATTTTTATATAATTTAGTTTAAATTTATTATGATAAAATAACACAAATTTTCAATTTCGACATTATTCATTAATTTGGACTTATGGAAAACATGATAGAATGATAAATTTAAAAAAAATTAAATACACCTTTAATATTTCATTATAATACATCAAATTAATGGATATCCGTAATTAATCAAAATTTTATTTATTTTTATATTTTCAATTTTGTATATGAGAATATATCATTTATAACATGATTGTACGACCATAATATAATTATTATTTAAGGCATATATTTTCACTAAAATTTATAAATAATGTACGATGGTGTATAGAAATATTTTTCATAAAAAATAATATCTATCATAGAAGAAATATTCTTAATAAAACCATGTTAATAATAATTGATTTATTAATATATTAAAGAGGCATATTTGTCTTCTTGTTAAATAAAATATTGAAAATTTTATAACATCATAAAAATGATTCCAAAAAATAATAAATAAATTTATAAAATAAAAATATGTCTATTATGTTCGAAATGGAAAATTATTTTCAATTACAACCATCCTAATACTCTATGTGGACACATAAGTGATAAATAAAAGTAATAAAGTGAAATTTGTGAGTTTCTATAATTTCTAAAATATAAAATTCATTCCTATATAATATTATACATTAAATAACTCAATTTCTACCCATAGGTGTTACTATTAGAGTGTTAATCATTAAAAATACTTTTTTAAAAATTTTATTGTAATTTTATCCTCTTTATCGTATTATTTTTACCATAAATTATCCATTTTTTCCATAACCTATGTAAAAAAATACCAAAGTTACTATTCAATTTGGGAAAAAATAAAAGTATCCAAATTAATAAATGTCATAAATTTTACTCATAATATTTATACCATCTTTAAAATATAAAAAAAATTGGCAGAAGAATTTAATTAAAAATTAATCTCATAAAACGAATCAAAAAAATAGTTTTCTTGAATTTTTTTTCATGGCCAGATTGTAATTTAAAAAAAAAAATAATGATGATTTAAATTAAATGTATTATTTTTGTATATTTATTGAGTATTTTGGTTAAATTTATATCACATTCTAAAATTAAATATTCATTGAATATAAAAAAGTTGAAAATTTTATAAAGAAATATATTTCTCACTATTCAATGGAAAATAAATATTTTTGATAAGATATAAAAATTTCACCATAAGTTAATTATGAAACTATGATTTAAATTTTTTATAATTCATTCAGTATTATTTTTAAAATATTCACATTTATTTAAATCAAGTTCAACATTAAATGGTTGTAAAACTACCATTAGAACATTTAATAGTCAAAATATTTGACTAAATATATAATATATATATTTCATAATGTTTAAATATTATTAATTCACTCCATTTCTAATTTCTAGGAGATAATTACCATAATTAAGTAATAATTTTTAACCGTGTGTTTAATCTCAGTTTTCTATGTAATTAAAGAAATCAAAGAAGTAAATTTTTTAAAGAGACATACCGTAAAATGTTGGGGTGTTACAAAAACATCCTAAAGTAAACATGCAAGGTAATATGGTGTGACACCAAAGGTCTATATGGAAATGTAATCATATTATACCAATGATGTAGAGTTAGAAATAATCTAGTAGTGAACCCAACCATCTTTGTTATCAAATTCATAGTTAATTAATTAGTCCACATGTATAATAGGACCACCTAGAAGACATAATGGTTGAGAGTTTCATTGGTATTCAACAACATTTCTTAATTTTATAATAATTTTTTTTTACCTCATTTTAGTACAAAATATCATACAGATCTTATTATATACAGTAATATACCTGCTCTATTGTTTTGGGGATATCTGTTATATTTGGTATTATATTAGTATCGTCCAATTTATTAGGTAATTTATTTGATATGGGTTATTTTTTTATTTTAAAATATATTATTATGTCATTCCTTCTTGAATATAATGTGAGAGACTTAATATCATATATGTGTCTGGATACAGCTCTATGGATGAAGATAGAGATGAAAAAAATAGTAAATATCAAGTGGAACAATTGTATATTCTTTTGTACAATTCATTAATTTATTGGTACATTATATTTAAAATATTAATGTTAGTTTGTGGATATACTAGTTATCATTATTCTAACTCCTCTTCTAATTTTATGAATGAATAGTTTACTGTCATCTTTTCCTACGATTTATTATAACATATATGCTCATTTTATATACAATCATATTAAACAATTTCCTTAACTGATGTATAATATATTGGCCACTCGAGATATGGAATGTGCCAATAAATGAGTAGTTAACTATAAAAGTCTATTAGAATTAATTCCAATGATATATCTTTATCATGAAAATTTATCTTCTATTTTGTGAAGAGTAGTTCTCCTATCAGTTGTTCAATTTATCATTACACATTCTCACATATAAAATACACACCAACTACCCCATGTTAAATAAAAATATATTTGTTTACATAATTAAAAATTCAATTGTATTAACATGATAGTAATTAGTTTATAAATCCATGAATTTAATTATAGGGGTACCCAGGACCACATAATAAATAATTTCAATGTGGCCACATATATATATATATATTCAATTAGTAATTTTACAAGTTAATAATATTGAATCATTTCCCATTTAATTTTTTTAAAAAAAATATCATCCAGTTAAATTTTGATATGTTCATTTCATGAATTTTCATGTTAAATTCTCAGAAAATATTTCATTTCATAGTTAAATACATACAAAATATTTCATACGAAATATGGTATTCAATGTATGCATAATTGGTTTTTAATTTCCCCACACCAAGTCCGCCATTCTTGTTCATGGATTTGAGGAAAAAATAAGATCATAAAACCAGGGACTAAGTATTATTAATTTTTTTTGATGTTATCATCATTTTTTGGGTTCTATAATGGGTATTGAAAACATATTCTCACAATCAAAATTATTTGTCGTAAATATAAGAATTATAAAAATCTCTTAAAATATTTTTTTGGAATCTCAAAATCAAATTTCAAATACACATAATATTGTATGTTTCTACACTAGATGATATGATGATGGTAAAATTAATTATTTATTGGAAGGTATAATATAATTATTTTATATGTGGTTTTCCTGGGTGATTTTAAGATATCATTACCATTTCATACAGAATTCCAAAAAAACATTACACCAAAAATAACAGAAAAAATTGAATATATTAATATTTGATCAATGTGAAAATGATTTCTATGGTTTAATTAGTATCTTTTCCATGACCTAATTTTTGTTCTTACCATATCATACAAAATTATTTGTGTTTTATTTATATGAATCCCAAATGTGAGGTCAATTGTGGTGTCGTTTGATATTTGCAGTAATAAAATAGTTACCCATCTAAGTGTAAGAGGATATTTATCTTCCAATAAAATTGAATGGATCATCTAGAATGTGATCCATGGAAGGTTCATGGTATACAATTTTTACGGATATAGTGTGTAGTAGTCTACATATATATTCTAAAACCAGGAATATAGTTCTTCATTTGATTATTGTATCAAAAGCATATTTTTGAAACTACTACGTATATCTAAGTAGTTATGTTTTGGATTCATCTATCTTTTGTGTGTAACTAATAACTATATCATTATATAAAATACATACATTTATTCCAATACAGTAGAATATATATTTCAATATGAAAAATAATATAATTAAAATCGAACTATATTGTCAGGTTGTATATTTATATAGAATCCATGGTTTTGTAGAACAAGATATCAAAAGAATTATTTACTTAAACCATTCGATAAATGTTTCTCCAACGAAACCCTTTAAATAGTCATATTGTAGTTAAAATCACAGTGTTTATTTTTTTTAAAATCATTTGTGGTAACCTTATATCTCTCTTTAGTTCCAAAAAGTTTCCTTTTATGATTAATCTAAAATAAATAGTATCAATTTTTGAAATACTGAATAGCGTGTATACATATATAAATAAATAATTAATCTCCCATAAAAGAATTAATATCCATAAAATGGATAAATATGTTTTATAAATGTAGGATTAGGTAAATAATTAAATATTAACCTGATATATTTAACACTTTGATTATATTTATTCAATTAATTGGACTAGTAACAATTCTTATTTCATCCATGATATGATATCCAATAAGACTAAGAGTCGATCTGGTATCCTAATAGTTTCCATTAACCTAGTTATACCATTCCATGCATATTTTTTCCACATTTCATAGCTTCACTTTAATCATCCAAACACATCTCATACTTTTGATCCTAAAGATTTTGTTATAGATTTTGGAGATTCTTTTTACGTGTATCCAATACAAATAATTTATTGGGACATAAAGGATCTATGATGTTGGATTTTCCCATTTTTACTGGTGCAATTGAAGCACAATCGGTCATTAGATGATACGTGGGAGAGCGATGAATATGTACACATTGAGTGGCTGGAGTTACTCCCCAAATGATTATTACCATCATTAAAAGGGAAACTGTGGTATGATTTTTTTGGAGGAAAGACTATAAGAACCTTTTTTAATCTGGGTATGGATACTTATATTTTTGTTGAAACCATTACTTGGGTTCAATTTTATCATGAATATGAATCCACACCTTTAGACCAGTAAGTTTGTTATTGAGAAGAATTAAATAGGGGATAAAGGTGGCTACAAGAAAAGTACAAAAAGTGTATTTAGAATAATCTACATATATTCAATACATGACATGTAATTGTCTAGAAGGTCAATTCATTATTTGAAATGGAATATTATCGAAGTGAAATCTTGAGCGTTACATGTTGTGAAAATCATTTACATGTTGTGATTTTTTTTTAAAATATCTGTAATGGTGCAGAACCCATTTTATGGAATGGCATGGAAATATGTTAATTGGGTTGATCGGGATTATGACATGTGGTTTATAGATAATATTATAAATGCAATATAGAGTTTTGAATAATAAATGGTGAATATGGTGAATTTTAAAAGGTATGCGAATGAAAATATGTTAAATGAGATATAATAATGAATTAAATTATATGTCAAGGGAATTACATAAAGGATTTATTGAATATTGTTTGTGAGTTAGGCATAAGAAATTGGAATTGGGTAAAATGATGATGGGATAAAATGTAAACGTTTTTATTGGATTGCAGAATACTATTGATTCTCATATTAGTTGTTATTTATTGAAATATTGCTAATGATATTTGATGTGGATAGTTGTGAGATTGTTAATTTTCGAGAATTGATAAATACTCATGTGCACATGGATTGATAGTGTGTGTTATTGCCATTAGGTTCTACCGCAACTAGTAGAGTAGTACGAAGGATCTAAACTCTAGACCTCAATTCAGAGTTTATGGAAGGGGATGGATTTATATTCCCCTAACAATTTTATTCAACCCCAACATAGGAATCATCTTTAAGATAATGTGGTTGTTTTGATTTGTTTCCATGTATGATTGGGACTTGACTTATTTGAATACGCATTTCAATTAGTGAGTAATAATAATCAATTAAACAAATGAGAAAAAGTAAATTATGAACTATGATATTATAAGTATTAAATCTAGATTTAATGATGGAATAACATAGTTGAAACATTTTTACAAATGTCTGATTTAACTTTCTTTTAATTAATTTCATTGAATAATTACATACATGAACTATATATTTAGACTGCATATTTTGTAGACATCGTAGGTGGTAGCCAATTAAGTTTTACCTGCACACTGCTCAAGCGACTTTTGGGTACCCGAACAGACATCATACATTCATGTCAAGATAAGGTAAAGGTCCCAATTATATGGAGTTGATTTGGGCATAAAAATGAATTTTATATGTTCTATATATGGAGTCAGGACAATTTTATGGAATCATATTTTTCATTTTTTTTGTGTTTTTTCACTTGGAACCTTATCATGACATACCATGATATATGTTGTTTGTGGTTTGTACCAAATTTTGGGAAATAGATATTAATTCATGTTTATTGGTTATTCAATGTTTTTTTTGAAATTTTATTTTCATACTAATTTACTCATGTAATGTGGGTGTTTTCTCCCCATGTTACACAGATAACCTTTTTAATAGTCAGCATGCTCTGGCATATAGGCAGGGATGCTTGAAGTCAGGTGGCGACCTAGCTTAGTGGACCAGTTTAGGGTCTCCTGAATCTTGGATAGAACAAATTTTTATCGAATGAGTTATTTTCTATGACCTACTATTGAGGAATGTTAGGAAGGAGGTTAAGAATGTGTCAAGACTTGGTATTGATCTCATTATTGGGAGTATCATACCCTTTTTTAAGGGAAAACCCACGTCTCCTAGGGTGGGGATTGTTTTTCATGTTGTGCATGCTTACCTTTGATGATATTTCACTATTGTGTGATGTACTTGTGGTATGATGTTAATGTTTTAATTATATTTTTCTCATTGAAGGAATATCAAGAGTTTGTTTATTCATGTACAATTATAGGAACCTTTGAATATGAGTGACATGATAGGTGTGTTGGAAATAAAGGTTAGGAGGATTTGTTTTTCATGAGATTGATGAAAAAGGAGTCTAATGAAATGACTAAAATGGGTAAAAAGTGAAATAAAATGTTAAATAGATTCTGAAATTCTGTTTTCAATACGGTTCAAAAAGAAAATTAAAATTTAGTTGATGTATGTGGTGATATGTACACCGTTTTGAAATGGTGTGAATGGTAAAGCTAGTGATAGTGTGAGTTTGTCGCCCTATGATAATCATGGTCATCATTACTACTGGTAGAGGGTAGTGTTTTAGGTTATATAATGTCGTTTGGATAGTCTATAAAAAATGTTTTGTTAATGTCTATTGGTTAACCTTACTCCTTATTTTTTGGATTCCTTATTGTGTATATTTTAAAGATCATGTTTTTCATTATTGAAAAATGGAACCACAAATATTTGTTCATAGTGGGGGATATGAGGATATTTAGATGAATAATCCCCCAGTAGTGGATCAATAAGATGTAGTGTTTCATAACGATAGGGAAGAGTAGTTCCATGATAATATTTCATGATTTATAAAGATATTGGAATTTGAGAAAAGGGAATAGTGTCATGTCACATTCATGTGATTCAGCATTCACCTAAAAGTTGTGAAGATAGAACATATATATTCCTAATTAATATTCTTATAACTTCCAAACTCTCTGGTGATTTATTTGATACACCTACAACAAAATATTTTTTCACTTCATATATTTTTTTCATATTGGGAATAAGAGTTTAACATGTATATGGGGTTCTTCCCATTGGTACTCTGTTAGAGATATGAGATGAGGATTTTAGATAGTGATAGAGTTATGCATTAGTGGTTGGTAGGTGACATTTTTTGTGGAACCTAATCATCCTTATGATTTAAGGTTTTTACCTAATATTGGGTATGGATTGGTTATTAGTGTATCTGGACCATATAAATATTTATTATTTCCAGGTAACATCCATGAGTCATAAGGGAAACACTTATGTCAATCTTGGTGAATGGGATGTTCTAGCAGGTTGTGCAGGACAGTGTTTTCTATAGTTGAGAGAACTCAAAGCCTATGTTGCATAAATTTTTCTATATGATAGAGGATTTTAGGGTCTATCATTTCATAAAATTTTCAATAGATTTTAAGATGTTTTTCCTGAAGACATATCTATATACAACCTGAGAGTGATCTTGAGTTCACGAATGAATTAATTTTTCTGTAAGATCCAATTTACATTCCTCCATATTGAATGGATAATAGAACCATAGGATCATAAAGCATAGCAAGATGTGTTGGAGATAAAGGGGTTCATCCCTCCTAGTACATACCACATGGGATATCCCGTACTATTTCATAACAAGACAACTGATATTTGAGGTTATGTGATGATTATTGGGAGATGAATCAAATCAAGGATAGGAACGAATATCCTCTTCCTAGAATTGATTGCATGTTTTACCTGCATAGATGTGCTTTAGTGTTATCAATGATTTATTAGAGATCAGGATTTCACCGTCTTAGGGTGAGGCCTCATAATATAGAAATGACCTCATTAAAGTGCATGTATAGGTTTTATGTGTTTTGTGTGATGATATTCGGTTTGATAAATTAATTGAAAATGTTCATGGTGTCAATGAATCAGACATTTCAACCATATATTGTTCAGTTCATAGTTGTTTTTTTTTTTGAGGAAATCTTGGTGTACTCTAGAAGACTTGACGATTTTGAAAAACACCCTAACGTTTCATGAGTACACTAATATGTCATACAAATTATTTTATGATATAAAAATGGTAGTGATGGATTGATAAAGTTCCTTTCGTTTTTCAGATAATAATGGAGTTAGGTGGACCAATGGTTCCAGAAATGGAGTTGTATGTGGTTTCTTGGGGGAATACCATGAATGGTTCTGATGTTCATTGTATTTTATGATATGAAAATTATTACCAAAGGTTCACCAAATAATTTTCTTTTTTGGAATATCCACTCTCTTTCTTAACAAATAATTGAGTTTAGTTTTAATTACCATAATCATGTGATAATAATTTTCCCATGTTGATGAATTGGTTGATGAACACACCAATTATGATCATACCCAATCCATATATGATGTACAAAAAATTTTATGATATGTCTAGTGTTGGAAATGGGGATGTATTGATGAAATATGACAGTGTGATAAATAATGGGTCTAGATAAATGAGGCCTCGAGAAATAATGGTCCCCACATATGAAAATAGGTTGGAATTTTTTTTTATGAATTAATATGGTGGATTATTTATTTTTTAGGAGATAGTTTTACATTGTATAACGACAATAACTGTATTAAGTACATATTGTTTCTTCTTGATTTAAATATTTGGTAGCGAATATGGGTTGAGTACCTACAGTCCTTCATCATCATGTTGGATTACACACCTATAAAAGGGAATTTCCTTTCTGATTCTATGATCCGTAAGATATAGAATAATGTGGTTTATGAATCCCACTCAGAGTATAGAATACTGTACTTGTTCACTAATATGCACCTATATGCGTAGGATAGGAATTGGATAATGAACCATGAGTCTATGAAAGTAGATTCTACACATTTGAACCAGGTCAGATAGTGTAAGAACAAGGATTTGGTGTGTCTACAAATGAAGTAGGGTCTTAGATGAGGGGATTCACCTTCCAATTGTGCTTTTGGTGATGAGGAGATTTTATGTGTTTTTGGTCATGTGGCCATATTGTTGTGTATCTGGGAAGTGTTTATATGAGAGTTACATGAATCAATGTGTATAGTGTGTCTTGGTTTTTCCATGACATTTAATTATATTAATAAGAATTATCGGTGACCATTAATGACACTACTATAAAAAACGGGCAATATCAGCGCTAAAATCGGGCTTTAACAGTGCTAGAAAAGCACTATAAAGCTCAGCGCTGATAAGGGGGGGTCCTTTAACAGCGCTAAAAAAGCGCTGTTAACGTTCCCCTTTAACAGCGCTAAAAAAGCACTGTTAAATCCATGTCTTTAACAGCACTAAAAAAGCGCTATTAAATACCTGCCTGCTGCAAATAAAAAATATGCATCAGTACAGCCTGCCAAACAGACCTACAGAAAAACCAGTATCTCAACCACAAACATGTCATCAACCGATCACAACCCAACCATTAAATGCTTACATTGCCCCAAACACCCATAACACAACCCCACCACAACCACAACCTTCATCTCAATGTACACAACCGATCGAAACACTTAGGATGGATTTTACCCAAGAATATCTAATTCAATATGCCGATCATGTCATCAACCAACCACTTAATTACTATGGCGCTCCCCACTATACGCTTTATCTCACAAACACCACCATCTGATGTTTAACACCTCCAACATTAGGAAATAACCACTAGAACCCCACATGATATAAGGCTATTACATGATGTTCAAACATAGCGAGAGGAGAAGAGAAGGTGAAAGTCTCGTAGACGAACAACATCAATAATGAACATCCATCATCCTTCCACTATGTAAATAAAAATAATATCTTTAAGAACGTCCATGTGAATTTCTATCTTACTTTCATCGAGGATTATGCATGTTGGTCAACTTGTTTTGGAAATAGTTTATCTTCATCTGTGACTTGTACTTGCACCCATGAATTTGAAGCTGAGTATGCGTACACGATAGTTGAGGCGGGGTTGACTCATAAACATCACATATGACCCATAAATTGTTGTCCTAAAGTGTCAAAACAATCCGAAGGCGTTTGGTCGGTTTCCCGTATGTCAGTTGTTGATTTCTCTTAAAAATAAGTCCATTTTGAACAAAACAGAGGCACTTTGAGTGGTGTCGGCCACACCGGGCCTCAAATTGAGTCGGGGTTGACTCGTACACATCAAAGTTGACCCATGGATCATTGTCCTAAAGTTTCAATATAAGCAGAATGCGTTTGGTCAGTTTCCCGTATGTCAATTGTTGATTTCTAACTTAAAAATAAGTCCATTTTGAACAAAATAGAGGCACTTGGAGTGGTGTCGGCCACAATGGGCCTCGGATTAAGGCGTGGTTGACTCGTACATGTAACATTTGACTCATGGATTGTTTTACTTAAGTTTCAACAGAAAACGAATGTGTTTGGTTGGTTTGGCGTATGTAATGTAAAATATTGTCCATTTTAAACATAATACATACACTTGGATTGATACCGGCCACACCGCACCTTGGATTGAGGCAGGATTAACTCGTACACGTCAAATATGACCCATGGATCATTTTCCTAAAGTTTCAACATAATCCGAAGGCATTTGGTGGGTTTCCCGTATGTTAGTTGTTGATTTCTCACTTAAAAATAAATCCATTTTGAACAAAAGAGAGGAACTTAGAGTGGTGTCAGCCACAATAGGCCTTAGATTGAAGTGGGGTTGACTCGTACACATCAAATTTGACTAATGGATCGTTCTCCTTAAGTTTCAACTGAATCCATATCCATTTGGTTGGTTTCCGGTAGGTCAGTAGTTGATTTCACTGAAAAATATGTTCATTTTGAACAAAATAGAGGCACTTTGAGTGGTATTGGCCACACAAGGGCCTCAGATTGAGGTGGGGTTGACTCATACACATCTCATTTGATCCATGGATCGTTGTTCTGAAGTTTCCACAGAATCCGAATGCGTTTGGTCGGTTTTCCGTATGTCAGTATTTGATTCACTTAAAATTAAGCCCATTTTTAACAAAAACAGAGGCACTTTGAGTGTTGTCAGCCACACCGGGCCTCAGATTGAGGCGAGGTTAACTCATACACGTCACATTTGACTCATGGATTGTTTTCCTTAAGTTTCAACAGAATCCAAATGTGTTTGTTCGGTTTGGCGTATGTATGTAAAATATTTTCCATTTTAAACAAAATACATACACATGGAGTGGTACCGGCCACACCGCACCTCAGATTGAGGCAGGGTTGACTCTTACACATCAAATATGACCCATGAATCGTTTTCCTAAAGTTTCAACACAATTCGAAGGTGTTTGGTGGGTTTCCCGTATGTCAGCTGTTGATTTCACTTAAAAATAAATCCATTTTTAACAAAATAGCGGCACTTTGAGTGGTGTTGGCCACAACGGGCCTCAGATTGAGTCAGGGTTGACTCTTACACATCAAATTTTACCCATGGATCGTTTTCCTTATGTTTCAACAGAATCCGAATGCATTTGGTAGGTTTCACATATGTCAGTTATTGATTTCACTTAAAATTAAGTCCATTTTTAACAAAACAGAGACACTGTGAGTGGTGTCGGCCACACCGGGCCTCAGATTGATGCGGGGTTGACTCGTACACATCACAATGAGTCATGGATCGTTGTGAAAAAGTATCAACACAATAAAAATCCATTAGATCGGTTTTGCTTATATACATAAAATATTGTCCATTTTGAACAAAATACATACCCATGGAGTGACATCGGTCACACTGCACCTCGAATTGAGGCGGGGTTGACTAGTACACGTCACATTTGACCCATGGATCATTTTCCTTGTGTTTCAACATAATCCAAATTCTTTTGGTCGGTTTTCCATATGTCAGTTGTTGACTACACTTAAAATTAAGTCCATTTTTAACAAAACAGTGACACTGTGAGTGGTGTCGGCCACACAAGGGATCAGATTGATGTGGGGTTGACTCGTACACATCACACATGAGTCATGGATCGTTGTGAAAAAATATCAACAAAATCAGAATCTGTTAGATCGGTTTGGCGTATGTACGTAAAATATTGTCCATTTTAAGCAAAATACATACAGTTGGAGTGATACCAGTCACACCGTGCCTCGGATTGAGGCGAGATTTACTTGTACACATCACATATGACCCATTAATCATTGTACTAATGTTTAAACACAATCCTAAGGCATTTGGTCGGTTTCCCGTATGTCTGTTGTTGATTTCTCACTTAAAAATAAGTCCATTTTGAACATAACTGAGGCACTTGGAGTGGTGTCAGCAAAACCAGGCCTCAGATTGAGGCAGGGTTGACTCGTACACGTCACAATTGAATGTGAGTAAGCATAAATGATATTTGACCTTCTTAGAGAAGAGTTTCTGTAAGATTATAAGAGACATGAAGTAATGAAGATTATTATAGTGCTGGAGAAAATGTGGTTGCGACTAACAATGTGGAAATCGGCTTGTGCAAGGTGGCCTAATATACAACTTGCATGTATTGTACTTTATTTTTTTCTGGAGGGTTTCAGTTTAAATGCATTTTGGAATAATCATTGCTAGCCATGGTCTTTTACGTTTTTTTGACAGCCGAGGGGAAAGGGTGGGGTCTGCATACATTGGAGGATATGTCGAGGGGTGATTTTCTGTGTGAATATGTTGGAGAAATGTTAACACACACAGTTATTAAAAGATACACTATTTAAAAGAAAGTCTCATGTTTAGATACATCTCAAGATGGTCAGCTTAAGGAAATTTTTAGGGACACTACTAAAGACATGCTCAATTATGCACAAATCCCCCACTTTTAGATCGTTGTCTACTACAAAGATCTTCCAACCAGGATATGCATTATACCGCTCATGAAACATAGAGCAATTCACTTCCCACCTTCAATAATGATCTGAAGCCCAAACCATGACAACATTATGTTTTTCCTTGAAAATTCTCTTGGTGAACTGGAATCGCAACTCACTCTTGTGATTTTTCCTCTCTACTTGTCTCTTCATGTGTGTAGCTATTTCCATTCCAAACTCCTTCGGATTGTGTTGACACATTAGGAAAATGATCCATGGGTCATATGTGACATGTACGAGTCAACCTCGCCTCAATCTGAGGCGCGGTGTGACCGGTATCACTCCATGTGTATGTATTTTGTTTAAAATGTAAAATATTTTACCTACATACAGCAAACTAATCTAACGGCTTCTGATTGTGTTAATACTTTTTCACAACGATCCATGACTCATGTGTGACGTGTACGAGTCAACCTCGCATTAATCTGAGGCCCGGTGTGGCCGACACCACTCACAGTGTCTCTGTTTTGTTAAAAATGGACTTAATTTTAAGTTAAATCAACAATTGACATACAACAAACCGACCAAACACATTCTGATTCTATTGAAAGTTAAGGACAACCAAGATATGCATTAGAACGCTCATGATCCATAGAGCAATTCACTGCCCACCTTCGAGAATGATCTGAAGCCCAAACAATGTCAACATTATGTTTTTCCTTGAAAATTCACATGGCGAACTGGAATGGCAATAGATGCACACATGAAGAAACAAGTAGAGAAGAAAAATCACAAGAGTGAGTTGTCATTCTAGTTCGCCAAGAGAATTTTCACTCGCTTGATGCAATAGAGGAAAGATCTTTAAATGTTGCGTCAATTGCCAAATCATTGGAACAATTTCCTACATTGGATGTTCTAAATGGCAGATTTAACATCCCATCTTGTTCATCAAATGGATTGGTGAACTTCCAATCTATCATGGATGTTTCTGCATACATTAAACTAATGATTGGAGATTTAACTGGTTCATGCATGATATGAAGTTATTTTTGAGATTTTACTGGTTTTTTTTCAAAGGCCAAAGAAATGTGGTTCATCATTCTTGCATGTTGCTGGTGCATTTCATCTGTTAAAATAGAAAAATGAACCATTGGAGAAAGAAAGTTTTATTTAATAATAATTACAATTTTTCTATAGACATTTACATACAAGAATGTTTCATCTATTTATCCCCATGAACCCCTCTCAAAAATTTCCACCAATTATACGCGTCTGCAACTCTTGTAATTAAAGTCAGATCTTCAAGCTATTTTTGACAATATTGCATCAGGTATGCGGCCCAATCATTTCTAAACATATCTACATCATCTTGTGAATATGATGCTTTTCAGAATTCATAATAGTACTTAAAAATATATAAATAAAAAATTAATAAATAATTTAAATGAAATAGTACTTGTTTTCGAAAATACCTCTTTAGGGATGCTAGTTTATCTATTGACAACGATATCTCTCATGAATCTAAAAACATAATAATCGAAATATTTGCCGTTTGTTTGTTTTGGACACTGCAGAAACATTGATCATGAGGCTAGTAAGTATCTTGTTTTTATATATGTTTGGATAGTAGAATTTTATTATATATACCCTTTTAATTGTCCAGAGGTAGTACTTGCTCGGCTCCTTATTCTTATCCCATGTCCTCATACCATGATTTAAACGATGTTGGTACACCACCCTATCATAACAGAATCCTTAGTAAAAGATAATATATATTATATAACTTGATGTTTAGACCTAAAACGTAGGATTTAGTGTCTTACAGATTGACAAACGGCATCACATGCGGTCGGTTTGTTGGATATACATGCTTTAAATCCAGAAAATAAAATCTTGGGAGTATCCAAATTCATCACAATTAGTAGCCAATGTTGCCTAAATACACAAAAAGGAATATTTAATGAATGAATTGAAAATATAATTGATATGCTTTAATCGTAGAGTTTCATCCCTGCATGGTTGGTATGAGGAAGAGTCTGTCATCCGTTATCTTGATGTCAAATGCATTCATCAAAGCAGTCGCTCTTTCCTTAATTTTTGATTCTGATAATTGTATTTCTTGTGTTGATGTGATATGGGGACTGACGAGTCTGAATATTGGCTCATGAGGAAAACCCTTCAACTGCTTTCCATATATACGTCTCCCAATAATATAAAATGTATTTAATCATAATTAGCACAATATATCATCTTTTGGGAAAGAGACGGGGTTGGAAACATACCTCATATACACATTTACACTTGTGACGCTGAGCCACCCATACTCAAGGATCTCATTTACATTCTCAGCAGCAACAAAATCTTATATTTACTCTCCATACATATTCTCTTCAAAAACAACTACATAGATACTACCATTTCTCATCTTTTTATCCACATGAGTCTTCAATGAAATTAAACGTGGATAAAGAATAGGCGGTGTAATTCCACTTTCAGTAGATCTTTTGGATCGGCTGGTCTATCCTTTTGATGCTCCCAATTTTCCTTTCACCTCATCCCCTTTCACCGTCTACAATAAAATCCATTGGTTCAGACCTTTTTTTTGTTAAAGGTTTGGATTAAAAAACTATAAATAAATACCTCTTTTTCGGAATGTAGTCTCACAAGTTGTGATGGCCATGCAATGAATGTCCCAATAGCCTATTTGACTGTACAAATATGATCATCATCAAGTGGAACATGTAGTTGTGATGTTGGCTCATGAGCTACCGTAATCGTCACTTTCAGATTATCTTTTGGAAGTGGTCTATTGTGCAGTGTGTCTTCTGAGATGTTGAATACTGTAGCACTCGCTACAAGGCGATATGTGGGTGTTGAAAGATATAAATCACAATCATTATCACCCTACATAAGATCAGTATAAGAAGAAATTAGTGTTTTCCTGATTCACATTTAATCATAATAATTAACAGAATATTTATTACCACGGCTAAGATAGCTCTTTGAGGGGAATCGATTGCCTCAAAGCTGGTGGTGTGTGGGGCAGGATCTTCATGCACTGGTTGTTCCAGAGTTGTCTCTTCTCTTGGATTCTCACCCATTAAAGTTTCTAGAAACTCTCTCTGCCATTGAAACTGTTCTTCAAGAGTTTCTAGTCTATTTTTCATTATTTTCATTTCATCATTTTCTTCATCATCTTGTTTTTTCCTCATAATATACTCGGGGTGTCACCCCAAACCCCCCAGCTCTGACGCGACCGTATTGTTCTGGTCACTTCAAAGCTATAGCTAATATGTCTACACCAGCTGCAGGAGTACCTAACTCCTGTGACTATCGGATATAAGAAAATAAGTAATTATTATTATGTAATAGCAATTTAAAACAAAACATTTTATCGTGTCATACTTACACATATTTCCCACACTTTTTGTGTGTTTTAATCAACTATATTCCCTTACATATCCACACATTCCTCTTTCAATAGCACAGGATGAGGGATAGATGAGTGGTTGGTTTCAGAGTCATCAATCTATATATAAATAGAGAAATATTTTTATAATGTTTTTTTGACACATAACAATATCACTGTAAATTCAAAATACGCACCATTTTCTTTTCTTGTGAGGCGTACCCCATCCTTGCTTTACGATAGGGGTACATCAGTATTGATGCACGTTCCATGATTTCAGTGATGAGTTGCTATTTCATAAATGAAATATTGAAAAATCAAAGTGATGAATACATTTATGTCCTCAAACAACATATGATCAGTCACAATGTACCTGCAACTTTTGATCCCCACGATGACCAACAAATGAATCCCATGATTCTTGGGATATCAAGTGAGAGTAGACAATGGGCGGGTGAGAGATTATTTTACCCTTGGAATCTTTCATATGATATTTTGTAAGAAGATTGCGTAAACCTCGATGACACCAACCCACAAGCCTTTTTACATAAGTCTTGTGTGAATCATCTACTATAAATGCACTCTACAATGGATTTTGAAGAGTAAGAAACTGTTTAATTATTTTATTTTCTAGTAAATTAAAGAAATGAAATCAAAATGTTACCGTAATATCATCCCACATCACAACCCTCAGGCCAGATGCAACATGGTTCCATGAAGCTATGTCAATTGGCACGCGTTTCCGAGTGACAATTCCAATGTAACTGCTAAACATTGCCTTGTTGGGGTTAACGTGTTGGCCCCGTGCATCCACCCAGCATCAAATTTGATTCCTTTTCTCTTTGTCTTCAGAACATTATCCAACAATATTAAAATATGCCGCACCTGTTTTTTCTATGATGCCACTCCTTTATCCCCGAACATTTCGTCTATATCAGCATCATCAATGTTTTCATCTAAAATGCTAGCATCAGCATGTTCAGATGTTTGTTGGACCTCAACAAGAGGAGGACCAATAGCAGTAGCAGCAACACCAACAAAAATAGGTTGAGGTTGAGAGGCTTGAGATGCTTGAGAGTCTTGTTCAGAAGTAGTAGCAGCAGAAGCAGCAGCAACAGCTTGAGAGGCTTGTTCAGCCTCAAGGTTAGGAGCCCCAGAACGTGCAGAAATCAATATCTGCAAAAAATGTTTAACACTTAAGTTGGATTACATAACTACAATAATGATAAGATAATAACATAAGATAACAAGATCTATATTACAAACAATATATAACATGTTTATTGAACTCTCTTTCTTTTCAAAGGCTGAAGGGATTTGACACGTCTATCGATAATCTAAATCCCTTAATCGTGGTCTCCTCTAATATACAAAATGTCATCTTCATTGGGACCGCTGCGAAATGATTGTGACGTCCCACTTAAAGGTTCATCCCCAATTAAATTTTCATCAGACCCTTCAGTAGTTTTGGACGATAACAGAACAATCGACCACTTTCGGTTTGCAGGGTCTGGCACATAAAATACTTGTACTTCTTGTGATGCCATTATAAATTGTTCGTCTTTGTACCCTTCTTTATTGAAATCAACTTTCACAAATCCCAATTCTTCTATTTTAACACCACTGTTGTTATCAAACAAGTTGCATTGAAATATCGGCAATTGGAATGTCGTATAATCCAACTCCCATATTCGTTTGATAATGCGAAAGTATGACATATTCTCATAAATTGGATTTCTATCCTTACTACCATAAACATGCATCGCTTCAGCCACAAGTGTTACTCCACTATTTTTCATGGTTCTATCTTCATAATGTTTATCTGTATAGAATTTATAATAATTAATTACATAACCATTGTAAGATAATACATACACGCTTGGTCCGGCAGCTAGCCATCAAAGTCGTTCTGAAATTGAAATAGGATTTTCACCTAACTCCTTAAAAATATGGTCTCAAAACAATCCTATAAACTGGTGATTATGTGTATTTGATATCCATTTTTCAGCCCTTGATGGATTCAACTGTCTCAAAATTTCTTTGGGGTTTTCAATATATAGAGGAACCTCCCAATTGTTATGCAAAACATAAAGGTGGGCCTACTCCCGATCTGTAATATTGATTGTCACCACATCTCTTCCAGAAATTCCCTCACCCTCAATGCATCCAGTGTGCCAAGATTTCAGCAGACCAATGCTTTCCACATCAGCTAGGTATTCGGTATAGAATTCAATGGCTTCCTCAAAAATATATCGTTTCACAATACAACCCTCTGGCCGACTTCAATTTTTGACATACCCTTTCAAAATATTCATATATCGTTCAACAGGGTACATCCATCTATAGTGTACATGACCACAATGTTGAACCTCACTCACCAAATGAACCATCAAATGAACCATCATATCAAAAAAATTTTGCGGGAAGAACATTACTAATTCACATAATATGATCACAATTTCTCTTTCCATAGCTGGCAATTTCGCCGGGTCTAAAAAATTGCAGCATATAGCATTGAAGAAGAAACAATGTTTGTTTAACGTATGAGGAATATTCTTGGGAAAAATGCATCATAATGCTATAGAAATTAAATCATGCATCAAAACATGGCGTTCATGTGATTTCAAACCTTTTAACATAAAATAATTAATTGAAACAATGTTTTTGATATTTGATGAATACCCCTCTAGAAACATTACATCATTGAAGATGTTGAAAAACAGATATCTCTCATCCCTGGAAAAAGTGTACGTAGCTGGAGGAAGAAACGTTCGATTTTCACCCTTCATGGGAGCCAACTCTTCTCTTATTCCCATGTCAATCATGTCCAACTTTGCCATAATTCCATCCTTTGTTTTTCCAGGCGCATTTATCAATGTTCCGATAACACTGTCACATACATATTTTTCCACATGCATCACATCAAGAAAATGTCTGACGTACAGACATTTCCAGTATGGTAATTCAAAAAAAATTGATCTCTTTTTCCAACCTATTTTCGTAAGTTTTTTCGAAAATGGTTTACCAAAAACAATGCTCACGTCTTTTACTTTCTCAAATATCTCATCACCTGTTAGTGGAGACGGTGTTTTGCATTGTTCTGAACTTCCATTGAATGATTTCATCCATGATCGGTACTTATGTCGATGGGGTTAAAATCTACGATATCCTAGAAACACATATTTCGATGAATGTTTCAACCTAATTGATTCTGTATCTTCTTCGCACACAGGACACCCTTGAGTTCATTTAATTCTATAGCCTAACAAATTTCCATAAGCAGGGAAATAATTTATCATCCCATACAACATCGCTCTCAACGTGAAGTATTCTTTTTCATAATCATCATACAACATAACACCTGAATCCCACAGTAACTTAAAATCCTTGATCAAGGGATCCAAATATACATCAATATCATTACCTGGTTGTTTTAGTCCTGATATAAGAAAAGATAACATAATGAATTTCCATTTCATGCATAACCAGGGTGGCATGTTATAATTTACCAACATAACAGGCCAAGTATTGTGGGTACTAGTTTGAAAACCAAAAGGATTTAATCCATCGATAGATAACGCAAGACGCAGGTTTCTCGGCACATTTCCAAATTCAGGATACTCATGATCAATTCCCTTACATTGAGGAGAGTCGTTCGGGTGACGTAATTTTCCATCTTTATTTCTTTTATCTACATGCCACGACAATTGTCTTGCAGTTTCTTCATGTCCATATAGACGCCTAAACCTTTTAATGATTGGAAAGTACCATACAAATTTCGTAGGACTGCATTCATCTTTCCTGTATCGTGAAGCACCACACATTGGGCATTCTGTAAGTGATTTTTTCTCCTTGAGAAACAATATACAGTCTTTCAGGCAGGCATGTATTCTTTCAGAAATCATACCCATCGAGCATAGTATTTGTTTAGCTTCTTATTCCCAGCTTGGGAGCTCATTATCTTCTGGAAGCATGTCATTCAAAGGAGCATGTAGTTCTGTGAAACAGAAATCACTCTATCTGTTGCCTGCTTTCAATTTATACAACTTTAGTACAGCTGACAATGCAGTATATTTAGTGCAACCAGCATACAATGGCGTCTTTGCACAACTCTTTAACATCTCAAACAATTTTGGGCAATCACGGAGTTTATGTTCAATTTCCCATGTCATTTCCTCAATACGGTCTTCATCATCATTGACATCTGTAATCACATTCTCTATACTGTCTTCTTCATTATCCATATTTTTAATCATATATGAGGATACATAAAATACAGTTTTATTCCAGCCAGTAGCTACATTCTCTTTTTTCTCATGTTTATTCCAACATTTATTACTCCAATCTATTCCATGACATATCAAATGATCTTCCAACTCCTCTTGAGTAATTAGTCTAGAATAACAACAATGTAAACATGGACAAAGGATTTGAGAAGGATCCTTTGCATGATTCTTTGAAAACTTGATGAACTCTTTCACTCCGTTCTCATACTATATTGTCAAATGATTAGCATCCATCCAATCATTATTCATCTCCATCCTATTTGAATCTGAAATATTATTATTTATGATTCAAATACACAAAACAAGACATCCAAATACAAAGTATCAGAGAAACACTTCCATATAAAAATACATACTAACATAGCCTAACCATTTTCAATAATGATTTGTAAATCAACAGAACCAGGATAAACCCCCATCAAAATGAACGCACTTTTCATCCCCCTTACCAATAGTTCTAGCACCCACCACCCTGCAACAAAACATTAAACATCCTTTTAACCACTCCTACTAGTCACCTCATTCATGATAAACATTAAAAATCATGGATGAGTCTTGGTGGATCTTGGAAAGGGGTTAAATCCATGTTTAAGATATTTGTTCCCAATAACATAAAGTTATAATCTTGATTATGGATGAGTCTTGGTGGATCTTGGAAAGGGGTTAAATCCACAAGTCACATTTATAATTTCCAACCAATCCCATTATCCAAACCAAAATCCAACCATATCTATAATTATTAAATAATTATTACTTCACTAACTAGGCTTCTAGTACAACTAAACCATACATAAAACGTAGCTCATCATTCCCATCGAATCATCACCTCACGTCCCCAAAAGAATGACCAAACAAATCATTACCTCACCACCCCAAAATCATGGCCAAACAATCCATCACCTTGCCACCCAAAAAGAAAAACCAAATGAATCATCCCCTCACTACGCAAAAACCATGGAAAAACAAACCATCACCTCTCCAAACCAAAATCATGGAAAAACAAACCATAAATCATCCCACACCACATCAAAACCAATTATCATTACCCCCACTAGAATGACCACACATCACAACATATCAAATACCATTTTATAGATTTAACAAAGGGAGTTTTAGCACATTTCACTTTACATTAAGAGTGTTATCACACATTCCATAAATCCAGGGGAAAGAATTTCATTATCCAAATAGAAGTGGTTATCCAATTTCCATTTTGGGGCGATATCACAACAACATGAAAAAGGCTTCCATATGACAAAAAATACAGTGAAAGAAAGGGTGCCCAATATCCATGATTTTTAGCGGGGTATTCAGCCCGTACAAACACAACATCACAACAATATCAATGCTGTAAAAGTACAAGAATCATTATACCTTCCCCTTGAATTTAAATTAACTTATTAATTTTTCTTAATTAGGCTAGTGCAAACCATCCCCAGTGATATACTAGAGTAAACCCCTCCTACATGAAACAAAAAAGTGAGAAATGAAGGACTTCCAAACGTCAAAGAAGATTTTCCAACTCACTGTGAAGAAGAAATGCCAATAAATGAAAACCGCATGAAAAACCTAAAGATCAACCTACAATGAAAAAAAATATTTAGGGAATCCACTGACCTTGGTTGAATTAATCGGAAGTCCAAGGAAAACATAAGGTGAGGGAGCCTTCTGCGCTGCCTGAAAGACGCGACTGCCGGAGTGGGGGTGCACAAGAGGAGTCACCAACCGTTGAAGAGGAGGAGTGGGGTTCGGAAGGGAGGAAGATCCGTAGAAGAGGGTCGAGGATAAGGAGATAGAGTACGGCAGAGGTCCGGCAAAGGGAAGATCGGGGGAGGGAAGCAGTCGCAAGGGTACAGTACCGCGAGAGATTAGGGCACGATAAAAAAGAGGAGACTGTCTACCTCCGTTTAATAAAATCGGAGACATGTTTTAACAACACTTTTCTAGCGCTGTAAAAAACAATCCTTTATCAGCGCTAGAAAAGCGCTGATAAATATGCACTTTATCAGCGCTTTTAAATGGCACTGATAAAGATTATCCTTTTTCAAAACTTTTTGATTAGTGCTAATAAAGGTGGTGCTTTGCTTGCCCGTTTTTGTAGATGTGTGAAGAAAGGGGTAGCAGGTTCTATTGCTTGATGTTGTACCTATTTTTGGTGAAGGCTGATCAATATCACATAGATTATTAGTCACAACATTTTCCAATTGTTGAATTGAAAAGGTATGATGTGATTATTGATTTAGTTGTCGTTCTTACGAGGATCACTTGGATGAATTATGAAATATAGGTTGTTGTGGATAAGCTGTCTAAAGAGGATCATTTCTTTCTGATCTCGGAAACATAAACATTTAATTAGTTGGGTGAGTTATATGTTTGAGAGATGCTACAGTTTCCTTGTGCGATGAGAGAAATAATTACAAACCATGACACCCATTTCACATCGGGCTTCTAGTAGGGTTTATAGATGGAACTTGGTACCCTAGTAAATTTGAGTATTGGTAATCACACATAGACAGAAGGGTAGTCAGAGTGAACAATTCATGTGTTAGAGGAAATCATAAGATCTTTTGTGCTAAATTCTAGTAGTTTATTGGAAAACATCTATCACAAGTTTTTTAATTCAAAATTGTTTTTAGGATACAATTCTAATGGAACCATTTTATGAACTCTATGGGAGACTATATAGTTCATTTTTGTGGAGGTTAGAATATTGGGAGTCACGGATTTTAGGACCAAGTGTCCTGTAGGAGACTTCATAAAAATATTACTTGATTTATAAGCGCATTGAAAATGTTATGTGTAGAAAAAATTCATATGCAGATCAACATCATAGCCCTTAGTTTTTATGGTGGTTGATAGCATGTTTGAGCAGGTGTTGGTAATATTGGGTCATCAAAAAAATTTGAAACATGTAATGTTGGCGGTTAGGTTCATGTGGTTGTGTTAGGATGTGGATTGGATCATACTTGTGTCTTACTAATTAGAGCTTCTATAGTCTTATATAATAATGCAAGATTTTTTTTCATGTTTTGTAGATTCGGGTGTATATCCCTGATCCATAAAATATGTATAACCATGATGATGATGAGATCTAGGTTGTTTTAAATTTTTTGATGCACCTAGTTTGTATTATGAAAAACAGTGAGAGAGTATTGATGGGATGGTTTGTTCCCATGGTACAATTTCTGATAAAGTATGGGAATGTTTAAGAATAATATTTGGAGTGAGAATCAAATATTCAAGTCCATTTTTCTAATATAATTTCTTCAGAAACTCTATACTTCATATAAATAGAGGATCGAGGATGGTCCCTCATAAGGTGGAGAAGTCATGTGATCTTAGACATCATGGAGGAATGTTATGGTTTAAATTTTTGTTCAATCATTTTTTAGGCCAATTAATTTTTTCCTCATTGAATTTGGGAACTCGGGGTGTAATGAGGGTTTAGAAAACAAAATGATAGAAACTAGGGTTGAAATGTCCAAAGTGAATTTTAGGATCATGATTATGAAAACTTTTGTGGCCTTTCATGGTGGAATATACAACCTTATGCAGTAAAATATTACACAAATGGGACACAATTTTTCAAACCATATAAGATGCCCAATAATGAAGAATCCCAAATTTTCTTGGAATGTGGATTATTCATTGTTTTTCAATGGTTTGGTAAACCATGCTGGTAAATCATGCAACACTATAATGAAGTAAATAATTACAAAATTTCAACAACATGATTTTATGTCATAATTTGTTATTCTCCTATATTTCTCCTCCTTAAAACATATGGAAAACCCCTAAAACAATATTTAAATAAGTGATTCTACTTCAATCAAAAGATGTTTGGAGTACTGTTGGATATGTATTAATCATCTAGGTGATTCTAATCCCATATCCTTCTTCGATTTTATGGTTTATGGTTTCCATATTTCTCTAATTTCCATCTAAATCACTAAAACAATCTATTTATGGAGAGATGTAGGTTGAATATTCATAGTTTGGATGAATCTTGGTCATATTTTATGATTAATAGTACATTCATAAATATATTTGATTTATGAGGTCTAAATGATATATCCCATAGTTTAATTGTAGTTTTTTGCATGTTTCCTTTTCCTCTCATTTATATCTTGTTGTGATCATGATAACATTGACGTGGTTTGGTAAAATGTTCATCGAAATGATGAATATAAACCCACATGGTCACCATGGGATGCATTGAGTGCCATTTTTCCTATTTAGGAAAACCCATGGGGTGTTCCAATATACCCAGAACAAGAAATTAATAAACTGAAAGGTTATTGAGTGATAATGTAAAGTCATTTTTGAGTATGTAGATTCTCATAATGGAAGTTAAAATTGAATATGTCTAATGTGTCTAGATTTATTAATGACATAATTGGTTGTTTTCCTTTGCATGGAAATGGGTAATTTGTTTTATCGGGAGTGTGACACATGGTTAATGAATTATATTAGAATTTCCTAATTGAGTTAGTTAATATAAAATGGTGAATATGAAAAATTAATAATGGTTTGTGAATGAAAATATATTAAAGAGATGTCATAAGGGAAATTATTAATAAGGAAAGTGGATGAAATTTTTGAATTATTTAATATTAAAAATGTGTTCAGCATAGGAAATGTTAATCGAGATAAATATTTATGGGATATAATTGAGAAAAAAATTTATGGTTTGTGGAATAATATTCATACCCATATTACTTGTTATTGATTGAGATATTTTTAAGATATTGGAGAAGGATGTATCTGATGTGGTTATATAGGGAGAATTGATAAATAAAAATGTGAATATGCCTTGATAGTGTGGGGAATTAACCAGAGGTCCTATGCTCAGTGGCCAAGATAGAGAAATGTTATAAACACCAACCCTAAATTGAGGGGTTGGGGAAAGGGACCATGTTTTATTACACTAATAGTTTCATTCTACAAGAGTGAGGCTTTTAGTTGAGTATAATGTTGTTGTCAAGATGAGTTGCCTAATTATATTTGGAGATTAATTATTATCTTTTCAATTATGATTAATGTATATTCCATATACATAACGCAAATAAAAAAATGTGATATAACTACTATGTTATAATAATTATTAAATATTGATTTATTGATTGAATAACATAGTGGGATATTTGTTAAAAATGGATAATTTGAATGTGGGTTTTTAATTTTCATTTGGTTAATATTATTATGAACTATGTATTTAGACTTGATATTCTATAGAGAACATTGGTGGGGGTCTACTCAGTTGTACTCAATCCTACTCAGGCCATCATTGGGAACATAAGAAGAGTTCATACTAGTAGGTCGGGATAAGGGAAAGGGACATATGATAGGGATTTTATTGGTGAATGGAAATTCATGGTAGTGGTTTCAAACATGGAGTTAAGACCAATCTATAGATTGAATTTTTTAATTTAATTTGAATATTTATCAAACTATACTATATCATGAATTGAATTGCTTACTGTAGGTTGTGTTTGGGATAATGTTTTAGGAAATAGTTATTTAGGCATGTTCATTGGTTTTTCTATGTAATTTCTTCTATTCTCATTTTTTTCCACACTACATTACACTTTTAATGAGGGTATATTACCTCCATGGGGCTCTTTGTCCCTCACTAATAATCATAATCTTCAAGAATATAGGAAGGGGAACTTGTGGTCATGAGGTGACCCATTTATAGGGACCAATTTAGTGGCTCCCGAGTCAGGGATGTTAGATTTTATTAATTTGTAAAGAATTAATTTAATGTCATAATTATTATATTTATCTATTAATTTCAGAAATATACACATTATTGTAAGGCGCAAAAAGAATAACATAGCATGGAGATGATAAGCCATATGTACACACACAATGTTCTTTCTTTTTTCATAGGATGGGTGCATGGTGGAGATTTCCACATAATAATAAATAGAATTTCACTATATATATGATAATGTATTTAATAATTTATCATTGAAACATTGCATGAATATATAATATTTGAAAAAATAAACCAAAATGATTGAGTAATGATGAATTTTTATTCTTTGACAAACCCCCTTTTTATATATCCTTAAGGGATCTATGGATTTTAATTTGTAAGGGGAAAAAACAATTTTCTCTGGGTGTTATTAAGATAAATTTTTAGATGTAGGTCGAACATGATGTCTAAATGTTGTGAAATCAAATGATGGAAGGTGTTCCCTTTAATAATAGACATGAGGGGATTCTAGGGAAATCAGGAAATTATTAAATTATAATAAATTAATTTTCTATCAGCATAAAAAATGTTTGTCAAGGATTACAATATATATTGATAAAACATTCTATTATTACAATAAATTTATATTTTTACATGTTTTGGTTTTATTTTAAAACTTATCATTTGTATTGACTTATGTTAACATAATTTAATTATAATTACTATAACATTTTTCAATATTAAAATGTCTAAATTCTGACATATAAAAATTAAATTTAACTATAAATTATTAATCAAGGAATTATAATGTAAAATTAAAACCCCTTTTCCTTTTTAAATATTTTTAAGTATTTTTATATAATTTACTAAAAATTAATTATGATAAAATATCACACATTTTCAATTTTGACATTATTCATTAATTTGGCCTTATGGAAAACATGATAGAATGATAAATTTGAAAAAAAAATTAAATACACCTTTAATATCACATTATAATACATCAAATTATTGGATCTACCTAATTAATCAAAATTTTATTTATTTTTATATTTTCAATATCATATATGAGAATATATCATTTATAACATAATTATACCACCATAATATAATCATTATTTAAGGCATATATTTTCACTAAAATTTATAAATATTGTACGATGGTGTATATAAATATTTTTCATAAAAAATAATATCTATAATAGAAGAAATATTCTTAATAAAACCATGATAATAATAATAATTGATTTATTAAATTATTAATGAGCCATATTTGTCTTTTCGTTAAATAAAATATTGTAAATTTTATAACATCATAAAAATGATTCCAAAAAAAAAATAAATAAATTTATAAAATGAAAATATGTCTATTATGTTTGAAATGGAAAATTATTTTCAATTACAACCATCCTATTACTCTATATAGACACATAAGTGATATATAAAAGTAATAACGTGAAATTAGTGAGTTTCTATAATTTCTAAAATATAAAATTCATTCTCAAATAATATTATACATTAAATAACTCAATTTCTACCCATAGGTGTTACTATTAGAGTGTGAATCATTAACAAAAAATTTTTAAAAATTTTATTTTAATTTTCTTCTCATTATCATATTATTTATACTGTAAATTATACATTTTTCCCAAAACCTATGTAAAAATTTACCAAAGTTACTATTCAATTTGGGAAAAAATAAAAGTATCCAATTTAATAAATGTCGTAAATTTGATTCATAATATTTATACCATATTTAAAATATAAAACAATTGGCAGAAAAATTTAATTGAAAATTAATCTCATAAAACGAATTAAAAAAATAGTTTTCTTCAAATTTGTTTTCATGGCCAGATTGTAATTGTAAAAAAAATAAAGAATAATGATGATTTAAATTAAATGTATTATTTTTTTATATTTATTGAGTATTTAGGTTAAATTTATATCACATTTTAAAATTAGATATTCATTGAATATAAAAAAGTTGTCAGTTTTATAAAAAAATATATTTCTCACTATTCAATAGAAAATAAATATTTTTGATAAGATATAAAAATTTCACCATAAGTTAATTATGAAACTATGATTTAAAAAATGTTTAATTCATTCAGTATTATTTTTAAAAGTTTCACATTTATTTAAATCAAGTTCACCATTAAATAGTGGTAAAACAACCATTATAACATTTATCCATTTATACATAAAGTATTATTTATTCTTATCATATGACTATAAAAATCATTTAGACTAATGTGAAAACATTTGACGAAATATAATATATATATATATATGTCATAATGTATTAATATTATTAATTCACTCAATTTACAATTTTTAGGAGATAATTACCATAATTAGGTAAAAAATTAACCATTTGTTTAATCTCAGTTTTCTATATAATTAAAGCAATCAAAGAAGTAAAATTTTCAAAGAGACATACCGTAAAATGTTGGGGTGTTACAAAAACATCCTAGAGTAAACATGCTAGGTAATATGGTGTTACACCTAAGTTATGTATGGAAATGTAATCGTATTATACCAATGATGTAGAGTTAGAAATAATCTAGTAGTGAACCCAACCATCTTGGTTACCTAATTCATAGTTAATTAATTACTGACATGTATAATAGGACCACCTAGAGGACATAATGGTTGAGAGTGTCATTGGTATTCAACAACATTTCTTAATTTTATAATAATTATTTTTTAATATTTTCACCTCATTTTTAGTACAAAATATCATACAGATCTTATTATATACAGTAATACACCTACTCTATTGTTTTTGGGATATCTATTATATTTGGAATTATATTAGTATCATCTAATTTATTAGGTAATTTATTTGATATGGGTTATTTTATTATTTTAAAATATAATAATATGACTTTCATTCTTGAATATCATGTGAGAGACTTAATATCATATATCTGTCTGGATACAGCACTATGGATGAAGATATATATGAGAAAAATAGTCACTATCAAGTGCCGTAATTATATATTCTTTTGTACAATTCTTTAATATATTGGTACATTATATTGAAAATATTAATGTTAGTTTGTGGATATACTGGTTATCATAATTCTATCCCCTGATTTAATTTTATGAATGAATAGTTAACTGTCGTCTTTTCATACGATTTATCATACCACATATGAAAATTTTATATACAATCTTATTAAACAAATTCCATAACAGATGTATAATATATTGGCCACTGCAGATATGCCATGTTCCAATACATTAGTTGTTAACTATAAAAATCTATTAGAATTAGTTCCAATGATATATCTTTATCATGAAAATTTATCTTCAATTTTGTGAAGAGTAGTTCTTCAATAAGTTGTTCAATTTATCATTACACTTTCTCAGATATAAAATACACACCAACTACTCCATGTTAAATAAAACTATATTTGTTGAGAGAATTAAAAATTCAATTGTATTAACATGATAGTAATTAGTTTATAAATCCATGAATTTAATTATATTGGTACCCAATACCACATATTAAATAATTTCAATGTGAGCATATATATATATATATATATATATATATATTCAATTAGTAATTTTACAAGCTAATAATATAGAATCATTAACCATTTAATTTTTTTAAAAAAATTACATCTAGTTAATTTAGATATGTTCATTTCATGAATTTTGATGTTAAATTCTCAGAAAATATTTCATTTCATAGTTAAATACATACAAGATATTTCATACGAAATATCTTATTCAATGTATGTATAATTGGTTTTTGATTTCCCCACACCAAGTCTGCCATTCTTGTTCATGGATTTGAGGAAAAATAAGTTCATAAAACCAGGGAATAAGTATTATTAATTTTTTTTGATGTTATAATCATTTTTTGGGTTCTATAATCGATATTGACAACGTATTCTCACAATCAAAATTATTTTTCGAAGGTATAAGAATTATAAAAAACTCTTAAAATATTTTTTTGGAATCTCAAAATCAAATTTCAAATCCATATAATATTGAATGTCTCTACAGTAGATGATATGATGATGGTAAAATTAATTATTTATTGGAAGGTATAATTTAATTTTTTTTATATTTGGTTTTCCTGGGTCATTTTCTTATATCATTTTCATTTCATACAGAATTCCAAAAAAACACTACACCAAAAATAACTTAAAAAATTGAATATATTAATATTTGTTCAATGTAAAAATGATTTCTATGGTTTAATTAGTATCTTTTACATGACATAATTTTCATTCTTGCCATATCATACAAAATTATTTTTGTTTTATTTATATGAATCCCAAAATATGAGGTCAATTGTTGTGTCGTTTGATATTTGTAGTAATAAAATAGTTACCCATCTGAGTGTAAGAGGATATTTATCTTCTAATAAAATTGCATGGATCATCTGTAATGTTATCCATGGATGGTTCATGGTATACAATTTTTACTGATATAGTGTGTAGTAGTCTACATATATATTCTAAAACCAAAAATACAGTTCTTCATTTGAATATTCTATCAAAAGCATATTTTTGAAACTACTACCTATATCTCAGTAGTTATGTTTTGGATTCATCTGTCTTTAGTGTGTAACTAATAACTACATAATTATATAAAATACATACATTTATTCCAATAAAATATAATATAGATTTCAATATGAAAAATAATATAAGTAAACTTGAACTCTATTGTCGGGTTGTATATTTATATAGAATCCATGGTTTTGTAGAATAAGATATCAAATGAATTATTTACTTAAACCATTCGATAAATGTTTCTCCAACGAAACCCTTTAAATCGTCATATTGTAGTTAAAATCACTATGTTTAATTTTTTGGAAAATCATTAGTGGTAACCTTATATCTCTCTTCAGTTCAAAAAGGATTCCTTTTATTATTAATCTAAAATAAATAGTATCATTTTTAGAAATACTGAATAGCGTGTATACATACATAAATAAAAAATTAATCTCCCATAAAAGAATTAATATCCTTAAAATTGATAAATATGTTTTATAAATGTAGGATCAGGTAAATAATTAAATATTAACCTGATATATTTAACACTTTGATTATATTTATTCAATTAATTGGACTTGTAACAATTCTTATTTCATCCATGATATGATATCCAATAAGTCTAGGAGAAATCAAAATTTCAATTCATTTATTCATCATATTTTATATGTTTCATAGGAAATGATGTAATTAATATCCAAAATTGTGTAGACTATAAGAAAATATTTGTGAAGGACTTCAATTAGTTCAAATAACATAACAATCCCATCTATAGTATCCTAGATATGGCATTTAGTATTATTACAAAGCATAAGAATATACAAGATAACATTACAGTTGACCTAATTGTGTATTTGAAATATGTTATTAGATATGAAAAACATCATTACATTACATTAATAAATATAAAATTCATCATATCATTTAATAAAACACTATTTTTTCCAAGGTTATCCAATAATAATTCACAGTAATCTTATTATATTCTTAGAGGGAAGGGAAAAAAATAAAGGGGTGTGATAAAAATATGTTATATGATTATATTATATAGGAAGATATCATAGAATAAATATTGTATAAATAATATTCAATGAATAAATAATTAAATAGATTATTGATGTACAAAACATATTTTTTTAGAATATGAAATTAATGTAATAAAAATCAATGTCTATAATAACAAATGATTTTGTACTGTTTAAATAAGAAATTTCATCCATATTATTCGTTTCTTCACAACGTAAATGAATAAATCTAAAAATAATGATATTAAAATCTTCCCATATATCATACATAATCTGTATGTTATATAAAAAATACCATAAGTTAGGTTTTTTATTAATAACAATTGATGTTTCTCGAGGAGATATAATTATGGACCTTAACAATACCATATTAAAGATAATGAGCCGATAATATTAAATATTTTTCCTACTAATACATATAATTATAAAACAAAATAAGGATACAAATAATCATTTCAATATAGTCAATACATTTTAATATATGCGTATTAGGTATATATATTGTAAACATCCTAATTTAGGTGAATTAAATGGATATCTATCTTGGTACCCATCAATATAAAAATAATTATATTATATTCACCCATGCAATAATATGATTCAATAAAAATGTTATTTTAATTTTCCAAATAGTCATAATATACGGGCCATTAATGAAATTGATGGAGTCTAACGAAAATATATAAAATCCATAAATTGAAAATTTAATATTACGGAATGATATGATACTAAAATTATTGTGTAATAAGATAGAAATGCAATTTTTCGTAAAAATACATAGATATATTTTCAATGATAAAAAACAATTGAAATTTAAAATGTAAATAAATTTATTGGTCTTTTAAATAGAAATGTAGATATAAGTATTGAAACCAACACCTTATTATATACATAGCCACATATTCTATATGATCTCATCAGATACACATGTTCCAATGATATTTATGGATATATTTGTTGAAGGGATCAAGAAAAAATACCTACCAGTATCTCTATATAAAACTGTTTGGACCATCATTAAAAAGTTATATAGAGAAAGAGAATTAAACTGGTATCTTAAAAGATCTTTTCAAATTTAAATTTTAGAGAGAAAATTATTAATAAAAGGAATACATTTTGGGAGTAGAGAGAAATGATAAAAGGTTAGGGGATTTAATATATAATATTAAGATTTTTAATTGTTTTTTAAACTATTTCCCTCTATGTTATCTTGAGGAAAAATAAAAAATCATTTCCATTACTATGGTGTAATATATCATCCCACTTCTTCTCATTATATTGAGAGTGGTAGAGGATGTTACTTTTACATTAGAACCATCCCCATGATTAAAATGGAATGAAAAAAATTACAAGGTCTTCATTAATTGTTGGGGAATTATTTTCCATTTGAAAATAAAACGGAAAAAAAACATGTCATAACCATAAACTCATATCATGATGCATGATAAAAATGAATGACATGTCACCTATTTAATTTTCATCATATCCCTATAGAAAAAGTCTCAAAATAGAATATTAAAAACTAACAAGTGTAATGAAAATGTGAACCCTTTAAAAATAAATGTCTACCGCAACTCCAATTTTCCAACCTGTTCAACACTATACTCTAAAAAATGGTCCTTGTATAACTATTCACCACTAGAGAATTTGGAAACATTACCTTTACACATGTCATTATAAACAAAATTTTCAAAACAAGTTTATTTCAAAATCATTAGGTGAGTAATCAAACTTATTCAGTCTTTCCAAATTGTAATATCTACTCATTCCACTATGATATGAAATTTTCAGACATTTATAAAAGTGGGTTTTATAAAAAAATCTCTAAACCATTTTATATAAGTGTATAAGATGTTTCATAGAAAATAAATTTTCATAGAACAACGAAAATTTCAAGTGAAATCAACCAACCCTTATTCTAAAATCATTTTATGAATTCCATGTTCCATATATCATTCCAATTCACAAACACAGAAATTAATTAATGTGTGCATCATTATGATAGTTCTATAATCACAATTGGTTTATAATCTATATATAAAGTCATATTAAGGAAATTAAATCCCATATTCCATTACACCATTTTAATCAAGCACACGATTATATTTTAACCAAGAATCACAATCCAATATGAATACACATATCCATGTATTCACAAAAACTAAACTAATACAATTATTTCAAACCATTAAAATACCATAAAATTTAAATTCCAAAACCATTTCAAAGAAAACTAAATTTTAATAATAAATTATTTGGTTAAAAACAATTTCCCAATAAACAGATCCCATTATTAATTCTAAAATCAACATTTTAAACTCATTTATCAGATCACTTTGTACAACAATTCTAAAATTTCTCACAAAAACATTAACCATTAATAAAAAAGGATTCTATAATAATTTCATTAAAATTCCAAAATAAATTTTAATAAATTTATTCATTTTGAAACTAATAAATTAATTTCTTAATATTGGACACAATAGTAAATCCACAAACTCAAAATATTTGTAGAAAATGGAAACCAGTAAGAAATCATCAATGGAATCTGATTGAAACTATAATAACCCACCCAATATCTCATTACCTATCATTTACAATTTCAGATATAATAATCTATTGAATATAATAACTTATATATATCACCAAATAATGTAGATCTAATAAAATGAGAGAGATATTGATGTAGATCATAGAAAAACTATTAAGAACTACAATAAATGATCAAGTTCAATGAGAATATTTCTTAAAATCACCTCAATAAGCCTTTGGGTTTCATTTGTATAGGTTGGAGAATATTCATATTCCTCTTAGAAGGGATTATCTCGAGATAGTGTCACAATGGTGAGAAAATGATAGTTTTGGAGGTAATAACCTCTGATTCCCAAAATTTTAGGATCTAATCTTTGAAATTTGTACGGTAAGTCACCCAGTTAGACAAACTGTGTGTAACCAAGAGTAGGCCACTACCTCAATAATGATCCACACATGGTTGGATCACATGGCTAGAAATTCATGTGCAAACTATGAAAAATCACACTTTCCAACCATACATTTTTTCACATAGACTTCAATATTGTTTGGACCAACCTTGTGCTTGCCAGTGCAAGTTTTGTTTGTTCATTGCCTCATTGTGCATGAATTTTTATAATTTTTTCATAGTTTTTCCAAACCATTTGAATTTAGAAAACACCCGAAACATCCCAAAAGTTCTCCATTATCTACCAAACATATCCCCAACACATTATGTTCATAAAAATATAAAATTTGGGTTACTTATAGAAAACATTGGGGGCTGAATTCCCTATACCATTGGCCTTTACATTCTAGTAAATTTGAAAACCATCGCTTCCATCAAATTGTTTGGTCCATTGCTCGATCATCAACCTCTCATGTTCCCAAGACATTTCATGAATCATTCCATGTTGCCACAAAATATGCTCTAGATTAATTCATTGTCAATGGAAGACATTGTCTTACCTATAAAAAATATTTACAACACGTGCACCAACGAATCATCCAACTCTAGGTTGATGAGATCCCATCATATCACATGGACAATAACCTGAAGATACTTCTTTAAATAAGATACCAGAATCACATTATAAACATAAATAAAATTTGGAGGTAGTTCCAACTGATATTTCACTTCAAAAACCCATTAATTTATACCAAAAAATGAATGTGTTTCAAAAAATATAACATTCCATAAATCCAAAAAGGAAAATTTCAATTCCATGGACATATAATAAAGAACACATGATCACTCACCTTGAGCAAAAATGTCCATCTACATTAATATTCATAAGAATTCTGATGCCTCTATGATTTCTTGATTTTCTTCTGGATACACTGAACCTTCTCCATTTACTTTTATATAGGTCTCAACATAATTGGTGAATATAACATATTTTTAGGCAAAAAATTAGAGATTTATAGGTATGATGATAAAATTGTACAAAAAGAGCCATTTTTATAAAGGCAAAATAATTTCCGTTATATGAGAACTCCTTCAACCAAACATTCTCTTCCCATGATCCACCAAAATCCACTACACAAGACCTCAATATTTTTTCAACATTTTTATCATCTATTCATATTACCCATATTCAAGTGGATTATATGTCTTACATGTATTCAAATATTTACTAATGAATTTTTATAATGATTTCTAGAAACATGGTTTAAACCATGGATATGTCCCTGAAACAATAGAAATAGGGATTCCATTCCACATTACCACTTCTCAGATATAGATTTTTGGCAGGTATTCCACCTAATGGAATTTAAAAATAGAGATGAAAATAGTTGACTTTGTGAGTTGATACAATATAAAAAAACATGGCATCCTTCATCGAATCAATAATCCGAAAACATGTAAATTATTTCATGGACACATTCTCTCATTTCCACCCTAGAATATTTTAAGACTGAAACATACATAATGTTCCCTGATGTAAGAACATGTATCTTGTTTTTCAGGTATGTTTTTCTTTTCTAGTCATTTTATTGGAAAAGAGGAATTTCTGGAAATTTTCGAAGTACATGCCACGAACAATATGAGTACACACCGTGTACTGGTTCACCGTAAGAGGTTGTGTCCTGGCCATATGATGGCCATAGTCACAACCTTGTTGGGGTGACTTGGAGGCCACCAAAAGTGGAGTACAGAAAAGGAATGTACAAGATATGTACTTCAAATGTACACAGAGTGTATTTTCTTTTTTTTCATTAAACATAACGAGTACGAGTCTAATCACCAGAACAATATTCATCTGGGGCTCATTCTCTCTAGAGCTACTGTATAACCACAATCATCCTCTAAGTCCCTAATTGAGCATCATATATTCGATTATACCACCATCAAAATCATTGGGATTTCCTCATTAGTCTCTCTCATTTGCTTGAGCTTCATTTCCCAATTCCTCCTCCTTATCAAGTTACCCTCCATTAAATGTTTTAGATGATTTTTTAGATATTAAGTGTCCTAAGGTGATTCATGCCTTGAGACTCATCTATATAGATCTTCCAACTCTGACGTAGATGGTTTCTGCCATTCTACTGAAATACTTTGAGTATTATGTGCAATTTTTCCCAATACCCATGAACGGGGTATTGTGTGTTTACCGTTTTAACCCTGTTAATTTCCAACTATGCTGGAATGCATGAATAGAGTTTATTTGAATGTTAATATGGTTTTTTATTCTTTGGATGTGTTTTCCATTGAATGTTCTCATTATGGACGTTTGGTCATATTTAGTCATTAGGCTTCCTTGATGTTTCCCATGCCTAGTACTATAGGATGGAGTGACTATTTTATCTGACATTCTTGAGATGTTGTAAACTGTTTAGCCAAGTATTCATTGAGGTTTACTTTAGTTGTTTTTTATGTCAATGCTCATTTTACTTACACAGGAAAATATACTATATGAGGAATTGACAGTTTGAGATTTCTTATAGAGTCTTTATAAATTTTCACTACATGGAGATTTAACCACTTGAGCTTCCACAGAGAGTCATTATCACTATTGACTACAAGAGGAATTGACTGTGTGAGCTTCTTAGAGAGTCTTTTTCACTTTTTAAAATATTGGGAATTGACTGTGTGAGCTTCCTTAGAGAGTCTTCTCCCACTTTTGACTATATAGGGAATTGACTGTGTGTGCTTTCTCGGAGAGTCTTCAATGCTTGGGAAAATAAGAGGAATCTACTGAGAGAGCTTTCTTAGATAATCCATATTGTATCCTTGTTTTAATTGAACCAGAGAGGTTAGGCTGAGAAAACTACCCAGATGGTTCCCTGCATGTTTTTTTTGTTGATGTATAGAACTGATTGCATTGAAACTATAGGATTGGTTACTGTTGAGTAATACCTTGATTACTTCCTTCTTTTGTTTATTACCTTTCATATATTCACTGACAGTTAGGCACAAATTTTATGGTGATTTCCTACTAGAATTTAGTCTCACACCCTGTTTATACTATGCATTTGTGCCCAAACATATTATATTGTTGCAGTTATAGATAAGGGAAAATTTCCTTCTACTTCAGGTACTTGATTTGATGTGGATTTGGATATCATGGGACCAAGCTGAGGCTTGTGATTCTGAGGAGCTATTTATCTGTTTTCATTTGTACTTTATATTATAACTGTTCTGTATTCCATCATTATGATGTGTTTGGATGTTTTACAAGACATATGTACCATGAAATATTATTATATATATATACACTCAAGCTGTTTATTTCTTCAGAAATCTGTTATTTACTTTTGTATGGATTATTACTGCTTCTATTTTTTCCATTTGTAACTTCCTATGTGTTACCCTGCCAAAGAGGGCATATTTTACCCACTATCACACCCAAGGACCTCACAGCTAGTCAGCAGCCTCTGGCGTTAGAGGAAATTCTCTTGAGGCCATGTGACCAATCGGGTGTGGGGATCCTCTGTGTGGCTTCCGGAATTGGGATGTTATTAAGTGTTATCAGTGGAATTATTTTCATTGACATACTGTTTGGAGCCTATATCCAGGGGTAGGATGGAATTGGAACTTGGTAATAAGTTTTGCCCTAGAGTAGATAATTTGTGTACCAGGAAAATTCAATTTACCCCGTATCGCAATTTTTCTGGTTTTGTAATAATTACAGTTGATTTTATTTCACCTTGAGTGATTCACATGTTCTGTTCTATTATTTATGATTTTATTATGGTTCTATTTCTGTTGCAACCCTATGAAATGAGATTATTTCATCTCATTCATCATACAGGAACTTTCTAGATTTAAAATTTCATGCATTATTCCCATGCCATATAGGGTGTATTAGTGATTTCATATTTTTGTGATAGGTGTTGTGCTAGATATGCATGTTGTTCTGATAGTTATCTTGATAAAAATAAATGTTGTTTGATAGGGTATTGTTTGTGTAAGGTTTTGTTTGAATGAACACCACGATATTTTTCTTGAGCTGTTATGGGCCCTCATGGACCGAAATTTGGTGGTCCATTTCTCTGTCTTTCTTTTTATAACATGTATAAGATGTGAATGTTTGATTCGCGGGGAGTGTGGGCCCTCATAGATTGGAATTTTCCACTTTGGTGTAATTTTTACAGTTTTTTGGGATCTGGGGTAGTTTTTGAGGCTTATGGTCTGGAAAAATCCAGAATACATGCCGTGTAGTTTTGACTAAAAGCCATGTGTTCTTCTATTTGGGAAGAAATTTTTTTTCTTATGTACACATCGTGTACCTTTTGTACATGATGTGTAGTCTCTAACAGTGTTCTATGCTGTGTGGGAAGAGACACAGGATAATAAATTTCTTCTTGGAACATGTCAAGTCCGGTTGAACATGCCATTTACGGTTGACCATGTGTCCGACCATATGAATAACAACACGAGTAGTTGAAACCATAGCAGGATACACCACGTCCATTTGGAACATGATTTTTAGTGTGAGTCGTGTATCCAGCCTTGTCCCAAACCATACGGGTCGGTGAATCTCGTCTAGTACATGTTGTGTCTGGAAGTAACATGTCGTGTAATGTTTTTCTATGGGGAGTCAAGTGGCTTATCCATGTAGAAGGACTCAAGCAGGGGAAGAAAATTCCAATACACACTTTGTGTAAAGAGAATATGTCGTTTGTTTGGGGTCTTAGACGACATGTTCTGGAAGAAGTACATGCCCATGGGAATTGTGTAAGGGAACACGGCGTGTAGTTATTATAGACTTCGTGTAGTCTTGTTTTGTAAAACATGAATGTTTTATTTATCTTTTTCACTTATTAAGCTTCTAATGTGTAGTCCTTGGCAATCATAATCTATTGTGTGCACATGTCCTTGTAGAGTCATGCCACCAAGACGTCCTCTGGTTGTACGCCTATTGCATGGCGATGATCAGACACCAGATATGGTTGATCAGGGACTATTAGCAGATCCCCCAGTTGTGTGAGTCTTGGCGCCAGTGGTTATAGATGACACATGTTCACATTCACATTTTAGAGAAGGATTTATGAGGATGATGGAAACCTTCCAGGGAGTATCGCTTGCTGCCCCGTCGATGGCAGAATTAATGTAGGTCTTTTAGTAGCATCATCCCCCCACTTTCACAGGAGAATGAGGATCATAGGCTATAGCGTCATCGCTAAAAGCAACATTGAATATCCTCTCTCATCTGGAGACATATTTTGATTGGAAGGTCTTTCTCACTATGTATATGCTTTGGGACTCCATCAAAAGATGGTTATATGTGATCTCGCAGGCAGGATACCAACAAAATATTGCTTGGGATGAGTTTCAGCGCATCTTCTACGATTACATCTATTCAGAGACGTTTAGGGATGACCTATCTTGAGAGTTTATGAGTTTGGAGTAGGTTACTATTTCTATTTTGGATTATTCCTCATGCTTCACCGAGATGCAGCACTTTACACCCTTTCCAGGATGTGATGAGTTATTTCTCGCAAGTATGTTCAAGGATGGTCTGAGGCACGACACCCAATTTCAAGTGAATATCATCAGGTTTACTTCTATATATTATATAGTAAACCATGCCCTAATCATAGTGTGCAATCTGAGGGATTCTGGAGCTATGACCTTGGGTGGTTCGACATCTAGAGTTAGTGCTCTACCAGCTAATATCAGGAAGCACTGTAGGGAGATTTCACTTGGATATTAGAGTAGGTGTGATGAATCTTCTGGTAGCGAGGTGGTATGCTACTAGTGTGGGAGGAGTGATAATATGAGGTAACAATTCCCGAGGGACCTAATGGTGTTCCGATCTTCTGGAAAGATGGGTAATCTTTAGCGTTTCTATTAGTTCATCTCACCAGTAACTGGTGATAGAGGTTCTTCTATATCTGTTCATTCAGGAGAAGCAGCACCAATTTCTCACAAGTCTGGGAACTACAAGTTCTTCTAGCTTTTCAGACTGAGGTGGAGGTCGTGGATGTGGTAGCCAGTCAACTGTTTTTTAGAAACATCAGGGCAGACCAGCTCAGAGTGGTCAGGTAGGGTCACAGGGACATGGTACATGCCTGACTTTTGTAGTGGGTTAGACCCAGCAAGAGAAGGATCTAGAACCTTCTACAGTTCATGGTACGATCTTAGTTGCCTCAGTTTTAGCTTCTAATTTTTCAATATAGTGGCTTCCCATAGATTTATATCTATTTCAGTTGTGGAGATCCATGTTCTATCCATCTTTTCTTCTGCTGATATCTTGACATTGGACACTTTGTTGGGTACTAGAACAACTATTGTGCATCATTGTATGGTTTTCCCTATATAGGTAGGTGGGTGTAACTTTTTATGGGACCTCTATGTCCTAGAGGATACGGGATATGATGTCATTATCCGAATGGACTGCTTAGTTCCCATCCAGGAAGTCATCAATTTCTATCATCGTAGGGTGAGTTTCACATCACCAATGGGAAGATCTTTTATCCATAACTGTGAGTGGGATGTACAGGTGAGTAGAGAAGGACCCAAGCATCAGGGGTTTAGAGGAGTTACCGCCTAGATTTCTAGTCTATATCTAGATGACTCAAGAACTTCACAGTTATAATTTCCTCCAGTGGTGGATCATTTCAGTGATGTCTTTCTAGAAGAATTTTTAGGTTTGCCTCTGGATCATGAGGTAGAATATTATATTGAGCTTGTGTCAAGGGCTTCCCTGGTGTCTATTCCTCCTTAAAGGATGTTTACACCAGAGATTCAGGATCTCAAGAAGCAGTTGGAGGAGTTGTAGGAAAAGGGTTTCATTCGACCCAGTACATCTCCGTGGGGTTCTCCTGTGTTATTTGCGAAGAAGGAAGAGAGAAACCTAAGGCTTTATGTGGATTATCTGAAGATAATCTAGTTGACGGGCATGAACCGGTATCCCTTACTATGTATTAATGATCTCTAAGATTAGATTCAATGACCCCTAGTGTTCTCAATGATTAACACGAGATCCGATTATCATCCATCTCACGTTACACTATCAGATATACCTCTCACAACCATTCAGTGCAGGTATGGTATATACGAGTAAATAAATATGCCGTTAAATCTCATAAATGCACCTGTAGTGTTCAAGAAACTGATAAACCATGTGTTCCATCCATACTTGGATTCTTTCGTGGTAGTTTACATGGACGAAATATTGGTGTACTCTCACACTCGACAATACCATGCTACCCATCATGAGATCGTTTTGAGTACACTTAGAGAGAAATAGTTATATGGTAAGCTCTCAAAATGCCACTTTTGGTTGGACCAAATTCAATTATTGGGACATGTTATCTCAGAGACATGAGTATCAGTAGACCCATAGAAAGTGAGAGCAGTAGTTTCTTGGGAGCATCCAAAGAACATCTTTGAAGTATAGAGTTATCTAGGGCTGGATGGATGATACAGATGTTACATTTTGGAATTTTCATGCTTAGCCGAACCACTGAAGGGTCTGACTAAGAATGGTGTGTTGTTCTTGTGGTCAAATTCTTGTAAGTCGGACTTTTAGGAGCTAAAAGGGAGGTTTAATTCAGCACCGATACTAGTCTTTCCAGAGCCAGCCATGATCTATAATCAGTAATGTGATTCTTTACGTATAAAGATGGGGGCTATGCTTATGTAGGGAGAAGGAGTCGTTGCGTACAGGTAGCGACAGTTGAGTCCACATGAGAGGAATTACCCGATGAATGATCTCGAGTTGGTTGTTGTTGTTCATGACTTGTGTTGTAGGAGTCATTATCTTCTGGGAGAGAAGTTTTTGGTTTTCACTAACCACAAGAGTCTCAAGTACTTCTTCACACAGTGTGATATGAATTTGAGATAGTGAAGGTGGGATGAATAACATCAGTCATTTGAAATTGAGCATTCCTATACACCTAGTGTAAAGACCCGTAAATTTCAACGAAATTTTTTTCTTAATTTTCTTTGGAATTTTACAAGAATGCAGTTTCTGACGGCACCTAATTCCGAGGCCCGGTGTGCCCAGAGTCATGTTCCGAAGTTTTCCTCGGGTACATTCAGTGAACGAATGAGCGGGATTTTCTAAGTTTTGAATCGTTGCTCAGAATTGAATTCTGAGGGCACCGATGGAATCGTAGCACTGGTATTCTCTTAGAGACGCCTCTTCCGGAGTTGCGTTTGCTCGGGTGTCTTTTTTAATTTTTGGGCTTTAAGTTAAGAAATAAAATAATGTGGTACGACAAACCTTATTTTATTTCACTTAAAGCCACTTAAAGCCACTTAAATCTACTTAAGATGAGTTAAAGCGTATAGTGTGATATTCAAAATTTCCTACCCTATTCATAGGATATTTGTGAGGTGGGGCCCGAACGAGCCCCACCGTTTCTTTTCCCCTAAGTAACGCACCCACAACCCCCCTCTTAAATTAAATTCAAATGGGGAGTTTCCTTAAACTCATAAACTCTCCTATTAATTGGGCAGTTTATTCGTTGAAATTAATTCTATGAATTTATTTTGTTCGTTTCTTAACATGTTTTCAATTTGTTGGAATGTTAATAAAATAAGGCCAACACACATTTTCTTGAATGTTGTGTTAAACCTTTGGAGAATATCTAAAGATCTTCCTCCTCCTTCGCGAAGAATGCGAAGAACGCGAAGAACGTCGGCCTCCGACGAAGGGAGACGAAGAATGCCAGACCCCCCAGAGATCGACGACGTGACGCCGATGATTCTCCCTCCGCGACGCTTCTTCCGTGACAAATCTTCGATTGTCTGTTGAGGTAAGAGTTTGCGTTCCTTTTAATTCCTTTGTGGTTTTTATCCTCTTCATGGATTTAATTGTTATAATTAAATCCGTGTGTTTATTAAACCCTCAAAGATCGTCGACGCGACGCCCTTCTGCGACGACGCGACGCCCTTCCGCGATGCGACGATCACCTCCTACCGCGACGATCAATTCTGCGACGTACTCGCACTCGTCCGACGATAGCTATGAGGTAGGGGTCGTTGTGAAAATGTTTTACTCATGTTTGTTTTCCTCCAAGGCAAGAACGCGGACCAACCAATTAACAGGTTGGTCCGTGGATTATTATTGCGGGACGTGGTTCATCAATTGCTGGGATTTTATGGTGTTGTTTCAAACCGCTAATGTGGTGGGTGCGGACCAACGAACAATTCCGAACCCACAGCCATTTCTTCTTGGTGTGTGGAATGGTGGACGATGACAAAAAGGGTTGCAGAGACGATTTTTTATTTCCGCAGTGAAGAACGGGACCCGGGAGGAGCTACAGCGCAGACAAAAATAGAATCTGACCACAGGAGCAACTCTGGTGGCCCGCGGACTCCACCGGCGCGTTGCCGGATGGAGACGACGCGGCTGAAGCCGCGGCGGCGGTGGCCGACTAGACCCACGTCCTGGCGGGTCTGGTGAGACACGAGATGCGGCTTTACCGCATCTGTTGACCAAGCGCGGCCCCACGCGGGGCTGTGGCTCCTCTTCTCGCGGGGACAGTACGCCCTGCGGATTCCCTTGCTCGGCCGCTCGGCTGAGCCGAGCCGAGCCGAGCCACCAGCCGGGTCGCGCCTAGGCCGGGCCGAGCTGCCCTGGCCGGGCCGGGTCGGTCCGGGCCCATACCCCCTGTTTCCGGACCTTTTCGGCCTTTTGCTCATAACATGAGCTATGGGCCTCCGAACGAAGCGCCATCAGCGGCGATGCGATCCTTGTATCGAGACAGTCGTTTCGGTATAACACAACCAAGGTTTAGGAATACTTTGGGATTAGTTGGGTTGGTTCGTACACGAAAACAACCGTGCCCTCAGAGCGGAAACACTCATATCTTGAGCTTCAGACGTCCAATTGAAGTGTCATCGACTTTGTTGTATTCCTCTATGTGAGACGGATCTTTTGGCATACTCCGACCAAGGTTTGGACACAGGTGGAGTACAGTCGGGTTGTTTTTGCCTTAAAAACCAACCGGGCCCCTGGGACGAAAAGGCCAATAACTCTCAGACCGGGCGTCCGATTGACGCGCCGTCTGCGACGTTGAGTTCCTGTTGACGATATGGAACTTTAGGATACATCAACTCTTGACTATGTGTCAGTTTATGTATCAGGCTCTCAGCTCGTGGAGCGGACCTTCCTGAACAAGCTTGCTGTGTGCGGGAACTCTAGAGTTGGATGCAACTGCAACTGTGACGATGACGACTGTGCAGAGATCCTCAGTGGATTTTACTGCGACGATGATGAAAAAAGTATGGTAATCCTCCGTGTCTTCGGCAGTGATCACTACGGTACATCTTGGGATACGTCAACTCCGCACTACATGTCAGTTGATGCATCGACCTCTTAGATCGTGGAGTGGACCCTCCCGGAATGAGCATGCTGTGTGCGGAAACCCTAGAGCCGGTTGAGAGATGGCGAATGCTGACCGAACGACTTGGTTTGTTACAGATAGCCCAGTGGGGAGCACTTGGTTGTAGCGGCAGACCCACAGCGGAGGAGCGCTTGGTTGTAGCGGTAGACCCGCGGTACTCAACAGAAGGAGTACCTCTGGAGGCTATGAGGGGGAGCGCTTGGTTGTAGCGGTAGACCCATGATGGAGGAGCGCTTGGTTGTAGCAGCACAGGGGAGCGCTTGGTTGTAGCGGCAGACCCATGATGGAGGAGTGTTTGGTTGTAGCGGCTGACCCGTGGTACTCAACAGAAGGAGTACCTCTAGAGGCTAAGAGGGGGAGCACTTGGTTGTAGCTGTAGACCCATGGTGGGAAGTGCTTGGTTGTAGTAGAAGACCCACAATACTCGATAGGTGGAGTACTACAGCAGTCCAAGGTGGAGGGAAGCCCTTGGTTGTAGCGGCATAACCACAGTACTTGATGGAGAAGTATTTTCCCAATAGCTTTGGGTTCAACTTCATGATCGATCTTGTGTGGGTCATTGCGGGGGGTTAGTACCTACAGTTCCTTTGTGGGTTCGACGGCATTGATGAATCAGAGGCCACATCTGATCATCTCTAATTTCATACGAAGAAGTACCTATGTGAGCTGATTTGTGTTGTGCTATCCTGTGTGGATTTACATTTTCTTTCCATTGTGGATTGTGTTGTGTTATACTGTGTGGATTTACGTTTTCTTTCCTTTATAGATTGTGATGTGTTATCATGTGCGGATTTACGTTTTCTTTCCTTTGTGGATTGTGTTGTGCTATCCTGTGTGGATTTATATTTTGCTTTCCTGTGTGGTCTGGGTTGTATTTGATCTCGGATGTCGGAGCCGAGCGAGAATTGATGACTTAGGTATATGTATGGGAATATACCTAAGCAGTGTCCGATATTACTTCGTGATTGCTTCTTTCCCTTGTAGATTATCCTTTGTGGATTCTGGGAGACCTTTGGGAGTCTCGGTGTCCCTACTGAGTAGCTTATACTCACCCCTTCACGGGCTATGCCCGCACTACATTGTGTTGGTTGCAGATTACTGACAGTGCTGATCGTGGTGGAGGCTTGCGGAGCAGGACAGTACCTGGAGGTGGTCCACTGGGTGGGACGTACTCGGAGCGGTCGGTTGAACCTGAGGAGCAGTGGAGGCAATCTGTACCCACCCTTCAGGTGGGACTCCCAGTGGATGGCTTGACGTTGCGGCTTTACTTTTCAGTTGTTGTTTTTCCCCTTTCAGTTGTACTTTATAGTTGGGCTTGTATTTCTGGCCCCCTTTACTTTTCCGCACTTACTATTGTACTATTATTTTTACATAGTGTTTACTTCTTCCACTTGCTTACCCTATGGTTCTTGTTTACTTTACAAAGGAAATGCCTTCCCTTTTACCGGGATTTACGCCTTGGTGCTAGTCGCCAGCCCCTGGCCTATGGAAGGCGGGCCTGGGGTAGTCACGACACGGGCCAGGAGGACGGGTCATGTGGTATCAGAGGAGTTCGGTTCTAGCGCAGAACTCAGGACACTGATCTTTTTCTTTGTGAAGCAATAGTGTTTAGCATATTGGGTGTGGTTATCAGTTCAGGGAGTCCAGTGTTGGTGCGGCGGACACTGTATCCGTACACCAGGACCCTGACTTCTGATTTCCGACTTAATGAACAAAAACATTGATTGCATGTGTGTTTCATGTTTTCTTTGTGGTTACTTTTGTCAGCTCACCAGGTATACTGTTCTGACCGTGGCACACCTGTTTTCATTTCAGGATGGCCCCACGACGACATCCAGCTAGGGTTCCGAGAGTTGAGCGTGACGGCAGCCCGCCGAGCGACGATGCTTTGGTACATGGCCCTTTGACAGCTGAGGCGTCGGCAATACCTCTACCTGCTGATCCACCGATACTTCCAGCCCCAGCTACTGACGATGCATGTCGCCTTAGTGCACTGCATGAGTTCTAGTGCCAGCGACCACCCAGGTTCCTCGGGGAGACAGACCCCCAGGCAGCCGAGGACTGGCTGGAGGCAGCGGTGCGAGTTTTCTGGTTAGTGAGGACACCAGCAGACCTCATGGTGATCCTCGCAGTGAGCCTACTGCACGCGGAAGCAAGAAGATGGTGGAGATTGATGCTCTAGGTTCACGACGAGGCATCACTCCTTTGGACGGACATTGAGAGCCTTTTTCGCTCAGAGTTCGTCCCAGCGACCCTCCGAGCGGTGCACATCCAGGAGATACAACAACTACGGCAGGACAACATGATAATAGCCCAGTACACGGTGAAGTTTATCGATCTCTCGCGCTTTTCCACGGACATGGTACGGGACCCATTCTTTAGGGCCCAAACCTTCGAGCAGGGGATCAGGCGATAGATTAGAGCTTCAATTGTTTCTCACAGCATTCCGACACAGGAAGGGGTGTTGGAGCGAGCCCTCTTATTGGAGAGTTCCCTTACTCAGCAGTCTCCAGCAGCTGGACCCACCACTAGCCGGCATGCGGCAGAGTCTTCTGCAACGGGCAGTAGACAGATGACGCAGGGGTCCAAGAGGACTAGACCTACAGGTGGCCGACCGCGTGACACATGATCATCTGTGCGAGGCACCCGGGGTGGACAACGACTTACCATGAGCGGACAATGTTACTTCTGCGGCGAGGTTGGTCACATGGCTCGTGACTGTCCGACCGGCCATACGGATGACCAGCAGATGAATGAAGGACCTCCCAGGAAGAGGCAGAGGTTCGATCGAGGTGGATCGCATGGAGGAGGAGACCGTGGCAGGGGAGTTTCCATGCAGCTAGAGGTGGTCGACGTTTCAAGGTGTTTCCACTACCACCACCAGGAGGTCCACCCAGACCTCAGGGAGCTGGTGGACATGGGAGAGCTCAGCTTCAGGCAGCTGAGGCCTACGATCATGGAGCTCCGAGAGCAGATGGACACAAGTGGGACTAGATCCAGATCTGGAGACTTTTGTTTTTGCTGCTTCTAGCTTTGTTGATGTTTTTTTGTAGATGTTTTGTGTCTTTGTAATTTTTACTGTAGTAATAAAAGACACTTTTCTTGTGGCGTTTACCTTCATGTCCTCTCTTTTAGTTGTTACTAAGAGGATCCGTTTTAAAAACCGTTGACTTGAGCCTCAAATTGAGATACCTACTGGAGGAGACCCAGTGAGCACACATTGATGCCGATAGTGTGACTCAACCCTTGGAGGTTAGAGTAATGGTTGGATCTCTTGGTAGTAGCATCGAGGCCTTACGACATCATCCTTGGTATGGAATAGTATAATCCATTTCAGGATTGACTTTATTAGGTGAAGAACATGGTTCATCCAGGGGATGAGAATGGATTTCTCTTATCAGCAAAGAAGAATATATCACCAACTCTTGTAGGACCAGAGAAGGTCAGGGTCATCCCGGAGTGGATGAGGACAGCTCAGAGCCGGCAGAAGTCTTATGCTGACAGGAGGCGGAGGCCACTAGGGTTCGAGGATGGCGACCACGTCTTCTTGCGTGTCTCACCTCGACATGGATTATGGAGATTTGGCTGAGGCGGCAAGTTTTCTCCACGCTTCATCGGACCTTTCCAGGTCCACAGCAGGATTGGCGAGGTGGCTTATCGCCTGGCTCTACCACCTCAGTTGCACCGGGTGCACGAATACTTCCCCGTATCCCAGCTAAGGAGATACGTGTACGACCCGACGCACATCATTAACCATGGCGAGATAGACGTTGATGATGGGGAGACTTTTTCGGAGGTCCCGGTGGAGATCGAGGATCGATAGGAGCGGGTCCTACGTGGACGGTTGATTCCTCTAATGTTCATTAGATGGAAGCACAGGAACCTCCAGGAGATCACTTGGGAGTGGGAGGCTCAGATGCAATCTCAGTACCCACATTTGTTTTCCTAGATTATGATGTATCTTTACGGGGATGTAAATACCTGAGGTGGGAGTGATGTAAAGACCCGTAAATTTCAAGAAAATTTTTTTTCTTAATTTTCATTGAAATTTTACAAGAACACAGTTTCTGACGGCACCTGATTTCGAGGCCCGGTGTGCCCGGAATCATGTTCTGATGTTTGGCTCGGGTACGTTCAGTGAACGAACGAGCGGGTTTTTCTAACATTTGAACCGGTGCTCGGAATTGAATTCTGAGGGCACCGATGGAATCGCAGCCTTGGTATTTGCTTAGAAACGCCTCTTCCGGAGTTGCGTTTTCTCAGGTGTGGTTTTTAATTTTTGGGCTTTAAGTTAAGAAATAAAATAATGTGGTACAAAAAACCTTATTTTATTTCACTTAAAGACGCTTAAATCCTCTTAAAGCTGCTTAAGCTGAGTTAAAGTGGATAGGCTGAAATTCGAAATTTCCTACCATCTTGGTAGGATATTTGTGAGGTGGGGCCCGTACGATCCCCACCGTTTCTTTTCCCCTAAGTAACGCACCCGCAACCCCCCTCTTAAATGAAAGTCAACTGGGGCGTTTCCTTAAACTCTTAAAGGCTCCTATTAATTGGGCGGTTTATTCGTTGAAATTAATTCTATGAATTAATTTTGTTCGTTTCTTAACACGTTTTCAATTTGTTGGCATGTTAATAACATAAGGCCAACACACCTTCTTCTTGAATGTTGTGTTAAACCTTTGAAGAAAATCTAGAGATCTTCCTCCTCCTTCGTGAAGAACGCGAAGAACGCGAAGAATGCAAAGAACGCGAAGAACCCGAAGAACCTGAAGAACGCCGACCTCCGATGAAGGGAGACGAAGAATTCCAGGCCCCCAGAAGATCGACGACGTGACGCCGACGATTCTCCCTCCGCGACGCTTCTTCCGCGACAAATCATTGATCGTCCGTTGAGGTAAGAGTTTGCGGTCCTTTTAATTACTTTGTGGTTTTTATCCTCAACATGGATTTGATTTTTATAATTAAATCTGTGTGATTATTTAACCCTCAAAGATCGTCGACGCGACGCCCTTCCGCGAAGACGCGATGCCCTTCTGTGATGCGACGATCACCTCCTACCGCGACGGTCAATTCCGCGTCGTACTTGCACTCGTCCGACGATAGCTACGAGGTAGGGGTCGTTTTGAAATTTTTTTACTCATGTTTGTTTTCCACCAAGGTAAGAACACGGACCAACCAATTAAATAGTTGGTCCGCGGATTATTATTTCGGGACGTGGTTCATCAATTGCTGGGATTTTATGGTGTTGTTTCAAACCGCTAACGCGGTGGGTGCGGACCAACGAACATGTCCGAACCCCCCGGCCTCTTTTCTTGGTGTGCGGAATGGAGGGCGATGACAAAACAGGTTATAGAGGCGATTTTTTAATTCCTCAGTGAAGAACAGGACACGGGAGGAGCTACGGCGCAGACGGAAATGGAATCGGACCACCGGAGAAACTCTGGTGGCCCGCGGACTCCACCGGTGGCGCCCCGACACGCTACCAGATGGAGCCACCGCGGCTGAAGCCGGCGGTGGCGGCCGACCTGACCCGCGACCCCGCGGGTCCGGCGAGACACGGGACGCGGCTTTGCCGCGTCCGCTGACCAAGCCCGGCCCCACGCAGGGCCGCATCTCCTCTTCTCGCGGGGACAGCACGCCCCACGGCTTCCCTTGCTCGGCCGCTCGGCCGAGCCAAGCCGAGCTGACCCACTGGCCGGGTCGCGCCCAACTGGGACGGACCCGGACCCGGGTCGGGGCGACCCGGTTCAGACCGACCTCGGGGGGGGGGGGGGGGGGGGGGTGTTGGGCTGGGTCGGTCCGGGCCCAGACCCCCCGTTTCCGGACCTTTTCGGTATTTTGCTCATTACATGAGCTAAGGGCCTCTGAACGACGCGCCGTCAGCGGCGATGTGATCATTGGATCGACACGGTCGTTTCGGTATATCACACACAAGGTTTTGGAATACTTTGGGTTCGGTTGGGTTGGTTCGTACACGAAACCAACCGGGCCCTCGGAGCGGAAACACACATATCTTGAGCTTCGGAAATCTGATTGATGTGTCGTATACTTTGTTATATTCCTCTATGTGAGATGGACCTTTTGTAATACTCCAGCTGAGTTTTGGACGCAGGTGTAGTACCATCAGGTTGGTTTTTCCTTAAACACCAACCGGGCCCCTAGGACGAAAAGGCCAATAACTCTCAGACCGGGCATCCGATTGACGCGTCGTCTGTGACATTGAGTTCATGTTGACGATACGGAATTTTTGGATACATCAACTCCGGACTCAGTTTTAGTTGATGTATCATACTATCAGCTCGTGGAGTGGACCCTCTCGAACGAGAATGTTGTGTGCGGGAACTCTAGAGCTGGCTGCAACTGCTACTGTGACGACGATGACTGTGCAGAGATCCTCGGGGGATTCGACTGCGACGATGATGAAAACAGTACGGGAATCCTCCGTGTCTTCGGCAGTGATCACTACGGTACATCTTGGGATACGTCAAATTTGGACTACATGTCAGTTGATGCATCGACCTCTTAGCTCATGGAGTGGACCCTCCCAGAACGAGCATGGTGTGTGCAGAAACCCTAGAGCTGGTTGAGACTTGGCGAATGCTAACTGAATGACTCGGTGTGTTACGAATAGCCCAGTGGGGAGCGCTTGGTTATAGCGGCAGACCCACAGCGTATGAGCACATGGTTGTAGCGGCAGACCCGCGGTACTCAACATAATGAGTACCTCTGCAGGCTATGAGGCGGAGTGCTTGGTTGTAGCGGCAGACCCACGACAGAGGAGCGCTTGGTTGTAGCATCACAGGGGAGCGCTTGGTTGTAGCGGCAGACCCATGATGGAGGAGCGCTTGGTTGTAGCGGCTGACCCGTGGTACTCAACAGAAGGAGTACCTCTAGAGGCAATGAGGGGGAGTGCTTGGTTGTAGCAGCAGACCCATGGTGGGAAGCTCTTGGTTATAGCAGCAGACCCACAGTACTCAATAGGTGGAGTACTACAGCAGTCCAAGGTGAGAGGGAAGTTCTTGGTTGTAGTGGCATAACCACAGTACTTGATGGAGAAGGATTTTCCCAATAGATTTGGGTTAAACTTCATGATCGATCATGTGTGGGTCATTGCGGGGGGTTAGAACCTACAGATCCTTGGTGGGTCCGATGGCTTAGATGAATCAGTGGCCACATCTGATCATCTCTAACGTCATAAGAAGAAGTACCAGTGTGAGCTGATTTGTGTGGTCCTATCCTGTGTGGATTTACGTTTGCTTTCCTTTGTGGATTATGATGTGTAATCCTGTGTGGATTTACGTTTGCTTTCCTTTGTAGATTGTGTTGTGTTATCATATGTGGATATACGTTTGCTTTCCTTTATAGATTGTGTTGTGATATACTGTGTGGATTTACGTTTTGCTTTCCTGTGTGGTCTGGGTTGTACATGAGCTCGGATGTTGGAGCCAAGCGAGAATTGATAACTTAGGTATATGTATGGGCATATACCAAAGCAGTGTCAGATATTACTTAGTTATTGCTTCTTTACCTTGGGGATTATCCTTTGTCGATTCTAGGAGACCTTTGGGGGTCTCAGGGTCCCAACTGAGTAGCTTATAGTCACCCTTGCACGGGTTATGCCCACAGTACATTGTGTTGGTTGCAGATGAAGGACAGCGCTGATCGTGGTGGAGGCTTGCGGATCAGGACGGTACCTGGAGGTGGTCAACTGGGTGGGACGTACTCGGAGCGGTCGGCTGGACCCGAGGAGCAGTGGAGGCTATCTGTACCCACCCATCAGGTGGGACACCAAGTGGACGGCTCGACGTTGAGGCTTTACTTTTTAGTTGTTGTTTGTCCCCTTTCAGTTGTACTTTACAGTTGGGCTTGTATTTTTGGCCCCTTTACTTTTCCGAACTTACTGTTGTACGAATATTTTTACTTAGTGTATACTTCTTCCGCTTGCTTACCCTGTGGTGCTTGTTTACTTTACAAAGGCAATGCCTTCCCTTTTACTGGGATTTACACCGTGGTGCTAGTCGCCAGCCCCTGGCCTATGGAAGGCGGGCTTGGGGTAGTCACGACACGGGCCCCGAGGACGGGTCATGACACATAGAAAATGAAATGCAGTGGATGATACATTGAGCAGGAGTACTCAGATATAGGCAGTTCAGGAGGACATTACTGAGTGGTAGCTTATGGATTTATTCTCTAAGATGCATTTGGAGGTGCATGACAGATAGGGTTATAATTGTTTTCATCCATGGATGTTACCTATACTCTTCTTAATTGAGTGTGAATGAGGTATCAATCTTGTTCTGACGGCCTAGTCCTACGAGAATGTATGACAGGAGAGGACCCTTTTCCTGGGTGGACCATGGGTGAGGATGAGATCTTGCATTTCCTGGGGTGCGTATGGGTCCCAACAGGCATACTTGAGGTACTGATTTGGGACATTGATTCATCGGTTTGGGAAGTTCATCTTGGTGTCCCCAAGATGTATTGTGATATACACCATCAGTATTGGTGGTCGGGTATGTAGAGAGATGTTGCTGGTTTCGTTATGAGGTGTTCCACCTATCATCAAGTGAATGCAGAGCATCAACGACCAGATGGGATTTTTCAATATTTACCATCCTCCAGTGGACGTGGAATGATGTCATGGTAGATTTTATGATAGGTTTACAAAAGTCTCCTCGAGGGAATGATACAGTTTGGGTTGTCGTTGACAGACTGACGAAGGTCTCTCACTTCTTCCAGTTCAAGGAGACCTTTAGTGTTGATGATCTAGGACAGTTGTACATCTAAGGGATTATGCGCTTACAAGGAGTTCCACACACCATTGTTTCAGATTCAGATTTACATTTTACTTCTCGGGTCTAGAAGGGGCTTCAGAAGGCATTGTGTATATAGGTACATTTGAGTATAGCTTACCATCCACAAAAGGATGGCCACTATGAGCATACGATTTAGGGGTTTGAGAAAATGCTTTGTTCATTCATCCTGGATTTTTGAGGTTCTTGGGAGAAGAATATACCTCTTGTTTAATTTTCATATAAGAATAGTTTTCACTCGGCTATTCAGATGTCACCATATGAGGCTTTGTACGGTAGGCCATGATGATCGCCCTTATGTTGGTTAGAGGCAGGAGAGGAAGCTATGATGGGACCTAGTATTTTCCAGGAGACCATCGAGTAGATATATTTGATTCAGAGAAGGATGGATACCACACAGTCTCAACATAAGTCTTACTCTAATCATTGGTGATATCCTCTGGAGTTCGATGTTATAGAACAGGTTTTCCTACGTGTCCCACTATGGTTGAGACACAAGAGGACTAGGAGATAGGGTAAGCTATCACTAAGGTACGTCAGGCCATTTGTGGTGTTGGAGAGGGTTGGGCCGGTTGCCTATCATTTGCAGTTTCCTCAGAGGTACCAGGCTATGCACAACATCTTCCATGTTTCTCAGCATCGACGTTACTTCTCAAACCCATCTCATACCTTCCAACCCGAGGTGGTTGAGTTGGATGTGGATGCATCTTTTGAGAAGTATCCAATCTGAATTGTTGATCGATGTATGAAGGTTCTTTGTGGCTGGACTGTCCTACTGGTCTGAGTGCTGTTGGAGCACATGCAATTACATGACGATACTTGGGAGTGGGAGGTCGATGTTCGATTGCAATGGCCAGACCTATTCAGGGATTGTGCTTCTATGCTTCCAAGCTAGATAAATTTGATGATAAATTTCATTAAGGTGATTTTTGTAAGAACCTGGATCTTTTTTTTCACGTATGTTTTCCTTTTCATGTGTTTTTGGAGAAAAAGAGGAATTTGTGGAAATTTTCGAAGTACACGCAAGGTACATTATGAGTCCACTATGTGTACAGGGTTTCCGCAGGAGGCTGTGTGTTGGCTGTGTGATGGCCACACACACGACCATGTGGGTTGGACTTGGAGGCCACCTAATGATGAGTATGGAAAATTCATTTATAGGTCATTTACTTCAAAATTACATGTCATGTATTATCTTTTTATTCATTAAAAGTACCGGGGTCGCTTCTAATCTCTAGAACAATATTTTTATAGGTATCATTTGGTCGAGAGCTCACAAATGGCTGTGATTTTTCTCCAAGCCCCCGCCTGATCATCTGATCTCTGATTTGACCACCGTCGATTGTTTTGGGATTGCCTCGGTAAGCTCTCTCTTCTGCTTGAGCTTCGTTTCCCAATTCCTCCTACTTATCATGTAATCCTCCATTGATCATTTTAGATGTTTTTTTAGATTATCGGCATTCTAAGGTGATTCAATCCCTAAGACTCAAGTATATTGATATCAAAATGCTGGGGTAGGTGGTTTGTGTCGTTCTGTTGAATGTCTTTGAGTATTATGTGCAATTTTTCCCAATTCCCTTGAATGCATTATTGCGTGTTTACCATTTTAAACCTGTTAATTTCCTAATATGTTTGTATGTGTGAATAAAGGTTATTTGGATGTGAATTTGGTAGTTTTATATGATTTGAATGTGTTTGTCGATGCATGTTCTATTTACAGCTGTTTTGTCCTGTTTTTCAGTTAGGCTTCCTTGATGTTCCCCATGCCTAGTACTGTAGTATGGAGTGACTCTTTTATACGACATTCATGAGATGTTGTAGACTATTTAGCTTAGTAGTTCATGAGTTTTACCTTGGCTATTTTTCATTTCAATGCTCGTTGGATGTACATTGGGCTCTGAGAACCTGGTGTAATAGACTATATTGGGAATTGACTGAGTGATCTTCTTCAGAGAGTCTTTACCACTTTAGAATACATGAGGAATAGACCGAGTGAGCATCCTCAGAGATTCTTTATCACTTTTTAATAGATGGTTAATTGACAATGTGAACTTCTTCTGAGAGCCATTGTCACATTTGACTATATGGGTAATTGACCATGTGAGATTCCTCAGAGAGTCTTTCTCATTTTTGACTATACTGGGAATTGACTGTGTGAGCTTCCTCAAAGAGTCTTTAATAGTTGGGACTATAAGAGGAATTGATTGAGATAGCTTTCTTAGAGACTATTTGTTGTATCATTTATTTTATTGAACTAGAGGTTTTTGGATGAGAGAACTACCTAGAGGGTTCCATTATTGTTTTCTTTTTTTGATGTATAGAACCGATCGCATTGAGACCGTAGGATTGGTTACTGCTGAGTACATCTTATTTTACCGCTTTATTTTGTATATTACCTACAATATATTCACTAAATGTTAATAAATGATCATGTGGAGATTGCCTACTGGGATTTAGTCTCATACCCTATTTGGGAAATTCATGTGGTCCTAAACACATTATATTGATGCAGGTATAGATAATGGAAAACATCCTTCATCTTTAGGTACTTGCTTTTATGTGGAGATGGAGAGCTTGGGACCAAACTAAGGATTGTGATGCTAAGGAGTGGTTTATCTATTTTCTTTTGTACATTGTCTTAGTATTGTTCTTTATTCTTGCATTGTGATGTGTTTGGATTTTTTCCCAGACAGATGTACCATGCATCATTTTTATATATACACACAACATCTGTTTATTTCTTTAGACTTCCGCTGTTTTATTTTGTATGGATTATTATTGATTCCTTTTTTTCAATTTGTTTCATTCTATTGTTTTACTCTACCAATGAGTGAATAGTTTCCCCACTATCACACCCAAGTCCCTTGCTACTAGTCGGTAGCCTCTAGAATTAGGGGAAATGCGGTTGAGGCCATGTAACCTACCAGGTACAGGGTGCCCTTGGGTGGCTCCCAAAACCGAGATGTTACACATGATTCTCAACCATAATATTATAACATCTTAAGAATCATGAAACAAATTCAAATACATTATTTTTTATATCGACCCACAAAACTTTTCTTTTAACTTCTTATACATCATCATTTTTCTAGGAGGGAAAACCCATCTTCTACCTTGGTAGGCATGAAGATGTTGGTCTAGTAAATTCATAAGTATTCCCATCCAATTGCTGATTACAACACTGACGTCTCATCCATATTTTAACTCTCAATGTTCTCCCCACCATTGAGATACAAACTAAAAATCACAAATTTGGCATTGGGATTCTATGCCACTGTAACTGAATTTAAAAAATCATGAACTATAATAACAGGAATAGTGGACATATCTTCACCTCGATCATCACATTATATCTTCATGTCAACTAGGAAGGACATCAACTACCACTCATCTAAATAATCTTTTTGAAACTATGAATATAAATTCACTCTTATTGAATCTACCAATGAATTAACTTTTCTTATCGTATACAAAATGATAGAGTCAAATAATTGAAGATAATCTATCCATACTCTTTTTTCGTGATCAAATCCATTTGTGAGAATATATTTTTAATGCTTTTATGATCTACAAAAGCATTAAATTTTTCACCAATTGTGGTTGAAACCAAATATTATGGACTATAAAATATATATTCAAATCATGTGTTCGGTTGTTCTAATCATGCACTCGTAACTGTCTTGATTCATAAATAAAGACCTGATCCCACTATATGGAACACATATGAACCCTGATCCTCAGGAATCACAATACATCATATACCGTGGTCCTGGTTCTATAAAAATCATGATTGGTGATGTTGTTAAGAGAATTGTATGCTCTTGGATAATTAATTTTTAATTAATCATTCCATTAAAATGGAAAATTATTATTTATCAACACTATTATATATGAAAACAACCATGAAATGAATGAAAAAATCATCAGTAATAACCCCATTGCCCAAGAAAATTGCCTATATCCAAGGAATGCATCAGTGGTCTCCAATAGATAACATCTTCATTCCTTTTTAGATCAACATAAACACATTTTGTAGAAATTAAATCGCTAGGGAAACATATCTTGGATATCTGAAAATAACACTTTGATAATTTTTCATAAATATGATGGTCCTTTAATATTCCCAAACCAATTACCATGTTTTTATCATACTCATTTTTTTCCTTGAATACAACACTATGTATTCCACAAACACTACCAATAAAAAAAATATAACTAAAATATGATATTCATCATTTCATAAAATATCTCTGATACATTTGCAATGTCACATGGAATACTAACACATTCATTATTTTTTTATATGCTCCTAAAGTCAATATTTGGAATATCCTCCTTTCGAAGATGCAATTTCTGATTTCCTGATTGTAAGTCACTCATTGAGAACCACTTATCTCCACTGAATTGATCGAAAATATCATTGATTCATGGAATTATATACCTTTTCATTATATTTACTTGTATATGATATTGATAATCTATACACAACCGATGAGTTCCATCCTCCTTTTTTTTAAAAAGATTATAGCTTTACAAGAAGATGTTATTAGCCTAAAAAAACCTTTTTCATTCATGTTCGTACAACTAGAATATCAACACATATTTATTTTGTTGGTTCACTGTCATTATAGGGGAGAGAAAATTCAATTTTCCCAGGAAGGAGATAAATCATAAACTCCACTTCTCTCATTTATGGGAATTCTTTTAAAATATTGGGCAAAAATATAAAACCAATCCTCCATTGAAAGAAAAATATTTTTTTCAATTTTATCCATCAATTCCATTAATTAAATATCTATCTTGTTTGAGATAATTCTAACTACTATCACCAAAAAGCATGTTTCACCTTCTATTACACCTTGGTCTCCTCAAAAGATATTCTGAACAAAATCTTTAAGGGTAAAAATTTCAATTTTTATATAATAGTCGATGAATTTCTTGAATGTTGTTAACCAATCCATTCATAGGATTATGTAATAGTAATAAACATATTGAATAAAAAACACATTAATACTTAAATATATTAATAGCTAATGAACTAGCTCTTCACACAAGATATCAATATTTTATTTGACTAAGAATATTTTTATTTATTATCACAAAAGATATAATATAAAAATTTTAACTCAAGGAGAAAAAAAATACAAAAATAAATAATGAAATAGGAATCATCAATATCAAAAAATACTTGTATAAGTGTAGAATTAAAATAATCATTCCTCCCACCTAAGATGGTTTTGATTGTTCTTCTACAATAACCTGCTCAACTCCTTATATTTTCTAGCTGAACAAATTTGTTCTTTTATTTCCATGTTGAGATGTCCCTTCTAAAGAAGTCATGACATTTCTATAATAACCTTGGATATCCATGTTCTTCTAAAAAATGATTACTTAACCACATCTGGTCAAAGTATATGACTCTAACAATACATGAATGGTGTCTCAAACACATTACCTCAATGAAATGTGGCAGTTGTAATGATGCTACCCCATTTCATTGAAATTATTGCATGGTCTTGGTTGTGTTGGAAACTATGGCTTCATGTGGTCAAAGGAAGAACATTGGGAACATCTTCTATTAGTCTTGGGTTTTGGAGGAAGAGTCGTTGATCCAGCCATAATATTTTGACTCATTTTCCAACCATTGATGTTCATGACCCTCTTCCTCTTTCTCCCACAATAAGAGTTTCCACAATTTTATCTTGGATATTTACATAATTCCTCCTACCTATTCTCATGAGATGTCACATTCATCTACCATAACTCTATTGAACATCTATGTATAATCCTTAATACAATGAATAATAATTTTCAATAAAATATCCAACCTGGTACACAATTGAAAGAAAATTACATTTAAGGATGCACTTGCAGAATCCTCGGGTTCAAAGAGCACAAAATTAATTAATTTATCCACATACTCTATTGTATAATTATTTTCATATTTTATGCTTATGAATTCAATCAATATTTTAATTAGGAATGCGTTATGAAATAAATTTTTTCTAAAGAATTCTTCAAAATGATCCCATGCTAGGTCATGGTCTATTTTCACCCAAACAGCTATATAACACAACTAGTGTGAAATTTTTCATTTAATAAAAATTTAAATCATTACATTAAACTCTTGTGATATGTCGATGATTTAAAATATATGATTCATCATGTTTATAAACACCACTTATTTTTCTAGTTAATAATCACCCCATTTGTTGGGTGGATTCGGTTTCTGGAATTAGACAAAATGATCCTCTTTCATAGGTTCATAACTCATGTTCTTATTGTCCACAACATAAAATTTATCGAAAATACTTTAATCCATTATTTGGTTCAAATGTTTATCAGGAGAAACCACATTCTTAGTATCATAATTTTATTGGTTTCAATGAAGCTTATCATGTGCCTTTTTAATTAAAAAAATCAAACACCATAAGTATCACTATATATTAACTTCTAGCTTAGCATTTCAAATTCAATTAAATCATAGTTATCACAACAATTCATTCCAATGATATCCTTCTATACGTGGAACAATTTTTAAAAAATATATACTTCCCTTTGAATGAAAAATCATATTCAAAATACTTAAATAATTCTATTTTATGAAATTATTCAAATAATCGAACATTTATTATTTTAAAATACCTAATTTACCTAAAATCAATATAAAATAATATATATATATATATATATATATATATATGTTTGTGTGTGTGTGTAGTGTAAAATCATTTCTATAATGCATGTCTTTACCATCTCATTGGATAAATCCACGATAATGAGATTTCAAGTCCTATAATTGTCTCGAAAAATCATTTGTACTTAAATAGTAGGTAAAATGATTTTAATCATAAAAAGAATAGGTACTCCATTTTATGATCTATGTTTTATGTTTCATAAATACTTCTATTTATTATGATCATAGTTCAAGGAAATAACTGAAATGAATATTTATCTCTAGGACAGACAATTGATACCAAGTTGATGTCTAACCAAGAGTAATACCACTTGTACATAAAGACATTCAGAAGAACCAATCTGATAAAATGTCATACATCCCACTTTTTCTAGTTGGATTGAGAATGATAAGGAAATTACATGGCCTTAACCGACTTCCCGAAAATGCAAAAGGATTGAAATAATTTCCATGGGATTCATTTAGTATTTGGGGCTGATTTTACATTTGAAAATATTACAATAAACCAAACATTTTATAACCCAAATCAAACTCAATGATGCAAGCTAAAAATTGAATAAACCTCAACGATTTCAGTTATATTAAAAAGAAATACATAGATTACCACAGTGGAAGGCTACAAAATACCTCATTTGAAGAAGAAGATAAAAAAGATTACAACTTAAATAAAATCACCACACCAAAACATCAACATTCTCTCTGATCTACTACACTATATATCTCAAGTATCACTAAGAATCCCTTAAGAATAATTGTACATTAACTTTTTCCAGGTCACAATAAACAAATATTAGAAAATAAAAAATGTTCCAAAGAATGTGGTGATTAAAAAACTGAAATTTATTTCCACGATGTACATCCCTAATCCCGGAGCTATGATAGAAAATGTTAGTATATTAATATAAAATATTTTCTATGATGAAAATTTATTAAATTGTTCATATTATAATATAAAAAGAGTATATAAAAATATTTCTCACAAATAAATATCAATTTCCCATGAATGAAACCAGCCATTGTTTTAATACCATATCATATATTACATTGGTCCTATCTCATTTCATTCCACAAACCCACATTACCACACATGCAGTATTAAATATGATAGTTCCATAAAAATTAGTAGTTTCTCATTGATCTACCAAGTTGTCACAAGTTAATTAAACATCATGTCCTATTGTACATGGGGCACTCAGCATAAATTTTTATTTCAGCCAAGACTTCGAATGGAATATAATCACACACCACTTAGTCTACCGAAAATCCAAGACAATACATTCATACCAATACAATAACAATTCCATACCATTTCAAAGCCAATACCATTTCAATGAAAAAAAATCAATAATTTTTTTTTGAATATTTTTTCATATATCAAACCACTAAACTATTTTAAAATAATCATTTGAAAATAATTTATCAAGTAACTTTTAATAACGATTAAAAAATTTTAAATAAGACCATAGTAAATTACTAAATAGGGTTTCTACCATGCATTTCCTAGAAATTACACTATTATATTTAATCAATTTAATCAATTTAATAAATTTTGACTTATAATTCTTTTTATAAATAGAGAAGTTGAGAGTGAATCCACCTAACTAATTATTTTTTGAAAAATTAAAATGACAAGAAAAACATCCATGTAATCAGCATGAAACTCGAAAAACATACTTATATATCTAACCCTCATATCAAAATGACGAAATATAACCATTTTTGGTATCAAATATATTATATTTATCCATATATTATGTAGATATGTGAAACTGATGGAGATAGAGAAGTATATATATGAAGAACTTCCATGAACATCCATGAATGAGCACTATCCCGGATAATCTACCATCAAATCAAAAATTGAAGCCCATAAATCAACTCTTAATTAATGGAATAAGCATACGTAGTCTATGGGAAGATAGAATATTGAGTTAGGTTCATATATGAGGGAAGATAAGGGACATAGATTTCATAACATGTGAGATCCAATATTTTAGGATCTAATCATAAAAATGTGTGTGGTTAGTAGTAATGTTATGAAAACTCTACTCTTGCCACTGCCTCAACGATGATCCTTATTAAAACAAAAGTCAAATTTTTTTTTTCTATTGTTTCTTGGTTAGGAAATCCAAAAATATTTTTGAATTACATATATTATTTTTAGGACTGTATTTTATCCATTTCTATTTATGATGTTTCTCATATGAATACGATAATAATCATAACCACCTGTTTTATAGAAAAGTCATGTTATATAATTATCCATGATATGATCGACATCACACTCATCATATTATATATAAATACAATTTTTATCAGCCTCACCAATAACAATAATAATCAAACTCACTGAAAAATCATAATGAGTGGATACATCGCATTCACTATTTCAAATTATAACCATCATATAAATTTATCATTCAATTTTTATATTTTATCAGATATAGAATATTATTTTTTTACACACACTATTTTATTTGTATAACATGAATTTTATTGAAAATCATTAAATCAAAAATATGTAATGTATTTATTTTTATAATGTATTCCATACCAATGATATGTATTCTGTTTTGTATAGGGTCTAAAATGATGTCATCGTTTCAGTTACAATATGACTGTTGGAATGATATATATCATAGTCCCTATAATATATAAAAAATAAATCCATCTATTGGAGAAAAATATGATTATTGGGATGATGGATATAAATATTAGGTCATTTAGAAGAGATAAGACCTTTTGATGAACTATAGAAAGTCTTCAAGATCTATGTCTATATACTTCTTTGTATAAAAAAAATTGATACCTATAAGTCATGAATATATTTTTCCTAATATATATATTTCTGTCGAGTTTTTTTCATTGTGAAATACTAATAAATTGTGAATACATTCGAGGGATTATAAGGATAGAAAAATTGTTGATGATCATTTTCAGATTGGGGGATTCTGAGGCTAAGAAGACAGGGGTATCGATTACCTGCTTAATCAATGGCTATCAGGGCTAGGAATATAGAAGGAATCTGATCATCATATATGGGGATTACCCTGGTGTATTTCATATAGACTAGAATTAATGTATAAATAATGTACCTGTATCCTAGGTGATGTGATACAATTCTCATTAGTTTATAAAATATGTATTCTTTTACATTTCTTATGAATTTTAATATAGTGTTAATTGTTTTACTAATTAATACTTATATTCTTTTTTATTATCATAAACATTTTTATTACGATAATATTTAAATACTCTAATTTTGATAACTATGTGATATTATGATTATAATTTAATTGTAATTCACTAATAACGATCATTTTAACACAAAATCAAATTCTATAATATTTATGAAAGAATCAATTGTATGGTTTTAGAATAATCATAATCATTGTGATTTCCATATAATACCTAGTCACATTGATGGAATAATTTCACATATAAATATGAATAATTACGACCTAGGAAAAACATTATTCTAATCAAAATGGTTATCATAATTACTGGACCATGGTCTATTATGGTTATTTTTTTAAATACAATAAATGGTTTAGTGAATTGTATTAGTTTAAATATTTTTAAACATAGATCTTTTTATGGTATAAAAATCTATGTTTTTAAAACTACAATTCACCCCTATCAAGTGCTATACCATATACATTCATATTTGAACCAACAATCGGTATTATAGGAGGTATCTCTAATATAGATCCCTACACTTGGTATCAAATGAAAATTTTCAATTCCTAGATTACAAACACTTTTTTTACTTCTATAATGTGTTTATAATTTCAATTGAAAACATTTTTTTCATAAATTTTTTCTTCACTAACTTATTTTATGGAAAACAAATTTATGTATTACTCAAAATATGGTAAGAATCAAATTCATATCCATAGACAATTTGAAGCATACATGAGGACCTGTTTTTTTTATAGAAATCTCTTTGAATAATATAGATATAGAATAAAGAAGTTTGTTATCAATGTCATATTATATAATTTTGTAATGCTCACTAGAGATTAAAAAATACATGATAATGAAATCGTAACTTTTTCTAACCCTAAAAATCAGGAATATTTGATTATCAATAAGGTATGTAATACATTACTTTATTCAATGAATATGAATCTATATATCAAGATATAATCTTATAAAGAAGAAAATAGTATATAGAAGACGATAGAAATTAAACATTTTGGTACTTCAAATGTTATTTATACTTGAAGAGATATGATCAAAATATATTATCATGGTTTCTCTCCCTATTAAAAAATCTATTACTAATGTTTAATAAGGATTCATGGTTATTGTAAATAGTCTACAGCCAGTTGGAGGGAAAATATTTGACTATGAGATTTTGGTAGAGAAGATAATATATATTATCCCAAATGATATGGAATCAAAGAGTACTACTATTTATGAGTCATGGAAAGTCACAACTATAACTCTTGATGAGTAATTTGGAACTCTCTTATAAAATGAGAACATATTAATGATACATGAATATAATTTAAATAAGAATAATTGGATTGTTTCTTTTATGACTACTAGTAATCAGATGAAAGACAAAACCCCTAATAATGTTTTTAATTCAACAAAAATAATGTTGTAGTTTAATCAATCTATAGTGAATCCTAACTATACAAAATTAAATTTGGATAATTTTCTCTAAGAAAAAAATAATATTATTGGCAGAAAAGATTTCAAATATTGATATAAAATAAAGGATTAAAAGGATAATAAAAACTCTGAAGTAAAAAGTTTTTAATTTACGAATGTTGTACATATCAAAAGTGATTATCCTATGATGAAAATAAAGGATATGAAATATTGAAATTCTATGAGAAATAAGAAAAGGAACTACATTACTAAATGAAGTGAAGTCATGAAGAAAAATTATTTATAAGGATCAATTGGTGGAAATTCTTCTAAATAATAATTTGACAGTGAATCTTCTATGCAAAAGTATATTAGTATTATTGCTTGAAACCCTAATAAAAATAATTACATCAATGAATATGTACACAATACTAAATCCATAACCAATATGTATTTAAATTAATATATCATAATGGAAATGAAAATATCTTTTTGGGTGAAGAGTCTTCCATAGTAGTAGATACCTTACCTTCTTTTAGAGAAGTCACTAGGTTTTCAATGTTTCATAAAATTGAAATTAGTATGATATAAAAGAATCATGATAAGGAAAATTGAACAAAAAAAGTATTAACAAATGATGTCAGAAATATTTCAAAACATATTAATGTAGAATCATTATGAAAATTTACCATACTAAAAATCATGAGGATGTAAATTTTATAAAATATAAACATTACAAGAATTGAGAAAATTTCTTTTATGTTAAAAATGATTTAGAGAAAAAAATATAATTCTTATACTAACACTGATTAGGATAAATATTTATTAATTAGTCTAAAATCTAAATACATTTATCTTAGGAAATATTATTCAAATTATTATTCTAGTAATGCGAATATTTATAAGATTTATTCATAAATTCATCTTCTAAGGAAGAGTTATAGAATGGTATTCTATCAATCAAAAATAGTTATCATTTTCAACTATTTTCACCAAAACTGCCCCATTCTACACTAAGTGAAAATGTAGTGGACACAAGGATAAAAATTTCTCTTTTAAAAAATAAAAAACCTTAGGATTTCATAATTATCATATTTCTAAGAAGATGATGATTCCATATATCCGATTTTCAAATAATATCATATCCATCGAAGTTTATATTTTGAACACCAAATTTTTTTATACTCGAAATAACATAAAATATACCAACAAAAATACACAGAACATGGATAGTGGTTTTTCCCAGAAATTGAATGGTAAAAAACATTATTCGAAAATATCATTAAGAATACAGGAGGAAATGTAACATTTAATGATAATTATAAAGGAAATATTGTTGGTATATGTACCATTAATATTCTTGGGAAATTATTCATTTCAAATGTATTGTTTAATATGGGTCTTATGCAGAATCTTATAAACATAAGTCAATTATGTGATGAATGTTACCATTATAATTTAAAAAATAATAATTTTAACCCAATTAAAATGATTAATTCATTTTTAATACCCATTAGCATGGGAATATTTTAACATGTAAACATGGAAACCATAGAAATGACTATTTACCATAATTTGAGGAAATTTAATGTTAATCTTGGTAATCATATTGAAATCTAGGACATTTTATCCTTATGAACTTATGTAATTTATCTAATAATGGACATGTTATGGATCCACTGGAACTTTTTTTATCCTTCAAATGTTAGATACCCTTTTAAATATGTAAATCAACACGTGCCTTGCTTTTAATAAATTAGCGAGGTTTCATCAACCGATAAATATGAGTTAGTACACATGAATCTCTAGAGTTATTCACGAAAGCGAAGTATTTGAGGAAAATGCAGTGTATTTTTTTATTTAATGATTACACAAAATTATCATTGGTATCTTTTATCTCAATCAAATATGAATCTTTTTGTTTCACTAAATCCTTTATATCCAAATATTAAAATCTATAACCTTACATTGATAAATATATGTTGTTATCATAGTGGTTAATTTTTATATTTGGATTTTGAATATTTTAACAGTTAGAATTTCAATACACATAAAATTTCCGATCCTATTACTCCTCAAAATAATATTGTTATTGAATGAAGAAATATAATTCCTCAACAGATAACAAGATCCTTGTAGAGTAACTAATTTATTGCCATGAATTTTTTTCCTTATGTTATGGGTACTTATTTTAATTTTATAAATCATGTTTTAATAAATCCATTTCTTAATAAAACACATTATGAGTTATAGATAGTCTAAATATGAAAAGTATCATTCTTTAGTGTATTTCTATGAAATGTATTCACTCTGAATACAATAGATAACTTACACAAATATAAAACCAAATCCAATGATGAAAAATTCTTAGTCCATTCCACTACTTCTAAAGATTATAATGTTTTAAAAAAAATATCATGTACTTTTGAGGAAATAGTACACCATAAATTTGATGAAACTGATAATTTTGTCTTAAAAAACCTCAACACACATCTTCATTTTTGTATTCCAACACTAATTATCAACCATTTTTAGAGGAATCCTCTAATAAATAATATAGTGATGAAATTGTTTTTAAATTATTTACCCGATAAGGATTTCTACATTATGATGATGAATAGGTTTTTAAAAAACCAAACGTGTTGCTTCTTAGGAATCATCCTAGTTATAATATAATTGGTGGTGTTAATCAAATCATATGGACTATATGTTCCTTGTAAAATGAAGTAGAACATGTTGAATTTCATTCTCAAATTTAATCAAAATGTCTTTTTTTCAAATTAGGTTATAAATATTGGATCAAGGTTGTGCAAGATGAGTTAATGAATTCTAAAGGAAGAATGTGTAGACCTTGGTTTCAAGATAAAAATAAACCTCAATTATTATAATAAAATGGTTCTTCACAAATAAATGTGATGAAATTGGAGTCATAGTAAAAAATTAAAACAAGATTAGTTACTAATGGTTATAATCAACAAGAAGGAATATACAATGATGAAGCATATTCTCAAGTATATTGACTTGAATATATTCTATTTTTTTGACACTTTTCAGTATTATTTAATTTAAAACTTTCTCAAATGGATTTTATGTGTGACTTCATTTATTTATATGTTCAAGAAGCTATTTTCTTGAAACCACTCTTACTTTTGAATACACAAATTTTCATTAATATTTTAATAAAGATACCAAATCATTATATGGTTTTAACAACCCCCTAGCATCTGTTCTGATATACATACACGATATTTGTTAAAACAAATTACGATAAGGGGACTACTAATCCATATCTTTTCATAATGAAAAAATAAAAATATTTTGGTTAATAAATTTTTTTTTTATGAAATAATATTAAGATCAACATAGAAATAGAGAACTAATTTATTTATGAATATTATGAATTATGAGTTTGAAATGAGTATGATGCGTGAGTTAAATTTTTCCTTGATTTTCATATTTCTGAAAAACACAAAGGAACATGTATATTTCAAAATAAGTAGATTAAATATCTACATGAAATGTATGTAAATAAAAATGATAAAAGCATATGTACAACAATTGGTACATAAAATACCCTTGATAATTATGAAGATTGGAAACCATTGGACCAAACATCATATATTTGTATGATTGGAAGACAACAATACATAACAACTATTTGACTATAATTAATTCAATATGTAAGCTTATATGGAATTTTCCGAGAAAATTAAAATGAATCCCATATAAAATTAGTGAGATAATTTTTTATCTATTTTAAGGGAACTATGGATTTGAGGATTTTTTATTCATTTAGAAATTATTTTGTTTTAAAAAATTTATTAGATGCTCACTTTTGTGGGTGTACAATGGATAATAACATATCATCTAGAAAATGTAATTTTTTAGGATATTCATTAGTTTCACATACCTATATGAATAAACAATAAATTAAACTTTTAAAGCTTGAAATTAAATATGTGGTAGCTGGAATTTGATGTGATCAAGTGTTGTAGATGAATCACACACTTCCTGAATATGGAATAATTTTTACTAAAACATAGATCCTATGTGATAAAATTATTACAATTTCCATGTAAAAAACCATGAACATCACTATCAGGAAAAGCATACAGATATTAGACATCACATTCTTAGGGATCACACACTAAAATGTGATATTGATATATAGTCTATCAAAACAAAAAACAGCCTGTAAATATATTTATAAAACATTTTCCTTCTGATAAATTTGAATACATTAAACATATGAAATTAATGTTCACTCTAAATTAGTCATTCATATATATATATATATACTTTAAACCATCTCTTTACATTGAGATACACCTTTCTAAGGGGGTATATATATTCAACTTTTCAACATATCACATTTTTATAAATATATCATTTTTATCAATATCAATAATTTAACGATATCAATTTTTTATTGATATCTCTATTTTCTAGATATTACATTTTTATAGATCAGAAAATTGATTATCGACCTCCCATTTTGTATGGAATTGACATTTTTTATTGATCACAAATTTTTTATTGATATAACATTTTTTATGAATATCATATTTTTTATCAGTCTAACAATATTTATTGATCTCACATTTTATCAATGTGACATTTTTTAATAGTATAATTTTTTTAAAAAAAATAAAAAAACATCAAACAAAGAGGAATATTTTGAAAACAAATTTATACCTCCCTATAAATTATAAATTGATTTAAATACATTTATATCTATTTTTTCTTAACCTTTTGTTACATTCAATTTTAATACAATTGTTTTGTTTCATTTTTATAAAAAACCTATAGAGTTAAAATATTTTCAACCGCAATATATCCAAGATATATTCTGAACTATAGAATCCCAAATTTCATTTTCATGCATAAAAATTGGACCCCCATCACAATACCACTTCAAAAATTTCCATCATTTTTGGTGAAGCTCTGCCCCTCTTCAAATATCCAAGGCTGATCTTTTCTGTACTAATATTCTTCTTGGGTAATCATGATTGTGTCCTTAGGAACCTCCTAAAAATAAATTTTATCAGAATATTATTCAATAATGAAGTTAATTAGAGGATGGATGATTAAAGGGGATTTATTTGGATTATATGATTACCCACTCAAAAGAATTAATCAATTCCAAGGGCGGGAATCAGTATTTTTAATGAAATCGAAGGCCTGGGATCTGATCATTTCAATTGATGTTATTAAATTAGATACATATTTGAATGTATATGAAGGAAATTTTAATATATCATTTCGAGTCTACGATAAATAAATATCTATGTTAGCCCAAAGAGCCGTAATGTCTTTGTCCTAAGATCCACTTAAAGGAATCTCCAAGACGGTTGACCACACGACCTCAATGGTATATCCCCTAATTCCAATAGATACTGACTAAATGAAATGAACTTTTTTATTATGTCTATAGGGGATACTATACCCTCGTAGGAAATAAAAAACATTCAATGGAAGAAAAAATATTATCAATAGATGAAGAAAATATTAAAAAATAATCTATAGCATAAGAAAACAAATAATCCCAACTAAATAATCAAGAAGTGAAAAAGGTGTAAAATAATCCAGATACACAATGATGTAATATAATGATGGACGTGATAAATTAAATGTATAAAAATCATGAATAGATTCATGAAGACAATGATGTAATGAAAATGAATCAAAGTGAAAAAACAGTATATTGAGCAAATGGACGGTCATCTGCCTCTTATCTCATTCCTAAGAAGAAGGAAATAGTCTAGAACCAGATGAAAAAATAATCCAATAATCCCTACCTATGTGAATATAGTCTACTTACATACCAAACAATGCATGTTAAGAGAGTGAGATAAAATCCCAATAGGCCAGCACCGACCACGTCTAATCATTTCCATTTCATTTTGTAAATATAATTAGTGTTCCCATATATGATTTAATTAGGTAATCAAAAGAACAAGATAAAAAAAGTATAGCTTGGTCTGGGTTCTTAGTGGAACCTATCCCATATCATCTAATTCCGCCGAAGTCTGGAATCTGAAAAAAGGCATGAAATAATCCAGATTCATATATATATTTATATGTTTCGGAAACAGAATGCATGCAATAAAGGAACATTCCACCAAGCCATTGAATTAGAATGGGGTCTAATTTATGTGACAAAAATGTGTGTTTCTATGCACCAGAAAGGTATCACAATTCATAAAGAAACACTGAAAAACATCAAAATACCATACCACACATTATCATTATTATTATGTTCAAGTTAATATTTTCAGACCAAGACTTTCTCGAAGGTATCCTTATAGTAAATACTTATATTTATCCAATATAGAAGACCCCATTCACTACATTCTTCCAAACGATCAATTATCTCCCAAGGAATGGTTCTAAAATGATTCTATCTGGGTATCCCTTAGAAGGGGTTGATTATCACCTGAGGCATGATGTAGCCACTTCTCCAATGGTTCCATCCATGAATGTACCTTTGGGAACATGTATCTATCAAGAGTATATAAAAACCAAGGGAAACCCTAAACTAGAAAATCCTAATACATCACCTCCCTGAACTAATGTGTAACCAATCAGGAATAGAGAGTCTATGTGTGATCCTTAAAATGGAATTCATCTAATATAATAGGCGAAATTTAATTAGATTTACATGAAGAAAATATCAATGGGAAACACTTATATAATTACAAAAAAATAATTTAGAAACTAAGTGGACATACTTGTTGATCATTCAGGCTAAATAGTTACCGCCAAAATACTTTATCAAAAAAAGTATAAAAGACGAACCATTCTCTTTATTAAATTCATAAAAAGGTAAGAATATAAATATGGAAATAATTGATCATAAAAAAACCCCAAGAATCGAGAATTTTAACTATCTAGAATAAATTATTCATTTATCGATCAAAAAAGAGGGGATGGGAAATAGATGTATTTAAAAAAACTAATTATTTAGTGGCAATAAAAAATTGAAAAAATGGCACACCCAAGTGGGTATCCAAAGATGTTGCAACAATTTCAACAATTTGGGTTATTATAAAAAAGTGTAATATAGACAAGCCATGATGTTTATTTATATTAAAATAGGGAAAATCGAACATCGTCAGTAGGAATCTAAGAGTGGCAAAAAAATTTATTTAAACGATGCAATGAAACGAAGAAAATGATAGTATATTCACATCCTCACAACCATATTAGTTCTTATTCTATGTGTCTATCATTCATTTGACATATGACAGAAAAAAATAGATTAATTTAGAAAAAACTCAAATTTAAGTTTGAAAAATTTAGTAAAAGATTGTGTGACAAATAGTGGATGGGATCCCACAATTATTGTTGTGTAATAGTTTCATTAAACAATGTTTAAATGTTCACCTAACAGTGAAGGAAACATATATGAAACAGAGATGTAGCGGGCATCTGAAGGAGGAGAGGAGGAAGGGGAGGAACACCTCAAAGGGGTGGGCACTAAAGGGGTGATGCACCAAGGGTGAGTGATGATATAATGGAAAATAAGAAAGAATGAACTGAAAATAAAATGAAAAATATTAAATAATTAATAAATAAAAATATAATAAATTAGAAAAAATTAAAATAAAGGGTTGGAAGGAAAAAGAATTAAAATAATGAAATTGTAATAATGCGCATTTTGATTATTTTTAATTTTCAGATAACACCCTTATTATTTTATTTTAAATTTTCTTTATACACCATAAATATTTTTTTTAATTTAATTAAAAATGTATTTTTAAACCATTTTTACATTCTGTTAATTTCTAATTAATTATAACATTATCCCTTTTTAATTATTTTCATCACCAACGCAGTGCTAGGGTGTGTTGTAATATTTTGTATAAAACCTAGGATATTATTTAAATAATTTTAAGAGCTATTCAAGACATGTAATAGGGTGAGACGATGTGTGCCCTAGGTCTCTTTATTGATTTCGACTAAAATACTAAATGGTAAGTACCTTGAGTAATGTCGGGACCTTAAAACATCCCCTCCTTAAAACAACTCATCCCCGACATCCACTTCCATGGGTAATGGAATTTCATTTTAGAAAAGATCCATCCATAGAGAATGAACATAAGTCTAATTCTCCACGACCACATCATAAACATGTCCAACCTTCCATATCACCCAATCTAGTGGATGTAGAATACCCCGAATAACATTCATGCTATAGTCGACGATATGGACTAGATGCTCATCATAGTATATATCCTCTTTGTGGTCGATTTTTTAAAGATAAAAATTATGAGATGGGTTTGGATGATAATATAAATGATGAGATATATATAATACACCATTCATGGATTGGTACCACTAATGTAATAGAAAATGATACTCTACCAACTCAACACTCTCCACTATCTCAAAAGACACAACTTATCTCAGTTATAACATCCCTTGTCTCTTGATCATCATGTGACCCATCCATGGTTAAACACATCGAATGACTCGATGTACCTCCTCAATCTCAAGAGGACTGTGGTGGAGATATCTATAATATTTATATTTGGTCTAAGATCTAGTCATATGATTCTGAATTTGCTAAACATTCTCAGAATTCTATTGAATGAGGTGAGAACACCACAGAGCTGCCTCACCATGTTTGAGTCATCATAATGGTGAATGACACAGTATTGCATAGAGGGCCTCATGAAGTCCCATTTTAATTGTCTCATACAAGTTTTTTTGAATGTTGAACTCAACAAGACGAATATGATTCTCCCTAAAACCAAACAAAACAATGATACATTCACATTGTATATCCTAAAACACTCGTATGGTCTACTCATACTACCCCTTGGTCTATAAGTGATATGTAGTACTCATGAGTACATATAATCCCAGCACATTCTTCAACACTACTATGAAACATGATGAAAATTGGGAGTCTCTGTCCACGTCAAAAGAACGAGGTACTCCATAAATTCACACAATCTCTTGAATATGTATCCTTAAAAACAAATTAACATAGAAGGTATACCAGATAGGTTGGAAGTGCATGAATTTTCTTTATCAATCGAAATCACCCATAATCCATTGCTCCCTTGAGTTGATCATGGATATCCTGTAAGAAATAAATGGTGATGTCATTCTATTTCATCTCCTGAATGGACAGAGGTCGTAAAAGACCAATAGGTCGCTAGTGTTATGCCTTCACCTGCTGATAGGTGGAGCACCATGTGATGATACCTCCAAAATTATTTTTCACACCCATCCACCATTACTTGTGACAGATGTCACTTTACATATTGGTTTGTCCATGATGAACTACCCAAACTGAGGTATAATATTCCTTCATTAGTTCTTCTCATATATCTGATTTACCTATACATGTCAATGGTAAAGTAGAGTTTGATGACCATCAAGAAAAAAACAAGGAGGAAGGTTTTATCCTATGACATATTACCTCAAAATGATCCACACTATATTAGGTAAATTCCACATATGAACTAGAACCAGAAGAGAGACATCACTATAAGTTCTATTTAAACTATTTGCCCGTGCTATTTTTTAACATCTAGATGAATCTCAAAAAACAAATCCATCATCTTCAAATAAATGATGGTTGGATAGACGACTTCTGTATAAGTCTTGCATCTAAAGTTTCAACCATTTAATTTCCATTCTCAAGGATATATGGAAGCTCAAAATCAAATGACTACATTTATTCAACCTATATGTACTTCCATAAATTCTAGTCTCACTATGTAGAGATTTATTTCATGATTTTATGATCGGTGTAAACAACAAACCCTTCACCCAACAAGTAGTGTCTCCAAATGTATAAATCATGAACCCAATCTACTAACTCATGGTCATGTGTAGGATACTTTGACAAATTACTTCATAGGCGGAGGGATCAAAAATCTATGTCTCTATCACCATACATCAAAACTGCACCCAATTCAATTACTAAAGAATCACATTAAAAAGTGTAGCATCTACCTTTTTCATTTAGTATAAGAATCAGTTCTAAGGTAAGTCTAAACATTAACTTCTCAAACGATGTTTCACATGTTTATGACCAGATGATTTATACCCCCATTTTAGTCAAAGTCATAAGAGGCACTTCAAAAGTGTGAGAAATTTTGTATGAATCATCTATAATAGCCAGAAATCCCTATGAAACTGCCTATGTAAATTTTTTTTGGGATTCTCCCATGAAACAACAGAACTCCCCTATTCTGGTTGACCTGATACGCCTCCCTCAGATATTATATGACCTAAAAGTGAACATTCTCAATCAAGACATGGAATTTTTTGAGAGATTCATATAAATGGTATGGTCATGTCTAGACCAAGAATATACCAATATTATGTCCACAAAAACACACAAAAAAAGAATCAAATTATGTTTGAAAACAAAAATCATCAGATCCATGGAGATTTTCATTGAATTTGTGAGGTTGAATGGCATAACCCATTTATCATACAAGACACACCTTCTACTGAACATCATACCTAGTATGTTATATAGTGGCATATGAACCTAGTGTTATCTCGGCCTCAGATCAATCTTGAATAAATTATTTTCTCCTCATATATGTTCAAAGTGGTCCAATATACATGTAAATGGATATAGATTCTTTACCATAAGTTGTTTTATATGATGATAATAGAATAAACATCTTTGGGAACCATCTACCTATTAGGATGAAAGTACTAGTCAATACCACGAAAACATGCTAGATCGGATAAGACCCATATCCTCAAGATCATTAAATTGATTTATGAGTTCATGTATATCTATTGGTTCCATCAAATTAGGAGGAATAAACACTGGTGTCGCACCTAGTTTGAGCCTGATAGTGAACTCCACAATTCATGTGGGAGGAAAGACAAAGAATTATTTATGGATGACCTCCCCGAAAGGATTTACATCCACATGAAATTCCAAACGTTAAACTCCCAGATAACTCATGATGAGAATTTATAATTGACTTATCACTCTTCCTACTATTTCAAATTTATGTCTAGTTTGAACTGAAATCATATGCCATTCTCCTTTATGGAGATATGGGTCGTCCTCATGGGATGTCAAGGACACCTACCGACGGTTATAGTCCACATGGGAATGATAAGGAATGAGTTAGTACATATTGAAAATGACTTCAAATCCATTCATTTATAGGATTTTGAAATTCATGATGAAATATTACTTTCCTATCTCAAGGGTAACTCTTGGTACTTGTGTTATCCCTCTATCATGATCCCAAGTGATGTTTCGAGAGACATGACACAACAAAGGTACTCGATTTTAAAACCAATGAATTCGAAAATGAGTAAGATGAAAAGTAATGTGATCCATCAGTATGAAAAATGGAAGAAACTAATTTATATGTCACTAGAATAGTACCTCTAACTATACATAGTCGGAAATAATGCTCCTCCAGTGCTGGTTGCACTGTATACATAATCCCTGATCCATGACCCTAAGATGCTGTCTAACATGCTGGAGAAGGTCCGCTCTACTAACAATGATCGTCTGGAACATGATTTCCATGACCATGAACTCCACCAATACCTCATCCTGATTGTCCCATGGTATATAAATTTCTATAACGTTGTGGTGTCATATATCCCTTAACTCATTTTGGTGCTGGTATGTTTCCTCTAAAATTGGATATTAATGAGATGGGTTGGAAGAAACATAGATGATGACCCATATTGTGACAATCATGGAACACCACAGGGTTCCTTATGTAGTGGGGTTTATTATGGTCAATCCTAGGACACTAATGATAAACAATTGTCATATCACTACATGTCGTCTGGATGAAATGTTTCCCATGTGAACCCTCGAAGAGGTTCTTCATACCACCTACGTAACTATCACCCTTTCTCATAATTGAACCGCCCATGCTCGCAGGATTAGCATCCCAGAATTTTTTTTTGAAATTTAGAACTTATTCATTATCTCGATAAATTTGATCAAATAATATATTTTCACCTATGAGAGGATCGAATATCTGAGTCTATCATAAAAATGTCTCCCAGTTTTCTATGAATCACCAGTCAGATATAGACCAAAATGATGTAGCTATGTGAAACATGAAGAATACTAAAACCCTATAATAGATCCTTTATAAAGATGTAACAATTCACTTGAAAAATAATCGATCAATGTTTGTGGAAATAAGTGATCATAGAAAGCTATTTGGAAGTCTTAGCACACCATTTCACTGGCCTGTTCCATATAATAAAAGGCATCCCACAAACTATTAGTAGAGTCCCAAAGCATGTAGACTTAATGTTTGAACCTCTTATATAGAAGCTTCTCAAAGATGGTTGAAGATAGAATTCATTTCCTAAATCCATGACTCATTTTCCTGGGGACCACCACTCCTCGGGTAGGAGGGAGGGTGCTGCTGTAGAACGTCCTCTGTATGATCTTCTATAAATGGGGAATGTTTGGGAATATTCTGAACCGACAATATGAACCTGATAAGACTATAGGTGAAATAAGTGTCAGGGACCATCATGAGATGAGTAAAAGTGGTATCACAATATATTCCATGGGTGGTACTATAGGTAACACTACCATAGGCACTAGAATAGATAGCTCTTGTGGTTCAGGACCCACCATCTCTGAATTGTACCCATCACCACACTCATGAGGTATGACACAATTATGTCAAAGGGACGTTGATCAATAACATCAAAAAACACAATTGTAGATATAAAAACATAAAAAATAAAGAAAACTTGTTAAAATAAAAAAAATAGGGTAGGTACATAGCCTTCCTATGTCACTACACCAGATGTATCTCCCACAAAGTGCAGGGTCCATAAATAGAAAAGAAATCATTGAAGGATCACTAAAACGTGTCCAACATCCTATTTATCTAGAAAAGTCAACTTAACATCTAAAAGCTATCACATATATATATATATAAATAATTAGAACAAATTTTTTTACAATTATGAACTGTAGAAGTCACATGAAAACAAGTATATGCATAGAGAATGTAGTTATGGCATGGAAATAAGCATGTAATTTTTATCCATATAGAGCCTAATATGATGCATGTAAATGCATTGTCCTCGTATCACCACGATACAATGATAACACCAATTATCTTAATAATACCATTATTAATAACAACACAACACAATAGTGTCTCCATATAGTAAAATCATATCAACAATAATTCTTATTATCAATAACTGCAATCCCTACCGAGGAATTTGGGTTTCCCCTATTCATGGGTTATCTAAATTCAAGCATAGTATATGTTCCAAATACATATATCCTAGTACCATTTCTAACATAAATAATGAGATAAAAGGAGAAACAACCTATGAAACCACTTCATAACATCTCCATCCCTCGATCCATTGGTTATCTGACCCAGGTGGTAAACATTACCTCAACAAAACCTCCCCAAATGACAGATACTGCCAACTAGCCTTGATGTCATTTTAAAGATGTCTGAGAAGGAGACTATGTCCTTAGAGGTAATAGAAAATATATAATGGAGTAAAACCAGTTTATAATATGTATATAAAGATTATAAACAATAAAATTATAGCATAATAAAATAAATAATCCCAACAGAATAAATAATAAATGTAGAAGTTGATAAATAAACTAGATACACATTGACTCAATGAAATAATGTATTTTATAAAGTACTGAATGGAAAACAAATATACAAGAATTAAATGAATGATTTAATGAATATGAATCAAATTGAAAAAACCACATATTGAGGAATGGCTCGGTCCTCTACCCCCAATCCGCATCTTAAGGAGAAAGAAGCACTCAAGCACTAGAAGAAACATGCTTCACATTATCCCTACCTGCAAGCATAATGTCTAGTCAGAAACCAAATGGTGCCCAGAAAGGGAGTGAAATAAAATCTCATTAGGCCGACACCCATGGTGTCTGAATCATTATTTTTTTGCTGTAAATGAAATAGGTGCGCTAATATATGATGGAATTAAGAAAAAATGAAAATAATGAATTATTTATATCTTGATCTAGGTTCTCAATGACACCCATCCCATATCACCAGGGTTGGACAATGCAACAAATATAACTAAGGACTAATAATAATCATGATTCATTTATATATAAAGGTCAAGGAAAATAGCAGGAAGACAAAAGGAAAATTCTTCAAGCCTATGATATAACATTGGATCAAACATATGTGTCAACAAAGTGTTCCACAAGGCACCAGAAAGATATCACAATTCAGAAGTAAACTCAAAGAAGAATAAAAGTACCCTTACATTATTTATTATTATTATTATTATTATCATGTTGATAGTGGTAGTCTGATCCCATCTTGAAGGTATAAGTATGGTAAATAATTCAAATTATCTAATACCACTGAGACCGTCTAGGGAAATATTCTAAAAAACTATGTATCACTCGAGGAATGTTTTTATCAGGAGTCTATCCTTGAATCAAATAAACCGGTCCATGTATTAGCTAGGGAAGGGTGAAACCACTTTTCCAACAGGTCCATCCTCGAATTTCCCTTTTGGAACTAGTATCATTCAAGAGTATATAGAAACCCATGTATACCATCATCTTAATAATCTTATGACTTTTCCTCCACTGTGTAATGTGTAACAAATTATGAATAGAGAATCAATGTTTGGTCATTTATATGTAACCCACATTTTATTTACTATTTGAATATAATTTGAATTCAATGAAGCAAATATCCTGGAGAAATAAATTTATGATTGAAAAATACTTCAACTAAAGCCACAGACCTTTTGGTAATTCAAGCTGAACAATTTCAACCAATGTCGATTATCATGGAGAGAAAAAATAGTCACTTTTATAGATATTAAAGATATAATATGGTATGAATTTAAACAAGGAAATCACTAGTCATATAGAAAAAAAATCCTCATGATTCATGATTCATAACTATCCAGAATAATTTATTAATTAAATGTAAAAAATAGGGGTCATGCTATTCTTGTCAATAATAAAATTTATTAATTATGTCTACTAGAAAATAGAAAAAAGTCATCGGCACACCCAATGGGGTATCCAAGGATGTTTCAAAAATTAACCAAACTATTTTATGACAAATAATGGTGAAATTTACAATCTAGGTAGTTTATATAAATTTGAATAGGTGAAGTTGAACATTTCTGGTTGGTACTAATGATAGGCACATCATGTGACATAAAAGACAACACTAAATGAGGTTAAGAGATTAAATGAAATACCATATAACTGTAGAGGATCATACACTCAATGATGTTAATTGATTTTATATAAAAACGTTGAAAATGGTAGATTTTAGAAAAAAAAAACCCAATTTCAGGTAAACAAATTTCATGTGACCTTATTCGACAGATAGTGGATGAGAACATATTATTTATGGGGAGTAATTCTAAACTCATCGAGAACATTATTTCACACATTACAGTGTTGAAAATGGTTACGAAATGGAGTTGCATCGGGTTTTCAGATGAGGAGTGGGGGAGGTAGCGGCACACATAACAGGGTCACTACAAGGATGGTGCACCAAGGGAGATGGATGAGAGGTAGAGATAAAAAAGAAATAATGAATGAATATAAAATAAACAAAAACAAATGAAAATAATGAAAAAATAAATTGTAAATAATAAAGAATAAAACAAAATAAACAATATCCAAATGAATGGAAATTAAAATAAATAAAATTGGTTAATACCCATTTTAAAAGTTTTAACATTTCTTGTAATCACATTATTATTTTATTTTAGAAAATTTCTATCCCTTTTTATAATAATTTTATATATTTTTAAATTTATATATATTCCATTTAACATTTTGTAATTTTCATTTAAAAAACAGATTCCTTTTTAATTTATTTTACTTATTGTTAATCCCAATGTGGCACTATGACACAATGTAATTCTTTACATAAAACCCCATCAATTATTTAAATATTTTTAATTGTTTGCAGGGACCTATAATAGTGGGTATAGGTAATCTCCCTTGGTAATGTTAAGGATTCAGAATAAAAAATTAAAGAGTTTGAACCATGATTTAAGAAGGGACGTTACACTAGCAGCTTGTTCTGTAAATTTTCCATCTGAGGGAGATTATTTTTTCCCTTATATGAACTTCCAAAAAACATAGGGTAATTTTTAAGGGAAAATGTTGAATAATCCCTCATTGGGGTTCATGAAGACAATGGAGAGGTAAATTATCTATCAGCTGCTAATAGGCTAATCACATTCTGGATGAAATCCTTTTTAAATCAAATGAGCATAGATACAAAAACCCATAAAAGTATCATATATATTCATCTTTGACTATCTATTGAACATAAAGAAGCCCAATATTAGGGGTCACATCTTCATAATTGTCAAAAATCTCAAATAATAATGTATTAAATCACAATTTATAATATTCCTATCCATTCAAATAAAATTATTCATGATATCTTAATGTTTTGCAATATCACTCATGCATAAATAATGAGAAATGTACTAATTTTTTTATGAGTGATCATACACTGAGAATGATGAAAATCTATTTTGATTTTGAATCTATGAAATTTTTTATGTGTGTTGAAGGATAATTCCATGAAGAAAATTCCTCTAAAATTCTAATGCTGACTGTTTCATAAAAACAAAATAAATTAGAGTATGTTATAATTCCAAATTCATAAAAGAAATTTGATTACAGATAATGAATTAATGAATAGTTTAGAAGAGATCATCATTATAAAAAATAAGGAGTTCCACAATTTGGAGTCAATACAGCTGAGGCCCTTTATCAAAATAATTGGATAGAAGAATAAATAAAATTTCAACAAAAGTGAACAAACCATTAAAAGATAAAGGACACAATTATTGGTATTGATAACCTACTAATGTATTTAGAGAAATCTGGTGTTGGTATATCTATTCGGAATCTTTCACCTGTATAATCAGAAATACACATTGTTCAGGATAGAGAGAAGAATGAAAATTTAGATAAGAATTGGTACCCAAAGAAGGAGAGGACTCATAAGTAAACCACATAAATTATTAAATTGTTGAAAAACAAGAATGTCAAGAGTATATTTCTAAGGAATAAAAAATTAAATCAAAATAAAATAGAGATGGTGAATATCAAAAATATCATACTGATACAATACCATTCAGATCCTAAAAAACTCAACATTAAATTTACATCCCCAAGAGGGAAATATATGGTGAATGTTTTTCAGAAAACCAAATAAAAAAAGGTGATTCAAATTTTCATATGATGAATTAAAATAATAGTTTTATGAAAATGGGATTCAAAACATGTAGGATGTACTACTATAAAAATCATTTTGGTGACATTCTAAATTTCACCAATGACACTAATTCTGAACGAACATTTATAATCAATGGTCTTCAATACACTGAACATGAATTAAGAAGTATGGAAAAGATCATTCTATATTTCCCAAAGATAGATTCAAATTTTTATATTCATTATAATATCCATAATTAATTATTGAACTAAGATAAAGTGTTGATGGGAAAATTTATAAAACACATTTCTAGATATAATGAGTTTGAATAATGTTTGATGGAATACAATAAGTCTTACAATAATGTTTTCAAGTGGTCACATAATAACAATAGATGTTTCATGCATCATGAGTATTGTATTAAATACATAAGTAATCTGATAAATGAACACTCAGATGACTTTAAAAATATGGTGAGTGAAACTAATTCTAATGTGAAGGATTTTTAAATTATAATATCAATAATTGATACTCACTCGGAAATGTTTGAGAATCTCAAGATCAAAATATCATATGTAAAGAATTGAAAATTCATACTGACCAGATTTGTTGAAAACCAATAAAAATAAACAATATTCCATTCCAAAATGTTTTAGGATCATAACGAAAAACATAAATAAAGTCTCCAACACCAAGTAGATATGAAAAAATATCATGATGAAAAATATTTGTCACAAGATGAAAAGATTCAACTTTAAGATGCTCAGATTCATTCTATGGAAGAGAAGCTACTTTCTTATGATGAATAAATTTATGATCAGGATAATTTTTTTATTATCTTGGAAAAAATTCAACTATCTCAGAAAGAATATTTAAAAAATTCCATTGAAGGGAAACAAGAGTTATATAATATGAAGAAAATTGTCTTAATCCTTTTGACTAAAGAAAATGAGAATGGAAGGGACATAAAATTTGTTTTTTTAAATGTTGTAGTATCATATCTTTTTAAAACCCTCATATATATGTTCATTATTTTTATTGAATAATTTTATTTCACAAATTAAAGTTCTTTCAATCATTTTATATAAGAAAATATTATATATATATATATATATTGTGTTTCTCTCTAACCCTTTTTCAGGCATAAAAGATATTCTCCATTTCATTTTGTAAACCAACAAGGGGGTGAAATTTTTAAATTTGAGATTATGTGTTATAATTAGAAATATTTTTTTTGGATGAAGGAGGATTTATCAAAAGTTGAATACTTTTAGGTTGGGGTATTACTCTTATATATTATAATCCTTAGGGATATTATTATAGTAAGGTGAAGGATAGTCGTATTCGAATCTTACTCATAAGAGTTTTAAAAATCTAAGGAGGATAAGTATATGAATTATATATATGAAATTTATTTACCATTCATTTAATTTATTGTTTTAACATTGGGTTTTTTCATTCCATAAAGGGGGGTATTCTAAAGTCAAAAGTCCTATTTTGACTCTCTATTCCTTTCATTTTTGGATATCATGATCTTTTTTTATTTAATATATTACATTGATGAAATTTTGTTTTCATTTATAACTATGTTTATACTCATTTGGATATGACAATGATCATACCAAATTGTTATATAGAAATAATCCATTTATATATTTATCCATCATACAATTATCAATGTACTAATCGGATAAAATATGAATATGATTTTAATTGGTATGGATGATTACGTTCCTAATTGAACTCATCAATAATAACATTCATAATTGATTAATTGTACTCACTATTTCAAATTAAGAATGTAATATCGATTTAATGTTCATTTTTTATCATATAAGACATATTCTATTCATACTCACTCTATTGTATTCCAAGAATAAGTATTTTATCGAAAAGAAAACCTTTGAATCCAAATATTGTCATGAATGAAATTTTAATGTGTATTCCAAAATGATGTCATGTATTATATTTTGATATGTATTCTCAAATTATGGAATTGTTTTAATTTAAAAATGACCATTTGATTTACATATCTCCAAGTCCCTTAGAGATTTGAGGAAGAAATTTGACTATTGGATCCAAAATATTAACATTGGGATGAAGGCTATAAATTTGTTACTTTTTGGACGAGCTAATAACCTTAGATGAACTGGGGACACTCTCTGAGTGATCTGTCAAAATACTTCATTGTGAGAAAACTCTATATTCATTTTTTTGGAATTTCTTGTTCATTATACTTGCATCATCAATGAGTTTTTTTCATTCGTGTGATACTGATCAATTGTGAGTAAGATTCAGTCTTATGATGATAGGAACATCGGTGCCAATATTTTGCTGGTAGGGAGATGATGAGTATAAGAAGACAGAGGTGTTATGTATGTGATTTATCAATGTTTGTCCAGAATAGGTAGACAGGGTAAAGCTAATCATCATATCAATGGCCAAAATTGGACTGGGAGAGACAGACTATCTTCAATTTATAAATCAAGGTTATTTTATACAACGTGAAAGGATACAATTATCATTGGGTTAATATAATTACAATATTTTACATTTTACCAGCATTCTAAAAGAATTTTAATTATTTTAATTATTAATATTTTGCTTCTTCATTTGGATTATCATAACCAATTTTATTTCAATATCTTTATAATACATTGATTAATATAACACTATAATACTCTGATTATATTTTTTTAATATAGTAATAATGATTATTTTAATTCCTAATACAATTCAATATTCGTTGTGATATAATTGATTGTATTTCTAATAATCGTCATAACCATTATGATTATGTTGTAATATATTCTCACATTGATCGAATCATTTCTTCACTGAATTTGATTAATTATGTGAAATCAAATACACTATCACAATCAATCAGATTAAAATATTGACTAAGCCCATGTTTATTCTGACTATTTTTAATACAATAAGAGTTCAAGTAAATTGGATTTGATTAAATGTCATTTAAAATTGATCCATTTAAGGGATAAAATGGGATTTTTTAAACTAAATTTCACCCCCACTATTATTGTTTAATTAACATATATATATATTATCCCAATAAAATCTTATATCTATATTTCACATTTTGAAATCTCTAATCCATACATGAAAAATAATATTGTCCTACATTACAAGGTTTCTCATTGGCTCTACACTATTTTCCCAAATTGTGAACCTAGTCGTGCTCCCTCCCTTTTATCACCATCCTCATTCTTTGTAGTTTTATGTAGGCATTTCACATTTTATTCCAGCCATGAATCTACCATTTCCTTTTACAAAATACCTATAAACACTCCAAATGTTCTCCAAAATCGTCCAAACATCACCCAATCAAATTATTTACATATAAAATGAAATTAAGTGTTACTTACTTGAAACCGGGTGTTATATATGAAAAACCATGTAATTTTTCATTAGTGACCTATATTATAACATTTATATATTTGTTAATAAATATCCATTATATAATTTTATATTTAAAATAAATAATAAATCTGTTCAATTTTCTAAAAAAATTACATTAAAATTTTGATTGGATATATCATTATATGTTTAGATAATCTGTTTTATTAAAACTCTAAAAAATCATAATGAATAAAATAATATTTACACTATCATAGAATTTATAATATTTATCATTTTTTATTAAAAAATTAATGATTTTCTTATTCTACAAAAATATAAATACCAAAATTCACTATTTACATGAAAATTCATTTATCTCAAAATTTATGAAAACTTATTAATTGGATAACTTCAACATGATTATTATAAATTGGATTTCATTTGTATGTAAGTAAATTTATAGGTAAACTAAATTTATTATTAATTAAACCCCACTAGTGTATTTTTTAATCAATTTTCTTTTATGAAAATATTAAAAAAATAACTTCTGAGGAATATATATAATTACATTTTTTAACTATGGTATAAAATATATTTATAATTAATAAAACCACACAAAAAAATTATTTATTAATTTTTTAAAAAAAAATTATTTATATGACTTTTATTACTGTCATAATGTTCCGCTATGGATGTTCTTATTCATATGTTCTGATTCCCAATGGAAAGATACCAATTGGATTCTTTTGACTCTAATGGAAACATTGACCCATTTAAATAAACATCATTTTATCTTCCAAAAAATTCATAAATTTATTATTATTATTATACAATTAAATTTTAGTTTCTAATTATATTCATAAAAATTATTATTAAATATATATATTTTAAATCTTTTTAGCATATGGTTCTATAAATTTCAGGATTGTGGTGATAACCTACATTGTTATCTATAATTTATCACTTATTTTCCTAGTTACTGTGAATATAATTTTAAATTATTTTGTAGCGGAAATTTGTGTTGTACAATAGGGTTTAAAAAATAAATATACATTATATGATTGTTTTCATAAATAAAGGTCATCTTACTGTTGTATAATTTGAAGACTCAAATTCTCCAGAAAATGAAATTATTAAATCTAGATTTTTTTTCATCATAGAATATATTGATTTTAATGATTTCTCATAATTTCTTCCCATGGATCCCACATTTATTCCTCTATCACGTAATAAATACAAATTAATTGATGTTGATGTTTTTTCAACTAGATTATACATTCCCTCTTTTATCATGATAATGGATTGTATTTTCATTATAAGACATATCAAATCCCAACTCTATTTCTTCAATAGTTTGTATGTGTGATGGTTTAATTCTATTATTCTTCATTACTGAGATATGAAACATCAAATATAATTTATATTAGTTTTGTAACATTACAAAATAGAAATACTCAACTTATGTTATCTAAAAAATATCACAATGAACACAATAAATTGGCTATAAGTTTCCATTATTATCGATGATTATATACATATCCCATTACTTTATAAATATTATTTAATAATAATTAACAAAAAATTATATTTACATTAATAGATTATAATAATTAATTTATATGTTTATTTATATTTTATATATAATTTTCATTATCGTAATGATTCTCAATTTCTTCCTAAATTATTTCAACAACAACTAGTTTACGTTTAAAAAATTTATTTCAATAAGATTAAGTGAAATATAATTACCCATCCCTAGATTCATAAAGTTCCATATATTTCCATAAATGAAATATATAATATAAATATGCCACTATAGGTGCATACTAATATCTTGTTTCTTATATATCAATTGATCATAAAATCAATTTGTTTTATATTGATTGGATTGTCTTTTTAGACTTCCGATCAATTTTAGAATGATATTCGATTCCACAATGAAACAACATGATAAGATACATTGAGTCAATATACTAATATTAAGATACATTAGGGGGTTGTGATAATATTTAATCGAATTTTTTTAACTTTATGTCATCACAACATTATTAATTTCGATCAGTGTATGATTATAAATTTTCATATCCAATTATATTTCTAGGAAATTCATAGACTATGTAAAGGAATAAATAATAGTCAATATTTTATCTCCATCCTATATTTAATCAAATTCCAAATATAATTAATATTTTAATATAATACAAATTGTTCATTGGTAATGGAAGAGGTTTCAAAAAATATTATGAGGGGTGTCTCTGATCCATTACATTTTATCAAAAATTACATTATTTTTTAAACGTAATAATTTATAAAAACATGTGGTCCCACAAAACATTTGGTTATAAATAAATATAAATCATAATGATGCAAAATTATAGAATGTAATTTGAGCCAAATTAATCTTCTAGTCATTTCATTTCCAACCCATGTAGAAATAGAATGTATATTGTTTTCAGATATTTCATAAAATCCATATTTATAGATGATGCAATTTTATATAATGTATCCATGGAAATAATAGTCTGTTATAAGTCTATAACAACATGATGTGACTTCAATAAATTATCTAATAACTATGTATATAATTTAATATTTAAATAAAATGATGATTCTTCTTTATTTAAATATTTCTTATTATATATTTATATTTCCTTGAGTATTCTAACCTTGTTAATCCTCTTAATTAATACAAGTCATTGATCCTTTATTATAAATTCATATATAACCAGTATTTACCAAAAAAAAGTAGGATTGTATCATGGATTCAATATCCTTATTTAGTTCCATGCATAGTTTTTCATATTTTAATCTTTTACATGTTTATATTTACTTAAAATGTTTATGATGTGTGTCTGTGCTACAAATTTAACAATATGAATATTTTCTCTACACCATCCAAAACATAATTACACCAACCTACTTAGTATTGTAATTTAATGTTCTAATGGGTATTATGTTCCCTTGAATGATAAGATACAGCTATATAATTGTTCACATGGACACAACACAAGATATTCTGAAAAGAAACACCATTTTTTAATAATTATTCCTTCTTGTTTAGTAATTTAAATACAATTAATTTTTCATACCCACACATAATATCAATAAAGAATTATTAATATTCAATTTTCCTTGTAAATATTATCACATTCTATATTGAAATTTTTAATGTATAAATTATTAATGTAAAATTTTGAATGAAACACAAATGAGAACCAGATAAACTAATAAAAATAGTTATCTTAGTTACAATAATTATTGATAAAAATTCATGTACAACTATGTTATTTGATGTGTTCGTAGATATCAAATCCTCTTAAATAAAATGTCTTTGAAATAATTCTTATTTAATGGAAAATTGACAGTTATGTAATGTCCCATATGAGACTTTTTTACAAAGGATCTATTGAAAAATAAAAAAATTGTTTCTATGCACTTCATTGAATTTATATTATATAATGATAAAATTAATAAAAATCTATATATATATATATAATACAGTAATAATATTCACATAAAATAAATAATCATTGATTCCATGTTATATAATCCAAAGAGTATTTCATTAAACTAATATTCCCACCACACCATATAATGATTTAATTTTTTCCATATCCTCTAGTAAAAAATTTAAATTTATCACATTTGAAATAATATTAGATATATGGGAATTATTGGATTTATTTATGTTTATATGAATATTGAAAAAATCATTATAGTGGCTATATTTCTTTTAGAGTGATGAAATTGATTTATCAATAATTGAAGAAGTAAATAAAAGAATAATATTTTTTTACAAATATTTGATATTACCCATTTGTTTTCTTCCTTAGATATTATAAATAATTCTCATACATATCATGAAATTTTGTTATCAAATCCAATAATTCAACAAGTTAAATTATATATGAATGTTTAGATATTAATATTTTTATCAAAGGTGAGTTGAATAGAATAGTTAACATGATTCATAAATGTTTTCATAGGTACTTAAAAATGAAATAAATAATTTATTTTTGTAAATTTGGTACATCATATATTTATAATGTTTCATCCATACATATATTTCAATTTCTTTTTTGATTATACAGGAAAAGTTTTACAAGTGGTAAGAAGGGTTTTTTGAAACATTAATCAATCAATCATACCTCTCCTATTAGGAAAAAGATTTACTAAAATTTATTAAATCACCATCCCATTGAATTGGAAAAAAATCCTTATTTAATAAATTCATAATAAATCCATTCTAGGGATTTCATAATATGAATGAATTGAAAAAAATAATTATTCTAAATAGTGAATCACTATTCATATAAATAAAAAGATTCTAATATATTATAATTGAATACATATTTCCACAATTGGATTTGATTGGAAAACCAGTCCATACCTTATTAGGGGATGAATTAGTATTATTTGTAAACATGCATTATTAAAAATGTGTCTACAAATTTATACAAATAATAAATTATATTAAGTATTGAAAATGATTAAACTACCTTTTTTCCCATCATATTGGACTTCAACATGTGTAACAATAACCGCGTAAAACTATATATCTTTGTATAAAGTATTCTGGGATTTGATCAATTAATATATTTTTTATTTATTTTAATAGTATTCTTTTATGGAAGAGTTAAAGCAATTCAGTTTGGGTTTTCACTCTATACATTTCATGCCTCATTTTGACGATTTTTTTCCACATAAATTTATAAAAAAAATAACTAATACAATAATATTATTTATATATTCATCTTTAAATTATATCATGTATATAATCACAACTATTATTTATTATCAGTTTATACATTTACTTTATTTAGGACTAATACAATTTATGCATAAAATGATTTTAATTGGAAATAAAATAAATTTTTAACACATTCCTAATAATGATACAATATGAAACTATATCTTCATATGTTCAAAATTTTCATGAGGATAGTTCCCATTGAATAAATGTTTTTATACAATAAATAAAATGGTGAGTATCACTTTATTGTTTGTTAAATTTTTTGAAATTATGACCTTTTTATATTATAATTTATTCCTTATAATATATGAATATTGCACTAACACTTTTCTTATATCAATTAATTACATTTTAGTACCAAATTATATCCCCAGGTGAAAAATATATCTCAACCAATATCATAATTAAATACTTCTATTCCAATAACTCAATCTAGTGTACATTAAAAATGTTTTTATTGAATTTCCTTCACCGATAAACATTATTTCTAATATGGTAAATATCCCAGGAAAACCTTTTTTCATAATATATCCAATATAATGAAATACATTATCAATGTAATTGATCTATTATTTTTTATCAAATGTATTAGTAGTTAAATTGATTGATGGAGGTTATTTCCACAGAATGAAATATCTTCACCATTTTATAAATTATCGGTTGATTCAATAAGGGAAAATTTAATCATTATATACTAGGTAAGCTAACCTAATATATTGATAAATCACTCTTCTCAAATATATGGTTCACTATATTTATTGGTAGATAAATCACTACCCTGATTACCAGAGTATTTTAGATATTTGTTAATTCAATTTAGTTTCATTTCAAAAACATTTCCATTAAAAACATAGATCATGAATAATACTACAAATAATAAATCAATAAATATTATTTTAATTCTTCTGAGTTATTTTGTATAGAATATCCTTAATAATAATTTTTTAGTTATACTGTATATTTGTCTTCCTAAAACATGTTCATAGATTTCTATTATTTTTTCATTGAAAATAAATTTAATAACGGAAAATATTTTAACCATAAATTGGTTATATGTTAATAGATTTTTATATAATGAGAGAGATCACATAAAAAATTTTCCATCATGTTATTAGTTCAATGGAGACCTGATTCATACGTGCTTTGTACATTTTATTCCATATATTAATTTATAATTTTATATTAAGTGAATCATTATGATGTCTCCATTATTATGAATATGTCATTAAAATTGGTCAATTTAAAGAAATTAGAAATGTAAATAATTAAATGATGAGATCATAATATCTATATTTAGTTGTTAATAGATAAATATATAATGTTTCCATAAATAATACAGTAAATAAATTATTAAATCAAATAATGAAGAAAAAATTATAAATGAAGGGAATAAAAAATATTGGAAATAAATGTTTACATAGATGACAATAAATGAATTAATTATAATGGAATGCATAATTTCATGAATATTAATCATAATTTTTTGTACTGTGAAAAATCTCCAAACGATGATATCAAATCATAGTTTAAGGATTCCGTACATAATAGGAAACACATAAAAAATATTCCATACTTGATTTTCTAAATAGGGTTATTTATTTATCTATGTGATATATAATATGGACCACCAATAGTCACATAATAATTTCATTTCATCCATCATATGATAGATGTCTGAAAAACTATATATCATATTATTTTACAGAGAACCACTCAAATAAACATATCTTATTAATCTATTAAATTACATATAAATGTAATTAGTATTAAATATTATAAGTATTCCCAATTAAATTGTTTTAGATTTAATTTTAGGTAAATATCCATCAATGAATTTTTCATTACAATAAAATCACAATTAAAATAGCTTGTAACAATTTTTATATTAGTTAACAATCAATTATACTCTATAAGTCATAGGGTTCCCATTCCAGATTCATCATTGATAGTGTAGAAAGAATGGTCACCCCTCCATTCCACCTCTATCAGGTGGGGGGGGGGTCTATCCTAATCCTTCTTGATTCCTAGATATGAACATACCATTTTTCATATCTACCTTCATTATTATGATATTTCAAAAGATACTTGTTTTCCCAAAGGTACGATTGATTTATGATGGTATTCACTGGAAACAAATTTCATCCTCTGAATTAAAAAATAATCAATATTTTTTATGTCTCACTTGGGCAGATCACATTGTAAATGGCCATCCATCATCAAACATCATTGATTGGTTCAACATTCACTCATGGGGTTTATGTTAATGGGTGTTTATAGGGATTGTGAACAAGTATCATATTTGATACATTTTTTCTAATGATGATAACTTTATATCAACTTAGGAAACCATTCTTCATTCTCATCTGAGTTACTCTTTCCAATTTTTATTTTTTCAATTTAGTTCCATAGGAAATGTTATAGGTCTCTTGCGGTGAATTATATTACACTTCATGTTCCTCCTCATACATTTCAAAATATGGGTATTTAATGATTGACTGGAAACATGGTTATTTGACTCTAAAGTTCTGATCAACTTAATCGTTCAATTTTCTATTAATATTCTTAATTTATATAATTTAAAATAATCATATAATATTGTAGTATAGATATTTTTTTCAATGAGAGTAATGGGGATATTCATTAAAATAATCATGTGATCATTGGATCTTTTGTTGACTACCATTCATCCTGAAATCATTTAGGTCAGGTTCAATCTATCTGTTGACATGGAGTTACTTTTGATCCTCACATAGGCCCTTAGATGGGATATAATGATTTAAATGAAATTATAATGTTTAATATCTATCGAAGGGAGAAAATACATTATAACATGAACCATGTGTTGAAGACGTTTTTAATTCTATATGGAATGATATGGACAGAGTCAAGATGGTATCAAAATCTATTAGAGATGATGGTATTAGTTTGACAGCATTATCATACATTTATTTATAGTATGTGTATTATAGTAAAGGGTATAAAGGGAATGATAGCATTGTTTTTCCTAGTTCTGTATTTGGATGTACTGACATTGATTCATCTAAAGAAGTATAGAAATCATTGATATATGATAGGGTGTATTATAGTATAACAAATCCAAACATGGAAATCTATACGGTTGAAATGATCCCCCAAATCATTTTTCATTGAGTTTTGTAGCATTTAATCGGCAATTGGTTTCTATTATTATAGATCCACCTACTATAAAAAATTCCATAAAACATTTATCTCATTAAATGAAACTATAGAGGGTGATACTTTTTAAGGAGGTGGAAGACTATATTCCATGATATAAAAAGATAAAATATTTTTTCATTGTTCAATTTACAATAGAATCAAGTGATAAGTGTAGAGACACAATTTATCACTTATAAAAGAATGATACATATATATTTATTTATATGACTTAGTCATAGACGCATTGTTAAAATCAATGTCGTAGTGTTCCAAAAATAAATTTTATAAATACATTTATTATTTTTTGTATTATATGTGTGAATTTTCATAATATAAATGGTATAACTCTTAAATGAAAACTTACATAACAAATTTTAGTCCATCTTTGTGTCTGAAACATGATGATCACTATAGGTGTGACCTAAAATAGGTCATCATGGGGATTTATGATTTCAAAAAAATTGTTATTGTGTTCCGTAGTTTCATTAAATTTTTAATTTATTTAAATTTATAATTAACCTGATTTGGATTTTTTTAAATATTACAGTATATAAATTTTCTAGGGTCATGTGAATAATCTATGATATATTTGATATGTTTTCTTACTCTTTTTATTTCAAGATCAAAATATGACGATGAAGAGACTTCATTTTAACACTGACTGAGACACAGTGATAGCAATATCCCTTACCGATCTATAAAAAGTGTGTTCTGTGTTGATCTGTAATCTAATTTGAAGGTATGAATTTTAAATTCATGTTGTATTTCCCTTTTAACATCCCATTAATGTATGCTACTAAACATTTACTAGATCTTAGTTGGATACAGGAATTCAATAACTTCTACCTGAAATAAAGTGGTTTTCTACTTGTAATGAGGCACTTGGGTGTGTCTATGGGGAGACTATGCCCTCATTACAATTGTGTAACGTAGGAAAATATTAATCATGTCAAATATAAGATAAAATTTAATAGTCTTTCCATAGAAAAAATATATGAATATAAAACAATTCCAAAAGGTATCCTATAAATAATGATATACATGTCAAGTGTCTACAAAAGATCTAAAGTATTTACACATTAGTAAACATCAATAAATATCTCCAAATGTCAAAAATAAAAATGTAACAAAACTTAATATCATAAAATGACTTATCCATGTCATAATCTCCCTTTCTCTTAGTAATTAACAAAAATCAAGCATTGAAATCTTGGCACATTCCCCAATTCCAATATTCTTCTTTATTTCCTATCTGGGTACCTAGATGCTACCCAAAGAGGATGTGATAGGAAATCCCCATAGGTGACCACAAAAAAATTATAAAAATTCATGGATATAAAATATAACAATCTAATGAAGTATCAAAATAAAATATGTAAGAAGTGGGAATGTTCTGTTTCCATGGTATATATACTATAGAAATATTAATACAAAATAGCCTATCAGGGCTCCTAGTAAAACAAATTTCAACCACCTAACAGGGAAGCCATAATATAAACCTAAATAACCAACACCTCCTCAGAATACACCAATACATATCTGTTTATCTATGATCTTTACATATAGTAACTAGATTAAAAAACCACTATCGGGTAGTACATCCACAGAAATACAATATCACATTTTAGTGTTATATAACAAAAATATCAGACCATAATGGGCCGAATATAAGCCGTTGATAGACAATGAATCCTCATGAAGTCCAAAAAATATCTATATACACTTATATACACTTGATATGTTGTATGATGTTCTTCACTACAAACCATGTCTATTGGGGTCCCTAGAAAACCTAGATCAAAGGTGTAGAATGGTAAAATTCATCCAAAATTATCATGATGAATGAAGAAATCACAATCCTAGAGACCTTTTATCGCATTCAATACCCAAATGAAAATATTTATGGTGTCTAATGGAGTCAATATCTAGGTTTTAATAACCATGTATGGACATCCATTTGATTATTCCCATTCCATTCAATTCACATTCAATTCTATTAATTAGAAGACCTCCTCCTTCAATAATTTAATTTGAAATTCATTACACTAAGAATACACACATATATAACTTATCACCATTAAAAATTTAATTATTGTTTACATCATGTACAAAATATAAAAGGGGATGCAAATACCATACTCAGATAATACATTTCCAATTTTTATAATTTAGCATTCTCTTACTATGAAATCACAAGTACATGGATCACATCTAGATCAACGAAGGGAAATATCAAGAAATTAATATAGAAATTCCATGGGTGGACTTTTTTCGGAGAAAAAAATCATCTCAAGGTAACTATTATAATCCATATTAGGTTAAATTTAATTTAATTAAATTAATCAATACATTTCTATGGATGTGCTAAATGATCTGGTGGGAGGCGTAGCATTAGAGAGATCTAAAAGCATAAAAAAATTAAAAATGTATTGACCACCTACCATTAAATGTTAGTATAAGAGATAATACAAAATCAACATTTAATTTTCCTCAAATCAAGATGAAATTGAATAATGTGTGAGGATTCTAAAATTAGGATATATTTTCTAGCAGCTAAAATGTGTAGCTGTTATTATGAAGAATGTGTAATTACACAAATATATTAGATATCATACTTATATAGATCCAATGAAACAGATGGTTATTGATTCCGATATTCAATAGTGATTTGGGATAAAATCCTATTATAGGATTCAAAGATGAGCTATCGAATTCACAAAGATGATAACATATAATAATTGAAATTAGATTTTGGATTAACATATATTTTATGTAAATTTTTTTTTTTTGAGGATTTAATATGTCAGAAAGATGGGTCACATGGTTGGCCAAACCATTCTCCAACCATTGTTCCATTATTGTATAATGTACAACATCGCACAATTACTATGTACAATTTGACTCATAATTATAAAAAATGTGTAAAACTATTATATTAATGGTATGAAGATTTTTACAAGACCATTCATTGAAAATAACATTATTTTTCTCATCATGAGGCTTGTAGTAATCCATTTTCCATCTTCTAATGATTAAAAGTAACCATATTACCATCCCTATAAGGTTTCTCTACATGTTTCCTATGATAATATCACAAAAAATTGGATTCCAGGATCAAATCAATTCCAATGAATCCCCAAAACACCCATTACCTCAAAGATTAATCACATTAGAACATAAATAATTACATAATAAAATTAGATCCAAAACATGAATGGAAAAAATGGTTCCTAAAATCACCCCTTAATGAAATTCGTCCTCAAATTTACTTATCCAGGGTTATCATGATTTTGCTAAGAAACCCCCTTGACACATAGAAAATATGTTTGCCTCCCTCTCTAAGGTCTTGCCCTTTAAACGTCCACAATTCCAGAGCACCCATACTGTAAGAACTGATCAGACAAGGAAAACATTTATGATATGTCAAAAATATAAAATAAATTCTCCTAAAAGGTTGTGTTTTTATATAGCTCCACCATCTCTGGGTAAAAAATATTGAGAATGGTCAGAATAATAAATGTGTAGTTGAGATATGTATAACACATCGTTCCTGATTCAGTATCATTGAGTTAACAACATCTAAAGGATATCAGGCGAACTCCACATAAAATTAGAAAATGTCTGAAATATCATGGTGAACTCTTACAATGTATCCTTATCCCCCAATTTTCTTACGTTGATGGAAAATGTAATAAGACTTGATTCTAGACCTCAAACTGTATATCCCATCTGTGGTGATCTCCACTAGATTTCTAATGAGAATGTGCATTATCCATTATCATTATATTCAACTAGACCTTCTTATAATTTCTCTCAACTTCACAAGGACTGTTTAAGGATGCCTCAAATACCTCTAACATGAATGGGGGTGACCATCATGTCATTCCATAAAAATACCCATAATGTTCCATCGATATAGTCTGATGACATCTGTTATTATTGGATATCTCATCACAGTGTATATGAATCTCAAAATATCCCCTAAATTCCTAAACACATGCTCAAATCCTATCCACAAGAACCTATATCATACATTGTTACATGAACTCATTTTGATTAGGGTATGTTGTGCTCAGAAGCACCTATATAACCATCACAATCTGTAAACACTTCAAGAGAAGACATGCAAACTATGAATCCATCAATGTTACTATAGTACACAAGGCCCATGAATTCATATGATCTCATAGATATAAAACCTCACAAGCTAATCCAAACTAATGTTTCCCTAATCTGAAGGAAATTGGTAACCTCTGTGAGCCTATCAACAACAACCCACACAACATCATTACCGTATGGTGTCCTCGAAAAACCATTCATGAAATCCATTTAAAAATCATCTAATTTCCACTCTGGAATATGTAACAATTGTTAATGTTTTTAATGTGATTTATGCATTTCCTTCACTTGATGAAACATATAATTCCATAAAACACAACCTAATACCTATCTTTTTATACATAACCACTAGAAATAATTTTGTAAGTAATGATACATCTTGGGGATTCCTATGAGAACTTCCCAAGCTCAGGCATGAAACTACGACATCAACTATTTTCATATGTCTTCTAGAACAAAAAAACTATCCTAGAAAAGATGATCCTAACCATCACCTATGTTCCAATAAGGATATGGATTCTCTTCTGCACCACTCTTCCCTAAAATGATGATTTCCAAATCGTATATGTTCCTTATCCAGACTCTATTTTGTAGGGTATAGGTTTTGACTAAGGATGAATGAAAATAAAATCCTTGACTATTATTCATATCCAAGTTTATATCATTGAACAAATACATAAGCCTCCACTCACTATTGGCCTCCTGAACACGTGTATACGAGCATGCCTTCCCATTGCATAGGAAACTGCATTCCTCTTTCTCGGCGTGTGGGAAATATTGAATTCAAATGATAGTGGGTACTAAAACCACCTTCATTGCCTCATATTTATATCATGATGTGTTAATATTAACATGAGGATATGTTGGTATGTGCACACCAAATAATGATCACTGAAAATATAATTTCTCCAATATTGTAACAAATGAACAACATCCTCTTACATAAGATCATCCGCCATGTATTTCCTCTCATGTTGCCTTAGAAATTGAGACCTATACACCATGACTACATCACATATTATGATAACTTATCTAATCCCAATACCATATTATAATCAATATAATGTCTATCACCATTCATTCCATGGTAGTATGAGGAATGTTGGTGAATTTATTCTCCATTTCAACTTTTAAAAGGCCATTTCATTGGTATCTGACCATATGAACATCATACTATTCTTAGTCAAACACTTTCACATCACTCATATGAATGAGAAGTCTAATTGAAAATGACTATAATATAAAACTATCCCAAGAAACTCTATATTGAATATACATTCTTGAGAAAATCCCATTAGTTGGGTCGACTAATACTCCAGCCAAAAATATTATTTTACAAATGAATTAATGCTTAACAATCCAAAAGTTGATATTTTTAATTGTAGCATATAACTTATTATCTCTTAGTGCATCAAAAAAAATCACATGGTTCATTTCATGGTCATGTATATAGTGATAATACACCATGATATTATCTAATAAAACCACCACAAACAAATCATGATAATAATGAAAAATGTGGTTCATCATTTCCATGAAAAAATATTGTTCATTCGTCAGACCAAATGGAATAACTAGATAATCATATATACCATACCTACTAAAAATGATATATGTGGAATGTATATATGTCAAACATAGACATTGTGATGCCCGAATATCATATAAATTTTTTAGAACACCTGATCTCCATGATTATAATCTAACATATCATTAATTAATTGAAAAGAATTCCATATCTAAACCTTTAAATGATTCAAAATCTAGAAATTCATGAATATCATAAGGGTTTCATTGAAAATTTTCGCAAATAGAAATTTTGAACCCAATATATAATTAATGGTTCAAATTAACTACATTGCCTCGTTTCCCACTATATATCACTTGGCCACATTTAACTCTCTCATAGCCATTGTAACACCCCAAGCTTCCTCGGTATGTTTCCTTTCGAATAATGCAATGACGTGCATTGTACGCAACTTCGAGATTTTAACACGCCACAACCAATCAAACTAGCCGTTATGAATAGTAATACCTACTTTTTGAAATTATATATATTTTATATTTCAAAATGGACTTCATTTTTGGATTCGGAATATCGAAATTATCCTAGGGTGAAATTTTGGTACTTTTCGGATAACTTTTATATTTTGATGAATAGTGAAAATTACTAAATTTTAATTAAAAACAACTTTTTTAATCAAAATAATTAATAGTGATAAATTGTGAATTTGAGTGGTTTTAAAGTATATTTAGAATATATTTTTACCATTTAATATAATGTTGGTCATTGGACATAATTTTACAATTAAACCGAACATAAACAAGTGTCAATCTTTTGATAGTTATTATCTCTTAAAAACACGCTTTTTGTTTTGACAGCGGGAATTAATTTTAAATTAATTTCTGCCACTTCTGTGTTTTGAATTTAGAAAAATGGATTCCATATTTGGAATCAGGATGTCCAAATTGTGTAAATAGGTAACTTTTATTTTTAGACATTTTGAATAATTACTGCGGTAAATATTTTATTTACCATGGTTAAGGGTAAATCCGGTAAATAAGGGTTAAAAAAATAATATTATAATAATACTAAATTACTCTAAAATGTGTCTTAACCCTATTGGTTGATACATGGTCGACCATGGGCATCTTTGGGTCAATTTGGGGGCCCCATGGATCCACTTGTAAGTGATAATGACACTTTATATTAATTAAGTTAAAATGAATACAAAAATGACACAAGCATATATCTTTTAGAACAACAATTTTTACATAGGGTTATACATGTTGGATTTTCGATTATAAATATTCATTAGAAATATAAAAAGATTTCATACATAATGATATTTTATTTATAATTTTTAGACATTAAATAAGTTATTTTAGTTATGACACAATGATGATGCAGTAATTACTATAATAGTGAACAATTAAAATAATTGATATTATAAATACCCAAATAAATATAATATGAAACTTTTAATGAATTAAACTAATTTTCTAGGCTAATATGATATATTAGGATTGATTTATTTGACTTTTTTCGAAGTAATCAATCTTTTATGAGTTTCACAAAAATCAACTAGTGAATAGTGTCAAAATTGACATAAAAGAGTTCTTAAAAAAAATATTATATTATTAATTGATATTAAATTCCTAAAAATCTAACGTTCGGCCAAGAGACTTATATTATGATAGGTTAATCATTAATGGACCACTTGGTGGTCGCTTGGATGTATATAGTAAGTTTATTAACCATAATATATAAAAATACAAAGAGACATTGTAAAAGTGAAACTAATTAACTTAGAGTTAATACTTAAAGATAAGGTTAATATAAGTACCCAAACCTGTCTAAATTCTATTGGATGAGTTGTTTTCGACCTATCCCCACCTCATCCTTTGAATAGTCAACTTTGGAGCCTTTAGAAACCGAATATGAATTTATTATAAATTAATATTTCTAGCTTTTCCAAAGGTTCCCCTCACCCCTCTTATAAAAGGGCACTCCTCCTTCTCATTTCTTCACACCTTCAAAGCCTTTTGGTTCGGCCAAACTCTGCCCAAATAATCTCCCAACATCCCTCATTACAACCTAGAGGCATTAGTTTGATCAGAAAGCCAACCTAAGGAGCTCTTTTGATCAAATCAAAAGGAAGAACCCGAAGAAGAGATAATGATTTCACCACCCTTTTCTAAGTTCATTTCTTCTTCCACTTCTTCTTCCTTTGTTCTTACCATTCTAAAATAATAACTACAGTATCTCACATATACTGTGATGTTATTATAAGTATGGTACAACCATATTCAGTATTCTATCCACCCTTTGAATAACATGTCACCATACGTGCGTACGTACGGCTTACCGTCTCCACGTCGTGGTGTAATTGTTATTCAATATAATATTATTTGTATGGGTATAATAATGATGTGTAACTCATGTAAATAATAAATATAACATGTTAATGATTCTGTATATATGATATACCATTCATTTATATATTATTTTAATATCAAAAGAATGATATTGTCGCTCGTGCGTACGTACGGACTACCGTCTCCACGAACGCGATGAGATTCATTCTCCATCGTATCCATTCAAGTATAATTATCATTTGATGATTTAAAAATTATGTTTAAGGACTTGATATCATTCTGGATATGAATAAGATACAACAAACATGACTTATGTAACAAAACATATAAAAGAAAATGAGTAAGTTAACACCCGAAACGGCGTTAATACTAAGATATTATTAACAAATCAATGTTAAAAGATCATATATGATATCATATTAAAGTAAATGATTCTTGTATTATTCAATAACAATTATTTCACCATTATACAGGAGGTAAACCTACCATCGACCAAGGAAAAAGTACAAAGTAAGGGATTCTCTTATCTCACTTTCAATTCCGTGAGATTTCCATTGTTCGCTACTAAATTATTCAAAGTGGTGTATTGTGTACTTCCATTTGATATATATTATCATGATTCACTTTATATTCATGTTATTCTGTAAATCATTTGGTGGTTATTAACTTTTGGCCATGCGACTCAGTTGATTAACGTGGTAAGGGTTATTTCACAATCTCTTCTTTATCCGAGGTTGTTTATACGTAATAATCTACTGGGATCTCGTTATCATCCACATCCATGTTTCTTCAAAATGTATTTCAAAACATTTTTACTATTTACAAGAATATGGGTTAAAGTCATTTATACCCTTGTTTGACTTTTTATAAGAGGTTTATAAAGGAATCTTTCCGTCGTTTTCAAAACAAGGTCCTTTTTAACCTTTTCGACAGAATTGAGGTATAGAATGTTTTTTTTAACTTATACGGCGGGTGCAGTTATTTTCCGCCGTTATAAAATCGTCGAAGTTTTCCATACAAGCTTATAAGAATATTTTCAAAGAAAATGTTTTATTTTATATGGATCTTAAATGATTTCAAAATAAAAGGAGATACTTCTTTAAAAAGAATTTTGATTTCATCTATGTCAACATCCTTTGATGGATTTTAAGATTATTTGAAGTTGATTTATTATGATACAAAACTTCTATATTGTATTGAAGGTTTTGTGATATGTTTGACTGTGGATGTGCTATTTTTATACCATTCATAGTTTATGGTGAAATTATTGACATCTCGTATGCTAGTTTTAATACGAATGTTTATGTTATGTTTAAACCTTTTCATATGGGAATGCATTGGACTTAATAAGTGACGGGTGGAGCCCGCTATAGCTCCTCGATGCATCGGTAGGTCTCATGAGACAAACTAGTGTCTTGGCACAAGGCCTTGGCAAAATCTTATTTGTAGTCTTGGCACGAGGCCTTGGCTATGTGGTTATGATAGTCTGGCATTATGGATTCCATCATTATGAAAGTGGTTATTGATATTGCATGTGATCATTCGACTAGTAGAATATCCATGTGAGTAAGTAAATGGCATTATTTCATTTTACTTTTGCCATACTATGTTGAAGTTCAATTTTAAAAGGCTTTTGTTTTAGTTATAAATTGCCTTAAGTGTTTATGCTTATTTATGAAAGCTTCTGCTATAATGTTATCCTTACTGAGCATCCGAGCTCACCCCTTTCAATGTTTTATTTTTCCCAGGATTATGAAGAAGTAATTTATGAATGACCTGCAGGGATAGTATGAGGGGATATGAAGACAAGATGTTTTTTTTGATGTAATGTAAAAATTTATGGATGTATCTAGTTATTCCAAGGCTACTAAACTAATCGGTCTTTCGAGACTTGATCTTTATCATGATCATGCCAATGTTATGTAATAATGCACCGACTCTAGGTAATTAGGGTCGGGGCGTTACAGTTGGTATCAGAGGAAGTTTAGTACAAACCTTGGTAGCTAGATTTAGATAAACTCTGATTAGAGCACGTAGACCTAAGATGAACTTTGAGGATTAGTATAAAAGAACTTCCTAGAATTTTGGTATTGTAGAGATTTTGTGAGTTTTCCGAGCAATACATCCCTGTCTGGATACGAGCAGGTAGAGGCGGCTCTGGCACAGATGTACCTAGGGGTAAAACCCGAAAACACCGCTTTGAGCTAGACTCGAACGGGAACTGGTGCACGACAACGGGCCTTGCTGCACTCTTGGTTACGACACTCCCGGGGGATATGCATAGGATAATTTACATTTTCTTTACAAACCAATTTAAGTAATATATATATAAGATGAGAGTAAATGACCTTGGTTAATCCTAATATGTTTCAAATTGAGAATATGGTGACATTTTAATCTCTAAATGATTTTACAACTACTATTACTCACACAATGCTTTATGGTTTTAGTCAATGGCTGGATTCCAAGGAAGTCATAGTGACTTTGAGAATGATGTACAAGATGGGAACGGTGGTGGAAATGAGCAACAAAGTGGAATGTTGATAGGCGTAAAAGATATCGTCTTTATGCCAAATCAGTTTTCCAAAAATATGATCAACAACATATATATTAACCAACTCCCAGACTCAACAAGGAAGAGAAAGGTGATAAATGATAAGAGCTCCAGCAATGGAGACCATGGAGAAAAGAACCCTCAATTTTCATCATGCAGGAATTGTGGAAAGAGACACCCAGGAAAGTGTCTCAATGGGACAACGAAATGTTTTACGTGCGGGAAGGAAGGACATAAAGTGAAGAATTGCCAAAGAAAAATGAAGAGTACTATGGAAGAAGATAAAAATGGTCCCAAGAGTCCATTTACAGTCATTTGTCGTAAATGTAGGGGACCTGGCCATTACCCGAGTGAATTTACTATTCTATAGGATATTTTCTTGGTCAAAGTAGAAGATATGTGGAAATAAATGGTTGGATAAAAATTTAAAAAGTATTAGCACTCCTTGTTGATGGGTTTACTTTGGAATAATTTTCTCTTGTATTTGTAACCCCACAGTTTGCCATGTGAGAATGATATTTGAGGAAGAATTGTCTCTTCCCTTGTGGATATAGATATAAATAACCATTTGGTTTTATATGATCATTGGGGTTTGAGAAAATGATAAGTTATTATAATTTGGGATGAAAATGCAAAGTATGATATAACATTTGTGGTTAAATTTTGTTATTTTGAGGAATTTATCTCATTTTGGTAATATTATAGAATATAGTTTTTGAAAAAGGACAACACGTAGACCGTGTGACAACCCGTCGCGTCGGACAAAGCTATGGGAATCGAACCCACAACCAAAGTGCGATTGGGATTTATCGCCTACCACTGGACTACGTGAAGTCCCTGGTTAGTGTGACTTTTTTTTAGTTAAATGATTTTATTGATCAATAATAAGTTGATTTGGGTTCTTATTTCATATCAAAAGAATACCCTTGGTATAGGAAAATGATTTGGTGATTAAGTGATAAATGTTATTTTGGAAGATGTTCGCTTTGTTGGGAACACTATATGCCCAAGGAAAATAGAATACTATGGGGTTTTATTTGTGGAGTAATGATAGATTTTTATCTACGTTTTTATTGTGGATTTATAGTGATTTGGGTTATTTATGGAAATGATTAACCTATAATAGAGAATATGTGATTAGGTTAATTACTTTTGAGTATGTGACTTTAAAAGTATCTGATGTCATTTGGAGATACAATTTAACATGGGAGACTACATAATCAAATTCTTCTATGTTTTGGGTTTCAATATTAGTTTGGATTATATTAAAGGATTTTAAGGACAATTGGTTATTGAATGGTATCTATTTAACTTTGGGGTATTGTTGGTTTAATTTTAGAAATTAAGATTAGTGCATATTTATCTCAATGAATATCCTTTTGGGGGATCATTAGATCATTCACTGACCATTTTGGTTTTGATTAATCTTCAAAGACAATGTAAATATATGGTTTATCCTTCATGGATCATGTGATTCTATAGAAGTTTATTCTATCTCTTCCAGTGTGACCAAGTCTTCTTGAATACTCATCGTTTAAAAAAAACGAGTTAGTGGTGGAAATTTATTAAAGAATGAAAATCTACTTAAAATGTAAGTATATCTCATAATGTTCTTAGTCAATATCATAAATGAATTACTCTTCCTTATGTAATGTAACTTAAAAAAAATGTTGTCCGTTTACTTTCCTAATAGGAGACTAATGGTCGTTTTTCCCAACACAAGTTTGTGGTTTTCTCATTGTTAACTTTCTCCTGATCATGATTTCTATCCCTCTCCATCAGAACTTGACACTTAGTTTATCATCCATATCCATGTTTTCTTACATGGAATCCTAGTATGGGTTATCTTGGATGACCCTTATACCTCTCTTTCTTTCTTTTAAAGTGATAGTTTTATTGACTCTTTTTCCGATGTGGGACTTTCCATTATATTCCCAAGTAAAATTTTAAAAATTGCGAGGACGCAATTTATTGAAGGAGGGGAGAATGTAACACCCCAAGCTTCCTCGGTATGTTTCCTTTCGAATAATGCAATGACGTGCATTGTACGCAACTTCGAGATTTTAACACGCCACAACCAATCAAACTAGCCGTTATGAATAGTAATACCTACTTTTTGAAATTATATATATTTTATATTTCAAAATGGACTTCATTTTTGGATTCGGAATATCGAAATTATCCTAGGGTGAAATTTTGGTACTTTTCGGATAACTTTTATATTTTGATGAATAGTGAAAATTACTAAATTTTAATTAAAAACAACTTTTTTAATCAAAATAATTAATAGTGATAAATTGTGAATTTGAGTGGTTTTAAAGTATATTTAGAATATATTTTTACCATTTAATATAATGTTGGTCATTGGACATAATTTTACAATTAAACCGAACATAAACAAGTGTCAATCTTTTGATAGTTATTATCTCTTAAAAACACGCTTTTTGTTTTGACAGCGGGAATTAATTTTAAATTAATTTCTGCCACTTCAGTGTTTTGAATTTAGAAAAATGGATTCCATATTTGGAATCAGGATGTCCAAATTGTGTAAATAGGTAACTTTTATTTTTAGACATTTTGAATAATTACTGCGGTAAATATTTTATTTACCATGGTTAAGGGTAAATCCGGTAAATAAGGGTTAAAAAAAATAATATTATAATAATACTAAATTACTCTAAAATGTGTCTTAACCCTATTGGTTGATACATGGTCGACCATGGGCATCTTTGGGTCAATTTGGGGGCCCCATGGATCCACTTGTAAGTGATAATGAAACTTTATATTAATTAAGTTAAAATGAATACAAAAATGACACAAGCATATATCTTTTAGAACAACAATTTTTACATAGGGTTATACATGTTGGATTTTCGATTATAAATATTCATTAGAAATATAAAAAGATTTCCTACATAATGATATTTTATTTATAATTTTTAGACATTAAATAAGTTATTTTAGTTATGACACAATGATGATGGAGTAATTACTATAATAGTGAAAAATTAAAATAATTGATATTATAAATACCCAAATAAATATAATATGAAACTTTTAATGAATTAAACTAATTTTCTAGGCTAATATGATATATTAGGATTGATTTATTTGACTTTTTTCGAAGTAATCAATCTGTTATGAGTTTCACAATAATCAACTAGTGAATAGTGTCAAAATTGAAATAAAAGAGTTCTTAAAAAAATATTATATTATTAATTGATATTAAATTCCTAAAAATCTAAGGTTCGGCCAAGAGACTTATATTATGATAGGTTAATCATTAATGGACCACTTGGGGGTCTCTTGGATTTATATAGTATGTTTATTAACCATAATATATAAAAATACAAAGAGACATTGTAAAAGTGAAACTAATTAACTTAGAGTTAATACTTAAAGATAAGGTTAATATAAGTACCCAAACCTGTCTAAATTCTATTGGATGAGTTGTTTTCGACCTATCCCCACCTCATCCTTTGAATAGTCAACTTTTGAGCCTTTAGAAACCGAATATGAATTTATTATAAATTAATATTTCTAGCTTTTCCAAAGGTTCCCCTCACCCCTCTTATAAAAGGGCACTCCTCCTTCTCATTTCTTCACACCTTCAAAGCCTTTTGGTTCGGCCAAACTCTGCCCAAATAATCTCCCAACATCCCTCACTACAACCTAGAGGCCTTAGTTTGATCAGAAAGCCAACCTAAGGAGCCCTTTTGATCAAATCAAAAGGAAGAACCCGAAGAAGAGGTAATGATTTCACCACCCTTTTCTAAGTTCATTTCTTCTTCCACTTCTTCTTCCTTTGTTCTTACCATTCTAAAATAATAACTACAGTATCTCACATATACTGTGATGTTATTATAAGTATGGTACAACCATATTCAGTATTCTATCCACCCTTTGAATAACATGTCACCATACGTGCGTACGTACGGCTTACCGTCTCCACGTCGTGGTGTAATTGTTATTCAATATAATATTATTTGGATGGGTATAATAATGATGTGTAACTCATGTAAATAATAAATATAACATGTTAATGATTCTGTATATATGATATACCATTCATTTATATATTATTTTAATATCAAAAGAATGATATTGTCGCTCGTGCGTACGTACGGACTACCGTCTCCACGAACGCGATGAGATTCATTCTCCATCGTATCCATTCAAGTATAATTATCATTTGATGATTTAAAAATTATGTTTAAGGACTTGATATCATTCTGGATATGAATAAGATACAACAAACATGACTTATGTAACAAAACATATAAAAGAAAATGAGTAAGTTAACACCCGAAACGGCGTTAATACTAAGATATTATTAACAAATCAATGTTAAAAGATCATATATGATATCATATTAAAGTAAATGATTCTTTTATTATTCAATAACAATTATTTCACCATTATACAGGAGGTAAACCTACCATCGACCAAGGAAAAATTACAAAGTAATGGATTCTCTTATCTCACTTTCAATTCCGTGAGATTTCCATTGTTCGCTACTAAATTATTCAAAGTGGTGTATTGTGTACTTCCATTTGATATATATTATCATGATTCACTTTATATTCATGTTATTCTGTAAATCATTTGGTGGTTATTAACTTTTGGCCATGCGACTCAGTTGATTAACGTGGTAAGGGTTATTTCACAATCTCTTCTTTATCCGAGGTTGTTTATACGTAATAATCTACTGGGATCTCGTTATCATCCACATCCATGTTTCTTCAAAATGTATTTCAAAACATTTTTACTATTTACAAGAATATGGGTTAAAGTCATTTATACCCTTGTTTGACTTTTTATAAGAGGTTTATAAAGGAATCTTTCCGTCGTTTTCAAAACAAGGTCCTTTTTAACCTTTTCGACAGAATTGAGGTAAGAATGTTTTTTTAACTTATACGGCGGGTGCAGTTATTTTCCGCCGTTATAAAATCGTCGAAGTTTTCCATACAAGCTTATAAGAATATTTTCAAAGAAAATGTTTTATTTTATATGGATCTTAAATGATTTCAAAATAAAAGGAGATACTTCTTTAAAAAGAATTTTGATTTCATCTATGTCAACATCCTTTGATGGATTTTAAGATTATTTGAAGTTGATTTATTATGATACAAAACTTCTATATTGTATTGAAGGTTTTGTGATATGTTTGACTGTGGATGTGCTATTTTTATACCATTCATAGTTTAGGGTGAAATTATTGACATTTCGTATGCTAGTTTTAATACGAATGTTTATGTTATGTTTAAACCATTTCATATGGGAATGCATTGGACTTAATAAGTGACGGGTGGAGCCCGCTATAGCTCCTCGATGCATCGGTAGGTCTCACGAGACAAACTAGTGTCTTGGCACAAGGCCTTGGCAAAATCTTATTTGTAGTCTTGGCACGAGGCCTTGGCTATGTGGTTATGATAGTCTGGCATTATGCATTCCATCATTATGAAAGTGGTTATTGATATTGCATGTGATCATTCGACTAGTAGAATATCCATGTGAGTAAGTAAATGGCATTATTTCATTTTACTTTTGCCATACTATGTTGAAGTTCAATTTTAAAAGGCTTCTGTTTTAGTTATAAATTGCCTTAAGTGTTTATGCTTATTTATGAAAGCTTCTGCTATAATGTTATCCTTACTGAGCATCCGAGCTCACCCCTTTCAATGTTTTATTTTTCCCAGGATTATGAAGAAGTAATTTATGAATGACCTGCAGGGATAGTATGAGGGGATATGAAGACAAGATGTTTTTTTTGATGTAATGTAAAAATTTATGGATGTATCTAGTTATTCCAAGGCTACTAAACTAATCGGTCTTTCGAGACTTGATCTTTCTCATGATCATGCCAATGTTATGTAATAATGCACCGACTCTAGGTAATTAGGGTCGGGGCGTTACAGCCATCCTATAAAGAGAAATGTCTATCAGTTAAAATATAGGAAAATGTTGGATAGATAAATGATCCAACATGTAATGTGGTAAACTATTAATTTTTTATAGAATCACATACCAACAATGATCAACCAGTGGAGAAATGTATGCTTAACATGATCAATTATCATTCAGATAAAAACAAGTTGTATGAGTTGTCATCCCACAAATCCCATGATGATGTGGACCTTCTCAGATCTCATAGACATTAAATTCAACCTGGGAGTATGAATTGTAACCTCTAGTGATGTGAACATCAGTAACTAAAAATGGAAAAAAAATGTTAGTGTGATATTATACTAGCCATCACGTCCTATGTATGACATCAATAAGGATCATCATGAAAGAATATTTATTTCAGGTGAAATTACACAAATCTACCACTTGGGGGAACTCCCTAAAGTAACTTATATCCTACAGTATAGTCCCCAAAAAATGTATATAGAATCATAAAACTATCAAATGATAGTATAACATGCCCTTGAATTCCCAAAATAAATACATAGATATGAAACTTTGGGTCTCACGTATTCCAAAAATAGAAGATAAAATAGTAGATGACACTAAGATTATACCACTCTCCATAGATGATCTATCACCCTAAACCACATGGGTATGTTGTACATAATAGATATGACCTGAACTAAAACCCTATTACACAACCTTACTATACGAAGCAGGGAAACAATGATTTATTGGTGTTATTATTGTCTAGCATCGACATCCATTACCACTGCTAGCTTGGCATGAATGACTGGTACTGCTCCAGCTCACTGAATAACATGAAGTTGAGAAACATACTCTAAAATATGGTGTCATAAATGACCATTAACACATACTGGTGGAGGTAATATCCCCACCTAACAATGCACATGTCTCATCTGATCACAATATTGACACTCGATTGGACTGTAGTCACACAGATTCTTCATGTGGTCTTGTTTACCACACTGTTGAATAAACTAAGATACCAATATTCAATGTATTACTAGGAATCATCATCCATGAACTCTAAAAACAGAACTTCCTTACTCTATAATTAAAACTATGTGGTCATCATATTTTTTAGTCTTCTATACACCCCATGAATCCCCCATCTTCCACTAAATAATTAAAAAATTACTTATAAAATCAATATGATTTCAATAGAATCACATTCACCAGAGATAAAACGCCATTTTTTTGAAAATCCTCTATGGGTCTCTCACTCGTTAATCCATCATCATGGAATTCTGGATCAATATTAATCAACTCCCTAATTTATTTTGATTACTCCATAATTTTCACAGTTCCTGTCTCCAATGGCATAAACTCACCAACCTGGACTTCCTAGAGAGTCTCAGGGTAAAAGTAGGCATACAAAATTGTTTTGAAAACATCCCATCCCATGTCTTGTAGCTTGACATTGTGGATTGGAAAATCCCACATGTTATTTACTTCTACACATAGAATATACATCATCATCTTTACTATCCACTCACAAGGTGTCTACAGATGCTCAAATATCAAGAATGTAGTATCAATCCATAGATCTAATTTTTTTTACCTCTAACCCCCAAGACAAGGGTAGATTATACTATTAGAACACACGTATCAACCCATCTATAGAGAAGATAATTTGTACTTCTATTTGAATAGTCTTATAAAAGAGATAAAATACCTCATGGAACTATTCCTCCCCAACAGTATCATGAACAAAACCAAGTGCCACAACTATCACAATTGGAGTATACATGTGTATCCCACAACCAACTTCCTTGGCGTGAGATCATCACCACCCTCCTGGAATACATGTGGATGTATTCAATATGGTGTGAGTATTTATTTTGAAACACACACATTATAATATAATGATATAAAAGTATGAAGATCAAAATCAGAAGTCCGATCAAAAATTCCCTACAACAAGGTCATGCCCCAAAAAATCTTAATTCTAGGAATATAAAAATAAACACCTAAAATATTACCTAGAGTCACTATATAATTCCCAGTCAAATGTTTTGTCTAGGTTAGGATCATTATTTATCATTTAAATTTCCATTTTATTTACATATTCATTTTACATATATATCCCAATTCAATTTCAAATTGTTTTACTTAATGGTTCACCAAATTCTAATCGATAATGTTAAATAATCCTCTTGAACATAAATATAGAATCCCCCAAATCCAGATCTTAGCAAATTCTATAACATCTTCATCAATTGCAGGTATATCTATCACAATGCCATTCACAACAACATGTAACAAGTAATGCATCCTAAATGGAATGGAATAATGCTTGTCATGTGATTCCCACAAAGTACCCAAAATGATACAAGAGATTAAATACCTTTATCCATGGGGTTATAATTAAATAAAACCAATAATTATATCAATTATAAAATAAATATTAAAATAGACCACCCCATAGTGGAATCAAATCCTCTCTACTTTTTCAATATCTATAAAAATCAATTTCTATATGAAGAAATTTTTCATATTCCTATACATGGGTTAGCAATACCCAGTAACTACTCATTACCAAATTCCATATCATTTATATCAATATCTAAAATTTTCCAAATACTGAAAAATGAAAATCTATTGTAACACATTGTAATGACCTAGTACCAGATGACACTCAAATGTGCCACGATATCAGTTCAATATATGGCCTTAATCACATCACCCCAAACACCATTTGAATACAACTAGTAGTAAGGAACTAGGTTGTGTCTTTGGGGAGACTATTCCCTCATTACCAATGTGTATCAAAAAATATTTTCAATAAAAATCAATAGTGATTGTAGTTTAACAATCATAAAATAGATAATCTATATAAATATATAACATTTCTATAGTTATCTATTATATAATAATGAATATGTTATGTGTCAAAAAAAATTCTGTAATAGGTACCCATCAGTATATTACATTACATTACCCAAAATAAAATATGACCAAATGTACAACCTCCCAAAAGTAGTATGGGACATTGTTTGGTCCCATTCTCCCTTTCTCTTCATCATGGAGGTTAATCATGTATCAAAATATAACCATTTTCCCCTAACCCTATAAGCATAAATAATGTTTGCATGGGTGCCTATCAGTGTCCCAAATAGAATTTGTGATACAAACCTAGTTGGTAACTACCCTATGATATAAAATAATTATTGGTTATGAAATATAAAAGGCTAATGATGTATTCATGTAAAACATGTATGAAATATGAATGTTAAGCACCCATGGAAAATATAGTACGGAAACATGAATATTTAACAACCTCCCAAGGATTCATGCAAAATAAATTTCATGCTCTTAACAAGGAAACTATAACTGATATCTAAATTACCAACATGGTATCTCTGTACACCACAACATATCATTTAAACCACTATCATAATGTTTAACCAAAATCGTAACAACACCCACAATTGAGCTATACAACCACATGTAACACATTTCCCACATTCATGTTGTACAATAAATGTTTTAACCCACCAAGGGTCAGATCCAAGGGGTAAAAGACCAAGGAGTCCTTGTAATGTCATATGAGAATCTTGATGGATACTCATATTGTCATGATATTAGGTTCTAGAGCGTGTATTTGGACCATACCTATTTTGAGAGTAATAAAAAATCAGATCCAAGTGGATAAAGGGAATGATATCCTATATAATCAATATACAAGGATCAGTGTCAATCTGATGAATCCACTACCATATTCACAGCCCATAGAAACAACATATATGGAATTAAATAAAATCTCAATATGCGGTATACTTACAATGGAATCAACTAACATTTTATTAATGTTTGGGGCCAAATCCTCATTTATTATTAATGAGAAGTGAAGAATCCTTTTAATTGAGTAGAGAAAAACCCATTACATATTACAAAGGCCCAGTGGGAATTTAGCACATTACATGACTTGTAGACCGAATTTTTTTCACAAAGACCCATCCTGTTAATAGTACTGCTATAGTACCCACCTTCCATAGTCCTGCCTATACCCGCTGCAGCAACAGTACCCTGCCACTGGTACAGTGACCTGCCACCGCTACTATTCCCTCCATTTATATAGTACCCTCCATTTCATTCTGTTCACATTTAATTTAATTATTTAGTATACCATCATATTCGACCAATTAGTTTAAAAATCATCCCAATGAGTATACCCACTCGTATATCATATCATGATTGAAAAGTAACATAAAAATTATATAAATAACTTGATAAAGAACATATAATACACATTAAATTATATTCCATTTAATTATAATTGGTATTTCTGTAACTACTAATTCTCATGAACACTTCACTTGGGTGGTTTTTTCAAATGTAAATATCCAAGCAGTTTCGTAGATCACAAAATGTGTGGCATTTAGTTGAAGAAACATACTAAAAATAATCCCAAGTGAAATAAAGTAATAATTATAAGGTTTTATATCAATAAATTAAATAAATAAATTAATTTATAAGGATTCACCATAAATTTTGAGGGGTGGCACAATATGAGGTTTCTCTATAAATCCCAAAAACGAAACTAATAATCTATAAACTGCCTACAATAGATCGATAGTAATGTTATCATATAGTATAATCATATTATTAGAATAAGGTGAATAAATAATATAATGAAATGATAAAATAACTAATATTAGAGATCATTATTTTCATCTAATTAGCCCATCAAATTTCAAGAAGAATGAGGAATGGCACAAAAGAAATTGTGATCTAACTGACATTGACCCAATGAGACAAACATTTCATAATACCAAGAATGGACGATGATTCTATAGAAAATACAATAAAATGAATCATGTAGGGGATCTCAAAATATATTGTATTTCAATGGATGAAAAGTGATAAGTTTTTTGTAACAAACTAAGATTTCTATAAGATAGTGTTTTTTTTAATTTCATTGATGTCTTCAGTGGTACGCTACTCCAATATAAGTTTGAACAATATGAAACATCAGCTAATCTTGTGGTATACACAATACTATACATGGCCTGCGTTATACACAATTTCATGTTCTTTTGATATAATTCATTTCCCATAAAAGTGAGTAAAGGTGAACAACTAAATATTATTATATTACATTATAACCAAAATGTTAAAATGGTGGGAATGAGTAGTATTAATTGATTTCTGAAAATATTTTCTACACTTGTATTTAATTAACTCTTTGTTGAACAATTGTTTATAAATTAATATAATACCTTTTTAATTTATATGAAATGATTTTCTGAAAACCCATTTAATTTTAAAAATTCTCTTTATAAAATAATTAAATCACAAATTATGGATTTTATTAATGAAATATAAATGTAATATATTCAATTTAATATTCAAAATTCATTATATATGTTTTTTACTCATGATATAAGAAGAAATTCAATTTATTGGATAAGATTAGTATTTAAAAAAAATCGGTTTTAGAGCCTTTTGATGGAGAACCCATTGGAAATAATGTTTTTTTACTATTTTATAATTTCTTTTAGAAAAAATAAACTTTTATTTGATTGTGGGATGTCAAAATTTACATTGATGGAAATATTGGTATTTTTCCATAAAAATTAATATTTTAATTAATAGAGAAATATAGTATATTTTAACTCAAACTACATTTTCTACTGATTTATATGTATTCATATATTGTCTTATTAATTGTTTTTGAACTATATTTAGATTATTTTTTATCATTTAATATAATGTTGGTCATTAGATGTAATTTCACTTTGAAATTTGATACAAACACATGTCAATGTCTTGATGGTTTTTACTTAAAAAACTCATTTTCACGCTTTGATAATGGGATTTAATTATAAATATATTACGAGAATTTCTATATTTATATTTTTTAAAAATTGATTTCATATTTTTAATCAATAGGTAGAATTTATTATAACCGGCCCCTTTTAATGTTTTGGATATTAGGAATAGAAATTTTGATAATGTTTTAACCTGGTTAAAAGTAAATCAGGTAAACTTGTGTAACAAAAAACATTATGAGGACAATAAAAGTAATATAACACATGAAAAATTACAATTGGATGAATAAATGTCAACACATATCTCCTAAGGATCAAAATAAATTCAATTAATAGGCTTTTTTCTCAGAATGTGATGTAACTATTATTTAAACAAAAGAAAGTGACAACATTGTCACTCTCTAATATATTATAACTATAAATACATTCACAAAATTATAACCATTATGAAACTAAAAAAATTTATTCTCCATAAATATGATAAAGTTATATATACGGTGAATTTATTATTACTTTTTAGATATTATATAATTACTGTAAAATTTTTACACATTAGTGATATATTAATTATTCTCTTAACAAAAATATCAAATAAATTACATTATAAATCTTAAAATAAATATTATATAAAATAATTTATTCTAGAAAATAATTTTTCATATGAATATTTCCAGGTATAAGTCTATTGCACGTTTTGTATTGAATTTATCTCTCTATATGAATTTTATTTAAATTCAAGGAAATTAAATGTTTAAAATTTGACACTATTTACATTTTATAAAATTATATTTTATTATATTATTTAAAAATTTAGAAAAAAATTGAAATCATAATGTGACTATTATAAGTTCTAATGGGTTTTTAAGTGTTTTATTATGGTAAATTTAGTATATATAAGTAAAATATATGACATCTTAAAATAGAAAATGATGTTATTAAAATTAAAATTATAAGTGAGTAATTAAGTGTAGACAAAAAAGGTAAAGTCTAAAATCAAATCAAAACATGACTAAAAATTATTGGTTGATAATATTTCTTACAATAATCCAATTAAAATTTAAAAATTTCAATTTGGATTTTTTTTGTATTTTAGAATTAATTTATATGAATATAATATTTTACAAATTTAAAAGGGTTCCCATAACCTCAATTTAAAAAATGCACCTCATCATCCACCACTTCAATTTAATTTCATACTTAAATATCATACACCCCTTAACCTTTTCATTACTCAACATCCTTTTTCACATTATAGAGCATCTGGACTTCATAAAATACCAGCTATAGTGCGATTAATATTTGATTTAGGGGAAACACATTGAAGAAGATGTAATCTCTTCTACTGATTCTTTCAAATATCATGGTTCTTATACATCCTATTTATTATTTATTTCATTAAAAAGTAATAAGTTAATTATAAATAATAAACTAAAATATTATTATAATTATGAAACAACAATATTTCAGTTTTTATACATCCTAGGAAAAAAGAAATCACCACGTATTCATATGTATGACTTTCCATCCCCCAAATGTGGTGTAATATGTTTATCACCACCACTTAACAAGGATGAGTATAAAGATTGAAATAAAAACTATACATGTTTATGGTAACAAGTAAATTATTCTGAAATAATATATATACCATCCACTTTGATAACATTTTATAATTTAATGAATGATATCATCGCTCGTACATACGTACAACCCACCATCTCCATGATGTGATATGATTAATTATACAAGATATCTAGTTAATCATAACTATATAAATGTATAGGAAAAATTCATATGATATATATTTTGTTAATATAAGTTTTTAAGGATATATATATAACCTAATAAGGATAATCAGAACTTATTTGATAAAATAGGCTTGATAAAATAAAGCAGTTTAAACCCAAATAATGAGTAATAATGAAATATTATTACTGAATAAATGATAATATGATCATATATGATTTCATAGAAATTACAATTATTTCATAATAATTCAATAAAATCGTTTAAATAATTATATTGGTTGTTTGGATACACATAAAGGATAACATAACTATTATAAGGGATAATTTCTCAATCTCATCATTATTCATGAATATTTGCATCTATGTATTTATTAGGTTATATTTATCATCCATGCCAACATTTTCCAAATATGTAATATTATTTCTATTCTTCTACAATTTATTAATATTAATTTTACCCTTTAATAAATTTTTATTAAATGATATGAATAGAAAATTTTGGAAGTATTTAGTAATATGTACTTTTCAACATTTCAAGCTGATATATGAGGAGAAATTTTTTTAACTAATACAATAAAAATAGATTTGTATATCTTTAAAACGGATTATTTCTATGAAGGTTAATTTACACAATTTCATATGTGTTTCAAAATAAATTAATTTCATTTAAAATTATGATTCATTTTGATAACTGAAAACATTTTTGATAGAGAAATGATATTTTCCTTAAAAATTTATTCCATGTTTTTACTAAAAAAAATTTCCATCTAATATGATTCTCATTAAATATGGTCATGTTAATATCCCTACTATTACCATTATTTAATTTTTTAATTATGGAATGATATTTTTTGAACCATGTTATTATAGAATGTTGTTTAAGAAACCCATTTTCTTTTTTAGGGATAAACAATGTTGATTTAATTATATCTTTGTGGCACACATAAGAATGATTCCATTATGAGATGTGGGGAACTATATCTTATGCCAATGCATGGTGTGAATATTTTTATCTCCTGAGATATACATGACAAAAATTAATTGTAAATTAGTTTTAGTAACATATGGAAAGAATGAAATGTAAATCTGGTTCAGAAATACAGGGCTGGAATGAAGAGTTTCCATAGTTTAGTAATTGACTTTTTCATTATTAATTCTCATGGAAATTCACATTGGCTAATATGAAAATTATTTTCTATGTTTTTAAAAAAAAAATTCCATGTTTTATAATATTTCTATTTTTTCCTGGATCATCTTCCATTATAATTTATGCATTATTAATTACCAAGATAATTCCATAACATGTAAATTTGATATATATTATACATGGTATGATATGAAAACGTTACGTTCACAATTCTAAATTCTTATGTTCATGTTGTGTTTTCTACCCTTATTGTGCATCTTATCTCACCATTTCTTATATTTATATTCCACTTGATTAAATGATGTGTATTAAGTAACAGTAGAAAATGGGAAGATCTGAATCAGAGATATTGAAGATCATCCATATATTTGAAGAATGTAATACACGATTCCAAAGGAAATTAACTATTATGGTCATTATAAATTTGTTTTTAATATTAAGTGAATATTAATAAGAATGATATAATATTCATATATTTCAATCAGGGGTCGTTATAGTTGGTATTAGAAGAAATTTTTTGTTAACCATTATGAAATATTAACTGATATTTCTAAGGATATTAATAAGCTATGTATAGGGATGTACTAAAGATAATTATAACTATAGGTTATAATATTTGAATTTTTTTCATTTTCATTGTTAACCTAGAATTAGGCCTAATATTTTAGATATATAAAGAAATTCCTATTTAATATCTTCTTTTCCATGTAAGATTTATTTCCTCTTATATTATTCTTTTGGGTTTTATACAGTGTCTTGATCCTAAAGAAACAATGATAATGATGAATGTAATGGGAAATTAAATGAGTTCTCTATTGAATAACAAAAAATAATAGGATTTGTAATGAAAATAATATCTCTATACTAACTCATTCTATGAGTCATTCTAAACATTCAAATGAGTAGAGAGGGGAACAACATTCTGTTGACTCCATCATGAAGCAATATACTCCTTCCTTCAGTGGGTCATCTAATAAACTTTTTTCTGAACAATGGATAAGTTCCATTGAAAAGATACGTTCTATCCTTTTATTTTCAAAACATTAAAAATTCATTTTTAATTTTTAACGTCTAGAAGAAAAAGTGGACTAGTGGTGGACTCTATTCAAGATTACGATGCAATAACATAAAAACGAATACATGGAATGGGATGAGTTCAAGAAAATATTTTTCAATAATTACATATATTGTAATCTTCTAATGATAAATGATACAGAGTTCCTAGTCATAAAGAAAAAGGATGATGAATCTGTTCATACATAAGAGAATAATTTTAGAATGTATGCTTATGGTTTTATCATCCAACCTAAATATAATGTTGATAAATTATTCAGCAGCTAAAAACCAAGACATGAAGGGGAACAAGCCATAAGGGGATTTAATAGCTATTTGGAAATCATTCAATTTACTCCCACTATCGAGAGGTATATTAGAGTATCCCATCATTTCTATGGGGATGATTATAAGGAAAATGGATTGCAGAGGAAATTCTAATGACCACAGTAAAAAATGATGACTGTTCCCTTATGCTCAATGTGTGGAAATAATTGTGGTAGAGATTTCAATAATGGTAATTTCGATTGGAATGGCCCGAAGGCCTTTTTTTATTTTTGATAATACTCCTTTGAAGGGGAATAGTGGAACCCTTACAAGGCCCGAAGGCTTATAGAAAATAACATGACCTTTAGGTCTTATAGGGAATCACCCAGACAAGATAAATTGGAACTGATCCTCCCCAATATATGCCATGATATCAGAACTCCACCATCGTAGGGTTGGTCAGCTAGTTGTCCTATGAAAAGCTACACAAGCATGGTACTGATGGAAAATCCATACCATTTAATTCTTCCAAATCCATTTGGGTATGCTCTTGTGGATGTTCCTTCCCTGAATCTTTATCTGAAGCCTTGTTCCATATAGTCAAACTGGAACATATGAAATCTAGTGCCTGAAGGCCTTGGGGTGGCCCTAAGGCCTTAAGGTGGCCCCAAGGCCTTGAGAATCATCTAAACCGAAGGCCTTAGATAGCCTGAAAGCCTTGAAGGACCTGAGGCCCGATTCGGTTGCCCAAATGCCCAAATGGATGAATAATTCCGGTAGCTATAGTATCGAATAGAGCCTGGTACAGTGCCTCCTACATTGCCTGCTATAGTGCCCGCTACATTTCCTTCTAGAGTGCATGTTATTTATGATGATCTACATCAACAACCAATTTGGTCTTTAGAAATAGAAAAATCACACATGATCCATAATGGCGATGTTGAGTATTAAAATGATGTGGTCAGATGATTTTGTGTTTATGTAAAGGTGTTTTAGAATAATGATGTGGGAAAAAATTTATGGTATTGTGGAATAATGAAATATCAATTTAGTGGTCCAATGTGGTTTTCCACATGTGTTTGAATGAATATACAGAGTGGTATCGGAATCCATGAAAATTCATTGAGGTAATAAGGTGATGTTTTTAGAATGACATTATTTAAGGAAGGATGAAACTTAATATTAACATGATATTAATATAATTATACTTGGATAATGATATATTGGACAGGAATTAGTAAATTAGGTGATATTAATTACATTGGAACTAGTTTAGGTTCTTTTTATCTAGGGTATGCTATCATGGATAATGTTTTTTGCTTATTGGATACAAGAATACGAAAACATGAATATATCAATAATTATATATAGTAATTCAGGTAATTAACATGACTCAATATAATATATGATGAAATGGTTCACAATTTTCAGAATGTGAGCAATAAGAGATAACATATAATATATGGGTATTAATGTTATACCTTTATTAGTGCACTTACTTCTAATAATGTTTATTTTAAAATGTATTGAGGATTATAAGGTTATAATTTATGGAATTTTTATGTTAAACATTTGATGATTTTTTTTATTAATGAATTTTGTCACCGAAGGTGTACTTTTGTATTTCGGTTTACTTTTTCTAACTTTTTTTGTTCTAAAAAAATGGAATTATATATTATTCTAATTATAGATCTCATGAACTAGTAACACTACAAAAAATAAAAAATAAAACATCATTTATTTTAATAATATATTTAGTGGAAATTGTTCGAGGAATGACCAACTGTATGATATTTGTGAAACCAGGTAAGTATTTCTTTTTGGTAAAAATTAGTAAACATTAGGAAAAGGATCATGAAAGAAAATTTTCATCAAAGTACATTTTAATCTAATGAATTAGATGGTCCCTTAAATCATCACAAATTTATGGATTTCTAGTTGTTATAATTCTATCTACTTTTTTCTCTATCAATCATCATTTGAATTTTATGGGTAGATTTTTCATCCATATCCATGTTTTCGCATCCCACTAATGTTATCATATTTGGAAATCTAGTGATGAGTTACATTGGGTAACAATATTTTTTTCTAAATTTACTTTTTTAAATGATATTTTTGTAATATTTTTTACTATGTTGGTTAATATAAATGAAACTTTATAGTAGTAAACTATTAATAACAACAACATATTTTGAGGGTGAAATTCAATATAAGGGTGTGGAATATAACACCCGAATTTATTAGGAGATATATCTTTTTTTAATTTAATTGATGTCTTTTGTTATAAGAAGCACAGAGATAAGAATGTGTAATATTAATCATAAGGTTATCTTAAAGTATATGAAATGATATTCTTGTCTTGTGTGACACATATGTTCTTGTTATTTTTGCATAAATCATTTCATGCCAGACCCAGTATAACTAAAAAACTAAATAATATTTTTTACATAATAATGTTTCTTTTAAGAAGATGGGATTGAACCATATTAGTTTATTAATGAAAATATTTTTTACAAAAGTATTTATTTATTTATATTGTAAACAATTATATATAAATTAAAATAAAACAATTTTTAATTAAATTGGATTGTTTTTTTTGAAAAAACACTTAAATGTAAATAAGTGAGACAATAAAAAATTAAAATCCCTCTTTATGGATTTTATTAATGAAATATATTGGTAATATATTAAATGAAATTTTTAAAAAGCATTATATTTATTTTATATGAATGATATGAGAACATAAGCAATTTTTTGAATAGATGATTTATTTTTCTAAATAAAAGTATAGTTATTCTGGTTTTTGAAGTAGAACCTATTTTAAATCCCATTTTAATAAAATTTATATGTTCATCAAAAAAGTACTTCTTATTATTGTATGGGAAATAAAAATCTATTTTGGTTGATGTTTTGGTATTTTTCGAACATAATTCCTATTTTATTAAATAGTGAAAATTACCACATTTTATTTAAAAACTGAATTATTGTCTAATTTATTTGAATTGATAGAATTTCATTTGAATTGGTTTTAATTTTTTTTATATTTTTCTTTTTAATAGAATTTTGTCTTTTGATGTAATTTAAAAATAAAATTTGATATAAACACATGTCAATCATTTGATGTTTTTTACTCGTGAAAAAATGTTTTCTCTCTTTGACAATGAGAATTAATATAAAAAAATTACATAAATTTATATGTTTTTAATTTTGAAAAATATATTCTATAATTGGAATCTATAATTCAAAATTAGTTAAATAGGTCCCTTTTATTTTTCTGACATTATGTGTAACATCCCAAGGGTTTCTAAAAATAAATTGAAAATGCTTGAAATTTTGTTTAAGGTATATAATTATAAGTATCCTTTAAACATAATTTTATTTCTTCTATGTATTGAATTTAATGAAACTGTCATCTACAATTGTGTTCAGTATGTTATTTAGAGTCTGATGGAACAAACTTGTTTTTTTTTGGTGAATAGTAGCATGCCCTTATGAATAGTAATATGAATAGTAATATGACCTCATGAATAGTAAATAATAATATTATTTTATTTTCCCATGACAATAGGATAATGGGATCTTAATTAATTTTCCAATGTCACATAAAACTAATTGCACTTCAATATTGTTATTTTTCGAATTAACTGTGACCTTATTTAAAAATTAAATTAATAATATTTAGAAAATTATTTTTGAAAAATGAAGTTCATTTTTGAATTCTACACATCGAAAAATGGTTGGGGTAAATTTTTGGTATTTTTCTGAAACTCTTGAATTTTCGGTGAATAGTGAAATACGGTAAAATACCGTATAATCAATTTATCAGTAAAAATGCACTATTTATGACATCATAAGTGATTCAAGGCCACTTGCTTCGAACTCACTTGATATTTTCACTAATTAAGGCCACTTGATTTGAGATTATTCATAGTCTTGATAAAAATATTATAATAATGATTAAAATAATCTAAAATACCTCCCCTCCTCCACTATAAATACCACCCTCACTTCCCTCTTCCTCCCACACCTCTCAAGCCATGAGAATTGTCCAATTTCTGCCAAATTCCCTCCTCAATCTTCTTCCCCACGTCCTAGAGCTGCTGGTCTCACCAAAAGACCAAAATCAAAGCCCTTAAGAAGGATCTCAAGGAGAAGAGATCAAGAGGTAAACATCCTCTTTCATTTTCATTCTTTCCTTCCATTTTATGTTATTCTCTTCTTTTCCCTTTGTCTTTTGTTGGGATATTTAATTAAATATTTCCCCTTACTGTCCAAATATTGTATGATTGATGAGATATTCCATTCCTCTCATCAATCTTGTTTTTATGAAATTTTAAGAGGCGCCGTTAGGCTGCCGAATTTTTTGTAAGAAATTTCTCATGTTTTCTTTATTTCATGATTCCTTCCTCTTCTTTCATCAACCCCTCTTATCCAAGAGGCATGAAATCTCCAGAATCATGTATATTCTGGATGTTGTCATGTTTATGGAAAATTACAAATCATTATTCCTCTCCTCTCTCACTTATTTAAAGAATCAAAAAACATTGTCCATTTGTGTCGAATTACCGATAACGTGGACGGTGTATTTTCAATTTCCATTAATTATTTCATGTCTGGTCATGAAACCATTTATATGGTTGAACCAGGTTATAATATATGTTTTATGACTCATATAAGGTTCTGGAATTCTTTTGTACTCATGATTCAAATTTATTAGACTAAATGAGGTTGTAATTATCAAGGAACCACTTAAATGATGTAAACGAACATAATTAATGTTTTAACTTATAAATCATCATCATATAAAGCATCAAAGTGATAAATGGTATCATTTATGGTACTGTAAATATGTAAATACTACTCCATTCCAATTCTGGAGTTTCACTTCCAATCAACAAGAACGATTCATCATGAACCGATTGTGAAAATCCCAAAAGAACTCACCCAAAAGAATGCAAGGAACCAAATACTAACAAATAAGGGATGAAATGAGGTAATCAAATGAACATATAAGATGTTATAAACATGAACATGTTTCTGTAAAATACTAATAACACCCTTTTGACCATTATACAGGAGGTTTAAACAATTTTGAAGTAAGACAAGCCCAAGGTAAGGGAATTCTTAACCCGATTTCCATTCTCTGGGTTAACCTTCTACTTTATAATTTATGTGCTATTTAAATTGTTTTTGTGATGGTTTCTGTTTATATTATGATTAATTATGTGTATTTACAGATTATATACATATTCCATCCACTCAATTAAGTCTCACTTCAAGTATATGATGTTTATAAGGGACTTTTCTTCTAAAATCCTTTTTTAAAATTCTGTTTTATAAGATTCAAAGGCAATGTTTTTATGCTATTGTTTATGTTGTATGATTATGTTTTGGTTATTGGGCATTGTTTATGATGAAGTGTGGGACCTCTATTTCCCTCCAATGCATTGGGTATGATTAAGTTGGAGGTCGGCCGTATGGTTACTCCAAGTGTAACTGCGATGGTTACACAAAGTAAGGTAGCCGTGAGGGTTACATATTTTAAGGTAGCCAAGATGGTTACAAGATTATGTAAGTAATGCCCCAATATACCTCTATGATTATAATTATGTTTGTGTGGATCTTGTGTAAATCTCATGTTACACAAAGTAAGATTTTATGGGTGTAAATCATGTATTTTGAAAATGTTTTCATACGTCATGCGTATTCATGGACTAATGTGATTTTTCCTTCTTTTTCATACCTTACTAAGCTTTTGTGCTCATCCCAAGTTTTTAAATGATTTTTCACAGGTTAATGGATGAATATTACAAGGAAGGAAGACATGTTAAATCTTTAAGCATTGTCAAGGAGTCTTGTTTTATGTTTTAATGTTTTATATTCTGAGGAAAATGGAAACTGATTTTATGGTATCCACTATGTAACAATGTGTAATGTTATGAATGTTTTTTCATAATTCTCTAAAGCTCTAAACTTGAAAAGATCCTAAATGTATAATTAAGTGTTTTCTTGAATAAATTCATGATTATGTATGAAATAAGTTCGGGTCCTTATAGTTGGTATCAAAGGATGGTTTAGATAACTTTAGGGGTTAAGGTGATGCTAATAGAATACCATAAATAATTTTCAATCTATGTTTAATTTGTTATAGCATTTAAAGATTACCATGTTGCTTCATCTAAGAAATGCTTGTTTAGAATGGTTGTCCGCAGAAGGAACATGGATGCTGAAGAGGATAGGCACCGACAGAATGACATCCTTCCTGATCAACAGCCCGGAATGGTAGGGATTGGAACCGAGCAGTTTGTGACAGTAATGGATCAGCTAACGCAGGCAATAAATGGTGGTGGCATCCATGAAAGAGGACAAATAGAGTTACCCCAACGGAACATGATAGTGGTGGAACATTTTATGAGACAACATCCTCCTGCATTCAATGGATCTTCTGACCCAGTGGTAGCAGAAGGATGGATTAAAGCCCTTGAAAAGATATTTGATGTTATGGGATGTTCGGACAATCAAAAGGTAAGTCTTGCCATTTATCGTTTTGAAGGGGAAGCTGATCAGTGGTGGTCAATGGTAAGGAATATCAGGGGTATAGAGGATTTTGATTCCTTAGTGTGGGATGAATTTAAAAGTCTTTTTCATGAAAAATATTTTCCTTAGGTGGTGCGACTTAGAATGGAGAAACAATTCCTTGAATTGAAACAAAAGGAGGAAGATTCAGTGGCTATGTATGAGGCGAACTTCACCCGACTGGCGAGGTATGCTCCAAATCTTATTCTGGATCTCGATAGAAAAATAAACCGCTTTTACTCAGGATTGAAGCCAAGGTATCGAAGGGCGTTGGCCTCCCGTGAATTCAAATGTTACGAGAAACTTGTCCGATGTGCTGAGAGGGTAGAGATGGATTTTTCTGACGATCACATGCAATTTGGAAACAAAGAGAAGAAGAGGTCCAATTGGAAAGCAATGGGTAAGAATCAACCAATGAAATCTGATGGTAAGAAAATATGGTTTCCAGTTTGTGAAAAGTGTGGCAAGAAGCACCCTGGGGAATGTCTTATCAAAACTGGGAAGTGTTTTAAATGTGGTAAGTTTGGACATATGGCCCGAGATTGTAATGAAAATGATCCAAAGACTAATCTTTATAAGAAAACTGTAAAGTGTTTTAAATGTGGTGAGATGGGTCACTATGCAAATGCATGTCCAAAGAGGGATCCAAATAATGCAGAGAAGCCAGACTACAAGCAGAAAGGTGTAGTGAGATCCTTTGCGACTACTTCAGTAGATGTTGGGCCATCCAATGAAGTTGTATCAGGTACTTTGTTTGTTCACTCAGATTTTGCTAAAGTTTTGTTTGATATGGTGTCTACATATTCCTTCATCTCTAAGGAATTTTCTAGTAAATTGGAAATATCACCTCAACAAATGATACCCGAACTTGTTGTTAAAACACCAGGGGGAAATGTTATAGCAAAGAGGAATTATAAGAATATTTCTATTGTGGTATGTGGAAAGACTTTACCTGCAAACCTTGTTGTTTTACCCTTAGTTGAGTTTGATGTTATTCTAGGGATGGACTGGCTTTCTGATTATCATGCTAACCAGGATTGACTTAAGATCTGGATACCATCAGCTGAAGGTGAAGGAGGATGACATCCCGAAAACAGCCTTTCATACTAGATATGGGCATTATTAATTTGTTGTTATGCCATTTGGGTTATCTAATGCACCTGCTGTATTCATGAATCTTATGAATAGAGTATTTCATGAGTTCTTGGATAAGTTTGTGGTTGTATTTATTGATGACATTCTGGTTTTTTTATAAAAATAAATAGGAGCATGAAAAACATCTAAGGTTTGTTTTACAAACATTAAAAGAAAAGAAACTATATGGAAAATTCATCAAGTGTGATTTTTGGTTGAAACAGATTTCTTTTCTTGGGCACATTGTAAATAAGGATGGAATAACAGTTGATCCTGCCAAAACAAAAGTAGTTGATGAATGGAAAAGACCCACAAATGTTACAAAGATTCGTAGTTTTTTGGGCTTAGCAAGTTATTACCGACGCTTTGTTAAGAACTTTGCACGGTTATCTAGCCCAATAACTAAGTTAACACGGAAAGGGGTTAAATTTGTTTGGACAGAGGAATGTGATGTTTGTTTTCAGGAACTAAAGAAGAGAATGGTGAATGCTCTAGTTTTGGCCTTACCTTCCCGGAATGGTGAGTTTTTCATCTATAGTGATGCTTCTTTGAAGGGACATGGTTGTGTTTTGATGAAGAATGGTCAGGTAATTGCTTATTCTTTGAGAAAACTTAAACCTCATGAGATGAATTATCCCACACATGATTTTGAATTTGCATATGTGGTTTTTGCTTTGAAAATATGGAGGCATCATCTATACGGAACCAAATGTCAAATATATACTGACAATAAAAGTCTTAAGTATATATTCACTCAGAAGGAATTAAACATGAGGCAGAGAAGATGTCTAGAACTGATAAAGGATTATGACTGCACGATTAATTACCATCCTGGAAAAGAAAACAAAGTAGCGGATGCCTTAAGTCTGAAAAATCATGCATCATTAACCATGCTACATTTGGAACGTGATCCCTTGATTAATGATTTGATAAATTTTGGCTTAGAAGTTTTTGGTGCAGGGAATATATCTGTTTTGTTTCAGGTTTTTGTGTAGTCTTCGTTGTCAGACAGAATTATGAAAGCGCAGAGGGAAGACCGTGAGCTACAGAAAAAGGTAGAATTGGTTAAAATGGGTAAGTTTCCAGAATTTAATCTTGATAAAGATTGTGTTTTAAGGTTTAGAAAAAGGTTGTGTGTGCCTTTTGATTCCCAGCTGAAGAAAGAATTGTTGTGTGAAGCTCATAGTTATCCATTTTCTGTTCATCCTGGAAGTACAAAGATGTATAGAGACCTTCGGGAGTATTACTGGTGGAATGGGATGAAATGAGATATTTCTGATTTTACAATGAAATGTTTGACATGTCAGCAGGTTAAAGCAGAGCGACAGTTACCGAAGGGGATGCTTCAGCCTTTTCCAGTGCCAGAATGGAAATGGGAGAATATATCCATGGATTTTGTGGTGGGACTACCAATGACTTCTTGAGGTAACAATGCGATATGGGTTATTGTTGATCGGCTAACAAAGTCTGCTCATTTTCTTTCTATTCGAGATACAATGACATTAGATCAGCTTTCTCGATTGTACCTCAAAGAGATTGTTAGGTTACATGGAGTTCCTCTTTCCATTGTGTCTGACCGAGATCCCAGGTTCACTTCTAAATTTTGGAAGGGACTTCAGAAGTCTTTGGGCACAGAGTTGAATTTTAGTACAGCTTTTCATCCTCAATCAGATTGGCAGTCAGAGCGAACGATTCAAATTTTGGAGGATATGCTTCGAACTTGTTCAATGGACTATCAGGGAAGTTGGGATCAACATCTTTCATTAGTTGAGTTTTCTTATAATAACAGTTTCCATTCCAGTATTCAGATGGAACCTTTTGAGGCCTTGTATGGAAAGCGGTGTCGGACTCCTGCGTTTTGGGATGAAGTCGATGAAAGAAAGTTTATGGGGCCATAATTAGTAGAAGAAGTGGCTGAGAAAGTGAGGATGATCCAGCAACACATGAGGACAGCTCAGAGTAGGCAGAAAAGTTATGCAGATAACAGAAGGAAAGACTTCTCTTTCAAGGTAGGTGACCATGTTTTCCTTAAAATACCTCCTTGGAAAAGTGTGATGTGTTTCGGTAAGAAAGGGAAACTATGTCCACGGTTCATCGGTCCTTTTGAAATCTTGGGTAAAGTTGGAACAGTTGCATACAGCGTAGCTTTGTCTCCGAGCTTATTTCAGGTACACAATGTTTTTCATGTTTCGATGTTGAGAAAGTATGTTCCAGATTCATCACATATCTTGAGGCCGGAAGCAGTTCAGCTGGCAGAGAATCTTTCTTATGAAGAAAAACCGGTTCAGATTCTTGATCGAAGAGAACAGGTATTGCAGAATAAGGTAATTCACCAGGTAAAGGTTTTGGGGAGAAACCACATGGTTGAAGAAGCAACATGGGAGTTTGAAAATGCTATGAGGGAAAAATACCCTCAGTTGTTTAATAAGTAAATAAAATTGCGAGGACGCAATTTCAAGAAGGTGGGGATAACGTAACATCCCAAGGTTTTCTAAAAATAAATTGAAAATGCTTGAAATTTTGTTTAAGGTATATAATTATAAGTATCCTTTAAACATAATTTTATTTCTTCTATGTTTTGAATTTCCAGAAACTGTCATCTACAATTGTGTTCAGTATGTTATTTAGAGTCTGATGGAACAAACATGTTTTTTTGGTGAATAGTAGCAAGCCCTTATGAATAGTAATATGAATAGTAATATGACCTCATCAATAGTAAATAATATTGTTATTTTATTTTCCCATGGCAATAGGATAATGGGATCTTAATTAATTTTCCAATGTCACATAAAACTAATTGCACTTCAATATTGTTATTTTTCGAATTAACTGTGACCTTAATTAAAAATTAAATTTATAATATTTAGAAAATTATTTTTTAAAAATGGAGTTCATTTTTGAATTCTACACATCGAAAAATGGTTGGGGTAAATTTTTGGTATTTTTCTGAAACTCTTGAATTTTCGGTGAATAGTGAAATACGGTAAAATACCGTATAATCAATTTATCAGTAAAAATGCACTATTTATGACATCATAAGTGATGCAAGTCCACTTGCTTCGAACTCACTTGATATTTTCACTAATTACGGCCACTTTATTTGAGATTATTCATAGTCTTGATAAAAATATTATAATAATGATTAAAATAATCTAAAATACCTCCCCTCCTCCACTATAAATACCACCCTCACTCCCCTCTTCCTCCCACACCTCTCAAGCCTTGAGCATTGACTAATTTCTTCCAAATTCCCTCCTCAATCTTCTTCCCCACGTCCTAGAGCTGCTTGTCTCACCAAAAGACCAAAATCAACGCCCTTAAGAAGGATCTCAAGGAGAAGAGATCAAGAGGTAAACATCCTCTTTCATTTTCATTCTTTCCTTCCATTTTATGTTATTCTCTTCCTTTCCCTTTGTCTTTTGTTGGGATATTTCATTACATATTTCCCCTTACTGTCCAAATTTTGTATGATTGATGATATATTCCATTCCTCTCATCAATCTTGTTTTTATGAAATTTTAAGAGGCGCCGTTAGGCTGCCGAATTGTTTGTATGAAATTTCTCATGTTTTCTTTATTTCATGATTCCTTCCTCTTCTTTCTCCAACCCCTCTTATACAAGAGGCATGAAATCTCCAGAATCATGTATATTCTGGATGTTGTCATGTTTATGGAAAATTAAAAATCATTATTCTTCTCCTCTCTCACTTATTTAAAGAATAAAAAAACATTGTCCATTTGTGTCGAATTACCGATATCGTGGACGATGTATTTTCAATTTCCATTAATTATTTCAATTCTGGTCATGAAACCATTTAAATGGTTGAACCAGGTTATAATATATGTTTTATGAATCATATAAGGTTCTGGAATTCTTTTGTACTCATGATTCAAATTTATTAGACTAAATGAGGTTGTAATTATCAAGGAACCACTTAAATGATCTAAACGAACATAATTAATGTTTTAACTTATAAATCATCATCATATAAATCATCAAAGTGATAAATGGTATCATTTATGGTACTGTAAATATGTAAATACTACTCAATTCCAATTCTGGAGTTTCACTTCCAATCAACAAGAACGATTCATCATGAACCGATTGTGAAAATCACTAAAGAACTCACCCAAAATAATGCAAGGAACCAAATACTAACAAATAAGGGATGAAATGAGGTTATGAAATGAACATATAAGATGTTATAAACATGAAAATGTTTCTTCAAATTACTAATAACACCCTTTTTACCATTATACAGGAGGTTTAAACAATTTTGAAGTAAGACAAGACCAAAGTAAGGGAATTCTTAACACGATTTCCATTCTCTGGGTTAACCTTCTACATTATAATTTATGTGCTATTTAAATTGTTTGTGTGATGGGTTCTGTTTATATTATGTTTAATTATGTGTATTTACAGAGTATATACATATTCCATCCACTCAATTAAGTCTCACTTCAAGTATATGATGTTTATAAGGGACTTTTCTTCTAAAATCCTTTTTTAAAATTCTGTTTTATAAGATTCAAAGGAAATGTTTTTATGCTATTGTTTATGTTGTATGATTATGTTTTGGTTATTGGGAATTGTTTATGATGAAGGTTGGGACCTATATTTCCCTCCAATGCATTGGGTATGATTAAGTTGGAGGTCGGCCGTATGGTTACTCCATGTGTAACTGCGATGGTTACACAAAGTAAGGTAGCCGTGAGGGTTACAAATTTTAAGGTAGCCAAGATGGTTACAAGATTATGTAAGTAATGCCCCAATATACCTATATTATTATAATTATGTTTGTGTGGATCTTGTGTAAATCTCATGTTACACAAAGTAAGATTTTATGGGTGTAAAGTAAGTATTTGGAAATGTTTTCATACGTCATGCGTATTCATGGACTACTGTGATTTTTCCTTCTTTTTCATACCTTACTGAGCTTTTGTGCTCATCCCAAGTTTTTAAATGATTTTTCAGAGGTTAATGGATGAATATTATAAGGAATGAAGACATGTTAAATGTTGAAGAATTGTCAAGGAGTCTTGTTTTATGTTTTAATTATTTATATTCTGAGGAAAATGGAAACTGATTTTATGGTATCCACTATGTAACAATGTGTAATGTTATGAATGTTTTGTCTTAATTCTCTAAAGATCTAAACTTGAAAATATCATAAATGTATAATGAAGTGTTTTATTGAATAAATTTATTATTATGTATGAAATAAGTTCGGGTCCTTATATTATGAATAGTTACATTGGTAATTTCTATTTACTATAGATAAATGTAAATCTTGTACATTATGATAACAAATATTATGATAAGTTTAAAAATATTTCACTAAATCATACTAAAATCAGATAGGATGAATATAAGTATACTCTTAACAGATATAGAAACTATTGATTCATTTCATGGTCTTTTTTCCCTTATTGTTATGTAATTATTTTTTAATCAAAAGAATGTGACAACATGTCACTCACTTATCTCTTATATGTATACATATATTATTGTAGGGGTAAACATGATGAAACTACAAACAAAATAAGTATAAATAAATATAATGAAATTATATTCATCATGTGAATTTATGTATATTTTTTAGAGATTAAATAATTACCATAACGATTGATACAACAGTTATACAGTAATAATTTTATTAAGAGAAATATCAAATAATTGATAGTATAAATATAAATATAAACATTATATGACATAAAATATGACATGAATTAGTATTATAGGTTACTATGAAACACTATATTTCTATTAAATCGTTTTTTAGAAGGTGTCTCTCCATAGTAATTTTATTTAAATTAAATGAAATGAAGAGAATAAAAATTTACACTATTTATATTTTATTAAAATAATATTTTATTAAATTATTTAAAAATTATAAAAATACTTTACAATCATAAAGTCACTATTATGAGGTATAAATATTCATTCAGTGTTCAATAATGGTAAATTTAACCCATAAATGTTTAATATAAAACCCTTAATAACTAAAATGTTTTTATGACAATTAAAATTAAAAGAGAATAATTAACGGTTAATCAAAAAGATATGTTTTAAAATAAAATAAATACATATACAAAAATTAATGGATAATAGGATGAATAAATATACTCATATTATCTAATAGATATTTCAATTATTATTATTTTTAATAAAAATATAATTTATACTAATTTAATATTTTTTAAATTTTTCGTGGTGTCCCTCAACACAAGGGCACCTCCTCCCTAGCATTTTCTCATAAATTTGAACCCACAATTTCCTCCCTGAACTTACCAATTCCATTATATAATTAATTATACACATTATATATTTTATTCTCTACTCCCAAGAAAAAAATTATTTCCATTAATCATATATTTAGTGGATGCTCGTTGAGGAAGTGGTAATCACTTCTATTGATTTGTTCAAACTTCTTTCTTCTTCTACTTATTTTAAAAAAAAATTTCATTATCAAGTAATAAATCAGTATCACTCATATAATTATATTTTATTATAATAATTAATCAATAATATTCCACCTTCTTTACATCCTATAAAAATGAAATCACCACACTTACATACGTATGACTTATCGTCTCAACGACATAGGGAAATATTTTTTTCACCACCACTTTCCTTGGATGGGAATACTGATGGAAATAATAGCAATATATTATTATTTTATAAATTTATTTATAATGTAAAAATATATATACCATCCAATTATATTCCATTTCATAAATAAATGAATGATATTTTTTCTCGTGTGTACGTATGTCCTAGAATCTCCATGATACAATGTGAATCATTCAAAATGATATCCATTAATTCATGGTTTTATAAATGTATATAATAAATAAATATGATATATATTAATTTAATATCATTTTGGATTGATATTACTATAACCTAATAAGGATTACATGAACATATTAAACCAAACATGCATAAGAAAATGAAGTAGTTTATACCCAAATGATGAGTAAAAATGAAATATTATCACTAAATTGATGACTATAAGATCCTATAGGATATTCAAAAAAATTACTATGAGTCTGGAATAATTCAACGAATTCATTTAAATCATTATCCTATAGGATTGGATGAACACAAAGGATAAAATACCTAAGGTAATGGATAATTTTTAAATCTCATTATTATCTTATATTGTTTGTATATAAGTATTTAATGGGTTTTATTTATCATCAACATTCATGTTTCCAAATTATGTAACATTATTTATATTTTTCTATAATTCTTAAACTTAATTTTACCCATTGGTGATATTTTATTAATATTTATTAATTTAATATTTTTTACATTATTCAATATATATACATTTTGACTTTTATGGAAAAAGTATGAGTAATTTTTTTCCTTATACATAATGATCAAAATTTTACATTGTTATAACACCATATTTCTAGGAATATTCCTTTAAATGATTTAATTTTTATTTTCAATTAAATTAATTTCCATTCAAATTCTGAGGAATTTTTAGGTATGAAATTATTTTTAAAGAAGAAAGGATATTTTCCAAAATAATTAATTTCAACTATTTTATCAAATTATTTTCCACAAAAGATGACACAATATAAATATTTTTATGTTCCTATCCCTTTTGTTACAACGATTTTGTTTTCATAATGATGGAATGATATGTTTTTGGATTATGTTTTAAAAAATGATGTTTAAGAAACCCATTTTATTATTTGGGTTATGCTATGATGTATGATTTATGTTTTTTTGGAAAACCTAAGAATGATTTCATTATGAAGTGGGTGGGACCAAAAAATCCCTTCTAATGAATTTGGGTAATGATTTTGATATCTTGAAATGTAATTGATTTATACGACAAATAATTCCACTTCAGAAACATTGGGATGAAAGGGAATGTATACTTGGATCAGTAATACATGGCTAGAATGAGGGGTGAACTCGGTTCTATAATGGCCATTATATGTAATGATGGTCTTGGAAATGAATCTTTAATTATAGAGATAAATGTTTCTATACTTATCTATTTTCCAAAATTTCATGTGTTATGACAATGGAATTTTTTAATGGTTCATTTTCCATTATGATTTATGCATTATAAATAACCATGATTTATTACATGACTTGAATATTTTATATATGTTATAAATGATTTTATTTGAAAAATTTATCTTCATGATTTTACATTATTATGTTAATGTGATTTTTTTATACATACAGAGAAACTGAAATCACCATTTATTATGTTTCTATTCCTTAGGTTATAATGAATGATTTTAAGTTGCAGTACAAAAGTGGATGATATTTTTGATATTTTTTTAGATCGTTTACAAGTTCGAATAATGTATTCCATGTTTACAAAGGCACTAAACATTTACGGTCCTTAGGAATGAGTTTGTAAAATTTAATGAATATTCTTCTAAAATTATTTAATATACATGTAAATCAATCGTGGGACATTATATTTTTAATATTGAATTATATTTTAAAGAATATATTTTGATTTCACACAATTTACATGTTATCACAGTTTGAATTCATGGTGAGACAAACCATGGAATAACCATGGAACCCTATCTATTGGAAGGGTTACAGTGCACGAGTAATGTTCATGTTTTATAATTATAATGGAAACTCCTCTATCAAAATACTATAGTTTTTGGAATTACCAAACACCCTAAATCACACGGTCTGTCTAACTATGTTGCATGTATGAATCCATAGTCAATCCTAAAATGGTTAAAAGTAACAATGTGAACTAACTCGTACTTTTATTATTATTCATCCCCAATATTTTTCACCACCATGGTTTGGTTAGAAGCTCTGAATAATCCATTGAAACATTCAAAAAAAGCTTAAAATTAATGAGTACAAACATTTGGCCATAAATAAACACATAAAGGGGAAAAAAGATTCAAAAATTGCATGAACACCTAGGTTTTTACATCACCAATGATTAAATTTATTTACCACGTCCATCTCATTATTTTTTCAAAATCAATTTCTATACTATTCATGTACCCATGTATTAACATGAACTATCTTATTTTGTTTTCCCACCATCATACTCCATTTTTATATCTATTGGAGAATATTTATTCTCAAATGATCATCTAAATTTTATTTCATATTCATTTATCCCATCGTTCATCACATTCTTCTCTATTGGGAGATGGTGCCATGGATTGTCATTGTTATGTTATTTTCATCCCTTTTGGACCCATAGTTTCCTGGATGAATCATGTGTCAATAATGTAACACATAATAATGGAACATTCATATGTTTTTTTGAGTTTCATGTGATGAATTTTCTTACAGAAATATAAAAAAGTTGGAATGGTGCCTCACAGGAAAGACCCACGGTCTGTTTAATTTCAAACAGGTCAAAGGAGAACTTCGTTCAATCCAATACAGTTCCAGAAATCACTAGCCAAAGATTGAACTACAATTTTAGGTGTCTAGAGACATAATTCATGGTAGAGGATATAGATATTGAATGTCTGATCATAGTTCTAACATTTCATGAAAATTACAACTACACATAGTTTCGATCGGGTAACACAAAGTGCACGTGGCATAGGGGAGAAATCTAGAGTTTTGGGTAAGATATGTCTCAGATTCTATGTTGGAGCCCAAAAACCCATGTCCATCATTTTCTAGGGACTCGATAAGTACTGTGATTGTATATGGTCTGGGGAACATCCCGGAACATGTTATGTTCCAATTTATATGAATACAAGAAATGTACATAGACACGGCCTGAGAGCATAGGCAAGGCCCCATGTGGCTTAGAAATCCATGTAAAGCATCTACATTATCTGTAGGGATATATGGGAAAAAATTGTGTTACTGCAAAATAATGTCAACGTTATTTGGAGGGACCATACTCCATTTTGACCCCTCTCACACCATTTACCCATTTTTTATATTAGAGGAATTTACAAATCTCGAATATCTGTAGATTGGACTCATATTTTTAATAAAGTTATCTTGTCTTGAGTTATTTTACCTATAAAACATGATTTTCGAATCTATAGTGGATTTTTGGATATTATGAGAGATGTAACAGGCATGATTCTTATTTAGGTGAAGCTCAAGGATGATAGTGATCACGCAGGATCTCCAACGGCTTCTTCAGTGGAAACCACATACAGGGATAGGGCATGGGTGATCTACAAATATATAGAGTGGCACCCTTCATATTTGATTGTCATGTGTCCTCTAGCCACTGTTCAAGTAAAATACATCTATTGGAACATTCATGGGTACACGACCAACTATTGGAGTGAAGACCATCTACTAGGTAGGCTTTTTGTTCAGTAACAACAGTTCAAGATAAACCTTCTTATTTTAATTTGGTATGGGTCCTAGAATACTAATGTGTAATCCTCATAAAAGGATAACCATGGGTCCTCTACCAACTACTAAAGTGGAAGCATCTCCCTAGGATGGACATGGTTCTATTATCGACTATTCGACGACACCCTCCTACAGATATAAGGCATGGGTACATGAGCAACAAAGTGATACCCACCTACGAGAATAGGGAATGAATCCCATAGCTATCTTCTGATTGGAACTCACTTATTGTATTATGGAATGGGTACTCTATCAAAAAATTATTCCCTTCTACTGTTTGGCATACTGAAAAGTTGTGTCTTTATAATGATTATTTTTTCTGGTCAGAGCAATGAGGTGTGGGGCATCGATGATTGTCTTTTGGAACCAATGGAACCCTTCTCAATGGATTTACTATGAGGTAGATAACCAATTCTCCATAATTTTTGTTTCATTAGATTGAGGATATATATATGTATCAATATCATTGGATCCTATTTACCCTCTTGATTTGAGTTGATCATTCTAGAAAACATTTATATCTTGTTTCTCAATTCCCCTTTCATCTATCAAGGCATAATACTAGGTTTGTATATATTCACACATACATGGTCTCTTCCCATTCCTTATGTGTCTTATATAGAAGATGGATAGGTACTTCTTGAATTACAGGATATTAGGGGTACTTGGTTTATTTAACCACATATGGTGGTAGGATCATAGAGATCTAGATTTTGTCTCTCTCAACACATTTAATTTTACATTTAGTCTGATTGGGACATTTTTTTAAATAGGTTTGTTTTTTCCCATTAAATATCATTTTTCAAAATCTTACTCTGGTACACCCTAATGAGTTTACATGCTTGGTTTACATTGTACATACTCAAACATTTATTTATTATTCCACTTCACTTTTTTACATAGATGATCTATTATATGCGTATAGGTACATTAGATAATGGAATCCCATATATGATATACCATATGATCTTATCACCACCGATGGCCTATATAGGATGGATTGGAGAGGTTTTTTCTTGATCCTTGCTAGGTAGGGTCATAAATTATTTGTTTCAGAGTATCTCATTCCTTGGGTAAATGTTTTGTATAGTCCCCTTTTGTTGATTTTGATTAGATTTATGGAAAAAATTTCAATGTGTCTCAAGTGTTGACATCACGTCATGAATTATAGTTACGGTATAGGTGACCTATGTATCTATTCAACTGGACTATGACTACCTTCTTGTTAAATTAGTATATTGAGACATTGGTTGTCCTGAATAGTGGTTCAAATCTCATATAGGATTGAGTCTTTGACTATACTTATTATGAAATTTCACCATTATATATATATATATTATCATCTTACCATGGTACATCTTGATTAATTTTTTGGATTTCCATTATGATTATAGTTAGCAAGGATGTTAGTTCCATATCACGATGAAAATACGACGAGTGATTTGTCGATAGTTCAAGGATCACATGATGACCCTGGTCTTTTATTATATAATTAAACATAATTTATTACTTAAACATAATTTTATACAACATAGAATATAGAATGTTCTAGTTTATTTGGAGCTTAGGATCATGAAATACAACATCTTTATTGAAATTTTTTTGACATGACCACTACATTCCCTCGTAAATAGCATTGCATGGGATAACCTGAGGACATGCATATGAAAAGGGTGAGATATAAAGCTCAGTAAGGGAATAATCAGGGAATAACAAGTGGTATACACCAGATGTTAGAAAATAGGCATATCAATAAGGAAAAAGAGAAGCAAGAACATAAAATTGTGATAAATCATGATAATCATAAATGGAAATGTGGAAACAACACTTAGCAAGGAATTAGAATGATCCAAGGCTAATTGCACATGGAGCAAGGGTAAATCCTCATTGCACATGAAGCACGATTAAACCCTCGTTTCACTTGATTTAGCATGAATAAACACCCATTGCACATGATGTATCATGATACTATTCTTAACCAAATTCATTGGAGCGCTATAAGGGATCACCATTCTTAAAAATTTCATTTCATGCATAAGTGTGCCGCATGGATCATATAACAAGGATTCACAAAACACAGTCATTTATTCCATGATATAGAAATGTGGAATTCAAACATGAAAATTTATAATCAACAAGTAAATGTTCATAAAGGTGAATACCCTTGATAGAGATATGGGAATGGTATTCACTAATAACATTAAATTTTCAATAACATGAAATCATTTCAAGACATTGCAATCATGGATGAGGGGATCTCTATGGGTCCCCGCATGGAGCCCTAGCTGTGTGCTCACCCTTCGAGCAGTGGCGATGTCCACCCAGCTTTCCCACCTCCCTCAACTAGTGTTGTCACCTTTCACTAATCCTTCCTCGCTCATAGATTTTCCCCAAATCCTTCTAATCTCGAAAGTCACAGCCTTCCACATTGGTTCTCCTTCACTTCTGATCTCTCGTCAAGAGTTCTCAAGGGCTTCAGCGCTAAATGGGTTATCCCTTGTCGCCCTCTTTGGTAATTTTCGGATTTCCCTCGACCGCTTCGATAGGTTTTTCCACAGCACCTGGCCCCTGAAGAACCGAATCATGGTTGGGCTTCTAGATCCTCGTCACTTTCTTCTTCACTTCGAAAGCGCTGATGACCTGGATTCCACGTGGTCCAAAGGCACGTGATCTTGCTTCTTACTGTTTCTATGGAGTTACATGTTCCACTAGAAATGATACTCATCTCTCATAGTAATTTGGGTAATCTTCCCCTATCTACCTCTTCCTTTTTAAATTCCCACCATTCTGAAGATGATGGGTAACCTCTTCGAGAGGTTCTTAGACTTCATTGACTGTTCTCGCTCTCTTTCTCACCCGATTTCTCTCCGCATCTTTGTTGTAGTAGATATTTCAAAACCTTTAGTGTAAATTGTTTTTATTGAGGTCGGTGAAGAACTATTTTATCCACAATTAGTGGTGTTTGAAAAGTCATTTGATTTTTGCAGTTCATGCTTTCATCTTGGTCATATTCATTCCAGTGGCCATTCATCTCGTAGATCAGATAAGTCAAAAAGTTATGTTCCCCTTTGGCTGGTGGTGCGACCGTTTCTTCCTAGTACGCAGAAGAATCCAGTCATGATGGAGGGGGGTGCATGTTCCTCCCCTAACGCTGCTGGTGGGAATCAGGATGTTCCTTCTCCTGTTCCTGAATTTCCGAATGATGTGAATGCAGTCTTGGTCTCAGCATTGGTAAAGGGACTTCAACATGATCCTCCAGGGAGAAACACATTGGTTCATAATTTCTTCAATTGTTTCAGGAATGATTTTGGTGTTCTCTCAACTGTTGTGAATGGTTTGGTGGGTCTTGTTGAACCTAGTGCAGCTAAGGATGCTACTGCTATTTTTAACAGGGGAGTGGTCTTCCGAAGGCCAGCGGAGGAAGGTGAATGTCGTAAGGTCTCCTCTTATGTAAAGTCTATACGTACAGAAATTTATGACTCTGGAAGTGAGGGCCCCCAGGTTGAGCCCACTCTTTTGATCATTTCAAGACCGAGTATAGTGGTGTAATCTTTGAAATTGAGTAACCGTTTTGAGAGTCTAGAGAACAAAGGGCCTACTCGGGAGGAATACTAAGAGGAATCCTTTAATAAAGATAATTTTATTCTTTGGGAGGAGTCCGGGGATGACTTATCAAATCATTTTTCAGGGGTTAGTGCTCAAGAATTTCAAGGATGTTATTCCTATCGTCCGAGGAGGAGGAAGGATAACAAGGTTTCAATAAAGGACTAATAGACTACTCTTATCCGCCTTCTCCAATGAAGACCCGATATGGAAGGAAGTTGAAGGCCCAAGTGACAGATGGAACACCCATCTCTAAGGGTAATATAGTAGGTGCAGAGGTTGTGGTCTCCAGGGAAAATTCCGATAGGATTGTCCTACAAGATAAAGGCAACGTAGCTGCTCAACCAGTGGAGCCGCTTCTGCATTCCAGAGAAGTTATGGAGGGGGAATCCCTTGTGCTTAATGCTTCCAAAGAAGATGGTGACAAGATGATGTTAAGGTCCATTCGGGTGGTCACCAATAGAGAACAGAGGGATTGGATTTCCAAGAAGAATCTAATTTTAGTTAGAGGCTTCGACATGGGTAAAATCAACCAAGATAATTTCATGCAAGCATGGGATAGTTAGTCACACCACTTTGACGACCTTATTTAGGATGATCCAGAAAAACTGGTAACATCTCCCCACTGGAATCACTTTAAAGATAAACATGCCAATAGTGTTATGTTGTCCTTCAATAACTTCTTTTTCTCTTATGTTTTCTCACTTTTACCTTAAAATTGTTGTTTGGATCATAATAAAAATATGAAATTTGTTTGGAATACATTGAAAACAAATCAATTCTTTTATCAAACCATTTAAAATATTAAATAAAGTGATTTTTGAATCAATGTATCCCATACCACTTTGAGGCTTTTGAATTAAATTTCAATTTCAAAAAAAATCATGTCGATATGAATAAATCTTTAAAACCATTTATAAAACATGGACATTAATGTGAAATATTTATAAGAATAAACCATTAAGACATTTAAAAAGATATTTTAGATAAAAAGTTTTTAACAAAATGATAAACCACAGAATAGAAATAATTGAGGAATAAAATTTAATCAGAACATAATAATTTCATGAAAATAATGGTATCGATGATATAATATACCAAAGGACAGTATATAAACCATATAAGAGTGAATTGGTGCATATCAACAATGAAGTCACAACAGAAATGTAAATTGAGACGAAATCCATTATAAATATGGTATCCATAGGTTAAGGATAAATCAACAAAATAATTATGTGAGAACAATATTAATACACCCAACATAAGTGGATATTAAGTGTAAAATAATCAGAAGTTATTCACACATATTCATAGCACAAAATAATTAGGAAGTAGAGGTTTAACCAAAAATTTGAAATTAGGTTAAGAAGTTTTCTTACAGAAATTCGACAGCCTAACGACGTCACTTTAAAATTCATAAAATAAGTTGATGAGAGATAAACATATATCTCATCACATGGAAAGAATATTTACATCAATAAGGATATATATGAACATATCCCAAAAAATTAAGATGTAAATTAAAATACATAATAAAAAGAAGGCTTTTAAAAATAGGAGGGTGAAAAGTTCCCTTATAGATTTGGTAACTTACGAAACATGCACCCAATGAAAGAAATATCACAAAATGAATAGGTAAATACCCATAAGTTAATTCATATTACAAAAAGAAAAAAATCTTGGGCTGTATATCCACCACACAAAAGTAAATATAGGCTAATATAGCATGAATCTCATGGGAATAAAAAAGTGAGATGAAAAACCCTTACCATGTTGTAATCAATAGAGTCATATGAGGAAAGTTAATAACCACCAAATGAATCATATAATACCATGAATATAAATATAATCTTGATAATATATATCAAATGGATGTACACAATAAATCACATGGAATATATATGTGGTGAAAAATGGAAATCTTACGGAATTAAAAGTGAGATAAGAAATCCCGTACCTTGTGTCTGACTTGACTCATAAGTTGCTTGTTCTTCTTGAATAATTAAATTATGTTAATTTGAAATTGATTCATAAAGTTTTTATTGTTTATTATTACTTTTATATCACTTATTACCTTTCAATAATAATTATTTAATTATTTGATTTCATATAGGACATTTTGTCAATGTTAGGAATTTGAGTTAAAAATGAAGTTGTTATAATTAAACTTTGACCATGTGGTCCAAAATACATTATATCAAGGGTGATATTAATGATTTATATATAATATATATCATATATATCCAGTTTATATATATATATATATATATATATATATATATAATATTACATAACATTTGGATATAAGAAATGAAATGCACCGTTCATGGAGACAGTAAGCCGTACGCACGCATGAACACTACTTCAATTTCTATTTAATATTTAATGGAATGAAAAGTTAATTATAGATAGTTATATTATAATTATAGATTAATATCATATGATATATATGTTACATAATTTCATTAACTCAATCTTTATATGTTCCATGTTTGTCAAGAACAAATTATATCACCTTGAGGGGGTGGTAGTCTTCACTTCCTCAAATTAAATTATTGTGTTTACACATATTAGAAGGCATAAAGGTATGTTCGAAAATCAAAATTATAGAAGAATATAGAAAAAACATAATATATATCATATATAAATACATTTTCATCATAATGGACACCATGAGAGGTGGTAAGAGATAATTGAACAATCATCGCTTCGTGAGGCGTTAGTTTGACATCCACAGAAACAATATGTTTTCACCCATTAGATGGTGGTGTGTGTAAGTGTTGTTCAAATAATTCTCATATCAACATCCTAGTATATTTAGGATACTTGTGTTGTTATAAAATAAAATAATAGAAATATTTTAGGGTTTTAATAAGTAAAATAAAACAAACGAACTTAAGAGAATATGTTACCTTTAAATTGAGTAACTCCCTTTGTGTTGAACCAAAGGGGATTCTTGAAGTGTTTTATGCCTAAGTTATGGCTTCTAGAATTAATATAGGGATCTTGGGAGCTTATTGGAGAATAGGTTACATGATAAAAAGGCTTGAGGTGTGTGAGGAATGATATAGAAGTGAGGGCATTTTATAAGAGAGAGGAGGGACTCTTTAGGAATGTTTGAAACAATTATTGTTTTATAACCTCGTCTTCGGTTTCAAAAAGTTAAAAATTCGTTAATATCAATGTTAAGATGACTCATGTACTAAATAAAATATTCCAATCATAAATGGACTATTTTTGGATATTATTTTAATATTTATAATCTTGTTTATTAAAATAATTTATTAATGAGGTATATATTATATCATTATTGTGTCATAAATAATTTATTTTATTTGATGTCCACAAATTATAAAAAAAATACCATGATGGAATAAAACTTTTATATTTCCATATAATATTTATAGTCGAATAGATATCTTATGTAACATAATGTAAAAATTTATTTACTAAAAAATATTTGTTGATGACATTTTTCCCTTCACATAAAATTAATTAATATAAAGTGTCATTATTATTCCCATGTGGCTAAATGGGGTCCCAAATTCAACCTGTTGATTCCCATGGTCAGATATGTATTGTCCAATAGGAATAGGACACTATTTAGGGTAATTTAATAATATTATAATATTATATTTTACACTTATTTATTACATTTACCTTTTAATCATTGTAAATAAAATTTGTACTGAATTAAATATTTATAATATCTAAAAATAAAAGTTAAAAATTTACACAATTTGGAACTACTGATTCCAAATATGGAATCCATTTTTAAAAATTCAAAACACAAAAGTGGTGGAAATTAATTTAAAATCAATTCCCGATGTTAAAACAAATAGCGTGTTTTTAAGAAATGGTAACTATTAAAATATTGACATTTGTTTATGTCCAATTTCAAAATAAAATTACATACAATGACCAACATTAGTTTATATGGTAAAAATATATTCTAATTAGAATTTAAAATAAATTAAAAATATAATATAACCATATAAATAAATTATAATAAAAGGAACTTTTTAATTAAAATACAGTATTTTGAACTATTAAATACAAAATGAAATTCATTAGAAATACACAATTTAATCCAAAGAAAATGTTGGTGTCCTGATTCTAAATAAGAATTTTATTTTGTAAAATTTAAAATATAAATGTGACTAATATTAGATATAAAGAGGGTTCTCCATTAAAATATGGTAAATCAACCTTTTTGTGAATATTAGAGTATTTATGCTTAAAATCGAACTCTTTGTTTTTTTAAGCCTCTAACTGTTATTGGATAAATGTAAAAGAATTTTAAAAACATGTATAATAATATTTTAGTTTTTTATATTCATTATCACCAATAAAATGGCTAGGCGTTAACAACCATTTAAAAAAATAATATTATATTATTAGTGTACAACGTATGATTTCAAAGAAACCCATTGTTTAATATCGGGTACGCCATGAAACATAGCGTCCCCTTTAAAGTAGAATTAATATTTTATTCAAAAATAATAATAAATTTGAAAATATCATATTATTTATTTTCTTGAGATGTTAAATTCTTCTCCCCCTTTTGGAAATTGTGTCCTCACAATTTTGAAATTGTTCATGGAAACTTCATTGAAAGTCCCACATCTGAAAAAGAGTATGTAAAACAATCACTTTAAAAGCCTGAAATAGAATTAAAAAGGTGACCAGAGATATCCCATAATGGGATTCCTTGTAAGAAAAAAAGGATATGGAGGAGAGAACAAATGGTCATGTTCTGATAGTGAGTGATAGAAACATGATTAGGAGAAATTTAACAAATAGAAAATCACATACTTATAATTTTTTAAACGGTGATTCATTTCCCAGTAGGAAACGTAAACCAACAACATTTTTTTAAATTCCTTTTAATTGTTTTTAGGAATTAATTTCTACATATTATTATATCTTAAGGAAATATACTTTCCTTCAAGTAGAGTTTCATCCTTCAATATGTTTCTACTAAAAACTAATCATTTCCCCAATCCATGAGCATTCAAAAAGACTTGGTCACATCAAAAGAACAAGAATCATACTCTAGAGAATCACAAAATCCAAAAAAGAATAACTATATATTTTCCTTATCTTTAGACATTAACTAAAACCAAAATGGTTAGTACGAGATCATATAATCCCCAAAAAGGATAATTCTTTATAAAAATAAATACTACTATTAATCTCAAAACTTCTTCAAAAAGTACCCAAAGTTCCAGAAAGACGATTAAATACACAATAGTTCTAAAAATTCTTCAAAATACTCCAAACTAATATTGATTCCCAAAACACCAAAAGATTTAATCACATAGTCTTCCACAATAAATCTTAACATTTATCTCCATATATCATCGACTACTCTTACAGTCAAATACCAAAGTGTAATTGACCAAATCAAATATTCTCTATGGTAGGTTAATCATTTTCCAAAAATAACCCAAATCACCATAATTTCAAAATAAATACATAAATAGTTATAAAAAAAATTTATATCGTTCCTCTACAATTGAAATCCTATAGTATTATATTTTCCTTAGGCATATAATATTCACAAATAGAAAACATCTTCAAAAATAACCATTATCATTTAATCACCAAATCATTTTACAATACTAAGGATATCCATTTGATAAATCATAAATTACCAAAATAAATTTATTCTTTATCCATAAAATCAATCAACTAAAATGAATTAGTCATATTAACAAGGGACTTCACATAGGCCAGTGGTAAGCGATAAAACCCAATCCCACTTTGGTTGTGGGTTCTATTCCCACATCGTTGCCCGACGTGAAGGGTTGTCACAAAGTCTGCATGTTTTCCATTTTAAAAAATCAAAAAAATAAACCTAACATTTTTTATCTTTAAATGTTTTGTTATACCTTCCAGTTTCATCCCAACAAATTAAGAATGTTCTGCTCGTATCCAGAAAAGGATGTATTTTTTTGATAATCTACTTACTCAATAACCACAAAAACAAAGGGATGTTTTTATTATACTTAGTCACGTATCTAAGGAGTTACTAGAGTTTTCTAATCCTAAACCAAAAATAAATAAACCTATACTCTGATACCAACTATGAAGACCCTGATCTTTTATTACACAATTAAACATAATCTATTTCATAAACATCACTTGATACAACATGGAAGATCAAGAGGTCTAGTGTCTTTAGGGATTAGGTTCATGAAATACAACATCTATATTGATAACTTCTTTTAAATGACCACTACATTACCCCGTATGTAGAATTTCATGGGATAACCGGAGGAAATGTATAAGAAGAGGGTGAGATATAAAGCACAGTAAGGGAATAATCATCGAATAAATGAGGAATACAATACATGTTAGAAAATAGACCTATAAATATATAACACTAGAAACATAAAAATAAAGGCTTTATAAATCATGCTAATCATAACATGGAAATGTGGAAAACAACACTTAACATAGAATCAGCATTAGTGAAGTCTCATTGCACATGGAGCATAGCTAAATCCTCATTGCACATGAAGCATGAGTAAAACCTAGTTTCACTTTAATTATCATGATTAAACACCCATTTCACAAGATATATCATGATACTATTCTAAACCCAATGAATTTGAGCACTATAAGGGAGCACCCTTCTTAAAAATTTCATTTCATGCATAAGTGTGCCACATGGATCATATAACATGGATTCATTAAACATAATCATTTATTCCACATTAAAGGAATGTGGAATTCAAACACGAAACATTATAATCAATAAGTAAATGTGCATAAAGGTGAATACACTTTATAGAGAAATTGTAATGGAATTCAATAATAACATTTCATTTTCATTCAGAATTAATTATTTCAAGACATTAAAAAAATCAATGCTTTTATCAAACCATTTTCAAAACCATTTAAAATGTTAAATAAAGAGATTTTACAATCAAATTATCCCATACCAATTTAAGGCTTTTGAAAAAAATTCAATTTCAAAAAAAATTAATGTCTATATGAATAAATACTTAAAACCATTTATAATACATGGACATTAATGTGAAATATTTAGAAGAATAAACCGTTAAAACATTTAAAACAATATTTTAGTTAAAGAGTTTTTAACAAAATGAGAGACCCTGGAATACAAATAATTGAGGAACAAAATTTAATAATAACATAATAATATCATGAGAATAATTGTATACATGATATAATATGCCAAAGGATAGTATATACACTATATAAGAGTTAATTTGTGCATATCAACAATGAAGTCTCAATGGAAATGTAAATTGAGATGAAATCCCTAATAAATGCGGTATCCTTAGGTTAAGGATAAATCAGTTACATAATTATGTGTGAAAAATATAAATACACCGAATATATGCGGATATTAATTGGAAAAAAATAATAGGTTATCCACAAATTTTCATAGCAGGACATAATCAAGAAGTAGATGTTTAACCCAAAAATTGAAATTGGTTTTACAAGTTTTCTTATAGAAATTCAACAGCCTAACAGTGTCACTTTTAAATTCATAATGTAATATTATGAGAGAGAAAAATATATGTCATCACTTGGTAATTAAATTTACATCAATAAGGATATAGAATAAAATATCCCAACATAATAATATGTAAATTAAAAGACATAACAAAAAAGAAGACTTTTAAAAAGAGGAGGGTGAACAATTCACTTACTGAATTGGTAACTTACGAATCATGCACCCCAGGAAAGAAAGGTCACACAATGAATATGTAAATACCCCTAAATTAATGTATATTACACAAATAATACAATAATGGGAAGTAAATCCACCACACAGAAGGAAATAGTGGCTAATACGACATGAATCTCTCGGGAATAAAAAGTTAGATAAAAACAATTACCACATTGTAATCAATCGAGTATTATGCAGAAAGTTAATAACCACCATATGAATAACAAAAAAACCATAAACTTAAATATAATCATGACAATATATATCAAATGGATGTACACAATACACAACATAAAATATAAAAGTGTAGAAAAATATAATTCTCATGGGATTAAATGCGTGATAAGAAATCCCTAACCTTGTATCCGACTTGACTTGTATGTTCCTTGTTTTTCAAGAATAATAAACATGTGTCAATTTATACATTATTCATAACCTTTTTTATTTTTATTATTACTTTTATATCACTTATTACCTTTCAATACCAGTTAGTTAATTATTTGAGTTCATATCGTACATTTTGTCAATGTTCGAAATTAGAATTAAAAATGAACTTGATATAATTACATGTTGTCCATGTGGTCAAACTTCCATTATATCAAGAATGATATTAATTATATAGATATCATATATATAATATGTATACCATGTATATATATATATAATATTACATAACATTTGGAGATAAGAAATGAAATTCACCGTTCATGGAGACGGTAAGCCGTACGTAATCTTGAACATTACTTTCATTTATGTTTAATATTTAATGGAATGAAAACATAATGATATAAAGGTATATTATAATTACAGTATAATATAATATTATATATATGTTACATAATTTCATTAACTCCATCTTTATGTGTTCCATGTATGTCCGAAACTAATCATACCACCTTGAAGGGGCGGTAGTCCACACTTCCCCAAATAAAATTTTAATGTTTACACATATTAGATGACATAAAGGTATATTTTTAAATAAAAATTACATAAGAATATAGAAAAAAACATAATATATATCATATATAAATACATTTTCATCGTAATGGCCTCCATGAGAGGTGGTAGGAGTTAATTGAACAATCATCGCTTCGTGAGGTGTTAGTTTGACATCAACAACAATGATATGTTCTTCACCCATTAGATGAATGTTGGTGGAATTTTAGTTTTAATACTTCTCCTAAAAACATACTAGTATAATGAGGATAATTGTGTTGTTATAAAATAAAATAATATAAAGAGTTTAGGGGGTTGGAGATGTAGAATAAAACAAAAGACCTTAAGAGAAGACGTTACTATTAAATCGTGTAACTCCCTATGGTTTGATCCAAAAGGGTTTCCTGAATTGTTTTCAGCCTAAGGTAAGGCTTATAAAATGAATAAAAGGATCTTGGGAGCTTATTTGAGTAGAGGTTGTATGAGCCAATGTATTTTGATGTGTGAAGAATGAGTTAGAATTGAGGTCTTCTTATAAGAGAGAGGAGGGTCTCTTTAGGAAAGTTTGAAACAATTATTTTATTATAACCTCATATTTGGTTTCAAAAGGTCAACTATTGGTTAATATCCAATTTAAGATGACTGATGGTCTAAATAAAATATTCCAATAATAATTGGACTGGTTTTGGATATTGTTTTAATATTTATAATCTTTTTTATTCAAATCTTTATTAATGAGGTAAATATTGTATCATTATTGTGTCATAAATAATTTAATTTATTTGATTTCCAAAAATTACAAAAAAAATACCATGATTGTGGAAATATTTTCAGATTTCCAAAGAATACTTATAGTCGAATAGATATATAATGACCCGCCAATTCTCATTTTCTTTAGAGTACAACTAGTCATTACTATGCCTTAAGTGACATCCCTAAGGCGCCAATGGCTGGAAATAAATGCCAAAGGGTTTCAAAACAAGTGGGAGACGATTTACCTATTTAGAACATACCACAGAACGAACAAACATAACCAAACTAATCAACTAAATAATTCATGATAAAAACTAAGAAAACTCAACCATTTATTTCATCAAAAACCACCCAACATTACCACAATGGAAACCAACCATAAATCAGAGTAAAAAGCGAATGACAAACTCAAAGAATACAAGAAAACAACCCAACATCGTGCTCCACAATATCCATGCTCCAACATCACGAACCAGCCCATGAATCCCGAAGCAGTATCCAATACATTACCTTTTCCATCATCCTGGTACATGACAACTACAAAAGCACCAACGTGCCAAAGTAGGGGGTGAGTAATGAGACTCAAAAGCTTTTCCCCAATGACTTCCCAACCCATAAATCAATTATAAAAAATGTTAGAAAATTTATGTAAAACAATATATATAAAACAATCTAAATTAGTTCACAATATAACAAGTTCCATGTCAAAAACATTTTCCAACAAAATCCATCTTTCTCAAGAAAAGCAGCCATGCCACGTTTCCAATCAAAATCACATTTACATTTGGAACATTTATTCCATTCCACTAATCAACAGAACCAACCATGCATGCATCCTAGACTTCCCTATACTCCAAAGTGGTGAGTTATCCATCCACTAAACTTTCACTTAGTGGACTACATTAATGGGGGTACTTCACGATGTTATATGTCCCTTTTGATGGGGATACTTATCGCCCTTATCCATCCCATCCATTTTTATGGCAGTACTCATCACCCTCATCCCAATGCATATGAACACACACCACAACCCTTGAAAATATATTCCAAAATCCATGTGTGTTCAAAAACTATCAATAAAGCATCATCCTTTTATTAAATACCATTTCATTCAAGCCGAAACACCATAGCCAATTTAAAACCACCATTTTAAATTTACTTTAACAAAATATTTCCAAAAACACACAATTTCCATCACCCATTAAGAAAATGGAGTTTCAACCATTATTCAATAACAGATAATCAAACCATATCAATCAAGGAAAACAAATTGGAACTGAGCCTTCAAGTTCTAAGAAAGAGGAATCGAGAGTGAAGCCACCTACCTCAACAAACTAGGTGAAACCAACCATGAACTAGGTCAAAACAACCCGAAAACACCTTAGATTCCTTCCCCTATCACCAACAAGACCAAAACTCAACATAAAAGTCATCCACTACATTTGATCTACCCATATTGGGCGTAGATCAAAGGATCCATCAAAAGGGAATAAGGACATCTAAGAAAAATAAAAGAGATGAGACATACCATGATAAACCAGCTTCTAAATGCCAAGGGAAACCTCTAGATCACATCCAAAATGCCTGGTAAATGTTCTCCCACCTTCAACAGAGATAAATCCCGAGTTAGGGCCGTCTAAGAGAAAAAATGAGTGGGTTTAAGGATAAAAAATATTAGATTCCTAAAAATAGGATCTAAGGTGACTTCGTGCATGGTTAGTCCACACGGTTAGGTAAACCGTGTGCTAACTGTGCTGTAGTAACTGCTTGGAAGGGGCCCTCCATATAGCCTCCTCGCACAGTTTTTACAAACACTGCACACACCGGGTGGTCTCCTCTGTTCAAATAACCACCACTTGTACGGATTCCGCACGGTTTGGGAAAATCATGTGTAGCCCGTGCGTCCCCACATTTTCCCGTTTTTTGCTTTAAAATTCTCCAAACTTTCCCCAACCATTTCTCATATGCTTCATGCACTTAAAAAGAATAAAACAAGGGATATATACCAGAAACCGGGGGTACTACATTCTCCCCACCATTGGCCTTTCTATCCCTAGACAGTAGAAAACCATCGCTTGCCTGAAATAGTTCTAGCCACTGTTCTTTAATTTTTTTTCCCTTGTTCCCATGTCTCTTCCTAAATCTTACCATGTTTCCACAAAACACACACTAGACTGATGCATTTTCCACACAAGACTTTATCCTTCCTATCCACCATCTGTACCGGGATATGTACCAACGAAGCATCTCTCTCTAGGTCAACATGATCCCATCTGATCACATGGTCAGGATCAGGTTGAATCATTTTCAACTGAGATACATGGAACACATTATGCACTACACTGAACCGTGGTGGTAATTCTAACTGATACGCCACCTCATCAACTCGTTCCAGTATCTCAAAGGGGCCTATATATCGAGGAGATAAATTTCTCTGATTCCAAAAATGATGTTGTCCAAGCCTTGGTGATATTCCCAAAAAGACATGATCACTAACTGCAACCGACAATGGTCTTCAGCGATGATTCACATAAGATTTATGATGACTCTGAGCCATCTCCATCATCTCTCTAATCAACTGGATCTTCTCTGTTGTTTCATGGACAAGGCTCGACCCAACTAGTGATGTCTCACCTTTTTTCACCCAAAAAAGTGGAGAACGACAAGGATGCCCATACAATGCCTCAAACAGAGCCATGCGTATCGATGCATGATAGCTGTTATTGTATGAGAACTCCACTAAGGGTATATGATCCTCCCATGAGCCCCCAAAATCCATTACACAATCCCGCAACATGAATTCTATAGATTGTATCATCAGCTCGGATTTCCCATCCATTTGAGAATGATACAACGTGCTAATATTCAACCAAGTTCCCAGGGCTTTCTATAAGGATTCACAGAAACGAGATGTGAACCTCTGATCTCTATCTGACACAATTGAAACAGGTATGTCATGTCACTTTACCACTTATCAGATATATATTTTTGAAGGATCTTACACTATATGAGTTTCACGAATAGGGATAAAATGGTCCGACTTCTTTAGACAATCCACTACCACCCAAATGGTATCGTGTTTCCGGACTATTATTGGAAGACCTGTAACAAAATCCATTACTATCTGATCCCATTTACACATAGGGATAGATAACGATTGTAACATACCTGGTGGCTATTGATGTTTATCTATAACTTACTGACAAGTTAAACACCTTGAAAAAAATTTAGCTACCTTCCGTTTCATTCCACTCCACCAAAACTGCGCCTTCAATGCCTTATAAATCCTCTATATACCTTGGTGTGAAACCCATCTTGAATTGTTGTAATCATGAAGGATTTGTTCCGGATCAGTTAAAGGTACAACCAACCAATATCAATACCACAAAACTGAACTCCCTTCCCACTTCCATCCCTCAATGGTCTCCCCACCATTGAGTTTTGAACTCATTGAAACACAATCTACCTCAGATACTTGTGTATCCTTTACTATCTCCACCAAATTAGGAACAAGAACATTTGGAGAGAAAACCGCAACATCAGCTCGGACTTCACATTCCATATGCATGTCGGCTAGGACCGACATTAACTTCCACTCATCAGAAGCTTCTTTCGCCAACTGAGAATATGAATTTATGCTTAATGAATCGGCCATTTAATTGCCCATACCCGGTGTATATATCAAGTCAATGTCGAATGTTTGAAGATACTCCATCCATATCCTCTATCGTAGATTCAAATATCGCTGTGAGAAAATGTGTTTCAAGCTTTGTGATCCGTAAACACAGTAAATTTCTCACCAATGAGATAGTGACGCCAATTCTTCAAGACATGGATAATTGCACCTAACTCCAAATCATGTGTTGGGTAGCACTTTTCATGCACTCTCAATTATATTGAGCCATACACAAAACATGGTCTCCTTGCATGAGAACACATCCCAACCCAGATCCTTAAGTATCATAATACACCACGTACCCCTGCCCTGATTCTGGAAAAATCAAGATGGGTGCTGATGTAAGGAAAACTTTCAACTCTTGAAATGATCTCTTAAATTCCTCAGTCCCTTGAAATACAGTGTTCTTCTTTTTCATTTCTATCATAGGCAAAGCTAGTCATGAGAAGTTACACATGAAGCATCAGTAATAACCAGATAGACCAAGAAAACATCGTGTTTCAAAGACATTCTTCGACGGTTGCCAAGAAAGAATAGCTTCTATCTTTTCTCGATCCACTGAAACACCTTTCTGAGATACAACATGGCCCAGAATGCATTCCTCAATGTATCCAAAAATCACACTTTGATAATTTGGCATACAATTGATGGTCTCTCAAGATTTCCAACACTATCGCCAATTTTTTTCCATGCTCATCCCTTGTTCTTGAATAGACCAATATGTTGTCGACAAACACCACAATAAAAGAATCCAGATATCGTTGAAAGATCTAATTCATCAATTCAATAAAGACTACTGGTGAATTTTTAAGACCAAAAGGTATGACTACATATTCATAGTGGCCATATCTTCTTCTGAATGTTGTCTTCAGGATATCATCCTTCCGAACTCGCAATTGGTGATATCTTGACCGAAAGTCAATCTTGCAGAACCACTGAGCTCCCCTCACTTGATTAAACAGGTTATCAATGCGTGTAAGTGGATATCTAATCTCTATCGTAACTTGTTTAAGTTTACAATAATCCACACATAGCATCAAAGTTCTATCTGCTTTCTTTACAAATAGAACTGGTGCTGCCCACGAAGACACGCTTGTCCAAATGAATCCCTTTCATTGTAGCTCCTCTAATTGCACATTAAATTCCCGTAACTCTATTGGTTCCATCCTATAAGACTGAAGGGAAATAGGAATGGTCCCCAGAAAGAGATCAATCGTAAACTCCACTTCCCTCAGAGGTGTTAACCCTTCTATGTTCTTAGGAATGAAATATATAAATTGATCCACCAGAGTTGGAAACCTAGTTTCCACAATCTATTCCAATGATTCCAAAGTCAACGCTTCCAATTGGTGAGAGATAATTCCCACCATGGGTTTCAACAATTTCTTTCAACCTTTCTTTAATCTCCTTTCTTCTCTAAAGAGATGGTCGATGTCGTCTTCAGTCGTGAAACTAATCGTTGTACAATAATAGTCGATGTGAGACTTATACCTTGACATCCAATCCATACCCAGGATTACATCATATAAATACATATCCATCATGGAGAAGTCCCATTTTAGCTCAGATCCATCAATAGTTATATAACATGCTCGACACACGAAGGCTTGACATTCCATTTCACCAAGAAATGTTTGCAGTTACAAGAGAAAAGGCATCATTTCTAGTTTTAAACATAGCAAGTCATCATAAAAAGAACCAATGAAGGAATGTGATGAACCCGTATCAAACAACACTAGGAAAATGGTATAATTCAAAATAATCAATCCTATTACATTTGATGGTCCAGCCTGATCATCAACAAATCATCTGCTTAGCTCCATAAAATTGCTTCGTCGCTACACTATTCCCCTTATTGCCTTGCTGAGATTTCCCTGGTTGAGGATTCATGGTGTTTTGAGAATCACCATGGCTAGCTCTTATATACTGATGAGACTGACTCTACTATCGAAGTATTGTCGAAGCATACGATGCTTGCGATGCCTGGGAAGTGTCACGTGCACCCGACCTCAAAGTATTTCTACAATAGCACTGTAGAAGCCCCATCTACTTGCAATTGTGACATTGTCTAGGTTTCTCCATACACACTCTCTTTATGTGGTCAAATGAACCACATTGAAAGCAACCTTCTCTGCTTTGGGTTCATGGAGGAAGGTTCACTAATCCAACTGTCTGGTTCGGATTCACACTCCCACCTTGGAAGTAGGTGTCCCTCTTCCGCTTGTTCCCAGCATTAGAGTTCCCACCTGTTCCCATGGGTATACTCAGACTTCCTCCTCACATAACTCTTGAGATGTCTCTTCCTGCTACTGTTTCTCTTTTTACCATCTTCGTATAACCTGTAATAAAAACCACATCTATCTTCGAGCGAATTTCTTGTCGCAACACTGATTCAAAGATGCGTTCCTTCAGGGAAGCACTTACAACAACGTCCAGTGCAAAGCAGACTAAATTCTTGAATTTAGATGAATGTTCCATGACAGAGATATTCTCATACATAAGGTTGAAAAAGGCTTTTATCCTCTAGATCTTGAACGTGTGAGGATAGATTTTTTTATTGAAGAATTCCTCAAATTCCTCCAAGCCTAGGCCTTGATCCACCGTAGCCTGCACCACTAGCTCCCACCACTTTCGTGCATGATTCTCCAGAATATGTGTCGCCAACATTACTATCAGTTTTGCTGGTGTGCTGATGAAATTGAAGATACGATTCATCCTACTCAGCCACACCTCCGCACTTTCTGGTTTAGGATCACCCTGAAATATGGGTGGATTCTTCTTCTGGGACTATAAAAAAGGTCTACATGCCTTGACTAATCCCTCTGATTCCCCGTGTCCACAACATAGAATGATTGAACTATACTTTGGACTAGCTCCTGGTTCACCTATGGCCTAGGTGCGACCACATTCTCCATAACATCTTCCGTTTGGTTTCTACGATGCCTATTGGGTGCTATTTTATATACAAACAATGCATGCCGTTAGTCTCACTTCCTGGCAACTGAATGCTTAGCATTTAAAATTCTATCACATTATCTATCACAACATTGTTCCCAAAACAACCTTTTTCCAATGATTAACCATTTTTGAAAACATTCAACATTCTTTTTGAAAATAAATCCATTTTCAAAATACACAAAATACCCTGTTTTCAAAGTCTTTCTGTTGAAAATAGTTTCTGCATTTTTTAAAAATTGGCACCTTGCACAACGTCCTTACTCATTCCTCACAATGAGATATGCAATCCTAGTGGGATTTCATTCCTCTAAAACTCATGTCATGCGCATCTCATTGGATAAACCGATGATGATGAGATTTCCAACATTCTAGAAGTGTATCCAAAACACTTCGGTACCCAACCCCCTGGTAACTTGAAGTTCAACATATACGGGTTAGCTACATCCTTTTATGTCGAACATATCATGTTCTAACAATCCAACTCTTGTCTAAGATTCCAACCCAAGGAATAGAAGAAAAGGAATTTCAACTCCATGACTGAAAACATCGATGACCACTTGTTAGGATAGGACCGAGCAAGCTATTACCATTTGTAATGACCCGCCAATTATCATTGGATTGAGACTACAACGAGTCATTACTAGGACTTAAGAGACATCCCCAAGGTGGAAAAGGCTGGAAATAAATGCCGAAGGGTTTTAAAACAAGTGGGGGAAGATTTACCCTTTTATTACATACCACAGAACCAACAACAATAACCAAACTTATCAACTAAATTATGCATGATAAAAAGTAAGACAAATCAACCATTTATTTTATCATAAACCAACCAAGAGTACCACAACAGAATCCAAGCATAAATCATAGTAAACAAGGAAAGAAAAGCTCAAAGACTATAGGACAACAACCCATATCCATGATCCAAAATCTCCAAGATCCAACATCACGAACCCTACCAATCATCACGAAGCAGTTTGCAAATATTTACCTTTTCCAACATCCCGGTACATGACATCTACAAAGGCACCAATGTGCCAATGTAGGGGGTGAGTAATGAAACTCAGTAGGGTTTCCCCGATGACTTCACAACCCATTCCTCTATGATAAAACATGTTATCACATTTATATAAAACAATTTATATAAAACAATTCCAAAACAGTTCACAATATAATATGTTCCATGTCAAAACCATTTTCCAACAAAAACCATCTTTCTCAAGAAAAGCATCCAATCCATGTTTCCTATCAAAATAACATTTCCATTTGGCACATTTATTCCATTCCACTAACCCAAACAACCAACCATGAATGAATCCCAGACCTCCCTATACTTGTGAGTGGTGATTTATCCTTCCCCTAAGCCATCAATTAGTGGACTACCTTGACTGTGGTACATCACGACCTTATCTTTCCCTTTTGATGTGGGTACTTCTCGCCCTTATCCATCCCAACCTTTTTGATGGGGGTACATATCACCCTTATCCATCACAATGAATATGTACAAACACCACAACCCATGAAAATATATGTCCAAAACCATATGTTTTCAAAACCATTCAATAAAGTATCATCCTTTTATTGAAAACCATTTCATTCAAGCAACAAAACCATATCCAATTTAAAATCACCATTTTAAACTTACATCAACATCCACATTCGGAAAACACGCAATTTCCATCACCCCATTACTAAAAAGGGGTTTCAACCATTAATTCATAACAGATAAAAAAACCATTTAAATCATGGAAAAAATTGAAACTATTCCTTAAAGTTCTAAGAATGATGAATCGAGAGTGAAGCCACCTACCTCAACAAACTAGGTGAAACCAACCAAGAACCGGGATGAAACACCACGAAACCTCCATAGATTCCTTCTCCTATCACCAAAAGACCAAAACCAGACATAAAAGTCATCCACTACCTTATATCTACACACTTTGGGCTTAGATCTATGGGTCCCTCCAGAGGGAAAAAGGAGATCTAAGAAAACTAAAGGAGACGAGACTTACCGCGATCAACCAGCTTCTAAACGCCAATGCAAACCTCTGTATCGCTTCCAAAACGCATGGTAAGTGTTCTCCCACCTTCACCAGATAGAAATACCATCTTACGGACATCTATGAGAAAAAATAGTGGTTTTAAGGATAAAAAGGATTATATTCATAAAAATAAGATCTATGTGGACTTCGCGCACGGTTAGTCCACACGGTTAGGAAAACCATGCACTAACCATGCGATAGTCAATGCTTGGAAGGGGCGCTCTGTTGGCCTCCTCTCATGGATTGACCAAACCATGAGCACATCGTGCAGTCTCCTCTGTCGAAATGACCACCACCTGCATGGCTTCATCTTGGTTTGGGAAAACCGCCTACAGCCTGAACGCCGCCACATTTTTCCCTTATTCGCTTTAAAAGTCTCCAAACATTACCCAACAATTTCTTGTATGCTTCATGCACATAAAAAGCATAAAACAAAGGTTACTTTCTAGAAATAGGGGGTACTACATGATATATTATATAACTACTAGTAAAAATTTATTTACAATAATGTATTTGTTTATGGAATTTTTCTCTTTATTTTAAATTAATTAATATAAAGTGTCATTATTCTTCCCTTGTGGATCTATGGGGTTCCAAATTCATGACAAAGATTCCCATGGTCGGATATGTTTTATCCAATAGGATTAGGACACATGTTAGGTTAATTTAATATTATTATAATAATATATTTTACACTTATTTATTACATTTAAATTTTAATCATGGCAAATAAAATATTTACTGAAGTAAATATTTAAAACGACTAAAAATATAAAGTTGCCTATTTCCACAATTTGTACCTACTAATTCCAAATATGGAATTAATGTTTCCTAATTCAAAACACAAAAGTGGTAGTAATTAATTTAAAATTAATTCTTGCTGTTAAAACAAGTAGCGTGTTTTTAAGTAATAATAACTATCAAAAGATTGACACATGTTTATGTCTAATTTAAAAATGAAATTACATCTAATGACCACAATTAGTTTAAATGGTAAAAATATATTCTAATTACATTTTAAAACCAATCAATAAGATAAAATAACAATATATATTAATTAGATTAAAAGGAACTTTTGAATTAAAATACAGTATTTTTCACTATTCATTAAAAATGATCTTTTTTAGAAAAATACCAACATTTCATCCAAAGTAAATATTGGTTTCCCGATTCTAAAGAAAAATTTTATTTTGTCAAATAGAACATATAAAAGTGACAAAAACTAGATTAAATTAGGGTTCTCCATTAAAAGGTGGTAAATCGACCTTTTTGTAAATATTAGATTATTTATGTTGAAAATCAAATTATTTACTTTTATTAAGCCTCTAAAATTTATCAGATAAATGTAAAAAGTTTTCCAAACATGTATAATAATATTGTAGTTATTTCTATTCATTCTCCCCAATACAATGTCTATGCGTTAACTTCCATTTAAAAAAATAATATTATATTATTAGTGTGCAACATAAGAATTCAAAGAAACCCATTCTTGAGTATCAGGTACTCCATCGAACATAGAATCCCCTTTAAATTAGAGTTAATATTTTATTCAAAAATATTAATAAATATTAAAATGTAATATTATTTATTTTATTGGGATGTTACATTCTTCCCAACTTTTGGAAATTACAACCACGCAATTTTAAAATTGGGCGTGGAAAAATCATTGAAATTCCCACATCAGAAAAAGAGTCAGTTCAAAAATCAATTTCAATGCATGAAATAGAAGTAAAATTGTCACCAGAGATAACCCATACTCAGATTCCATGTATGAAAACGTGGATATGAAAGAGAAAACAAACGGTCAAGTTTTGAGGGAGAGTGATAGAAACTTGATTAGGAGAGTGTTAACCACCAAAAAATCACAACCTTGTGATGTGTTAAATAGACTTTGATTGCCCAGTAGGAAACGTAAACCAAAAACATTTTTGTTTTACGTTCCTCTTCATAATTTTGAATAATTCATTTACAACATAGAATAAGAATATAAATAAATATAATTAACTTCAAGTACAGTTTCATCCTTTAATAAATTTCTACCAAAAACTAATCTTTTCACCAAACAATTATCATTCAAAAAGACTTGGTCACATCAAAATCCCAAGAATCATATTCTTGAGAATAACATAATACACAAAAGAATAACTATATATTTCCCTTATATTTAGACATCAACTAAAACCAAAATGGTTAGTATGATATCATATAATCCTAACAAAGGATAATCCTTTATAAATACAAATACTACTATTAGTCTCCAAAATTCAACAAAAAGTACTCAAAGTTCAAAAAAGACCATTCAATACACAATCGTCCTTAAAATTATTCAAAATAATTCAAACTATGATTGAACCCAAAAACTCAGAAGGATTTAATCACATAGTCTTCCACAATAAATCGTAACATTTATCTCCAAATATCATCGACTACACTTATAGTCACAATCCAAAGTGTAATTAACCTAATCACATTTTCTCTATGGTAGGATAATCATTTTTCAGAAATATACCTAATCACCATATGTCCACAATAAATACCTAGATTCTTATAAAAAAATCAATCATTCCTCCAAAATTTAAATCCTTTATTATTTTATTTTCCTTAGACATATAGTATTCCAAAAGAGAAAACATCTTCCAAAATAACTAGAATCATTTAATCCCCATATCATTTTCCAAAAAAAAGGATATCGATTTTATAAAGCATAAGTTCACAAAATCAAATTATTCTTGATCAAAAAAATCATTCAACTAAAAAGAATAATTCATACTAACCAGAGACTTCATGTAGGCTAGTAGTAGGTGATAAAACCCAATATCACTTTGGATGTGGGTTCAAATCACATAGCTTTGTCCGACGCGAAGGGTTGTCACACGGTCTGCATGTTGATCTTTTTATAAAAAAAATTACCCTAACATGTTTTACCTTTAACGGTTTTCTTATACCTTTAATTTACATCCCAACACATTAAGAATGTTATGCTCGTATCCAGACATGGATGTATTTTCTTGATAATCCACTTACTCAATACCCACCAAAACATAGGGTTTTTATTATTGTACATAATCTTGTATCTAAGCCTTTACTATGGTTTTCCAATCCTATACCAAAAAAAGCTAAACATTTCCTCTGATACCAACTATGATGACCCTGACCATTTATTACACAATTAAACATAATTTATTACATTAACATCAATTGATACAACATAGAAGATCGAGAGTTCTAGTGTCTATGGAACTTAGGTTCTTGAAATACAACAACATTATTGAAAACTACTTTTAAATGACCACTACATTCCATCATACATAGCATTCAATGGGATAACCTGAGGACATTAAGGGAATAATCATGGAATAACATGAAGTACACAATACATGTAAGAAAATAGGTATATAAATAGAGAATAAGAGAAACATAAACATAAAGGCATGATAATTAATGACAATCATAACATGGAAATGTGGAAACAACACTTAACATGGAATTAGAATGAGCCAAGGCTCATTGAACATGGAGCATGATTAAATCCTCATTGCACATGAAGCATGAGTAAAATCTCGTTGCACCTGAATTAGTATGAGTAAACACCCATTGCACATGACTTATCATGATATTATTCATAACCTAAGGATTTTGAGTGCAATAAGGGATCACCCTTCTTAAACATTTCATTTCATGCATAAGTGTGCCACATGTTCCATATAACATGGATTCATAAAAATATCATTTATTCCACGATAAAGTAATGTGGAATTCAATAATAAAACTTTAGAATCAATAAGTAAATGTGAATAAAAGTGAATACCCTTGATAGAAAAATGGGAATTGTATTCACTGATAAAATTTCATTTTCAATAAAAAGAAATCATTTCATGACATTGAAAATAAAATCAATGGTTTTATCAAACCATTTTCAAAACCATTTAAAATATTAAATAAATCCATTTTTGAATCATAGTATACCATACATCTTTGAGGATTTTGAAAGAAATTTCAATTTCAAAAAAATTATTTCCATATGAATAAATCCTTAAAACCATTTATAAAACATGAACATCAATGTTAAAGATTTAGAATAATAAACTTTTAAAACATTTAGAACAATATTTCAGTTAAAGATATTTTAACAAAATGAGAGACCCTAGAATTCAAATAATTGAGGAATAAAAATTAATACAAACATAATAATATCCTGAGAATTAATGTATCCATGATATAATATTCCAAAGGTCTGTATATACACCATATAAGAGTGAATTGGTGCATATCAACAATGTAGTCTCAATGGAAATGTAAATTGAGACCAAATCCCTTATAAAGACGGTATCCTTAGGTTAATGAATAATAAATTACATAATTATGTGTGAAATAAATAAATACACCCAGTATAATTTGATATTAAATGTAAAACAATCATAGGTTATTCACACATATTCACAGCACGACATAATCAAGAAGTAGATGTTTTACCAAAAAATTTAAATTGGGTTAAGATGATTTCTTACAAAAATTCGACAGCCAAACGACGTCACTTTGAAATTCATAAAATAAGTTGAAAAGAGAGAAAAATATATCTCATCACATGGACCTAAAATATAAATAAATAAGTATATAGATGAATATATCCCAACATAATAATATGTAAATTAAAAGACATAACTAAAAATAAGTCTTTTAAAAATATGAGGGTGAAATGTTCCCTTACCGATTTGGTAACTTACAAAACATGCACACCATGAAAGAAAGGATAGAAAAATGAATATTTAAATACCCATAAATTAATTTATATTACAAAAAGAATACAATAATGGGCAGTACATCCACCACACAGAAGGAAATAGTGGCTAATATAGCATTAATCTCCTCGGAATAAAAAGTGAGATGAAAAAACCATACCACGTTGTAATCAATCGAGTCTTATGAGGGAAGTTAATTACCACCAAATGAATCACAGAATTCCATGAATATAAATAGAATAATGATAATATATATTAAATTGATGTACAAAATAAACCACATGCAATATATAAGTGGTGAAAAATGGAAATCTCACAGAATTAAAAGTAAGATAAGAAATCTCTTACCTTGTGTTTGACATGACTTGCATGTTCCTTGTTCTTCCGGAATAATAAAGTTGTGTTAATTTATAATTTATTAATAACCTTTAACATTTTTATTATTACTTTTATATCACTTATTACCTTTCAATAATAGTTAGATAATTATTTGAGTTCGTATCATACATTTTTTCAATGTTCGGAATTTGAGTTAAAAAATGAACATGTTATAATTACAATTTACCCATGTGTTCGAAAATCAATTATCTCCAGAATGATATTAATGATTTATATATAATATATATAATATATATCATGTTTATATATATATATAATATTAAAGAAGATTTTTAGATAATAAATTAAATTAACTGTTCATGGAAAAGGTAAGCCGTACGTACGCATGAACGCTACTTTCATTTCTATTTAATATTTAAGGGAATAAAAACATAATGATAAACAGGTATATTATAATTATAGTATAATAGCATATGATATCTATGTTACATAATTTCATTAATTCAATATTTATACATTCCATGTATTTCAAGAACGAATCATATCACCTTGAGGGGGTGGTAGTCCGAACATCCTGAAATGAAATTATAGTGTTTACACATATTGGAAGGCATAAAGTAATGTTTATAAATAAAAATTAAAGAAGAATATAGAAATCAAAAAAAATATATATAATATATAAATACATTTTCATCATAATGGCCACCATGAGAGGCGGTATGAGATAATTGAACAATCATCACTTCGTGAGGAGTTAGTTTTCCATCCACAGAAACTGTATGTTCTTCACCCATTAGATGGAGGTGTGTGTAACTATATTAAGAATAATTCACATAACAACATCCTAGTATATTTAGGATACATGTGTATTTATAAAATAAATTAATATAAAGAGTTTATGGGGTTGGATAAGTAAAATAAAACAAAAGAACTTAAGAGAAGACGTTATCTTTAAAGTGGGTAACTCACTTTGATTTGAAACAAAAGGGTTTCTTGAAGTGTTTTCTGCCTAAGGTAAGGATTATAGGATAAATATAGGTATCTTGTAATATTATTGGAGCATAGGTTGAATGAGCCAAAGGCTTGATAAGTGTGAGTAATGAGTTAGTAGTGATGGAATTTTACAAGGGAGAATAGGGGCTCTTTAGAAAAGTTTGAAACATTTATTTTATTATAATGTCATATTTAGTTTAAAAAGTTCAACTATTAGTTAATATAAAATTTAAGATTACTCATATTAGAAATAAAATATTTCAATAATAATTTGATTGGTTTTGGATATTTTTTTAATATTTATAATCATGTTTATTTAAATATGTTATTAATGATGTAAATATTGTATCATAAAAAATTTAATTTATTTGATGTCCAAATAATATAAAAAAATACCAGGATGTAGCAAATAATTTTCCCTTTAAAAATAATATTTATAGTTGGATAGATATCTTATATAACCCCATGTAAAAATATCTTTACTAAAAAATATGTGTTTATGACATTTTTGTTGTTACTTTAAATTAATTAATATAAAGTTTCATTATTACTCCCATGTGGCTCCATGGGGTCCCAAATTCCTCACAAGGATACTCATTGTCGAATATGTATTATCCAATTGGATTATACACTTGTTCGGCTAATTTAATATTATTATAATATTTTATTTTACCCTTATTTATTATTTTTACATTTTAATCATGGTAAAAAAAATTTTTTACTGATATAAATATTTGAAATGAATAAAAAAAAGTTACCTATTTATACACTTTGGACATACTTATTCCAAATATGGAATCCATTTTTCCAAATTAAAATCACATAATTGGAATATATTAATTTAATTTTTTTTCCCGCAGTTAAAACAAATAGTGTGTTTTTAAGAAATAATAACAATCAATAGATTGACCCTTGTTTAGGACCAATTTCCAATTGAAATTACATCCAATGAACAAAATTAGTTTAAATGGTAAAAATGTATTCTAATTACACTTTAAAACCAATTAAAAAGATAATATAACCATATAAATATATTATATTAAAAGGAAATTATGAATTAAAAAACAGTATTTTTCACTATTCATTAAAAAATTGAAGTTTATTAGAAAAATAACAAAGACTCTTCCAAGGTAAATATTAGTGTCCCAATTCTAACGAATAATTTTATTTTCTCAAATATAACATATAAAAGTGAAAAAAACTAGATTTAAATAGGGTTCCCCATTAAAAGGCAGTAAATCGACATTTTAGTGAATATTAGAGTATTTATGCTTAAAATCGAATTTTATTACTTAGTTTAAGCTGATAAATTTTATTAGATAAATGTAAATATATTAAAAAACATGTATAATAATATTTTAGTTAGTTATATTCATTCTTTACAATACAACGTCTAGGCATTAACTACCATTTAAAAAATTAATATTATATTATTAGTGCGCAACGTAAGATTTCAAAGAAACTCATTGTTGCGTATCTGGTATGTCGTCGAACATAGAATGCTCTTTAATGTAGAATTAATATTTTATTCACAATTATTAATAATTATTAAAATGAAATATTCTTTATTTTCTTGGGATGTAACATTCATCAAATGAGATTATTCCTCGAGGTTATACCCTATTGAAAAATAGATCATACAAACATAACTAGAAGCGTATGACTTCATGTTAGTGAACTCCATGTGTTCCAACTCTAGAGGTCGCTAATTTTACACAATGAGTATGATCCCAATGTTGTGGATAATTGCTAAGAGTCGGTAGTGTATATATTCCAGATTATCCCAAGATATAATAATATGGTGGTTATAGTGGAATATATCCTATTCTATGGAGTATCTATGAACTGGAAATGGATTATTACCCAAATGCATGTTGATTTTACACTCTCAAAGACCGATTTCCAACAAATGTATTATGATGAGTACTACCCCTCTTCATCGCACATAGTTCAAATTCCCATGTTTATAGAGATGTAATACTGGTTGTTGATAATAGATGAGTCTGTTTTGAGGATCACATACCTTATATGATACTACCATAACATGATCATAGAAGGCTTCATCCAACCATAGAATTTTGATAAGGGACTCTGTATAGATTTTTTTACAAGTGTGGTACCCCTATAAATTTGAACATATGTTGGGGTATTTCGAGTTGGTGATAGTGAAAATAGGATTATTGTTCAAGGGATTCCTGTAGGATTGATTTGTCACATTGTGTTATAAAGCTCATTCATCAATAGCATCAAGTAGATATCAGTCGATAGGTTCATGAAATACAAGATCATCCCATGATCATGCTCAAGCATGTGGTAATAAATATCATAAAGGACCATGGTAGGCCGTAGAGGGGGAACTGCAATTATTGTGATGGGTAAAGTCAAATGGAATGTGACTACCTCTCATGAATTTCTGAGGAGAAAAAATTGTTCGTAGGAAAAAATATATGTTAGAGGCAGTTTCATGATTACGGATCAATCGAGAGAATTAAGGGAGGTTCCCAAGGATGTCATGCAGTAATCGAAGTGGGAAGTCATCCATGAGGAGAAGATGTGGGTTCTGGATGATAATATCGGATAGTTCTATGATCACCCTTATAATACCATATTAGAATCTAGGAGATAGTAGTTAGGGCAACATATATTTATAGGCAATAGTGGGTTGTGACATTGTGAAACACAATATGATAACATGTATGATTTTTTATTAATCAAATTTATCATTAATATTATTAGAATCATTTAATATTCATTCCATCATATCCATACTCATTGTGAGAGATATAGAGATCTCAATTATGTTGACATCCCGTAATCATTAAAATATGGATTGTAGAGGGAACACTTATTCTATATTATTTATCCGGCAATAGTAAGAGCTATGGATTAGAAGATATAATTTCATGTGGTGCATTTTTTTCCTCATTTTAGAACCCAATGATATTATATTGGGTATGGATTGGTTTTCTATAGTCCAATACAAATTTGACTTCCATCGCAGAATAGTTAGATTCCTTCATACTGATGGGGTGAGATTCACCTTTATGGCAGTGAAAAACATCATGGTGGCATGAATGGGTTATGTGGGAAAGAAGTTTCATCCAATCACCCATATGTTTTTGTGTATGTCAATATCTATTGAAGTCCCCTAAATAATATAGATTCCTTTAGTTGATAGGGATTTTATGGATGTATTCCCCTAGGGAATTTGTTGACTAACTCTAAGGTCTGAGAGGGATATTTTATTGACTTCTATCTGAATACCAATCTAACACCTTCTAGGTCATATTGAATTATCCATATGAGCTCTAACATTCTGCTCAATTTTTGAGGACCATCGACAAAGGGATATATCTATCCCAATGTGTCCCATAACGTAGATACAATGTTTTTCATGAAACATTAGAAGGGATAATATAACATTTCATGTATTATATTCTCTAGAACCATGTCATGATAAAGAAGAAGTACTCATTTCTAGGGATGGATGGGCTATATAACTAGTTTCAATTCAGAAGATTGATCATGAATATTGATCCTGGGTCTAGCAATCACTAATTTAATGTTTCCGTTAAAATATATTTCAATGTCTTGATTTTGATGTTGGAATAGAATATATAAGTTACAGTGGATTCCCTTTTATCTGATGAATCCTACTCCATATTTCTGGTGTTGACCAACCAGATCATCCCTTTATATATTGACTATATTGTGGGTTTATATATTGAATTTATAGTTATATAATCTTCATTAGTATAAATCCATTGAGAGAATGTTATCATGGTCCGTGATTTACTTTCAGTGATCCTTCTTTATTGTAAACTAATAATGATCTATTTCTAAATTTATGAGGTTCACATTTTGGGGCATGTCATTTCTGATCCCGGTTTATATATGGACCAAGAAATGATTGATGCAGTGATTTCTTGGAATCCACCCATTTATGTGTTGGAGTTATGGAGTTTTTTTTGGTTTGGTAGGATACTAAAAATATTTTTTTAACTATTATTCAGTATTTCATTTTATTTTTCACCTTTTAATGTATTTTTCATTCATTTAGATGGATTGAAATGTGTTATAAATCCATTGAGGTGCTAAGTATGAGGAAGAAGAGTGAACTTGTTATCAAACTATAGGAGAAGAGAATGGAGAACACAATGTGTTACTATGCCTCAGGATCTAGGATCGGCTTCATGTTGATATAACGGTAGGAAGTTATTGTATATGGGTCAAGGGAGTGGAGGACCCATGAAAATAATTACATGACTCTTGAACAATAGTTAGATTCTTTATTCTTTATCCAGATTTATGTTGAGGAAATATTTTCCTGGATAGTGATTTATGGTTCACTCAGACCATCAATGTCTTAGTTATGTCTTCTCACAAAGGTAACAGATCCTAAGATAGTGGTGCTGGTTGGAGTTTCTATAATTTGATTCCATAAAGATAGTATATACTACAATAATGTGAAATATGGAATTGAATTACTTTAGTATAATGTAATAGGATCACATGGTACTGGATTACTCAATGTAGTTGGATTCCTTACAGATAACGTTAGCAGAGCAAGAGGGTTCTATTTTTCATCAGTCACCAGTGTTTTCTCATCCTCTTCCTGGGCATATGACAGTGTTCTAACTATGATACATATACGTTAAGATCTTGTGTTTCAAGGTATCAATATAGGATTCTCCATATGTATATTATGAAGAAGGGAATCATTTCATCATTTACCAATGATGGATGGTGGTTCTAGTATATATAAAGAAGGATGTGATATGAGAGTTCTACATTTCTATTTTGGCTTCACAACCAAAAAATGGGAAGATTTATATTGACCATCAATGTCTGTTTATGTGGTTGTACATGATGTAGAGAGTTGGTTAGTTGATCTTTTTATGCCTCAAATATCAGTAGGTGAAGTCCAACAACCATGTTCTTCTTGGATGGTTATAACACCCCAGGATCCTAACATGGGTGTGGGGTGGAATATCCATGAACATCATTATTGGGAATCTGACCACAACAATGACCCATGATTCCATTTGGGGGATAGTTCGAACAGTCACAAAGTTAGTGGACTTCCTTACTATGTGGGAGCATATTTTAGAGGATAGTTCTGGGAAGATGTATATATTGGATTTCTTTTATCCATCACAATGTTCCATCATAAATTTTATCTGATTGTGATGAAATATTCATGCAATCGTTTTGAAGAGACCGAGAATTGGATTTTAGGACCCATATGATGATGAATATAACCAGTCTCTAATGGAGAAGGTACATGTCATTTATGATGTCATGACCTGTCCCCCGGGGCCCGTTCCATGACTACCCCAAGATGACCTTCCATAGGCTAGGGGATAGAGACTAGCACCACGAAGGCATATCCCTATAATTGTATGACATTTCCTTTAAACCAGTACAATCACAGAATCCAAGAGTACAATAAGAAGAAACATTGAAGCAAACTATTATAGTTATAAGTGTGATGAATAAAATGGGGTCAGAATACAAGACCAACGAGAAACTAAAATTACAATTGGAAATGGAAAAATAACTCCTATAATTTCCACTGAGGATCCTACCGAAATGGTAGGTACTGTGACATCCTACTTATTATAACAAAAACATTCATTACATTACACAAAAATAAGGATCTTTAAGGTTTAGTGTCTTGGAAACCAATAACATAATACATGAAAACAGCATAAAACATTCTTATTAAACACTTGAAAGGCTTCTACATAAGTTAATTTTAGGTTCATTACGACATCACATAACCCGGGGACATACATCAAAAGAAAGGGTGAGAAGAAGGCCCAGTACGGGAAACAAGAGAAATATTTTACATGTGAACTTGAGATACTTTAATAAGGTCATGAAAAGAACATTAAGGCATGAGAAAGAAATCATGTGGCATATCATAATAAAAATAAAATTTTTCATAACATGAAGATGTGGCTACAAAAGTTTACAAAGGAAATCATTTCTGTTTCACCATAGTCCATCCCCAAGGTGTCAATAAAAAATACCAAGGTTATTCACCAAGGTATCAGTCTAAATGGTCATCTCTAGAGATTAAGTCTTTACCCAATGCATTGGATCTCTATCAGGGTGAAACCTTAAATTTTCCTTTGTTATCGTGTGATCAACATATATAATCATCAAAAATTTCATAAATAACCCATATAACATAATATAAATGGGTTTCATTTCATAATCATAAATTTTAAAAAATGGCTACAAAGACATGATTTTTATGTCACTTTAAACCCAAAGAAAAAGAACAGAGGGTATCATGTATGTAAATCCAAGAATTTAAAATATAACAACTTGGTATATATGTTAATACCCTTTTAAAATAAAGATCATTGAGTATTCACTTAATAAAATAAAAGACGTTATAAAAAGAGAAAGGCATTTTGAGACGAAAATTCTGCAGCATAACGGGTATATTACGTGGTTTTAGAAAACATTGAAAAGAGAGGGGACATGGGTCACCCACTGATAAATGATCCATAAAACAGAAGGGGAAAATAATATAATGGATTTACGAACATGGTAATGAAATTTCAAGGACATACAATTTGAGATGAAAAACATGGAAGGAAGACAAAAATTAGATTTCTCTTATGAAAATTCGGCAGCCTAACGACGTCACTTAAACATCAACAAAAATGAATTGACGAGATAAAATAGGGTCTCTCATAATATGAACCTAAAATTTCAGTATGATAGATATAGAGATCATACCCCAACATAATAAAAAGGAACTTGAAGGAAATGGCATGAATGTAGAACTTTGAAAAATGAGAAGGGTGAAAGAATCCCTTAGAAAATCAGCAGCCTAACGGCGCCACTTAAACATTCTTAAAACGATTTGATGAGAGAAATAGGGGGAATGTTATCATATGAAAATAAAAAGGGAATTAAGATGAGTATATAAGAACATCCTACAACATATGAACATGGATCATAAAATAAATGACATAAAAGAGATTACTTGAAAAGAAAGAGAGAGGTCAAATCCCTTACCTTAAATGCAACTCTTAAAACTCAAAGGTTGGGACCTTGAGAGGCTTGAGAGAACCTTGGGAGGACTCCTTGGGAGGTAAGGATACCAGAACTTCATTGAGGATGGTTTTGGAGTCGAATGGATGAGAGGAGGGCTTGGTATTTTTAGGGAAAGTGAGGGGACAAGGCATTAATGGCCAAGGGACACCTCATTGGTGGTTTTGGCAAAACCATGGGCTTGCCCATGGTATTTGCCCATGGTATTGGCCACATGGGACACCTCACAAAATAATTCATCCCCTTTAGTCAACCATAACTTTAAATATCTAATGACATCAATATGACACAGTTATGATGTCATTTAACATATTGAAACCCTCAAACTGCATTTTTTACTATTCACTGAAAATTCATCTTTCTCAGAAAAATCCCAAAATTTTACCTTAACCAAATATCGATGCTCTGATTACAAATATGAACTCCATTTTATAAAAATAATTTTCTAAATATTTTTAATTTAATTTTTATATAAAAACACTATTCACCGATAACTCATTATTTTCAGAAAAAACCCCAAAGATTACCATAACATAATATCGATGCTCTGAGTTCAAAAATAAATTCCATTTTATAAAAATAATTTTCTAATTATTTTTAATTTAATTAAAAAACCCTATTCACATGAAAAAACTAATACATGACTAATAATTTATGAAACCATTATTTACCCATTTTATTGAATCACATAACTTAATCAAGGTGTCTAAATTATATTATAACTTTCTTTAAATGAGATTACTAATCCATTTGGTCAAATTACTAATCCTAAGCATAAAATCACTATTCATAATTTACTATTCATTAAAAATTAAGTTGATCTTATTAGACTCCAAATTCCTTACTGAACACTTTTGCAAAAGACCATTTTTTGAAAATCATTACACATCATTAATTATTTAAGGTTTACATAAATATTTTAAAATATCCTTCTTCCAAAATTCATCAATAAAATACATCCAAAAATTATCTCGACATTTGAAATTTTACAAACATCACTAAAGGAAGAAATCTCAATTTATTCATCCCAAATGATTACATAAGAAGCTACAGTCTCGTCACATAGCCCCTTATAACATAATTAGATGACCTAAGTGTAAGGTGTGTTATGGTGAGAGAATCTGAGGAAGGCTCAGATAACATTACCCTAGTTGTAATCTCTAATAACATGAACTTCTCCCGCAGGCGTTTTCATTCAAGATTGACACGCTGGAGTTCGGCTTGGGCTTGGTCCAAAGCGAACCCCAAAGATGCCACCTCCTTCTCAGGCTCTGACAAGTGGGAATCATAAGGTTCGATTCAACTGGATGAAGCCATCGACTCCTCTTTCTGCATTAACCATTAACATCTCTATTAAATCGTAAAGAGTATGTTAATATACTATTTAAAAGGTTTGGGTCATTACATTCTTCCCCCCTTAAGAAATTTTGTCCCCGAAATTTTATACTTGAGGCCTAGTCGAAAAGGGGAGGGTGCTTTTGCTTCATTGTTTCCTCAGGCTCCCAAGTCGCTTATTCATATTTATGATTCCTCCACAACACTTTCACAAGGTGGGTATTCTTGTTTCGTAGAACCTTGTCTCTACGGTCTAAGATCTCCACTGGCTGCTCTTCATAAAAGAGGTCATGTTCCAGTTTTACCACCTCTTGGTTCAGTACATGCGAAGAGTCTGGTATGTACTTTCTCAAGAGAGATACATGGAAGACATCGTGAACTTCAACTAGGTTCGGTGGAGGTTCTAGACGATATGCCACTGCTCTTATGCGATCAAGGATATCATAAGGGCCAATGTACCTTGGGCTGAGCTTCCCTTTCTTCCCAAACCACATAACTCTCTTCCATGGAGAAATTCGAAGGAAGACTTTGTCTGCAACACCAAACTCCATATCCCTTTGACGGTTGTCAACATAGCTCTTCTACCGACTCTGAGCAGCCTTTATGTGTTTTTGGATGGCATGAACTTGTTCTGTCATCTTTTCCACAAGATCAAGCCCAAGAAGCTTTCTCTCACCAGTTTCATCCGAAAAAGTAGGAGTTCTACATTGCTTTCCATACATAGCTTCATAAGGTGCCATTTGAATACTCAAATGGAAGCTGTTGTTATGGGAGAACACAACTAATGGAAGGTGTTGATCCCATCCACCTTTAAATTCCATTGAGCAGAATCTCATCATGTATTCGAGTGTCTGAATAGTACTTTCAGGTTGGCCATCAGTTTGAGGATGATAGGCCGTACTAAAATTCAGTTCAGTATTCAGAGGATGTTGAAGACTTCTCCAGAATTTTGATGTGAATCTTGGATCACGATCAGGCACTATGGATAGTGGTACTCCATGCAGCCTTACCACTTCCTTTACGTATATCATAGCAAGTTGATCCAGAGAGAAATCTTCCCCAATAGAGATAAAATGGGCGGTCTTGGTCAGACGGTCCATAATAAACCATATCGCATTGTTTCCTTTGGATGTTTTTGGGAGACCAGTTACAAAGTCCATAGTGATATTATCCAACATCCGTACTGGTATGGGTAGTGGTTGTAATACCCCCTTAGGAAGTTGTCGTTCTGAATTTACTTGTTGACACACCAGGAACCTTGTAGTGTAATCATCAATATCCCTCTCCATGTTATCCCACCAAAAATGATCACGAAGGTCTCTATACATTTTAATGCTTCTCGGATGTATAGAGATTGTAGAGCTATGAGCTTCATCCATCATTTCTTTCTTTATCTCTAGAATAGATGGAACACATAGTCTTTTATTAAATTTCAATACACCTTCTTGATCAATATTGAAATCAGAAAACTTACCATCATTTACAGCCTCAAACTTCTCCTGCAGCAACAGATCGTCTTTTTTAGGCTTCTTGATCTTCTCTAGTAATGAAGGTTCAGAAATCATTTGGGATAAGGTTGATGATGTCCCTTACCTTACAATTCCCATGTCCAGTTTTACTAGATCATTAATCAAGGGAGCTACTAGGATCCTCATTATTGCCAGAACAACAGGATATTTCCTGCTTAACGCATCCGCGACTTTGTTTTCTCTTCCAGGGTGATAATGAATTGAAAAATCATAGTCTTTAATAATCTCCAACCATCTCCTTTGTCTCATGTTCAATTCTTTCTGTGTGAAAATATACTTTAAATTTTTGTGGTCGATGCATATATCACATTTCTCCCCATAAATATAGTGCCTCCATATCTTTAGAGCAAAAACAACTGCCTCTAGCTCTAGATCATGCTTAGGATAATTCATCTCATGAATCTTCAACTGTCGATATGCATAAGCAATTACCTTGTCATTTTTCATGAGGAGCACCCAAGCACATTTAAAGATGAATCCCAAAAAATAACAAATCCTTCTCCGATAGAGGGTAGTGTTAACACCGGTGGAGTAACCAATCTCTTCTTCAGCTCTTGGAAACATTCCTCGCATTCCTTTTTCTAGATGAAATTAACACCTTTTTGATTCAACTTGGTTAGCAGATTAATAATCCGTAAAAAGTTTTTTACAATCCTCCTATAATATCCCTCTAAACCAAGGAAACTACGAATCTCAGTTACTGTTGTGGGTTGAGGCCACTCCTCCACAACTACTGTCTTTTCAGGGTCAACCGAGATTCCTTCATTGGTTATGATGTGCCCCAAGAAAGCCAATTATTGTAACCAAAACTCACACTTGCTGAACTTTCCAAAGATCCACTACTTCTGCAAAGTTTTCAAAATAACCCTCAGATGATCTTCATGATCCTCACGACTCTTTGAATATATCAAAATATCATCAATAAAAAATACCTCAAAGTGATCAAGGTAGTCCTTAATGATTCTATTCATAAAATCCATGAAAATAGCAGGAGCATTAGTCAAGCCGAAGGGCATAACAGTAAGCTCATAATGCCTATATCTTGATCGGAAGGCAGTATTTAAAATATCTTCCTTCTTCACCCTCATCTGATGATAACCAGATCGAAGGTCAATCTTGGAGAAGAATTGAGCCCCACAATGTTGGTAAAATAAATCATCAATTCTTGGAAGAGGGTATCTATTCTTCACTGTGATCCCATTCAGTTCTCTATAATCAATGCATAGCCGCATTGATCCATCTATCTTCTTCACAAAGAGAACTGGTGCTCCCCATGGAGACACACTCAGTCGGATAAACCCCTTCTCCAATAAGTCTTGGAGTTGTTTCTTTAACTCTTCTATCTCCTCATTTTTTATTCTATACGGGGTCTTTGATATCGGTCGAGATCCAAGTACGAATTCAATGGAGAACACTACCTCTCTTTCTGGGGGAGGGCCAGGTAACTCCTCATAAAATACATCCATGTATTCCTGAAAAATCGGAACATCTTCTATTTGTATAATCCGTTTTCCTTCTTCATCATCACCGATTAACTCCATAAAGAAAGCTATATTTGGTGATTCTAGATAGGTATCATTTTGGGATATCTCTCCTTGGAAGATAATTGTAGGTTTTTCATTCAAGTCTACTACGATTTACTTACTTCTGCATTTGATCATAGAATTATACATTGACATCCAGTCCATCCCTAGTATAACGTCGAATTCCAGCATGGGAATGACTACTAGATTTGCGATAATATTGTGCTCACTGAAGTAAACACTAGAGTCTCTAATCACTATTGATGCATGGATAATCCCACTTGGAGTCTTGACTGACAATTCTACCTCAAGAAGTTTAGGTATTGATTATATATTCATTGCAAACATGGAGAAAATAAAGGAATGTGTAGAACCAGAATCAAACAAAGTACTTACTAGTTTTGAGAGGACAACAAGAGTACCTGCTACCACATCGTTCGGAACTTCAAAATCAGTTATAGTGATAGAAAAATCACGACCTTGCTCCCATGGACTTTGTTGAGGTTGATGGTGATTCTCCTCCACTACCCTCGGATTTCGACAGTGATTAGCAAAGTGCCCAAACTGTACACACGTGAAGAATTTGACTTCATGTAGGGTCAGATCCATCTTTCCTCTGTCGTTAGTGTTGGGAAGTTGAGGCTTCACCTCACTATGACAATTATGAGAAATATGGCCTTCTCTTCCACACTTGTATCACTTGACACTTCAAATTAATCAGTTCCCCAGATGCTTCTTCCAACATTTATTGCATCTGGTAAGTTGCATTTGCTTTCCACCTCTTCCTTGATCAAAAGACTTCCCTAGAATGGGCTCTAATGATATCTTCTTTTCATTTGATTTATGAGACCACTGTGTCTCACCAAAATCTAGATCTACTTTCTTTGCCCTCCACATGATCTCCTCATAGCTATCGTAGCCCCTGTTGGCTAGATTCTTCCACCGATGAGGTCTCAGTCCACTGTAAAATCCGTCAACCTTCCCACTTGGATCCATGAAAAAGCTAGAGGTATTTCGTGAAAGTCGGGTGAAGTTCATCTCGTATCATCCGACAGATTCATTCTCCTTCTGCTTCAGCTCAAGAAAATCTTTCTCTATTCTCGTTCTCATGGAATGAGGGAAATACTTATTAAAGAATATTCCACGGAACTCTTCCCACTCCATAGCTTCCATCTCTACTCATGGCATCGTGTTTTTGATCAGTAAACAACACTGATCAGCTTCTCCCTCTAGGCGGTAATCAGAAAGGGTGACATTTTCTTGTTTCATACAATGAAGTAAAGAAAAGATATTTTCAATGGAGCTTATCCATTGTTTGGAAACCAATGGGTAAGTAGATCCACTGAATGTTGGTGGTCGTTGACGCATGAAGGAACTAACAGAATTTTGTTCCCTTCATGGTGAGATCGGCATCTCCGCTTGATTCAAGTTATTACTCATAACTTGTGTCATTTGGTTCATCATTCGCAAGAATGATTCCATTCCGGCTTCCATCAGAGGGCCGTCAGCACATGGTGCATTGCGGTCACCATCATCACAGTTACTCCTATTTCCCACCATTTTCTAAAAGAATAAACCCTTAGTGAGAAACTTGTTTCATTTATGAATCTTTTAACTAGGAATTCATGCTTAGATAATTACATTTCTCTATAATTCCTTCATAATGATTCATAAAAAGCTTCTGATTAACCGAACATATCTGCCGGTAGTGTCGTATCCAAGAGTGCAGTAAGGCCCGTTATCGTGCACCAGTTCCCATTCGAGTCTATCTCAAAGCAGTGTTTTCGAGTTTTACCCCTATGTACATCTGTCCTAGAGCCGCCTCTACCTTCTCGTATCCAGACAGGGATATATCTGTTTGATAATCCACTTACTCAATACTTACCAAAATACCAGGATGTTTTCCTATATTTCAATATTTCTATAGGGTTCTTCATAAAGTTGTTATATTCTAATTTTCACAAATAACTAAACCATCCTTTGATACCAAATTTGACATCCTTACTTTTATAACATAAAATTTCATTACATTACACAAAACTGAGGATCTTTAAAGCTTAGTGTCTTGGAAACCAAGAACATAATACATGAAAACAACATAAAAAATTCTTCTTAAACACTTGAAAGGATTCTCCTTAAGTTCATCCTAGGTTCATTACGGCATCTCATAACCTGGGGACATACATCAAAAGAAAGGGTGAGAAGAAGGCCCAGTAAGAGAAAAAAGAGAAAAATTTTACATGTGAACTTGAGATACTTCAATAAGGTCATGAAAATAACATTAAGGCATGAGAAAGAATCATGAGGCATATCATAATAAAAATAAAATTTTTCGTAACATGAAGATGTGGCTACAAAATTTTACAAAGAAAATCATTTCCTTTTCACCAAGGTCTATCCCCAAGGTGTCAATAAAAATTACCAAAGTTATTCACCAAGGTATCAGTCTAAATGGTCATCTCTAGAGTTTATGTCTTTACCCAATCCATTGGAGCGCTATCTGGGCACACCCATAAATTTTCCTTTGTTATCATGTGAGCCACATATATCATCATCAGAAATTTTATAAATAACCCATATAGCATAAAATAAATGGTTTTCATTTAATAATCATAACGTTTTAAAAACGGCTTCAAATACATGATCTTTATGTCACTTTAAACCCATGGAAAAAGGAAAGCGTGTATCATGTATGTAAATCCCAGAATTTAAAATAGAACAGCTCGGTATATATGTGAATACCCCTTTAGAAGAAAGAGATTTGAGTATTCACATAATAAAATAAAATAATTTATAAAAAGAGAGAGATATTTTGAGACGGAAATTATCCAACATAACAGCTATGTTACGAGGTTTTAGAAATCATTGAAAAGAGAGGGGACATGAGTCACTCACTCATAAATGATCCCTAAAACAGTAGTCGAATAGAATATAAAGGATTTAAGAACATGGTAATGAAATTTTAAGGACATACCATTTGAGATTAAAAACATGGAAGGAAGACAAAAATTAGATTTCTCTTATGAAAATTCGGCAGCCTAACGACGACACTTAAACTTCAACAAAAATGATTTGACAAGATAAAATAGGGTCTCTCATCATATGAAAATTAAAGTTCAGTATGATAGATATAAATATTATACCCCATCATAAAAAAATTAACTTGAAGGACATGACATGAAATTAGAACATTGAAAAATGAGAAGGGTGAAAGAGCCCCTTAAAAATTCAGCAGCCTAACGGCGCCACATAAACAATCTTAAGACGAATTGATGAGAGAAAGAGGGGTTATCTCATCATATGAACATGAAAAGGGCAGTAATATGAATATAAAATAACATCCTCCAACATAAGAACATGGAGCAAAAAAGAAATGACATAAAATAGATTACTTGAAAAGAAAGAGAGAGGTCGGATCCCTTACCTTAAACGTAACTCTTAAAACTCAATGGTTGGGACCTTGAGAGGCTTGAGGGCACCTTCAGAGGACTACTTGGGAGGTAAGGAGACCAGAACATCGTTGAGGATGGTTTTTGAGTCGAATGGATGAGAGGAGGGCTTGGTATTTATAGGGAGAGTGAGGGGACACGGAATTAACGGCCAAGGGACACCTCATTGGTGGTTTTGGAAAAACCAAGAGCTTGCCTATGGTATTTGCCCATGGTATTGGTCACTTGGTAAACCTCACACAATAATTCGTCCCCTTTAGTCGACCATCGCTTAAAATATCTCATTACATCATTATGAAATAGTTATGATGTCATTTAACATACCAAAACCCTAAAACTGCATTTTTTACTATTCACTGAAAATTCATCTTTCTCAGAAAAATCCCAAAATTTTACCTTAACCAACTATCGATGCTCTGATTACAAATATTATCTCCATTTTATAAAAATAGTTTTCTAAATATTTTTAATTTAATTTTTTAATAAAAACACTATTCATTGAGAATTCATTTTTTTCATAAAAAACCCCAAAAATTACCATAACATAATATCAATGCTCTGAGTTCAAAAATAAAGTCCATTTTATGAAAATAATTTTCTAATTATTTTTAATTTAATTAAAAACACTATTCACCCGAAAAAGCTAATACTTGACTAATAATTTATGAAACTGTTATTTACCCATTTTATTGAATCACATTAGTTAATCAAGGTGTCTATATTATATTAAAATTTTTTTAAGTGAGATTACTAATCCATTTGGTCATATTACTAATCCTAAGCATAAAATCCCTATTCGTAATTTAGTATTCATTAATAATTATTTTCATCTTATTAGACTCCAAATTCTTTACTGAACACTTTTACAGAAGACCATTTTTTGAAAATCATTACACATCATTAATTATTTAAGTATTACATAAATATTTTAAAATTTTCTTTTTCCAAAATTCATCAATAAAATAAAACCTAAAATTATCTGGCCATTTGAAATTTCACAAACATCACTAAAGGAAGATATCTTAATTTAATCATCCCAAAGGATTATACAAGAAGCTACGGTCTCGTCACATAGCCCCTTATAACACCATCATATGACCTAGTGTAAGGTGTGCTATGGAGAGAGAATCTGAGGGAGGCTCAGATAACATTTCCTGTAACACCCCAACATTTTATGGAAAATATTCTTTTAATTTCATTAATGTCTTGTGTTGTATTCTACACCAAGATTACCTTGCGCTATACGCAACACCGTATTAGCTTGCAGTATACGCAACACTATTCTTGGATCGTGTTACACAGAATTATGATAATAGTTATTCTACGCAACATTGAATATATATATATATATATATTCAATGTATAAATAATGTAACACCCCAATATTTCATAGTGTGTTATTTCTTCAAAATAATTCAATAACTTGCACTACACGCAACACTGAGTTCAATCACACCATGACTTACCAAAAAAAAATCCATTCAAAAGAGGTTATGAATAATATTAACTAAATTTTAAACTTTATATAATCCTTATAATTTTAGAATCCATATTATGAGTTTCTTAGACATAATGCAAGAATAAATTCATTTTCAGTATTGCACTTTTATCAACTTTTAATAGTGAAACCTTTTTAAATACAATATTTTAAACATTTTGACTAAATGGGGGACATCAAAAAAATTTAAAATGAAACATCCCAAGCTTCCACGGTACTCTTTCCTTTGAATAATACAGTAGCATGTGTTGTACGCAACTTCATGTTCTAACACACCACAACCAATCAAACTAGCCGTTATGAATAGTAATACCTAACTTTTAAAATTTTAGAACTTTTATCTCTCAAAATGGACATCATTTTTGGATTCGAAGTATCAAATTTAGCCTAAGGTGAAATTTTGGTACTTTTCGGATAACTTTCATATTTTGATGAATAGTGAAAATTACTAAATTTTAATTAAAAACAACTTTTTTAATCAAAATAATTAATAGTGATAAATTATAAATTTGAGTGTTTTTAAAGTATATTTAGAATATAGTTTTACCATTTAATATAATTTTGGTCATTGGACATAATTTTACAATTAAACCGAACATAAACAAGTGTCAATCTTTTGATAGTTATTGTCTCTTAAAAACACGCTTTTTGTTTTGACAGCGGGAATTAATTTTAAATTAATTTCTGCCACTTCTATGTTTTGAATTTATAAAAATGGATTCTATATTTGGAATCAGGATGTTCAAATTGTGTAAATAGGTAACTTTTATTTTTAGACATTTTGAATAATTACTGCGGTAAATATTTTATTTTCCATGGTTAAGGGTAAATCAGGTAAATAAGGGTTAAAAAATAATAGTATAATAATACTAAATTACCCAAATATGTGTCCTATCCTTATTGGTTGATACATTTTCGACCATATTCATCTTCGGGTCGATTTTGGGACCCCATGGTGCCACTTGTAGGTGATAGGGACACTTTATTTTAATTAAGTTAAAATGAATACAAAAATGACACAAGCATATATCTTTTAGAAAAACAATTTTTAAATAGGGTTATATATGTTCGATTTTAGATTATAAAAATTCATTAGAAAGATAAAGAGATTTCCTAAATAATTATATTTTATTTATAATTTTTAGACATTATATAATATAATTTATTTATGACACAATGATGATGAAGTAATTACTATAATAGTAAAAAATTAAAATAAATGATATTATAAATTCCCAAATAAATATAATATGAAAATTTTAATGAATTAAACTAATTTTCTAGGATAATATGATATAGTTTTATTGATTTAATTTACTTTTTTCTAAGTAATCAATCTTTTATGAGTTTCACAAAAATCAACTATTGAATAGTGTCAAAATTGACATAAAAGAGTTCTTAAAACAAATATTATGTTATTAATTGATATTAAATTCCTAAAAATATAAGGTTCGGCCAAGAGACTTATATCATGATAAGTGTCTCATTAATGGACCACTTCGGGGTCTCTTAGATGTATATAGTATGTTTATTAACCATATTATATAAAAATACAAAGAGACATTGTAAAAGTGAAACTAATTAACTTAGAGTTAATACTTAAAGATAAGGTTAATATAACTATCCAAACCTGTATAAATTCTAATGGTTGAGTTGTTTTATACCCCTCCCCAACTTAACATTTAAATAATCAACATTGAAGCCAGTATAAACCGAATATGAATTTATTATAAACTAATATTTCTAGCTTTTCCAAAGGTGACCCTCACCCCTCTTATAAAAGGGAACTCCTCCTTCTCATTTCATCGCACCTTCAAAACCTTTTGGTTCGGAAAAACTCTTCCCAAATACTCTCCCAACTTCCCTCACTAAAACCTAGAGGCCTTAGTTTGATCAGAAAGCAAACTTAAGGAGCCCTTGTGATCAAATCAAAAGGAAGAACCCGAAGAAGAGGTAATGAATTCACCACCCTTTTCCAAGTTCCTTTCTTCTTCCACTTCTTCTTCCTTTTTTATTACCATTATAAAATAATAACTCCAGTATCATATATATACTGTGATGTTATTATAAATATGGTACAACCATATTAAGTATTCTATCCACCCTTTGAACAACATGTCACCATACGTGCGTACGTACGGCTTACCGTCTCCACGTCGTGGTGTAAATGTTATTCAATATATTATTATTTGGATGCGTATAATAATGATATGTAATTCATGTAAATAATAAATATAACATGTTAATGATTCTGTATATATGATATAACAACCATTTATATATTATTGCAAAAGAATGATATTGTCGCTCGTGCCTACGTACGGACTACCGACTCCACGAACGCGATGAGATTCATTCTCCATCGTATCCATTCAAGTATAATTATCATTTGATGATTTAAAAATGATGTTTAAGGACTTGATATCATTCTAGATATGAATACAATACAACCTATCCATTAAAAACATTGCTTATGTAACAAAACATATAAAATAAAACAAGTAAGTTAACACCCGAAACAACGATAATACTAAGATATTATTATCAAATAAATATTATAAGATCATATAAGATATCATATTAATGTATATGATTCTTGTATAATTTAATAACAATTATTTCACCATTATACAGGAGGTTAACCTACCCCAACCAAGGAAAATTACAAGGTAAGGGGTTTTCATCTCACTCCTTATTCCCGTGAGATTCATGCCATATTGCCGCCATTAACATTTGTGTGGTTTATGTACTTCCCATAATTATATTATTTGTGTAATACACTCTAATTTATGTGTATTTACATATTAATTGTATGATACCTCTTTTATGGGTTGTATGTTTCATAAGTTACCAAATTGGTAAGGGTTATTTCACAATCTCTTCATTATCCGAGGTTGTTTATACGTAATAATCTACTGGGATCTTTTTATCATCCACATCCATGTTTCTTAATAATGTATTTCAAATCATTTTTACAATTTACAAGAATATGGCTTAAATTCATTTATACCCTTATGTGTTTCGAAAGGAATCTTTCCGTCGTTTTCCAAACAAGGCACTTTTAACCTTTTCGACAAATTTAAGGTAAGAATGTTTTTTTAACTTATATGGCGGGTGCAGATATTTACCGCCGTCATAAAATCTCCAAAGCTTCCCTTACAAGCTTATAAGAATATTTTCTAATTGAATGTATTATAATTATGTTACTTTTAGAATGATTTAAAAAAAAGAGATATTTCTCCAAAATAGTTTTGATTTCATATATGTCAACATCCTTTGATGGCTGTTAATCTTATTTGAAGTTGATTTATTATGATACAAAACTTCAATATTGTATTGAAGGTTTTGTGATATTTTTGACTGTGGATAAGCTATTCTTATGTCACTCATGGTTTTTTAAAGTATTTTCATTTCATAAGTTATTTTTAATACGAATGTTTATGTTATATTTCAACCTTTCATTCAGATGAATGTGTTAGACAAGTATGTTCCGGGTTGGGGACCGGTAAAGGTAATCCCTCTGGTTTGGTCTCTGGTTATTAGAGGAACTCCGGTTTGGTCTCTAGTTATTAGAGGAACTCCGGGTTGATGTCCGGTTATTAGAGGCACTCCGGGTTGGTTTCCGGTTATTAGAGGCACTCCAGGTTGGGTTCCAGTTACAGATAGCCCCAAGGTCTTGGGACGAGGCCTTGACAAAGAAATTAAAGTTTAGCATTATGCATTCCAACATTATGAAAGTGGTTATTGATATTGCATGTGATTATTTGATTAGTAGAATATCCATGTGAACAAGTAAATGGCATTATTTCATTTTACTTTTTCCATACTATGTTGAAGTTCAAGTTTAAAAGGCTTTTGTTTTAGTAATGCATTGCCTTAAATATTTATGCTTATTTTTGAATGTTCCGCTATATTATTATCCTTACTGGGCATTTGAGCTCACCCCTTTTCTATGTTTTATTTTTCCTAGGATTTGAAGAAGTAAGTTATGAATGACTTAGATGGATATTATGAGGGGATAATAGTGTGGACTATGGAGACATTATGTTGTCACAGTAGTTTTTTACTTTATGATGTAATGTAAAACTTATGAATATATCTAGTGTTTCCATGGCTACTAAACCAATCGGTCTTTCGAGATTTTATCTTTCTTGTGATCATGCCAATGTTATGTAATAATGCACCGACTCTGGGTAACTAGGGTCAGGGCGTTACAGTTGGTATCAGAGTAAGTTTAGTACAAACCTTGGAAGATAGATTTAGATAAACTCTGATTAGAGCACATAGATTTAAGATGAATTTTTAGGATTAGTATAGAAGAACTTCCTAGAATTTTGGTATTGTAGAGATTTTGTGAGTTTTTCGAGAAATACATCCCTTTCTGGATACGAGCAGGTAGAGGCGGCTCTGGCATAGATGTACCTAGGGGTAAAACCCGAAAACACCGCTTTGAGGTAGACTCGAATGGGAACGGGTGCACAACAACGGGCCTTGGTGCACTATTGGTTACGACACTCTCGGGGGATATGCTTAGGATAACTCTCATATTCTTTACAAATCATTATGAATGTTTTATGAGTATATACTTCCTCAAAGGAGACATTTTTATGATTATGTATTATATCCATAAACTATTTAATTTATGTTATGTGTTTTACAAGTTTAGGATAAGGTATTGTTATTCATAAACTAATCTAATGTATGCCATTGTTTAGAAATGGCACCCAGTAGAAGGAATGAGAACTCTAGTAATGCACATGATACAAAGTGAAATAAGGATCATATATTTTATGGTCTTAATCCAGAATTTACAAGAGAAATAGTCTCGCATGTATTATCATCATATGAAGAAATAATTTCATGTGTTGATAAGATAAGTAAAGAGTTTACTGAGTCCTATGGGTTTGAAGGGAAGCAAGAGAAGAAAAGGATGGAAGAGAGAAAGATGGATAAAGGGAAGAGAGGAAATAAGAATTTTCCCATATGTGATAACTGTGGAAAGAAACACCCTGGAACTTGCCTGAAAGGAATGGGAGTTTGTTATAAGTGTGGAGGAAAAGCGCACAAAGTACGTGACTGCAAGGGTAAGAAAATGGTTTCAAATGTACAATGCTTCATTTGCAAAGAGTTTGGACACTACGCGAACCTATGTCCCAGTCATCAGACTATGCCGCAAATGATGCTATTGGATTATAATCATGTTATGATTCTACAACAGATGAAAAGGAATGATTAGAGTTCTTATGTTGATTATGTCAATTGAGTGTTGTATCAACAATGTACTTGTTATAATAATTATGGAGTATATAAGGATTGTACTGCAGTACTATTTTATTAAGGACTTGAGATTGTGTGGAACAAAGAAAAGTGACTCAATAGCAGGATAAATTTTTGGAAAATATATGGTTGAGAGAATGATAAACCATAATATAGTTCTGATACCGAGGTAGTGATTTTGGAATAATACATGATTGTTTTGGATAAATTATATTGGATATTCTTGACTACCTTGGAACTGATTAATGATTTGTATATACCATCATTGTTGGGGTTTAAAACATTTTTGGATTGATGAAGTATATCCAGCATTATATATAGAATAGGGAGAAAGAATGTAATCAATAAGGAATATGGTAATTCAGGATGTTTCAGTGTATTAAAATAATACATGATGAAGGTATTCATATCCTATTACCGGGTAAAAAGGATCTACATTATGTTTACCTTCCTTATAAATGTTGGACTGTGAGTTTGTACAGAAGTATTTTGGATAGTTCTAGTTTGGATTATTTTGGATTTCTATAAAAGGACAACCCAGAGGTCGGGCGGCAACCCATCGCGTCCGGCAAGGCTGCGAGACTTTAACTCGCAACCGAAGGGCGACAAGGGTGTATGACCTACCACTGGCCCACGAGATGTCCTGGATTAAATAATGTAGTTTTTTATTAAAGATCTTGTAGATGAATTATAAATTCATTGATTTTGGAACCCTATACGAATAGTATAAATAGAATTTTTTTTACGTTCTATTATCTTTTAGAGTGAATGATGAGTTTGTGATAGAAATTTATTAATGGATAAAACTCTAATTATAAAGTATGTATATCTCCTTATGATCTTAACCAATCTCATAAATAAATTCCTCAACATTAATAAAAGGTACATAGAACAAAAATTTTGTCCTAGATGGTACCTTAAATCATCATTAATTTATGGCTTTGGGATTGTTGGCCTTTTCATAGCCATGTTCTCTAACACTCTTCATCAGATAATTGATGGTTAGATTTCTCTTCCATATCCATATTTTCCTACATGGAACCCTAGTATGTGTTATTTTCGGTAATCTTCATACTTTCCACTATTTATTTTAAATAGAGGCCTCATTAATTCATTTTTCGATGTGGGAGATCAACTAAGATATTTTGAAACGTCAAAAATGTGTTATCCCAATACCCTATGTTTTGTTGAACCGATGGTATTTCAAATCTTCATTGATTGATGAGTTTAAGGACCTCAATTTTATAGTTGTTTGTGATTGATGACCTCAATCACCACCTATACATATTTACGTTTTTCCTCCAATTATATGTCTTTAATTGCCACCAATGTTCTCCTAATCGAGATCATAATTTGGTGGTGACCCTTTCATTTCTCTTTTCCTCATATTGAGACTAAATTTTAGTAACCCAATTTCCGATGTGGGTTTTCCCATAAATATATTTTCTATTTTCAACCTTTTATTTTCGAAGAACAGTTTCAAATTGCGAGGACGCAATTTATTGAAGGAGGGGAGAATGTAACACCCTAAGATTTCATAGTGTGTTATTTCTTCAAAATAATTCAATTACATGCACTACACGCAACACCAAGTTCAATCACACCATGACTTAACAAAAAAAAATCCATTCAAAAGAGGTTATGAATATTATTAACTAAATTTTAATCTTTATATAATCCTTAAAATTTTAGAATCCATATTATGAGTTTCTTAGACATAATGGAAGAACAGATTCATTTTTAGTATTGCACTTTTATCAACTTTTAATAGTGAAACGTTTTTAAATACAATATTTTACACTTTTTGACTAAATGGGGGACATAAAAAAATTTAAAATGAAACATCCCAAGCTTACACGGTACGCTTTCCTTTGAGTAATACAGTAGCGTGTGTTGTACGCAACTTCGAGTTCTAACACACCACAACCAATCAAACTAGCCGTTATTAATAGTAATACCTACCTTTTAAAATTTTAGAAATTTTATCTCTCAAAATGGACATCATTTTTGGATTCGGAGTATCGAATTTAGCCTAAGGTTAAATTTTGGTACTTTTCGGATAAGTTTCATATTTTGATGAATAGTGAAAATTACTAAATTTTAATTAAAAACAACTTTTTTAATCAAAATAATTAATAGTGATAAATTATGAATTTGAGTGGTTTTAAAGTATATTTAGAATATATTTTTACCATTTAATATAATGTTGGTCATTGGACAAAATTTTACAATTAAACCGAACATAAACAAGTGTCAATCTTTTGATAGTTATTATCTCTTAAAACACGCTTTTTGTTTTGACAGCGGGAATTAATTTTAAATTAATTTCTGCCACTTCTATGTTTTGAATTTAGATAAACGGATTCCATATTTGGAATCATTATGTTCAAATTGTTTAAATAGTTAACTTTTATTTTTAGACATTTTGAATAATTACTGCGGTAAATATTTTATTTACCATGGTTAAGGGTAAATCCTGTAAATAAGGGTTAAAAAATAATATTATAATAATACTAAATTAACCTAAAATGTGTCCTAGCCTTATTTTTTGATACATGTTCGACCATAGGAATCTTTGGGTCGATTGTGGGACCCCATGGTGCCACTTGTAGGTGATAGGGACACTTTATTTTAATTAAGTTAAAATGAATACAAAAATGACACAAGCATATAGCTTTTAGAAAACCAATTTTTACATTGGGTTATATATGTTGGATTTTAGATTATAAATATTCATTAGAAATATAAAAAAATTTCCTACATAATTATATTTTATTTATAATTTTTAGACATTAAATAATATAATTTATTTATGACACAATGATGATGAAGTAATTACTATAATAGTAAAAAATTAAAATAATTGATATTATAAATTCCCAAATAAATATAATATGAAACTTTTAATGAATTAAACTAATTTTCTAGGATAATATGATATATTATTATTGATTTATCTGACTTTTTTCGAATTAATCAATCTGTTATGAGTTTCACAAAAATCAACTATTGAATAGTGTCAAAATTGACATAAAAGAGTTCTTAAAACAAATATTATATTATTAATTGATATTAAAATCCTAAAAATATAAGGTTCGGCAAAGAGACTTATATCATGATAGGTGTCTCATTAATGGACCACTTTGGGGTCTCTTGGATGTATATAGTAAGTTTATTAACCATATTATATAAAAATACAAAGAGATATTGTACAAGTGAAACTAATTAACTTAGAGTTAATACTTAAAGATAATGTTAATATAAGTATCCAAACCTATATAAATTCTAATCGTTGAGTTTTTTTATACCCCTCTACACCTTAACATTTTAATAATAAACTTTGGAGCCTTTATAAACCTAATATGAATTTTTTATAAACTAATATTTCTAGTTTTTCCAAAGGTGACCCTCACCCCTCTTATAAAAGGGCACTCCTCCTTCTCATTTCTTCACACCATCAAAACCTTTTGGTTCAGAAAAACTCTGCCCAACTACTCTCCCAACTTTCCTCAATGCAACCTAGAGGCCTTAGTTTGATCAGAAATCCAACCTAAGGAGCCCTTTATCAAATCAAAAGGATGAACCCGAAGAAGAGGTAATGATTTCACCACCCTTTTCCAAGTTGTTTTCTTCTTCCACTTCTTCTTACTTTGTTATTACCATTCTAAAATAATACCTCCAGTATCATATATATACTGTGATGTTATTATAAATATGGTACAACCATATTCAGTATTCTATCCACCCTTTGAACAACATGTCACCATACGTGCGTACGTACGACTTACCGTCTCCACGTCGTGGTGTAATTGTTATTCAATATATTATTATTTGGATGGGTATAATAATGATATCTAACTCATGTAAATAATAAATATAACATTTTAATGATTCTGTATATATGATATAACAACCATTTATATATTATTGCAAAAAAATGATATTGTCGCTCGTGCGTACGTACGGACTACCATCTCCACGAACGCGATGAGATTCATTATCCATCGTATCCATTCAAGTATAATTATCATTTGATGATTTAAAAATGATGTTTAAGGACTTGATATCATTATGTATATGAATACTATACAACCTATCCATTATAAACATGGCTTACGTAACAAAACATATAAAATAAAACAAGTAAGTTAACACCCGAAACAACGATAATACTAATATATTATTATCAAATCAATATTAAAAGATCATATATGATATCATATTAATGTATATGATTATTGTATAATTTAATAACAATTATTTCACCATTATACAGGAGGTTAACCTACCCCAACCGAGGAAAAGTACAAGGTAAGGGGTTTTCATCTCACTCCTTATTCTCGTGAGATTCATTCCATATTGCCACCATTACCTTTTGTGTGGTGTATGTACTGCCCATAATTATATTCTTTGAGTAATACACTCTAATTTATGTGTATTTATATATTCATTGTATGATACCTATTTCATGGCTTGTATGTTTCATAAGTTACCAAATTGGTAAGGGTTATTTCACAATCTCTTCATTATCCGAGTTTGTTTATACGTAATAATCTACTGGGATCTCTTTATCATCCACATCCACGTTTCTTAATAATGTATTTCAAAACATTTTTACTATTTACAAGAATATGGGTTAAAGTCATTTATACCCTTCTGTGTCTCGAAAGGAATCTTTCCGCCGATTTCCAAACAGGGCACTTTTAACCTTTTCGACAAATTTAAGGTAAGAATGTTTATTTTAACTTATACGGCGGGTGCGGCTATTTACCGCTGTTATAAAATCGTCAAAGCTTCCCTTACAAGATTATAAGAATATTTTCAAACTGAATTTATTATAATTATGTTACTTTTAAAATGATTAAAAAAAAGAGATATTTCTCTAAAATAGTTTTGATTTCATCTATGTCAACATCCTTTGATGGCTGTTAAGCTTATTTGAAGTTGATTTATTATGATACAAATATTCTATATTGTATTGAAGGTTTTGTGATATGTTTGACTATGGATAAGATATTCTTATGTCACTCATGGTTTTTTTTAAAGTATTGACATTTCATAAGATATTTTTAATCCGAATGTTTATGTTATATTTCAACATTTCATTCAGATTAATGTGTTAGACAAGTATGTTCCGGGTTGGGGACTGGTAAAATTAAGCCCTCAGGTTTGGTCTCCGGTTATTAGAGGAACTCCGGTTTGGTCTACAGTTATTAGAGGAACTCCGGGTTGGTGTCCCATTATTAGAGGCACTCCGGGTTGGTGTCCGGTTATTAGAGGCACTCCGGGTTGGGTTCCGGTTTCAGATATCCCCAAGGTCTTGGGACGAGGCTTTGACAAAGAAATTAAAGTTTAGCATTATGCATTCCAACATCATGAAAGTGGTTATTGATATTGCATGTGATTATTCGATAAGTAGAATATCGATGTTAACAAGTAAATGGAATTATTTCATTTTACTTTTTGCTTACTATGTTGAAGTTGAAGTTTAAAAGGCTTTTGTTTTAGTAATGCATTGCCTTAAATATTTATGCTTATTTTTGAATGTTCCGCTATATTGTTATCCTTACTGGGCATTTGAGCTCACCCCTTTTCTATGTTTTATTTTTCCCAGGATGTGAAGAAGTAAGTTATGAATGACCTGCAGGGATATTATGATGGGATAATAGTGTGGACTATGGAGACATTATGTTGTCGCAGTAGTTTTTCACTTTGTGATTTAATGTAAAACTTATGAATATATCTAGTTTTTCCAAGGCTACTAAACCAATCGGTCCTTCGAGATTTGATCTTTCTTGTGATAATGCCAATGTTATGTAATAATGCACCGACTCTGGGTAACTAGGGTCGGGGTGTTACAAATGAAATATGGCTGGATTCTGTTATACGAAACAATGAAGGATTCTTTCACAACACGCAACCCTGACTTGGCTTGCATTACACGCAATCGTGACCTTCCTCGATAGCGTGTGTTGTACGCAATACTGGGTTTTAATAAACAACAATATATTATTATAATATTGTCATCAACTAGTCGTTATAAATAGTATTAACTAAATTTTGAATTTTATAACATTATTATTCATCTTAAACATTTTCTATAACATGGTATAAGAAAAAAATAATTTTTTCGGGTAAAATAAGTATTTTTCAAAAAATGCAGTTTTGCCGCCTTTTGATGGCGCACCCACTTTAAATCTAGTTTTTGAAATGTTTATATGTTCAATTTGAAAAAATAAAATTCTTCTTTTGATTTAGGATATAAAAATTTACATTAAATAAAGTTTTGATATTTTTCCGATAACTTTCATATTTTAATGAATAGTAAAAACACGCTATATTTTAATTAAAAACAACTTTTTTCATCATAATATCTTATGTGGTTAAATTATAATATTTAATGGTTTTAAAGTATAAATAGAATATATTTTTACCATTTAATATAATTTATGTCATTAGCATTGATTTTACCTTGAAATCGTAGGTTAAATCAATTCAATCTTTTGCAATGTTTTAAAGAAAAACTCATTTTCTTTCGACAACAGGATTAATTTTAATTTAATTTCTGATTTTTTTGTGTATTGAATTTGAAAAAATGGATTCAATATTTGGAATCAGTGGGTCTAAATTATGTTAATAAGGTACTTTTTATTTTTGGACATTGTGAATAGTAACTACGGTAAATTTTATTTACTATAGTTAAAGGTAAATCGGGTAATTAAGGGTAAATATAAGATTATAAAATTAACCTAAAACATGGAAAAATTATATTGGATGGATAAAAGTAGACCCATATAACATAAGGGTCGGATTGGATTCATTTTATAGACTTTTTTCCATGAAAATAATTTAATTATTATTAAAACCAATGAATGTGACAACATATCACTTTCTTAAATCTTATAAGTATAATAATTTTACTTTAGTGATACACTTCCTGAAACCTCGAACATGAATAGTATACAGATATCTATTACAATTATCTACATTATAGAAATTTATTTAGAATTTTTAGGGATTAAATAATTATCATTTATTACGACACAAAGATGATGCCGTAATTGTCTTATTAATGAAATATTGACATAATTGATGTTATAAATGCCCAAATAAATGTAATTTGAGACTTTTTATGACTTACATTAATTTTATAGGTTAATATGACATGTTATTGTTGATATAAGGAACTTGGATCGAACTTATAATTCTTTTATGAATTTCATAAAAATCATGTACCAAATAGTGTCAAAATTGACATAAATTAGTTTTTAAAACAAATATTATATTATTAATTTTTATTTAATTCCTAAAAATCTAAGGTTCGGCCAAATGACTTATATAAGGATATATATATTAATAATAAACAACTTGGGGTTCGTTTGGCTTGTTATGGAAAGTTTATTAATCATATAGTGTAAGAAAACAAAAAGACACGGTAAAAGTTAAATTATTTAACTTAGAATTAAATCTAATTGATAAGGTTAAAATAATAACCTAAACATCTCTAAATCCCATTGGATGAAAGGCTTTATACCCATCCCCACTTTATCTTATAAATAATACCCTTGTGAACCATTATAAACCGAATTTGACCTTAATATAAAATAATATTTTGAGATTTTCCTAAGGTGCCCCTCTCCTCCCTTATAAAAGGGCACCTCCTCCCCCTCTTCCTCACACCACATTGAGCCTCCAATCTCGGCCAACCCCTGCCAAAATATCTTCTCCACTTACCTAGTATCATCCTAGAGATCCTGTTCTTCTTCAAAGACCATCCTTATTTCTTTACGTGGAGTTTAAGAAAAGGCACGTCCAAAAGAGGTAGTATCCATTACCAATCTTTTTCAATTTATTTCTTCTTCAACTTATTCTTATTTGGTTGTTTCATGATAAAGTAATAACATCAGTATTTCTTATATACTTATATGTTATTATAAATATGAAACAACTCTAATTAACCTTCTATTCATCCTACGGAAAAAGGAAATCACCGCGCGTGCGTACGTACGGAATACCGTCTCCACGCCGTGGTGTAATCTATTTTCCGCCACCACCGTAATTGGATGGGGTATAATGGTGTAATGAATAACTATATATTATAATAATAAAGTGATATTGATACTGAAATAGTATACATACACTTCAACACAAGTTCACGATCATGAGAACGATATCATTGCTCGTGCGTACGTACGGACTACCGTCTCCACGACGCGATGAGATTCATTCTCCACATTAACCATTAATGAATGATTATAAAGTATATATAATGAATAATAATGAAATATATGACATGTTAATTCTACTAGATTTATGTATATATATATATATATATCATCTACTTACTTCCATTCAAGACAATAAGGAAAGTAAAACAGAGTTCATGAGTACATACGGACTACCGTCTCCATGAACGGTGTGTTTCATTTCATTTATCTATCTATTATATATATATATATACTGAATATATATGATATATAAATCATGTTTTCTATGCTGGAAGTATGTAAATCATGATATAGGTAATAATAATGTCAAGAACAACAAGTCCAAACACCTACGATAAATGAAACGATTTTACCCAAAACACTTCTTTAACATGGAATTTACAAAAGAACGGGTAATATAAAGTCATAAGTGAACCATATATTATATCATAACAATGAATATGATTCTCTAATAAGTTAATGACATTATTTAAATCATTATACAGGACTATCGGATACGTACAAAGCATATCAGACATAAGGTAAGAGAAATATCACAATCTCATTTTTATCCGAGATTGTTTATACTTTGGCATTTACTGGGGTGTATTTTATCATCCACATCCATGTTTCTCAATATGTAATCTTATTTCAATCCATCAACAATTGTTTAAATACAATTTTACCCTTCAGTTAGTTTTTAGTAAATGATATGAAAGGAATCTTTTGTTGTTTTTCGTACGAGGTACTTTTTGACTTTTCCGACAAAAGTACGAGAAGAATGTTTTTTTGACTTAAACGGCATGAATGGATTTTCAAAAAATAATTTTCAAGAAGATTCCTTTACAAGTTTTCAAGTTTTTTTTAATCAACTTCTTTTAGTTTAAAATTTTTTGACATGTTAAGAAAGGAAAATGTTTTTGAAGTAGAAAGGATATTTTCCTCAAGAATGGAGTTCAAGTGTTTTATAAAAATTATTTTCCATATAAGATAATATAGTGTTCTGTTTCAATCCCTATTATTACATTTACTTGATTATGTTGAGATGGAAATATTTTTATGAATTCCTTTATCTTATATGAATTGTTTTATGATGTCATGATGTTTAAGATTCACATTTTTTTACATGGGTTATACAATGATGTATGATTTATGATTTTGTGGCACACATAAGAATGGTATCATTATGAGATGGATGGGACCTATATCTCCCTCCAATTCATTGGTTAAAGATTTTATATCTCATTAGATAGACATGGCTGGAACGGTAAGTTATACCGGTTCAGTGAAACAGGACTGAAACGAGGAATGAACTCGGTTCAGAAAGGGACTTTGTCCACTAAGATAGTCTTGGAAATGATTCTTGACTAACAAGAAATGATTATCTATGACTATGTGTGTATGCCACAAAGTTTCATGTTTTAAGTTATGATTATTGGGATTACATTTCACTACTAAGATTTATCCCATGTTATGAAAATATGATCTCTTTTGTAGGTTAAGATTTCCAAAAGATATGTTCTTATGAATATGACGTGATTGATATTTCTTTTGTTTACCCTTACTGAGAATTTGAGCTCACCCTTTTATGTTTTTTTCCAGGACATAAAGAAAGTAATTAGGTTTAAGAAAAGGAGATCTTTATGGGAGATGTTGAAGAGTTTTCACCACGATTAGAAGATTATATTCCTAGTTTCCAAAGACACTAAACTATTATGGTCCTTGTGTGTGTGTTTTTGTTATGTACTAAGTATTCCGCAAAAGTAATGTAATTTCCATGTACGTCAGGATTCGGGTCTCTACAGTTGGTATCAGAGGAAAGGTTTAGTCAACCTTTGGAAACTATGATGTGAAAATGTTAGTGAGATCCCTAGAGATATTTCTAAGGTATGTCTAGGGATGTCCCTAAGGATACGTATACGTATAGGATATATTCCTAGAACTACAGTAATGATCTTATAATTTAACCTAAGATGTTAGATATTGAGGGTGCTCCCCCTTTATTATGTTGTTTTACCTAGCACGATTTTTGCCTCTCACACTATTCTTTTTGGGTTTTAGACGATGGCTGGAACCCGAAGTAACCGTGTTGATCACTGTAATGGACAATGTAATGATTGTCCTCCTGAACAACCAAATGTTATGGGATATGGAGTGAAAAATCTTATTTCTATACTTACACAAGCTATGAATCATTCTGGACTTCCAAATGAGCATAGAAGGGAACAATATTCTATTGAGTCCTTCATGAGGCAACGTCCACCTTCTTTCAGTGGGTCTTCCGATCCACTTGTCACTGAACAATGGATCAGTACCACTGAAAAGATATTTTCAGTTCTTCAATGTTCTGAACATGATAAATTCATCTTAGCAGTATATCGTTTGGAAGGTGAAGCTGATCAATGGTAGAATCTTATCAGGAATACGAGGCAAAGAGATGAAATTGAGTCCATGGAATGGGACAAGTTCAAGAACTTATTTTTCAATAAGTACTTCCATCGTATTCTTCGAACAAAGATGGAGAAGGAGTTTCGTGAACTAAAGCAAAAGTATGATGAATCTGTTGGTATATACGAAGCGAATTTTACAAGGCTTCTAAGGTATGCATCTGGATTTATCATCCAACCTAAAGTAAAGTTGATTGATTCTTCAGTGGCTTAAAAGCAAGTCTTCGAAGGGCATTAGCTATAAGAGACTTCAGTAGCAATGAAGAAATTGTGTGTTGTGCTATCAAGGTAGAAATGGAAGTTGGTGTTACATGTCCATCTCATGGTTTTGACAAGAAACAAAAGATGGAGTTCAAGGTGAAATCTCAGAATAATGGGGAGAAGAATATGAATGTTTCCTTATGCACAAAGTGTGGAAAGAAGCATGATGGAGATTGTCTTAAAGGGACTAGAAAATGTTTTAATTATTGAAAAGAAGGTCATCGAGCAGCTGAGTGTCGAAGTAATGGAAAAAAGGTTTCTAATGATGTGAATAAAGCAAACACTGTAGAGAACGCACCACCAACACTTCAATGCTTCAAGTGTAAGGAAATGGGGCATTATGCTAATAAATGCCCTAATCCAAGGGTTAGTGATGATCGATATGAGCAACCACTTAAGGAAAAGGAAAAAGGGAAGTCACATGCGATCACTATTGGCGATGTTGAATATGACAATGATGTGGTGGAATGATTAAGTGTTTATGTAATGGGATTTCAAAATAGTATCATGGAATCTCATTTATGGTATTGTGGAATTTTGGAATATCTATGTATTGGTTTTCAATAATTATATGATACTGGTAACCTGAAAAAAAAAGTGATTGAAATATTTTTGGAAAGTAGATGATATGCGCATAATGAAGGGACAAGAAGATAATGAGATGTTTGATTGTACTCATGAGCTCATTATTGATATAAGGACTAAGTATATAGAATTTTGAGGATTTTGGTATGTGGAAAGAGTAATCTTTTGACAGCACTCATGTTTTCACTAAGATTCAATGGGTATTCATTTTTCAAGAGATAACATGATTATGGTATTCACATGAATGGAATGTGACGAACAAGATATATGAGGGATAAATGATGGAATTCACGTGATCATTTTCTCTATACTATGAGCTTGGACAGAAGTATTTTAGATAAGCCTAATGATTGGAATGGATTATGTTGGACAGAAGTTAGTATTGTTTATGGATAAAACTTTTTTTGATATTGTTGATGGGATGTTATAATAATGTAGTTTTAGAAAAAGGACAACCTGCAGGATGTGCGACAACCCATCGCTTCGGCCAAGGCTGTGGGAATCGAACCCACAACTAAAGTGTGACGGGCCTTTATTACATACCACTGTCCTAAAGAAAGTCCCTGGTTTGTAGAAACTAGTTTTATTTTATTAAGCATTATGATATATGAAGTATAAGTTCATTTTTGGAATAGTATATGATTAACCTCACCGAAGATGGACTTATTTATATTTGATAACTATTGCTAAACTTTTGTCTGAAACAGATGGAATGACCCATCATTCTATCACATGATCTGTTAACACTTCACGAATAACAAATTCAACTTCATTTCTTTAAGAGATGAAGTGGAAATTTTTCAAAGAACGAACAACAATGAGATTATACCAAAATCAAGTAAGTATTTCTTCTAATTCAAAATTTTCAACTTTAGGGAAATGATATTGAAAACCAAAAATTTCGTTCTAGTGATCTTATATCTGATGAATCATATGGTACCCTAGATCATCACAAATTTATGGCTTTGCGATTATTGGCTTTTTCATAGCCATGTTCTCTACCACTCTCAATCAGAACATGATGGTTATATTTTTCTTACATATCCATATTTTCACCAATGTTCTCCTACGTGGAAACCCAGTGATGAGTTAATTTGGGTAACCGTTACATTTCATAATTTAGTTTTTAAAGTCATGTTTTGGTATTCCTTTTTACGATGTGGGTTTCTATTAAACAAACTTTCGAGTAGTAAACCATTTATAACTCCGATGAATTTCGAGGGCGAAATTCATTTTAAGGGGGGTAGAATGTAACACCCCGAGATTTTATGAAAAATATTCTTTTAATTTCATTAATGTCTTTTGTTGTATTCTACACCAAGACTACCTTGCGCTATATGCAACACCGTATTAGCTTGCAGTATACGCAACACTATTCTTGGATCGTGTTACACACAATTTTGACAGTAGTTATTCTACGCAACATTGAGTATATATATATATATATATTCAATGAATAAATGAAATATGTCTGGATTCTGTTATACGAAACAACGAAGGATTCTTTTACAACATGCAACCCCGACTTGGCTTGCATTACATGCAGTCGCGACCTTCCTCGATAGCGTGTGTTGTACGCAATACCGGGTTTTAATAAACAACGATATATTATTATAATATTGTCATGAACTAGCCGTTATGAATAGTATTAAGTAAATTTTGAATTTTATAAAATTATTATTCATCTTACACATTTTCTAGAACATGGTATAATAACAAAATAAATTTTTCGGGTAAAATAAGTATTTTTCAAAAAATACAGTTTTGCCGCCTTTTGATGGCGCACCTACTTTATATCTAGTTTTTGAAAATTTTATATGTTCAATTTGAAAAAATAAAATTATTCTTTTGAATTTGGATATAAAAATTAACATTATATAAAGTTTTGATATTTTTCCGATAACTTTCATATTTTAATGAATAGTAAAAACACGCTATATTTTAATTAAAAAAAACTTTTTTCATATTAATATCTTATGTGGTTAAATTATAATATTTAATGGTTTTGAAGTATAAATAGAATATATTTTTACCATTTAATATAATTTATGTCATTATCATTGATTTTATCTTGAATTCGTAGGTTAAATCAATTCAATATTTTGCAATGTTTTAAAGAAAAACTCGTTTTCTTTCGACAATGAGATTAATTTTAATTTAATTTCTCCATATTTTGTGTATTTAATATGGAAAAATGGATTCCATATTTGGAATCAGTGGGTCCAAATTATGTTAATAAGCTACTTTTTATTTTTGGGCATTGTGAATAGTAACTACGGTAAATATTATTTACTATAGATAAAGGTAAATCTGGTAATTAAGGGTAAATATAAGATTATAAAATTACCCTAACAGTTGTAAAAATCCTATTGGATGGATAAATGTAGACCCATATAACATAAGGGTCGGATTTGATTCATTTTATGGACTTTTTTCCATTAGAATAATTTAATTGTTATTAAAACCAAAGAATGTGACAACATGTCACTTTCTTAAATCTTATAAGTATAATAATTTTAATTTAGTGATAAACTTCATGAAACATCGAACCTGAATAGTCTACAGAAAGATAATACAATTATCTACCTCATAGGAGTTTATTTATAATTTTTAGGGATAAATAATTATCATTTATTATGACACAATGATGATGCAGTAATTGTCTTATTAATGAAATATTTACATAATTGTTGTTATAAATGCCCAAATAAATGTAATTTGAGACTTTTTATGATTTACATTAATTTTCTAGGTTAATATTACATGTTATTGTTGATATATAGAACTTGTTTTTAACTTATAATTCTGTTATGAATTTCATAAAAATCATGTACCAAATAGTGTCAAAATTGACATAAATTAGTTTTTAAAACAAATATTATATTATTAATTGTTATTTAACTCCAAAAAATCTATGTTTCGGCCAAATGACTTATATAATGATATATATTTTAATAATAAACAACTTGGGGTTCGTTTGTCTTGTTATGGTATGTTTATTAACCATATAGTGTAAGCAAATAAAAAGACACGGTAAAAGTTAAATTATTTAACTTAGAGTTAAATATAATTGATAAGGTTAAAAGAATAACCTAAACTTGTCTAAATCTTATTTGATGAGAGTATTTAGACCCATCACCACTTTAGCTTCGAAATAAGACCCTTTTGAATGATTACAAACCAAATTTGACCTTAATATAAAATAATATTTTGAGATTTTCCTAAGGTGCCCCTCTCCTCCCTTATAAAAGGGCACCTCCTCTCCCTCTTCCTCACACCACTTTGAGCCTCCAAGCTCGGCCAACCCCTGAAAAAATCTCTTCTCCACTTCCCTAGTATCATACTAGAGGTCCTGGTCTTCTTCAAAACCATCCTTAGTTCTTTAAGTGGAGGTTAATAAAAGGCGCGTCAAAAAGGGGTAATATCCATTACCGATCTTTTTCAATTTATTTCTTCTTCAAATTCTTCTTATTTAGTTGTTTCATGATAATGTAATAACATCAGTATTTATTATGTACTGATATTTTATTATAAATATTAAACAAATCTAATTAACCTTCTATCCATCCTACGGAAAAAGGAAATCACCGCGCGTGCATACGTATGGAATACCATCTCCACGCCGTGGTGTAATCTATTTTCTGCCACCACCTTAATTGGATGGGTATAATGGTGTAATGAGTAACTATATATGATTATAATAAAGTGATATTGATACTGAAATAGAATACATACACTTAAACACATGTTCATGATCATGAGAACGATATCATCCCTCGTGCGTACGTACGGACTACCGTCTCCACGACGCGATGAGATTCATTCTCCACATTAACCATTCATGAATGATTATAAAGTATATATAATAAATAATAATGAAATATATGACATGTTAAATATACTGGATTTATGTATATATATATATATGCATGTCATCTACTTACTTCCATTCAAGACAATAAGGAAAGGAAAACAGCGTTCATGCGTACGTACAGACTACCGTCTCAATGAACGATGTGTTTCATTTCATTTATATATATATATATATACTGAATATATATGATATCTAAATCATGTTTTATATTCTGTAAATAATTAAATCATGATATAAGTAATAATAATGTCAAGAACAACAAGTCCAAACACCTACGATAAATGAAACGATTTTACCCAAAACGCTTCTTTAACATGGAAGTTACAAAAGAACGGGTAATTTAAAGTCATAAGTGAACCATATATGATATCATAACAATTAATATGATTCTGTAATAAGTTAATGACATTATTTAAATCATTATATAGGAGGTTCGGATACGTACAAAGTATATCAGACATAAGGTAAGGGAAATATCACAATCTCATTTTTATCTGAGAATGTTTATACTTTGGAATTTACTGGGGTGTATTTTATCATCCACATCCATGTTTCCTCAATATGTAATATTATTTCCATCCATCAACAATTGTTTAAATCCAATTTTACCTTTCGGTGAATTTTTAGTAAAATATATGAAAGGAATCTTTTTCATTTTTCATATGAGGTACTTTTTTGACTTTTCTGACAAAAGTACGAGAAAAATGTTTTTTTAACTTATAAGGCATGAATGGATTTTTAAAACATTATTTTCAAGAAGCTTCCTTTACAAGTTTTCATGTTTATTTTTAATCAACTTATTCTAGTTTAAAATTGTATGACATGTTAAGAAAGGAAAATGTTTTTGAAGTAGAAAGGATATTTTCCTCAAGAATGCAGTTCAAGTGTTTTATCAAAATTATTTTCCATCTAAGATAATATAGGGTTCTGTTTCTATCCCTATTATTACATTTACTTGATTATGTTGTGATGGAAATATTTTTATGAATTCCTTTATCTTATATGAATTGTTTTATGATGTCATGATGTTTAAGATTCCCATTTTTATTACATGGGTTATGAAATGATGTATGATTTATGATTTTGTGGCACAAATAAGAATGGTATCATTATGAGATGGGTGGGACCTATATCTCCATCCAATTCATTGGTTAAAGATTTTATATCTCATGAGATAGACATGGCTGGAACGGTAGGTTATACCGGTTCAGTGAAACAGGACTGAAACGAGGAATGAACTTGGTTCAGAAAGGGACTTTGTCCACTAAGATATTCTTGGAAATGTGTCTTGACTAACAAGAAATGATTCTCTATTATTATGTGTGTATTCAAAAAAGTTTCATGTTTTAAGTTATGATTATTGGGATTAAATTTCACTACTATGATTTATCCCATGTTATGAAATTATGATCTCTTTTGCAGGTTAAGATTTCCAAAAGATATGTTCTTATGAATATGACGTGATTGATATTTCTTTTGTTTACCCTTACTGTGCATTTGAGCTCACCCTTTTATGTTTTTTTCCAGGACATAAAGAAATGAATTAGGTTTAAAAAAAGGATATCTTTATGGGAGATGTTGAAGATCTTTCACCACGATTAGAAGATTATATTCCGAGTTTCCAAAGACACTAAACTATTACGGTCCTTGTGTTTGTGTTTTTTTTATGTACTAAGTATTCCAAAAAAGTAATGTAATGTCCATGTACGTCAGGCTTCGGGTCTCTACATTGCCCTAGTAGTAATCTCTACTAACTTGAACTTCTTTCGTAGGCGTTTTCATTCAAGCTTGACATGCTGGAGTTCGGTATGGGCTTGGTCCAAAGTGAAGCCCAAAGATGACACCTCCTTCCCAAGCTCTGATAAGTGGGCTTCATAAGGTTCGAGTCTACTGGATGAAGACATCGACTCCTCTTTCTTCATTAACCATTAACATCTCTATTAAATCGTTAAGAGTAAGTTAATATACTATTTAAAAACATTGGGTCGTTACAGGTACAACTCACAATTAGTAATCCTACGTCACATAACGTCAAATGGTCCACCTCTGAAAATCATTCAGTCCTGTATCCCTCATCCTCAATCAACGATGTCCATCATCTGCATAAGAAACAACAGGGGGTGGGCGAATCCCATTAATGAGTGAGTAAAACAATAATCAGTAAGAACCTCGAGACCCCCGAATGTCTCCCAAAGTTGCACTATGAAAAAACCACAAAAGAAGACCTCAATTAAAACTCATGAAGTAGTTATGCACTCTACTTGGGAATATTCCCATACATACCCATATGTTATCAAAAGATAGTCATCTCACTACATGAGGGAATAATACCCGAAAGGTAACACCATGAAGGTAAATGTACCACAATGTTAACACCACGAATGTAATACCATAAAGGTAAAAGTACCACACCAGTAACACCTCAAAGAAAACCCCATGATGTTAAAATTACCCCATGGATAACACCATGAGGAAAATATACTCATCCCGCACCAGGTATATATGTAAGGAATAGAAGTACCTATGATTAGTCTATAAGATAGATCATCTTTTTTTGTCGAGAGGGACTACTGCTAAATATACGGAGTCTAACCCACACATAATTGAAAGGTACTAACCCCTGCTGACTAACACAAGATCTGATCCACACAATATTAGTGTGCACTATCCAACATACGATCATTGAGCGCTCAACCACATAGGATCTGACCCACAACGAATCAGCATGCACTGACCCACAGGGGATCACTTAGCGTTGTCCCACACAGGATCTGTGCTGACCCACACACAATCTCTATCCATTAATCAAGTCACTACCAATCTCCTACACCTCAATACCATCCAATGGATTCCTTCTCATAGCACACTTGATTCTGTGAGAACTACTCATCATGCCATTGGACATATTTCAACTAGTATGAAGTCCCCTAATGAAATAACCCGTTGATCAGTCATGTCATAAGGGTTCTAACTCAAGAGATGGTATATAAAACATACACTCATCCTTTAAGACATGGGAATTTTAGTATCAAGGTTCATGTTTTTTATGAGTACGATCTAACTTATCCAAACTCCAACATTATCCAAAAGTTATGTTGGCTATCACAAAAGGACTGCCTCATCTCAAGGATTTCAGCACCATAGACAATTTATCATTTTGACACCATATGATGTAGATATGTCAGATTCTAGATCTGGAAATAATAATAATATTATTATTGGTTGTTTCATGGACCTGATCCATGAACCATAATTTAATATTCGATATTCTTCTTGAATCGACCATCTAAATGATAGGATCTTATCTCCACTAATGGCAAGACAATAAGACGTTTCATGTAGGAGTTAAGGCAGGACAATGAATAAATAATAATATTAAATCTATTATTTCTCGAGCGCTTCAGGTACTCAATCCGATAACCATAAAAAGACATCCAATGTTGGACTTGAAATGTCTGTCTCAAAGTCAGGGTCACACAACCGCTGACGGTTCACGAATCTGAAGTCACACATATTTTTTACTGATGAACTATGGATTAACAACCAAAAATAATTATATCAATATTATGTTATTTTTAATAATTGTTTATTTATTTATTATTTCACTAACTCCAAAATCAATGAAAACATGGGGATATACTTTTGGGTTTTATTTGGTTGTACATGGCTTCCACATGGTGGCTCCCCACTCTTATCATTTTCCATTTATTTTTTTTATTTCAAATACCTTTAATTCCATATTCCCTCTGAAATTACCTCATTATTTCACGTTTTTTTTCTCCTCCTCAACCCTAAAGACCATAGCTTCATGCGGCCTCCTCCTCCATTTCTTCACATGACCGACTCTTCCACCAGATCATCGAATTATGGCCTTTCTCTCCTGCCTCAAGTCTTGTCCTATTCAATACCTCGCACAAGCCACCACTGCGTTGTGGTACTCCCATGAAGAACTTGTACACTATGGCCTAGCCACTTGCTGTGCACCGAGGCCACCAGCAGAAGCCGACTTGGACTCGCCGCCCTCCGCCAGACTGTCTTCGTTGCGTTGCCTCAATGGCCAAGATATTCACCCTAAAAAACCATCATAATGCCACTCCAACGTCACCCCTTATGTAGGCCTCCACATATTTGTTATAATCCTAAAAATTTTGATGACTGAAAATTCACAATCCTCAATTCGTGATCTCCACTTCCATACACTACACTCAATGAAACATTGAGTTTTTAGCAGACTTAATTATTTGTCAATGAGGAATTCATGGAGAATAAAATAGAAAGGACCATGGTATATGTGCAAATAGATTTCCATGTTTGTTTGGACATCGTCATTGATAATCTAGAAAAACAGAAAATAACAAATATATATTTATCATAATTAAAAATAATCCACCTACATAGATTTGAGGTCTTCTGATGATGATAGAAGGAACCTCCTTCATCGTTGTCATCGATTAAAGATTTGGTGGTTCTCGTCACCAATCACTGAATCTAGTCTCGTCCTCTAGGAGGTTAGCATCACGGTAATTTTCTAGAGAATTATCAATTGGTGAATTCATGCTAACACCCCTCGCAGAGCTCTATATAAATAGGAGAGGAGAATGTGTGTGTCCCGCAAGAATAATTAACGAGGTTCATTTAATTAATGAATAACCCAAATTCCCAACAGTGCGGTTACATGTAAAGAAGATTAAAGACATTTAGTGTCTTGATATATCGTCAGTACTTCAACCACCGCTCATCGGTTGAAAAAAATAAAAAGAAATAAAATGACGATACATGTTATTTTATTAATCTTTCAAAAGTCTTCCAAATTAACATTATCACCCGACCTACTGAGGTCTATGTGAAGCCTTTCTTATAAAAATCCTGATGCGTAGAATTCAATGATGCCCTCATATTTTAATCCAAGAACCAGTTCAAAAGATATAAAATGATGCTCGCATGTTTAATAAATGTACCTTATAAAAAGTATAACAAATTTTTATCATTTAATATAGACCCGCGCTAGTCGAGGTTAGGCACCACATAAGGGGAAAACGGCCAAATGAACTCAATGGTACTCTCCGATTTTCAATCTGAGTTACCATTTAGAATTTATATATTTTAACAATAAAATAATCATTATTTTATTATTTTATTTATGGCCAAAAAATAACTTCCACTGTTGGCCCATGCTTCCCAATGTTACGGTTTTCATATGAAATGAATACCATCACGAGTACAGCGGGGGTCTCGGAGTTTTTATCTGAGTTACAATTTGTTAATTATAATAATTTGAAAAATAAAATAATGTTATTTAATTATTTTATTTACGGTTAATCCATTTTTGTTCTTTCATTAATGAAGGCCTACGCTAGCTAAACATAAGTTGTGACTAGGGTAAGACCTCCATTATATACTCATTAGTTCACTGGGATTACTGATTCATGCACCTGTTTAAGTGTTATTTCAATTTTTCAAGAAAACTACTCTAGTACACTATTATAATCTTAAAACTTTCTTGATGGATCATTCCGAGCACTCCGAGCCTCAGAATCATGAGATGTTAGATTTTGGGGTCTCAAAATAATTCCATATAATTAATAATATATACATAAATTCAGTGACATTAAATTCTCCAAATCGTAGGGCATTACGTCATTGAAAGATAAAATAAAAAAAAAATAAAACAAATGACGGTAATAAAAAAGAATATGAGCCTCCTGCTCCCATGTACTCTTCTAGGGGGTCCCGTGCTTCCACCCAACTCTCACCAGATAGATCAACCATCCACAAAGGACTCAGTCCTATCGATCCTCTATCAACACCATGAATTACATAAAATTCACCCCATCATTATAGTACAACTTTCCCTAGTCGATAAAGTGTGATGGATCATGAAAACATCTCCGCAGTTGCAAAATATGGAAAATATTATGCACCCAGTGCATCTATGTGGTAATAGATAGATGATACACCAGCTTTCCCACTCTTCTGAGAATATAGAAAGGTCTGATGGACCTTGGAGATAGCATGCCACCCCATCCAATACTTTGCATTCCTCTTCAGGGTGTGACCCATTGGAAGTCAATGTCTCCCACCACAGACACCAAGGGTCTCTATCTACTGTTGGCATAAGAATTATGTCACCTCTATGTAGTCACCACTTGCAGACAAGTGATACATCATGATAAAATCCATGCCATTGCTTCCTGCATCCATGGCCAGTAGTTCTGACACTAGAGGTCCTAACACATCTTTGACACTACAGGATGTACCGTTAAAGGGGATACATAGAAATACCGCAGTACCTACTCCTGAAGCATCATTGTTACAATTGAGAATCCTCTAAAGATAATTATGTCAACCACACATTTAAAAAATAATTTTGGAGACCATCTTGTGGATAAATGAGCATGTCAGGCCTCACAGTCAATGTCCCTAACCTGTGCCTCCCGAACATGCTGTAGAATTGCGAGAGTGACAGTATTTGACTGAAGGTAAGATGCTCCATATTTTTTCAATAAGGTTATCTGCAATGCAACAAGCTACTCTGATTCTTCACTCGGAAGTTGAACACCATTCCTCCTCCTTAGTGCATATGCTACCACATTTCCCTTCCCAGGAGTATAGACTATCTCAAGGTCATAGTTTGAGATGAACTCTATACATTTTCACTGTCCCCGCTCCTAAATGACTTGATGACATTTCTCTATCCACAGTAAAGGCTCTCCATTATTAATCAATGATGACAAGGTTGCCGCTACCCTGGAGAGGTCTGGTATAAATCTTCGGTAGTAACCAGTCATGTAGATGTCCCTCTCCCTTTCATGAGGTAATACTAAAAATATATTTTGAAAATATGACCCCACACTCAGCCACTACTACTGGAAAATGAAAACTAAAAACTCATGCTACCACAAGGGTATGCCTGGCCGACTTCAAAGTTATCAGTTTCACCCTCCTATACATGAGTTTATCCTATGCTTCCTGGGTTTCCTTTTTTACTGACCACGAAAAAAATCAATCCAATGCTATAGATTCACTACATTATTTTTTCCGAATACTTTCAATGTATATATAAATAGTGGATGTCTATTCCATACCCAAACTAACGTCATAAGGACTCGATGCCGCCACCAAGAGGGTCCAACAAAAAATATCACCTCAAGGATCAGATCACAACATCATCATATGATTGATTATCAAGTCTCCTCCGAAAGAATTCAACAGATATATGGGTCAAGTCATCAGTTTAACAAGAAACTATTGGTCTGTAACAACATTCATGGTTATAATGAATGATTGGTAACCATGTATTTTAATACAGAAGCTATTAGCTGACACAGAAAATACCTAAAATCATTCATGAATCCATTTTGTCACACTCCATGATCGCATGTAGGTACTCCCTTCCTCCAACTCCATGAGCCTGGTAGGGACCACTTTGCGGTGGTGGTTTTAGGTTCTCTAAATTTATACCAAAACATGTAGCTCTCCATGCTCCACTTCTATATATGTTGCCATGAAGATTCATCAGTCATTATCACCCAGTCTTCCCAAAACATTTTACAAGCCCAAGCCTCTAAGACTGGCGTCAGCTTCTTGCATTTCCACTGCTAACATTCACAAGTTGTATCCGCTTATCCAAAGAACATTCAACAACAAAATTTATATCTAGAACCATAACATTTGTAGGGAAGCTTAGAGGAAAAGTGAAGGCTCAGATGACCCTAAAAACACCTCAATCAAGGGCCTGAGCCCTGATTCACTAACCATGCTATATTCTTCTTGTACCTGGGATGATCGGTACGACTCGATGAATACTCAGCTATCGTCATATGGTTCACCTGTAGTTGTATAATCTCAAGGGAACCCTCACTGTTTATATTTTATGGCCAGATACCCCATTCTCTATTGAAGGTTCTCCAACTTGTCCATAGGAAAGTAATCTCATTGGAAGATAATATGTAATCTAAACCATGCCATCATATTGATGAGCCACATGGAAGGCCCTCTACCAGGACTAGCATCTTATTGAACGGTGACCTGGCTAGAATGAAACTCGACCACCTCCTCAAGCCAGTACTGAACTACATGTGAGTCAGGATCTCCTTGGAACCTGAGGAGTATCTGATGCAGAAACACTTTTAAGGCATTATTCCTACATGTGTCCTCTACCAGTACCGTTGTTGTAAATTGCGGACCAATGACCAATGATATTGCTTTCACACTAACCGATGGTACCATCTTGGGAAAAAAACCATGTACCAAAGCCTCATCACCATTTGGACCACCATCATGGTTAGAAAATGATAATGACTAGAATCTAGGATCACCATCTGATCTCCATGTTTTCCAACTAGATAGAAAACACTAGACACAACCTCCAGCCAGTCCTCAGCTGCTCAGGGATCTATCTCACCTCGAAACCTCATAACCCTCTAGCACTAAAACTCGGGCAATGTGTTCAGTTCGCATCCACTAACCACTGGTAGCATCTATTGCTGATCCACATAGAATCAATCGGTTCTGATCTGCACCAGATTTCTCTGTTCTGATCCACATAGGGTTTCTAGAATGCTAATCCACACAGGGTTACTCGGTGGGTCGTCATCGTGTACTATATTAGGAATCCTAGCTAGTTGTCTACGCGGCGTCTTTTGGATAAGGAATAGGTGTTCCACGATCATTATCGTAATCCTAGTGAGCTAACATAATGAGATCGTAAAAAAACTTTTCCAAAACACAAACAATCAGTGTGTTGCTGCACTCAGTTAGAAATCAGAATTCAATGTCCAAGTGTATGGATACATTTTCTACCACACCAATACTAGATTCCCCATATTTAAATCCTATCTCATAATTACTAACACTATTTCCACATATAAAATTTCAGAGTCATACATTAGTGGTAGAACCGACTCCTCTAATACCACTTTCTCACAACCCATCCCTCGGGGCCCCTGCCGGGACTACCATTAGCGTGCCTTCCATTGCCCAGGGGATGGCGACTAGCATCGGAAAGGTGTATCCCTAAAATTTTAAGGCAAGGCCTTTATTCGTATACAAAAAAATAGTTCAAGAGAACAATAAGAAACAACCACGAAGTAAAATACTATAGTAAAAATGTGTGTTTAACGAAAAAGGGGCCAGAATACAATCCTAACTAGATAGTACAAGAACCAATGAAAATGGGAATATATCTCCTGTAACATCCTCTAAGGATTTTACCTGAAGGGTAGGTACTACTCATGATCTTTATTCCTGCATCATGTGACATCGAATGGTCCAACCTTGAGTACCTTCCATTCTTGTCTCCCTCAGCCTAGATCAACATTGTCGTTCTTCTGCACGAGACACAACAAGGTGTGGGAAATGCCTGTGCAGGGGTGAGTGTAATAATACATAGTAGGGACCCTGAGACCCTCAATGTTCACCCAGAGTTCCATAATTGGGAAACCACAAAGAAAGACCACAATCACAAATCATGAAGCATTCATAAACTCTACATGGGTATATGCCCATACATATACCTATGATATAAAAATATACACTTATTAATACATGAGGGATGATTACCAAAATGGTAACACCAAAAAGTTAAAAGTGCCACAAAGGAACCACTAGGAAGGTAATACCACAAAGGTAAAAGTACCACACAGGTAACACCATGAATTTAACACCATGATGGTAAATATACCACATAGATAACACTGTGAAGATAATAGAATCATATCTTCTAGGCATATAATTAAGGAAAATAAGTACATATGTTTAGCCAAGAAGATAAATCATATTATTCTATCGAGAAGCACTGTCACTAACAATATAGAGTATGAACAATATGGTATTGATAGGTATTGACCTTTGATGACCCACATAGGAACTGACCCACAATGGATCAGTATGGGATGGCCCACACAGGATCGCTGATCATTGACCCACACCAGATACGTTCCACTAGGGATCGTCATGCGCTGACCCACACATGATTGTTTTGTGCTGACCCTGACATGATCATTTTTGAACCATATAGGATCATTATTCATTCTCCAAGTCACTACCAATCTTCTCATCCTCACTACTAGCCAGTGGATTCCTGATCATAGCACAATTGAATAAGGGATAACTGCTCCTCAAGCCATCGGTCGTATTTCAACTGGTAAAAAGTCCTATTAAGAAGTAACCCGGTGATCCGTCATGACATAAGGGATCCAACACAACAGACGACACGTCAATCAGACCCATGGTCTATAAGCTATATGTATTTTAGTGCCGAGGGCCCAGTTATTTTTGAGTATGATCCAACCGGCCAATCTCCAACATTCTCCGAATGCCACATGAAGTATCTCAAAAGGGTAGCCTCATCTCAATGATTTCTGCACCACATACGGTTCCCCATTTCGACATCATATGAGGGAGATATGTCTGATACAATAACCTGTATTAATAATAGTATTATTATTATTGGCTGTTTCGTGGACCCAAGCCATGAAATAGAATTTACCATTAAACATTATACTTGAATTGACTGTCCTAATAACAGGATCAATTTGCCACTAACAACAAGACAATTGGAAGTCGCATGCGGAAATTATGGTGGGTGGAAGATTTAATAATAATATCAAATCTATTATTTCCCAATCAATTCAGGAAAAGGATCTGAAAACCTAAAAAAGACATCCAATACTGGACTCATAATGTCTTTCTCAATGTCAGGGTAGCACTGATGCAGACGGTTCATGAATCCTAGGTCACATGAATATGTTACAGAAAAAAATGGTTTAATAACCAAAAATAATAATATCATTATTTTATTGTTAATATTAATTTTTTATATATTTATTTTTCCTTTACCTCCAAAATTAATCAATGCATGGAAACTTTTTGGGGCATTCTATGGTTGCACGCGACATCCACATGGCTGTTCCCCACATTACTTTTTTTCCATTATAATTTTTTGTATTTCATATCCTTTTAATTACATATTCTATTTTCAATTATCTCATTCTTTCATATGTTCTTATCCTCCTAAACACTAATGGATAGAGCTTCACGCATCCTCCTAAGCCATCCCTTCACATGACCGACTCTTCTACCAGATCTACTGCCTCTAGCGTCGCTCGCCTACCACACCTTCAGTCCACTTCCCCACCACGCACCAACCATCCCAACACCGTTCTCATCCCACAACGGTCACATAGCCCATGACCTGGACACATTCTGTGAACCTTTACCATCGGTCAAATCCACATCGGACAGGCTGCACACTACGATACCGCCATTGTTGTGTCGACTAGATCACCCAGAGTCGTGACCTGAAGACACGCAGAAATCTCACTTCCACATCACCCCATCCCCGGACCACTACATCTTCATTCTAAACCCAAAAATTGTGATGACTGTAGATTACCGCTCCTCGGGTCGTGTTCTATGTGTCAATATTCCACTCTGAACGAAACATTTAGTTTTGAGATTGATTAATTATTTGCCGATGAAGAATGTGGGGTGAATGAAATTGAAATGATCAATGTCTATGTGATGATCGATGGCCATGTTTTTTTGCCATCATCGTTGAGAATAAAGAATAATAGAAATTATCAAATATATATTTATCATAAATCAAAATAAACCCCCTACCTTGATAAGACATACACTTATGACGATCGATAGATCCTCGATCATTATTGCCATCATTTTGCAATTTGGTGGCACTCATCAACACAAGATGAATCTGGCCTAGTCCTCTAGGTGGATAGCGTCATAGTACTTTTCCAGAGCTTCGTCACATGGTGAATCCATTCCAACACCCCTTCTTAATCTCCATATATATTGGAGAGGTGAAAGAGTGTGTCACACATGAAGAATTAATGTGGTTCATTTAATTAATGAACCTCGAAATTTCCTAATAGTGTTGTTAGAGGTAATGAATAGTCTATACATTTAATGGATTTATATTTCATCTGTCCCATCACCACCACAATTTCATTAGTGAAAAAAATGAAATAAAGTAACATTGCATGTTATTTTATTAATCTTTAAAAAGCCCCAAAAAATCACTTTTTCACGTGACCTACTGCGGTCGAAGTGATGCCTCCCATAAGAGAATCCAAACACTGCGAATTCAACGGTGCACTAAGAATTTTAATCCAAGAACTGATTTAAAAGATAGAAAATTCCACTCGCACATTTACTGAACGTACCTTAAAAAGTTTAATAAATTATTAACATTCACCCTCGACCCATGATGGTCATGTTTAGGTTCCACCAATGGGAAAGATGCCCCAACGAACTCAACCGTACCATCATTTTTTCAATCTGATTCATCGTATATATGTTATGGATTTTAACACTAAAATAATCATTACATACTTATTTTATTTATAGCCAAAAACAAACATCCATTGTTGGCCCGTGCCATCAAATTTTATGGTCTGCATATAAAAAGCATACCCTCACGAGTTCAGTGGTGGCCTTTTACTTTTAATCTGTGTGACCAATGTTGAGTTATAAGAATTCGAAAATTAATATAATTTTATTGTGTTATTTTATTTACGGTTATGACATTTTAATGTTTTCTCAATGGAGGCTTGTGCTAACTAAACAGAAGTCGTAGATAGGGTAAACCCGCCATCCTGAACTGAATGGTGCCATTGGATTTCAGATCTGGGAATCTATTTAATAGTTATTTCAATATATTCAGGAAAACTACTCTAGCACAAATACATAAAACGTTTTCAACGGATCATTTCAGGAACTCTAGGCCTTAGAATCATGCACCGTTAGATTTCGTGTTCTCATAAAAATTTCATATAATTGAGAAATTTATCCTGATTTTTTGGGACATTACAGGAGAGTAGATGAGGACATCTCATATTAGGCGTAAATATTGTGTATATCTATGATGTAGGACCTTGGATCTCAATAGGGAGACTATATTTTCCTAAGATCCTTCCTCAGATGAGAATTCATAAGATTCTTCATGGGAGATAGGCTAATATTGAATTTCGTTAGGATATTGGGGATGTGGAAGAGGATTATTATGTTTTCTTTCAATCCACCATAACCTCACAGCCGGATTGTGTAAACTCTCTCTTCCACATGTTGTAAGTGATGATATACAGGTAATACCCCACCCATGTAAGTGACAGTGGAGAGCCGGACATCAACGATGGATCCTCATATATAGAGTAACCATGGGTGATCATCGATTTCGATAATAAAACCCTATGTGGTTGGATCAACCATTTGTTTTTTTACAGATGTAGAAGAGCATGTATGAGGGATCCTATGAGTGGAAGAGCCTGACGCATGCTCAATATCCCATTCTATTTGTGTATTTTTTAATTTAAGGGAAGTAAATATTGAATTTATGAATAATGAAGATACCCTATTTTTTATTTTTAGGTATTAGACACACACACACACACACACACACATATATATATATATATATGGAGATGGTTATAGATATGACATGCGATTCTTAGGCCTGATGTTCCAGTTAATATCTTTATAACATTATTAAATATATTTTATGTTAATATAGTATATTTTCATAATGAAAATGGGTAAAATCTTAATAGAAATATCATATATTAATTATGAGGCCACAATAGATTCTATATCAAGATGTTTACTGTATGCACAACATAAAATAAATCAGATCTCAACATTTAGATATCACGACCATCAGCAGAGCATTAAGTTGGTTTGTTTAATAATTTATTTAATTAATTTAATTAATAACCTATATTTTGAATTTAAATACATATTTATATAAATTCTATATGGTTATCTGCATAACCAATTATGTAATCAATTGGAATTCTTCCTCCTTCTATTGGTGAATCAAGATCTAATGAGGAAAAGACTTCAAATCTAAGAAGATAGAGAGTAAGAAAATGTAATAAACCATAAAAATAAATGGAGAGACCATTTTTTATGATGAATGATCCAAAATACAAGTAGTTATTGTAAATTCAATATTTATGTCCTTAATGATTACATATTAACATAATAATCAATAAATTTCATTGATCCTCTTAAATTTTTATACCTTTCACGAACCCATGTATTGAAATTAATTTTATTACTTATGTTTATCACTGAATTACATAAATTTTTTATATGTTGTAGATGAATTCTTTGGAAATAATCATTTAACCTTTCTTTGATTTCTTTTATCCCTTTATTATTATTGTTTCATTACATTGGGCTATAAATCCATGGATCGATGTTGTCGGGTGGTAAAGAGCCTGATCGGAACCCTGGATTTATGGTAAAATCCTGTATAAAAAATATAACGCCATATCAGGAATGAAATCATTCAGTTATCAGTATGGGGTTTATTGACCATTCAATCAAAATACTATGATATATAGATGGTGAAACAAGGGATATTGGAACGGTGCATCGGGTTTGTAATGGTTTCTATGAGAAATTATCTACAACCACCCGAGGGATGAAAATTTCTAGATTGTGATAGATCCACCATTTTTTGGTGGATGTAGGAAAGATTCATAGTGGATGAACTATATTTACGATATCATATAAATGATCACAATTTATGAAAAAATAACAAAAAAATGCCACATAGTCCTAATACACTTGGCATGTAGGGACATAAATATTATAGATATGGTTCGGGTGAGAAAAGTATGACATGTCATGATGGACCCCCACATGCACTATAAAACATGTGATAGGGACTCGGTGTGTACTCAATGAGTACACATGCATCATCCTATCTACGAACACTCCCAATGTCAAAATACACGGACATGAGAAAAGTACACGGACACAACCTAATAGTATGGACGTCCCCACTGGTATCTTGAACATTACATTTTGATATTCTACATGCCATGTGTGGTTACATGGGAAGTGATCTATGTATGTACATGAACATAGAACGATGATAGAGTAGGACCACACATAGTGTGGGTCCCTTCTCACATCATTTACCCCTTGTTTCCGTTTTGAAGAAACATAAAACTCTAGTATCTACTTCATTTAGACAAATATTGTTTTTTCTATGAGAACCCTATACAAATTGTGTATCAATGTAAAATAATTGGGTAGCTTCCATGGTGGTATTTGAGACATGCTGTTAGATTTTATTGGTGTTATTCTTATCTAGGTGGCACTAAATGATAGTATTGATCCCAATGGATTGGAAATTCTTCTAGAGCTGCACCGACATATTAAGATTGGGCACAATTCATCTATATATCTATAGTGTGGCACTATCTATATGGAATAGGCATGTGTCATTTATCTACACTATTAGTAGAACCCCCATACTAGGTTGGAAATTGTTCCTCATGAAACTATTGTAGTGGAACCCACTTGATGATAAGGGAATGCTTCCACTTCAGACTATCCAACTAGCTTTGTAATATTTTAATTGAACATGTGTCCTCAACTGATAGAGTTTCAAAAACCTTCTATGATGGGAAAGGGTCATGTACCAAACTCTAGATTGGAACTCTCTAGCTTGGTTGGGAATGGGTCCTCTATATTTTATTCATTTGCATCATCATGTAGATACATTGAATGGGTTCTCTACCATCTGGGTGGCACCCTACCATGGTAACTTGGACTGGGTCCTCTAGCTATCTGCTAATGGGAACAAAAAATTTGTAACCGGACATTAGTCCACTATCTATAGATTGTTCCCATCTGTAGTGTGATAATTTTGTGAGGGGTGTCTTGAGTTTGATGTTTTTTACTATGAAGAGGAACAAGATGTTGGGAATCGATGATTGAATTTCAGAAATGATGGTAATACTTTATTGGGTTTTCCTCAGATATAGATATCACATTATTTATCATTTGGGTTTTTTGGGTTTTTATATATACATATATATATATATTTGTATAGATGTTGTTGGGGAATTTTTACACACATTCATTTGGTTGTGATTTTTTCTATCTATTTTTATCTTGTCTCTTACTAATGCCTCTTCAACATTCCGATCATCTTAGTGAGTATGAATATTATTACACCTAAATGGGATTTTCCCACATGATTCATGGTGTATACTAACGATATACTATTTAGTGTTGTCTTTAGAGGACACTGGGGATACATGGGACATTATACCTCATAATGTGGTCAGATCATTGATATCAGGAGCTTCCATGTATCAACGATTTTACATTATTGTTTATTTTTCACAGTGTGACATCACTCAGGTTGAGTGAGTATTTCCCCTAGTTAATTTTTATCTTGTACTGTGATAACCATAGAAACCCTAGAGGTTTTTGATTTTTGGATAACATTATACGTATTGGAAATATTTATTATTATTCCACTTCATGTATTAATTTAGATGGACAAGTGTATGCATTAATGTATAATGTAAAATTTCATCCTTTTAAGATATAAATTTTGGAACATTTTTCTTCCAAAAAGCCTAAATAGTCGGGGTTGTGGTAGTGGTTTTTATCCCTTTTGGGTTGGGTCATGAAAATACAGATGTAAAAACTTAATCAAATTTAGATAGGGAGTAGTATCATAATATTATTATTATAATTGGGATAGGCTCATGGAATGTGATTAATATAACCTATTATAGTTGGATTACGAGAATATGTTTTTATGACAAGACTCTTTCACCACCTTGTGATGAGGCAGCGAAATATATAGATGAAAAATTATATAATCCATATAAAAATATTTAATCTTATAATTGTGATCTAAAGGATATGGGTATAGAGGAAGATGTCAAACAACCTAACATGTTGGTTCTTTATCATTAACTGAATTATATGATATAATAATTGTTATTTACCAATTTATCAAATTAGTTTGAAACAAAAATGTTTGAAATAATACATCATATTCACCACAATAATGAGTATGATTTTTTATCACTAAGCATGATTGAACATTCACTTGTAGTTTAAATGAGGGGAAATTGTGTTCAACGGAGTACATAAATACATGGGACATGATGGTCTTCCATTTAATGTATATAATCAATGAAGATCCAAAAATATATATATACATCACTGAATAGAGTATATATTGAGTGATAATTATTTTTATATTTATTTTATTAAAATGGTTTTCTTATATCTTACATGGTATAAATTTTTAGGCTTTCCAGCACATTATAGGGTACCAAATCATCTATTAATTTTTATATTTTTATGTTCTTCATTTAATTGTATAATTGACAATGGAGTTTTATGTTGGGGCACATTGATCGTATATGGGTATTGTATTCAATTTTTAGAGACCAATAAAATGATTGATAAACCTCATTGAATAATTATGATTATGGAATTGTAATTTATTATGAGGGAAGTATAATTAGATGCAATAAAAAAATATTATACATAATGAAAAATTATATTATTAATAACGAAACCAAACATCCTTGAATATTGAAATTCAATGGGTTTCAAAGAAAATTCAAATCACCAATGATTGTCAAAGTATAGAAACCCATACATTGTTGTATTTTATCATATATCCGGGAAAAAGATATTTTTTCGTTTACAGTATATTATCTCAATATTGGAATGTTGATAAAATGTAGAGTACCTCTATATAATTATTTTTATTAAGGAATATGTAAAAACTATGATTTGAAATAAAAAAAATAGGTAATGTTTCTAAAACTTATCTTCTTATTTTTCGTCACTATTATTCATGATAGTCACAATTATACAAAAAATGAATAGAAACTTTGGAATGGAATGAAATTGAATGGTGGGTATTTATTTATAATAGAAGTAGTTGAAATATATATCAATATATAAAAATTTAATTATACATTGTTAAAAAATATATAACCATTGAATTTTAATTTTATTTAAACAATATTATATGAAAATTATGTACATTTATCTTTTATGTAGTTAATAAAAATAATTAATTGTATAAAATAATTTTTCATTTTAAAAATATTTTAGTCCATAATATTTTCATTCAATCATTACATATATTTTGGGATATAGAAATATCATTTATGGGGTGGAAAAATAATTTCATTTCATTGAATATTTTATAGAATGAACATATAATTTGTAATGGGTGTATCTGAAATATATAATAAACAAAAGGTACATAATAAAATAATTATTCTATAAATATAAAAGAATAAACTTTTCAATATAAAATCAAAATAAAAAATAATAAGAAATTATAAAAAACATTATTTTCTAATTTTAATGTATTGATTATAAATATTATGACATTTTTATCAGAATAATAATAATATATATATGAATATTTTAATTATTTAAATAAAAAAATTGATGTACATAAAAACAATCATATTTTCTACAAGTACATAAAAACAATTCCCAATAAATTTTAAAGTAGTTATAATCTTATTTATTAATAATTATACATTATAAATAAATAATCCTTTCAATATAACCAAAATATATAATGAATATTATTTTTTTCTCTTATATGTTTTTATTTTATTACTATTTAAATACATATATGGAAATTTTATAATTCATATAGTCAGATTCCAAATACTAGGATTCATATTCTCTTAATTCCATTATAACTGTCAAATGACCCCAAATTTTTTTAATTCACTCTAAAATAACATTCGTATCTATATCAGGGTTTGGATATCTTTTATACTCCATTGTTTGTTATTTTATTCAATATATAAATTTATCATGTATAAATATATAATTATATTTATAGTATAATCCTCTATCATAAAATAATATTATGTAATCCTATATTTTGTATTATATAGAACATATTTTGATGATATTTCTTAATTTAATTAATCAATTTTTTTGTAATTATATTCACTAAATTATTGTGATAGTATTATATAATTTACAATGGAAAATTATTATTGTATTGAAATCATTACAATCTAATATATAATTATGGACCTCATTTAACTTTTTTTTTACTTTGAATTATAATAATATATATGGGTAATTACATAATCCTAATATATTCCTCTTATTAAAACATGTGTTATTGATTCATGTAACTGATGTGCCCCATGTTTACATGGGTGACTAGATACATGGATGTATCATTAAATTCCATCCACACATTTTTTTTTTGAAAAAAATTATATCATTTAGTCTAGAAGGGTTATTTAATAATTTTCACTCCAAACCACATGGTTTAATTGCATAATAAATATAAATATTCAACCACTATTATTTATTATCCAAAGAATATGTTCATTCATATTTTCACACAAAAATTTAGTGGCAACATTTTTTGGAGTATTGTTTTTGTAAATTATCCAAATTGTGTTTGAAATTGAGTAAATGATTTTTTTTCTCTATAATTTTTAAAATTTCATATTGATATACCTTTTGATGTGACAGGTTTAGTATCCTATAATGTAATCCCAATGATTTTGAATCATTTTCCTGAATTATTTAATTCACAGTGATTGATGGAAAATGTATAGCTATTCCTCTAGAACATCGTACTATCAATTATAGGTTCCTTCAAAAAATATCCACGAGTTTGAGATATTATCATGTATATAAAGTTGTGTTATTATTCACTAAAATATAATATTAACACATTATGTTTAAATATTTTAAATATAGTTATAGTAGTTTTAAATTTTTTTAGGGTGATCGAATTTTCAACCATAATATCATGGATTCACATACTAAAAACAAGTCGTGTTCCCATATATAACACATTTTTTATAACACTATATGCAATTTTATAAAAAAGCCCATGTGAAAACTTATAATTTTTGTTTTATAAAATTATTTCATTATTTTTTACTAAATTATCATGTTATAGATCATTAGAAAAAAATAGAAAAAATATTTTCAGTTCATTTTATTAATTTTGAAATTTTCCATCATAGTTTTAGAGTATTGATTGTGAATGTTAAATTTATTTAATTTTCATAGATATAATAATGTTTACATGAATAATTGTTCACTCAATCTCTATATTATAATTAAATTTATAAGCAGTGATGATAGGTTTCATTTTCACCAAGAGTTTGACAACTAAGATGATAGGTGTGGTTATATTTCCCCTTACCACCTCACAAGAAATGATATAAAATATTATATGTAAAATCTAGATTTATGATCAAATAATGACATAGTCCGATAATATTGAAATTAATATATTAACTATATTATAAAATATAAAATAAAAAGTTTGTATCATTATCTCAACTATTTGAAGGTCTAAAATGTTGAATGGGTACTAATATTAATGAACGATCTATGATAAAATAATATACTATTAAGAAACAAATATTTAATTATTAAAGGAATGAATAAATTATTTTGATAAATAAATTATTATAGAGTTATGTTCCTCTAAAAGTGATTAAATATTTAATTCATAAGATTATTCATTGATTTCCATAATTATTATTTTTCATGGTTTTTTGTTTCTTAAGAATCATACTATATATGGAAATTATTTTATGGTTTCTGAGATGTTCTTTGTTAAATTTATCCTTCATGATTATTTATAGGATACATTTTGGAATTGTATTGACCATAATCTTATTATATTTACTCTTCCATCTGAGAATAGAGAAATCATAGTTTAGATTATCATTCTTTGGTTTTCAGATTGAGTAATCAATTCTGATCCTGGATTGTGAGGATGCAATTGAACTGTATCTACTATTTCATAGGAATATTCTATTATTTTAGGTTCAGTATGAGTGGATTATGTTTTCACTATTCATTGATTCAATGTAGATGTTGGTTTTTTAATATGACATTTTTTCGTATATTTTTCATTGATTCAAAGTATACATTTACCCTACTCTCCTTTGAAACTGTTTAAATTATTTCACATATTTCTTCAATTTTTATTGTATTATTCTAATTAGTTTTGAATGAATTATTATTAATAATAGGAATATTGAACGATTAATATTAATCATTTAAATAGGGTTGGATTTGTATTATATTTGGAATTTTTTTGAATTTTTTTATTAATAAATAAACTATTTAAAACATTTTGTTGGTTGGATATATTGATTTAATAATATATATTTAAAATTAATGATTATTTAAACATATTATATATGGGTTTCAATTATAGCCAATAATATATAACATAAAAATTAATTAAACACATTAACATTTTAATTGGGGAAAATATAATCAAATTTTAAAAACAATGTGATGAAACCCTATTTAATACATATATATTAATGAATTTTTTAGGAACTATTTATGACATAAAAAATAGAATTTATTTAATTCATGAACAATAGAAAATATGTAAAAAAATATTATAAATAATAATAAAAAATACATAAACATATAAAATTTTTTATGCATAATATAAATAAATTACTAATAATATTACCAACCATAATCCATGGATGTAAACTCAGTTTTAATCATTATCATGATATCTAGATATTTAACCATACATTAATTGGCATCCTTCTTATAATTGGATGTACTCAATCACTATGATCGGTTAGAATTTATATTTCCCAATCCTTCGAAACCCATGATAATGAAGATACAATAAGACTATATTTCTTAAAACCATAAGATCCCCTAATAATAATTCCCAAACACACTGATATTTTAGTCACAAATGATCATATGTAATTTTTAATAAGTCTTCACAAATATTAATTAAGATACATTTCAGTAATAATTAAAATTAAGTGATATAAATGTAATACGTTGTTAAAAACTGTTCACAACATCATTACATTATGGTATATTATTAAAATATTATTTCAAATAGGATATTTATTTTAAATAATGCATTTCTCTAATGGTCATATTTTGAATTTTTAAGACTGTTCGTCCTTAAATTATGATGGATTAATTATTTTCATTAATTCTTATACATTCATTTTTCAGATACAAATCATCACTAAAATATTTTAATGATTTGGTTTTTTATATTATAGAATTAATTTATATCACTAAGTGGAACAGAATTAATTATTTAGTAGATTTATGATTTTTTTCATTTAAAATTCATTACTACCTCAATATGATTATTATTTTTGGATTAGCTCACCAAAAAATAATTTTGATACTTATATTTACATTAATTATTTAGAATTTATAAATTTTAGTCTATTGAAACTGTATCAATACCATTTAAGAATCTACATGTATGTCTTCATAAGAACGTGCTATCCTATCTTATTCATTTATGAAACAAGAATAATGTTCTATCCAACGATATGAAAGTTACACATCCTATAAAATTTATTTCCTACAAAAATATTCATAAGCCATTGGGTTGAAATAAAATTCATAATTTGTAAAATTTTAAGAATCATGATTTAATTCAAAAAGATATGCTCAGTAAGAGTAAAAAGGAATAGTTTATACTCAACAATCATAACATTTTTGGAAATACCAAATCACAACATTGAAAGATAAAAACCTAATTTTATATATATGAACATATAATTACTACCCATATCATATAAATTTATTATATTTTCCATTTTCATGAAAATAATAGATCATTTCAAATCATTTCATCTATATATCAGAATCTTCTCTCGATATATATTTTTTGTTCTTTATCATTTTCATCATAATTTCAAATATTGTATCCCTCTATAGGATTGGAAAAATAAATATTTCATATGCATAAGGTCTTCCTGAAATGGAATATTAAAAAATTCAATAAAAATGTTATATTTCAACCAAAATACATCAACAAAAATATAAATTATTTTCATTCATCAAATTAGAATAATGAAAAATAATAATAATAATTAACTAATAAATTTCATTTAAAAATGAACATAAAAACAATTTTTAGTAATATTGTTAAAAAATTTCAAAAGTAATAATAAAATAATTACTTCCTAGAAATATTATTCATAATAACTATAATCATGATTATAACATATTTATAAATCTTATATACAAAAAAAACATAGATGAATTTCCCCGTATCATCATTATGTCCAACAATCATTCTGTTCTTAATATTCTGTCGAATCACTTTTTCTAGTTCAAGAATCTTTTCCCTATTATTCATATATTTCATAATACGGTTTCTTTGAAAGATTCTTATAATTATAAATCACTTTTTTCTTAGAAAAAACGTTAATATAAATTGTTTTCAATTTTTAATACTTATTTGGTGGCTATTTTCATTCTAATAAACTTATCATAATAGAACGAAATATATACCTCCATATTATATATTCTTATAAAGAATTTTTTTAAATTTTTTTACTCAATCATGGATTTTCTATCATTTTATTAAAAATTTTAATTATTATCGATTATATTTTAATGATGAAGTTTAGAATATTTTAAAATTCCTAATAGGCAAATGTTTATTTTAATGTACTAACATCTCATTTTAATACTATAAATGTAATGTAATGTATCTTCCTCACTACTTATTTTTTGAAATAATTAATTCTCATTTATATTCATTGATCACATGTATAAGGGAAATATTGAATGAAATAAAAATAAATAGTAGGAATATACTGAGTATGGTGCCTAGAAGATCATGCTTCATCATTCCACTCCTTATATTTGGATTCATAAATCTCTTTAACATCATAATCTTTATCAGATTATGCATTATCTATTTTTTGGTCTGATAATACTGATCTTATTCCTCTATTAATTTATTCCCCATTTTAAATAAAAAGATAAGAAGTATTCATAGGATAGGAATATATTTATGTTTAATTATAATAAAACAATTCATCTACAGCTGAATTATTTATTAATAAATTGTCCAAAATATAATCTTTTTAATCATTTTAAATATTTTCAACTACATATTTATCAAATATTTTTTTTATTTTTTTCAACAAATATTAATTTCCATATATCCTTTTCAATTAATTTTGAATTAATATATCATTGATCAATGTATCTACAAGTAGATCATATTTAGGATCGACTAGTTGAATGATATATACTAATGGATTGTAAAATTGATGTTATTTAGTAATTACGACATCATTTCTATAATTATGTTACTCAAATATTATTTGTAATTATTATCCATTAAATCATCTATATTTTTTATGGAAATTTCCTTTTTTATGAGCCTATTATATTCTTATTCGTTTTATATTTTAATTATAATTCAGAATATTTGTATAACAAAAAAATTGAATCAATGTTTTTCTTTAAAAGTCTAATTATCCTAAAATAAATAAATATTTCACAAGAATTTAATTATATTTTTTCAATGTCAACTTGAGTGTATTTTTTTGTATTTCTCCTAATTGTAATAATATATTTTAGCTTATCTTTTACTAAAACTAACATAAAATTATTCATCTTATCAAACAATATCATTATAAACACATGAAAAAATCTTATATAAACTATACACATTTATTAAATTGTTAATTTCTCACACTTATCCTTGATTTGACTTTATCACACTTATTAATAATCATCATACGAATGAAATTCTTTAAAAAATAATCCAATACTCCTAAATTTTGATATCACGATGAAATGGAAACCTAATAAAGGTTATTATAAATGATTAAAGATAAAAAACATAACCATGAACAATTTGCTGTCATAAATGATAATAATTAGAAAACGATGGCTTGATGACATATTAATAGTGTTTGAGCGAATCATTAAAGAACTAATAAACATATATACCTGAATCATCAATCGTGAGACTTGAAATAATGATATAAAAAATAAAATAGTCATAAGAATAAATAATTATGATCCAAGTAATATAAATATTTATGAAACATGATATTATAAACCGATGGAAATCAATGGTAAAACATTTTATTATTCTGAGAAATAAATATCATAGAATAAATAAACATTGAATAAATATATGACTAAAATATATTATAATTCAATAGGCCTCACAATCATTACACTAAACATTGGTGAAATATAATGTTTCAACCATCATCTAAGCTGTATCAGGCATACATGGTGATATATAAGTACACCCATCATATAAGCTATATTGGGATCACTGAGTTATATCTATGTGTACCAATCATAAAAAATTCCAATGAACTATTTGAAAAGTACATATAATGAGAATTTCATTGTAAAAAGTATATCAACATTAATTATTCATTTTATAAATTGATTAAAATATAAAAAAATGATATGGGTTTCATGATGTTCTCCTTGAATCAAGATTAACATGTTGATAAATAATGTGTTTGATGAGAGTCTATGTGAAAAATTATTAACCATATGAAAAGAAAATGGATCTATAATAGCCAATTTTAAGCATGATTATCCTATTGACAAGAAACAACATCCCAAACAATCTATTTTATAGAATATTAATCCATCTAGATAATGAATTAGGGTTTTATAATTAGAAAATATCCGCATTGGATCATAAGAAAAAAAATAGACTATTGATATTTGATGGATATATGTACCCTTAAAATATCATTTAATACTTTTATCTGAAAATAATAATTTGGTCATGGAAATAAATTTTAAAAGAACTATAAATTATTAAAGTACTGGGAAAATAATTTTAATAGGACACAATTAAAATATAATAAAAAATTCAGTGAAAATATTTCCTAAGGAAAACAAACGTTCCAATTTGACAAAAAATTAAATAAGAATAATTTATAAAATCAGGTTTTAATAAAATAACACTAAAAACTAATAAAATAAGAATTAACATCATTTAACACATTTCTTATGGAAAATTAAATTTTATATATAAAAAAGTTTTCATAACAAATAATACAATATAAAAAATACTTTTATGATAATATAATCTGGACAACTGAAAACATAAGAGTTAATGTTATTAATAGTGATAACGGTGGGAAATTATGATAATGTTTCACATATGAAAACAATGATTCATTTCATACTCTGGTAAAAATCCAAAATTTTTTTTTTAAATAAACGATGTTTATGACAATTTATTTAAAAAATTATCAAAATTATCAAAATTTATTTTTTTAATAATATTTATAATTTTTAAAAAACATATAGATTTCATTAGAAAAACTAAATTTTGAATGAAATGGTTTTCCGACCAAAGAGAGTAATAAATGGGAATTTTTCAGAAAAAATTATTTATAACTCTTCAGTAAAATAATATTGGGAAACATTGGAGGATTTATTCCCATAAAATAACGATAGAAGAATATAATTCATGTGTTTAATGAGAGATTGATAATAATATTTCATCATCAAAAATATAATATAAACAATCATTATAAATAATAAATATTATTATACAACCCTTACAATATTGGTAACATTTAATTGTAAGGATTATGTACAAAACAAATTAGACATAACGTAAAATATTATGAATATAAGTATATTTATTATATAAAATTAAAAAGGATCATTATATTAACCGAATAATAAAATATTGGTTCATAAAACAACATATGACTTATTGAAGAAAAATTGAGACAAAATTTTTTATAATATTTTGGTAAAATTTGGAAATGTAAACTACTAGAAAGAAGAACCCTAATGAATATATAAACCACCGTAAATATTAGGATAATAATGATAATATAAATTTAATGGATTTTTATATGCCAGATACAATGAACAGACGATGGAAATAACTTGTGTCTCACAAAAGTAAAAAATTTGAACTAGAATCACTTACCTAGAGTTCCCCATTCCTTGAATTGCCTTTTACTCATGTATAATAATATTAAATAAATTATTTTATTTTGGATTAAAATATTTCAGTAATAATAACATATAAATAAGTAATTTAATTAATTAAAATATTATTACATATTCAAATACATTATCATTTATGGTTTCATTATTAGTTTTGAGTATGTTTAATTTATTTTTGGGAAATGGCTTTAGTGTGTCGAATGTATTCAAATAGGTCATCCTCAAAATTTACAAAAAATAATATTCATTAAATTATTATCATAGGTATTCATAAATAATAATTATAAAACCATTATGTAAAATGGTAATGAAAAATGAAATACATTGCAATCATTGATATGATGGTTGTATTTTTGCATAGAAAACTCATTCACTATTCAATGATCATTATAGAATAGAGTTAGGTATTAATTAATATATATATATATATATATATATATATAATTATAAAAAAATCATAAATACCATATTATTTAAATAAGTATACTTATATTTATCATCCATGTGATGTGGTGATGACAAATAAATCACCTCATTTCATGGAGGTAGTAGTCCACACACCCAAAAACAACGTTATTATTCTGTAATGTACAAAAAATATTATATAATTATTTATTACGGAAAAAATATGTAATATATATAATTATTATTTCATTTATATTATATATATTCATTATAATTATCGTTATTACCTTCAATAAACATAACTAGAGAAAAATGAATCACACAGTTTCGTGAAGCAGTTGGCAACTATACACACATGTGATGCCCTCGTATCCCTAAAAAATATATAATGAGAAGGTATATGTGACATAATAACTATAACATATTTGGAAAAGATGATGAATTGTGTTTTCAAGAGGAATATTTTATAAAAAAGATAATTTTATATTTAAAAAATGGCTAATACCAATTATTATATTAATATATATTAAAATAAATGAACATAAATATTTTAATTTCATTTAAATTATAGTATATTATGGTTTTTTTCATTCATGAATATTGAGAAATGTTTATTTTAAAATGTTTTTGATAAAAACATTAATTTTAGCCAAATAATTAACATAGATTAAAATAAAAATTTATATTATTCTAATGTATATAAGTGAAATATATATAAAATATAAAAATCATATTAAACTCATAATTATACATTTAAATTACATAAAATAATAAAATGAAATGATAATTAAAAAAATCTGTATTTCCCACCATTCACTGAAAAGAATATATTTTCTGAAAAAATAGTTATAATTTAACCAAATTTATATATGATATTATAATTTCACCAAAAAAATTAAAAAATACATTGACTAAATTTCAAAAAAAAATATTTTTTTAGAAACATCAATAAATTTTTTGGTGAAAAAATATTTTTTATGAAAACCATTACACTAATATAAAGTAATTTATTATTTAGTAACAGTTTACAAATAATTAATACGTATTATGTCATTTTAATATAATAATTTGTCCATAAATATTTAAAAAAAATTAATTTCACGGTTATAACTGTAATATATTTTACTGGTTTTTTAATAAAAGTGTTTCATGATGAACATGAAATAAAAAATAATGATCTTATTTTAAAATATCATGATGTTATAGTGTTTTTACCATATATAGAAATAATATAATATATTTGAAGAAATAATCATACATTTAATACAATGCACTTTTTATAAATAATTCCATTTTTATAACTCTAGTTAAAAAATCAATGTATACATCCACTAATTCCAATCATATGATTGATGAAAAATAGAAAATAGGAAATAGATATAATGAACTATAATTCAACTAGAAATATATTTTCACATGATAAACTAATTAGGGAGTGAAGACACATATCTCTAATATGTTATGTATATGTTTTATATAATTAAATTTCATTTTTATGAAACTCCAAACATCCTAAAACTACTTCAAAAAATAATTACATTACTAAAAAATTTAAATAAATGAACAGGATAAAAATATATTTTCATCCACATGATGATACATTATAAACATTTGTTTGGAATTTTTTTTGGTGATAGTAACTTATTAGCCATAAGAATGGGTTTTAGTATTGTTTTTCAATAATTGAAATTTTGAATGGGGAAACAATTTTCATCCATATAAGAATTATTTTATAGATATTATTTTTCTCTAAAGAAATTTTTTGTCCATATATAAATTATTTTTTTAATTTAAAAGATTTTTTTGAAAAATATTTATGCATAAAACAATTTTTCCTAGAATTAAATTTAAAAATATTATTTATTTTTAAAAATTGTGTACATGCTTTTAATGTTTTTATGAGTTATTAATGTAAGTTTAAAGCATAAAAATTTAAATTTTACTTCTATGAAAATTATTATATGATAAGGTATAAAATAATTAAATTTATCATAGTGTAAGATTTATTTAAAATAGTAGTATATTTTTATTATGTTCTAATGAATTATAAAATTGTATCTACTTTATGTGTGTGATAAATATTAACGTACATTCTTCTATATTTTTTATTACCTCAAGAGAAATGTTTTTTGTTTTTTCATTGGTTTGGGTAATATATGTTATCACAAATTAAAAAAACACATTTCAATGTTTGTGAGTGTGTATCTCATCCACAACACAATATCACATAAACTTCATTCTTTGAATTTTTTTTCTTCATTAGTGGAACTTATGACTGATTATAGATTATTATTGGACCATGAAACTAACTCCCCTACTAATTAATAACAAGTTCCATATGAATATTTTTGTTATATTAATCATATTTAAAAATATTTATCTGTAAAAAATTTGTTCTAAATAATTTCTAAAATAATAAAATAGTATAATATCCAATGTTACCAAATGATAATGAAAATATAATATTTTTAGCTTTTTGATTTGATATTTTTTTATATCTTAAAATCTTGCACATTAAAATAAATTAATCAGTAAATCTGGATGACTATAAGATAGATATAGTAAACTATTAATCATCCCTCTAAATGTTTATGGATTTACTTATTTCCCAGATTTATCAATATTTATTTTCATTAGGATCCTGATAGGATTAAAAATACATTTAGTAATATAGTTTATAAAATTTTAAACTAAAAAAATTCATATACAATTTTTTGATATAAAATATCCATCTCAAATTCGAGAAATTTATATGATGAGGGAAAATTTTATTTCTCTAATAATTTCCATTTCAATTATATATTTCATAAGTACTAAAATAAAAGAAAAATGAATTATTGATTTTAGATGAATATTATGTCATTAAAATTAATATTGAAAAATTATTTTATATGTGAAAACATATTACATAAATATATTGGATCGAAAAATCAATTAAAATAAATATTTTTTTAGTAAAAATATATTATAATTATTATATATGGCTCATGGAGAATGTTTATGTCCATATAGTGACTATTTAATTAACAAGGAATTGTCTTGTGATATCTTTAGTTTAAAGACATGTGTTTTTTCTATATTAAATACCTCTTAAAATATATGTTAATTTAATCTCACCTCATATACATTTGATAAATAGTGAAATTGAATAATGTAATATATTGTTAATGAATAAAAATAGGTTCATTGTTTTCTAATAGAGGTTATATATAATTATATTATATAACTTCTTGTTTATTATTACACTTTATAATGAGTCCTTCCATATTTATTAAATTATTTCTATTATCAGAAATTTTATTAAAAACCTATTTTTACAATAATTACATGTAAATATTTAGGGTTTTAATATAATGACCGAACTATATTCCTATGAAAATAATTTAATTTATTACCCCATTAATTTATCTAATATTTATTTCCTAAATAATCATTATGAGTCCTTGTTCAAAATTATGATAAAATTGAAAAAAAATCACAATTTATTCGTATGTATTCACTAGTATTGACTGATTATTCAACATCAAATATGGTATTATCATTACGATGATTTTAAAGAATTTTTCAGAATTCTAGGTTTTGTAAATCTTTATTATCCAATAACTATTTGAATATGCTCCATTAATACAACTTTAAAAAATATTTCTTCAGTTATTCTATAATACTAATATTTTTTATCTATTTGTTAAAAATTATTATCAGCGAAATATTATAATGATATTGTTTTAGGATATTAAAACTGAAAGGATCATTTTCACCAAATTTCATACAAACAATTTCTTTTAATGTACTAGTATTTTAATTTAAAAACACTGTAGGTAATAAAAATATTAAAATAACATATTTATATTCCATTGACATAGTTTTTGAAAAATTTAAGTCTATTATATGTTTCTATTCATATTTAATACATATCATTCAAAAGAACATAAGTAAGAAAAATTGGTCTTTCGCCTATTCGAAAACACTTTATGTTTTTCCTTAATAAATGTTATATGTAAAAAATTATTTATAGTATAACAAGAAGTAATAATTTCATAAGACCTAAAATATGTAGCAATTGATTATTCGCATAACATGTTTATATTAATATTTGGAATAAATATATTTTTAATTATTACTACACCAATTTGAAGAGTTGTATTAGGCACTGAAAAGATATGTGATATATCATTTTTATTATATAAATGGTAAAAATATATATATAAAATTTTTCAATAATGAACACTATTAATAGTTAAAATACGTTTTTTCTATTTTTAACCATGTAAAATAATTTATGAAATAATAAAAAGGATCTAGACCATATGTAAGGAATAAATAACCTTTATAAATATTGTAGTCATCAAATATGAATATAAACATCAGTTTCTCCCAAAACATCAAATTTCTATTGGAGAAATAAATATATATACAATAAATATGAATTATAATATGTTGAAAAATAACTAATATAGTTAAAACCTGAGTTATGTTGCATTTTTAATTGTAAATGATTAAAAAGATTTGAAAAAATAAACATAATCTCTAGTGAGTATATAACTATTCAATTTTTTGAAATGTCAGTTGAATTTTTAACATTACATTGTCTTAAACTTATATTACATATCAATTATTATTACTATATTACACTATATAATTGTAGATCTTATATTATTGGTTGTTTTATGTAGTGTTCATAAATATTATCAGAACTATTGAAAGAGATAAAATACCTTCTAAAAAAGTAATAATTTATTAATATTTATAGAAGAATAAAAAGTATCCCTCAATACATAATTGACTTGTTGAAATGATGTAGTTCCTACTTCCTATAAAAAATAAACAAATTTAAATTGTTAGTTTTCTAAGAAAAACATTATAACCTATACCATATATCATTCTTTGATCATTAACCCCAAAGGTGAAATTTAAACTATTTAGTTTTACAATCTATGGAAAATTGATATTTTTTTAGAGAAAATTAGTTTGTTTTAAAAATGATTTTTAGTGATTATAAAAACCATTCCTCAAGTATTTCTATGAGTAATCATTTGTACCAACATCTTATTAACATTTTCCATCATATATGTAAATTTTTGTAGTAACCTTTTCATAATCTATGTTTTATGATGTAGTATTAAAATTTAGTATTTATTATCAATGATGAAAAAATATATTTTTTTAATTTCTATAGAATAATTTTAAATATCAATGGATGCTTTTGAAATTCAGTGATTTTCATTCGAATATTATACCTTAAAATTTATATTTTTTTAAATATTTACAATATCATATTTCGACGAAAGATAAATGTAATGAAATGTGGTAATGGCAAGGTAAAATTGAATCTTTATCTCATGTATTTTATTTTCTTCACCGAAATAAAAATATCTATTTTCTTTATCACATTTAGGATAATTAAAAATAAAGGAAATATTTATTAAGGATCTAATATATACCTGATCTACATGGCATCGATTAGTCTTCTGAATTCTAACAGATAATACCATAATTTTATAATCATTAATTTTTTCATTTGAAAAATATTTTGATGAAGTTTCTCCACCACTAGAACAAAATCATTTTATTTATTTTTTAATTTATTTCCATTATAATTTTGTAAAATTTAATTAAATATATCATTATTATTTTTCATCTTATAACGAGGACAATTATGTATTATATGACCATGTTCCTTGAAAAAAAAGAAGTTATTTTATGAGAATATTTATTTTCAATAATATACTTAATAAACTTCTTGTTCTTCCCTATGAATTATATTTTCGATGAAATAAATTTCATTATATTAGAAATATTAAAATTCTAATTTCGAATTTTATCAAGATATAATAATTCTGTCAAAAACATTACACTGTACTTTTTAAAATAATTACAAAATTTATCAGAAGATCTATATTTCTTATTTATATATTATATTCTGAGAAAAGGTAGAAAATTACATATTATAAATTCTATAGAATATATTCTTGTTTATCACGCATACTTATTGAGTGTTTAAATGATATATTCCAATCATAGATTCATATTCTTTTTATTACCGTCAAAATTAATTCAGTTAAACTCACATTCTTTGGGAATCATATAATTAATCATTTCAACCAATTTATCATTTTAAGGTATTTATCTCCATTTTATATTAGAATAAAAACAATATCTATTAACATTTTATAATTTTTAATATATATTATCAATCAAGGAAATCCATAACTCTATAATCATCGATAAATATTTCTCTTATATTTCCAAAATAGAAACTCCTCTATTTTTTTTGACATACAATTTCATTCAAAAACTACAAAAAATTTCATTGAAATAATTATGACTATATATATATTTCATTTCACATTATATAAATATATATTTTATACTATATAGTTTAATTACGATTCTACATATCCATCTCTAGTGTAGATTGTAACAACTTTCTTAAGAATCTAATATGTAATAGTTAACCTAAAAAATAACCAAATATATTTTTTGTCAAGAATAAATCAATTTAATATATATAGAATTCATAATATTCATTTTAAAAAATGTGTTGTTTTTATGATTCAAGATCTCTATTGTCCTAATTGAATAAAACTCTATATCATAACTATGAAATGACTATTCTACCAAAAACATTATTGTAACAATTTTCAAAAAAGATAAAATGATTAGATATAAAATTTATGAAATTATATTATATAGAAATACCTATAATTTCGTTATAAACTCCTCTCATTATAAAACTGCGGTCTCAAGAGTAAGGAAATAGAATATATATGGGTGAATTTGAGTAAATAAATAAAATATAAAATTTAAATAATGTCTTTATGATGGAATCGTAAAGAATTATTTCATCCTATTATATATAATGTGAATAGAAAAAATTTTGTATTAATACATATAAAACCTTGTTTCTGAAATTGTAATGACCTCACCGAGGTGAAACATACTTCTGTCCAAATATATTCAGATATGTAACCTTATGCACACCACCCAATGTGCTGAAGGCTGTTGACTAGTAGTTAGGGTCTAATCTATATAAAAAGGGAGATTGTACCCTATTTATCAATGTAGCACAATAGTGGAATTAAATAAGTGTAACCAAATATTGTATCCAATAACAATACATTACCAATATAACATTTATTCCAAAACTAGAATATAATAATCAAAACAAAATATTAGATATTTCATGAATAATTCATGTTAAGTGTAAATTTATAAACCAAATAAAGGCATAATTAATCTCTCAAGTGGTTATTCATACCAAATATGATTTCCTCATCCATGCTTTAACCGAAATCAAAAATCTAAAATAAGAATAGATATCCTATCACTCCATCATGATGTTTATTCATATATTGAGTTGGTACCCAAAGTATGGTGTGAATATAACTTAGTAGTCTAACGCAAACGATTTATAAAACAATATCCAATCAAAAATAGTCTATGGAGTTGTGTATTGAATATATTACATTGAATAATGTAGAAAACTATAACATTTAATTATACCTTAATTAAGCGAATTGTTTATCTGGTTGATGAAGACATCCATACTTCGAATATATTCTTTGGCCTATAAAATAAAATAAATTTCATGATGGTATATACTATATCACAATACCATGCTAATCACTTATCAATTCATTTCAAATCATATCATGTCCAACATAGACAATTGCCTAATTTCAATGTCTCTATAATATAATGTCATATCTAACTCCCCGAAATTATTTTGATCTCATATTCATGACCACATGTTGTTTTCACTTTGTTTTTTCTATTCCTAGTCCCTATAACTTTATTAAAATAATATAAGGGTATTTGGATCCATAGTATCAGTCTCACACCTTAATGTCACATATGGTTATTTGGAGCCTAATTCCATATATGACACTCACTGAATCTTAAGGGTAGCTAGAGCCTTGGTCCAGGTCCAACACCACCATGTCATATATATAAAAATCCCATTATATCAAATTATTCACAGTTACATACACAATTAGGTTGTGAAACCTTAAAATTATTTTCAAATATTCCCAGAAATTTAAAAGTTTTCAATTTATCAAAACAATTATAATTCATTATTTCTATCACGAGGAATAACATAAAATATTATCAATTAAATAATTATCATCATGTAATCAAACTGTCCATTAACCATTATTTATTAAAGAAAAAATAAATTTTTTCCAAGTATTCACCCAAATCTAGATTCAGTTTATCAATCAATTTCACAGTCCCATTAATTTAACAATTCCATTACCCCGTTATATCAACAATTTAATAATCATGAATCAATTATTTCTAATTTCTCAAATTTAACCCAATACATTATCAAATTTCAATTTAATTAAATCATTTCAATTTCAGGTGATATTTTCCAATCATGGAGATTTAAATTTTAAAAATAATTACACAGATATATATATATATATAATATGATATTTTCAATATAGACCACCTATATTATGTTTAATGATGAATTTTTTCCAACAGAAATCCTCAATTGATATGGAAAAAATAAAAAAATGATTAATAATTGGATATAGATCCAAAATGGAGGTCAATAATTAAATGGATTAGATTGATCGAAAACTAGACCTATAGTCATTAAAAATATACTAAAATATCCACTCAAAAGATGATACAAATATGAGATGGAGGGAGAAAACTAATTAGGATGAGATATCATATCACGGGAGGTGTAGATCTGTAAAAAAGATCTCTGATTCAATATAAATAGTGTTAATAATCCCTTGGAATCCATTCATGATCTATTAAGATGATATACACAAGTTTGGGTTGATTCTTGGTGTTTAGAGATATAATACAAGGGTTCTAATTTTTTTATTTATTTTTCATGGTTTATATTTTTGTGCACATAGTTTCCATTAGGGGTCACACAATTTACCCAAATCTTGTCCCTAACCATGAAACTAATCCCATTGTGTCAAATTTTTACAACTCAGAGTGCACATGGGTTGAAAAAATGTGGGCCAACGATTTGAATCCCCACAATTTGGTTTCACATAATTTTCTATAATAGGTTACAGGTCTTTCAAAATGACTCACCAACTATGTAATTTCCCTTGTTCGTAATAATTAAACAACATTACCCAAACAATACCCAAATTAAAATCCAATCCAAATACGTTACAATAATGTTAAAAAATAACCAATATTCACGTCTGATCAATCTATAAAAAAATCGGGATCTTATAATAAACACACATTATAATATCCCTTCCTAAAGATATACAATGAAATAACTATAATTTATGAGGTGAAATCATCCAGGCACTGAACCCACAAATCCACTTCTATCTCCAATTTAACCTCATTAACATGGCCACGTTTCCATAACACATTAAATATCAAAATTTTATTTCCTGGAAACACAATATCAATAAAATCCAACCCACATATTAGTTGATTTTAATTGGAAACAATAGTTTTAATATCAACATTATTTATAGCAATCACATGATACTTTTAATAATGATACATCAAACCCTTCAAAACAACATAAATTTAATCAATATCATTATAAATTTTCAGATGGTGTCACGTCCCGTCCTCGGGGCCCATGGCGTGACTACCCCAAGCCCGCCTTCCATAGGCCAGGGGCTAGCGACTAGCACCAAGGAATAAATCCCGGTAAAAGGGAAGGCATTTCCTTTGTAAAGAAAACAAGCACCATAGAGTAAGCAAGCCGAAAAAGTAAACACTAAGTAAAAACATGTACAACAGTGAGTGCGGAAGGGTAAATGGGCCAGAATACAAACCCAAAAGAAAGTACAACTACAACTGAACAAGTACAACAGAAAAAACAATAGTTGGTAGGACAAAAGCGTCTCCTGGGTCGTCCTCCTCAGATCATACCTGAAGGGTAGGTACAGATGGTGCAGCTCCTGGATCATCCACCACGGATCCTACCTGAAGGGTAGGTATAGATAGTTTTCACAACGATCTTGGTCATCAACCTCCTCCGAGTGTCATCTTTCCGTGAAGTCCACCTCCGGATACTGACTCATCATGTAGTCCACCTACGGGTACTGACTCGTCGTGTAGTCCCCCTCTGGGTACCGTCCAGTCCTCGAACACTCGGCCTCCGTCAGCACTGTCCGTCGTCTGCAACCAACACAACGAGGTGCGGGAAAATCCCGTGCAGGGGTGAGTATAACGATACTCTGTAGGGACCCCGAGACCCTCAAGGTATCACTAAAACCAACAAGGATAACCAAAAAGAGGATCTCAACAGATAACCTCTACTTAGGTATATGCCCATACATATACCTAAGTTATCAAGTAACCCATCTCAATCCTGAGGAAACACAAGGATTATGAAATCAACGGATAACCACTTCCCAGGTATATGCCCATACATATACCTAAGTTATCAAGTGAACCATCTCAATCATGAAGAAACACAAAGGTCATAGACTTAGCTCAAACCAGGATATTTATTATCGAAACCGCAACTGCTGAAGAGCTCCGTCTCTGGAGTGTACAGTGGTCCTGTCATGACTCCGAGGTACTGCTCACTGACCTAATACTGCTGAGGTACTCCTCCTGTCGAGTACTCTGGGCCTGCTGCTACAACCAAGCGCTTCCCACCATGGTTCTGCTGCTACAACCAAGCGCTCCTCCGCTGTGGGTCTGCCGCTACAACCAAGCGCTCCCACTCATAGCCTCTAGATGTACTCCTTCTATTGAGTAACGTGGGTATGAAGCTACAACCAAGCTTTCCTCCATCATGGGTCTGCCGATACAACCAAGCGCTCCCCACTGGGTTATCTGAAACACACCGAGTTGATCGGTCAAGCAGTTGTCAGGTCTCAGCCGGCTACACGGTCTCCGTACTCTGCACGCTTGTCTCCGGGAGTGTCCCCTCCACGATCTGCTGGTCGATACTACAAGTATCACAAGTTCCAAGAAGAATTATCTCAAAGGACCACGTCGTCATAGGGGTCTCACTGCAATAGACGACGCGTCAATCAGACACCCGGTCTGTGTGATATTAGCCTTTTCGTCCCAGGGGCCCAGTTGGTTTCGTGAGAGAACCAACCCGGCCGTATCTCAACTGTACCCCAAAATCTCAAAGGTTATACTCATAGGGACTATTTCTCAACGTGATCACCAACGCCACGGACGGTTCTTCAAACGGACGCCCGGTCTGAAAGATATCAGCTTTTCGGTTCCAGGGGCCCGGTGGGATTTCGAGTACAATCCAACTCGCCCAAACACCAACTGCATCCAAACCTCGGGCGAAGTATGCCAAAAGTTCTGTCCCATCAAGAGGAAATCAACGAGAGAGACAATGCGTCAATCGGAAGCCCGGTTTGTGAGTTATTGGCTTTTTGTTCCAGGGGCCCGGTTGGTTTCATTAGCGAACCAACCCAACCGCACTCCTACGACATCCAAACCTCAAGCGAAGTAAGTCAAAATATCCATCTCACTTAGAGGAAAGCATCAAGGTCGACGACACGTCAATCGGACGTCCGGAGCTCAAGATATGAGTGTTTCCGCTCCGAGGGCTCGGTTGGTTTTGTTTACGAACCAACCCGGCCGAAATCTAAGTATTCCGAAACCTTGAGTGCGATATACCCAAACGAACGTCTCGTTCCAAGGATCTATACGCAACTGAAGATACATTAATCGGAGGTCCGTAGCCCAGGATATGGGCAAAAGACCAAATAGTGTCCGAAAACGGGGGGTCCGGGCCCGTACCGACCCGGCCCGGCCAGCGCAGCCCGGCCTGGCCGGACGAGCGGCCGAGCGACGCGGGGGGCGTGACTCCCCTGCGGGGGCCGCCCTTGGACAGCGGATGCGGCTTTGCCGCGTCCCATGTGTGCCGGACCTGCGCGGCTGCGGGTCCGCTGTCACCGTTGCCGCCGCGACTTCAGCTGCGGCGGCTCTGTCCGGTGGCGCGCCGGGGTGCCGCCGGCGGTTTCCGCGGTCCACCGGAGTTTCTCTGGTGGTCCGATTACACTTCCGTCCTCGCCGTGGCTCCTCCCAGGTCTCGTTCTTCATTGTGGAATCAATGGATTGTCTCTACGGCATATTTTGTCGTCACCCGTCAATCCGCGCTTTAACGAAGAACTGCTGAGGGTTGTCGGGTCGTGTTTGTTTGCCCCGCACCCTCCGTGTTAGATGATAACAAACGGGAAGATAATCAACACATGGAAAACATATCAATATACAATTGTAATAAATTAAAATTGCACTTTGATCCCAAGCTCTTTGTTTTATAAGAAAACAACCACGGGAATAAAAAGTTATTTCCAAATAAAATCCCTACGGATTTCCCGCAATGAAGAATACCCATCCCGCAACCAAAATTCATGCGGATCAACTTAATATTGAGTTGATCCGTGTTCTTTATTTTCAAAAGGAATCATCCGAGGAAAAAGGTTATTATTATTCTCAATTAAAAACCCTACCTCCCTGTAGTCGTTGAGCGTGCGTTCTTCGCAGAATTGACCGTCGTGGAAGAAAAGGATCGTCACGTCACCGAAGGGCGTCGCGTCGTCACAGAAGGGCGTCTTGTTGACGATCTTCAAGGATTAAGAACATACAGATTTAATTTTAATAATTAAATCCATGTTCAAGTTATAATCCACAAAGGTATTTAAAAGATTCGTAAACTCATACCTCAAACGGATGTTCAAAGATTTGACACGGAAGAAGGAACGTCACAGAAGAACGTCGCAGGAGGAGAGTCATCGTCGTCACGTCTTCGATCTCCGGGGGTTTGGCGTTCTTTGTTGGCCTTCGTCGGAGGCCGGAGTTCTTCGCGTTTTTCGCATTCTTCGTGAAGGAGGATGAAGATCTTTAGAAATTCTCCAAAGGTTAACACAACAACCAGATAATAAAATAAGTCCCCATCTTATTTTATTATCAACTAAAGAATTTGAAAAACAAAGGTACGTAACGAACAATTAATTTAAAGATGTAATTGTAAAACTTAACTGCCCAAGTAAATAGAGGCATAAGAAATTAAGGAAACGCGTCGGTTGACTACGTTTAATAGGGGGGTGCAGGTGCGTTACATAAGAAGAAAAGAAGCGGTGGGGATCGTGTGGGCCCCACCTCACAAATATCCTACCATGTGGGTAGGATATTTTAAATTGTACCCTATCCGCTTCAACCCAGCTTAAGAAGCTTAAATTGGTCTTTAAGCGGCTTTATGTGAAATAAAATAAAATTTTTGTACAACTATACTTTGTTTCTTAACTTAAACCCCAAAATAAACCACCACTGAGCAAACGCGACTCCGGGAGAGGCGTTTTTAAGCAAGTACCGACGCTGCGATTCCATCGGTGCCCTCGGAATTTGATTCCGAGCACTGGTTTAAAAGATAGAAATACCCGCTCGTTCGTTCAGTGAACGTACCCGAGCCAAACATCGGAAAATTATTCCGGGCACACCGGGCCTCAGAATCAAGCGCCGTCAGAAACTTCATTCTTGTAAAATTCCAAAGAAAATTAAAAAAAATTCCTTGAAATTTATGGGTCTTTATATTACTCCCACCACATGGATTTACGTCCTCGTAAAGCTTTAACATAAACTAGGGATAAAAAAGCAGTACTGAGCACGCATCTGAGCCTTCCGCTCCCAGGTGCTCACCCAGAGGTTCCCGTACTTCCAGAGAAATTGAACCCGAGGAATCGATCGTCCTCGTAGGATCCGCTCTTGTCGATCCTCGATCCCTACTGGAGCCCTCGTGAAAGACACCCCATCGCCATCGTCCAGCTCCTCATGGTCAATGATATGCGAAGGGTCGAGCACGTATCTCCTAAATTGAGATACATGGAAGTCGTAGTGTACTTGGTGCAACTGAGGTGGATGGCTCAAGCGGTAAACCACCTCGCCTACCCAACTGGGGACCCAGAAAGGTCTGTTGAACCTCGGAGATAACTTGCCACCTTGGCCACATCTCCGTAAACCTCATCGAGGTGAGACCCGTATAAGGACGTGATCGTCATTCTCGAACTCAGAGGTCTCCAACTCCTATTTAGAGCAGAAACATAAAACGACTGCTGCCACGAGGGTAAGGTTGACCGACTCAAGAGTGATTGGTCGCATCCTCCTGTGAAAGATTTTATCCTGTGCTTCCTGGGGTTTCCTTTTCTCCGACCAAGGAAAATCCATCCTGACGTCGTTTTTAAACCACAACCTTTTTGCCTAATACCGTCAATTTGTTTATGAACTGTGATTGCCCAGTCTATACTCAAACCAACGTTGTAAGGCCTCGACGCTGCCACCAAGAGATTCCAACCGAAACTCTCACCTCGAGGGTCTGACCACACCTTCGGTGTAAGTGTGATTATCGAGTCACTTCCCAAGGTATCTCCAGACGTGAGGGTCAAGTCTACGGCTTACCGGAGACTCTAGGTCTGGGATAATATTCGTGGAAGCAAGGATTGATTCGTATCGACATCTTTTACTACAGAAGTTAGTAGTGGACGCAGATTGTCCATTGAATCATTTTTTAGAGCCATTGGGTCACTCTCCCTGGCCGCATGCAGTCGCACTCTCCCTCCGCCCTCCAGCTCCTTGAGCCTGGCGGGTATAACTAAGGCGGGTGGTTGTAGCATGTTAAGATGTACACCACCGCATACTGCTCTCCTAGATCTAGCTCCACGTCTACCGCTTCGCAGACTCATATCTCTTTAAAGCTTCCTCTTCTTGAAACATTTAACATGGCCGAGTCTCTAAGACTGACACTGGTTTCCTGTTTCTTACTACACTGTGCAGTCTTCATCCACTCCTGGATGATCTTCACCTTCATTGCCTACGATCTAGTAGATCTGCTAAAATTTTTCCTTTGCCAAAAAGAGAAACCCGGTCTCATCCCTCTGGATGAACCACACCCATTGACTAATATTGTCAATCCTGACATGAAGGGTGCATTTATGCCATGGATGACGTATTAAGGCCTCGACGTAACTACTAAGAGATCCAAATGTCACTCTCGCCTCCAAGGGTCGAGCCACACTGTCGGCATCAGTGTGAGGTCACTGGGTCTCCTCCAGTAGGAATCTCGAAAGTGAGGGTCATGTCAATAGTCTTAACTCGGACCACTCAGTATCAACCAAACTAAAAGGACAGGAAAGATAACATCACAAATATAAGTGTCTTTTCATTATTGCAGCTCATTGTACAAAGACACGAATACAACAGAAAAATGGAACTAGAAGTACAAAGGACGTATCCACTAGTTCCTCTCCTGTCCACATGCTCCCGGAGCTCTATTGCCTTGTCCACTGCTCGGCTGTTGCTCATGCACCCGCCACTGCTTCTACCTCGGTGGATCTTCCAAAGCATGCGGATGTGTACAAGGAGTCGGACAGACATGTGACAGGTGACCCATCCCGCCTCATTCATAACACTTCTTGCTCCTCGTATGGCTGGCTTTGGTCCTCTTGGACCTCTGCATCATCTGTCTACTGCACACAGATGACTCGGCTACTGATGAAAAAACACGCGGCAAAGGCAGCTGCTCTTGAACAAGCTCGGGGTGTAGATCTACTGGCAGAACTCCACCCTGATGAAGGTCTCGAAGTCTTCCCATGTGAAGGCCATCCCATCGCAAAACTGGAAGAAGTGGCTCCACCACCTACCTGCTTCTTCCTAAAGAAGTCTGGCAGCAATGATCACCATGAAGTCTGCCGGCATCCCCACTAGCCTGAAGACTCTCACCATAGCCTACAGCCAATCCTCAGTCGCCGGCAGGTCCGTCTCCCCCGGAACCTGGGTGGCCTCTGGTGCTGGAACTCGTGCAGCGCACTCAAGTGGCATGCATCGCCTACTGCTGGGGCTGGTGGTATCGGTGGCCCAACGTATGGTAGTATCGCTGGTGCCTCCGATGGTGCCTCGACTGCAAAAGGCCCCTGTACCTAAGCCTTGTCGCTAGGTAGGCTGTCAGTACGCACATCCCTCTGCGCTCTAGCTGGTCATCCGAGAAAAGGCATCCTGATAGAAACAACGTGACATGGTCAAATGATTATACCTAGTGAGCTGACCTGGTTTGAGCTGACATTTTAAAACTTTTGGAAACACACACGCAATCAGTGTTTTCATGGAAAAAGTCGGAAATCAGTTTTCAGGGTCCTGGTGTATGGATACATCGGCCGCCCGCACCAACACTGGACTCCCTGAACTAAAAACCACACTCGGTACTCTTAATACTATTTCCTCACACATAAAAAAGATCAGAGTCATATGTTCTACGGTAGAACCGACTTCTCTGATACCAATCTGTCACGTCCCGTCCTCGGGGCCCGTGCCGTGACTTCCCCAAGCCCGCCTTCCATAGGCGAGGGTCTGGCGACTAGCACCAAGGCGTAAATCCTGGTAAAAATGGAAGGCATTGCATTTGTAAAGAAAACAATCACCACAGAGTAAGCAAGAGGAAAAAGTAAATACTAAGTAAAAACTGGTACAACAGTAAGTGCGGAAGGGTAAATGGACCAGAATACAAACCCAAAAGATAGTATAACTACAACTGAACAAGTACAATAGAAAAAAACAATAGTTGGTAGGACGAATGCGGCTCCTGGGTCGTCCTCCTTGGATCCTACCTAAAGTGTAGGTATAGATGGCGCAGCTCCTGGATCGTCCAACACAGATCCTACCTGAAGGGTAGGTACAGATAGCTTCCACAACGCTCTCGCCCGTCAAAATCCTCTGAGTGTCGTCTTGCCGTTAAGTCCACCTCCGGATACTGACTCGTCGTGTAGTCCACCTATGGGTACTGACTCGTCGTGTAGTCCACCTCTGGGTACTATCCAGTCCTCGAACACTCGGCCTCCGTCAGCACTGCCCGTCGTCTGAAACCAACACAACGAGGTGCGGGCAAAGCCAGTGCATGGGTGAGTATAAAGGTACTCAGTAGGGACCCCGAGACCCTCAAGTTCTCACTAAAACCAACAAGGATAACCAAAAAGAGGATGTCAACATATAACCTCTACTTAGGTATATGCCCATACATATACCTAAGTTATCAAGTAACCCATCTCAATCCTGAGGAAACATAGAGATTATGAAATCAACAGATCGTCTCTGTGGCATGTTTTGTCGTCGCTCGTCAATCCACGCATCAACGAAGAACTGCGGAGGGTTGTCGGGTGATGTTTGTTTGGCCCGCACCCTCCGTGTTAGATGATAACAAATGGGAAGATAATCAACACATAGAAAACATATCAATATACAATTCTAATAAATTAAAATTGAACTTTGATCTCGGGCTCTTTGTTTTAGAAGAAAACAACCACGAGAATAAAAAGTTATTTCCAAATAAAATCCCTACGGATTTCCTACAATCAAGAATACCCATCCCGCAACCGAACTTCCCGCAGATCAACTTAATATTGAGTTGATCCGCGTTCTTTATTTTCAAAAGGAAACATTTGAGGAAAAAGGGTATTATTATTCTCAATTAAAAACCCTACCTCGTCGTAGTCGTTGAGCGTGCGTTCTTCGCGGAATTGACCATCGTGGATGAAAAGGATCATCGCGTTGCGGAAGGGTGTCGCATCGTCGCGGAAGGGCGTTGTGTTGACGATCTCCGAGGATTAAGAACATATAGATTTAATTTTAATAATTAAATCCTTGTTGATGTTATAATCCACAAAGGAATTTAAAATATTCGTAATCTCCTACCTCAAACGGATGTTCAAAGATTTGACATGGAAGAAGGAACGTCGCAAAAGAACGTCGCAGGATGAGAGTCGTCGGCGTCACGTCGTCGATCTCCGGGGGTTTGGCGTTCTTTGTCGCCCTTCGTCGGAGGTCGGCGTTCTTCGCGTTCTTCACGTTCTTCGCGAAGGAGGATGAAGATCTTTAGAGATTCTCCAATGGGTAACACAACAACCAGATAATAAAATAAGTCCTCATATTATTTTATTATCAACTAAAGAATTTGAAAAACAAAGGTACGTAACGAACAATTTATTTAAATAATTAATTGTAAAACATAACTGCCCAATTAAATAGAGGCGTTATGAAATTAAGGAAACACATCGGTTGACTTCGTTTAATAGGGGGTGCGGGTGTGTTACTTAAGAAGAAAAGAAACGATGGGGCTCATGTGGGCCCCACCTCACAGATATCCTACCATGTGGGTAGGATATTTTTAATTGCACTCTATCCGCTTCAACCCAGCTTAAGAATCTTAAAGTGGTCTTTAAGCGTCTTTAAGTGAAATAAAATAAAATTGTCGTACAACTTTATTTTATTTCTTAACTTAATCCCCAAAAAAATAAAAACCACAACCGAGAAAACGCAACTCCGGAAGAGGCATTTCTAAGCAAGTACTGGCGCTGCGATTCCATCGGTGCCCTCAGAATTTGATTCCGAGTACTGGTTCAATGGATAGAAAATCCTGCTCGTTCGTTCACTGAATGTACCCGAGCCAAACTTCGGAAAATGATTCCGGGCACACCGGGCCTCGGAATCAGGCGCCGTCAGAAACTGAGTTCTTGTAAAATTCCAAAGAAAATTAAGAAAATATTTTTTTTTGAAATTTACGGGTCTTTACAGATGGGTCAAATTGGTATGCCAATGACCCGATTCTCTCCACGTCCTCAAAATATATATCAAATGTAGATTACAACATATCCTATATCTAAATCCCAGGGGTACCCATTATAGTTGACACCCGATGTAAGGATAAACTATACGCAATATATTGTAGGGGTTACTAACATCTATCAATGTAATTTATATTCATATTTTATCCATATCCATATAATATAAAATCAGCTATACATCCTCTAATGTCTCTTACATGAGTCTCAGTCCAAATAGAACTGGAACACCTTCCATCATACATAATAAATGTTATTTTATAATTATACCAAAATGAAAATCCGATTGTCCCATCTTAATATTTTTCTAAGTAATATTTTTATAGGAAAACTCCACTAGTGATAAGTGATTCTCTTAATAACCTCAATGTTCTATAAAAAATAGTCATAGAATATCCTAAATCACATAAATAGTAAACCCTTAATTAACATTATTCAATGGGTTGAATTATATAACTAGTATGACCTATAGACTATAATCCTTCTGCCAGACCTAATAGAAGCATGAAGTAATCCACTAGTCATTGTTTTAAATAATTACTCCATGGTACCCTGTGTAGATGGATGATCAACCAAACATGAAAATCTCCCAACTAGTCCACATATAATGTCTATTATGAAAGAAATAAAAATTTCAACAATATACAAAATTGTGGAATCCACTAATATATATGTGAGGGTAATATGATCATGTAACAACATAACCAAAACATGAATCCCATCCACCATATCCACAATCATCCACTCATAGCCAGACCACTAAACATTGTGAGTATGTGTTTCTTATGCTCAATGTGTCTATACCACTATTTCCATTCATTATCATATATTCTAGAAGAAAATAAAAGTAATTCAGATTAAAAACTCATTTCCTATGTCAACGATTCTAATAATATTGAAAAATGATATAATTTATGATCCAAGGATCATAATTCATAGTATAATTTTTACCCAATATATAATTCTACTAGCACATCAAGCCATACCCAACTATAGATATCTCTATGTCATCCAATGTGAAACTAAATTTATGGGGCCCAAATTATATGGACACATACAATATTGATCATTATTCCAACATAAACATTTCTATAAGCTAGATCCCACATGCAAGACTTAACACAACAAACTCGTCACCTATATCTGGTAAAATCATGATTTGGTCAATTGTAAAATATTTCATCGACTTAGGGAATGTATTATCAAATACTCTATATAATTAATACATTACACCCTTCTTGTTAAATATTTAAAGTGGTTCTTCCAATATATAAAAATCATGCAAGAAATTCGGATAATAATACTCCTAGACAAGAAAAAAATTTATACCAAAAAGGTTAATGGGATGATCCAATTATCCAATTTACCAAACCCCTTACTATTCCACTGACACAACATACTATGATATTATGTGTCCAATTAAATATAAATTTTTTTTACAGAACATGCAATTATATATCTTACCATATATCAAATTCAATCTTAGTTAAATGAGGATGTTTTCATGATGTTCGGAATGATTGTCATGGGTCTTAGAGTACACCAAGATTCCATCTAAAAATACAACCACAAAATTTTTGTTGTATATTTGGAAAAATCTATTTATCATGGTCAAGAATACTACAATTGCGTTCGTCATCCTGAATGACATCACAACAATATCATATTCTGTATAACTGCACCAGAAATAGGACTTTGGTATATAAGAAAGACATACTATCAACTGATAGTACCCTGATATCAGGTAAATCATAGAGAAGACACAATATCCCCTCAACCAGTTCAAATGATCATTGATTCATTGAAGTGGATACAGTTTCATCATAATCATCGAGTAAAACTTCTAGTAATAAAGAAATAGTTCTAACCTACAAACAATATTATTTTCAAACAAAACTGGATAACTCCAAGGTGAGGTATATGGATGGATAAATTTATTTTCCATCAACTCTTTTATGTTCATTTTAAAATATCGAATCTCTATTGGTTACATTCTGTATGGTAGACTATAAACTAGATCATTCCAAAACATAAACTCAATCATAAATTCCACACCACTTCATGGTGGTAGCCCTGATAATTCATTAGGAAACAAGTCCTGGAACATGTATACTATCTTTTTAAAGACACCATTATATATAATTCAATCATTCATAAGGAGATTTAAATCATAGGTGGTGAGAAGACCATGTTTCTAAACAGGTCCTACACGACATTCCTATATATAAAACTCTCCCTAATGATGGTATTTTTTAACCTTAAGAGTCATAAAATACACTCTCCTATGTTAATAAACAATGTGGTAAAGGTCTTATATTAAAAATTTCATTCCGAAAATGGGATAAAATACTAAAATTTCATGGACGTAAATATCCCATCGAAAACAATAACCCAAAACATTGAGAGAATACAACTTGAATAAATATATTTACCTAACCACACCCCCAATATGGATTATCAATGATCATAACACCACTGAAATACTACACTTCTATACTGAACCCATAATCTATTTGTGTAGATATAAATGAATGAGAATAACCAGTATCAAATAAGGAACTAGCAAACATAGAATTTATACGAACAATTCCTCATACTATTGAGGGTTTTTCCTCTCTATCTGCATGTATTGTTTTAATTACATTAATATATCCTTCCCCACCTCCATGTCATTTACAATGATTCCCATAAGATGGTACATACATCTAATGTGTGATTACATTCCATGATGAACCTAATACAATTTATCGACCACCATGGCTAGTAGAACATTGTATTCGATTCTAATAATGTGTTGAATACTTCTTTCTGACAATATGATTTTGATTTGTTCCTCTATCATTACCACTCTATTGAGGGTTTCAATAGAACATCTATATATGTCCCATCTGGTTGAATGGTTGAAACTCTAATGGGGGTCATTGTAAATGAATACAAAAGTGTACGATCCAAAATCACTCTTGTAAAAGATATCATGTAGTATCATGGGTAACTGATCCATCCCCCAGGCCACTATACTTCTAATTATCTAGTTAACAATACCATAATACAGATATTTTTCCTTAGAAGATATATGTCATGATCATAATACTGAAACAAACTTTCTTCAAATAGAATCCTCATTTAGGTTCACATAATATATGAGAGCCTAATCCACCACCTCTGAAAAAATCCTTATTAGAATGATGTTATCGTGGAACATAATCTCATATTTATTTTTACCAAGGATTCACTATTTCGTAGCTTTCTCAAACCCTACATGCGAATAAGAATAGAAAATAATGTTTATAACTTGACCATCAAAATCTATCACATACATACTCCTTGGGTTCATCCATGTGATCTTAGCTACCTCTCTTGTCTCTGTGTCTCCAGATAAAAGAGCTCTGGTATCGTCTCCATAAATTCCTTCTATTCCATACCATCTACCATCACATTCTGATCATGAATATCTTACCATCACTTCAATGGTCATCGAAACACATAAATAGTCAAATTGAACCTCATCTACATAGGCTATTCTTAATGATCATGTATGTGATTCATACACTCCATCCAAAAAACTATTTCATTGGTTCCACACTCCACGATGATTATTGGAGGGTGATGTAACTAAAAATCCTATTTCTAATTAGACATTCTATTAAAAACATGCTCCGGGTATCCCTTTATAAATTAAATCATGTGAACAATGTTCCCATTGAAATAATACCTAGATTCATCACATGGTACAATTGGTTCTTCATGTTTCACTATTGTATGATCACTTCCAGCCACATCCTCCTGTAATACTATGATACAACATTATCATTGAGGAATACATCTACAATTACACATACAAAACTTAGGAATCATTTAATGACATTAAAAAATTTAGCAGGAAGTATTCATATAAATACCTGATAATTCATCCCCCAAAACCCGAACCATGGATAAATTCAAGGAACTATCAATACCCTTAACCATAGTTCATAAAGTCCCTAGTTAAAAAATTGTAAAAATTATCACATTAATCATGTTTTTCATTATAAAATATTTTTCAACATTTTCAATCATTTAAAAAATTTAGTTTCATATAAGGATGTTTTTTAATTAATTATATAAGAGAAATTTTCATTTTCAATTATCAAGATACCCAAATCCTTATTTTCTTATGCAAGCCAAAAAATTATGCATGCCATAATAAACCTATAATTTCTAGAATGATGCATTAATATTCAATCTCATTCCATACTAGACCACAATTCAAATATTAGAAAATATAATAAATAATATATGACATATAATGAAAAGTACATCGCTCAATGTGAAATAACATCCTACATAACAACACTCATCACCAAATACAATCCCACCCTAGGTAGTTAGGTTTTCCCCCATACATATGTTACCTACTCCCATGAACGTGGTCATGAACAAGGTAGGACTCTTCCAGATCCCCATTATAAATTTCCCAATATGTATGGAAATAACATATAATAGAAAAACATATCACTTGAAATGAAATTGTAACATCTCAACATGAGTACCATATAATTATTACTCAATACAGTTGGTTATGTGACCTCATGAATGCCTCCCTGAATGCCATAGGATTCTAGCTAGAAACGAGGGAATAATATATATAACCCTGGGAGACTATAAAACCTTTTACATTGTAGAAAAATTATGGAAATAAATTAATGCAACAAATTTGTATAATTGATAACCACACCACACCAGAATCACATGATAACCAATATAGAAATTCAATCTCAAAAGAAAAATAGAAGATATGTCATGTCAATTGCATTTCAACATTAAAAATAAAACATAATTAAAGACACACTAATACTCCCAAGATGGTGCTGAGAAAATGCATGGTTCCTTGATACATGATCCACCCAATCTCACCTATATAGCATTACTAGAATCATCTTATCCTTTCATACAAAAATCATGTCAATTCAGTTACTGATTACACAGCCCAAGTAGTGTTTCTTTAAACCTCAGTAGGCCACCACCAATAGAGTCTAACAAGAATATGAACTCATTAACATTTTAGGGAGTTGTATAAAAATAATTTACAGTTCATAAAGTAATTTTTTATCTAATATCATTATTTATGAATTAACCACATAATTTCATAGATTCATAATGACAACCATACGATTAATACATACTTCTTCTTTTATCGGATTCTAAACTATACCTAATGTAAATATCTTATTGAAATACCACAGTTTTCATTTATATTTTTATTATAATCAAACCACGTTCAACTATAACCATTTTCATATAAAAATATCATGTTCATATAATATGTTTTCTAACACCTCATGGGTATTTTGGGCCCATGACCCAGTTCCATGGCTGAATTTCACTTGTGTATTTGGATCCATAGTCTATATCCCACATTCCTATTCACGAGGGTTTTATTAAGACACCATTACTATTAAACACATAATTCCCACTTATAGGTATTTATAACCTCAATACCTGTCCCACCCTCATTCACACTTATGGGTTTTTGGGTCCTCGATTCCGTCCCCACACCACCATGTCACATATATCAAATATATCCCATTACCACACAAATCACAATTGTATAAAATTCGGGGTAATGTATCATTAAACTACATTTCAAAAATTCTCATTAGAATGTAACATTTAAATTAGTAAAACTAATAATAATTCATTATATAAATCAATAGGAATAATATGAACATTTAACCATTAAACCAACTATCAACACATAATAAAATATTTCGTTATCCAATAATGTTTAAACTAAACATCCCATTAATCCCATTAATCCAAATATAAAACATCTTATTAGTCAATTAATTTCACAATCACACCAAATGACCCATTTAGGAACCCCATTATCCATCAATTTTATAATCACATTTTAACACATTTTAAATTTCACCAATTCATCCCAAATCATTATCACATTGAATCTTATTTAATAAATCAAAATTTCTAATGAAATCACCCAATAATGGGAATTTGAATTTCAAAATTACAAACTCAAAATTAAATCTAAAAATTGTGATTTTAATTTTATACCTCCAACTTGAATATAAGTGAATAATGCTCAGCAAAAAATACCTAATTGATATAGATCAACCTGGATCAGTATGATGAATGATATATAGATCCAAAACATAGATCCAAGTTCAAGAATATATGATCCAAAAAAATAACATCTACAATAATTACCAACAATTTAAAACATCCCTCTAAAATTTTATAAAAATACAAGTTCATAAAGAGGGTGATAAAAAATTATGAATTAGATACCTTATCAGGAGAGGTTCATAACAGTCAAACTGATCATTTATTTTCAAAGAAAATAATTTGGAAGATAATAAAATTCATCTAGGATCCTCCAAAAATGAGTGTAATGTGTGATGTATTAGTCATGATTTTAAAGGATATAATATGGGTGTTTGAAATATTTTTAATTAATTTAGGGGGTCTAATTTTCTTCAATCATTAATTCAAATATGACCCCCAATATTTTCTGAAACTGTGATCTTAATGATGAACCACCCTTTAGGGGTTCACGTGGTTTAAAATAACTAGGTTCATGGTTTGATGAACATTTCATCAACCATTTAAATCCCCTTTATTTTGATTCAGATGATTTTGATTTGGAGGATCACTATTTGGGAAAACTATACACGAAATTTTCACTTCCCTCTAAATTTAAAATTATCCTTTTTCACCCCAATAGGCCCCAATTTTAATCCCTACAATGTTACACTAAAACATGGGAGAAATAATATCTATAAATAATTACATGTAATATCTATAAAATTTATAGATCATACAAAAAAATTATAACACATATAATAAACAATCCATATTTAATGTATAGAAAAAAAGATGTAAAAACATGAAGATAATAAGAATGAAAATCTCATATTGATTTTGTAAAGGTTGTAAGGAAAACATTCAATATATTACACGAAATGTTAAAATGAATTAACCTTTATTGTAATGTGATTTTCAATCATACTGAATTTATTCACAATGTTATCCTTAGAGTAAATAATGAGCTTCTAAGACCTAAATGTGCTCGATCAATATAACTGGACAAAGTCAATATTTCCCTTGTCCATGGAACCGTCAATTATCAATATTGGATAATACAATGCCTCTAGAAGTGCTAAGATCCCTAAATTGTAATGACCAGACACATAACTACTAGAATTATTGAATTTCATGAGGCATTTACGACAAAACCTCACATTGAAAACATAGGAATAATTATCTATTAAAATTACAATTATTTTCCACCAACTAAATATGATGTGAAAAAACATCATATAATATTTTAATACTCTGAGCTGAATAAATTATTCTTCCAAATAGAATTGAAAAACTTTTTTTAGGAATTTCTACTAAGGTTGTATTATTCATTATTCAGAGTTTCTTGCGGCCACATTAGATGAACTGAATATTTTCATGAAATGATCTACATAACATCACAAAATAATATAAATGGTACCACAATTACAATGATTTATATTTTCATATAATATAATTATTTTTCTTTCTCTTGTGTAATGGAATTCATCTTATAGTAGATTTTATTTTTTTTCAAAAGTAATTAATTTCTGCAAAATTTCAACAATTAGTTGTCTAGTGGACTCGGTGGAACATCATCTAATGATAAATGATCATAAATTCATAAAATATTCATTTTTAAAATATATATAATGAAATTGTTTCCAAATGATGTACAAAAGTATAGGTAAGCCTGGTTATGTAGATTTCGTCTGATTTCCTTCAACTGAAAAACATTTATATTATTATATCCAATTGTATAAACATTATATGGATGGAATAAATGTTTTAAAATAATTATTCATGTTCTCGAAGGAATAAAATGTATTAATTATTGAATGATACTTTTATATAAGTTGTATGTGACATTCAAAAACAAGGTTAAAAGTGTGGAATGAAAACAATCATCACATCAATTATTCAACATGGGATTCATCATTCCATCTTTGTTGGGATGTGGGAAGGGTATCTATTAATAAATAGTCACTCAAAATTCAAAATATCATAATTAAAGAGATTTATTCGTGTAACGGTTTAATGAATAATTAAGCTCACAACATTTGGAATGGATTTTATTCACATTATTTTTTCATAGATAAATTTGACCAACTATATATGTATGAATATATGTATTACATGTAAATAGTATTTATTTAGATAATATTACATTATTTTCTCATATAGTTAAATTACATCTAGTTATTAATTATTTTTAGACAAATGAAACCATTAATATGAGTACATTAGAATCTACTGATGACATGAAAACTAGTTATCTTACAGATTATTCCTACATTATGTTAATTTGTATTTCTAAAAATGCATAGAATAATAACCTAGGGATGTGATTCTCAAAATTTTCTTATTTAGGATAGATTATATATTATATACTGAATCTCTATAAGAACATATTTTGTGTATTTCATGTGGTCTGGGTCATTTCATATGTTTCAAACCTCGGGGTAGTTAACTATGATGTTAGAAATAATATTAAAAGATATTTATTTATAAAACAACAAAAAGTGATAATTCTCATAGTTGTGGGGTTTATTCTTATTACTTAGATACTCCTATTGTGAAATAATATCTAAATGGATTTTTTCAGGATATATTTTTTGGCTAATAGATTATGTGGTATGAACAACATGTATTTTAGAGTGCTTACGTATTATTTGGTGGAAATGTTTATTATGTAGTCTGATGGAAATATATGAAAAATAATTTTGATTGTTTTCCATGGGAACATTGAAACATTTTACTAACATTTAGTAATCCAATAAATTGTGGATAACAACATTATGTTATTGCTAGAGTTATAAAAATAGGATGGACATCATATTTAAATTATATACCCATTGAAATAAAAAAAAATTACACACAATATATTGTAGTAGGTGATATCAACATAAGAATGAAATTCATATTTTAATGAGAGGAAACATATTATAATAATTAATGATGGGTTTCATATGAGTGTTTGTGAAAACTCATTACAAGATGTCATGATTTTTTCCAACGCAATATCATTATATATCATTGAAATACTAATATATCATAAGATAGAGTGTTCAGAAGTTGAAATCAATTATGATTTGGATATAGAATAATGATGTGTTGTAAAAAAAGTAATCATATGGTATATCATTTACTCTCCAGAGAAAATATAATTGACTTCATTAACCTCTTTACTTAATAAAAGACTCTTATATTGAAAATAGGTGTATCGAAAATAAAATTTGGAGTTTCTCAGAAAACTCAAAATATTATCTTTATATCTTCCACTACAATATCCATACATTGATACCCTAAATTCTACAACATACTAAACATAATTGAATCAATTAATTATGCATTTCTTGAATTTAAATTCACCTCATACTCTTTTTGGACCAATAATGATTACAATATTGATAATTTAGTGAAAAAAATCATATCATATTTGGTAAGATGTTATAATAAATATATTATAACTGTATTGTAAAATAATGATTTGAATGAAAAAATTTAATGTTTTATAATTTAATAAAAAGTGTTATTATCAATTATCATGGTTCAATTTAGCCATTTCATTATAAATAAATGAGTTTATTTAATATTTTGTTATTTTATTTAATGGTGATCTATTTTAGTAGTTAGGGATGCCATAAGAATGTTCCCTAAGTCTGTTTGGACACATGGCCTCAAGCGCATATGCTCAAATGCCAAAGGATGCTGACTAGCAGTTAGTGATGTGTTTGTGGGGAGATAATGACCACTTAAATGAGTGTAACATAATGGTCGGAGTCCTAGAATAAAAAACTAGTGTAAATAAATCAATCATAAAATATATAACATCCAAATATATATATAAAATACAAGAAACCATCTCATTTAAAATGATGATCATGGAATGTATCTTTATGGAATCCAAATAATTTTTACAAAAGAGGTGTCCAATACATGAAACAAAATAACCAGAACACCAAAAAATATCCCAATAAGCATCATGAGAATCATCTTGGTCATGTGCTCCCCTAATAATGACAATGTATCAAAAACATATAGAACAGTGCGTGAACATGTCCCTAATGACAGAAAAATAATCACATTTGGTGCAAAAAGAATCTTGATTAGGGTGTTAGATATAATCCCAATAGGCCATAACCATTGGTTTCAGATTCCATCAAGTCAGTGAATATATAACAAAAACATTTTCCATCTAGTAATAGAATATGTAAATGAAATGATGTCTGTGAACAACCAATAAAGGTTGTGTTACAATGCCCCTCATCCAAGGAAATATTATTTGGGAATAAATAGGATGTATCAACATAAAAAGTCAGTCCTATATCAATTTAAAAGTAGAATTCATTTTGAAATTAAATATCATATAATTTATATGTATGAGGATCTAGAACATGGCCTAGAATCCCCAATATGATATACAATCAACAGATTCTAAACCATGATTTTTATGTGATTTATGTCACAGGAAGAATCCAATATTGTGATATGTATTGCATGAGTCATCATGTAAATCATTTAATTAATAATTTAATTATAAACTAGAGCCCATAGATCACATTCGTTTTTTGGAACTCAGGTATTACATCAGAAATATATTAAATTGAACACCCTACAAGCCTACTTATGGAGATCCTCATCAGAACCATGGTATCCCTCAATGCATTATATACCATCATAAATCACTATGTACATCATTGGAGTACTAATATAGGATCTAGAGTGTCACCCATGGAATATTTGATCGACTTCCCTCTATGTTGGTCCTTGGAATTCCATATATGGATTGCAATTATCACGTGGGCATATAGAGAATTAATTTCCTACTGAGCTTGTCCTAATAAATCTTATGGGAATTCCAAGTGTAATACATGAATAAGTAATTATGTATCTGTTGGTTGGAGTGGAATCTCAATAGGGTGGTGAATTGAGTTCCTACTTAAAATTTCTGTAAAAAACATTATTATAATGATTCCCCAAATATTGAAACGTCCCACTTTATTAATTCAGTAATGATATAGATGTCTAATTGGTTTACATGTTTATCAAAGAATTATTAGTAATTAGTTTAATCAGTGAAAAACACTTCTTCAACATTTGAAACAATTTTGAAGAATTAAATAAATACATTCACTAACCAAAACTGACTATAAAAGTGAATAAAAAACAATTTTATGTTTTAACAATAAGTAGTGAAGAATATATAAAATTGAGTACAACAAAAAATATAGAACACCGAAAAGATAACTAAGAGGTTCAGTCTCTATATGAGACTAAATCCTCTCCACATGGTGATCGCCTTCCCCCATTCATTTTATATTAACAATAAACATGATACATAGCTTGTATCGGAGTTTATAATAGTTTTCACAAAATGTCTATGGTTCACACCCTCTACTACAGTTCTTTGATAAAATTAAAAACAACACAGACAACGCATGGTCTCTTCCACAGTTATATGTTGGAAACAAGGAGTAATAGATGATTGATGTGAGGATTTTTATATCCTACAGTTCAAGAACAAGTGACAGTGTGTATGAAACAAACACATACTTCTCAAAAAGGTAAGAAAAAATAACACAATAGTGAAAATATTATGAGATTGAGTTTAGAAGGCTCTATGTGTTTGCAGTTCTGATCTCATCTCATTGAAATGAATAATTTGATGTTTGAGTCTTTATTCGGAACATGTATCCCAAACAGAGTGTCACAACTTCAGGATATTTCTTTCATGAATTGAGTGTTCAGCATCTCATGTTGATCGTAAGTTGATGAAACACATAAGGCAGATGTGATTTGGTCCCCAAAATGATATTTGTGTTGCTTGTGGGGTCACAGCTTAAGTGCTGGATGGATTTTATTTGATCTAGTGAGTAAGTTTATTCATATTCTCAGATTCTCTTCTCATCATCGAGTCCTCTCTGTGTTTTTTGCATTATTATTTCTCCTCTTTTATATTTTATATCCGATAAAAAGTTAAAATTAAATCACTTGGGGTCTTTCTCAAAACTTATTTTGTCCCCAGATACAATCTCTAGATATGTCAACCATCGGAATTAATTAAGGACTGAAGCATTAAAGTTAGAAAATATTACCATTAGAATAATCATAAGAATTTGACATAGTATGGAGAAGATGTGTATGGTTGACTAGAAATGGTAGCCATCACAATGGTAGGATTCAATGGTATGTTCATATCGGTAGAATTCATCAGTAACCATTCCTAGGGTAACCATCTATCACTAACTGTCCATCGACAACCATTCATTGGGGAAATTTCATTGATAACTGTCCATCGATAACCTTCAATTAATAACTTTTCCTTAGTGACCTTTACATCGGTGAACTTTCCATTACTGACATTTGCATCGGTGACCATTTCATTGGTGACCTTTTCATCTGTGACCTTTTCATTGGTGAAATTTTCATCGGTGACCTTTGCATATGTGACCTTTACATCGGTGACCTTTGCATCCTTGTCCTTTTCCTCGGTGACCTTTGCATCTGTGACCTTTTCATCGGTGACCTTTGCATCAATGAACTTTTCATATGTGACCTTTTCATCAGTGACATGTGCACCAACAAACTTTTTACATAGTTAAATATTGTACTGTGATCTTTAAACCAGATTGGATTGAGATTTAACCCACATAGTTATCACATTTTTATAAATATGATTTTCACATAACTGTTTATTTTGTAAGAGAAACATAATTATCACATAAATAAATCATGATTTGTGGTTATCAAGACATGATTTGGCATTATAAAAATAGGTGAGTACTACAATCTCCCCCTTTTTGATAATCACAAATTATTTCTGTATTTTCTGAATTATGGTTAAGAACATCAGCTAATATCTTCAGAGGTATGTATAAGAACATTTGAACCATGTTTGTTAAGGAAGAATATAGGTGTGTAGAAGAACATTTGAGCCATTTTTTTACAAGAAAATATAGATTGTATATATATGCACAAATAGTTCAACCAATGTATAGAAAATATCTCCTTTAAGTTTTGGTAGCTTAAAACATAAACTGGACCTTTTTATCCCCCTTTGGGAAACATTGATATTCAAGATTAAATATTTTATCCCCCTTTGTGATTGATAGATAAGATAGGAGGATAAAGAGAAACAAAAGACTATTTCCCAGGAATTAATCAAAAGTACAATATACAAAAATTCTAGAAAAATTCCAATCAACTAAGACATCCCACCTTCAATCCACATTAGAGATTTCCAAAGGAGCATTTTCATTGGAACTGGAGGAAGACGATTCTGATGATGGAGGGATATGCTTAGGGATGGAAGTCTGTTGGGTAGGAGGAGCTGCAAAAGATGCATCCGTAGAACTATAGTGAGTATATCTCTAAAGAATAATGGGGGTCACGATCATGATGGCTTGTGCCATAGTCATCATAGGTGAAACACTAGGAGGTACTAAAGCAACTAAGGTAAATGGAAAGGTTGGAAGAACCATGATGGGAGTTCAGTCCACATAGAGGAAGGGAAAAATAAGATATTTGAAATCCATAATATTACTTCTTCTTTATTCCATGGCTGAATTAAAATTATCCTTAATCTCCATAAATTTATCCAAAGCATGATTCAACTCTCTAAGACTTCTAACCTATTCGTAAAAGTCATGAATGACCTGTGGAATCCTCATGTTCTCAAAAATAAACTTGATGTGACCATACATCTGATTCTTACTGTACACCCTTTTTAGTAGAAATCAACTTGTCCCTTGATTTACTTCTAATCTGGAGTATCTTCCCTTAGATAATATCCCACAAGATTATGAATTTCTCGGTTAGTACAAGTAACCAGAGTCCTAGAATGGGGATCTTAGGTACTGGTACTAGAGAACATCTAAACTTCTTCACTAATAACAGACCTTAAGGCTTCTAGATCAACATGAGGTGAGGATAAAGATGAATAAGTTGCACATAAAGGTTCCATAGTGAAATCTACTATCTCCATAAAATAGTTAGTCAGCCAACTGATCAGTCTATTCACATCACTATATTTTCTACTAACTTGTGTCCCCTTAGACTTCTTAAAGTCCTCAAACACATTGACCATTTTATAAAAAACAAATTTAATATATCGATGATCATTGATCACCTGAACTATTGAGGCCATATAAGAGTCTAGTGTATTAATAGACGGCTCCATAGATTCCATATAATCTTCCAAGGTTCTTATCTGATTCCTACAGTCCTTTACCTCCTCTAGCAGGATTGACTGTGCAGAAGAAACTAGCCATTCCACTGTATAAGTGACATCTTCTTGATTGGGAGTCATAGCCCTATCTAACCAAACAAATCTCTCATAGAGGTGGCACTTCAGATCATATTTCATTGAATCAAAATCATCCATCTTCACATAGTCATGAGGAAAAAGAACAACCGGTTGGACAATAGTGGTTTCTAAAATTGTAGTAATTGGAGAAATTCTGATGGGATAGGCATCATTAGATTCACTATATTCTAATACTAAGACCATAAATTCAGTGTATTCTTATCAATATTTTCTACCAAGAGATACATAAAATGAACCAATGGAAACAATTTCCTCGACCTCACATGGATAATTCTATGGATCAACCATATCTATCACTACCATGCCTCCTTGAGCAACATCATCAATAGTAGGGACCACATCCACTTCATTTATTGAATCTTCAACAACATCCAATGAAATTAAAACTTCAAATAAATTAGTTACTTATTCATCTACACCTTCAACCATTTTTGTATTCTCTATCAAGGGACTGAGACTAATACATTCTTGTGAACTTACATTAACAGCTATCTCCAAGTCATCAGGACTAGATTCGGTGTTATCATCCTCATACGAGGTCCCTCTAATGTCTCTTAAGACATTTTATATGCCTTCTTCCTCACTGGTCTATTCATCAACATCATCCCATAGAATAGTCTCACTTTTAGTCAATCACTTTGGTGGGCTAGGCTCATCAAAGTATATAGTATTAGCATTATGATTGAGGGGAAGGTCAGGATCACTCTTATCATCAATAGCAATTTATTCTCTCTCTGTGACATTAATATCTTCTCCAAATTCATCTAAATATACAGAATCTACTTCACCAAGATTTAGACGAGAAGATATCTTATCCTTTGGCCTGGTAGGATGAGTGACAGGGTTAAATTACTCATATTATTTAGCCTCATCATGTACCCTTCTTCTTTTCCAGGGGTTCCAATTTAACGTCATCAATTTGCAAATTACCATTGTAATGGAAAAATTACCACTTACAACAACTATTTCCTCCTTTTATCTAGAAACTCCTTTCACTATTTGCATCAAGGATATCAATCTAGCATGAGATAAGGCATTGTATTTTGAATTGGGATTTGTTATATCCAATAATTGAATCCTCAACATCCTATATAAATTTATCATATGTCCATGCTTCAACAAGTACAAAATACATTCACACTGAAATTTTAATGTAGCAATGTATCCTCTCCTGGGACTCAAGACATGCTGAAAAAATATAAATTGAAGCTTTTCTTCTACTTCCATATCAGCATAATTTCTTTCCTAGGGATACCACTTCAAATCAGTTCGTCTAAGGATTCTTCATAACTGAAGAAATCAGTAGCGGTAGGCACTACGCTGGAATAATATTCATAAATCCCATCATGTGGGACTCTCAGACACTCATCCCATTCAACAGAGGAGAAGATTACACATACTCCATTTACCCTTGAAGAAATTATTTTCTCATCCTTAGTCTGTTCAATTTTAAAAAACTCGTAAAACTCCTTAAATAACTTCGGGAAATATGGTCCATTGTTGTTTGTAAATCATTCCACCCATCCTTGATCTTTATGTGCCTTTATTACTAAAGATGTACTCATTAACAACCACTTGAAATGGATCTCTTTTTGAACTATGATATCCCTTTTTGACATATGAGGCTTGGTAGCCTTTTCCATTTCCATTCTTCCACTACTCAACTCAAATAGAGGCCTCATTGGATTTGGCGCTTCCCCTTCTACAATGACCAACTGTCTCTTCACTAATTCCATGCAATATGATGTGGTTTGACAGTTTCGGAAGAGGGTTATGTTCTAATGATAGGTAGAAAATAGATTTGGGAGAGATTTTTAGGTGGATATAAATGAGTTATGATATTTTAAATTTATCATTTTGGGATCGAAAATCAAATCAGGTAAAAGAAATAAATAAAACCTAAAACATTTCAGATTCTTGCAGAAAAAAACACGAAGTCCCAGAAAACATCGACCGTTGGTAATATACCAATGGTGAGGTCCAAACGGTTAGTTTTCTAAATGTGTGGTCCTAACAGTGAGGTTTCAGCGGTGAGTTCTATAACAATTAGTTTCTTAGCAGTGAGTTTCCTAATGCTGATGGCGTATCATTGAGGTTCCTATCAATGAGGATTCTAACGGTGAGGTCCTATCAGTGAGGTTCCTATTGGTGAGGATTCTAATGGGAAGTTCATATCGGTGATGTTCTTATTGGTGATGTTTCTAACGGTGTTGTCATATCGGTGAGGTTCCTATCGATGTGGTTATAACGGTAAGGTCCTATCATTAAGGTTCCTATAGAGGAGGTTTCTAACGGCGAGGTCCTATCACTGAGGTTCCTATCAATAAGGTTTCTAACCCTTATTTATTATCATACCAAACCCATGTTTGATGTTACTTAATCTCTCAGAATACAATGACTTTGTGAACATATCAGCCTACTGGTTTTCAGTACCAATGAATTCAAGAGTGATATCACCTCATTGATAATGATCTCTCCAAAATTGATGTTTCCATCAATGTGATTTTTCTTATCATGAGATACTAGATTTTAAGAGTTATTAATAGAACTTTAACTATCACAAAATTTTCATATGTCTATTAATGGATATCCATAGGCTAGTAAAGTGTGTTTCAGCCACAAAAATCGAGCACAACGTCTTCCAACATCTATATATTCAGCTTCATTAGTAGATAATGAAAAATCATTTTGTTTCATACTACACCATGATACTAGATACATGCCTAAAATGTTACATGTTCCAGAGGTGCCCTTTCTATTTAATTGGAAACCAGTAAAATATGATTCTGAGTAACTTATTAAATCAAATATTTGACATCTTGGATAAATGAGTCCAAAGTCTGATGTATACTTGAGAAATTTAAAAATACACTAACCCGTAGTTAAATGAGACTCTTTAGGATTGGATTGAAAGAGAGAACATATGCATACACTGAACATTACATTAGGTATCCTAGCAGTAATATGGAGCAGTCTTCCAGTCATTACTATGTAATTGGTTTAATCCACTTGTTTACTAGTATCATGAGAATCGAACAAACATGTGGTACCCATAGGTGTATCACTACCTTTATTATAGTCCAAACCAAAATGTTTCAAAAGATCCATGGTATATTTTCCCAGATTTAAAACAATACCATTTTTATTTTATAAAATTTGAAATCCAAGGCAAAATTTAAGTTCCCCCATTAAACTCATGTAAAATTAATCGTGCATCTTTTTTGAAAAATCAGTACATAATACATTTTTAGAGGATCCAAAAATAATGTCATCTTCATAAATCTGTACTATTAAAATATCTTTTGAAATACTTTTAATAAAAATATTAGGATATGATATTCCATTAGAAAAAACTTTTTGAAATACCGAAGGAATAATGTCTGTCATACCATGTTTTCTAAGATTGTTTTAGACCATATAGGTATTTTGAATGTTTGAAGACATAATTTAAAAATGGTGATTTATAAAATCAGGGGGTTGTTCAAAAAATACATCCTCAACTATGTATCCATTTAAAATTTCACTTTGTCATCCATTTTATAATGATTGTAATTTGCATAATCATTATAAGAAACTAGAATCCCAATGGCTTCTAGTATAGCTACATGTGAAAAGGTTTCTGAATTGTTTATTCCTACTTCATAACCATATCCATGTGAAACTAGTCTGGCCTTGTTGCTAACTATATTTCTAAATTCATCATCTTTATTTCTAAACACCCATTTAGTACCTATGGTCATTGGGTATTGAGTTCTTTATATTAATTCTTAATATTTGGATAATTCAAACTGATTTGATTCATCTTGCTTATTTATCACCTAGAATTCCTCATTTATTTCATCATAAATATTTTTAGGTTCATGCTATGAAAGAAAGACTTGATGTTCAACCTGGTTTCTCAGAGAAGATCTACTTTGTGTTCCTTTATTTAAATCACACACTACAAGAACTAAATGATGAATCTAGAGAGTTCTAATACAACTAGAAAGAGTTGAACAAAGAATCACATAATGTTATATAGGTCCAGTTTCATCATGCTCAAATTCTGGAAAATTCCAAGAATTGGTTGTTTTCACTATGGGCTCACTATCTTAATCATTAAGGTCCAGAATTGACTTATCTTCCTAAAGAGTTCAATAGAGGTTCTGGGTTCATGTGGATTAGTCTCATAAAATTTGACATGAACTTCTTCTTCCACACATTTGGTTCTCTTATTAAATATTCAATATGCTTTAGTAGAGATTGAGTAACCTCGAAAAATTCCTTTATCACTTTTTGTGGAAAATTTTTCAAGATTGTACTTAGTGTTAAGGATGAAGACATTTAAACCAAAAACCCTAAGGAAATTAACCTTAAGCAACTTATTATTCTAGAGCTCATAAGGGGTATTATTAAGATTAGGTCAAATCAAGACTCTATTGATAATGTAACAAGTTGTATTAACATCTTCAATCTAAAACTATATAGGTATAATATAATCATTAAGTATAGTCCGGGCTATATATTGAAGAGCCCTATTTCATTTTTCTACAACTCCATTTTGTTAGGGTGTTCAATGATCAATGAAATTGTGAGTATAACCATTAAGTGAGCAAAAGGATTCAAATTCATGATTTCCTAACTCATGACCATGATCACTTCCCTAGTTCATAATTCTAAGTCCACTATGATTTTCTAAACAATTTGAATATTTATTGATGTAAGAACATGATTCCCTTTTGTTATCATGAAAGTATACCCAGGTGTATCAAGACTAATGGTCTAAAAGAATATAAACCTAGTCAATCCCATTTAATCATGAAACTCTACATTGTCCAAACAAATCCACGTGATCTAACACAAGCGATTGAGATGTAGAAAAATCTCTCCTTGGTTTGAAGGAAACGTTGTATTGTATTCCCTTTTGATAAGGATTACATGATTTTCTAGGATGGAATGAAAATTTAAGTAGGTCTCAAACTAAAACATTCCTTGTTAGATTCTATATTTAGTTAACATTGTAGTGCCCTAATCATATGTTCCATAACTAATAGCCCTTATTAAAAGAATTTAGACATGAAACATTTTTCTTAGATAATAAATTTAAATCAATAGCATACACATTTTCATTTCTAAGAGCAAGGAATTTTAAACCATTTATATAATTAAAGACATTTCATGCATAATTTTAGAAAATAATATTAATACCATTATCAAATTACTGTGAGATACATAGTAAATTGTACTTTAACCCATCAACACAAAGAACTTTTGATATTAATACAGTATTAGGGTTATCAATTTTTCATAATTTGACCATATTCCCTTTTGCATTATCACCAAACATAACATTAACAATGTACCCTAGAGTTTTATAGGATCTATTTAAACAATATTCCTACAATACAGATTATTTGCAGGGTAACATTGGTATCCTGATTTTTTTGGGTCCAGAGAGGTTAACAAGTAAAACACTGGGAACCCATACATATCTTAGATATTTCCAATAATCAAATGATATGTTTTGAGTCATAAACACTTTTTTTGTTCCTTTAGGGAATTTTTTTTTCAAAAGATGTCTAGAACTTGAACTAGAAGTGAACTGTCTAAGTTTTGAACACATTTATTCTTAATAAGTCTTCTTTGTCCTGGATGATATCCTAGACCACTTGTTTATTTTGGAATAATTTTTTTCCTAGTAATCGAGTCAAGGAATTTGTACCTACAGTAAACATCTCAAGATCCTTCTTTAATTTATTATAGGATAATTTAAGTTCATTATTTTCATTTAAAAAATGGGAAAACTTTATTTTTCAATATCCAGACCAAACTTATAATTCTTTTTTAAAGTAGGTTGTCTTTTAAATATTTTATATTTATCCTTGTGTTCATTAATGGTGTCATAAATCATTCCACATTATTCAAATAGTTCATCCTTGGTCATATTTTCATAATTGTTTGATTGAAATTGATTCTCTGAATAGAATGAATTGTGTACTAGAGAATTAGGTATTACCTTGGATGTTTCTATCATAAAACATAGGTTTTCATGTTTTTCTATTTCAATATCATAAGTGTTAGATCCACTTGAGATATCTTCTGAGGAACTCCATGTAGCTTTAATAGACATTCTGTATCCATTTCCCTTGTCTTTATATTTATTCTTAAATTTCATCATGGGGAAATCAACATTCACATGACATTTTCTTTTACACTCATAGCAGACTATCTCAATTTGGTTATCATTCCATTTTCTGTAATTTTTCCGTATTCCTTTATTATCATACCTTTCATTATATTTTGAATTTCTAAAGAACTGTTTCTTACGATAGAACATCTTGAATCTCCACGAAAGATGAGCCATCTCATCATCACTGTTAGAATCTATGTCTTCACTGGTTGAAGTTTCAATTGGAGCTTCATCTTTTTCATTGTCCTTGTTCATTGAGGTAGAGTCTTGAATGCTACCAATTTTTATCTTGGATCATCATCTGCTTTTTGATTTACCTTAATCTCTTCTTGAAACATCATAAGTTATCTAATTAGTTCCTTCACAAGTAGCTTGCCTATTTCACAAGATTCTTGGATAGAAATAGATATTCCTCTCTATTTTTCAGGTTGGCATTGAAGAAATCTCATAATCTTATCCTTGTTGTCCACTAGTTTTCTAAGATGACTCATGGTATTCACTATTTCATTGAATCTGTGATACATTTTAGATATAGGTTCATCAGGATTCATCATAAAAATATAATATTTAATAGTATAATTATTTAATATCATTTCTTTAATATTGTTTGTTCCCTCGTGATAAAGAGGTAAAGTATCCTAAATTTCATATGTTGATTTACAAGCAGATATTCTATTGAATTATTCAACACCTAGAGACCAGTACAATGCATTCACTACATTACAAAAATTTTTATATGATGCTTTAGTGAACTGAGACCGTGTGTCACTAGGAGAAACATGTAATACATGTATTTCTTCAATTGCATCCTAGATTTTAGGTCTCATTCTCTCAAAATACATTTTCATTTTTAATTTACACATTTTATGGTTATTACCATTAAAGAAGGTGGCATGTTAGTAGTAAAACCCTCAACTCTTTTATCCATTGTTAATTAGAATTGTAATGAACCGAAAATATAGATATGACGGAAATTTTAACATCATAAAGATACAACTAAAATCATAGTTAATGAATTTGACATGTTTCACAATAGTTCGGGTTTTAGTAAAAACAAACTAAACTAAATCCTTTAATACCAAATGTTGGATGGAGATGAATCTCAAGAGGGGGTGAATTGAGTTCCTACATAAAATGTCTGTTATAAACAATAATATAATGATCCCACCGATTTTGAAATGGCCCAGTTAATTAAGGATGTTGAAATATATATGACTAACTGGTAAACAGGTTTCTTAAAGGGTGATTAGTCCTTAGTTGAATTAGTGCAAAACAATTTTTCAACTTTTGAAACATGTTTTCTGAATTAAATATATACATACACTAAACAAAAATAACAATCAAAGTGAATGAAAAAAAGTTTTATGTTTTTAAAATATGAAAAAATAATAAATAAAATGGAGTACATAAAAAATATAGAACATAGAAATGTTAAAAATGAGGATCAGTCTAAAGCCAAGAATTATTCCTATCCACATGGTGATCACCTTCCTCCGAGTAGTTTATATTAAAAATAAACATGATACACATCATGTATCTAGAATTACAATAGATTTAAAAAACTATCCATAGTTCACACCATCTACCATAGTTCTTCGTGCGAATGAAAACCAAGACAGTGCACACACGATTTATTCCACAGTTATATGTTGGAAAACTAGGAGTAAGAGAAGTTTTATGTGAGGATTTTTGTATCGTCCATTTCAAGCACTAGATACAGTGTGTATGACACAAACACACACATCTCAGATATGTACTTTAAAAGAACACATTAGATATAATATGATAATATTGAGATTAGAGGGCTCTATGTGTTTGATGTTCATCTCTTGACTCTTTAGAGTGAAGAATATGATGTTCGAGTCTTTCTCTAAAAGTTTTTTCCAAAACATAGTGTCACAACATCACATTCTTGTATTCATGAATTGAGTGTTCTTATTCTTGTGTTGATCATGAGTTTATGAAGCACAAAAGGTAGAAGTGAGTTTGTCCCAAAAACGATCCTCACGATGCTTTGGGGTTCACAGTGTAAGTGATGGATCGATTTTCATTGATCTAGTGAGTAGGTTTCTTTATATGCTCAGACAAGCATCTCATCATCAAGTCCTCACTTGGGGGTTTTTCATTCCTCTAACTTCTCTTTTATATTTGAGGTCCAACAATAAGTAAAAGTACATCACATGCGGTCTTTCGCGTACCTCATACTGTCTCAAAAAACGGTCACTTGATATTTCTCAAATCAACATTAATTAATTTCAAAAGAATTAAAGTTATAAAATATGACTGTTAGAATAATCTTAAGAATTTGGAAAAGTATGGAGTAGAAGTGTATTGACGACTGGTAATGGTATCCTTCAAAACAGTAGGTTTCGATAGTAAGTGCAGAATGACATCATTCATCTGTAACCATTCCATAGGTAACCTTCCATCACTAACTCTCCATTGGTAGCCTTTCATCGGTGACCTTTTTTTGATAACTATCAATTGGAAACCTTCAATTGATAACAATGCATCAATGACCATTGCATCGGTGTCCTTTTCCTTAGTGACCTTTGCATCGCTGACCTTTGCAGTGGTGACCTTTGCATCGGGGAACTTTTCCTCTATGACCTTTTCATTGGTGTCCTTTGCATCGGTGAGCTTTTCATTGGTGACCTTTGCATCAGTGACATTTTAATCAGTTACCTTTGCATCAGTGACCATTTCAATGGTGACCTTTTTTACTTGGAGAAATTTTTCACTGTGAGCTTTAAACAAGAGAGAAGTGAGATTAAACTCACATAGTTATCACTTAGATATAAACATGATTTTCATATAAATGTATATCTTTTAAGAGAAACATAATTTTCACATAAATGAAACATGATTACGGATTATCAAAACATGATTTGGGATTATGAAAACGGTTGAGTCCAACAGTATCCAAATGAGTCCATACACAGTATTCATTTAATATCCCATGTGTCCTATAAGGAATTTAACAACAATTCAATATATATTTTTTAATATTCTTATTTCTTAACAATGATCATTTAATTTAAAACTCACCACAAGAGGTATGCCATGTCTTGTTCTATTCTTCGAAAAAATACCATATTAATTATCTCTTTTGGGAAAATTCAATAAAAAAATTCTCATGATTAAGTAAGAATAATCATGGTAATATATGAGGTACATGAACTTCTATTCCCTTCATTTTATCAATTCAATTACAATTTTCAATTAGAAATTTAAAATCCCAAGGAAAGGGGTAAACAATACACATAAAAGGTATTCAAAATCATATTCCACCCATGGTGGTCTAATTAATTAAACAACTCACCCATTTTGTGGTTCCAATTCAGGATTAATCACCATAAGTCATATATCAATAATCCAATTAATTACATAGGGCATACCATTTCATTTTAAAATAATAATTAAATTATACATTAAAGGAATCACACCTAAATCCTATTGTGTAATGAAAAGGAACACACATACACACTCACACACATATAATGTAACATCTCAGGTAAGTAAAGAATAAGAAAAATTTCATATTTTTTAATATATGTGAATTAAATATTAATTTTATTTTAACAGGTTTTATATGTTCGGTAGTGTACCATGTACGCAACAATGGGTTTCATTGAAATATTACGTTGCACAGTAATAATATAATAGTATTATTTTAAATGGTAGTTAACTCCTAGACGTTGTATTGGCGGGAATGAACCAGAATAACTACAATATGATTATGCATGTTTGTTAAATGAATTTACATTTATCCAATAAAAATTTAGAGGCTTAAGATGTGAATGAATCTAATTTTTAGCATAATTTACATTAAAAGGACAATTTACCACCTTTTAATGGAGAACCCTCTATAAATCTAGTTTTGGTAACTTTAATACATTATAATTGACCAAATAAAAACCTTCTTTATAATGGGGAAATCAAAATTTATTTCAGTAATTTTTTGGAATTTTTTCTTTAAAGTTCATTTTTAATGAATAGTGAAAATATTGTATTTTAAATTCAAAACTTCGTTTTAATCAAAATTATTTATATTTTTATGTTATCTTTTTAATTGTCTTTAAAGTGAAATTTGCTTTTTTTACCATTTATCCCAATTTTGGTCATTGGAATTAATTTCACATTGAAATTGTAAATTAACAGGTGTGAATCTTTTGATAGTTATTATTTCTTAAAAACACGCTAATTGTTTTATCAATAGGAATTAATGTTAAATTAATTAATGACACTTTTATGTTATGAATTTATAAAAATAGAAATCATTTTTTAATTGTTAATATCAAATATAGATTAGATTGAGTTTTTTGTATCTTTCTCAATAACATCAATTTTTTATGAATAGTGAAACCACTTAGTAGTAGTTAAAAACTGACTTCTTCATTTAAATGAAAAATAACCACTTCTGTGGATTGAATTTTCAAAATCCGACATATATAGTTGTTATTAGTACATAAAATGTAGTTCAATAAAATGAAAATAATTTCTAGTGAATAGTAACTTTTGACTTTTATTTACCGTACTTAATGGTAAAAATGGTAATTCAAGGTAAAAATAATATTATAATAATTCAAAATTACCTTAAAACATGTCCAAACCTTATTGGTTGAGTCATTTATGACCATGGTCATCTTGGAGACGATTTTGGGACCCCATTGAGCTACTTGGGTGGGATAATGACAATTTAGATTAATTAACTTAAAGTAAAGGCAAAAATGACAAAACAAATATCATTTAGTAAATTTATTTTTAAAAGGGGTTATATAAATTATCATTTAGACTATAAATATTCATTATAAAGGTAAAATTATTTCCTACATCATAGTATTTTTTTATAATTTTTAGAAATAAAATAAGTTAAATTATTTATGACACAATAATTATGTAGTATTTACCACATTAATAAAAGATTTAAATAAATAAAATTATAAATATTAAAAAAAATCCAAAACTTTCCGATTATTATTGGATGATTTTATTTCGACCATGAGTCATCTTATCTTCTACTTTAATTAGTTTTGGACCTTTTGAAACAGAGTATCATTATATAATAAAATAATTTTATCACACTTTCTTAAAGAGCCCCTCCTCCGATTATAAAAATTCCCCGCTTCTAACAATTTCATCACACCTCTCAAGCCTTTAGACTCAACCAAACTCTTCTGAATTAATCTTCTTACATCCCTCTCCTCGTCCTAGAATCCATTCCTTAGGAAAAAGGCACTTCAAGAAGTCCTTTTGCATCAAACAAAAGGAAGTTACCCAAATTAAATGTAACAGTTTATCTTAACTTCTTTTCATTTATTTTAATTCTCCTACCCCTAAACTCTTTTTATTCCATTAATTTATAACAACAAATGTATACTAAATATACTAGGATATTGTTATGATAATTATTCGGACTAAACATACACACACCTCCTTTTAATTGTTGAAGAACATTTTGTATCTGTGCATGTCAAACTAACGCCTCATGAGACGATGATTGTTCAATTATATCATACCACATATCATGGTGGCCATTAAGATGAAACTATATTTATATAAGATAAATATTATGTGTATGAATTCTTTATGCATATGTATTTTTCTTTTATAGTAATCCTTTATGGTTTTATTATGGCTAAATGTGATAATTTCATTAGAGGAAGTCCGGAGTACCACCCCCTCAAAGTGATATGACTCATTAATTCCATATGTGGGACGTATAAAGGAGTGTTTTAATGATATTATGTAATATCCCAGACCTCTCTAGTCCATTACTTTGTGAAAATTTGGTGTTTGAGGTGTTCCAGGAGGTCAAGGTGACTTATCCCCAACACTTTTCCAAATTTCCAATTCTGTGAACAGTTCCATCGGATAACAATTCAATCAGTAACCTATAATAGTAGGCGAACAGTGTTCTATATGTGAGGTTACATGAACAATGTTCTATCAGTGAGGTTCAGTGAACAGTGTTTCTAGAATGGTCAGGTCTATCGGTAACCTCTATCGGTATCCTCTAACTGTAGGTGTACAGTAATGCTAGGTGTACCGTAATGGTAGTTGTACGGTGATTCCAGAATGGTGAGGTCTGTCAGTAACCTCTATCGGTAACCTCTAACAGTAGGTGTTTGGTAACGGTAGGTGTATAGTTACGGTAGGTGTACAATGTTACCAGAATGGTGAGGTCTATAGGTAACCTCTAACAGTAAGTGTACAATAATGGTTGGTGTACAACAATGGTAGGTGTATAGTGTTTCCAGAATGGTGAGGTCTATTGGTAACCTCTATCGGTAACCTCTAATGGTAGGTCTACAGTAACGATAGGTGTATAGTGACCATAGTTGTACAGTGTTTCCATCTTCTTACAGTTTCACCCCTTTGATGTTTCCATTGACGTAAAATACTTTTAATGCCTTATTTTAAGGACTCTTGAGGCCGATTCAAAGGCCATAAATCCTATATTAATTATTCCTATGGATTGGGATGTTTTTAATTTGTCAAACCATGTGGGTTAATGTGATCCTCTTTTAATGGGGAATTAAGCATATCTTAAACCGTCACCCCATTATATCTTCAAAAGTGACAAGATATCTACCTCCCTCATTCTTCGTCTTTGTTCCCAAATATGAGACTCTAGAACCTTTCATTACATCTCATAGTACTTTCTCAATCAAACATTCCCTCCTAGGATTGGCTTTGCACTATTTTGATGCAACCAAGCTGTATCGATCAATCTTTGATACAAGGTATGTTTATCGTCATTCTTTTGGGACTCATCTTCTCCTGTTTTTCCATTCCATATTATATCATGTAATCTTCATGCTTCTAATGGGGTTTGTCTTGGGGTTTGGTTGGTGTATTCGTACCGTTGCATCCTCGGGTGGATGTATTTGTCGCGAGAGGAGCATCATGGCCCATTGTGTGGATAAAGAACATGAGGAACTGTATGAGGTAGGGGATTCATTGCTTCTATTTTATTTTACCTGCAATTGTATTGTTTTCATTTTTTATCCCACTGGACCACAATGGTAACGACATAATAAATATTTGAACCTAATAAATAAATTGATATGGATTGTATGTTATTGCACCCTTGTTTTGCTAGATAATTGTGATATCTATGCCTACATTGATTTGATGATCGTTATTGATGAAAATTGGTAAAGAACGTAAACCGTAAGTAGTTGATAACTATTGGATATGGATAAAGAAGTATGTAAATGAATCTGGTTCTTCTTATTTTAAATTTATGTTAATAAAATTGGTGAAGAAATCATGTTTAATTATTTGGGATTTCTTACTGATTAGGTTTCCCATATTCTGGAACCTATGAATAATAAATCTGTTAATTCAATATGGTGTAAAGAGCTGATTGTTTGATAATTCCTTGAAGGGTTCTCGGTTAGCCTCTTGATTGTTTAAGGGCCAATAGCCCAATTGATGTGATGTTTGTTTTTCCTGGTGCTTGTGTTTTGATGCGATCTAGTATAGGTGTTGTGATATGTGGGGGCATGTAGACTTTTTATTGCGGAAGAAGATGACTCGTATAGTGGAGAGATGCATCAGTTTATGCATCTGGGTGTCAGGGAGGACACTAGGGATGATGGAATGGGATGGATGTGATTTTTGGATGCTTGCTGATTCTTTTGGTTCTTTATCTTCATTACATTTCCCCACTGGTCAAGGCTACTGGTCTTACCAATCCTTCTTCATAAAGAGGCAAAGACACCTGAGGTATGCCACATGCTTTCCTTGTTTAGCTTCTAAAGGATGGATGGGTATATGCTCATGCTATAAGTGGAAGTGACTCGACGGGTAGTACATCTACTCACCGTGTTGAGACCCCTTGTGTTTAGTAGCATAGAACGGTTTTCTATAATTCTTGGGAATGTGGGAAAGTAATTATATAATGAATAATTGAATAAATGGTGTTAAACCATGGGGATGGAGTTGCTGGAACATAATGACAAGGTTGTAATTATGAAGGAACATTGGACTTTGGGTGTGATGATAATGAAATTTACTGTGGAATTGTTCATGCATAATTAATGTAAAGTGTAATTGATAAAAAGTGAATGATGTAATCTAATAAAGCTCTTTAAATGGATGTATGCTTATTGGATACCTAGTCTCAGAAGAAGTAGCCTAGAGTCTGAGAGACGTTAGGTGCAGTTTTGTATAAGTCTAGATTATTCCCATAGTGTGGTTGTGAGATATAATATATCATGTAATTTTTGTGTTTCTATACGCTACTCCACCATGTTGGTAATGGAAACTGACACCCCGGGGATTCTCAGCCATGTGGGGGTGTTCTCCACAACCATCCGGTTGGAGGATGAATGGCTGACTACCCCCTTTATCCCCACTCTCTAATCATGGTAGTTACTTGTGCTGGTAGGTACAATGGTTAGTTTTCCCCATATATGCGTGTACATGGATGTAATGGGTTCTGGTTATTCACAAACATATAATCTGGATATAGTATCCTATGGACTACTATAGGATTAACGTGTATAGGCTGTGATGGCTTGAGGATCCTTACTCTGTGTATGGGCTGTAATGTCCTGAGGTATAATAACTGATGTATGATACATGTTATGAGGGAGTTGGTGGCTCCTAGAAACCATCTGGTTACTTATCTTACATGGACGTGGTGTTTCTGTTGCACGAGGTGCATGATGTGGTGATTCACCTAGGTGTCTGTGAGCATGAATTTTTGAAGAGAGATGCTCAGGACGTCCGACGTTGGGGAAAAGCGTCAAACCAGTGGGGAAGTAGTAGCAGGGTACCCTTGATATTCTTTATTATATGATATATTCCTGTATGCGTTACATGGTGAGAGTATCCATGGTGAGGTTGGGAACATAGTATAACTGTTTAGGTGATGAGATAGTTTCACTTTTTGTTCACTGTACTTTAGAATGCTTTATTTAATTTTTCAAGAGAGGCTTCGTGAAGGATCCTACTGTGTATACTGTTATACCCACCCTATGTATCTATAAAATATTTTTAGTTCACTTGGAGCAAGTTTGAGATCAAGCTAGTTACTATGAGCTTGTGGTTGCAGGATTTCTTCGGGCTTGCGGTTGCTGCTATTTTACTCCCTTTTGGATACTTTCCGATTTTCCCTTCCAGTTGTAGTACTTTTTCATGACATTACATATGTGAACTGTGGTTTTCATTTATATTTCAGTTCGGGGTTGGAGTTGGTTGGTGTCTATCTTATCTCTCTCTTCTGCATGTGTTCTCTTAGAGGGTAATGCCCCCAAATTGTGTGTTTATTATACCCTCAGTTCTAGTAGCCAACCCGGGGCCTACTGGGAGCGGGAATCAGGGGTCATTATCTTTATTCTCACATTGTCGACCTAGGAGGGGTACACTTTGTGGGGAGGGGTTCGTGATATAGTGGTATCAAAGGTTTGGTTGATGGATAGGATGGAGTTTGGAGTTAGGCACATGTGTGGTTGCATGGGTTGGTAGGGAAATAGTGTCATTCGTGATTATCAAGTGAGTTAATCACTAGAGACTGGTTGAGACAGAGGCATTTAGGGCACCCTATGATCTGATTTACGAAACTTTAAGTTTACAAAGGCTACTAAACTAGGTGATAATAGTCCAAGGTAGAGACCTAGGAAAGGATCATGCATTATTCTTCTTTGTGCCTATGTTTGAATGGGTATACCTTGGGAAAGGTTAACCTAAAATGAATAAAAGATAATAATTAATTAATTAATGTTGAGTCTTCCATATTCCAAGTTTAGGGGCTATAATGGTTTGTTATTTTACATGTATGACTCTAGGTCAACATCCTCATCAGGTTTGCGCAGAAAATATTCATCAGGATGTTCCAGAAGATCGCTGCAGGGTAGAGGTTGACGACGATTACTCTTGGAAGAAGACGCTCGGAGAGTTTTAGCACTATAGTCTACAGAAGCACGAGGGCTCCATTTCATATGAAGTCATAGAAGACTGGTTATAGGAGGTCGATATCAGCTTCAATTCGATTCCTGTTCGTAAGAAGAATTAGGTTTCCTTGGTTGTGATGATACTACATGGAGCAGCGAAGCAGTGGTGGTTCTTGTTCCTTGGGGATCATGAGGAGTCAGTGATCTCATGGGAGGAGTTCCAAGAAAAGTTTAGAGTCAAGTTTCTTTCATGGGCTAAAAAGCATCCATTCTCCAAGAGATTCATACCCTTTGACAGGGGAGCTCCAATGTTCGAGAGTTTGGAATCCATTTCAGGAACCTTTTACGATATGCTTCGGACCTATTTTAAGATGAGAAGTCTAGGGAGAGACATTTTGAGGATGCTTTGCGTCCAGAGATGCAACGCTAGGTCACCCCATTTATACTGAAAACATATCTTGATGTGCTGGCAAGGGTAGAGGTTGTCAAGAGAACTTTTTCCAGGACCAAATCATCACGAGAGTGGAATCGACATGATTCCTTACAAACAAGAGTTGTGGTATGGGGTTCCAGGTTTTCAGGGTAGAAGGGTTTTGGTTCATCTTGGGGTAGGCCCTATCCCATCACATCTCGTTTATCTAGAGAAAACAACTCTCAGGAATATGCCAAGAGATCAAGTGCTTGTTTTTCTTGTGATGGTTGTGGAAATCAGCTACGAAAGTGCCCTACCATTCAGATCAGTGATCATGAACTAGGAGATATGCTCCAGGTTACTCTGTTGAGGCAGTTCTAGCCGAGGAAGTAGAAGCCAGTTGAACGAGTTTTAGATCAGAAGAGGGTATATGGGGCCAGCAGAGGACATCCCCATGTCGCTCCCTGTCCTTAGAGAGTAGTGCACGACCTTGGTGGTGGTCGTCATTACAGTTAGATAGGTCATGGAAGAGTTCATGGCCAGCTTCATACTCTAGCGTTTCCCACTCCAGGCATGATATATGTCGTTGATGTACCCTTTTCTTGTTTTCTATCTTAGTGTATACCTTATTTGATTTAAGAGCGACACACTCCTTCAAATCACCTACCCTTGTCCATGGTTTGGGACTTTAGGTAGAGAGGCTTCCAATGCCCTTGGCGTTGACTATGCCAGTTAGAGGTCGACCAGACTTGTTTGAATTATATAGAGACTGTGAGCTACTATTTGGGAAACACCGCTCTTGGGGATACTTAAAATGTTTACAAATACAACCATACGATGTCATCCTCGACAGGGATTGGTTGTATTCGGTGCATGCTATCATGGATTTTATCAGGAAGAAGGTAGTTTTCATTGGTGAAGATGGAGAGCCAGTGGTGTTTGTTGGTGAGAGAGATCCTCGGATGGGTCATAGGTGCATTCCATCGATATCATCCATGATGGATGAGATGATGTTGAGTAATTTATAGGTTCAGCAGTTGTCCTTTCCTAGGGTTGTGTAGGAGTACCTTGACGTCTTTCCAGCAGAGGTTGTAGCATTACCCCCTCGATGAGAAATCTAGTTTTTCATCGAGATACATACAAGAGAATATCCTATCTCCATGTCTCTATATTGGATGACCCAATATAAGTTACGATAGCTACGTATACAGCTTGATGGTCTGTTACAGTGCGGTTTTGTTCGGCCAAGTGTGTCACCGTGGGGTTCACTAGTTTTGTTCGTGAAGAAGGCCAAGGAAAGTTTGTGTTTGTGTGTCAATAATCATTACATAAACAAAGTGACAATAAATAATCGTTATCCTCTTCTATGGATTATTGATTTATTTGATCAACTTAAAGGGGCGTGTTGGTTCTCAAAGATCAACTTGTGGTCAGGATATCATCAGATGTGTGTGAAGGATGATGATATCTCGAAGACTGCTTTCTGTTTTCGTCATGAGAATTATGAGTTCATGGTAATTCCATTTGGAGTGATGAATACTTCAACTATATTCATGGGATTGATGAATGATGTGTTCCATGAGTTCCTGGAAAAGCTTGTTGTAGTTTTCTTCGATGACATACTTGTGTACTCCACATCTGAGGAAGAGCATTCAAAGCATCTACAAGCCGTTTTGGGAGTTCATCGTCAACATCATCTATTTGGTAAGTTGTCTAAGTCTGATTTTTGGGCTCAATAATTCCGTTTCATGGGGTATTTTGTGTCACAATAGGGAGTATATGTTGATCCATCGATGATAGAAGTTGTCATGTCTTGGGCAGACCCCAAGATAGTTTCAGAGGTGTGAAGATTCCTTGGTCTCGCATGCTACTACAGGAGGTTTGTAGCGAATTTCTTCCGAGTTGCGACTCCTCAGAAAAATTTGACCAGGAAGGATAAAGAATGCATATAGACTAATCAGTGCCATTTAGTTTTCAAGAATCTAAAGGTGAAGTTTGTAAGTGCTCCAGTCCATTGTCATCCAGCTGAGGGAGTTTTGTTTGATGTTTTCTACGATGCTTCACATCTTTGGTTAGGCTTTGTTCTTATGCATCAGAGGTCAGTTGTTTCATATGGGTTTTAGAAGTTGCGTACCCATTAACGAAACTATGACACCCATGTTCTTGAGTTGGCAGCCATGGTGTTTTCTCTAATGTTGTGGAGGAATTACATCATTGGTGAGCACTTTGTTGTTTTCAATGATCATTAGATTTTGAGGTATTTTTTGACCCATCATGACTTGAACTTATGATAGAATCAGTGGATGGACTTTTTACAAGAATAGAACTTTGAAATATCGTATACAACTGGAAAAGGGAATGTTGTAGCAGATGCGCTGAGATGAAAGTCACGTAGTGATTATGTGCGTGAATCCGGTGATTCCTAGTGAGTAATGGAAGAATTGTCAGCATTACATATTAATATGGGAGATATTGTGGGTAGAGGTTGTATTTTTCATATGACGGTATAGTCATCTCTGATGTAGAGGGTGGAAGAGTCCCAATTGGTAGATCTAGAGGTGGAGGTCTGGAGAGACATAGTTGTTTGTGGTGAGGCCCTTGATGGTTGGTCGGAGGACGAACAACACTTACTATTGTATCATAGAAGGCTTTTTGTTACCATGACGATGCACGAGACGATTCTCAAGGAGTTATATTGTTTTTCTTCTAGTATTACATCCTGGCGTGGCAATGATGTACCATTCCTTGAAGATTCAGTTTTGGTGGCCCGGGCTGAAGCATGTGGTTGCAGAGTTTGTGTCTCAATATTTTGTCTGCAGGAAGGTGAAGGATGAACATCATGTTCCGGGTGGTCTTCTCTAGCGGTTAGATATTACTCATTGTAAGTGGGAGGACATCTCAATGGACTATTTCACTGGTTTATCTTGAGCTCTGGGAGGACATGATGCTATTTGGTGTGGTAGTGGATCATTTAACAAAATCAGTCCACTTCATAGCGATCAGGGAGTCGAGCTCAGTGGATGTTTTTTCGAGGAAGTATCTAGAGGAGGTGGCGAGACTTCATGGAGTCCCTAGGATGATCATTTCTAATCAAGATCCCCATTCTACCTCTAGGGTGTGGAGAGGTCTCCAACATGTTTTCGGTTCTCAACTATGCCTTAACACTTCTTTTCATCCTCAAAAAGATGGTCAAACAAAGAAAACCATCCAGAATCTTGAAGACAAGTTATGCTCTTGTGTTCTTGATATTGGAGGTTCATGGATGTGGCACTTACCCATGGTGGAGTTCGCTTATAATAATATTGTTCACTCCACCATCAGTATAGTGCCGTTTGAGGCCTTGTATGGCCTGACATTCCGTTCTCCATTGTGCTGGACTAGGGTGGAAGAGTAAGGAATTCTTGGACAAGAACTAGTGCAGAATACAACAAAGACGGTCCAGGTAATTTGTGAGAGGATGAAGACAGCGCAAGATCGTCATAAATCATATTCTGTTCAGTGGAGGAGACCCTTGGTGTTTAATGTCGGGGATCATGTGTTTTTGAAGGTGACTCCCCGTCGTGGGCAGTGAAGGTTTGGTCGTGGAAGTAAGATTTATCCCTGGTTTGTTGGGCCTTTCGAGGTGTTAGATCGTGGTGGAGTTGTGGCATATCGAGTAACACTTCCCCCATAGATTAGTCGGATACATGATGTTTTCCATTTAACATAGCTCCATCGTTATCTTTATGATGACTCTCACATCATCTTTTGGGGAGAGATAGATATTTATGATGATTCAACCTTTGAGGAGAGACTTGAGGAGCTCCAATTCCACAAGTAGAAGGTGTTGTGTGGGCATTATATCCCCTTAGTTTGTGACTTGTGGTGACACGGTGCCATGGAGGAGAGTACCAAGGAACCTGAGTCATAGATACGTGCTCAGTACACAGAGTTGATTGATGTTTAACTCTTTTCATGTAATGATGTTCCCTTTGTGGTTAGACCATTCACATGTTATTTGTGAATTTCTTTTGATGCTTTTGTGTCCTTCTCTCTTTTGAGAGGTATCTCAATGGGGGGTCGTTCGGACCCCATTTTTTATCTTTAGGTGGGTTTTGAATTCTCAAGGATGGGAATGTGTTGAGAGGTATCTGATGTAATGGCCCAGACCTCTCCGGTCCATTATTTTGTTAAAATGTGGTGTTTGAGGTATTCCATGAAGTCAAGGTGACTTATCCCCAACACTTTTCCAAATTTACTATTTTGTGAATAGTTCAATCGGTGAATAGTTCTATCAGTTACCTATAACAGTAGTTGAATAGTATTCTATCAGTGAGGTTTAGTGAACAATGTTATATCAGTGAGGTTCAGTGAACAATGTTCTATCGTTGAGGTTCTGTGAACAATGTTATATCGGTGTGGTTCTGTGAACAATGTTCTATCGTTGAGGTTCAATGAAAAGTGTACTATTGGTGAGGTTCAGTGAAGAGTGTTCTATCTGTGAGGTTTAGTGAATAGCGTTTTATCTGTGAGGTTTAGTGAACGGTGTTCTGTCAGTGAGGTTTGGTGAACAGTGTTCTATCAGTGAGGTTCAATGAATAGTGTTTCCAGAACGGTGAGGTCTATCGGTAACCTCTAACTATAGTTGTACAGTAACGGTAGGTGTACTGTAACGGTAGGCATAAAATGTTTTTAGAACTGTGAGGTATATCTGTAACCCTTATCGGTAACCTCTAACAGTAGGTGTACAATAATGGTAGGTGTACAGTAACGGTAGGTGTACAATGTTTCCAAAACGGTGAGGTCTATAGGTAACCTCTAATGGTAGGTGTACAATAACAGTAGGTTTAAAGTAACGGTTGGTGTTCAGTGTTTTCATAATGGTGAGGTCTACTGGTAACCTCTATCGGTAACCACTAACGATAGGTGTACAATAACAGTAGGTGTATAGTAGTTCAGCTTACTGCAGTTTCACCCCTTTGACGTTTCCTTTGACGTAAAATACATTTATTATCTTATTTTAAGGACTCTTAAGGCCTATTCAAAGGCCATATATCATATATTAATTATTTCTATGGCTCGTGAAGTTTTTTACTTGGTCAAACAATGTGGATTAATGTGATCGACTTTTAATGGGGAATTAAGCATATCTAAAATCATCACCGATTAAATCCTCAAAAGGGACAAGATATATTCCTCCCTTGTTCTTTCTCTATGTTATCGTCTACGAGACGCTAGAACTTTTCATTCATTCTCATAAGAGTTTCACAATCCATCTTTTCCGTCCTAGGATTGGTTCTGCTCTATTTTGATGCAACCAAGCTATATCGATCAATCATTGATATAAGGTATGTTTTATCATCGTTCTATTGGGGAACATCTTCTCATGTTTCTCCCTTTCTAATTATATCATGTAATATTTATTCTTCTAATTTGGGTTTTTATTGGGGTTTGGTTTGTGCGGTCGTACCGTGGCATCCTCGGGTGGATGTAGTTGTCGTGAGAGGAGGATCGTGATCGTGTGTGTGGATAAAGAATGCGAGGAACTGTTTGAGGTAGGGGATTCATTTATTCTCTTTTATTTTATGTGAAACTGTATTATTAGCATGTTTTATCCCACTAGACCACAACAGAATTGACATAATAAATATTTGAATCAAATAAATAAATTGAAAGTGTTTTGATATTTGAAAGAGATTATGTGTGCCTTGTGATTCATAGTAGAAGAACGAGTTGTTATGTGACGCTCCTAGATCCTTGTTTTCAGTTCATCCTAGAAGTACTAAGATGTATAGAGATCATTGGGAGGATTTTTGGTGGGATGTAATGAAATGAGATATTTCTGATTTTACTATGAAGTGTTTGACCTATCAATAGGTTAATGCATAGCGGAAATTACAGAAAGGGATGCTTCATCCTTTACCGATGCCAGAGTGGAAATATGAAAATACATCAATGGAATTTATTGTGGGATTACTGAAGACATCAAGAATAAATAATGCAATCTGGGGTATTGTTGATTGATTGACTAAATCTACTCACTTTCTTCCAATTTGAGATACAATTTCTCTAGATAAACTTTCTCAGTTGTATGTTAAATAGATAGTCTTGTTTCATGGAGTTCCCCTCACCGTTGTATCTGATAGTTGACCTAGGTTTACTTATAGCTTTTGGAAAGGCCTTCAGAAGTCATTGGGAACTGAATTAAATTTTAGTACATCTTTTCCTCCTCAATCAGATGGGAAATCATAAAACAAATTCATACATTGGAGGTTATGTAATGTGTTTTCTTGATGGATTATCATGGAATTTGGGACCGTCATCTTTATTTGGTTGAATTTTCATATAATAAAAGTTTTCATTCCAGTATACAGATTGCTCAATTTGAGGCATTATATGGAAAGTGTTGTCGAACTCCATCTTTTTGGGATGAAGTAGTTGAAAGGAAGATGATGGGACCAGAATTGGAAGAAGAGACAGTAGAGAAAGTTCAGTTGATTTAGAATCACATGAGAACAGCTCAGAGCAGGCAGAAAAGATATGCAGATAACCAGAGGAAGTATCCTTTTTTTAGGTAGGTGATTGTGTATTTCTCAATGTTTCTTCATGGAACGGTGTGATGCGTTTTGGTAAGAATGGAATGTTGAGTCCGAGGTTCATTGGACCTTATGAAATTCTGTGGAATGTTTTATTAGTTACATACAGAGTGGATTTACCTCCATGTTTATCAAAGGTACACAATGTTTTTCATGTTTCGATGTTGAGAACGTATATTCCAGATCCATCTCATGTTTTGAGTCCACAGGTAGTTCAATGGGAAAAGAATATCACTTATGAACAACAACCAGTTCAGATTCATGACCGCAGAGAGAAAGTGTTGTGGAATAATGTAATTCCCCAGGTAATGGTTTTGTAGAAAAACTATATGGTTAAAGAGGCAATGTGGGAATCTAAAAATGATACGTGGGATAAATACCCCCACTTAATTTGATATTTAAAATTGCGAGGATGCAATTAACAAAAGGGGGGATGGTCGTAATATCCCAAGTAAAAAAAGAATAATACATATCTCAAATTTACTAATATTTGTGAATTAAATATTAATTTTACATTAAATGGGTTTCTATGATTGATAGAATACCTGATACGCAACAGCGGGTTTCTTTTGATATATTACGTTGCACAATATTAATATAATATTATTATTTTAAATTATAGATAAATACTAGCCATTGTATTTCTGGGAATGAACAAGACTAACTACAATATTATTATACAGATTTTTTCAATTTATTTACATTTTTCCAATAAAAAGTTAGAGGCTTAAAATGTGAATGAATCTAATTTTAAGCATAATTTACATTACAAGGTCGATTTACAGCCCTTTAATGGCGAACCCTTTTTAAATATCATTTTTTTCACTTTAATACATCCTATTTGACCAAATAAAATCCTTCTTTAGAATGGGGACATCAAAATTTACTTAGTGTAAATTTTTTAAATTTCCGATAATGTTCATTTTTAATGAATAGTGAAAATATTGTATTTTAATTCAAAACTGCGTTTTAATCTAATTTATTTATATAGTTAACATGTATTTATAATTGGGTTTAAAGTGTAGTAAGAATTTATTTTTACCATTGAATCCAATTTTGGTCATTGTAATTAATTTCATTTTGAAATTGGACATAAACAAGTTTCAATCACTTGATAGATATTTTTTCTTAAAAAAAGAAATTTGTTTTAACAACATGAATTAATTTTAAATAATTTAGTGCCACATCTATTTATTTAATTTTGAATTATAGGCATAATTATTTAATTCATATTACCAAATATATCGTAGGGTATTTTTTGGTATTTTTCTAAAATACAACAATTTTTGATGAATAGTGGAACCACTTAGTAGTAGTTAAAAAACTATATTTTTCATTTAAATTAAATTTTACTACTTCTGTGAATTGAATTTTGAAAATCCTACATACATGGTTGTTATTATTAAGTAAAATTTAGTTCAATAAAATGAAATTAATTTTTTTTGAATCGTAACTTTTGACTTTTATTTACCATGGTAAAAGGTAAATGGGGTTATTCAAGGTAAAAAGATTATTATAAGAACTCAATATTACCATAACACTTGTCAAAAACTTTTTTGTTGAGTCATTTAGGACCATGAGCATAGTTGGGTCGATTTTGGGACCCCATTGAGCCACTTTGGAGTGATAATGACAATTTATATTAATTAACTAAAAGAAAGGCCAAAAATGACAAAAACAAATATATTTTTAAAAATTAATTTATTCAAAGGTTTATATAAATTATCTTTTCCACTATATATATACAATAGAAATATAAAAATATTTCCCACATCATGGTATTTTTTTAATATTTTTTAGACATCAAATATGTTTAATTATTTATGACACAATAATGATATAGTATTTACATTATTAAGAAAAGATTTAAATAAATAAGATTATAAATTTTAAAACAATATCCAAATCCTGTCCAATTCATATCGAATGATTTTATTTCAACCATGATCCATCTTATATTCAACTTTAATTTGTTTTTGACCATTATAAACTGAATATAATTATGTAATAAAATAATATTATCACACATTCCTAAAGAGCCCCTCCTCCCCCTAATAAAAATCCCTCACTTATAACTTAATACTGCCACCTCTCAAGCCTTTATAATCAGCCAAACTCTGCCCAATTAAGCTCTCTCCACCACAATCCTCCTCATATAAGCCTAGCCTTAGTCATAATGCACTTCAAGAAGTCCTTTTGTTTCAAACCAATGAAAGATACCCAAATTAAAGGTATTAGTTTCTCTTAACTTATTTTCATTTATTTTACTTCTTCAACCCCTGAACCCTTATTATTAAACTGTATAATAACAGAAACAGTATCCTTAATATGTGACTATTTTGTTATGGGAATTATTAAAGCTACACTTACACACTCCTCCATCTAATGGGTGAAGAATATAATGTTACGTTGGTTGGAATACTAACGCCTCATGTGACGATGATTAATCGATTATCTCCTACTACCTATGATGGTGGCCATTAATATGACACAATATTTATATATGATAGATATTATGTTTATGTATTCTTTATTCTTATGTATTTTTCTTTTATATTATACTTTTATGGTTTTCATTATGGGTAAACGAGATAATTTCATCTAAGGATGTACGGACTACAGCCCCCTAAAAGTAATATGACTCATTAATGCCATATGTGGGACATAAAAAGGATGGATTTAATGATATAATATATGATATTATACTTGAATTATAATATACCTATGTATCAGTATGTTTTAATTCCATTAAAATATGAAATAGAAATGAAAGTATCGTTCATGCGTATGTACGGCTTACCGTTTCCATTAACTGTGCATTGCATTTCTTACCTCCAAATGATATGTATTGTTATAAATAAATAAATATAAATATATATATATATATATATATATACTGGATATATGTGATATATATTATATCTATATAATGAAATTCATTCTGGATATAATGGACTATTGACCACATGGATAACTTGTAAATATAAGGTGTTCATTATTAACTCAAGTACCAAATATCGACAAATGAACATTATTAACATAAATGATTACATAATATTATTAACATGGTAATAAGTGATACAAAAGCAATAATAAACTTGAAAAAGGTTCGTATGAAATTAGAAATCAACTTTAGTTGTTATTCAAGATATTAAATAATGATCGAGTCATGTCAGACACAAGGCAAGGGACTTCGTCTCAATCACCATTCATTGATGCATATTTAGTTTTATACATGATGTTATTTGATACGGTGTATAAACCCCTTTGACATTTCATTTCATTCAAAGGGAATATTTAGTTTTATACACGACGTTATGTTGTAGCTGATGCACTGAGGCGAAATTCACGTAGTGATGTTGTGCATGAATCTGGTGATTTCTAGAGAGTAATGGAAGAAATGTAAGCATTAAATATTGATATGGGAGAATTTGTGGGTAGAGTTTGTCTTTTTCAGATGATGGTACTTTCATCCCTGATGTAGAGGGTGGAAGAGTCCCAGTTGGGAGATCTATAGGTGGAGATCCGGAGAGACGGATTTGTTTCTTGTGAGGCCCCTATTTGTTGGTTGGAGGATGAACAACACTGACTGTAGTGTCATAGAAGGATTTTTGTTAATTGGAGATGCACGAGACGGTTCTCAGAGAGTTCCATAGTTTTCCTTTAGTAGTACATCCTGGCGTGGTAATTTTGTACCTTTCCTTGAAGAGTCAGTTTTGGTGGCCTGTGATGAAGCGTACGGTTGCAGAGTTTGTGTCTCAGTGTTTAGTCTGACAAAAGGTGAAGGATGAGCATAATGTTCCTGGTGGACTTTTCCATCCATTAGATATTCCTCAGTGGATGTGGGAGGACATATCAATGGACTATGTTACTGGTTTACCATGAGCTCCGGGAGGACATGATGCTATTTGGGGTGGTAGTGGATCGTTTAAAAAAATCAGTACCCTTCATAGAGATCAAGGAGTCAAGCTCAGTGGATGTTTTTTTGAGGTAGTATCTAGAGGAGGTGGTGATACCTCATGGAGTCCCTAGGATGATCATTTCTAATCAAGATCCTTGTTTTACCTCCAGGGTGTAGAGATGCCTCCAACATGATTTCAGTTCTCAACTATGCCTTAGAACTTCTTTTCATCCTCAAACTGATGGAAAGACATAGAAAACAATCCAGACACATGAAGTCATGTTACGCTCTTGTGTTCTTGATTTTGGAGGTTCAGGGATGTGTCACTTACCCATGGTGGAGTTCGCTTATAATAATAGTTTTCACTCCACCATCAGTATGGTTCCGTTTTAAGGCTTGTATGGCCGGCCTTTTCGTTCTCTGTTGTGTTGGAATGGGGTCAGAGAGTAAGCAATTCATGGACTGGAACTAGTGCAGAATACAACAGTGATGGTCCAGGTGATTTGTGAGATTATATAGACAGGTAAAGATCGTCTGAAATCATATTTTGATCAATGGAAGAGACCCTTGGAGTTTAATTTCGGGGATCATGTGTTTTTGAATGTGACTCCCTGTCATGGGCATCGATGGTTTGGGCAATGGAAGTAAGAAATTCCCCAAGATTTGTTGGGAATTTCAAGGTGTTAGCTCGTGCTGGAGCTGTGGCGTATCGAGTAACACTTCCCCCACATATCAGTCAGATACATGATGTGTACCATGTATCATAGCTCCATCGTTATCTTCCAGATGACTCCCACATCATTGATTGGGGAGAGATATATGTTTATGAGGATTCATAAATTGAGGAGCAACTTGTGGAGATCCAAGACCGCAAGGATAAGGTGTTGTGTGGGCATTATATCCCCTTATTTCGTGTCTTCTGGTGACACAGTGGCATGGAGGATAGTACCTAGGAACATGAGTCATAGATATATGGTCAGTACGCAGAGTTGTTTGGTGTTTACCTCTTTTCATGTAACAAATTTCCCTTTTTGTTAGACCATTGATGTTTTATTTATGAAATTGTTTTGTTGCTTTTGCGGCTTGCACCCTTTTGATTGGTATCTTGATGGGTGGTTTTTCGGACCCCGTTTTTTTCTCTTTAGGTGGGTTTTGAATTCTCTTAGATGGGAATGTTTTGAGAGGTATCTGATGTAATGGCCCGGACCTCTCTGGACCATTACATTGTGAATATTTGGTGTTTGAAGTGTTCCGGGAGGTCAAGGTAACTTATCCCCATCACTTTTCCAAATTTCCAATTTGGCGAACAATGTTTTATTGGTGAGGTTCTGTGAAAAGTGTTCTATCGGTGAGGTTTAGTGAACAGTGTTCTTTCGATGAGGTTTAGTGAACAATGTTCTATCTGTGTGGTTTAGTGAACATTGTTCTATCGGTGAGGTTCAGTGAACAGTGTTCTATCAGTGAGGATCAGTGAACAGTGTTTCTAGAATGGTGAGGTCTATCGGTAACCTCTAACGGTGGGTGTAATGTAATGGTAGTTGTACTATAACGGTATGCATACAGTGTTTCTAGAATGGGGAGGTATATCGGTAACCTCTCTCGGTAACCTCTAAAGGTAGGTGAACAGTAATGGTAGGTGTACAGTAACGGTAGGAGTACAGTGTTTCCAGAACGTTGAGGCCTATCAGTTACCTCTAACGGTAGGTGTACAATAATGGTAGGTGTACAGTAACTGTATGTGTTAAGTGTTTTTAGAATTGTGAGGTCTATCGGTAACCTCTATCGGTGACCTCTAAGGGTATGTGTATAGTAACGGTAGGTGTACTGTAACGGTAGGTGTACAGTAATGGTAGGTGTACAATGTTTCCAGCTTCCTGCAGTTTCACCCCTTTGACATTTCCTTTGACATAAAATACATTTATTGCCATATTTCAAGGACTCTTAAGGCCGATTCAAAGATCATAAATCCTTTATTAATTATTTATATGGCTCGGGATGTTTTTACTTCTTCAAACAGCGTGGGTTAATGCGATCAACTTTTAATGGGTAATTAAGCGTATCTAAAACTGTAGACCATTAAATCTTCAAAAGGGACAAGATATATTTATCCATTGTTCTTGATCTTTGTTCTCGACTATGAGATTCTAGAACCTTTCATTCATTCTTATAAGAGTTTCATAATCCATCTTTCCCTCCTAGGATTGGTTCTACTCTGTTTTGATGCAACCAAGATGTATCGATCAATCTTTGATAAATGGTATGTTTTATCATCATTCTATTGTGGATCAACTTCTATTGTTTCTCCTTTACATATTATATCATTTATTATCTATTCTTCTAATGGGGTTTTTCTTGGGTTTTGGTTTGTTCGGTCGTACCGTGGCATCCTCGGGTGGATGCAATTGTTGTGAGCGGAGGATCGTGGCCGGTTGTGTGGATATAGAAAGCGAGGAACTGTTTGAGGTAAGGGATTTGTTTATTCTCTTTTCTTTTACATGAAACTATATTGTTAGCATGTTTTATCCCACTAGACCACAACAGAATTGACATAATAAATATCTGATGTAAATAAATAAATTGATATATATCATATTTTATTTCCCCTTGTTTTGAAAGATAAGTGTGATATCTAGTCTTGCTTTGATTAGCTGTTCTTTTTTGATAAAAATTGTTAAAGAACATAAAACCTATGTAATCGATAACTATTGTCAATAGATAAAGAGGCATGAAAATGAATCTATATTTTCTTTTTTTAATTTTATGTTAATAAAATTGGTGCAGTAATCATGTCTAATTATTTGGGATAACTTACTAATTAGGTTTCCCAAATTCTGGAACCATTGAATAATAAATCTTTTAATTCATGATCTATTGAAGAATTGATTGTTTGATAATTCTTTTAAGGGTTCTGATTACCCTCTTGATTGTTAAAGGTACAATAGCCCAATTTATGTGATGTTTGTTTTTCCTAGTGCTTGTGTTGTGATGTGATCATGGATGGGGGTTGTGATAAGTGGGGGCATGAAGGATTTTGGTTGTGGTAACAGATTATTCCTAGAGTTGCCTAATGCATTAGTTTATGCATGTGGGTGTCGGGGAGTACCCTAGGGATGATGGAATGGGATGGATGTGACTATTGGATGCTTGTTGATTCTTTTGGTTGGTTAGCCACTTTACTTTTCTCCATTGCTCAAGGCAGCTGGTCTTATATATCCTTCTTCCCAAAATGGAAAAGACATGGAGGGTATACCACATGCTTTCCGTGTTTAGCTTCTCAAGGAAGGATGGTCATATTATCTTTCATTAAGAGGCAAAGACTCGACGGGTAGTACATCTACTCACCGTGTTGAGCTGCCTTATGTTTAGTAGAATGGAATGTTTTTATAGAATGAATGAGAAGGTGGAAAAGTAATTCTATAATGAATAATTGAATAAATGGTGTTAACACATGGGGATGGAGTTGCTGGATCATAATGACGAGGTTGTAATTTTGAAGGATCATTGGACTTTGGCTGTTATGGAAATTAAATTTAATGTGGAATTGTTAGGGTTAATTAATGAATAAATAACTAATTAACATAAATTTGAAATGATAAAATGGGAATTAACTAATCCAATAAATCTCTTTAAATGGTTGTATACATATAGGATACCTAGTCATAGAAGTATCAGCACAGAGTCTAAGAGATGTTAGCAGCAGTTGTGTCTAAGACCAGGTTATGCCCATAGTGTGATTGTGAGATATAATAAATAATATACTTTTTTTTGTTTATATACGCTAATCCACCCTTTCAGTAAGGGAAACTGAAACCATAGGGATTCTAAGTGCTAGGGGTTGTTTTCCCCAACATTCCGATAGGAGGAAGAATGGATGACTACCCCCTTTGGCCCTGCTCTCTTCTCATGGTAGTTACTTGTGCGGGTAGGAAAAAACGGTTATTTTTCCCCAAATATGTGTGTAGAGGGCTGTAATTGCTTGTGGTTATTCACACACATATATTCTCGATATAGTATCCTATGAACTACTGTAGGTGTAACGTGTATAGGATGTGATGGCTTGAGGATCCTTACCCGGTGAATGGGATGTAATTTCTTGAGGTATAATACCTGATGTATGATACACGTTATGAAGGCTATGGTGGCCCCTAGAAACTACTTGGTTACTTTTCATAATATGATGTGGTGTTTTTGTTGCATGAGGTGCATTTTGTGGTTCTTTTCCTAGGTTTCTGCGGAAAATCTTTTTTGAAGAGGGATGCTGAAAATGTCTGACATTGGGGAAAAGCATCAAACCACTGGGGAAGTAGTAGTGGGGTTCCCTGGAATTTATTTATTATATTATATATTCTAGTATGTGTTAGTCTGTGAGAGTATCCATGGTGAGGTTGGGAACATATTATACCAGTTTAGGTGACGAGTCAGTTTCACTTATTGTTCACTGTGCATAGCATGCTTTCATTACTTTTGCACGAGAGTCTTCGGAGAGGATCCTACTGAGTATACTATTATACTCACCTTATGTATATATAAACCATTTTTTAGGTCACATGGAGTAGGATATCTATCAGGATGGTTACTACTAGATTGTGGTTGCAGGAGATTTTCGGGCGTGTGGTGGCTATTGTTTTACTCTCTTTTGCGTACTTGTGGTTTTCCCTTCCAGTTGTAGTAATTTTGCATGACATTACACATGTGCACTTGGTTTTTCTTTTATATTTCATTTCATAGTTGAATATGATTGGTTTTTATCTTAACTCTCTCTTCTTCATGTGTTCACATAGAGGGTAATGCCTCCCATTTGTGTGTTTACTATACCCTTGGTGCTAGTTGCCAACCCGGGGCTTACTGGAGGCGGGGCTCGGGGTTCATTATCTCCCTTCTCATATTGCCGAACCAGGAGGGGTACACTTTGTTGGGAGGGGGTCATGAAATATTTTATTTGATATTATATTAGAATTATAATATAACCATGTTACATTATGTTTTTATTCCATTAAAATAATAAATAGAAATTACAGTAGCATTCATGCGTACGTAGTGCTTGCCATCTTCTCGAATGGTGTGTTTCATTTCTTACCTCCAAATGATATGTACTTATATATATATATATACTGAATATATATGATATATATGATATATAAAGGATGAATTTCATTCTAGATATAATGGAATATTGACAACATGGAAAACATGTAAATATAAGGTGTTCATTTTTAACTCTAGTACCAAATATCGACAAAAATGAAAATTATTAACATAAATGATTACATATTGTTTATAACATGGTAACAAGTGATATAAAAAGAATAATATACTTGAAAAAGGTTCTTAAGATAATTTAAATTAACTTTAGTTTATTAATCACGATATTAATGAACGATCGTGTCATATCGGACCCAAGGTAATGGACTTCATCTCAAACTCCATTCATTGAGGAATATTTAGTTTTATACTCGACATTATTTTATATGGTGTATAAAAAACTTTGACTTTTCAGTTCATTCAATGAGAATATTTTTATATTAATCATTTTATTAAATGTCAAAAAGTAATGTTTTTTTAACATAAGTTGTGAAAACCACCTTTCCGTCGCCACGAGTATTATTTGATATTTGGCTTCCTTAACAGGCTGTAATGTTTTTAAATAGAAAAATAAATACCATAAACTCTTTTTATGTATATTGGAATTAGAAATGATTTTGAGAATGGATTTATTATTTCAATATTTTGAAATAATATTTTGTTATTGCAATAGGGACATATTATTTTACCTTTATGCTTCTGTTAGCTGTTATGATGATCTTATAGATCTTGGGCTTTATTTACATATATAGGTGGTTCCGTGATAAACCTAGATCGGGTGAGCCCAAGATAGCTCTCCAACGCATTGGGTAACGTGATGGAGGTAAATGTGAATTTTTCTCCTATGAGATTTTGGGAATATACTGTGATGGGTATTCTAAAGTAACTCCATATGTAGCCATGATAGCTATAAAATAACTATGTTATGGATTCCACAATTTACCTTTATGATTTATGATTTCTATGTGTTATTCATAAATTCTTATGATTTCATTACATATGTAAAAGAGTTCATGTTTTGTATGTATTTCTGAGAAAATATTTCGTTCTTTTTTTATAACCCTTACGGAGCTTTTTATGCTCATACCAAGTATTGAAATGTTTTCACAAGACATAAAGATGAATAGGGTCAAGGATGTGACCATGGAAAAGTCATGCTGTCTAAAACCTAGAACTAGACGTGACACATTTTTTCATGATTTTTTTTATGAAAAACTGGAAACTGTATGGAAGTGTCTACTTTATAATCATTTGAGATATAATGTTTATATCCTAGTTCTCTAAAACTCTAAACCTGAAAAGATCCCCAATGTGAATTTTTCATTTAATTCGATATTATGTATTGTTTAAGGTCAGGTCCTTGTAGTTGGTATCAAAGGGCGGTTTAGATAACTTTAAGACTAAGGGTATTGTTAAATTAATAACCATAATGTAATTTATGAAATCATATAGCATTTACAGATTACCATGTTGCTTCACCTAATATTTTCTTGTGTTCAGAGTAGTTTTCCATAGAGGAAACATGGAAGAAATGTTGGGAAAACAACGGGTGGAAGACAACCTTCCAAATCAGTAACATGAGATGGTCAGAATTGGAACTTAACATTTTGTTGCAGTGATGGAATAATTGACTCAGGCTATAAATGATGGTGGTTTCCATGAACGAGATCAACTAGATCAACCGTAGAGGACCGTGTCAGTAGTGGAGCATTTCATGAGGCAACATCCCATATCATTCAGAGGATCATCTGACCTGGTGCTAGCAGAAGGGTGGATTAAAGCACTGGAAAATATTTTGGATGTCATGGGTTGTTCAGAACATCAAATGTTTTGTCTCACTATTTACCATTTAGAAGGTAAAACTGATCAGTGGTGGTTGATGGTGAAAAATATCGGGGATAGTGAGAATATTTATGCTCTCGATTGGGATGAATTAAAAGGTATGTTTCTAGAGAAATATTTTCCTATGTTAGTTGGTCATAGAATGGAAAAACAATTTCTAGAATTGAGGCAGTTGGATGAATTTGTGGCTGCTTATGAAGAAAAATTCAATCGACTAGAAAGGTACGCTCCAAATTTCATACAAGGTCTTGATAGTAAAATAAACCATTTTTACTCCGGTTTATTGACAAACTATCTATGGTCTTTCACTTCTCATGAGTTCATCATTTATGAAAAACTATTTTGTTGTGTCAAGAAGGTTGAAATCGAGTTTGCTGATGATTAGATGTTATTTGAAAAACAACAGAATAAGAGGTCAAGGTATTAGGAGAAAGGGAAGAACTCTTAAAAAAAGTCTGATGGTAAGAAACATCAGTTTACAGTTTGTGAAAATTGTGGAAAAAAGCATGTTGGGGAATGTATTTTTAATTCTTGTAAGTGCTACCGATGTGGTAAAATGTGACATAAATCTCTTAATTGCAATGAAAAAGATGAGGGTAATGTTAAGAAAATATCTGATTTGCAGTCAGTAAAACGTTTTAAGTGCAATGAAATGGGTCATTATGCAAATGAGTGTCCAAAAAAGACATCAACTGAAGGAAATTAGCAATGCTACAAGAAAAAAGGGGTAGTTAAATCCTTTTCAACTACTTTAGAAGATGTTGGTCCATCAAATGACGTTGTATCAGGTACACTATTTTTTTTGTTCATATTATGCGAATGTGTTGATTGATTCAGGGTCTACACACTCTTTCATGTCTGAGAATTTACAAGTAAATAAGGAATTCGATCTCATGATATGAATACAGAACATACTATAAAAATAGCTAGAGGAAATGTTGAGACAAAAATAAAGCATAAGAACATTCCAGTCCGTGTGTGCGGAACTAATCTACCTGCAAACCTTATTGGTTTTCCTCTTGTAGAGTTTGATGTTTTTTTGGTATGGATCGACTTTCTATTCATCATGATAAGATTGAATGTAGAGAAACATAGGTTTATTTTCAGAATGATTTTCAATTTGTATACAAGAATGAACCTTTTCTATTATTAACATATCAGGAAGATGATAAACTAGTTAAAGATGGAAATGAATGTTACCTTGAACATATTGTTGAAAACAAAAGAATTGTTCATATTAATGATTTGGTAGTGGTAAATATGTACCTTGATGTTTTTCTTGATGAGTTGCCTGTTATTATACCTGATCTGGAAGTTGAATTTACTGTTTACATAGTTCTTGATTCTAAAACAATTTCAAAACCCCCTTATCAAATTGCTCAAATTGAACTTTTATAGTTAAAGAAGCAATTATATGAGTTATTAGATAAAGGTTTCATTCAACCAAGCACATCACCATTGGGTTCTCCAATATTGTTTGATAAAAAGAAAGATGGTTCAATGAGACTTTTCATTGATTATAGATTATTTAATAACATTAATATTATGAACAAGTATCCTTTGCCTCATATCGATGATTTTCTTGATCAGCTCCAGAGAGATTAGTATTTTTCGAAGATCGATTTGAGGTCAGGGTACCATCAGTTGAATGTAAAGGAAGGAGACATTCCGAAGACTGAATATAGTTCTAGATATAGCCATTATGAATTCGAAGTTATGTGTTTTGGTTTAACCAATTCACCTTATGTATTCATGGATCTTATGAATAGAATTTTCCGTGAGTTCTTGGATAAGTTTGGGGTTGTGTTCATTGATGATATTTTGGTTTCTTCAAAAAGTAAAGAGGAACATGAAATTAATTTAAGGGTTGTCTTTCAAACCTTAAAAGAAAAGAAACTATATGGAAAATTCAGCAAGTGAGAGTTTTGGTTGCAAAAAATTTCTTTCAATGGTAACATTGTTTCAAAAAAATTTGAAACAGTTGATCCTTCTAAAACAAAAGATTTTTCTGAATGGCCAAGACACACAAATATAAATGAGATTCATAGTTTTCTTGGTTTGGAAATTTTTTATTGAAGGTTTGTTGACAATTTTTCATGGTTATGTAGTTCAATGACTAAGATAACTCGAAAAGGTGATAAGTTCATCCAAAAAAAAATAATGTGATGATTTGTTTTCAGGAATTGAACAGAAGATTAGTGAATTCTCATGTTTTGGCACTACCATCTAGAAATGGAAAGTTTGTCATATACAATGATTATTTGTTGAAAGAACATGGTTGTGAACTAATGCAGAATGATTATGTAATTGTGTATGCTTTACGTAAGTTGAAACCAAATGAGTTAAATTACCCTACACAAGATTTAGAATTAGCTGCTGTTGTTTTTGCTTTAAAAATACAGAGAAATCATTTTTATGGAGTAAAATGTGAAATATATACTGATCAAAAATGTTTAAATTATATATTCCCTCAATAATAATTGAACATGAGACATATGAAATGGCTTTAATTAATAAAGGATTATGATTGCACAATCCATTACCATCTGAGTAAAGAAAATAAAGTGTATGATTCTTTGACTCGAAAAAGTAATTATTCATTAACCATGTTACATTTTGATCAAGATCCTTTTGTTTTTGATTTGATAAAATTTGGCATAGAAGTTGTTGGTGCAGAAAATTCCTCTGTTTTGTATCAGTTCTAAGTGAGATCACCTATATCGAACAAAATTAATAATTCATAGAAAGGAGACACAGTGAGTTACAGAAAACCATAGAGTTGGGTCATAATGGGACGTTCACTAAATTTAACAATGATAATTAAAGTGTTTTGATATTTGTAAAGTGATTATGTGTGCCTTGTGATTCAAAGTTGAAGAATAAGTTGTTATGTGATGCTCATAAATCCCCGTTTTCAGTTCATCCTGGAAGTACTAAGATTTATATAGATATTTGGGAGGATTACTGGTGGGATGGAATGAAAATAGATATTTCTGATTTGACTATGAAGTGTTTTACTTTTCAGTAGGTTATCGAAGATCAAAAATTATCGAAAGATATTATTCAGCCATTACTGGTGCCAGAGTGGATATTGGAAAATATATCAATGGACTTCATTGTGGGATTACCGTAGACATCATGAATTAATAATTCAATCTGGGATATTGTTGATTCATTGAATAAATGTACTCGTTTCCTTCCTATTTGAGATACATTGTCTCTCGACCAACTATCTCAGTAGTATGTTAAATAGATAGTCAAGATTCATGGAGTTCCCATGTCCATTGTATCTGATCGTGAACCCATGTTTACTTCTAACTTTTGGAAAGTCCTTTAGAAGTCGTTGGGTACTGAATTAAATTTTAGTATAGCTTTTCATCCTCAATCAGATGGGAAATCAGAACTAACAATTCAAACATTGGAGGTTGTGTTATGTGTTTTCTTGATGGATTATCAGGGAATTTGGGACCATTATCTTTATTTGGTTGAATTTTCATATAATAAAAAAATTTCATTCTAGTATACATATGGATCAGTTTGAGGCATTATATGGAATGTTTTTTTGAACACCTATTTTTGGGATGAAGCTGGTGAAAGGAAGCTGATGAGACAAAATTGGTAGAAGAGATAGCGGAGAAAGTTCAGTTGATTTAGAATCACATTATAACACCTCAGAGCAGGCAGAAAAGTTATGCAGATAACCGGAGGAGGGATCCTTCTTTTGAGGTAGGTGACCATGTCTTTCTCAATGTTTCTGCATGGAAAGGTGAGATGTGTTTTGGTAAGAAGGGAAATTTGAGTCCAAGGTTCATTAGACCCTATGAAATTATGGATAATGTTGTATCTGTTGAATAGAAAGTGGATTTACCTCCATTTTTATCCTAGGTACACAATGTTTTTCATGTTTCGATGTTGAGAAAGTATATGCAAGATCCATCTAAAGTTTTGAGCCCACAGGTAGTTCAGTTGGAAGAGAATCTCTCTTAGGAAGAACAACCAGTTCAGATTCATGACCATATAGAGAAAGTGTAGTGGAATAAGGTAATTCACCAGCTAATGGTTTTGTGGAAAAACCAAATGGTTAAAGAGGAAACGTGAGAATCTAAAAATGATATGGGGGATAAATACCCCCACTTATTTTGATATGTAAAGTTACAAGGATGCAATTACTAAAAGGGGGGAAGGACGTAACATCCCATGTACATAATGAATATTACATATTTCAAATTTACTAATATTTTTGAATTAAATATTAATTTTACTTTAAAGGGGTTTCTATTTTTGATAGCATACCTGATACGCAACAACGAGTTTCTTTGAAATCTTACATTGCATAATAATAATATAATGTTATTATTTTAAATTGTATATAAATCCAAGCCATTGTATTGCATGTAATGAACAAGACTAACTACAATATTATTATACATGTTTTTTCTATTTATTTATATTTATCCAATAAAAACTTAGGGGCTTAAAATCTGAATAAATCTAATTTTAATCATAATTTACACTAAAAGGTCTATTTACCACCTTTTAATGGAGAACCATATTTAAATATAGTTTTTTTTGACTTTAATACATCTTATTTGACAAAATAAATTCCTTGTTTAGAATTTGGACATCAAAATTTACATTGTGCAAATTTTTTAAATTTCTGATAAAGTATATTTTTAACGAATAGTGAAAATATTTTATTTTAATTCAAAACTCCATTTCAATGTAATTTATTTTTATGGTTAACATGTATTTCGAATTGGTTTTAAGGTGTAATTAGAATATATTTTCACCATTTTTTCAAATTTTGTTTATTGGAATTAATTTCATTTTGAAATTGGACATAACCAAGTTTTAATCATTTGATAGTTATTGTTTCTTAAAATTAGGCTATTTGTTTTAACAAAAGGATTTAATTTTAATTCATTTAATGCAAAATTTATGTATTGAATTTGGAATGATATAAATCAATTTTAAATTATGATTATCAAATATATTATTGGCTGATTTTTTGGTATATTTCTTAAAAACAACAATTTTCGTTGAATAGTGAAACCACTTAGTAGTAGTTAAAAAACCAACTTTTTAATTTAAATAAAATTTTACTACATCTATGAATTGAATTTTGAAAATCTGATATACAAGGTTGTTATTAGTAAGTATAATCTAGTTCAATAAAATGAAAATAAATTTTGTTGAATCGTAACTTTTAACTTTTATTTACCATAGTTAAAGGTACATGGGGTAATTCAAGGTAAAATGATTATTATAATAATTATATATTACCTTAAAAAATGTCCAAAACATCTTGGTTGAGTCATTTAGGATCTTGGGAATATTTTTTTTAATTTTGGGACCCCATTGAGTCACTTTGGAGTGATAATGACAATTTATATTAATTAACTTAAAGTAAAGGAATAAATGACAAAAACAAATATCTCTTTGAAAAATTAATTTTTACAAGAGGTTATATAAATTATGTATTCTACTATATATATTCAATTGAAATATAAAAATATTCCCTACATCATGGTATATTTTTTATAATTTTTATACATCAGATAGGTTTAATTATTTATGACACAATAATGATTCAGTATTTACCTTATTAATAAATGATTTAAATAAATAAGATTATAAACATTAAGACAATATTCAAACCTGGTCCAATTCTTATTGAATGATTTTATTTCAACCATGAGTCATCTTATATTTTACTTTAATTAGTTTTTGACCTTTATAAACCGAATATAATTATGTAACAAAATAATATTACCACACTTTCCTAAAGAGACCATCCTCCCCCTTATAAAAATCCTTCACATCTAGACAATTACTGCCACCTCTAAAGCATTTACAATCATCCAAAAATGGCCCAATTAAGCTCCCTACATCCCTCCCCTCATCCTATAAGCCTAGCCTTAGGCAGAATGCACTTCAAGGAGTCTTTTTGGTTCAAACTAAAGGATGTTACCCAAATTAATGGTATTTCTTTTTCTTAACTTATATTGTTTTATTTTACTTCTACAACCCCTAAAACCTTGTTATTACTTTATATTACAATATAAACATTATCCTTAATATACTAAGATTTTGTTATGGGAAGTATTATATGTACACTTACACACTCCTCTATCTAATTGGTGAATGGCATACTGTTTCGTTGGTTGGAAAACTAACGCCTCACGAGACGATGAGTAATCAATTATCTCTTACTCCCAATAATGGTGGCCATTAAGATGGAACTATATACATGTTTTCTTTATTATTCGGTATTTTTCTTTTATGGTATACTTTTATGGTTTCCACAATGGGTAAACGAGATAATTTCATCTCAGGATATGTGGACTATCGCCCCCTCAAAGTGATATTACTAATTAATGCCAAATGTGGGAAATATAATGGTTGGAGTTAATGATATAATATATGATATTATACTTTAATTATATTATAACTATTTATCATTATGCATTAATTCCATTAAAATAATAAATAGAAATGAAAGTAGCATTCATGCGTACGTACGGCTTACCGTCTCCATTAACTTTTCATTTCATTTCTTCCCTCCAAATGATATGTATATATATATATATACTAGATATATATGATATATATGATATCTAAATAATTAATTTCATTATTGATGTAATGGACTATTGACCACATGGACAACTTGTAAATATAAGGCGTTCATTTTTTACTCAAGTACCCAATATTGAAAAATGAACACTAATAACTTAAATGATTACATAATCTTTATAACATGGTTATAAGTGATATAAAAGGAATAATAAACTTGAAAATATTTCGTACGAAAGTAGAAATTAACTTTAGTTGTTATTCAGGATATTAAATAATGATCGAGTCATGTCGGACATGAGGTAAGGGACTTCGTCTCAATCACCATTCATTGAAGCATATTTAGTTTTATACATGACGTTATTTTATCTGGTGTATAAAACACATTGAAATTTCATTTAATTCAAAGGGAATATTTTTATACAATGCAGTTAACAAAATGAAAAAAAGGATTTTTTTAACGTCATTGGTGACAATGACCATTTCACCGCAGTGATTATTATTTGATCTTTGGATTCCTCAATAAGCCATAATGTTTTTAAAACAGAAAAAAAAATACCATATACTATATTTACATATTTTGGTGTATATAATGATTTTGATAATGGATATATTATTTCAACATCTTGAAATTATATTTTTTTATTGAAATTTGTAAATGTTATCTTTCCTTTATTCTTATGTTATGTGTTATGATCATGTTATGGTTCTTGGGAATTATTTACGTATACAGGTGGTTCCATGATAAAAATTGGGTGGGTGAGCCCGAGATAGCTCTACAATGCATTGTGTAACATGACATAGGTTAACGTGAATGTTTCTCATAATAGATTTAGGGAATATACGATGATGGCTATTCCAAAGTAACTTCCTATGTATCCCTGATAGCTACAATATATGTATGTTATGGATTCCACAAGTTACCTTTATGATTTATGATTTCCATGTGTTATTCACAAAATCATATGATTTCATGTGGTAAGTAAAAGAGTTCATGTTTTGTTTGTATTTATGATAAAATGTTTTCTTACTTTGTCTTATAACACTTAATGAGCTTTTTATGCTCATCCCATATTTTGATATGTTTTCACAGGACATAAAGATGAATTGGGTCAAGGATGAGATGAAGGAAAAGTCATGGTTTATAATACATGGAACTAGACATTATTTTTTTGAAGAGTTATTATTTTATGAATGAAAATGGAAACTGTGTAGAAGTTTCTACTTTGTAATCTTTTCTGTTGTAATGGTTATATCCTAATTCTATAAAAATGTAATCCTAAAATTATCCCTAATGTGAATTATTCATTTAAATCAATAATATGTAATGTTTAAAGCTGATTTCCTATATATATAACTCAAATTTTAGGGAAAAACAATACAACCTATTCTAGGTCTATAGTTGAGTGTTTTTAAGAATCGTCTATAGATATGACTCATATTGTGAGAAAAATGAAGAATAGAATAATATATTGAAAATATTTCTAAATATCTTGAACCTAAATAACTTTTTCAATACAGTGATAAATGAATAATCAAACCAAAGGAAATGAGTACTCACTGTCACAGATCCATCTAGATGATTGATGGTTGAATTCGAAACTAGATTGAAGAACGAGATCAAGGAATATATTTTTGGATTTCAAGGGGATATATCCAACAATTGATGCATTACATAGGAGAAGATGATTATCATTTTATTTCTGAAAATATTATTATTTAAAAATATTAGTTTCCAAAAAAATACCTTGGGCACAGAGTTTTGATACACATTTGGGAAAATACTGCAGTAACTGCTCTAAGGATGGGGACATCAAAAGGGAACTATATCGAGTTTAAATAACCATGTATAATCCATGAGATTGAACTCTTATAAAATTGAAGGTTCCCTGGATAGGCATGCCCCACCATCCACATGGTTTTAAATATTTTACAGGACGTAGATCCACACTATCCAGCCTCATATGGTAATCTGTAATTGTTCCACCTACACAACACAGTTTCCAAAATCCTTATTCACTATCAAAATTTTCTACAATTATTGGTTTCAATCTCTGAACAATCTAGATACACCACTGATACCCCCATACCCTTAATGGATATTGAAAAAAAATACTTAGATAACAATATAATCCAAAATTAATAGGATCTGTACATCATATAAAAACATGGTATCTTACAATATTCCATCGATAATGAAACTCATCACTAAATTTCCTTATCAAGGGGGTGAAGAATCATTTAATAATAACTACATCCACTGAAATTGTTCACCTTACTACGTCTACTAGGAATCATCATGTAAAAAATCATGGTTCTATATTACCCACACCAGAGGAACTAAACTGCCGTAAAAATCATTTGTTCTGAAATCAATGATTTGAACCAGAGGCTTCATAAAGAATATGTCTTCCTGTAACTAATATTATTCCTGATGAAAATAATGAGATTCTTCTGAATTATATCGGAGTATCTGAGGTATATGTATGAGGTTTGGTATTTCTCCATACGCCTGAGGTTACTTCAACTGATATTATATCAACCCAACTTTTTTTCATAATAACTAACTATCCAACATATCATGACATGATATAACATATTCTCCAGATCCTCATATGTACTAGCATCAATTATACAAATAGAATGACTTAATACTTGATGATTATCCTAGATGTCATTGACAACGACTTGTGTATGATTTCTTTATATACTATACAGTATCCATCCACATCTAAATCAGTTGATCCTACTCTGTTGTCTAATATATGAGAATACATCCATGAATATATTCTTATAAAACCTCTAATATGATCAATGGTGATAAGAATGGCCACATTTATTTATCCTAATAAGTCACTATATGTATAGTAATCTTAAATCTATTATTTTTGGTGAATTCTACTAGGTCTATATTCCTATCCCAAGAGTCCTGAAAATCCAGAACACATGCCGAAAACAAGTACTCAAGCACTTTTATTGATCACTTAAAATGTAGATCATTATAATGGTGGTATGTAGGGATCCTAAGTAAATGTCTTCCATATTCCCTCTATAATCCATTCCAAAGACAATAAGTAAACATGGTATCCCTACCTGTAGTGATATTGTTAGTGTCCTCGTGAATTTATATTGTATAATGGATTTTAAAACATGCAATATCATATACTAAAAATTTCTCATTGAAAGGGGAATGAGAGAAACATTTTTATTAAGTCAAAAAACAACCCAAAATACATCATTTACTCACCATAATCTCAATAAGCAAGTCAAAAATTCATTATGACATCATACCATTTTCACTATTGAATGGGTAGTATCTGTAGATGTCAAACATGTGATTGTTGTTTTTCATTCACATTTTTATAGGTGGATCACATCATTAAAAAATAGCTACATCCCATTTATCCCTAACCACCAGTATTGAAGACAAAAATCCTGATATATATTGGTCATGTCGGGATGCAATTCCAAAGCTAAAGGATTAAATTATTACATCATATCTTCATGCATTTATTCTTAAACCTATAAAAAACATGTATACATATGGTTTCATTATTTCCTACCTTCCATGTTGAAGGTGGATCTGAAATTTCCCCACTCTCCCATTTGACTAGGCCGTTATGATATAATATTCACCATAAACTCAATCTTCCTATATGTGTTGAGGTCATAACTATGGTGGAAAGAAAATCCTTCGCTAGATGTTCCCTCACCTCCATGAGCATCTCAGAAAACAAATATATAAGCTTTCACGTGCTATTAGGCTCTTGAAATGCATATATGTTTGTCCACCTTCTTAGTGTATCAACCATTATATATCCTTCTCCCACGCATAATGAAAAACTCAATGTAAAAATACTATAGGTACTCAACCCAACATCAATAACTCAGATTCATATCATGAGATGTAAATATATACTTGAGGCTTTTGTGGTTTGCCTACACCTCAATATTAACACCCAGTTAATTGTGTCTCCATCCTCATAATGAATGATAAAATGAATCTAACTAAAGATTATACATTGGATAATTTATCAAATGTGGCCTAATAATTTTAGATCTGTAACCCAAGAATCTTAATCTCAATATCATAATTACAATAATACGAATACATGATGTATTATACTAAACATTTTAAATCTGAAATGGTTCTATAAAAATCAATATAATAACTATATTTCAATCTCCCTTTGAACTCTTAAAAGGTAGTCTCATTTGTATCAGACCATATGACCTTTAAAACCTTCTTTGTCAAGTCTATTAGTTCCACGAATATGAATGGTATGTACTATACGGGACACCACCAGTATCCCAGAAGCACTAGTCATTTATCTACCTAATAGAAATTATTTTGATGTTCCTAGTAAACAATATCTCTTAAATTTTTTAAATCAAATAATTCTCATGTTTATGAGATAATGTGACATTGTATGTGAATTAGATCAATCTAGAATTTTTATTTTTTGATCTTAAAGTATAACTCATTATCTCCTAGTATATCTAATAAGATATTAAGATGAATTCAATGTTCTTTCCGATTTTGATAATAAAACATGTAATGACTCAAAAATACCAAGAGAAAAAATAAACATTAGGATAAAAAACAAGGTTCATAACATCCATGATATCATATGGAACAATAATAGGACTGAAGGACATGAACAAAAACTATAATGGGTGATAATGTCTACATTTGGTTGTGAGTGGTATATCTGATAGCCTAATATTCCATTGATAATAACCCAATATAAAATCAGTTTTTGATACCCCAATAGCTCCATCGAAATGGTTAAAGAGATCATCTATTTATAGAAGATGATACTTGTTCATAATCATCAGGCGGTTCAGTTTCTCGTAATCAATCTATAGCCTAAGGTTACTATCCACCTTTTTATAAAGAGGATTAGTGTAGAACTTTGTGAAATGATTCATTGGATAAACCAATTTCTAAATAAATTCCATATCATCCTTATAAGATCTTGTATCCATGTACTATACATCGTGTAAGGAGGAATGTATACTAGTGAAACTCTTGGAACTATAATGATAGAGAAATATATATCTATCAGTAGAGGTAGTATTGAAATTTCATCTGGTAAAATGGCGGTAAAATGTTCAACCACTGGTGTGAAATATTATTGATATGTCCCCTCATCAAACTAATATAAACTCATAATTTTGGTTGTTATCCCACTCATCCTATGATGCTTGAGTCTAGCTATGCTCCCCTAGAAATCCCATTCATTGACGTCAATTAACAACCATCCATATGGTGATGTGAGAGTGGCCCATTAGTTATAATAATCAATGAAATCATTAATGTTAACAAACAAGTACATCCTGATAGTGTTCTCAAATCCATTCATCTATTGGAAAATGTGCTTCAATATAACGTGACACCTTCTAATAAAAACATATAACTCCCTGCACTAACATACATCCTCTATTTTCTGTCCATATCAATGATCAATCATTATAAATTCTTCAAATCAATGAACACTATGCTAATGTTTATCCATAATAGGAACATATATAAATCTATGATATTTCCATATATTAAAAATATTATATGCCAATGTAGAGGACTGTTTAATAGTACATCTCACAGTAAATTATTTGGGACTATGCTCATTATGTGTCGGTATCTCTACTTATTGTCAGCCTAATCTACTGCCCCATTATATAGCCTAGATACCCAAAGAAGATACTTCTTGGATGATGCTGAAATTGAAGGGTCTAGCCACCATGAAAATGACCACCACCTTGATCTGATCATCCTAATGTACTCCTTCTACCTTCCGGATAAGAAGCTTCTAATAAAATCCTACATGTGGAGTTGGGGCATACCACATTTTAGTGGATGATGGAGGGTATGCTCTTTAAAATCATTTTAGATGGCACATCATTCTATAGTATTGACACTCGATTGAGATTATCATTCACTGAGTTATCATAACTTTCATTCTAATGTTCTAGTAGCACCACACATAAAAACCTGCGTATATTTGTTACCTACTAATATAACCATGTGGATGCTCTGGATGACACTTCTTACTACTGGTTGATGTAGCACCGAATCATGGTGTCAAATTTCCCTGAATCTCACCCCAAGAGTCTCTTGGTTTAGTCTCTATGATAAGAATCCAATTAACTATTCCAAAACTATTTTTCGTATTAAATGCATTAATTTTCTATCCAATATCATACCTGATACCATCCTTCAATACCATAATCTTATATAACTCATCATCCATTAGAGTAGGAGAACATTGGTGGTGCCTAGTTAAACATGATTAATAATCCATAGCTTATTAAACTCCTTTCCCCTTGAGAATGAATTCTCTTCCTTTATTGGTCCTTATCAACAAGAGATATAAGTACTCATAGAAGGTCACATGAAAATAACTCCAATCCATTTAGTGATGGAAATCTATATGAGTAATAAAATACAACCATCTCTTGGAAGATTTTCATATCATATATGTAGTGACATTTACTATCCTATCAAAAGGTGTCTCATGATTTTCAATGATAGATAACATGGAATATATCAGATAATCTGTATGTAGTTATTGGTCATCCTATGAAAATTTGGTTGTATGTTGGTGCTAGAACCAACGTGTCAAATCATCCGTACTCTGCTTAGGTCATGGTGCTCCATGAATGATCTACATGAACCACATAATACCATATCATAACTATACTTCAATAACTATGTTAGGTACAATAACTGGTGGGTCTACTAGAATAACTATACGATCTATTTTAATCCCCAGTCCCCCAAACATTAGAGCATGGTAAATTTCCACCCTTTTATAACACAACTGGAAGATTTCATGGTCCAATATATCTAAAATTCAAAGTGGAATCATGATATCAAGATTCTATAAATGATAAATGAAAATATTCTAGAAATAGGATAGGTACAATACTTGAAATATAGGAATAACACCCTTATTCCTTCAATTTTATTCAGGTGTGAGTGATGTATAGATCATACAAAGGTAAGAGATACTTCTAGCTACCAACTAATAAGGTCAGGTCTGGGTCAAGTTATCTATTATAAACAATTCCAGTTAAAATTAGATTTTCACTTGAATTAATTATTACATTTATTTTAAATGGTTAAACTAAATATTTCTCCACATGTGATCCATAAGGGCCCATACTACACATGAACCAAATTATTGTGTCTACATAATCAACACCATAACATGTTTTAGTCCATTTGAGTCGTGTTCCTAGAAACAATGTATCAAAATTTGAAACATACTGTATCTTATATAGCATAATCTTTGAAAATTTGATTATGATACGAACATTACTCATAGTAACAAAAGTGTTTTTCATTTTACTGCCCGGATTTATATCAAAACAGAATGTATATCTTTAAAAAAACCTATCAAAACATCATAAAAACATACAAAGCATCATATATGGAATGAAACAATTCATGGAATGTGGTTTCAAACATGTTACTATGTTAAGCAAGAGATGGAATACCCTCATCTCATTGGGTTTAAAAAAATTAACCCATAATCATATCGACAATTACATCACAATTAATGTGAATCAATCAATATTGTAATCTAATATACAATAATATTCACAATCTAACATACATAAATTTTCATTCAAGAAAATTTTGATTTTCCTATATATGGGTTTTCTATGGCCAACCACAAATCATTAAAAAATTCCAATACCTTCTTATCCCAGTCTATTACCACCATTAGTAAACTAGAAAAATAAATAACTATGATAACACATTGTAACTTCCTAAATCTAAATTCCACTAGATTATTCCCTGAGGATGAATTTCCAAATGGCATCAAGCAGTTCTCCTAAAATTTTAGATGCTATCGACTAGAAGTGAGGGAATATGGTGTTTTTATGGGGAGATGATTACCCATTTTTAGTGTGTTTCATATAGGTACCATCCATAAAATTAATAGAAGAAGTAATAAAAAAATCATACAATAGATAACGTCCATTGTCATATATAAAAAACAATACTATAAATATTTCCATATACAACTATGGTCTTGTGATATATCTACAAGGAATCCCAAATATGTATTCAATGTACCTGTACAATAAAGACATCAGGTAGTTGCACACCATATTAATTAAAAAAGGTATCAAATAGAGAAAAAGAAAAAAGAGAATACACCACCCACACTTCAATGTTTTTAGTTATAGTAAATGGTCTATTATTCTAATCAATTACTTAATCCAATAGTTATTGATGATGATCGACCTTAAAAAACTCATAAGGCAAATGAAACGGGAAAATAACATGTGATCACTGTTGGAGATGTTGATTATGAAATTGAAGTGGTTGAAATATTGATTTTTTATGTAATGGAATTATAGAATAATGATATGGAATATCTTTTATGGTATTATGGAATAATACAAAATCTATGTAGCGGTCCATTGTGGTTTTCCACATGTATTTGAAAGTATTTATTGCTGGGTATTAGTAACCAAGAAAATTGAATAAGGTAATAAGGTGATGTTTTTAGGGACACATGATATTAGGAATATTAACCTTAATATGAATATTATGTTGAGATAATGGAATTTGGATAAAGGTATGTTTGATAAGAATAAGTAAATATAATGGCATCAGTTACCATGGAATTGGTAGATGATTTTATTCATGTGGGATATTCAATCACGGAAGACGATGAAAACTTTTAGACATTATAATAAGGAAAGACGAATATTTTCAATAATTGTATATTTTAATTTATGTTATTAACAAGACTCAATATAATACATGATGAAAGTGTTCATGTTTTTTGAATGTTACCAAGAAGATATATCTTATAATATATAGGGATAAATGTTAAGCCAATATTAGTTTACCACATTCTAATGATTCAAATTTTTAGATATTTTGATGATTTTCATTTTATCATTTATGGAATGGTTATGTTAAACTTTGGATTATTTTTTTGATAAATGAATTATTTTACCATATGTCGACTTATGCATATTTGATAACTTTTGATATCATTTTGTTGTAAAAAATTTAATTATCTATTATTCTATTTTTGGATCGCATGAACATAAAACACATTAAAAATGAAAAATTAAACATTATTTGTTTTAATAAGATATAAGTTGGTTATTATTCAATGAATTACAAACTTTAAGATTGAGTAAAAATCTGGTAAGTAAATCTTCTTATGCAATATTTTTCAACATTAGGAAAAGGGTCTTGAAACAATAATGATATCCTATTACCTTTTTATCAAATGAATCAGATGGCCCCTTAACACATCATATATTTATAACATTTGAATTTTTAACACTGTGCTTACTTTGGTCTCTATCACTCACCATTATAAATTAATGGTTAGATTTTTCACCATTATCCATGTTTTTGCTTCCATCCTATGTTATCCTATTAAGAATACCATTGATGAGTTTCATTGGGTAATCGTTATATTCCCAAATTTGCTTTTTAAAATAAGGTTTTATTATTCTTATTAACAATGTGGTTTTCTATGAATGAAAATTCCAAATAGTAAACCATTTATAACACTAATATATTCATGGGAGAAATTAATTTTCATTGGAGTAAAATATAACACCCCATGTTTCTTTGGAGATATATCATTTTTTTAATTTAATTTATTTCATGTGTTGTACGATACCCAAATATAATATTCTCAATAAGAAACATCAGGATAAATAGTAGTATACGCAATGATATTCTTGACATGTGTTACACAAAAGTACATGTTCTTTTGATGTAATTCATTTCACAAAAGACAAAGTATAACTGATCAATTATATTTTATTATTTTACCTTATAAACTAACTATTAAAACAATGGAATTGGACAATATTAATTGATTTAGGAAAATATTGGGTTCACATGTATTTAATTAATTACTTTGTGAAAAATTATTTATAAATGATAATAAAACTTTTATTAATTAAAACGAAATGTTTTTCTGAAAAACTATTTAAATGAGAATAAGTGAGTATTTAAAAAATAAAATAAATAATTATGGTTTTTATTAATGAAATATATTTGTTACATATTTATTTAAATGTTAAAAATTAAACATATCTATTTAATAAACATGGTATAAGAACTAATTCAATTTTTAGTATATAATATTTATTTTAAAAAAATACATTTTTATAGGGTTTCGATGGAGAACCCAATTTAAATGTAGTTTTAAAAAAAATTATATGTATTTATGAGAAATTAAACATCTTCATCGAGAATGGGAAATCCAAATTTACTTTGGTGTAAAATTTTGAATTTTACTGAAAAAATTCATATCTTAATTAATAGTGAAAAATACTGCATTGAATTTCAAAACCTCCTTTCCTCAAATTTAGTTATATTGATGGATTATATTTTGAATTGGGTTTAATGTACATTTTAATAATTATTTAATTTAATACAATTTTTTTAATTATATGTAATTTCAAATTAAAATGTTATATAAACAGATGTCAATCTTTTGAGGGTTTTTATATTAAAAAGTTATTTTCTCGATTTGGAAAAGAGAAATAATCATAAAGAAAATTTTCAATTTCTATGTTATGAATTTTGAAAAATTTATTCAATATTTTTAATTAGTTTTTCTAAATTATGTAAATATGTTGTTTTTATTTATCAAAATTATGAATTTTAATATAGGTAATTTTTATTTACCACAGATAATGTTATATAAGGTGAATTTTGATAAAAAAATAATATGAAAAGGATAAAAAAACTATCCCACCTCATGAAAAAATATTATTGGATGATTAAAATTCTATCCTAAACACATATGGATCATAATTGATTTGTTTAATTGTTTCTTTTCCATGAATGAGATGTAATTATTATTTAAACTCATGAATGTGACAACATTTCATTCTCTTATCTTTTATATGTTTAACAATTTTAATGTACTGATAAACATGATGAAACTAAAAAAATAATTATTTTACATTAAAATAATTAAATTATCTACATAATGTGATTTATTTTTAATTTTTAGATATTAAATATTTACCATAAATATTGACACAATAGTTATACAGTAATTATTTGATTAAGATAAATATCAAATAAATGATACTATAAATTTTAAAATAAATATTACATGACATAATTTATACCATAAAAGAATTTTATAGGTTAATATGAAATGTTATAACACAATTAAATATTTTGGATTGAAGTTACCAGTCTATATAAATTTTATTTAAATTCAATGAAATGATTTATTTTAAAATTGATAGTATTGATATTTTATAAAAAAAATTTTTTTTTAAATTATTTAAAAATCATTTACATATTTTAAAATCACAAAGATATTATTATAAGGTGAAAAAATCAATTATTATTAATTTACCCATATGTGTAAAATATATGATCCTTAATATTATAATGTTGTTACAAAAACTAAATTAAAAAGATAATAATTAACGGTAAACCAAAAAGATATTTTTAAAAATAAAATCAATACCTGTCTAAAAATTAAAGTATTAATGTATATAGAACTATTATGTTATTATCATAAACATATTTCAATTGGATTCTTTTGGGCTAATAAATTAATTAATATTAATTTAATATTATATGAACTTCAAAGGGTTCCCCTCACTACAAATATAAAGTGGCACCACCTCCCTCACCCCTTCACTTAAATGTGAGCCATCAATCTCGTCCATCAACTTAAATTTTCCCTTATAAACATCCTTAGTCACATTATAGGGGGATTTTATAATATAAATACAACATTTATTTCCTTTAATAGGATATTTAGAGGAAGCAAGTTGATGTATAGGTAATATCTTCTACAGATTCATTCAAACATTATTCTTCACCTACATTCCCATCCATAGTTTTTTATTATCATGTAATAAATCGGTTTCACCCATATAATCATATTTTATTATAATTATGAATCAATAATATTCCACCTTCTGTCTGTCCTATTAAAAATTCAATCACCACATGTGTGTACTTACGTCTTACCATATCTACGTTGTTGGGTAATCTGTTTTTCCTTGACACATGACATGGATGGGAATAATGATGGAAATAATTACTATATATGATTATTTGTAAAATTAATATTTTTTTTAACTATATATATACCATACATGTTGATACCATGTCATAATAAAATGAATAATATCATCCCTCTTGTGTATGTACGACCTACCATCTCCATGAAGTGATGATATTCATTCTACACGATATCCATTAGATAATAGTTATATAAATGTAAAACATAAATAAATAAGATATGTATTATTTAATATAATTTTGAAATGATATAACTATGTCCGAATAATAATAACAAGATCTTATTCGACAAATCGTGCCTGAAAAAATGATGCAGTTTATACCTGAATAACGAGTAGTAATGAAATATTATTACCAAATGGATGATAATATGATCATATATGATATCCTAAAAATTACTACGATTATAAAATAAATCAATGACATCATTTAAATCATTATAATGTATCTTTACAAACCCTCAATGGACAACATACCTATGCTAAGGGATAATTTAGAAATCACATTATTATAAAATATTTTTTTATACATAAGTATTTAGTAGGTTTTATTTATCATCCACATAAATGATTCCTAATTATTTAATATTATTTATAATTTTCAACAAAATTTTAAAGTTAATTTATCCCTTTGGTGAATTTTTTTAAATTATATGAAATATATCATTTGATGTTATTCGATAGGAGATAATTTTCTTCTTTTCCTGTAAATATAGAAGGATATTTTTTTTCATATACAGCAACATCAGATTTTAACAACTTCCTAACACCATATATTGAAGATGATTCCATTACATGACTTCATGTTTTTTTAAATTAAATTGTTTTCATTTAATTTTTTGATTCATTTTGAGAAAACATATTATTTTTGAGGATGAAAGGATATCTTCAACAAGAATTAATTTCATGTGTTTAATCAAAATTATTTTTCATCTAAAATGACGCCCATTAAATAGGGTTATGTTTAAATCCCTATTATTACTATGATTATATAGTCTTAATGGTTGAATGATATTTTATATGGATTATGATATAAGTTAATTATGCTTAAAAACCCATTTTAGGGCTTTAATAATTACCATAAATATTGACACAATAGTTATACAGTGATTATTTTATTATGATAAATATCAAATAAATGATAATATAAACATTAAAATAAATATTATATTACATAAGTAATACCCTAAATTAATATTATAGGTTAATATTCAATGTTATTATACTATTCAATATTTTGGTTTGAAGTTATCTATCTAAATAAATTTTGATTAAATTCAACGAAATGAATAGTTTAAAAATTGATAGTATTTATATTTTATAAAAATATTTTTTTATTAAATTATCAAAAACTCCTAAGAAAATTTTTAAATCACAATGTTACTATGATAAGGTGGAAAATATATTAAGTGTCCACTTATTATAAATTTACCCCATATAAGTAAATTTTTTGACACTTAATAATTATAATGTTGTTATGATAATTAAAGTTAAAGCACAATAATTAAGGGTAATCCAAAAAGATATGTTTTAAAATAAAATCAATACCGGTCGAAAAATTATGGTATGAAAGGATTTAGAAGTATTCTGTTCTTATCCTAGACATGTTAAATTTGGAATATTTTTTATTTAAAAATAATTTATATTAATTTAATATTATAATAATTTACAATGGTGACCCTCACCTCAAATATAAAATGTGAGTCGTCAATCTCATCCATCCCCTTACCTTTTCCCTTATCAACTTCCTTAGTCACATTATAGGGGTTCAGTTCTACTCATAAGAAAATATTTAGTTCCTTTAATAGGATATTTCAAGGAAGCATGTTGAGGTAGAGGTAATCTCTTCTACATATTCAATCAAACTTCATTCTTCACCAACATCTCCTTCAATAGTTGTTTCATTATCACGTAATAAATCATTATCACTCCTATAATAATATTTTATTTTAATTATGAAACAATAATATTCATCATTTATCTATCCATTGAAAAATTAAATCACCACACGTGTGTACTTACAACATACCATCTACATGCTATGGGGTAATCTATTTTTCACTACCACTTTACATGGAAGGGAATAATTATGGAAATAATAACTATATATGATTATTTGAAAAATTTATTAATTCAAAAAAATTATATATACAATCCATGTTGATATTGTTTCATATTCTAATTAATAATACCATTGCTCATGTGTACATGCGACCTTCTATCTCTACGATGCGATGCGACTCATTCTAAACGATATCCATTAGATCATGGTTATATAAATGTATAACATAAATACATATGATATATAAAATTTAATATAATTTTGAAATGATATAACAATATCTGAATAGTAATAAAAAGTACATATTCAACAAATCTTTCATTATAAAATGATGTATTTTATACCGTAATAATGATTAAAAATGAAATATTATTTCTAAATGGATGATAATATGATCATTTATGATATCCTATAAATTACTAATAATATGGAATAATTCAATGACATCAATTAAATCATTATAAATTATTTTTATATAAACAAAATGGATACGATACCTATGGTAAGGGATAATTATGAAATATCAGTTTTATCTGATATTGTTTATACATATGTATTTACTAGGTTATATTTATCATCCACTTCCAGGTTTCAAAATTATGTAATATTATTAATAATTTTCTAATTTTTTTTAATTGTTAATGTTTCCCTTTGGTGATTTTTTAATATGATATGAAATGAATCTTTTGATATTATTCGATACAAGATACTTTTGTACATAACTGAATGTGGATATTTGTTTTAAATATATGACAAGATCATATTCTTACATCTTACTATCACCTTAACTCCAAGAATCACCAATTACATTAATTCAGGTTTTTTTAATTAAATTATTTTCTTTTAAATTTTTTAGTCCTTCTAAGAAAACATATAATTTTTTAAAAAGAATGGATATTTTCCTCAAGAATTAATTTCTAGTTTTTTATCAAAATTATTTTTCATCTAAAATGACACTCATTAAATCATGTTATGTTTATATCCCTATTATTACAATGATTTTAATTTCAAAACGATTGAATGCTTTTTTATATTGATGTTTATATGATGGAATAATGTTTAAGAAACCAATTTTATTTATTAGTTTATGCTTTGATGAAGTATTTTTGTTTTTTTGGAAGACGTAAGAAAGATTTCAATATAAGATCGGTGTGGCCTATATATTCCTAAAATTCATTAGGTAATTATTTATATCTCATGATATATACCTGATTTCAATGGAAAGTAATTCAAGTTTAGTAATACAGGGTTGAAAGGGCATGTAAATCCAGTTCAGTATTACAAGGCTGGAATGAGTCATAAACATGGTTAAGTAATGGATATTTTCCAGAATGATGGTCTTGAAAATGTTCCTAGACAAATATGGAAATTATTATATATGATTTATTTTTTTCCAAAAATACATGTTTTATGAAAATGAAATTTTTTATGGTTCATTTTCCTTTATGATTTATGCATTATGAAATAACAATATTCATTACACAACTCGTAATTTTGATATATGTTATACATGGTATGATTTGAAAATGTTATTTTCATGAATTTACATTATTCTGTTTTTGTTTTTTTAACCATATAGAGCATCTGAAATAACTCTTCATTATGTTTCCATTCCTCATGATATTAATAAATATTTTATGTAGGATTAATAAGGTGGAAGATATTTATGGGAGATTTTGTAAATCATTCAATATGTAGAATAATTCATTCCATGTATCCAAAGGCACTAAACTATTATGTTCATCATGCATGAGTTTGTAAAATGGAATGAATATTCATCTAGAAAAATTAATATTCACAGACGTCATTCATGGTTATTTAAAATATTATGATTAAAATATATTTTAATGAAAATTTACTAATTTCACCCCATTTACCAATTCGAACGGTATGGTTTAATTGTTATCCAAACCATGTGCTGACCATGAACCCATTTATATAAGAAGGTGCACAATTCATGGATTGTGTGCATGTTTTGACTTACCACATGAAATCATCTATCAAAATCCTAAAATTCTTTGCATGACCATACACCCCAAATAGCACAATTTTTCTAATTGTGTTGTATGTATGAATCCATTGTCTAACCTCAAATGGTTAAAATTAACCATGAAAACTAACCCATACTAGATGAACTTTTAATCCCTATGATTTTTCACTACCAATATTTGGGTTCAGGCTATGATAAATCCCTTGACATCCCTAAAAAACTCATGAAATCAACAAGTAAATTTTTTTTCCATACATAGATACATAAAATGGAAATAAATGAGTCACATATGGTTTGAAAACATAGATTATTGCACCCCTAATGAGTGAATATATTTACCATGATCAACTCATTTTTTAATATGTTAATTCATAGACTATTCATGCACCCATTTGTTGAAATTAATGTGGTCAGTTTGTTTTCCCACCCAAGTAGCCCAATTGTATATCATATGGACAATATTTATTTTAAAATGATATTTTCACTTTTATTTCTTATTCATTTATCCCATCATTTTTTATTTTTTTCACCATTGGTGTATGGGTCCATTTCATTACAATATTGAGTGGTTTAGATCCCATTTGTACTCCTGGTTTCACGGATAAATCAAGTATAAAAAATTTAGCACCTAATCAATCATTCAATAAGAACTTTTTATGGCTTTCCTGTGATGGATTGGTGGATTGAAATATAGAATAATTATAATGGTGAATCACGAGAAAGACCCACAGTCCATAGAATTTCAAACAGGTTGAAGAAGAACATATTTTTATCCATTAGAGAACCAAAAATAAATATCCAAATATATATCCACCATGTTTAGGTAGCTATTGTAATGATTCATAGTGGAGATCAAGATATTGAATGCCTGAGCACAAATCCAAACATTATTTGAAAATTAAAACTTCTCATAGTGTATTTTGAAGTACTCAATGCATATAGGGTCCACATGTTGTCAACAAGGATTTTGGATGAAATATGTATCACATTCTATATTGGGACCCATAAACCATGTTAATCTTGTTCTACTAACCCGATAAGTACTCTAAGACTATATTGTCTTGTGAACATCCATGCACTTGTTACGTGCCATAGTATAAGGAAACTGTAAAAGTTCATGAACATGGCCAGAAAGCACTGGAAGGACCAAATGTAGCTCAGAACAACCATGTATAACCTCTATATTAAATGTATGGATACATGGAGAAAATTTGTGTACCTACAAAACATTTCAAGTATTTCGGAGGGACCACAATCTATGTGTCCCCCCCCCCTCAAACAATGTACCCCTTATCTGTTATTAAGGAATGCCAACATCTCGAATCTCCTTATAATGGTCTAATATTTTCTATTGCAAGTAGCATGTCATGAGTTATTTTACATATTAAATTTTTTTTTAAATATTTATTATATTTCGAGATACTGTGAGCGATGTTACAGTATTGATTCTTATTTAGGTGATGCACAATAATGGGAATGACCACACAAGATCACCAAAATATTCTATAGTGTCACCCTCCAACATGTATATATCATGGGTCATCTATGAATATATAGAGTGGAACACTATATCTTTGAGTTTAATGGGTCCTCCATCAACTTTTTGAGTGGGATAATTCAATTGGAAATGTCTTGGGTTCCCCACCAACTGTTGGAGTGGAGACCTCCTACTAGGAAGGGTTTTGGTTCTCTATCTACTATTAGAAATAAAAAATCATATTGTTATAGGGTATGGTTCATAGTCTTCTAAAGTGTAATCCTATTACAATTCTATCCATGGGTCCTCTACCAACAACTAAAGTGGCACCCTCTAGCTGGGATGGGCATGGGTCTTCTATCGACTGTCATGTGGAACCATCCTACAGATATAAGGCATGGGTCCTTGAGCATCAGGCTGGTGCCAACATACCAAAATAGGGAAAATATCCAATATCTATCTAATAATATTAACCCACTTATTGAATGATGGAATGGGTACTATATCTTAAAATTCTTTCAGTCAGCTATTTTGCATAGTTATAAGTTGTGGCTTTCCATTAATGTTTTTTTCTTGTGAGAGGCATGAGATGTAGGCCACCAATGATTGAATTTTGGATCAGATGAAACTATTTTTCGTGGATGGAATATGTTATAGATATATAATTCTCAATCATTTTTTTCTTTGGTTTGATTATATATATATTTATCCATATCACTATACCCTATTGTCACTCTCGATTTCGGTTGAACGGTCTACAATCAATTTATATCATGTCTCTAAATTATCCCCTTATTCATTAAGGGGATCTTACAAATATTTTATATATTCACCATTACAAAGTCGTTTCCAATTAATTTTGTGTCATATATAAACAATGGATCAGTTGGTCTCAAATTAGAGGATATTAGGGATACTTTTTTCATTGGACAACATATGGTGGTAGGATGATGGGGATCAAGATTTTTGATTCCCAAACACATTATATTTCAGGTTTAGTCCAATTGGGGAATCTTTCATCTTAGGTGATTATTTTTACCTATAAATTTACATCTTTATCTATCTTACTTTTATCCCCCCTATAGGTTTTTCATCCTTGGTTTAAATTTTATATACTAAAACTTTTAGTTATTATTTCTCTTCACTTTTTGACATTAATGGTCTTTTTTTAATAATGGTACATTAGGTAATGGCCTCTCATATACGATATAACAATAGTTATTTTCACCACCTCTTACCTATAGAATATAGATTAGGGTAGTTTTTTATTGAGGCTCATTGGGTTAGGTCAAGAATGGTTCATATCCGAAAATCTATTTACTTGGTTTAATGTTGGTAGTAGTCCCCTTTGTTGATTCAGATTGGTTTTATATGAAATTTTCAAATTTTATAATGTGTTGACCTATGGAAAGGGAACCTGGTAATGGTATGGGTGACCGATGTATCCATTCCCTAGGATCATGAATACCTTCTTATTAACTCAGTATATCGAGACATTTATTGTTGTGAGTAATGGTTAACACATCATATAGGATTGAGTTTCTGACTATCCTTATTGAGTCATTTCAGCATTATATATATATATATAATCATCTTACCATGGTATATCTTGATTGATTCTTTTTTATTTCCTTCATGATAAAAGTGATCCAGGATACTAGTTCCATATCCTTATAACAACCCGATGAGTTATTCTTCCATAGTTTATGGTCTTTCCATTGGGATAATTCCTATAGGATGAAGGTAGAAGAACCAAAACCTATTGAGAAATTTATCATACAATCATAACAGGCTGAGTATTCATACATGTTAGTGAACTCCACATGTCCCATCTCCGGTGCCCATTGAGGGTATGTAGTGAGTACTATCCCAAGGTTGTGGAGGATTGGATAGAGTCGATAGTGTAAGAATGGTATAGAGTAAGAGGTTTCCAACCTCTGATACCAATTGTAGGATCAAAATATAATATGAGATGCTCAATATACAAGAGGGGGGTGAATTGTATACTTTAAAAATACCTTTGGAACCTTTAAAGATAGTTATGAATAACTAGAGTTTCCTTAAGAAAAGGAAAGGGCTTGAGTTTAACAAAGTTAAACTAAGTAAATTCACAACACCTCTAACACCGAACTGAACTTGGAAAGGGATTCCAAAAGTAGGTTCCGGAAATATGATTCCGGAGATTGAAACTTAACAAAAGTTACAATATGAGATTATACCTTAAAGCGTATAGAATCTAAACTAATCAGAGTAAGTAAGGAAGTATAAGAAAGTTATACTTTCCTTAAGATACAAATTGCAGCGGAATAAAAAACAAGTAGTAAAACTACTAGTAACAAGATAATAGTCTTTTAACCCAAAGAGAAGGGTATCCAACAACCGTGGATAAAGGTCCCTTGATTTATACTTTCAAGCAAGTCTGTCTTACCCAAACCAGGGTAAGCCCTCGATACGAAGATCGGAGTCTCTGTCTTGCTATCCCCGCAAGCCCTCAACTTCAAGGTAGTTGGCAACCTCTGTCTTTCTTAGCAAGAAAGCCCTCGATCTTTAAGGTAGTCGGCACCTCTGTCTTTCTCAGCAAGAAAGCCCTCGATCTTTAAGGTAGTCGGAACCTCTGTCTTTCACAGCAAGAAAGCCCTCGATCTTTAAGGTAGTCGGCAACTCTGTCTTCCTATCCCCGGAAGCCCTCGAATGTAATCACCAACATTCGGAGTCGCATGAAGCTTTGAGAGTTAATAAGAGACTCTCTCTCTAGAAATCACTTCAACAGCATGTAAGCACTTTTTCAACAATCAGTATATTCATCAGCATCGAGCTCTTTCAAATGAGCTCCTATTTATAGGTAAGGTCGGCTCCTCTCCAACGGTCATATTTTCCATAATGTTCGGAGGGACCTGTACACGTGTCACTTAGACAACGGTTAGTTTATAACAAAATGAATGAAATCGTTTTATAACAAAACAAGTGTAACAGAAAGTACGACATCATTTTAAACTCTAACATAAAGGTTCGGAATAGAAACTTCGGAGTGATGGTTCGGAGTGAGTAAATTCAGAGTGTATAAAACAATGATAATCAGATTCTGTTTAATAGGTGAATTCGGAATGAGAATTCGGAATAGGAATTCGGAATAGGAATTCGTCATCAGAAATCGTAATGAGAATTCGTCATCAGAATTCGCAATGAGATTTCGGAATGAGATTTCTTCATTAGAATTCGTAATGAGAATTCTTCATTGGAATTCGTAATGAGAATTCTTCATTGGAATTCATAATGATAATTCTTCATTGGAATTCGTAATGATAATTCGCAATGGGATTTCTCCATTAGAATTCGTAATGAGAATTCTTCTTTAGAATTCGTATCCTGAATCTGGAATAGAACTTAGTCAGAGTTCATATCCGGAATTCGGAATGAAACTTCCTTATAGTTCCTGTCCAGAACCGAATCCTAAAACAGAATGCTTTTATATCAAAGTTTTAATAACTCCGAGAAAATGAATCTGAAACTTATACTTAAGAAAAATATGAATGAAAATATGATAAGGATAATTTTCCTTATAAAAGCGGTTTTCCTTAAGAAAGCAAATTTCCTTATAAAAGCAATTTTCCTTAAGAAAGCATTTTTCCTTATAAAAGCGATTTTCCTTAAGAAAGAAATTTTCCTTATAAAAGCGATTTTCCTTAAAGATAAGGTGTTTGTGATTTTCAAAACAAGAAGGAATGGAAAAGTCATAAGGAAAACCTTATTGACTCAACAATCTCCCCCTTTTTGGAAAGCACAAACATCCTTACGAAAAAGCTATTCTAAGAAGAAAGAAACACATTAAAGCTTATCTCCCTTGGTTTAAAAAATATAGATGAATACGACTAACTCCCCCTTAGGCTTTTAAACTCTAAGGATCGTATTCATATTTCCAGAGTGATGTTTCTTTAAGAAAAAACTCCCCCTTAAACAAACTCTTATTAGAGTTCTTTTTCCTTGAGTATTTTTCTTTCTCCCCCTTTGATAAACTCTTATTAGAGTTCCTCTTTTTCTTAAGGATCTTTTCCTTCTCCCCCTTTGTGATTTTCAAAAAGAATTGGAGGAAATGGAAAAACTTAACAAAGTGCCTGAAAAATTAGTAATGACAACAATAGAAACAACAAGCACGATTCTCATTAGATTTGAAATGTCAGCCACAAAATAATTACAACAAAAAGATCGGATTGGTCATTTCGGATCGTTCTCCTTCGACATTAGCCCCTTAAGAATAGTCTTGATCTTCTTGAGGTCCTTATGATCTTCCTCTGCTTGCTTCTCTAAGACGACTATTCTTGCTGACTGAGCATTAATTATTTCTTCCTGAGCCTTCAACTTTTCTTCCTAAGATTTCATCTTCTTTTCCTGTGCTTTCATTCTTTCTAGAAAATCGATCCGATGATCCCTTTCAAATTTCCAACTTTGATTAACGGAGTTGAGCTTTCCATTCAGATCTCTCACTTCCTGAATCTGAATGTTCTTTTCCTCTGTCAATTTCTCTTCGAATGATGCAGTCAGCTCTTTAATCTTCTTGTCCTCGGTTTCAAATGCATCCTTAACATTATCCTGAAACTCATCCAGCAACCTCATCTCTTCCACATTCTTCTTCGACCAACTTTTCATCCTCTTGCAAGATCTTTTATGTGCTTCGTAACCAATAAAGAAATTTTTGAACTGGGCTTCAATCTCAACACACTTATCCATAACCATGGATACAGAGTCGGTTTTCTGATTCAGTGCATGTTGAAGCATCTGGCATCTAGAGTCAATGCTTGAGAAGGTTGGAATGGTTCCCACCAACTTCTTCAAAGACTGGACAACAAAATCATGCCCCAACGATGATGACTCCGAATCTGAAATCTTGCTAGGAGAAATTTCTTCCTCAATAAGCTCCAAATTCCTCTTAGAAGAACTACCAGCTTCCTTCCTCATACTCTTTTCTGAACTCGGGGTATCAGCAAGAATTCTTTTCCCCTTATCTTTTTCCGGAATAGAAACCTGTTCCGGAGATTTCTTTTCACTGTCAGAAACTTGAACAACCAAATCTTCCTCATCAACAATTTCTTGAACACTAACCTCTACGTTTCCCATCTGAGCAATATCATGTAAATGTTGTTCTTCTTCTCCATGATAGGAAACTTCTTCTTCCCCTTTCTCTTCTTCTAATTCAGGAGTAACAAGCTTTGAAGATTGAGCTTCAGATGTTCGGAGCGAGAGGTGTTCCGAAGGAGTTCCTTTGTATTCATCTACTTGTTTGAGCACATCTCCTGTCTCACCACTTCCTTCAGCAGCTTCTTCAACTTGTTCCACTTGCTCTTCTACCTCAGTATTCTTAGCAACAATCTCATCTGGAGCATCAAGATTTCTTCCTGGAGTCTCAGGTAAAGATTCCGGAGAAAAAGTTCTCGGAACGGGAATGGTTGCTGAAACCATTTCGTTGAACTTCAACAATGCTTGCACAGCCTCGGCTTCTGACATTTTCTTCTTCAGTTTCTTCTCCTTTGCTTGTTTCTCGAGCTCATCAGCAGCCTTCTCTTTCAGAGCTTTAGCCTCTGCAGGATCCAATCCGAACTGCGGATCTACTTCCTTCCTCTTCTCTTTATCAGCTCTCCACTTTGTTGCAACCTCATCAGTATAGTTTTTCTTCTTCTTAGACTTAGGAGGTGCGGAGTGGACTTCCTTAGACTTAGGTTCCTCAGCTTCGACTACCACTTCTTTTAGCTTCCTCTTCCTTACTGGCTTGGATGATTCCGGATCAGCAGATTTCGGAGTCACTTCTACTTGAGGAGGTAGATCAATGAACTTCCCAGACTTCTTGTCAAAAGCTATATTCATCCTTTTAAGAGTGGCATCACTGAGCAACATGATCTTACAAACTTTCGGCTTAGAACTGCAAGCTACCTTGAAAGATTCTAGACACCGAACTATGAGCTTTGACAATATTGCCGGGTACATTACGATCTGAGCTCTCAGATTCCCCTTCTTCAAATTTTCAATGTTAAGAAGAATATGCTTCATCAAGTTGAACATTCTTAGATTTATCAGGAAATCTAAGATATATATCTCACTCTTCTTCAGGCTATCCTTATCTCCTTTTCTCGGTACGATAAGCCCTTGCACCCATAACTCCAGAATCCGGAAGTTTGTAGAAAGGCTTGCTATTTTCGGAGCCTTGTCATCATCCAATCCGAGAGTTTCTAATGCCTTTTCCTTGTTGAAACTACCCAAAGAGTCTGGAAATACGTGGGAAATAAACTCAGCTTCCCCTTCATAACTTAGCCCTACCAAGCTTTCAGCCTTGGTGTAAGAAAGCTTATATGTCTTGCCATACGATTTGAAAGAAAAGTTTTCTCTATTATCTTCCTCGAAGAAAGCAACTGACTCATAAAACACGACAAGCAAGTCAGAGTAGACTTCATCTTGGTTGCCGGTTTTTGATACCGCAACATCTTCCCAGCCATTCAGCTTGATATTCTATGAAATAATAGAATCGTAGTTGCTGAAGAAATTCGGATGAACTAACCTTTCTCTGTAGACTAACCACTGAGAAATGGGCTTGGTTGAAGACATTTCTTGAGAAGATAACTCTGAAGACATTCGGATTAGAAGTCCTCTGAGATATTCGGAACAGAGAAGAATGAAGTTCGGAACGGCCTTAAATCAGAGAGTCAGAGCTTCAGCACGCAAAAGCTTGAAATCGATGTGGGACGAGAAAATAGGGTCCCCTTTATATAGGCAATGGGATGACGGTTCAACTTCCTCGATTGATCTAATGGTTTAGAATGATCTGAGATCAGATCTGATGGTTGAGAGCTTGAATCCGATCTTTTTGAGGTTTTTATTAAAGTAAAGAATTAAGAAATCCAAAAACCGAAAACAAACTATAAGAAATTGCCAGCAAGTAAAATATGATTACGAAAACTTCAGTAAGGAAATCATACCTTTCGGATTAGCTTAGGAAAGTTATTCGTAATGGGTAATATAAAGATGACTACGAAAAACTAAATACGAAAAAGTAAATACGAAAAGTCAATACGAAAAACTCAATACGAAAAAGTAAATACGAATACTTGTTATGGAAGATTCAGTACGAATGTTCCGTTATGAAAATACCAGTACGAAAGTTTTCCATTCCAGAAATTTTCAATACAAATACTTCCATTACAGAAGTATTCTGTGCAAAAATATCCTTTCTGGAAAATTGTAGTTCCGGAAATTCCATTCCGGAAATTTTCGTTCTGAAAAGTTTGAAAACAAATTTTGAAAAACTTTGTTAAATAAACAATCAAATGTACTCCCCCTATGAAAAGGAGTTTATTACTGTAAGGATATTTTTTCAACAGAAAGTTAATTAAGGAAGATTACCTTACGATTATCATTCCTAGATTCTGTTTAATATATTCAAATCTATCAGAAGGCAAGGATTTTGTGAAAATATCATCAAGTTGATCTTGCGTTCCGATAAACTGAAGAATAATATCTCCTTTGAGTGTGTGATCCCTAAGAAAGTGATGCCTAATATCTATGTGTTTTGCACGAGAGTGATGTGCAGGGTTTTTACATAGGGAAATGGCACTTGTGTTATCACACAAAATTTGAGTTTTAGTAAAACTTAAGCCATAGTCTGTGAGTGTGTGTTGCATCCACAACACTTGTGCACAACAACTTCCAGCTGCTACATATTCAGCTTCAGCAGTGGAAAGTGCAACAGAATGTCGCTTCTTGCATTACCAAGAAACTAATGAATCTCCTAAGAAATGACATGTTCCGGATGTACTTTTCCTATCCATTCTACATCAACCAAATTCAGCATCAGAAAAGCTTTTTAGAACAAAATCATTTCCAGAAGTATAAAATAATCCTAGATCCATGGTTCCCTTAAGGTAGCGAAAAATTCTTTTTACTGCCTTTAAGTGAGATTCCTTAGGATTGGATTGATATCTTGCACATAAGCATACTGAAAACATTAAGTCTGGTCGACTAGCTGTTAAGTAAAGTAGACTTCCAATCATACCTCTAAAAGATGTTTGATCTACTGGTTTCCCAGCTTCATCAAGATCTAGAGAGTTTGAGGTACCAATAGGAGTACTTATACTCTTAGTATTGTCATAACCATACTTTTTAAGAATATCTTTAATATACTTATGTTGATATATGTAGGTTCCTTCTGGTTTTTGAGAAATTTGAAAACCAAGGAAAAATGTTAACTCACCCATCATACTCATTTCAAACTCAGATTTCATTAGACTAGCAAAAGAGTCAGTCAAAGATTGCTGAGTTGAACCAAATATAATGTCATCAACATAAATTTGAACAATCAAAACATTTTTCTTATCTTTCTTTATAAAAAGGGTTGGATCTACATTTCCCTTAACATAGTTATTTTGAAGCAAAAATCCAGTAAGTCTATCATACCATGCTCGTGGGGCTTGTTTAAGGCCATACAAAGCTTTGGTAAGTCTAAAAACATGATCTGGATGTTTTGTATCTTCAAAGCCAGGAGGTTGTTCAAAAAAACTTCCTCTTGAACATAACCGTTAAGAAAAGCACATTTCACATCCATTTGGAAAAGTTTGAAATTAAAGAATGCTGCAAAAGCAAGTAGAATACGGATAGATTCAAGTCTAGCTACTGGAGCATAGGTTTCTTCATAGTCTATTCCTTCTTGCTGATTATAGCCTTTAGCAACAAGTCTAGCTTTATTTCTAACAATGACTCCATTTTCATCACATTTATTTCTGAAAACCCATTTTACTCCAATAACAGAAGTTTCCTTAGGTCTTTCAACCAAGGTCCAGACTTTATTCCTTTCGAATTCATTTAGTTCATCTTGCATTGCTTTGATCCAATCATCATCACTTAAAGCTTCATCAGTGCTTTTAGGCTCTAATTGGGAAAGAAATGCTAGATGTTCTACTTCATTTCATAAGGAACTTCTAGTCCTTATAGGTTGATTTACATCACCAATGATACTATCACTGGGATGATTCATAAGAAACACCTGATTTGGGTTTTGTAAAACCTGTTCATCAACATAAGGTAGAAAGTCTTCCGGGGTAAATGTTTCAGAAGTATCTTCTAGAACAATTTCCTTATCAGAAGGTTCTTCTATCAAAGGTTGACAATCAGTTTTTGAAAACACATCCGAGGATGTAGGTTGGGAGGTTTTAAAAATAAAAGGGTCTGATTCATCAAATTTTACATGTACTGTTTCTTCAACAGTACAAGTATTTTTATTAAAAACTCTATAAGCCTTAGAGGTTGTGGAATAACCTAAGAAAATCCCTTCATCAGACTTTGGTGCGAATTTATGTAAGTTATCTTTAGTATTCAAAATGAATACTTTGCAACCAAAAACCTTGAAGTAGGAAAGTCGTGGTTTTCTACCATTCCATAACTCATAAGGAGTTTTATTAAGAAAAGGTCTAATCAAAACTCAATTTATAGTATAACAAGCAGTACTTACAGCTTCAGCCCAGAAATGTCTAGCAATAGAATATTCACTCAACATGGTTCTAGTTATCTCTTGAAGAATTCTATTTCTTCTTTCAACTACACCATTCTGTTGAGGAGTTCTAGGTGCTGAAAAGTTGTGAGTAATACCTTTCTTACTACAAAAAGTTTCAAAATCAGAATTTTGAAATTCTCCTCCATGATCACTATGAATAGTTTTCAATGGAAGGTTTTTCTCATTTTTAACTTGGGCTCTAAAACTTTTGAAATAAGAAAAAGCTTCAGATTTCCTTGCTATAAAATAGACCCAAGTAAATCTAGTGTAATCATCAACTAGAACAAACACATAGTATTTTCCTCCAATGCTTCCAGTTTGTGTTGGACCAAAAAGATCCATGTGCACTAACTGTAATGCATCGGTTGTTGAGACTTCACCGATTGACTTAAAACTAGATTTATGTTTCTTGCCATATTGACAAGGATCACAAACTTTAGAAAAATCAAATCTAAGATCCGGTAGATCCTTAACAAGTTTCTTCTTAGAGAGTTTACATAGGTTTCTAAGATTACAGTGTCCTAATCTTCTATGCCATAACCAAGAATGATCTTCTATTGCACTTAGGCAAGGTAAATCTTGGCTTCTTAGGTCTTCTAAATTTAAGGTGTAAACATTCTCTTGCCTGTTGGCTGAGAGAATAAATTCTTCCTTGGAATTGTGAAATAAGCATTTATCATTCCTAAAATTCACAAGGTATCCTTCATCACATAACTGACTTATGCTAATGAGGTAGTGCTTAAGACCTTTAACAAAAAGACCATTTGAAATCAAAGTTTTACCCAAAAGAACTATATTACCAATACCAACAATCTCTCCCTTAGCATTCTCTCCGAAAGTTACCTTTCCTCCTTTCGTTTTGATAATCTTTTCAAAAAAGCTTTTGTTACAAGTCATGTTCTGGGAACATCCACTATCCATGTACCAAATATTGTTGCTGGAACTTTCTTTATTTTCCTGAAATTAAGAACAAAGTTAGATTTTCGGAATCCAAACTTGTTTGGATCCGAGATATCCAGACAATAAAATTTTAGGTATCCACATTTTCTTAGAAAAGTAAGCTTTATGAAAACCTAAGGATTGGGTTTTGGTTAAGGAACAATTTTTTGCCCAGTGACCACCACATTGACATTTAGTGAAAAATGGGGCACTTTGAGGAACAAAATAATTGTTACTGAAAACTGGTTTTGCATGGGTATAACCAAATCCGGATTTATTTCTTAAAGGTCGTATTTGAGAATACATCTTATCAAAATTTTCCTTACCATGGGTAAAGTTTGATAAACACTTCTTTAAGGAAAAAATTTCGGACTTGAGTTTTACAACCAAGTTTTTATCCTCAAAATCATTAGTTTTTGAACTAGAGTTAGGCTCGAAAACATTTTTCTTAGAAATTACTTTTTCTAATTCTTTAGAAAGTTTATTCTTCTCAGAACTTACTTCCTCAATATTTTTTAAAATAATTTCAAAATCAGCATTTTTCTTATTAAGATCTTTAGAAAGATCTGATATCTCTTTAGTAAGAATAGAATTCCTAGAATTTGCCTTATCATGTTTCTTGTTGAGTTTGGAATTCTCAATCTCAAGAAGTTCAGCAAATCTAGAGACTTCTTCAAAAGTAGGTAAAGTATTTTCCTCATCAGAAGATGATTCTTCATCAGAAGAGTTATAATACTTATTATCATTAGAATTTAGAGAAACATTGGTCAATGATTCATCATTTCGTACCTTAGCCATAAGACAATGATTATCAATAGGTAATCTGGCTATAAGACCAAGATTCTTCTGTCCTGAAGATTCATATTCAGAAGATTCATCTGAAGAGTCACCACCACTGGCACTCTAGGTGTCATTAGCTTTCAGAACTTTCTTAGCTTTAGCTTTGTAATACTTCTTCCTGTTCCTGTCTGAATGTCTTTCCTTCCTTTCTTTCTTTTTGAGCATAGGACAATCTGGTCTAATATGTCCAGCTCTCTTACATTCATAACAAGTAACTTCTCCATATTTCTTATCTTTCCTGTCCTTCTTCTTATACTTGGATTGAAAGTTTCTCTGTCCAGCTATCTTGTTCATCCTTCGAGAAAGATTGGCTAATTCATTTTCTGAAACTTCACTTTCACTAGATTCGGATTGGAAAATAACTTTCTTAGACTTGGATCTGGTTACTCTCTCAGGAGTCTTAGCTTTCATCTGATTCGAAGTTGTAGTAAAAGAAACAGTACCATTTCCATTCTTCTTCTTGATGTTGTCAGCATCTCTCTTCATTCTTGTTTCATGTTGTAGAAGAGATCCAAATAATTCATCAAGAGTAATTTGAGTAACCTTCATGTTCTCATCTATAGCTGTTCTCTTGGATTCCCATTCATTGGGCATAATATCAATTATCTTGTCCACAAGAGCTTCATCATCTAAATCTTTTTCTCCCATAGATTGTAGACTGTTGACAATTGTCATAAATCTTTTTTGAACTTTACAGATAGGTTATCCATAAGGAAAATTGAAGCCATGATATTCAGCTCTAAGCATAGCTCTTCTAGTCTCAATCACCTTAGAAGTCCCAAAGTGTGAAACCTCTAACTTCTTCCATATACAATTAGCTGCTTCACAAGAAGAAATTTGGCTATATATATTTCTAGTCATTGAACATAATAAAGTATTGCATACCTTATAGTTTAGTTGATATTCTTTCTTTTCCTGGTTAGTAAAGGTTCTGACTTCCTTGTCAGGAATTCTATAATCACCAGTAAGCATCACAAAGTTGTATACTCCAGTATTGATAACAAAAGTCTTCATACGATCTCTCCAGTACTCATAATCATTACCATCGAAGATTGGTGGTCTTGTAGGATTCAGATTGTCAATAGAACCAACATTAATTCCTGCCATACTAAAAAAAACTTTGCACACAAACTTGTTAGTAGCTTAGAATCGAAATCACAAAGTTCGGAATGGGAAAAGTTCGGAATGGATATACCGGAATGACAAAGTTCGGAATAGAAAAGTGAGCAAGAAAAACATGTATGTGAGTACAAGGATTTTAGTAACCTTGCCTCTGATACCAAATGTAAGAATGGTATAGAGTAAGAGGTTTCCAACCTCTGATACCAATTGTAGGATCGAAATATAATATGAGATGCTCAATATACAAGAGGGGGGGTGAATTGTATACTTTAAAAATTCCTTTGGAACCTTTAATGTTAGTTATGAATAACTAGAGTTTACTTAAGAAAAGGAAAGGGCTTAAGTTTAACAATGTTAAACTAAGTAAATTCACAACACCTCTAACACCGAACTGAACTTGGAAAGGGATTCCAAAATTAGGTTCCGGAAATATGATTCCGGAGATTGAAACTTAACAAAAGTTAAAATATGAGATTCTACCTTAAAGCGTATAGAATCTAAACTAATCAGAGTAAGTAAGGAAGTATAAGAAAGTTATACTTTCCTTAAGATAAAAATTGCAGCGGAATAAAAAACAAGTAGTAAAACTACTAGTAACAAGATAATAGTCTTTTAACCCAAAGAGAAGGGTATCCAACAACCTTGGATAAATGTCCCTTGATTTATACTTTCAAGCAAGTCTGTCTTACCCAAACCAGGGTAAGCCCTCGATACGAAGATCGGAGTCTCTGTCTTGCAATCCCCGCAAGCCCTCAACTTCAAGGTAGTTGGCAACCTCTATCTTTCTCAGCAAGAAAGCCCTCGATCTTTAAGGTAGTCGGCACCTCTGTCTCTCTCAGCAAGAAAGCCCTCGATCTTTAAGGTAGTCGGCACCTCTGTCTTTCTCAGCAAGAAAGCCCTCGATCTTTAAGGTATTCGGCACCTCTGTCTTCCTATCCCCGGAAGCCCTCGAATGTAATCACCAACATTCAGAGTCGCACGAAGATTTGAGAGTTAATAAGAGACTCTCTCTCTAGAAATCACTTCAACAGCATGTAAGCACTTTTTCAACAATCGGCATATGCATCAGCATCGAGCTCTTTCAAATGAGCTCCTATTTATAGGTAAGGTCGGCTCCTCTCCAACGGTCATATTTTCCTTAAAGTTCGGAGGGACCTGTACACGTGTCACTTAGACAACGGTTAGTTTATAACAAAATGAACGACATCGTTTTATAACAAAACAAGTGTAACAGAAAGTACGACATCGTTTTAAAATCTAACATAAAGGTTCGGAATAGAAACTTCGGAGTGATGGTTCGGAGTGAGTAAATTCAGAGTGTATAAAACAATGATAATCAGATTCTTTTTAATAGGTGAATTCGGAATGAGAATTAAGAATAGGAATTTGGAATAGGAATTCGTCATCAGAAATCGTAATGAGAATTCATCATCAGAATTCACAATGAGATTTCGGAATGAGATTTCTTCATTAGAATTCGTAATGAGAATTCTTTATTGGAATTCGTAATGAGAATTCTTCATTGGAATTCGTAATGAGAATTCTTCATTGGAATTCGTAATGAGAATTCGGAATGGGATTTCTTCATTAGAATTCGTAATGAGAATTCTTCTTTAGAATTCGTATCCTGAATCTGGAATAGAACTTAGTCAGAGTTCATATCCAGAATTCGGAATGAAACTTCCTTATAGTTCTTGTCCAGAACCGAATCCTAAAACAGAATGCTTTTATATCAAAGTTTTAATGACTCTGAGAAAATGAATCTGAAACTTATACTTAAGAAAAATATGAATGAAAATATGATAAGGATAATTTTCCTTATAAAAGCGATTTTCCTTAAGAAAGAAAATTTCCTTATAAAAGCAATTTTCCTTAACAAAGCATTTTTCCTTATAAAAGCGATTTTCCTTAAGAAAGCAATTTTCCTTATAAAAGAGATTTTCCTTAAAGATAAGGTGTTTGTGATTTTCAAAACAAGAAGGAATGGAAAATTCATAAGGAAAACCTTATTGACTCAACAGATATTCAGTATATTCCAAATTATCAAAACACCGAGTAATATGAAGGATAATATTCTAGCTATCCCATTTAGTAAATTATCTAGGAATTGGTGGAGTCTTGCAACCCAAATTCACATTGATTTGACACTCTCAGGGCCTGACTTGCAACTACTATTTTGTGATGAGTATTGTCCCTCAACATTTCACTCAGTTCCAATTCACATGTTTATAGAGATGTATTAGGGAATGTTGATAGTGTATTAGTAAATTATTAGGTTCACATACCTTATATTGTACTCCATTTTCATTATCATAGAACGATACTTCCATGCATTTAATTTGGATATGGGACTTTACAGATATATTATAGACAATGTGGTACCCCTATAAATTCAAACCCATGCTAGGGTATTAGAGTGGGTAATGATGATAGAATTATTATTGTCCATGAGATTCCAGAATGATGGAGTTTTCAGATTATGTTATAAATTATAATAAACTTCGGCATCAAGTATCTGTCAATCTATAGGATCTGAGAATATGAGTTTATCTCATTACCACACTCGATCACCTGGTCATGGATATCATAGAATACAATCATAACATTCAGAGGTGGAAGTGCAAGGATATTTATGGGTAGCATTAAATGGAATATGACTATAAGTCATGAATTTCAGAGGAGAAAAAATAGATAGTAGAGAGACATACATGATAGAAGAAATTCCATTATTAATGATTTTCTATGAGAATTAAGAGAGGTCCCCATAGAGGTTATAATATAATAGGAGAGGGAAGATCTTCTAGAAGAGAAATTATGGGTTTTGGATGATTCTCTATGACAGTTCTATAATCACCTCCTAGAGACCCATTTCAGGATATTGGAGATGGCAGTCAAGTCCATGTATACTTATAGGCTTTAGAGGCTTATGACATTGTGAAACACTGGATGATCAAATGTATGATTGGTGTTTATTATAATTTATCTTCAATATTATTAGATACATTTATGATTCACTCCTATATCTCCAAACACTTGGTTTGAGAGTGAGATATCCTAATTGAGGTGATATCCAGTAATCTTTGACCTATTATTCCAACTAGGAACACTTATTCTATATATTTTATTCACTGACAATGAGAGATATAGATTTGAAGATTGCTTTTAATGAGTTACATTATTTTTCATCATTATGGATTCTTAAGATAATATCTTGTGAGTGGAATGGTTGTCCATAGTCATATCCCAAATTTACTACCATCTCAAATGAGTTAGATTCCTTAGTACTGAAGTAACAAGATTCACCATTATGGATGAGAGAGACATCATGGAAGGATGAGTGGGTTATGTGAGATGGATGTTGCATCCCATTTCCTATATGTTATTGAGTATATCCATTTTTATAGAATCCACATAAAGGAACCAGAATCATTCAGTTTTATAGGATTTTATGGATGTATTGCTTGAGGTCATTTTGGGACTACCTCTAAGGTTAGAAATGGATTTTCGTATTGACTCCCATCTGAATACCACTATAATATCATCTAAATTATATCGAATGTACCCTATGAGATCTAGGTCTATGGTCGATGTTGGAGGACCTTTGAGATAAGGGAAAAGTATGCCCAATGTTTTCCCTAATGCACATGTAGTGTAGTTCATGGAATGTTTGATGAGATCATGTGAGATTTCTTGTTTTATTATTGTTATAACAATACCATGATAATGAAGATGTACCCATTTCAAAGGAAGGATGACATGTATGACTAGTTTTAATTCAAGAGATGGTTCATGAATATTTATCTCTAGTCAGGATATCACCAATTAATAGTTTTCAAAACTTATATTCTCATGTTTTCATATAGATGTTTCAACAGACATTATGATAAATGGTGGATTCTCGTTTATCGGAAAACCCTCCCTCAAAATTTTTGGCTTTGATGAACTATACCTTCTAGTGGTACATAGACTACATTTTGGTTTTATATATTAAAGTCAAACATATATACTCTAAATTAGTGGATGGACATGGATATCATGTTATCAAGGTTTTAGATATACTTTTTGAGAAAACTCATTATTGTAAACTAGCAATGTGCCAATTTTGGATTCATGAGGTTCACATTATGGGGCATGTCATTTCGGATAATGATTTATCTATAGACCTAGTACGTATTGAAACATTGATTTCATGGGATCCATCCATGTGTGAGTTATAGGTATAGAGTTTTATTGGTATGGTAGGGTGCTAAAAAAATTATTGTATGAATTATGAAGTATTTAATATTATTTTGATTCCCCAACATGAAATTTGATGCCTTTTACTTGGACTGAGGAGTGTTAGAAATCATTTTAAGAGAGATGTATGAGGATTTCCAGTGCTCTTATTTTGAGACTACCATATGGGGGCATTGAGAACATAGTGTTTTATGATGCCTCATGATCTAGGATTTACAGCATACTGATGAATTAGTAATAAGTAAAGACATATGTGTGGAGGTATTTGGGGACACAAGATAAAAACTATGCGATTGTTGACCAATAGTTGAAATCTATATTCTTTATACCTATTATGTGGGTGAAATGTTATCTTGTATAGTGGATTTTTGATCACTCAGACCATCAGAGTATCATGTATATATTGTCACAAAGGGACCAAATCCTAAGACAATGATTCAGGTTAGAGATCCTATCATTTTATTACCTCAAGAGTGTCTATACTATTATTAAGAGAAATACTATTATATATTACCTTAGTAAGAAGTCCTAGGATCACTTGGTGCTCGTGGAGTCATTGTAGTGGGATTCCTTGTAGATAACATTTGGAGAGAATCTGGGATCAATGTTTCATCAGTTGCCATTGTTGACTACAACTCATCTCGAGCATATGAATGAATCAAAACTATGAAACATCGACTTTATGATAATTTGTTTCAATATATTGATAGGAAATTCACCATATTGATATTTTTAAGGAGCGAATCATTTAATCCCATACCAATGATGGATGTTTGACCTAGTAAAAATGCAAAAGGATGTGACATGAGAGTCCCCACTTATCTTCTGGTTGCACATCCCGAAATTAGGAAGATGTATAGTGGCTTTCAGTTTATGGTTTGGTGGTCGTACATAAGGTATAGAGTGGATGTGTTTTTGTCTTTATTCCTCAACTATCAGTATGTGATAGTTGACCACCATATTCTTCCATGTTGATTTTAAAACCTCATGATCATGAAGTGGATGTGGGATGGAATATTTTTGGACTTCATGATAGATCATCTAATGACATCGATGACACATAATTCCATTTTGGTGTTAGTTGGAAGAATAATAAAATAAGTACCCTTATTTTCTGTGTGGGAGCATGTATCGGTGGATAGATTCTAGAAGATGTATATATAGGATTTTTTTTCCTTCATCAGGTTAAATATTATATTAAATCAGATTGTGTTGCACAAATCAAGTCATGGTTTTAGAGAGAACATTTAGTGGTTTTTAGGACCCATATGAGATGAGTATAACATGTCACCCACCAAAAGAAATGCATAATATGTTCACTATCAAGGTGTTGGTTGTATGATGAGGTCTTGTGTGTTAGACTATGTTAAGAGTTTAGAGGATCACATTCTCTTTGTAGATTTTGTGTAAAATAAAAGCGTCCACTATACTGTCAATACATTTCATTTGGGGAACCAATATGGGATACCCTATAGGCCATACTTTTTTGGAAAGAGATTGGTGAGACATCTCTTGTGGGTCCATATTTGTTTCAAAAGATGATGTAGAAGGTCAAGGTCATATGTGAGTAGATGAGGACATCCCTTAGTAGGCATAAATATTATTTAGATTGATGTTATAGGACATTTATGTTCATGAAGGGAGACATCATTTTTTTGAGAGACTCCCTATGATGAGTATTTCTAAGATTTATCTAGGGAGGTAGGCTATTGGATAATTTCATTAGGATGTTGGGGATTTTGTAAAGGGTTTGTATGTTTTCTTTAAACCTCTCCATAACCTCACATGTGGATCAGGTGAACACTCTCTTCCACATGTCATAGGTGAGGAGATACATGTATGAACACACACATGTTTGTGACTGGGGAGAGGTGGACATCGATAATGGGTACACATATATAGAGTACCTATTTTTGATCATGGATTTCTATGTTAGAACCATTTGTGGATTGACCATCCCTTTGGGTTGTGTGTTGTGGCACTATAGGAGCATGTATGAGGGATCATTGTAGTGGCATAGAATGATGTATCCTCATTATCCCATGCAATTTTTTTTATTTTATTCATTTTAGGGAAGAAAATATTGATGGAGGGATTGATGAAGATACCATATTTTTTCATTGTTTTAATTTTTAGTATTTATATCTATATATATTTTTAAATACATAAAGATATGACATTTGATATTGAGGTCTAGTGTACCTATAATTAATATTTTAACAATATTAAATATATTTTATGTTATTATTGTGTATTTTCTTAATGAAAATTGGTTAACTCTTAAACTAAATATCATATAATAAATATGAGGCCACAATTGTGTCTATAACATGATGTTTACCATTGGCACAAACAGAAATAGTTCAGAACTAATCATTCATATATCAATATAGTGGATAGTATGTTCAGTTGGTTTATTAAATATTTTTTTAATTTATTAATTTAATAACCCAATATTTTTTGTATATAAATTAAAATATATATAAATTTTCAATGAATTTTTCATAAACCATGAGATCATCAAGAGGCATTCTTGCTCCTTTTTTGCAAAACAATATATGATTATGACAAAACATTAGATCCAACCAGATTGTGAGGGAAAAAATTTAATGAAAACTAAAAATCATTGGCGAGCCCTTCGATTGATGGGGAAATGATAAAAAATACATGTAAGGATTATTAATTGTTGATTTATTCTCATATTTATTAAATTTTTATAGAATAAAAAAAATTCATTGATCTTTTAAAATTATTATACATTGTATGTACCAATGTATTGAAATTAATTTTATTATATATTTTTCTCACTCTGGTACAACAATAGTGTATATGTTATAGATGAATTCATGGGAAATTATCATTTAACCATTTTTAACAGCATTTATCCCCTCATTATTTTTTATTTTTTATTTTGGGATATATTTCCATGGAACGACATTATCGGGTTGTAATGAGCCTGATTTGACCCGAGGATTCTTGGTAGAATCATCTTCAAAAAATATAACACCAAATCATGAAATAATTCATCCAGTTTGTAGGTTGTTGTCGATTGATCATTTAATCAGAATACAATAAAATATATATGGTTCAATATGGTTGATATGTGTGTTGCATCCCGGTTTTAATGGTCCGTGGGAGAAACAATTTGCAACCATTGGAGGGAGAAAAAATTTCAACAACATATAGATCCACCATTTTTGGGTGGATGGAGGTGAGATCCATGGTTTATGAATTGGATCAAAATTCTAGGGCAATGATATAAATTTATTATAAAATCAAAACATCATTCCATGTAGTCTAAATACAACATGGTTTTTACGCAATGGGATACTATAGATATGGTTTTGTTGTGATATGTATCACATGCAGTGTTGGACAACCACATGCCCAGTGAAACATGTTATTGTAACTCGTTGTCTACTCCATGAGTGCACGAGTATCAACATGGCTCGGGACATAACTTATTACTATGTACATGGAAATAGGAGAATTACGTGAACACAACCATATAGTATTAAGGGTCCTTTGGTGTCTTGAACATGACATATAGACCTTATACTTGCAATTTGTGGTTTCATGGGATTTAATATGTGCACACACAAGAACCTATACATAAGATGGAGTAGAACCACACACTGTGTGGGTACCTTCATACACTTTTAACCCCCTTTTTTTTTAGGAAACATAAAAAAATAGTATCACCTTCTTTTAGGCATGAATATTGGTCCATAAGAAGCATATTTTATTTTTTAATCAATGTAAAATTAAATGGATTTCATCACAGTGTGATTTTAGATAAGATGTGAGATGTTTTTGGTGTGATGCTTATCTAGGTGGAACTCAACGATGGTAGTGATCACATAGATTACCATATGCTTCTCGAGTGGAACCCTCATACAATGAATGGGAATGTTCATCTACATATCAATAGAGAGGCACTATCTAGTGGGGATAGGCATGTTTCCTTTATATACTTTATGAGTGACACCCTCATTCAAGGTAGGACCTGGTTCCTCAACCAACTATTGGATTGGATCCCACCTGATTGTAAGGGAATTATTCCACTATATATTATCCATGAAGAATCATCATATTGAATAGAACAAGGGACCTCAACCTCTAGTGTTTCAAACTAAATCCAATATGGGAAAGGGTCTTGTACTGAACTCTAGTGTGGAACCCCCTATCTAGTATGAGAATGGGCTTCTATAGATTATTGAGTGGATGTATCTTTCAGATACATGGCATGGGTTCATGGCAATTAGAGTGGTAAACTACAATCAGCATAGGGCATGGGTCATGTTTTTATTTTCTAATTGGAAAAAAACTTTTGTACCACATCATGGGTCCACTCTTAAGAGATTGTGCCCCTAAATTGTGAGATAATTTGGTGACAGATGTCATCAGTTGTAGGTTTTCTACTTGTAAGTGGAACATGATATTGGGAATCAATGAGTTTATTTTGGAAATAATGGAACAATTTTATTAGGTTTTCCAGTGACATGGATGTAACATTTTTTCTCAATTAGGGTTTTTGGGATTGAAACTATATGTATATATATAGAAATATTTTTATCCACGTTTCTAGATATTTTTTACTCTATTATATTGGGTTTTTATTTTTGCTTTCTATTTTTATCATTTTATTATTATCCTAATTCAACATTCTGATCATCATCCTGAGGAATGAATATAATCACCACACATAAGATTTTCACGCATGATTCATGTCTTATGATGATGATAGACTAATAATTAATGACATCATAAGTGTTTAGTGATAAATGTGTCCTTATTCCTTCAATAGTGGTAAGTGCAGGGATTTTAAGAGTTTCACTCCCTAATTACTTTTAAATTATTGTTTTTTATGTAGGTATATAAATCTTGTTGGGTGAGTAATTTTCCCAAATTAATTTCATCTTGTACTATGATACTCCTATCCACCCTAAGGGTTTTTCATGTTAGCCCTACATCTATTGAAATATTTTTGTTATTATTCATATTTTTGTATACATTTATATGTCCATTTTTATTCATAAATGTACATTATAAAAAGAATTCCCTTTTAGGATATTACTTTTGGAACATTTCTCCACCACTAATTCTATATTGGTGGGGTTGAGGTAGTGGTTTTGATCCCCATTTTGTTGGTTCATGACCATAGAGATGTAGAAACAAATTGAAATTTAGATTGGGAGCATGATCATAATATTATAGTGGAAACTAGGATAAGCTCATTGAAAGGGATTAATATTACTTATTACAAGGGGAGTTTGAGAATATTTTTTTCTGATATAAAACATTACTCACCTTTTAATGAGGATGGTGATCCTTGAGATGACAAATTATATTATCCAAATCAGAATATTTAATCGGATGACAGTGTTCTAAAGGATGTGGGTATAGAGGAAGATGGGAAACTATCTAACATGGCGATTCTACATCATTCTAAAGATTAGGTGATAGAGGAATAATTATTTACCAACTTACTTATAGAGGATGAAATAAAAATGTTTGAAATAATGCTTCATGTGGTCCCTGAAGACGAGTATGATTTTAAATCCTTAAACAAGATTTTAAATTCATATGCAGTTTGAATGAGGGGAAATTATGTTTAGGGGAGTACATTCATACATGGGACATAATGTCCTTCTATATAATTGATCTATTCAAGGATGAAATGGAAAAATAAATAACCTTCATTGAATAAAGTATGTATTTTGTGAAGCTCCTATATATTTTAAATTTTTTATAATGGTTTTCTTATCTTATTCAGGGTATATTTTGGTTCGTTCCTGATCATTATAGGTTTCACATTCTTCTAATTTTTTAATTTTATCTTATTTATTAGAATGTATAATTGATAATGGAGTCTTAAATTTGGACACCTAAATCGTATATGGGTAATGTATTCATCTATTAGATATTAATGAAATGATTGAAAAATCCCCATTGAAATGCAATGATTATGGAATTATAATTTACTATTAGGGTAGTATAGTTAGAGGAAATGGTAAATTAATATTCATAATGAAAATTTAAATTATTAATAATAAAACTAAATATCATTTCATATAAAAATTCAATAGTTCTTAATGGAAATTCAAAACAAAAATGAAGGTCATGGTCTCTAACCCCATACATTGTTGTATTTCTTTTATTTGCATTAAAATATGATATTTTGGTAGTTTATAGTATATTATCTCAAAATATAAATATAGATTACATTTGGAGTACCTTTAAATAACCTTGATTATTGTGGAGGGTCATTAAACCATCATTTGAATTGAAAAAAAGAGATAATGATTCTAAATCTTATCTAACAACTTTTCTTCCCAATTCTTCTTGATAATCTAAATTATAAAAAAAATCATTACCAATTTTGGAATAGAGTTAAATAGAAGGGTGGGTATTTATTTATAATACAAGATGTTGAATTATTTATCAACAAATAATAATTCAATTCATGTGTATTAAAAAATATTTAACCAATAGATTTTACATGGATTTAAACTATAGTATATAAAAATAAGGTCCTTTTTTTGTAGTAACATAATTAAAAAAAAAATTCAATATAAAAAAAATTCATGTTGGAAAATTTTGTTCTATAATAATTTTATTCAACAATCATATAAATTTCAGGATATGGAAATATTATTATAGGTGTTCAAAAATAATTTCATTTCATTGATTATTTATATTATACAATAAACATATTTTTTGTGGGGGTTAATTTGAAATATTTATTAAATAATTTTTTAAAAAATAACAATTATTCAATAAATAAAAATAGAACATATTTTTCAATGTAAAAAAATCAACAATAATATTAAATTATGAAAAAATAGTTTTTCTCTAATTTTCATGTGTTGTTTCTAATGTTTACATTCATTTTATCATAATAAATATCTATATATAAAATTTTAGTTATTTAAATAAAAACCTTATGTACATAAAAAACTTTAATTTTTTTTCTAAAAGAATATAAAAACACATTCCAATATTTTTTAATGATGTTATATTCTTATTTGATAACTATAATTATTTATTAATTAAAAATTGATTTACTATAACAAAAATATTTAATGAATTATTTAGGATCTCTTATATATTGTTGTTTCTTTATAATTTAAATATTTATAATAGGATTCTGTAATTCTTATAGTCTCACTCTAAATAGTAGGTTTCCAATTGACATTATTCCTCTATAATGGTCTATTGGCCTAGAAATTTAACACTTAACAAAAAAATCGTTCATATCTGTATCATGGTTTGGTTATATTATTTATTGCATTTTTTATTATTTAATTATAAATATAAAATTATCATGAATATATGTAATACTATTTCAAATATAATCCACTATCATATAATAATATTTTGTTATCATATATTTCATTTTATTTGGAAAATTTTGTGATCATATTTGTAAATATAATTATCTAGTTTTTTTTGGACATGTATTCATTGAATTATTCTGAAAATAATATATATTTACAATGATAAATTTTTATTGTAATGAAATCATTACAATATATTATGAAAACATGTACCTCATTTAATATATTTTTTACATTACATGTTAAAACTATATATGGGTAAATACATACCACTAGAATATTACTCTTATTAAAATAGTTGTTATAGATTGATGTGACTGTTTTTTCTCCATGATGACATGGGTGAATAGATACTCGAATTTATCAATAAACTCTATCCACATAAAATTATTGAAATGAATTATATCATTTATTCTATAATGGGTATTTGTTAAATTTTATTCTATACCACTATGTTCAATTGTTAATAATAAATAAATTTTCAAATTTTTTATTTATTATCAAATGAATATATTCATTCATTTTTTCCTAGTAATTCATAGTTATAATAATGTGGGAGTTTGGTTTTTGGATATTATTTGAATTTCGTTTGAAATTGAGTAAATGATTTTTACCTCTATCATTTTTTAAATTTATGTTTGATCTATATTTAGAAGTGTGAGGTTTTTTATCCTATAATGTGATCCAAAGGATTTTGAAACATTTTCAGGAATGATTTAATTCAACATTATTTATGGAAAAGGTATAGGTATTCTTATAGGAAATCATACATTTAATTTGAGGATTCAACAAAAAATATGCATGAGTTTTATTTCATATCAAAAATATATAGTGGTATTATTGTTCAATAGAATCTAATATTCAGAAATTATGTTTAAATATTTTAATTAGAGTTATATTTGTTTCAAATATGGCAAGGGTGATTGAGTTTTAAATGACAATATCGTGGAATCATATACCTAAAACATGCACTGTTCCCATATACATTACATTTTTATAAGATTATTTGAAATTATATAAACAATAACTTTAATAAATACATGTGAAACACTATACTCTTGTTTATATATAAATTTTTACCATATTTTCTACTAAATTATCAAGATATAATTCATTAGAAAAAAATTAGATTAAATCTATGTTGATCATTTTTTAATGACGAACATTTCCATCATAGATATAGAGTATAGATTGTGAAAGTTCAATTTTTTGAAGTTTCATTGATATAATAATTTTTACATGAATTGTGGTTCACTAAAATACTATATTAGAATTAGATTCATAGAAAGTGTTGATAGGTTTTATATTCCTCATGATTTGTTTACCTATGATGATGGGTGTGATTATTGGTTCCCTTACCACCTTTCTGGCAATGATATTTAATTTTTTATGTAAAATATAGATTTATACTCTCATAAAGAAATAGTACTATAATCATTAAAAATATAGAGTAATTCAATTATCTAATATAAAATCTAAATGTGGTATCATTATGTCATAAATTTAATGGAATAAAATATTTAATGAGTACTAATATTAATGTAAGATTAACGATAAAACTATATAGTTTTGAAAAACATAGATTTCTTTATGAAAGGATTGAATAAATTACATTGATTAAACTGTTATTATATTGTTAGGTTATTATAACATTACTAAAATGTTTCGTTCATAATATTATAAATTTATTTCCTTAAATATTATTTTATGTGGTCCATTGTTTCTTAATAATCCTAATTTGTATATGGGAATCCATTTATGGGTCCTGAGATGTTTTTTTGTAAAATTTATCATTCTGGAATATTTTACGATATATAATGGAATTTAATTAACAATAATATTCTTATATTGACTCATCCATCTGGGAAAAGATAATTTATTATTAAGATTATCAATATATGCTTTTAGTATTCTGTAATCAGTTCTGGTTCATGATTGTGAGGATATAATTAGACCATATTTATTATTTAATTAGAATATATTATATTTTTTTATTTATTATGAGTGGATTGAATTATAACTATTTATTGATTCAATGAAAAATTTAGTTTTTCTAATATAATTTTTTTCATATATTATTCATGGATTCACGGTCATTATTTAACCTACTCTTCTATGATTCTGCTTAATTTATTTCACATAATTCTTCAATTTTTAACAGTTTGTCTCCCATAAGTTATTAATGTCTTATAGAAAACTACATTAATATTTAACTACTTTTGGTAATTATATAAATAGAGTTGGTTGGGTATTCTATTAGAATCATTTTTTAAATTTTAGAGGTTAAGGAATCAAGTATTTATTTAAATATAATTGTTTTTTGTATTGATTTTATAATATATTTTTAAATTTTATGAGTATATTAATATTTTATATATGTGGTTTAATTGTATTAAATGATATAAAACATTCAATTTAAATCGTCTTTTTAGGATTTAATTAGGTTAAAAAATTATCTAAAAAAACTAAGAGATCAATCAAATTTTTTTCGTATACATTAATGAATTTTTTCAGGAACTATTTATAACATAAAAAATAGATGTTCCTAAATTTATGGATAATGGAAAATATGTAAAAACATATAGTTATATGGAATAATAAATAAATCAACTTATATAAATGATGTATGTATAATATGATAATAAATCCTAAAAATGTTACCACACTGTATCCATGTTTATAATGTGATTTTTAATGTTTCTCATCATATCCTGATTTTTAACCATATAGTAATGGTCATACATTCTATAGTTTGATGACCTCTATCACTAAAATCGGTCAAAATATATATTCCCCAATCCTTCAAAACCCATGATAAAATCGATATGAAAAAACTATATCTCTCCAAAACATAAGATCCCAGAAGCAAATTTCACATACACAATACTATTACAATAACTCATGATCATAAGGAATTTATAATAAGTCTTCACATAGATTCATTAAGATAAAATTCTTAAATAATTTTAATGAAGTGATATAAATTTAATATTTTCTTAAAAAGACATCCAAACATAATTATAAAATTATATATTATTTAAATATTACTCCAACTGAAATATGGATTTTATTCATTGTCATTTCTCCAATAGCCATTTTATTAAAATTCAGATTTTTTACTTAAATATAGATCGATTCATTCATCTCATTAATTTTTAGAAATATCTTTTTCAATTTCAAATAAACAAAAAACATAATAATGATTTATTTTTAAATCTGGTTGGATGATGTTTCATCCCCATGTCGAAATGAAATCATCATTTCATAAATCTTAGAGATGTTATTTTTGAAATCTTTTATACCACCAAATAATGATTTTCTGTCTCAAGGACTCATCAAAAAAATAACGTGGATACTAGGATTTACATTAATATTTTGGAAGTTACAAATTTTAGTCTAATGAAATTGTATCTATATCATGTAATAATCAAGATGTTTTTCTTGATAAGAAGGTTTTTCCAATTTCTATCATTTATGAATCATAAAAAATTTTCTATCCAATGGTATGAAAATTCCACATTAGTGAAAAATTCTTTCCTACAAAACAATTCAAAAGGAAATGGGAAGAAAATAAAATTTCATAAATTATAAAAATATATGAATCATGATTTTAATTTGAAATACATGTTCAATAATAGTGAAAAGGAATTATTTTAACTCAATTATATTCACTTACTAGGAACTCCCAAATCAAAACTCTGAAATGGAATGGTCGAGGATAAAAAATTTAAACATAAAATTAATACCACTATAATATAAATTTATTATATTTAACATTTTCATAAAAATTATAGATCATTTAAAATCATTTCATATATATATATTTTAATCATCTATCAATATAATATGTATGTTATTTAGCATTTTTTCGTCATATTTTTCAATATTGTATCACACTTTGTGATTGGAAATTTCTTTTTTAAAATTATATAGTCTTCCAAAAATGGAATATAAAATAATTCAACAGAAATGTTATATTTATACCAAAATACATCTATATATATTTAACTATTACATCCTATGAAAATAATGAAAAATAACAAACAAATAATGACGAATATTCAACAAAAAAATAGATATAATATAATTTTAGTTAGGTTGTTATAGAAAATTCTAAAGTTCTATAAAAATAATTATATTATCAAAACATAATTGATAATGACTTTGAACATGATTTTTACTTGATTATTTTACTTATTTACAAAAACAACTTATATGTGTTTCACCACATCTTCTTTTTGACCCACAATGATTATTTTCTCAATATTCATCTAAATCACTTAATATTGTTCTCAAATATCTTGCATTTATTCACATATTTTACAATATTGTTTCATTATAACTTATAATTATAAATCACTATTTTTTTTATAAAAAACATTATTCACAAATAGTTTTTGAAAATTTTGAAATTGATTTGGTTTTTATTTTGATTTCAAATATTATCTCAAATTTCAACGTAAAATCTCCCACTATATAAATTATTATTCTAATGAATTCATTCAATTTTGTTGATTCTGTCATAGATTTTCTATCAATTTATAAAAAATTGGACATATTATGATTTATTTTTTTCATGAATCCGTTAAAATTAATTTTTATTATCTAATAGGTAAATATTTTGTGAATCTACTTATATATATCATTAATTGTATAAATGAAATGTAATGAATACTAAAGAATCCTTAATATTTTTTAAATAATTCATTTTCATTATCAGGACTTGTTCTCGGGGCCCGTGTCTTGACTACCCCTAGCCCGCCTTCCATAGTCCATGGGCTGGAGACTAACACCAAAGGAGAATTCCCGATAAAAAGGGAAGGCATTGCCTTTCAAACTGTAACACACACGGTCTGAACACAAGCAGTAGAAGTAAAACGTACTAATATAAAAATGAATGGTGTGTTGAATGTAAGTGGGCCAGTATACAAATCCAACTGAAGTACATGTACAAGAACAAGTAAAAAAGGGAAAACAAATCTGGGATCATCCACCAGGGAATCCTACCTAAGGGGTAGGTACAGAACACGGACAACTCGTTCCTAAGTTTTGTCCCATCTAGTCCAGCTCGGACCAGCCTCTTGTCTATCACCCTCAGCCTCGATCACTACTGTCCGTCATCTGCACAGAACACAACAAGGTGCGGGAAAATCTCGTGCAGGATTGAGTATAACAACACTCATTAGGGGACCCCAAGACCCCCCAATGGTCTCCCAGAATCCACTACAGATAAACCATTGTAGAAATATACAATCACAAAGTATCAACTAACCTTACATAGATATATGCCCACACTTATACATAAGTTACCAATCACAACCCGGCTCCAACTCTAGAGCCCAACCATATTATATTCCACAAGTGTGAAAACACACCATGAAAAATGTACAACACAAGGTGTAACCCAGAGGTACGGCTCAAAGAATAAATCCACATGTGCTTCACCATAACACATCCATGAAGAAACATCCACCCTCACATAGGTATATGACCATACATATACCTAAGTAGTCATGAGTACACATCTCATACATGAGGTAAACACGAAGGTAATGACTCAACTCAAACTGGGCATACACAACTTAAAAGAGATTAAGATAATATTATTTTTAGCCACTGAATCATCTTTCACTTTCGAATGACATATATCCGTAGAAACCTAAAAAAAAAGTCCGTCAATACTTTCGATCCTACGTGGTATCTCGGTAAAAATGTTCTCGCTATCGAACCCACAGAGGATCCAGGTCCAGTCTCATCTTTGTCGAGTCCACAGAGGATCCAGTTCCAGTCTCTTCATTGTCGAACCCACGAAGGTTCCAGGTACAGTCTTGTCGTTGTCGAACCCATTGATGATCCAGGTCTAGTCTCATCCCTGTCGAACCCATGGAGGATCCAGGTCCAGTATCGTCACTGTCGAAACCAAAATGTATCCAGGTCTAGTCTCGTCGCTGTTGAACCCATGGAGGATTTAGGTCTAGTAGTAGGTCTACGTAGGATCCTATCATCTCAGTCGTAGCCAGCCATTGGGTTCCCTGTCACAGAAAACTAAATTCTGGGAGGGTTTGCTTCTCGATCCATGTGTTGATACATCAAATACAATGATTTCTCGAGTTTATGAATCTCGTAGTTTCATCTCATCATAAGGAACCCAATGCGACAGACGACACGTCAATCAGATTACAGGTCTGTGAGTTATTGGCATTTCTGTCGAGGGCCCAGTTGGTTTTTAGGTTCAAACCACCCCAACCATACCCCAACATTTTCCAAACCTCATGTAGGGTATTCCAAAAGTAACATCTAATTCTAATATTTCGGTCGCTGCAGACGATTCATCGATCAAACACTCGTAGCCCAAGATATGGACGAAAATTTAATTTCGGGTTAAACGGGTCCGGACTGTGGTCCGACCCGGTCCGCGGGTCTAACCCGGTCCACGGGTGCGACCCAACCCGATGGGGTGGCCTGGCCCGGTGGCAGCCTGGCCGGCAAGGGCGGTCGTACCTAGTGGCGGACCGGCCAGGCTGGCTGGTCCGCGTGGCATGGATGGCTGGCCCGTGTGGCATGGCCTGCGGGCCACCGTGGCCAGGTCGGGCGGCCCGCGTGGCCAGGACGGTGACTCCGTGGGGGGATGGGGGTGTCGCGCCCCCATAGCTTATGAAGTGACCAACTCTAGGAGGTGGTTCGGTGAAAAGTGGGACTTGAATTGTCCCGCCTTGTGGAGCGCCCACCAGCGGACGGCTCAAACGACCGCCCTCCTCCATCCGCCGCGACGCGACATCGCCACTCCCATCCTGTCCAACCGCCGCGGCCTTCATGGCCGAAACTTCTTCCTCCAGTGTAGTACGACAGCACCGTGCCCCTCCAGCAATATCTCAGGGCACCTGGTCATGTCTTGATTCACTGCACAGCATGACGGCGTCGTGCCCCTTCGGCGGCCCGACAGACCTTGTGCCACCAACTTCCTCTGCGAACGACTTGTTGCATGTCGCCGCATGTACCACCATGGCCCGTCAGCCCCGTTCCTCTCCTCCAGTGATGGTGTTTCACCACCACCATTGTCAACAAAAGATACCAACCAAGGGGGAGGTTCGGGCCGAGTTCCTATGGTTTGATCCCTCTACGTTATGACGTTAACAATTGGAAATTCACATTCAGAAATTAAAACGTCAAATATCGGGTACAAAAACAACACAAATCCCCTACCGCGATTGATGATAATTGTTTAATAAGTCACGTGAAGGTGACATCTCTTCTTCATTTTAAGAAGAGAAAGAGATCCGAGGAGACAAGTCGAAGATGACTTCATCGGCGTTCTTCACCCCCGCAAGACACTCTCGATCCGGGTTAAGCATCGTCCTCAATATTCATTAGGATGTTTGTTCTTCGTTGGAGGATATTTCTCCAAGTGTTCTCCAAAAGTTCATCCTCTCTTAAAATTCTATCAAAGGATCCGCCAACCAAAAATAATGTGTTATGACAACCCATTATTTAATTCTTTTGGTATATAATTCAAATGAATTAAAATGGGTAAGAATTAATTAATAGATGTTAAATTAATTCATTAAGTGGGTTTGCACATTAATTAGTGGGGGATGTTCAAGGGTTTACCCCAATTTATGGAGAGTTACAAGTGGGTTAAAGCTCGTGTGGGCCCCAACTAATAATATCCTCCCAAGGGAGGTTATGGGTGGGTGGGCCCCACCTCTATCCTCCTTTTGGTGGATTAAACTGACTCAAATAAAAATAAAGAAACACTTTTATTTTTATTTAATTTAATTAAAAACTCCAAAAACTAACTTCTATTCTCATTAAAATGTAACTGCAGTCATGGTATCACTAAGCTATCACTGACGCTGTGAGTTCAACGGTGCTCTCGAATTCTAGTTTCCAGCACCGGTACAAAAGATTCAAAATCATGTTCGTGCGTTCACTTAATGTACCCAAACAAAACATCAGATATTGATTCTGGGCACACCGGGCCTCGGAATCAAGCACTGTTAGAAACTGCAGACTCGTAAAACTCTCATGTATTTATGAAAACAATTCCCACTAAATTTATTGGTCTTTAAATTCTTCCCACCTCAGGGATTTATGTCCCTGTAATCTACTACTTACACTAAGTAATCAAATGGGGTTACTGAGCCCACATCTAATACTCCCTCTCCCATGTGCTCTCCTAGAAGTTCTCGTGCTGCCGGAGAACACACACCAAAGGTATCGACCATCGACGTAGGACCCACCCCTGTTGATCCTCAATCTCTACTGCACCTCCATGAAATCCTCCCCATCATAAATGTTTACCTCCCCATGGTCAATGATGTGAGAAGGGTCATGAACGTATCTCCTCAGCTGATAAGCGTGGAAGACGTCGTGCACCCGGTGCTACTGAGGTGGAAGAACCAAGAGTTAATCCACCTTGCCTATTCTGCTGAGGTCCTAGAAAGGTCCGATGAATCACGGAGATTACTTTTTTCCTCGGCCAAATCTCTATAGACCTCGTCGAGGCGAGACACATTAAAAGACGTGGTCTCCATCCTCTAACTCCAGTGGTCTCCATCTCCTATCAGCATACGACTTATGCCTGCTCTATGTAGTCCTCATCTGGTCATGGATGATCTGCACCTTCTTAGTCGTAGCCTACACATCACTGGTCCCATATGTACTGACTCCCATAGGTCAGTCTAACATAGAGGTGATCTGTATGGTTGGCCATAAATTTCCTCTAAAGGTCCCATCCCGATGGTGGAATGGTAGCTATTGTTATAGGTAAACTCTACCAATTTTAAGAGATACTACTAGCTAAAATTGAAGTCGAGGACACATGCATAGAGAATGTCCACGAGAGTCTGAATGGTCTTCTCAATCTGACCATCAGTCTGAGGATGGAATGCGGTGCTCAAGCGAAGCTGCATCCCGAAAGGCTCATGCAACCCCTTCCCTTGTCGGGAAGTGAAAAAAGTATCTTGATCGGAGAAGATCATCGATGGAACACCATCAAGCCGTATGATCTCTCGTATGTAGAGTTGTGCGAGGCTCTCTACTAAACCCTTCTCTCTGATCGGTTGGAAGTGGGCCGACTAGGTTAGTCGGTCAACGATCACCCATATCGAATCATGACTCCTGTATAAACATGGAAGACCCATCACACAATCCATGGATATCCCATCCCACTTACACTCTGGGACCTCTAAGGGATGTACCATGCACGCTGGTACCTGGTTCTCTAACTTCATTTGCTGGAAAGTGAGGCATCGTGAGACAAACTCTGCTACTACCATCTTTATACGAGGCCACCATTACTGTCATCGAAGGTCCTGATACATCTCTGCCACTCCTGGATGTACCATAAGAGGGGAAGTCTGGAACTCCATCAACACATCCTCCTGATGTGAATCTAGTACCAAGGTGAGTCCTCTAAAGAAGTTGACGTGCTCCCTAACTTCAAAATAACAATCCATCAGGTGCCTGCCCTGTGGATATCAGAGAACATCGTGTCTCGTACTCAGAGTCCCCATGTTGCGCCTCCCTGACTTGCTGGATAATTGGTGGAGTGACTGTAAGAGACTATAGATAGGCTGCTCCATCCCTATCCACAAAGGATATCTGCAAGGAAGCCATCTACTTTTTCCCCTATCCTAGTAGTTGTATACCAGATCTCTTACTGAGAGTATCTGCAACAACGTTCCCCTTACCAAGAGTATAGTCCATCTGAAAGTTGTAGTTCTAGAGGAACTCAAGCCAACGTCGATGCCTCAGGTAAAGGGTCTTCTACGAGAAGACACACCTGGGACTATTGAGATTAGAGTAAACCATAATCCATTCGCTCAACGATCTCTGGGTGAGACGATCTAATTATAAAAAACTTGACTACACCCTTCTTCGCTTATGTACAACAATAGCGGCTAAGATTTATCCTTTGAAAAAAAGTGAAATCCTGTCTCATCCCATGGATGAACCCCGTCCATTGCCTAATACAGTCAATCTTGACATGAACGGTACTATCTCATGCCATGGATGACGTCGTTAGGCCTCGACGCTACTACCAAGAGATCCAACAATTACTCTTTCCTCCAAGGGTTGAGTCACACTATAGGCATCCGTGTGTGGTCACTAGGGCTTCTCCATTAAGAATATCAATTGTGTGGGTCATGTCAAAGGTTTTAATCGGAACCTCTCGGTATCAACCACACAAAAAGGCAGGAAAGAAAACGTCAAAAGGACATGTGTCTTTTATTACAGCATCTCAATGTACAAAGACACAAAGAAACCACATAAAACAACATCAACGAAGCTAGAAGCATCGTGAAAAAATTCCACTATGACTAGAGCTACTCCCACTCATGTCCTCCTACTCCCGGATCTCATGGTGAACCAAATAGGGGTGGTGGTAGTAGTGCTCGATGACTCTGACCACCATCCGCTGAAGGACCTGCTCTACTACCTCGTCCACTGATCAGATGTTGATCAAGATCCAGCCGCTTTCTCTATCTCGGTGGCTCCTCTAATTACTGATAATCAACCGTGATGGGATTCGAACAACCACGCGCTCCTTGACCCCATTCCATGCAGGAAAAATAGACCCTTCTCTTTTCAATGCTACTTCGGCCTCGGGTGCCCCGCACCCCCGATGCCACATCTTGGGGTCGTCTAACTGTAGATCTAACCCGCTTGTTCCCCCATGTCATATGCCTACTACCTACTATAGATGACTCTGCTATTGTTGGAATGCACAGCGGCAAGTGCAGTATCCCCTGAGCACGCACAGAGCGTAGAGTCCCTGGTATAAACTCTTCCATGATAAGACCCTCGATGTTACCCCAGGTGAGGGTCACCTCGTCGTAAAACTGGAGCATCAGGCTCCACCACCTCTCAGCTACTCCCAGAATGAGACTAACTTCTAGGTGAACCATCAAGTCAGCGGGTGTACCAACTGTGTGGAAAACTCGTGCTAAAAACTCTAGCTAGTACCCAACTGTCTGAAAATATGTCTCGCCTCGAATCCTCGGAGGCCTCTGTCACAAGAACCCATGCAATGCGATCAATCAGCGCTCACCCTTTTCTAGTGGGGCTTCTAGAAATGGTAGCCCAGTGGTTAGTGGTACTGATGGTGCCTCTTCTTTGATGGGGCCCTACCCCAAGGCCTGGATGCTCGGTGGGCTACCATCGCGCTCTCCACACAGAACCCACGCTGACTGACTAAGTGAAGACATCCAGAAAAGAAACAGGTGCGCCATGGTCAAAACAATATACCTTGTGAGGTTACACAAAGTAATCACGAAAAAAACATTTTGAAGGAAACACACACACAATCAGTGTTTTCATGCACTGAGTCAAAAGTCAGAAGTCAGAGTCCACATGTATGGATACGTCGACCGCCGCACCAACACTGGTTTCCCTAAACTGATAACCAAACCCAGAACATGTAACACTATTGATGTTAAAAGAATCATAGTCCATGTTCTAGGGTAGAACAGACTCCTTTGATACCAATTTGTCACGACCCATTCTCGGGGCCCGTGTCGTGACTACCCAAATCCCACCTCCCATAGGCCTGGGGCTGGCGACGAGCAGTAAAGGAGAATTCTCGATAAAAAGGGAAGGAATTGCCATTAAACCTGTAACACACACAGTCTGAACACAAAAATTAGAAGAAATAAGTACTAATATAGAAAAGAATGGTGTGCTGAAAGTAAGTGGGCCATTATACAAACCCAACTGAACTACATGTACAAGTACATGTAAAAAGATAACACAACTCCTGGATCGTCCACCGCAGAATCCAACCTGAAGGGATGGTACATATCTCGAACAACATGTTCCTGAGGTACGACCCATCTAGTACAGCTCCGAGCAGCCTCCCATCCGCCACCCTTATCCTCGATCACTGTTGTTCGTCGTCTGCACAGAACACAATAAGGGTCGGTTGAAGCCCTTGAAGGGGTGAGTATAATAATACTCAGTAGGGGAATCTGAGACCCCCCAAAGGTCTCATCGAATCCACTAAGGATTAACCACAATACAAGGATACAATCAAAAACTACCATCCAACCTTACTTAAGTATATTCTTATACATATACCTAAGTTACCAATCAAAAACCGGGTCCAACTCTAGAGCCCATCTACATTCTGTTCCACAAGTGTAGAAACACTCCATGAAGAAAGTACAACACATGGTGTAACTCAAAGGTACAACTCACAGAACAAATCCACATGGGATTCACCACAAAACATCCACAAAGAAACATCCAAGAAGAAACATCCATCCTCATAGAGGTTTATGCACATAAATATACCTACATTGTCAAGAGTACACATATCATACATGAGGTAAACAAGAAGGTAATGACTCAGCTCACACCAAGTATACACAACTTAAAAGAGATTAAGAGATGATTATTTTTAGCCACTGAATCCACTTTCACTTTCGAATGATAGATATCCATATAAACCTAAAAATCAGTCTGTCGAAGGTGTCAATAAAACGTGGGGTCTCAATACAAAAGTCGTCATTGTCGAACCCATGGAGGATCCATGTCCAGTCTCGTCATTGTAAAACCCATAGAAGATCTCTGACCAGTCTCGTAGATGTCAAACCCATGGAGGCTCTTGGTCCAGTATTGTTGCTATCGATCCCACAAAGGATCTAGGTCCAGTATCATCACTGTCAAGCCCATATAAAATCGAGGTCCACTATTGTCATTGTCGATCCCAAGGAGGATCCAGGTCCAGTCTCGTCACTATCGAACCCATGGAGTATCCAGGTCTAGTCTCATCGTTGTCGACCCCATGTAGGATACGTGTCCATTAGAGGGTCCACAAAGGATACTATCACCTCATTCGTAGCTATCCATTTGGTTCCCACTCATAGAAAGCTCGATTCACGGCCTGTGAGTTATTTGTATTTCTGTTTCAGGGGCCCTGTTGGTTTTTAGGATCAGACAAACCCCACCATACCAAAACTATGTCCAATCCTCAAGTAGGGTATTCCAAATGTACTATCTTGTTCTAATCATTCTGTCTCCATAGACGGTTCATAGATCGGACACTCGTAGCACATGTTACAGATGAAAATGTAATTTTGGGTTCAATAGTTCCGGACTGGGGACTGACCCGGTCCACGGGTCCGACCCGACTCGATGGGGTGGCCCAACCCGGTGGCGGATCAGCCCGCGTGGCCTTGCTGGATTGCCTATGTTGCATGGCTGGCTAGCCCCTGTGTCCTTGCTGGGCGGCCCTCATGGCCTAGCTGGGCAGCCTACGTGGCCTGGAGGGTAGGCCCGTGTGTCCAAGCTAGCCACACGATGGGGGGTGTCGTGCCCATGGTTTCCAAAGGAAACAGCGCTAGGCACTAGTTCGGGGAACTGCGGGACCCGAAGGGTCCCGCCTTGTGGAGTGCACGCTGGCGGCTAGCTTTTCTAGACACCCAGCTCCGTCTTCTGCGTCCATTGGCCGTGGAACCTCTCTGGCATGGTGCGACAGCGTCGTGCCCATCCCGTCTGACTATAGCAGCCTTCGTGGGGGTGGATTCTTCCTTTGGCACGGTGCGACGACACCGTGCCCCTCCGTCACAATCGCGACCCGCCTGGTCGTGGCTCAGTTCACTACGTGGCATGACAGCATCACGCCCCTTCGGCAGCCCAACGGCCCTTGTGCTGCCAACTTCTTTTGTGGTCGTCTTGTTGCCAGTTGCCGGATGTACCACCGCAGCCTGTCGGCCGTGGGCCACTCCTCTAGAGGTGGTGTTGCACCTCCATCATCGTCAAAAAAATGATATCAACAACGGGGGAGGTTTGGACCGTGATTGTGCAGTCCAAGCCCTCCTCGTTATGATGTTAACAATTGGCAATTCACATTCCGAAATTAAAATGACGAAGACAGGTACAAAAAAAACAAAAATCAACTACCATGCTGGACGATAATCATTGACGAAGTCGTGGGAAGGCAACATAATTTCATCAATGTCATAAGATGACGTTTTTGGAGAATTTGAGTAAAAGATGAAGTCTTCAGTGTTCGTCACCCCCCAAGATGATCTCGATCTGGGCCTGAGCGTCATCCTCAATCTTCATTCGGAAGTTTTTCTTCATTGGAGGATATTTCCCCAAGGGTTCTCCAAAAGTTCATCCTCTCTTAAAATTATAACAAAGGATATGCCAACTAAAAATAATGCATTATGAGAACCCATTATTTAATTTGTTGGTCAAGAATTCAGAAGAATTCAAATGGGTGACAATTATTTAAAAGAAGTTCAATTAATTCATTAAGTGGGTTGGCACATTAATTGGTGGGGGAATTTCAAGTGTTTCCCCCACTTTATGGATAGTTACAAGGGGGTTAAAGCTCATTTGGGCCCCACCTAATAATATCCTAACATGGGAGGTTATGCGCGGGTGGCCCCACCTTTAACCTCTACTTGGAGGATTAAACCGCTACAAATAAAAATAAAGAAACACTTTTATTTTTATTTAATATAATTAAAAACCTCCAGAAATAACTTCCATTCTTTTTAAAATGAAACTACGGTGATGGTCTCACTAAGCGATCAGTGACGCTGCGAGTTTAACGGTGCCCTCAGATTTCCGTTTCGAGAACCGGCTCAAAAGATACAAAATCCCACTCGTGCGTTTACTAAACGCACCCAAACAAAACCTCAGAAATTGATTCCAGGAACACCGGGTCATGGAATCGAGTGCCGTCAGAAACTGCAGACTCGTAAAATTCCCATGAATTTATGAAAAAAATGTCCACAGAATTTCTTGGTCTTTACATTCATTAAAATTCATTGATCACATGTACATTGGATATATTGAATGTAATCAAAATAAACATTTGGAATATACAAAGTAGGATGCCTAAAAATTTACACCTCATCATTCATTTCATTATATGGGGGTTTATAGATCACAATGACATCATATTACTTATCATATCATCTTTATCTATTTTTATTGGTTTGATAATTTTGATCTTATTCCTCTATTTATTTTTTCCCTATTTTAAATATAATGATAATCAATATCGATAGTTTAAAAAGGATAATTATGATAAATAATATAAAATAATTCACCTAAATCCAAATTATTTATTAATTAATTGAATAATATATAATGTTACTAATCATTTTAAATATTTTCATCTATATATTTATCATATTCATTTTTGTTTATTTCAGCAACTATAATTTTTTTTGTTCTTTTCAACAGATATTGCATGATGAGAATTTCGATGAAAATTTCTACATGTTGATCATATTGAGGATCATCTAGTTGAATCATGTAAAATATTGGATTGAAGAAATGATTTTATTCCGTAATTACAACAACATTTCTGTAATGAAATTACCTTAATCCTCTTTGGGGATTATTATCCATTTAAGCATATATATATTTTATGAAAATTTCGATTTTTATAATTCAATGATTTTACTATGTGTTTTATACTTTAATGATAATTTAGTAGTGTTGTTTAACTAAAAAATCAAATCATTATTATTATTTAATTACTAAATATCTTAAAACAAATAAATTCCTCAAAAGGTGTTTTTTAGAATTTTTTCAAAGGAAACATTTGTGACTTTTTACTTGTGTTCTTCATAAATATAATAATATGTTTTAGATTCTATTTTACTACAACTTACATAACATAATTAGTCTTATCAAACAATATCATTATGAAAATATATAAAAAATATTACATAAATAATAATGACGTATTAAATTTATATTTTATCCGACTTATCCTTGATTTTATTATTTCACATTAATTCATAATCATCATCCTAAAGAAATCTTTCAAAACATAATTCATAAATTTTAAATCTTGATATAATGGGGAATTTAAAACCTATATCATAAATTATTAGTAAAAATAATCATAAACATGAACAATTTAATGTCTTCAATGATCAGAAAGAAAAAATCATGGTTTGATGACATATTGATAGTCCATGAGAATATCCTAAAAGAACTAGTATCCATAAATATCGGAATCCTCAATCATGATACGTGAAATAAAATAGAAGATTAAATATCCATAATAATAAATAATTATGTTCAAATTGATATCAATATTTATTTAAGGAAACAATATAAAAACATTGATATCATTGATAAATCATTTTAGTATAACAGAACATTAATATCATAGAACATATAAATATGGAATAATGATATGACCAACATCTAATATAATTAACTATATATCATAATCATTAAACTATGAAATATATATATATAATGGCTCAACTATCATATTAGCTATATCTGGCTTATACAGTCTTATATTGGCACACCCATCATATAAGTTATGTTGTGAACACAGAATTATATCTATGTTCACCTATCATACAAAACATCCATGGATCTAATTGTAATGAATATAAAGCATTAATTTAATTTTCAAACATAAAAACAACATTTATTATTTATTTTATAACATGATTAAACTATGAAAAAATAAACCTATTTTATTTCATTCTCTATGAATCACTATTAAAATGTGGAAAAGAAATGTGTTCCATAAAAGTCTATTTGAAAAATTATTAAACTTTGGAAATTAAAAGAGTTCTGTAATTGCCTGATTAAAACCTGAAAACGTATTGAAAAGAAACATGTTCTATAGAAATATCTTTGACAAAATATTAGTTAATTAAGAGAATGAATTAGGATGGTGTCAGTAGAAAGTTTCAACATTATATCATAAGTAAAAAAATGTATTATTGATCTTGATAGATGGAAGTACCCATAAAATATAATTCTATAATTTTTTTTCTGAAAATAATATTTTCATTATGAATATCACTTTTAAAAAAATTATAAAAATATTGTGAAATTAATTTTTATTAGAAATTGATAATAGATTAGTTAAAATATATTTAAAGCATTTAATAAGGATAAAATCCAATTTATTTTGAAAACAAAATTAAAAAGGAATAATTTAAAAAATTATATTCAATTAAAATGACAATGAATTCTTATAATTGAATATTTAACATCATTTAAAACAATTTTTATGTAAAATAACGTTTCCTATTAAATTTTTTTTAAATAATACTTTATAAAAATAAATTAATGTTGATATAACAATGAAAACATATAAAGGAAGAGTTATAGAAAATAATGGTGATAATATTGGAAAAATTCAGATCATGTTGTACATGTGAAAACAACGATTATTTTAATACTGAGGTTAAATAGTAAAAATAAATTTTTAGGAAAATGAAATGATTTTTACTTTATTTTTATTTAAAAATTATAGATTGTTGAAACAATTATTAATAAACTAATTTTTATAATTTTGAAAAAACGGGTTTTTTTAGAAACACTATTTTTTTAATAAAAGGGTTTTCCGAATAAAGAGTGTAATAACGTGGATGGTTCACAGAAAAAATCATTTTAACTATTTAGTAAATTAATATAAGAAAATTTACGGGGTTTATTATCACGAAAGAAAAATAGAATAATATAATTCACGAGTTTCACAATAGATTGATAATAATATTTTTCTTCAGAAATATAATATTAACAGTCCAGATGAATAATTAATGGTATCATACAACCCGTACAACATTGGAATCATTAAATTGTAATCCCCATTAAAGTAAAAAATTAAATGGATCGTCAATTTTTTTATTATATGTATATTCATGATTTCAAATTAAAATGGTTCTTTATATGATCCTCGTAAAAGAAGAAAGGTTCATAAAGTAACATATGTATTAATAATTAAAAATTGAGAAAAACTTTCCTAAACTATTTTTGAAAAATTTGAATTGTAAACCCCATAAAAAAAGATCCCAAAATGGATATTTAAATAACCTTAAATATTAGAAATATAATAATATAAATTTAATGTATTTACATACCCCAAATACAATTAAAATATATTGAAAATTACATGAGTCTCACTGAAGTAAAAAAGAGTGACAGGAATCCCTTAACTTCAGTCCACCCATTCCCTGAATGTTCTTTTTATATCTCATATAATAATATAAATTAAATTATTTTATATTTGATGAAATATTTCCAATAATAATAATTTATTATTATGTAATTTATTTTATTTAATTTTATTCACATATTGAAATACTTAATCATTTAAGGGGGTGATAGTTTTTTTGGGGATGTTTGATTCATTTTTGAGAAATGACTTCAGTGTGATGAACATAATAAAATAGGTCATCATCCAAAATTATAAAATATTAATATTAATGAAATAATAATAATATTTATTCATAAATTGTATTTTTGAAACGAACTCATTAAAATGGTATAGAAAAATTAACTAAGTTGCAATCATGGATATGAGGGATGCATGTATGTATGAATAATTCATCCATTAATCTATAATAATTTAATATTGAAGTTATGTATTATTTTATCTTTATATAATTCTAATAAAATAATAAATACCACATTATTAAATTTTATATACTTATATTTATCATCTATGGGATGTGGAAATGAAAAATTAAACACCCCAATTCATGGAGACTGTATTCCACACATACACAAACACCATTATCATTTTGTATTATAAAAATGAAAATCATTTATTATATTTTATGAAATAATAAAATGTAATTTATATAATTATTATTTAATTTATGAAAAATATATTAATTATATGAACTAACCATGTATAAATTAGTTATAAATATAATTTATATCTATTTTATATTTATCATAAAAACACAATATGAGATGCGATAATAGAAAACAAATCAAACATTAATGAAGCAGAAGAACACCGTACACACGAATGATGAATTCATATTATGGCCAAAATAAGGATTATCGTACGATTTCAGGTATTTTAGGATGATGTATTGTTAGGAATAGGAAGAAAAAATGGACTGATGTTGAATATAATAGAGGAGGGGGGTTTTTCTTTTATATAAGAGGTGTGTGGAACACTTTTAATTTTAGAAATGGAAATGGTTTAACCACAATTTTTACAATCCACAAGGATCCAAATATGTCCATTTTTTGAGCCTTAAAAATTACAATGTTTAAATATGACCTTAAATTATTTATTATTGAGGTTTTAAGTAAATTTTATGATTATATTTTTTGTGTAACCCTCATTAAACAAATTTTCAGAATAACCGTGGTATTTAATCATTACTAGTGTCACTATTCATTATGGTAAAAAAATTAATTTGAAAATATTATATAATATAAATTACCTGTATTCCAAAAATAGAATAAATTTTAAAATAAATTATTCAAAAATCATGGAAAATATAATTTCCATTTAATCATAAAGATGCAATGATGATGTGTCTTTTTTTAAACAATATTTTCCATGAAAAATATAATATTCAATTTCTACAGTGACTAATAAAAAATATAATATGAATATAAATTAATATTTATATACTTAAATTTGTTCATTTCTTTTAGAAAAATTTATATTATTGTTTGTTTTCATTAATAAAAATCGTGAAACTTGGTTTATTTTAAAATATTTTTCATTAAAATATTGCTTTAATCCCATAAAATTACTTATAGTAAAATAAATAAATTAGATTACTAATTGTAATTAAATACATTATATAAAATAATAAAGAACATATTAAACTCATAATTAGTATTTTAAATTACATAGACTATTGAAAAGAAATGATAATTAAAATAATAGAAAATTCCCACAATTCACGGAATAATAAATATTTCCAAAAAATTCCAAAACATTTTAAAAACATTATTTATATTATTATAATTTAAAAAAAATTAAATAATTTACCAAATCTTTTTTAAAAAATTATAATTTTTTTCAAAATTATATAATTTTGTTTGAAAAAACACATATTTTTTAAGAACGAAATTACATTACTATAAAGTATTTAATTAATTTGTAAAAATTTACTAATAATCAATATTTATTATAGAATATTAATTTTAAAAAATTTCATAATATTAAAAAATCAATTTTAATTTCATGTTTATAAATGTTATATATTTCATAGCCTTTTTAAAATGAATTAATTTAGAAATTGAAATAAAAAATAATGATCTTAATTTAAAAAATCATGATGTTATAGAGATTTTACTATACAAAGAAATAAAATAATATATATTAATAAATAATTATCCACTTAATACTTTTAAATTTTTCTAAATAAATCAACTACTATAATACAAAAAGAATTTGTGGATAAATCTATCATTTCTTATCAGTTGATGGATAAAAAAATTAAAAATGAAAATATGAATGATGAACTATAATTAGACTAGAAATAGTTTTTCACATGAAAAACCAATGAGAATGTGGAGAAACACATGTCCAATATACTATATATATGTTTTTATAGATTAAATATTATCTTTATGAAACTCCAGACATCATTAAACTACTTTGAAAATCATTAATTTCTTTAAAAAATTAGATTAATGAATATGGTAAAATTTTTATTTGGATATCTCTTGATGATAAATTTTATAATTCATTATGAATTTTTTTGGTGATATTAACTTATCGACCATAAGAATTGTTTTTAGTATTCTTTTTATGTAATTGAATTGTTAATTTGGAAAAAAATTTCCATTCATATAAGAATCATTTTCAACATATAAAATTTTTTCATAATAGATTTTATTTTTTATATATAAATTTATTTATTGATAAAAAAACATTTGTATGAATAAAATTTATGGGAAAAAATATTTTCAAAACTAAATTTGATTCTGGAATTAAATTTTAAATTTTTTAAATTATTCAAAAATATTGTAAATGATTTCCATGTTTTATAGATGAGTTATTGAAGTATGGTTATGGAATAAACAAAAAATATATAAATTATACTTTTATGGTGATGAATAAATGATATGATATAATATATTTTATTCTATTATAATCATAGTGTTTTATAAAAATATTAATTTTTTTATTGTTTTCCAATGAAATGTAAAATGATATCTACTTTAGGTGTGCGATAAATATTGATTTAGTGGCTTCAATATATTTTCCTATCTCATTAAACATATTATTAGTGTTTCTAAGGGTTTTGTAACATATATTTTCACAATTTTGTTTAAAAAAACAATTCAATGTTTCCGAGTGTGTATCTTATCCACAAATCTAGAGCACATTTACTTTTAGCTTTGACATATTATTATTCATTAGTGGAACGTATAACTGATTGTAGATTATTTAAAACCCATGAAACTAAATCCTCTACTAATAAATAAAATGTTCTAGATGTACATTATCTATATATTATTCATCTAAAAAATAAATACCCTGAAAATTTTTTGTACTAAATTATTTCTATAAGAATAAAATAGAAAAATATACATAGTAATAATAATGAAATGCAAAAAGTTTTTTGTAGCTCTTTGATTTTATTATTTTTTATTACATCAAATAACAGACATTACAATACATCAATTAATAAATCAGGATGACTAGATGTTAGATATAGTAAAATGCCAATCATCCCTATATAAGTTTATTGATATACTTCTTTCCTAGATTTATCAATATTTAATTTTATTGGGATCCTGGTAGGATTAAAAATAAATTAAATATTTTCATTATATAAATTTTAATCTCCAAAATTCATATAAATTTATGAGATATAAACGTTCCAACTAGAATTTGTAAAATTTAAATGGGAGGAAATAGTTTATTTCTCCCATCATGCCCATTTCAAGAATATAATTCATAAGTACACTAAATTAATTATAAAGGAATTTTGAACTTGATATGAATATGATTTCATCAACATAATATTGAAAAATAATTTTATATGAAAAAACTTTTTTAATAAATGAATTAGATTCACAACATAATGAAAATAAATATTATTAATAAAAATCCATTACGTTTATCATATCTAGATCATGGAGAATTTTTATGTCCATATAATGACTAAGTAACTATAAAAGAAAAATCTTGAGATCTTTTTATTTTGAAAACCATGTGTTTTTTCTATATAAACTACCTCTTGAAATATCCTTTTATCAATTCACACCTCATATACATTTTATTAAGAGTTAAATTTAATAATGTATTATAATGTAATAGAATTTAAATATATTAATGGTTTTATACTAGATGGTATATTTATTCATTTCCTACAACATCTTGTAGATTATAACTATTTATGAAGAGTCCATCCAAAATTGCAATCTTATTTCCATTTTTATCGAATTTATTAAACAACCCATTTTATGTAATTACTTGTAAGTATTTGTGTTATTCATATTGTGTCCAAACATGAATCCTACAAAAATCATTTATTTATTTTTCCATTAAATATATCAAATATATAATTCCTAATGAATCGTTAGGAGTCCTAGTTTTATATTATCATAAAATTGAAAAATATTCACCTTTTTTTCTTCAGGTAAAACTAGTATTGACTTCTTATTCTACATAAAATACGGTATTATCAATTGGATAAAATAAAAATAATTTCATAATTCTTGTAATTTTAAAACTATTTTATTCAATAACTATTTGAATTTTTTATTTTGGTATAAGTGACGGAAATGTTTATTCAGCTTTACTCTAATAGGAAAAATTTTCTATGTCGATTGAAAATTAGTTTTTGATTAATATTATAATGATATTATTTTAGGATTTTGAAATCAAAAGGATTAGGTACACCATGTTTGATAAATACAATTTCATAAAAAAATACATTTCTTTTTTTAAAAAAACTATATAAGCCAAACTAGTTTTATAATAACCTTGAAATATTCCATTAATATTGTTTTTAGAAAATTTATGTAAATTATTTTTTTTATTCGTGTTCAATAATTAGCATCTAAATGTTCATAAGTAAGAATTATTTTTCATTTATACATTCCAAAACACTTTAGGTGATTTATTAATTATTGTTATATATAAAACATGATTTATAGAATAATAGGATGTACTACATTCTTAGGAAAAAAAACAATTTCGCAATTGACTATTCAAATAACATGTTTATATAAATATCTTGAAGAAATATCATATTTTATTATGACTACATCATTTTGAGGAGGTGTCTTAGTCGATGAGAATATATTTAATATATTATTTTCTCTATATAAAATATCAAAATATAAATTAAAATTTTTTCACAATGGCCACAAAAATAGTTAAGAATGGTTTGTAAATTTGTTATCAACAGAAAATATTTTATGAAATCATAAAAAAGATTCTAAATGTATATAATGATAATTAGACCATATTTAAATAGTTTTTCATCAAATAAGAATATACACATCGGTTTCTCCCAATAAATCTTAATAATATTAGAGAAAATAAGTCTCTATGAAATAAATACGGATTATCATATGATGAAAAATAACTATTATAGTTAAAAATGACTTATGTTTCCTTTTTAATTATAAATGATTAGAAACACCATACAAAATAAACATAATCTCTAATAATTATCTTTCTATTCTATTTATTAAAATGCTTTCTGAATTTTAAACATTAAATTGTCCTAAACCTTTATTCCACAACAATGATTTATCCTCTATTACACGTAGGCATTTTATATCATATCTTCATTGATCTATTTTGTTATGTTCATTAATATTGACTTGACTTCTGGAAGAATTAATAATTTTACCCTCTAAAATTGTAATAATTTATTTATATTTTCAGTTTGATCACAATGTATCATTCATCAAATAATTGACATGTGGAAATGAGGTTCTTTCCACTTCCATTGAAAAATAAATCATTTGAAACTATTAGTTTTCAATGAAAATTATTATTACATATACCACATACCACTAATTGATAGTTATCCATAAAAGGACTTTTCCACCATTTTGTTTCATAATATTATAAAAGGAGATTGTTTTTATAGAATATTAGATGCTTTCAAAATGATGTTTAGGGTTTGTAAAAAAAAGTCTGGAATTTTATCTATGAGTATTCATAGGATTGTACATCTTATAAATTTTTTCCCACATAGAAGTTATCTTTGATAGTAATATTTTTATAATCAATGTTTTATGATTATTATGAAAATTTATTATTTATTATCAAAGAGGAATAAAAATATTTGTTTTTGATTTCCCAGGTATAATTTTATATTGATGTATAAGGTTTTGAAATTTTGAAATTTTTATTTTAATATTATACCTTATATATTATCATAGTTTTTGATAATTCACTACTACATATTTAGACTAATGTAGAATGTATAGAAATGTTCTCATAGCACGGTATAATCGAATCATTATCACACAAATTATATTTTATTTCTCTAAATATATTTAACTATTTTCATCATCACATTTTGAATAATTAAAATTAAGGGAAATATTTTTTAATTATTTAATGGTTACCTTATCCATTTACAATTTATTAGTCTTTGTAATAACAAAATAATAATAATAATCTTCTAATCGTAAGAGTTGTCAACTAAAGAAAACTATGATGAAATATAGCTAACACTAGACCAAAATGTGTATATATATTTTACATTTTATTTCCATTATAATTTATCAAAATTTAATAATCAATATAATTATTATTTTTCATCATCAAATGATAAAATTAGGTCTTGTGTGACCATGTTCCCTGAAATCATAAGAAATAACAATATAAGGATTCTTATAGTCAGTAATAAACTTAAACATTTTATTGTTCTTGTATATAAATTCTATTTTCTGTGAAATATATTTAATTTTATTATCAATATTAATATTCTCATTCTCAATTTTCCCAAAATAGCATATTTTTGTATAAAAAATTACACTATACGAATTACAATATTTAATAGCATTAATAGCAAATATATATTTATTATTTATATATGAATTACTTGAAAAGGAATCACATTACATTTTATAAATTTATGATAATATATTCTTATCTTTTACTAGTACTTTTTGGGGGTTTAAATGTTATAATCCAGACTATGATTCATAATATTTTTATTACCATCTATAGTAATTCAGTTGTACTCAGATTCATTGGGTATCATATCAATAATCATTTCAACCAAATTATCACTAGTAAATTATTTATCCCTACATAATATAAGAAAATAAAAAATATTCATTAACATTTGTTGATTGTCTAACACAGATTATCAATCTAGTAAATCCAAAACTCTATAATCAGTTCCCAACATTTCTCTAATATTTTCAATAATAAATGATGTTGAAAATTTTGTAATGTTCAATTTCATCCAAAAATTAGTAAATTTTTCATAGAAATAAATATAACTATAGGTATTTTTTTTCACAATATAAAAATATATATTTATTACTATATAGTTTAATTAATAATACATATATACATCTCCGGTGAATATTGTAACATCTTTTGTTCAAATTTGATATGTTATAATTGATTTAAAAAAATCACCAAATATAGTTTTTATTAGGAACAAAATCATTATATCTATTTAGAAATAATAATCACAATTAAAAGAAGTTAGTTGTATTTTATGATTCAATATTTCTAGTGTCTTAATTAAAAAGAAGAATTTTATAATAATGAAAACAAATTTTTTCAAAACAAATTATTGAAACAGTTTTCATAAAATTGAAACATGATTAGATATGAAATTTATGAAATTAAATCATATAAAATTATCTATAATTTCCGTATAAAATCATATAAATATAAAACTATGATCTCATGAGTATGAAAATATAAGATAGACGGGTGAATTAGAGTTAATAAATTAAAATGTAAAATTTACACAATATCATTATGATGGTAATATGGAATAATATTGCATATTATTAAAAAAATGTGAGATGAAAAAATTTATTATTGATACATTTAAAACCATGTTTCAGAAATTATATCAACCTATCTCGGGTAACCCATAATTGTGCCATAAGCCATTCAGTTATGTGACATTAGGCACACATTCTTATGTCCCAAAGGCATCCTACTATAAGTTAGGGTCTAATATATATAACATGGGAGACTATAACCTCATTATAGTTTTAGCACATCAATGGTATTAAATAAGAGAAACTAAATTTTGTAACCAATAACCATACATAACCAATATCAGTTATTTACCAAAACAATAATATAATGTCCAAATAAAAATATAAGATATGTCATGAAAAATACATATCATGTCTGAAATTTAAAATTGATATAAAGACACAATGAATCTACCAAGGGGTGCATCATACCAAATCCAGTTTCATCATCCATGGTCCATCCAAAATCAACAATCTAACATAAGGATATTTCCCTTATCCTATCCTAAAAAATGATATTGAATCATGTATAGACCATGTACCCCGATTAGGTTGTGAATATAACTAAATGGTATAACACAAGTGGTATCTTACAAAATATCAAATCAGAAATAGTATATGGATTTGTATAAAGAATATAATACAATGAATAATGTAAACAACTATCATGTTTCATTATACATTAATTAACAAAATTATTCATTGGGTAGAGGTTGACACTCGTACTATTAACATATTCATTTTCCTGTGATGGAGTATAAACTATCACCAGGGGATTTAATTTTTCAAAAAACCAATGGTAAACAGTTATCATTTAAATTCAAACCATATCAAGACCAATTGGAAACATTATTTTATTGTAAACCCTTTGAACATTGGTATATATATTTATCATTTTAAACATTTAAAATTTATGAATGTTAAATATTTAATCTATGTAAACATCATTTATGGTTATTTTTTTTAATCTTATGAAATGTCCTTTTATAAAAATTAAACTATTTTTTCTATATGAATTATTAAAATTTAATGTCAACCATATGAATAATCAATTAATACTTTTATTATATCTTAAACATCCTCTTTTAATATGAATAATTATTCTTCCACTACCATAGAATCTTGAATATAGAGATCTAGTATTAACATACATGGATATTACATCATTTAGATGAATATTCAGAACACAAAAAAACATTCACGTTTGAGTAATATAATATATAAGTGTTATTTGAGTCATATAAAAAATTATTCAATCTTGATGAATGATAATCAATTTTCCCCAAAAATATCATTCAATTTAGTACTCCAACGTAAAATTATTCTTCCTCAGAGGGGTAAAGGAAATAATAATAAATTTTTAGCTATGAATCCTAGTAATGGTAAACAAGGATGATACGTAAGAATTACATAAGCATACCGCTATAAAACATGGAAATATAATTTTAAAGACATTATTTATATAAATTATCATAATTATGAATCTTTGAATAATGATTAATAGTTATAATATATTAATAATTTGAGATTAAAGAGAGTTATACATGAAATAATAACCAATTAATGCAACATGGAATTTTTTCTGGAAATATACACCTGAAAAACCACCCCATGTGTCAAGGATCAATGTCAAAACCAATCAAGGAATTTAATGGGGACTGCACCTATATGGCAGGACACAACACCATCTTAAGACACTCCCAATTTCATATATTGGAATGGGTTAAAACAACTACCTATAGAGTTTCAATCCCATAAACATGGTACTATCATTATCTTATGAGACATAAATCATTATCCAATGCATTAGAGAGATATAACGAGCTCAACTAATTCTATCTGGTCAACCAAATAACATAAAATGTAATGGGATTACCTGATGTTATCATGGGTATCCCCATCACATTATATGTAATGTGATTGCCACATGCTATATGTACCACCTCATCATACTAGTTATAATGGGATTACACTATACTATTTGGGACACCCCATTATATAATCAACAATATTATTAATAGATGATATATATGCCACCCAATCATATAATATATATTATGATTTAATAGCGCTATATGTTCAAGCCTATCATATATGTTATAACATGCATACCTGTGCAATAATGGAAAACCCATTGTATAATTTATGTCTATAAACCAAAACATGAATAAACTATAAAAGATATTCCATTTAATAATAAAAATGATAAAAACAATATTCATTCTTATCATTATTAAAAAAATGAAATGAAATTTATTTCATATCCATATCATTGAAAAGTGATTCCCCATCTAAACTAAATGGGATTCCTAACAATTTCAATAAATCATGATTGAATAGTGATTAAGAAACGAGTTCCATTATCTTTATTACATAAATTTATTAATATTTCTGAGTAATAACATAAAATTTAGCCTTGGATCATATATTTAGGAATTCATTGAAAATATAAAATTATATCTTCTTAGATGGAGAATTATTATTAATGATTTGTAGAACATAACCTTTCATGGAGATATATCTTTTTAAAAATTATTGTATATTAAAAAAAATTATTAAGAACAAATTTTAAATCATATAATGGATGTATTAAATTTATTTTAAAAAATTTGATTTTGGAAATAGCCTCTATAAATTGAATATATATTTCTAATTAATAAACCATTTTGAAAACCATTTCCAATGGAAATAACATTGAGAACATATAAATAGACCTTTTAAATACATTAAAATCACATTTTAAAATATATTTTTATAAAAAATAAATTTCCACTAAAATGATATTAAAAAAATTAAAACATTTATAAAATATTATTTGAGAGAATTTATTTTATTGAAAAATGATTTATTACTAGTGAGAGTGACAGTAGTAGATAATCATAAAATCATTCTTAATAATCTTAAGTACAATGAGTTGAAAATGGGTACCATTACATGATTATATCTTGAATTAATTGAGGATGATGAATGTTCTGATAGTTCACGAGTAATGGATCATAATAGTTCAGACATGGAATCTTAATCATCAAAAATCCAAAAAAATGATGAGATTATAGTAGTAAAATGTTTCATTTTTGGTAACATTAAATAAAAATCCCTATGAAATAACAACATAGAATATAAATTAAAATATAACAAAATAAGGGAAATGGAGAAAAAGGTACACTATGGATTTGGGAAATTACGAACCATAATCCCCTGAATGATATATCATCAAATGGATATGTAAAAACCTCTAAATTAAGGATATGAATAATAGAACAGATTAATGGGAATCATATAAACCAGAAAAATAAATAGTATTTTAATATTAAATAAGACTTGAAGAAATAATTGGGAGACTTAGAATCCCTTTAATACTTGGGTATATTTTAAATCATGAGATCAATAAAAGAATAAAATCAATTGAGACATTGAATATAATTAAATTAATGAAATTTATGACATTATGTATCATAGGGAATTATAAACATCAATAAATATGAATAGGTGATGAATATTACATATATATAATATAAATAAATTTGGGAAATTAAATCCCTTACCATATGTATAGAATTTCTTCATAAACATTAAAACGTCCTCTTATTTGGAAAACTCGTTTTGGATTGAACCAGTGAAATCATTGGATGGATTTATTCACATAGTAAGGCCTCTATAATGATGTTAATTAATTTGGTATTAACATTGTGTAAGTTTTGAATAATAAAAATGTATTTATTGGTTTGTATAAGTTAGGGTGAGGAGGGGGTGTGTTTTATTTTACAATGGAGCAGGAGTGGTTTTTTTGTAAATATAAAATTTTTAACACATTGATGAGGTAAACCTTACATCATTATCCTACAAAAATATATATTATTTAATATAACTTTTTATATGGTCGAATTAGCTTCATGAAATTCTTTTTGGAAATGTTTCGAGGTTAATTTTCACCTTATGTTAACGTTTAAAAACTTTGTAAACTATTTTTTCATTAATCACATTAAATAATTTTAATTAATTTATATATTATTTTTTGTAGAAGTATAATTTTACCATGATATAAATTTTAATTTATTATAATTCCATGTATGTAATCAATTATTCAAAATTCTATATATATAAGTGGAAAAAATCATTTTAATACCAATCCTAAAGATGATATGAGACAATGGCTTTTTAAACTGAAAAAGTTCCAAAACTTTTAATGTTTTAATGTCCAATTTTAGTGTGAAATAGTTTCAAATGTCCTATATAATATTAATTTATATATATTTTAGCTATTTACTAATTTAATAATAACATAAATATAATTTATCTATAATATTAAATTAGATTAAATACATGTATCAATTGAAATTCTCTGATTTTTATCTATTCATTAAAAATTAACAATTCCCAAAAAAGTACAAAAAATTAACGAAATGAAATATGTAATTTCCTCTTTCAAAAAGTGAAGTAGTTTTAAAATAAAAATTGACATTATCTCAAATTTTTTATTTATAATATGATCCCCCTTAAATGGTGATAAAGTTACATTTATATTTAATATATATCATTATGGGTAAAATTGGATTAATTCATAAATGTTACCAGAAAAAAAATTAGCTAAATGTTGTATAGTTGAATGATTATAACATACAAATATATATCCTTCAAAAATTCTATGAAATTATTTTATTAATTAATTTTTTTAAACCAAGTCTGATTAAATAAATACAATTTTACATGAAATGATTTCATATGGTATAAATATGTTTTTATTTTTTAAAATAAATTATCATAAGATAAGTCATATTATATACATTTGTAACCAATATTTTCACAATTAATATAATATTATTCACAAATATAATCCAACAAAAAACATAGAGTTATAATTTTTTGTTTATAATACTAATAATATATAGTAGTTTTGAAAAAGTATGTCTTGCATTTCATATAATTTATCGAATGAACTATAGATTCTCTTTGAAATTTTAAAAAAATAGTATTATGTGTTTCACATGATCAACAAGGTGATCTGTATAAAAAATAATAAAAGGTTATTTCCCATAACACAAGATATATTTTTTATTGTATGAAATGGAAACTATAAATGATATTAAATTAATTTGAAAAAATATTTTACAAAATAGCTTGATCTTACACCCCCCTTGATAAAATGAATATCTACCATGAAAATTTTATAAGATATAAAAGGCATAAAATTTTAATCTTCCATTAATATGACCATATATCCTAAAAATGAATATAAAAACTCCCTTTGAAAAGGGAAGTATGAAAACATAACGGTTACCCAATGTAACACATAAACAGGTTTCCACAATGGGAAAATTTTTGGAATGTGAAAATATTGACATGGTATAAAAATATAACAATCATGTTCAGATGGATTGTGATAGAAAAAATTTAGATGTATAAGTTGGTGTACCATATAACGTTAATGATCACAAACCCATAAATCTATGAAGATCTAAGAGACTATTTGATTCTTAAAAAATGAAGGTAATATGATTAAATTTTTTTTCAAGATCGTATTCATATGGTTGATTAATTTTGATATGGATAAGTATTTCCTTACTTTCATTCCATTTTATAAGCCCTATTTCACACATTGGTATGAAATTTATCAATTTCTTCCCTATCTCATACTCTATGAAATGAAGTTGAATCTGTTATCCATGATGAAATAGTAGATCATAAGACTCACAAATGATGATAGGTCCTTTTTTATTTCATTAGTTAGCATCATAGTAAACAGCTAAGCACATATTATACAATATTCATTAATCCCCATGTGTTATTATAATAATTTAATCCTTATAACCTCAAAAGAAATTTAACATAATCCATTCAATAAATTGGTAATCTAAAAATATTCCAAAATAATAAAAGACAAAAATGTCATTATGATGTTCTATAAAATTCTATATATAAGATTCACATTGATGCCCTATATATATTAATGTATCTCTTAGTAGTCACATACAAATCATGTGAGCACCATAATCATTTATTCACATGAAATATCGTAAAAACCTGAATACAATATTTACTTATTGAAAATATCTATGATTCCTTATTCCAATGCATATTCGATATATTCCAAAAATCATGAAAAAAGATGAAAACATCATACACAATATCATGGAACACTTTTTCATAAAATAGATGAACAGTTACATGAAAATCAGTATAATCCAATATACTTTATACATATTAATAATCTCTATTACCCTGGTAAACATACATTTTTAAGCATGACGAACACATGATATGTTACTTTCCCATAACAAAAATTTCTCATTCCCATTATAATGTCATTTGTATGTCATCATTAATATTCAAAATATAATTTTAAATCCTTAATGCAAAAGTTATACTTAAAATAAATTTATATATCAGGATTCTTCTACCATGATGATTGAAATACATAACCTATACACTAAAATCATCCATCATCATTATTAAAAAATTACCCAAGAATCATTCTATTATTCCTTAATACACAAAATTATAGAATATGAAATATTATTCATTTCCAAAATTTCATACACCTAAATATAATAACTCTTATTATGTTTTATGTCAGAAACAATGTTAAGAAATCCAACAACTATCATGTGTTATCCAAAATCACTTTGTCTTCAAAATTATAACATATAATCCAACAACCTCCTGATTCACTTCATAAGATTTCATCATTGGAAAATGTTTTATATAATTAAAATATGTTCCACATTTAAAAAAATAATTTTAACTTAGTTCCTTGTATTTCAATTTATTCACTATGTCCAAAAATCAATGTGTGAGAAACACTTATTATAGTGTAAAAATAAATAACACATAAAAATCTCTCATACGAGGACTAAATTATGAAATATTATTTCCTATATTAAACTAATTTTTTTTACACATAAGAATCCCTAGAAATATCCTTAGAAATATCCTCTGGAAGATCACTAATGTCTTCTCATCCTAGTTTACAATTTATGCCAAAACATTTACTTTTGATATAAATTATAGTCATCCAAGATTAATAGGCATCGATTTTACATCATTTTAAAATAATATTAATCACATTTAAAAAATAAATTACGTAGTTTCATAATATTTAAGTCCTTTTGGAAACATGGAATACAATATTATGACATTGTGAAAAATCTTAATGTTTTTTCACTTTGATCACCCAATTTAGTAAAAAAACATAAACCCATTCTTTATCACCTAGAAAAAGGAAACATAAAAAGGGTTATCTTATATGCTCAGAAAATGTAAAAAAGAAGATATGATTTAATGAAATGACCATAAAAACCAGATAACATAACAATAACAATGCAAAATCATGCATATCATATCAAATATCATAAACATGAATCATGTAATTATGATTAGTAGATTATATGTCATGATTCATAAGGTAATCAAGAGAATATTACATGACATAATAGCATATGAATGATACATGGAATTTTTGGACGACACATGAACATATATAAAACATTACCGAATTCATGTATCATTTAGAAAAAATATTTGGAAACTTCATGGGGACTACACACATTGGGTAGGAAACCCTCCATCCTATATCATGGCACTTTCCTTATAGTGGATTAGGTTACACATTATTCCCATAGTGAACAATGACCATTGACTTGTTCATGTAATTATATTATGAGATATATATCATTCCCCAATTGATTATAATGACATAGTTTGATAACACTATGCTATCTTGGATTCCCTATTGTTTATGATGTTGCAGGCTTAACAACTACGAACTTGGACACCTATTATTAATTTTTTAACAGGTATACATAGTGTTATCTAGATGACCCAATGGTATAATCCCTAATAATATTGGGTGATATTATTTGTTCCACCCAATGTTTTTTATTTAATGGTGTTACCCAATAATATTGTTCCACCACACAAAATAACATCTAATGAATATACACGACATTATTTGGTCCGCTCCATTGTAAACGTTGTAACATGTTTACCCAGTGCTATCTTTTCCACCCCATCGTATAATATATGGTCATCAAACAGATCATAAATAAAGTATAAATATCATTTTAATCATTATAAAACTCAATATAAACAATTATTTATTTATAACATGATAAAAAAAGTAAATGAAGTGGGATTCATGACAATCTCCCTGATACATGATTATCACAATGAATATAATGAGGTTTTATATCATTTTTTTTAATCATGAATGACTTTTGGAATAGAAATAACATCCATAAACATGCTAACATAAAAAATAAACCATTATATGAAAAACTTAACTTGAAAATTTCGATCATATCACAATTAAATAATAAACAATATTGATGGAAATAATCTATAATGAACAATGATTATGATATATTACATAAATGAAATCCACTATTTGAAAAAATTACTTTTTAAAACCTATAATATTCTCAAAATCATTTTCTCCAAAAATGACATTTTAAATAGATAAATTAAAAATTGAAATTCATTTTATTTTTTAGGAATATATAATCTCAAATTTGAACAATTATTTTCAAATCATAAAATTTTTTTAAAACCATTTCATTTGTAATAATCTTCAATAGTTATAATGGAATCGTTGAAAGTACTTTAAATAAATTTATAAATCATAAAATATTTTTAGTGTCCATTTACATTTAAATTTAGGATTATTAGTAATTTTAAATATATTTAAAACTTTTTTTGAAAACATTTTTCGAATTAACAATGTCTTCCAACCAATGAGAAATATATGGTAGATTTCAATAAAAAAAATTTATTTTCATAATTACCAAATTATTACAAAAATGGTACTGCTACAAGAATATATAATAAATAACCATAGGAGAAGAATATTCTTGATATTTCATGAAATATTGATCTAAATATTTCATCAATTAATTCATAATAAAAAATAATCCTAAATACTGATGTGATTGTATCATTATACCATTACCCATTTTTTAATTACGAATCATAATCCCCAAGAAATAACTACATGACATGAATCATAAAATATAATTAAAATAATTATATTTATTATTTAACATTTCACACGGTAGTATATATACCTTGAATAAGAAAATAGCTTCATAACATGGCATGTGTCTAAAATAAGGAAAATTGTGACACAATTACTTTACAGATTTCAAAAAATTTGAAATATTAACCCCACAATATATTGATCAAGAAATGAATATGTAAATACCCTTAAATTTAAATATAAATGTCATAGAATTCATTAATTGCTATTATATTCACCTCACAAAATAAATCAGTGGTGAATATGGTATAGTTATCTCAAAAATACATGTGAGGTAGAAAATCCCCTTATGACTAGAGTATATTTTGAATCAGGATATTTGTGAAAGAATAACATTGATTGTTGAATTTAATATCATGAAATTATTGAAATTTATGAAATAAAATTTATATGGGATATTTACATACCAAAGAAGATAATAAATTGTTAATATATCATATATCTCATAGAAATAAATGTTATATGACATATATTTTATATTAGGTATCCACATTATTCGTACACATTCAAACATCCACTTTATTGGGTAACTCCTTTTTGTTTTTACCAAATAGATTCATTGGTGAATTTATAACCAAATTTATTGTTATATGATGATTGGTGAAAATTTGTGAGGATACTTTTTTGGGGGTTGGAAGAGCCATGGGACATGATTGGTGTGTATAATAATGAGGGGTGTCATTTCACTTTTATATCGGTATTGGAGTGGAAGTTCAATTAATATGAAAAGTTAAACAATAGTGAGATGTCCACCTCATAGTATTTGACCTCAATAATCATTTATTTTTGATCCAAGGAAGTATATGGTTGAAACATGGGTAGTCAATGGACTTTGGTAATTTTTTTATGTTTTTTTCTCCTAATATTAATGTTTAAAATTTAATAAACTAAATTTTACCGTAATCATTGTAATTAATATTAACTACATTCAAAAGTATTTTTGTTTAAAAAATAATTTTCACTGACTAGATATTATAAATTATTATTAATAGAAATATTCAATACATTTTCTCAATTTTTTTACATAGAAGTGGTAGAAATAAATATAAACGTAATCCTACAGATATTATGAAATAATGAGGTTTTATGGTGAAAATCTTAAAAATATTAATTTCTGTATATCCAATATCAATGTTAAATTGGTTCAAATTACTTAAATTATATTATTAAATTTTTAGTTGATATCTTTATTAATGAAAAAAATAATATATAATTTAACTATTTAAAAAATTTATATGACCAGGAAATTTTCAATTATAATTTATGATATTTTAACTATTAATAAAAAACATAAGCTTCATGGAAAAATGAAATTATTTACCAAAAGAAAATTTTGATATTCTAATATCAAAAATGAATTTTATTTTCTCAAATAATCTTTTACATATTGTTAAATAAAATAAAATATTCTGTCAAACAAAGGATGGTAAAATTACCATTTATCAAGAATATATATCTTTTTAAAAAACTGATTAATTATTATATATTTTCTAGAAAAAATAAATGTGAATTATTTGACACAATTTAATATATATTTTATTAAAATCATAATTAAAATTTGTTTAATTAAATTATTTATTTAAAACCTGTATGATTTTATAAATATAGATTTCTAGCAAAAGTTTTAAAATATTATAAAAAGGTTGTATTTTCAATTTTTTTAACTGGTAAGAAAAAAATTATTCATATATATATATATATATATATGGGTAAATGATATGATCATATTTTAAATAAACTTTTTCCTAAAAACTATTCCAACAGCTAGGTGATAACTACAGTAATATTTTAATTATGTTATTAATGGTACTTTGTAATTTGTCAAAACTATGTCTTGCATGACACACAAGTTACAGGGGAAACTAAACATTATGTGTTATTAAATCTATACATAGAGTTACATGTGGCACATGTTCATGATGTTATTTCATACTAAAAAAATAACATTTCTTCGTATAACATAAGCAATACATAGTGTTTTGTGAAATGTAAAATATCAAAAATATTAAATTAATATGAAAAAAATATATTTTATGAAATCTCAAGATTTTACATTGAATAAGAAATTTTCAATTAAATATAACTATGGTTATCTATATCTATGACATTTATAAATTAAATAGTGAAATTAATGACATAAAAATATATCATTACACTATGTGGTATTCTCTTTAGTGATGACCTCATTGAAACCTAATCTAAATATTGTTGAACTATTAAAAATATATGAGCTATTACATAAATTTTGATCATTACTGTCCATTATTATTTTTTATTTCATTTCTCATGTCATGGTTACATTCTATATAATTATTTGTTGGGGGATCTATATTATATAACCACTGCATGCATTATTAGGCCACGTGAAGCAGACATATTTTGTTATTTTGAGTTTCCCTAACCATTTGAATATAATGTCTTGAAAAATCATTTAATGATAAGAATGATTTATTATATATATAATTAACATGAGGAATGATAAAATAGTTTATCAAATGATATAAATATAAATATGTCTAGCATTATGAATTCATGAAACAATAATTCAATTATTTCTTCACACATGTTTAATTTATTTTCATTCTTGTATGTATATATATTATGCACTCACTTTTAGTTTATCATTGAATTAAAATGGTTACATTTTCATTCAATAATATTTATCCTATATTGAGGACAATAATTCTATAGTTTCATGTTTTCCAATTTTGAGTTTTTCAGATCACCCCTTCTTGAGTTACGAATTATCTTGGCTATGATAAAAAGTATTTAAAATATATATCAAAAGGACTAAATTTCTAGAGTATTCGATTGATATTATGAAGGCTAACTATGGATTCAGATGTTTTCCATATAATTTAAAAAAAATCCACTTTTTTATTAAAATTAGATCATGATTTTTTTAAACTCGAAAGAACTAAAATTGAAATAGATACTTAGGTGTAATAAATGTAATAACATTTATTTATTATATAATTAATAATGGTTATATATAAGATATTATTGTTGGATGCCAATAGTGTTTTTAATGTAGGTGATTATAAAATTGAACAATGGATTTTAGGTTTGCGGAATCTCAATGAAAATAGATGTATCTATTTTATGGTAACATTAATTACCATATCTGAGTTGTATCTATTGAATATTGAAGATCATGTTTATCTTTTATCATAGATTTTGGGCTTCTAGAAATGTAATTTATTTTAAGTATGTGGGGGTTATTATCACTTACTATTACCCAGTGATGAAATATGTAATGTTCTTAGTTCCAAGATTTTCCCTTAAACAACGTCTTCTATGTATCTAGGAATATAACATCTATTTCAACCATTTTGAAATGGAAAATATCTTATCTTAAATTCATGTTCAAAATATTTGTCTTGAATTAGATATTTTTGAATCCTCAAATCTTATTTGGTTTTTTTACTGAATTTGTATTCTCATTATAATGGATAGAGAGATAAATCAATTGAGGTTTGGGAAATATTACCATATGATAGTTAGGGTTAATTTCAATTCAGTCTTAATAAAAAATGTGATCATGAATTATTATAATGATAAGTAATATCATAAAATTTCTATCATAAGATTCATAACTATAGTGATAATATCATGGTTAAAGGGAATCCTAATGAAAAAATATATGATGTAAATCAGAAGCACATTTTTCTTCATAACTACTGACTAAGAGGTACATTGTAGGGAGATGGAGGATCATTTTTTTGTTATTTTATAAAACTCAGATTATGGGTGACATGTTCCCAACATACAACACAAATCTCATTCAATCAGACCAAAACAATAAACAACCTAAACCAACATAGAATTAAACATCATAATAACCACAATCATCCCCGTATCCCATACATGATTTGTCTTCTCATGTATCCAATTCCCATTCTGGATTTCTCCAAAAATTTTCACTTTGAACCCGATTGACAAGCATTTCAAAATTAGTCATAACAGATGCTGCCTTCTTAACCCCACTTCCTTTTTTGATGGAAACGACCTACGGGGTATTCCTTTTAGAAGTAGATTGTGTCCGCATTGGGCTCAGGATATATGAGTGGTCTCTTCTTGGCCTCCTTGTTGGAGTTTCAGATGGAATTATAACATTAGTAGGCCACTTATGAATCCCATCTTGTACAATATCTCTGAAAGAGCGTCCGTCAGGTGGACTCTAGTTCTCTTTACCCCCCTTGGAGCCCTCCATCCCCGCCTCGAAATGTTCCTTCATCCCAGCTTCAAGGCCTCCAGTAGATCCGCCCTTCCTGTATTCAGCAAGATTACATTCTGTCAAGTGTTGTCTCCCTTCCTACATGGAAAGTTCCTCCTCATCCATAGTTATTTCCTCCTTCCCCTTAATCTCATCTAGATAGACCTCAGGGGTATTATCCCCCCAATGAGTTCCACAGGATGTACCTGCTCAACCAAATCCACAGGGCCTGTCACTAGTTCCAGCCCCAAGCGATCCTCGTTCCTATTCTTCGCCAACAAAACATCACCATCGCCCCCTGAAAGGGCCTCCTCCTCTAGAACCTCAGCCACATTACCCTCTGTAAGGACATCAAACATGTTATTCAAAGCCATAAAAGTCATGGACAATTTAGGGAGATGGAAACCTCACATGGGAGTAATAATGATTCTAGTGGGGGGGGGGTTTATGCTAGAGAGCTTACACACTCTTTCCAAGAGTTATACATGATAGATTTTATTTATGTCAGATCCCTCTAATGAGAACGCATGTTGTTATTAAGAAAACATAAATGTTATTCTCAAATGTGTCAGTAGGTTTTTAATGGATGAATAAAACTTCTATAGTGGGATATGTCCTCATGTATAAAATGGGTTTCTATAATACAAGGGCATCATCATAATATTATGATTGTGTTTCCACCTAATGATTTGACAGAAATGGATATGGAAACATATTAGGGGACATTAATAGATATGATAATGATATAGAAATATTTGATATGCAATAATCACCTCAATAGGTGGAGTATATAGAACCGTTGATGCAAGTGAATCATGGACATGTGAGTATTGCCACTAAACATGAAAAGTTCTATTTTCTAAATTAGCCATTAGGGTACTTAATCCATGAATTAATTTAACATAAAATGAAAGATTAAAAATATTAGAGTCCAATGGTAATTAATAGATGATATTATTTATTCAATTAAGACCGCTTACCAGATATCTACTAATATGTGAAATATTAATGATAAAGAATTTTTCCATTCATTATAAAAATATTTTCATGGAAAAATAGATATTAATCTCATATCAATCCCACAATGTGAAAAAATAATAAAACTCTTCATTATGGGAGTAAATTTTAGACCATATATTCTATTATATTGGATTACGATTCAGATTGAGATTTGTATTATTATGATTTTTTTGTTTGGAATATGATATTTCGATTATTTTCTTCTGGAATAAGTGAATTTCAGTTTTTTCTTATCCCTATTCCATTACTAGTGTTTCATCTTTTCGTTTATTAATTAAAGGGAACTCATCCCAGTCTTTTGAAATATTGTAAGGTGAAAAAAATACATTGAGATATGAATTAAATAATGACATTCAAGGAGTTAGTAATAAATATTAAATGGTTTATAAGAAACTAATATAAAGCACATTATAGTAAAAATAATAATGAAATGATAAATATTTAAAAATAATTATTATTAAAATTTCATTAAATATTTCTCATTCCAACATATAAAATAATGATATAATAATAGTTTTTCGTGATTAACAAAGAATATATATCATGGGAATGTAAATAGGAATAATTCAATTCATATTATAATATGATTCATTAGTAAATAATGTTTTATAATTATTATAAAATATTATACTGGTGGAATATTTAAACAAAAAATCCATCTTGTGATGATAAAATCAAACAATTCACACTTTAAAGTCACTATATCAATAAAAAAGTTACAACTTATAAGACACTTAGTTTAATAAAAACTCAAATTTTTAATATAACAATATGTATTGTTTAAATAATTTCTATATTCACATCATATCCATGTTCATTTCTAAACTCACACATTGTAGTCATTATTTTAATTTCAATATTCCCAAATATACATCTTTTTATTTGTTAACATATATTAATTTTAACACCCCAGGTAAAAAAAGAATATGACATTTTTATAATTATCCCTATTTGTGAATAAAATTTTAATATTAATTTAAAGGGAACACAATGCTCGATGGCATGCCCAATACGCAACAACGAGTTTCATGGAAATCTTACGTTGCACTCTAATAATAAAATAATATTATTTTAAATTGTAGTTAACGCCAAGCCGTTGTAATTGCGGGAAAGAAAGGAACTAACTAAAAAATGATTATGTATGTTTGTCAAATATTTTTACTTTTTTAAATTAATGTTAGAGGATAAAAAATGCGAATGAATCCAATTTTAAGCGTAAACATTCTAATATTCTTTAAAAGGTCGATTAACCACCTTTTGATGACGGACCTCTTTTAAATCCACTTTTTGACAATTTTATGTGTCATATTTGACAAAATAAAATTCTTCTTTAAAATCGGGACATCAAAATTTACTTTGTGTATATTTTTGTTATTTTTCCGATCATGATCATTTTTAATGAATAGTGAAAAATGTAGTATTTTAATTCAAAACCTATTTTTAATCTAATATATTTCTATCATTAGATTATTTTTTGAATTGGTTTCAAAGTGAAATTATAATATATTTTTACCATTTAATCTAATATTTGTCATTGGAATTAATTTCATCTTGAAATTGGACTTAAACTAGTGTCAAACAGTTGATACTTATTGCTTCATAAAAACATGCTATTTACTCTGACAGCGGGAATTAATTATTAAATTAATTAATTCAACTTATATGTTTTGAATTTTTTGAAATATACTTATTTTTGAATTTGTAATATCAAATATATCTTAGGGTGATGTTGTGGTATTTTTCTGAAAAACTTCAATTTTTGATGAATAGTGAAACCACTAAGTGGTACTTATAAAAAATGATTTTCCGTTTAAATGAAATTTTACCACCTCTGTGTTTTGAATTTCAAAAATCCGACATAAATGGTTGTCATTAAGATGTAAAATGTGGTTCAATGGGATTAAAATAATTTTTTTGGTGAATAGTATCTTTTAAGTTTATTAATCGCGATTAGAGGTAATTAGTGTAATTTAAGGTTAAAATTATGTTTTAATAATATTAAATGACCTAGACACATGTCCTACCCTCATTGGATGTGTCATAGACGACCAAGAAAATCCATGGGTCAACTTGGGGACCCCATGGAGCCACTTTGGTTCGAAAATGACATTATTACCTTTTTATTTAATGTTAAAATAAAAATGTCACAAACATGTGTTATTTTACTAAAACAATTTTTATATGGGGTTATACAAGTCATATTTTTTACTATAAATATTCATTATAAATCTAAAAATATTTCCTACATCGTCATATTTTTTTATAATTTTTAGACACTAAATAAATTAAATTATTTATGACACCACGATGATGCAGCGATTACCTCATTATTTAACGATTTAAATAAAATTAAATGATAATGTAAAATATAAGACCTAAACTTGTCACAAACCTATTGTATGAGTATATTTCTAACCCTTATCACCTTAACCTCGAATTATATCAATATGGGACCTTTAAAATCCGAAAATAACTTTATAATAAAGTAAACTTTTATAACATTCCAAGAGTGCCCCTCCTCTCCTCTTATAAAAGGCCCCCACCTCTACCACCATACAGACACCTCTCAAGCCTTTGGCTCAGCCAAACCCTGCCCATTTTATCTTTCAACGTCCATCTCTTCATCATTGAAGCCTCACCTTTGGATTAATCCTTTCCAAGGATGCTTTTGATCTCAAATCAAAGAGGGTTACCCGATTTAAAGGCAGTGTCCTCTCTTATGTTATTATGTTTTATTTTATTTATCCAACCCTATAAAACATTTTTATTCCTTTATTTTGTAAAAAAAAGTATATTAAATATACTTGGATGTTTTATGTGAATAATTCTTGCTACACTTACACACACCTTCGCCTAATTGTTAAAGGACATACTGTTTCAGTGGATGGAAAATTTATGCCTCACGAAACGATGATTGTTCAATATTCTCTTAACACCTTTCATGGTGGCCATAATGATGTCACTATATTTTATATATGATATATATTTTATTTATGTTTTCTATATGCTTATGAATTTTATTTTTAAAACATGCCTTTATGCTTTTCATGTTGTGCAAATGCGATAATTTCATACGAGGAAGTGTGGACTACCGCCCCCTCAAGTGATGGGAATCGTTCATTAAATACATGGAATGTATAAAGGATGAAATTAATGAACATATGTGACTAATATAACATATATATTATACTGGAATTATAATATATATCTCTCCCAATTATTTTTAAGTACATTAATATGACAAGGAAATGAAAGTAGCGTTCATGCGTACGTACGGCCTACCGTCTCCATGAACGGTGCATTTCATTTCTTTTTATCCCCAAATGTTATGGAGTAGTATAAAATGAATATGTAATGGATATATATGATATTTAAATCATTAATACTATTTTGGAGAAGATTTACTTATAACTACATGGACAATCATTTTCAAACAAGTTCATTTTTGACTCATGTACCAAACATCGACAAAAACGTCTGATATGAACTCACATTATTAACCAATTATTATAACATTATAACATGTGATATGAAATGAATATAAATATTTAGAATAGTTCCTAAATAAATTATAAATTGACCAAAGTTTATTATTCAGGAATATAAATAAACGAACAAGACAAGTCCGACTTGAGGTAAGGGTTCCTACCCCTTTCTTTCTTTTTAAGTACACTCTTTTATGTCATTCCTTTTAAGCTCATCATTCTTATGATTGAGATGTTATTTTAAATTAATATTAATGTAATTTTTTTTTTCATATTATGATAGACCCTTTTTTCTCTCATCAATCCATTTTGGAAGTTTTTAGTGGCACCATTAGGCTGCCGAATTTTCGTAAGAGATCCAACCTCTCTCTTTCTTTTTAAGTACTCCCCTTTATGTAACTTCTTTCCAGATCCTCTTTGTTAGGTTGGGGGATGTTAAATTATATTCATATTGATGTAAATTTTATTTTAATATGACTAGAGACCCTATTTTATCTCATTAATCCATTTTTGGATGTTTTAAGTGGCGTCATTAGGCTGCTGAGTTTTCGTAAGGGATTTTTCATTTCACTTTTATTCCTGTGACATTTATGCTACATTTTCCAATATTTCCATTGAGTGGTTTATATACTTACCATTATTATACTCCATGTGTAGTATAATTTCATTTATTGTTATTTATATATTAATTATATTACCCTTCCTTCATGGGGTGTACATTTCGAAAGTTACCCAAGTCGGTAAGGGAAACTTTCACCCTCCTATTTTATAAAAGACTTCTTTTGTTATGTCTTTTAATTTACATCTTATTAGGTTTGTATATGTTCTTATATATCCTTATTTATGTAAAGTTTATAGTGATGAGATACCATTCACTCTCTCATCGACTAATTTTCTGAATTTTGAAGTGATGCCGTTAGGCTGTCGAAATTTTTTTACAAGGGAACGTCTTAACCCAATTTAGATTTCTTTGGGTTCAACTTGTAATTCTTGAACATGTAATCCTATGAATATGGGTGAATGAACTATGATTGTTTCACACTTAATATCCACTTACATTGGGTGTATTTATACTTCTCACACATAATTATGTGATAGATTTATCCTTAATTTAATGATGCAATCATTATAACGGATTTCATCTCAATTTACATTTCCATTAAGACATCATTGTTGTTATGCACCAATTCACTCTTACATGGTGTGTATACTGTCCTTTGAAATATTATATCATGAATCCCATTATTCTCATGATATTATAATGTTCTGATTAAATCTTATTCCATGATTATTTTTATTGAAGAGTCTCTCATTTTGTTAAAAACTCTTTAACAAAAATATCATTTTAAATGTTTTAAAGATTTATTATTATAAATCATTATCTTTAATGTACAAGTTTTCAAAATTATTTTCAGGGCATTAATTTTTTAAAATTATAATTCCATTAAAAGCTTCAATGTAGTATGTGACACTTTTATTCAAAAATATCTTTTCAATGGTTTTTGAAAATGGATTGATTAATTCAATATCTTGGAATTAATTATTGTGATTTCAAATGAAATGTTGTTATTGAAATGATTATATTATCAATTTTTTATGTGTAATGATGGTAATTGGACATTTTACAGGTGGTTACGTGATAAACCATATGACGGTTGGTGTCGTGAATACCAGGATGGGTGGTTACGTTATAACCTCCAATGCAATAGGTATGGATGTTGGCCATATGGCTATTCCATTAAGTATCTGTGGAAGTCGACTGTATGGTTATTCCATTTAATTATGTTTATGTCCCATGTTACCTTTTTATGTTATATGTTCTTTATATGGGTTTTATGGTAATATTTTGGTTACAAAAGTGTAAGTAATGGTCTTTTATACCATGAATAGTTTTTACTACATCATAAAGGTGAAAAGTAATACTTTCGTAAATTATTCATGGTTTACCTATTGTTTTGAAAAAACTAACTGTTTTCCTTCTTTTTTGTATCCTTTACTGGCATTTTTATGCTCATCCCACGTTTTTGAAATATTTTCCACAGGACTTAAAGATGAATAAGGTCAAGGATGGGATCATGGAAAGAAACGATATCTAAAACATGGAACTAGACATGTTTCTTTTTAAGTGCTTTTTTATTTTATGGAAATTTAGTAGAAGTGACTACTTTATAATCTTTTAAGATGTAATAGTTATGTCCTAATTCTCTAAAAAACTACACCTGAAAAGATACTCAATGTGAATAATTCATTTAATTCAATATTAAGTAAGGGTTAAGGTCAGGGCCTCATTCTTAGTATCAGAGGTCGGTATAGATAACTTTAGAGTTTAGGGTATTCTTAAAGCATAAGTGACATTACCATAATGGCTAGGATTTCAGAAAGAGTCATAGTTTTTAAATAATGTGAATGAGAAAGTATATCTTAGTGTTTATCTTCCTCATTAGTACATGATGATTTTGATGATATAATCACACTGACATTTTTGGTTTTAGTAAATGGATGGATCTAGTAGGCACCAATGTGAAAATGGGTTTGAATGAAACTATGGTGGTTCTCTGATTAAGATACTAGATAAAATGGGGGATTCAATGAGAAATCTCATTGTTATTCTAAACCAACTATCAGGAGTCATGATCAACAACTTGATCCTTGGTGTGTTCTGTAATGCATCATGTATGAGGGAAGAAACTCGACATGGATGTTCAGGTAATAATTATAAGGGTAACCATTTAGGTTTATATGATCCTTACTTTTTAGGTAATTATGGGTTACTCTTTGATATAATGTAAAATCAATGGAATGAGATAAACTTGAGGTTAAAATATGTTATGGTTATTTTTGATGATTTTATCTCTTTTTGGGGAATGATTTGAGAATTATATAGTTTGGAAAAAAGACAACACGCAGACCGTGTGACAACCCGTCACGTCGGACAAAGCTGCGGGAATCGAACCCAAAACCAAAGTGCGACTGGTATTTATCGCCTACCACTGGACCATGTGAATTCCCTGGTTATTTTGACTAATTATTTTTATTTATATGATTTTAGGAATCAATTTTAAGTTTATTTTGGTTTATCTATGGAAATTATTAACCTATCATCGAGGATATGTGATTAGGTTAATTACTTTTCAATATGAGAATTTAAGAGTAACTGATGTTATTTGGAGAAAAAAGTTAATTTGAACCTAGGAAGACTATGTAATTAAAACCTTCAAATATTTGGGTTTCAATCTTTGTTTGGATTACTTTGAAGAATTTTATGGACAATTTTATATCGAATAGTCTTCGTTGAACTTTCGGGGTTTTTTTGGACAAATTTTGGAGGTTAAGAATATTTTTTCTTTTTATAAAGGATTATACTTTCATGGATTATCTAATCTCATACTGACAATTTTGGTTTTGGATTTTGTCTAAAGACATGAGAAATATATAGTTCTCTTTTTTGGATTACTTGATTCTCAAGAAGTTGGTTATATTACTCTTAATGCGACCAATTCCTCCTAAATACTCGTCTTTTGAAGAAAATATGAGCTTGATTAAGGAATCCAGTAAAATTCGAAAGTCTACGTGACAAGTAAGTATGTTTCATTATGATTTAGTTAAGATCAAAAAATAAATTCCTCAATTAAGAGTAACATAAAAACCAAAAATGTTGTCTGTTATATTTTCCTACTAGGGAATAGAATACTATTTAACCCATCACATGTTTGTGATTTTCTTATGGATAACTTTCTCCTAGACATGTTTAATATCACTCTCCATCAGAACATGACCCTTTTTTTCCTCCATTTCCATATTTTAATACTTCGAATCCTAGTATGGGTTAACTCGGGTGACCTTTGTACTTCTCTTTCTTTTTTTTAAAGTGATTGTTTTGCAGACTCTTATTCCGATGTGGGATTTTCAAGGATGTTTCCAAGCCCAATTTTAAAATTGCGAGGACGCAATTCCCAAAAGGGGGGTAGGATGTAACATCCTAGGTAAATAAAGAATATGCCATTTTTATATTTATCCCTATTTTTGAAAAAATGTTAATATTAATTTAAAGGGAATGCTATGCTCGATGGCGTACCCAATATGCAACAACGAGTTTCTTGGGAATCTTACGATGTACTCTAATAATAATTTAATATTAATTTAAATTGTAGTTAACGCCAAGACATTGTAATGGCGGGATAGAACATAAGTAACTAAAAAATGATTATGTATGTCTGTAAAATATTTTTACATTTTACAATAAATGTTAGAGGATTAAAAATGTGAATGAATCCAATTTTAAGCGTAAACATTCTAATATTCTTTAAAAGGTCGATTAACCGCCTTTTGATGGCGAACCAATTTTAAATCCACTTATTCAAAATTTTATGTGTTATATTTGAAAAAATAAAATTATTCTTTAGAATCGGGACATCAAAATTTACTTTGTGTAAATTTTGTGTATTTTTTCGATAATGTTCAATTTTTAAATGAATAGTGAAAAATGTTGTATTTTAATTCAAAACCTCTTTTAAATATAATTTATTTATATGATTAGATTATTTTTTGAATTGGTTTCACAGTAAAATTAGAATATACTTTTATCATTTAATCCAATAGTGGTCGTTGGAATTAATTTCATCTTCAAATTGGACTTAAACTAGTGTCAATCTGCTGATACTTATTGTTCATAAAAACACGCTATTTGCTCCGACAATGGAAATTAATTATTAAATTAATTAATTCAACTTAAATGTTTTGAATTTTGTGAAATATACTTTATTTTTGAATTCAGAATATCAAATATAGATTAGGATGAAGTTTTGGTATTTTTATGAAAAACTTCAATTTTTGATGAATAGTGAAACCACTAAGTTGTACTTATAAAAACTGATTTTCCGTTTAAATGAAATTTTACCACCTCTGTGTTATAAATTTCAATAATCCGACATACATGGGTGTCATTAAGAAGTAAAATGCGGTTCAATGGGATTAAAATAATTTTTGGTGAATAGTAACTTTTAAGTTTATTAATCGTGATTAGAGGTAATTAGTGTAATTTAAGGTAAAAATAATGTTTTAATAATATTAAATGACCTAGACACATGTCCTACCCTCATTGGATTTGTCCTGGCCGACCAAGACAATCCATGGGTCAACTTGGGTTCCCCATGGATCCCCTTTGGTTCAAAAATGACATTAATACCTTTTTATTTAATGTTAAAATTAAAATGTCACAAACATGTGTTGTTTTACTAAAAAAAATTTATATGGGGTTATACAAGTAATGTTTTTGACTATAAATATTAATTAGAAAGGTAAAAATATTCCATACATCATGATAGTTTTTTTATAAATTTTAGACACTAAATAAATTAAATTATTTTTGACACCATGATGATGCAGCGATTACCTCGTTATTTAACGATTTAAATAAAATTATAATATAATGTTAAATATAAGTCCTACACTTGTCAGAAACCTATTTTATGAGTATATTTAGAACCCTTATCACCTTATCCTAGAATTTTATCAATTTGAGACCTTTAAAATTCTAAAATAATTTTATAATAAAGTAAACCTTTATAACATTCCCATAGTGCCCCTCATCTCCTCTTATAAAAGGCCCCCACATCTACCACCTTACACACACCTCTCAAGCCATTGGCTCCACCAACCCCTGCCCATTTCTTCTCTAAAAATCCCTCTCTTCATCATTGAGGCCTCACTTTGGGATGAATCTTTTCCAAGGAAGCCTTTGCGCTCAAATCAAAGAGGGTTACCAGATTTAAAGGTAGTGTCCTCTCTTGTGTCCTTATGTTTGTTTTTACTTCTCCAGCCCTCTAAACTATTTTTATTACTTTCTTTTGTAAAAGCACCAGTATATTCAATAAACTAGGATGTTTTATGTGAATAATTATAGCTACACTTACACACACCTTCGTCTAATGGTTAAAGAACATATTGTTTCTCTAGATTGCGAATTTCTACCTCACGAAACGATGATTGTTCAATCGTCTCTTAACACCTTTCATGGTGTCCATTATGATGTAAAAATATTTTATATATGATATATATGGTGTTTATGTTTTCTATATGCTTCTTAATTTTATATTTAAAACATGCCTTTATGCATTTCAGGTTGTGCAAATGCGATAATTTCATACGAGGAAGTGTGGACTACCTACCCCTCAAGTGATGTGACTCGTTCATGTTTTACATAGAATGTATAAAGAATGAAATTAATGAACATATGTGACCTATATAACATATATATTATACCAGAATTATAATATATATCTCTCTCAATTATTTTTAAATACATTAATATGACAATTAAATGAAAGTAGCGTTCTTGCGTACGTACGACCTACCGTCTCCATGAACGGTGCATTTCATTTCTTTTTATCCCCAAATGTAATGGAGTAGTATAAAATTAATATGTACTATATATATATGATATTTAAATAATTAATACTATTATGGAGATTATTTACTTATAACTACATGGATAATCATTTTCAAACAAGTTTATTTTTCACTCATGTACCAAAATTGACAAAAACGTCTTATATGAACTCACATTATTAACCAATTATTATAAAATTATAACATGTGATATGAACGGAATAATAATATTTAAAAGAGGTCCTTAAGCAGTTACAAATTGAACAATGTTTATTATTCAGTAATATAATGAAACGAACATGGCAAGTCGGACTTGAGGTAAGGGATCCTACCCCTCTCTTTCTTTTTAAGTACACTATTTTATGTCATTCCTTTTAAGCTCATATTTCATATGATTGGGATAGTTCTTTTATATTAATATTACTTTACTTTTTATGTTCATATGATTTTAGACCCTATTTTCTCTCATCAATCCATTTTGGAAGTTTTTAGTGGCGCCGTTAAGCTGCCCAATTTTCGTAAGAGATCCAACTTCTCTCTTTCTTTTTAAGTACTCCCCTTTATGTCACTTCTTTCAAGCTACTCTTTGTTATGTTGTGGGATGTTATTTTATATTCCTGTTTATGTAAATTTTATTTTAATATTATGAGATACCCTATTTGATCTCATTAATCCATTTTTGGAAGTTTTAGGTGGCGCTGTTAGGCTGCCATGTTTTCGTAAGGGATTTTTCATCTCACTTTTATTCCCGTGACATTTATGCTACATTTTCAACTATTTCCTTTGATTGGTGTATTTAATTCCCATTATTATACTTCATTTGTATTATAATTCCATTTATAGGTATTTACATATTCAATTTATGACCCTTCTTCCATGGGGTGTACATTTCGATTGATACCCAAGTCGGTAAGGGAACCTTTCACCCTCTTCTTTTTTAAAAGACTTCTTTTGTTATGTCTTTTAATTTACATCTTCTTATGTTAAGATATGTTCTTCTATATCCTTATTGATGTAATGTTTATAGTTATGATATATCATTAGCTCTCCCATCGACTAATTTTCTGTATTTTGAAGTGATGTCGTTAGGCTGTCGAATTTTGTTTACAAGGGAACGTCTTAACCCAATTTCGATTTTTTTTGTTAAAATTGTACTTCATGAACATGTAATCCTATGAATATGTGTGAATGAACTCTGATTGTTTCACAATTAATATCCACTTATATTGAGTGCATTTATATTTCTCACAAATAATTATGTGATAGATTTATCCTTAATTTAAGGATACCATCGTTATAATGGATTTCATCTCAATTTACATTTCCATTGAGACTTCATTGTTGTTATGCACCAATTCACTCTTACATGGTGTGTATACTGTCCTTTGACATACTATATCATGAATTCCTTTATTATCATGATATTATAACATTCTGATTAAATGTTATTCCACAATTATTTGTATTGAAGAGTCTCTCATTTTGTTAAAAACACTTTATCAAAAATATCGTTTTAAATGTTTTAATGATTTATTATTCTAAATCTTTATATTTAATGTACATTTTTTCAAAATGGTTTTTAGAAAATTAATGTATTAATATTATAATTCCATTAAAATCTTCAAAGTAGTGTGGGACACTTTGATTCAAAAATATCTCTTAAATGGTTTTTGAAAATGGATTGATTAATTCAATATCATGGAATTACTTATTGTGATTTCAAATTAAATGTTGTTGTTGAAATGATTATATTTTCAATATTTTATGTGTAATGACGGTACATGGAAATTTTATGGGTGGTTACGTGATAAACCATATGATGGGTGTTGTAGTGAATACTAGGACAGGTGGTTATGTTATAACCTCCAATGCATTGGGTATGGAAGTTCGCCGTATGGATATTCCGTTAAGTATGTGTGGAAGTCGACCGTATGGTTATTCCATTTAAGTATGTTTATGTCCCAAGTTAACTTTATATGTTATGTGTTCTTTATATGGGTTTTATGGTAATGTTTTTGTTACAAAAGGGTATGTAATGGTCTTTTATTCCATGAATATTTTTTACTACTTCATAAAGGTGAAAAGTATTACTTTGGTAAAGTATTCATGGTTTACCTATTGTTTTGAAAAAACTAAAAGTTTTCCTTCTTTATGTATCCTTTACTGGGCTTCTTATGCACATCCCATGTTTTTGAAATATTTTCCATAGGACATAAAGATGAATAGGGTCAAGGATGGGATCATGGAAAGACATGCTATCTAAAACATGGAACTAGACATGTTTATTTTTAAGTGTTTTTTATTTTATGGAAATTTAGTAGAAGTGACTACTTTATAATCTTTTGAGATGTAATAGTTATGTCCTAATTCACTAAAACTCTAAACCTGAAATGATCCTCAACGTGAATTATTCATTTAATTCAATATTAAGTAAGGTTTAAGGCCGGGGCCTTATATTAATAGTTCATCAGTGATTCTATTTTATCTTTCATCTTTTAATTTTACATAAATTTATCCTAAAAAATATAAAATTTATTTTGCTTTTGTGATATAATCAATATTCTTTATTCATTTCATTATCATCCATTTTCTTCTTATATTCAATTATATATATGATAAAATCATAATTGTAATTAATTTTCTACATTCAAATTTATTTATAATACATTTTAATTATCATATTTTCATCTCAAATAATGAATGAAAAATAATGTAACTCATCAAAAACTTATTCCAACTTTATATCAATTATATTCATGAAAATATAATGAGGGATATATTTATACATTTTATCACATATCTAATTACTTACATTATCCACAATAGATATAAATAATATATTCTCATAACTTTTTATTGATTCACTCCATTTATGAGAATGAAATTAGTGGGATAGAGAATCTTTAACTATGCAAAATATATCCCAAAAAATAATACAATTTTCCATCTCACAGAAATATTTATTGCATGTATAAAATTATTTGTTTCTAATGTATATATCTAAATATTCATATATTTCTTCTATAATATCATATATTTTAATTTATTTTTAATACATTGATAATCAGTTTTGAGGTATGGTTTTTACTAGAGTGAGAATATGTAAGATAAAAATTAATAATATTCAAACTAAATTTTTTTCATAACTTTTTTAATCCTTCATTAAATTATTTTTTTATATTATATATTTCTTATCCTAATTATATATTTATACTTCTTTCAAAAACACTATTAAAATTTCTTTTCTGAAAAATAACTATTTCATCTTTATTATAATTAGATTCTGTTACAGTTATTTTATAAATGATAACATTATTCTTCACTCATTATTTGTTCAAAATTCTTTCTACATAATACCATTCTATAATATAAAACCAATATTCTCATCTGAATTGTAATATATCATAGATATAATTTCATTACATGAATAAATATAGCATTAAATTTTATGTAGAGTTCTTTAAGAATACATTCATTAATATTAATATTTTCTTATGATTCTACATGAGATCACATACTATATTAAGTAAAATTTATCAATTGTAAAACATTAATGATGGTCACATTTTTTCTAATCTTGAAATAATGATATAAAAAAAATATTACTTTCATTTTATATTTTCATATTGTCTATATCATAATGTGTGGCATGTTGAATTCTTAAAATATTATATTTTTTAAATCAAGAAACACGACTACAAACATTTTTTACTGCAATCATAATAAATAATATCAATGAATTTTTTTGAAAGATTGTACATTGTTATATCATTATTTTTATATAATTAGATTGTCTCTATTGAATTTTTATATGGTTATAAATTTTTAATGTAATTTGTAATGATAAATATCTTGAGTTGGGCTTCGATCTGAGATTTCATGTAACTTTGGTAATTCAAATCCCATAATAGAGGTATATATTGAATCTATGAACAATATAAACTAGTATTGGAATATATAATGATCTTTTTCATTTAATGTTAACATTATTATATTGTGAGAAATTGTATATATCAAACCAAAGTAATGATTTTATGTTTTTTATTGATTGGTTTGTTATTTATATTTTTTTTGGAGTTTTGGGTATTTTAATTAAGTATGTTTTAAAATATACTACTACATATTGCATGGTTTTTATACAAAGTTATTCAATATCGGTGGTATCCATGAATGTTCAAATGTTTCATATCATAGTTCTCATTTAAATTTGGTGAATACTTTATAAAACAATGATTACAAGACATGTGGGTGACTTAGATAATATTTACTGGTTTCTAGGTTAGAATATTGTTCGTCCATTCACATATCAATCCTACACACCACATCCAAGCCATTAATTTTCATTTACCCCAAAAATAATCATCATGAATTTAAACCCAAATTAATCTATCCCTTTTAAAAATAATTGAAAACCCACACCTAATTTCTATTATAATAAATTTTATATTAATAATCATAAGATACACTACTACTCTCCCCTCCCACTCCATTTGTTTGATTACCCCTCCATTAGAACCTCCATCCTTGTGGGACACATGATGATGACAACTAGTAAGAATTCAAAAAGAACATGAACACCTACCCTTTTATATTTTCTCCTCAATTTAATATTTCATAATCGTAGGTTCATGATCCCCCTACATCCTTACATTAGTCAACATTTTCTCCACTCATTTTCACTCCCTCACTTTGTGATATGATTTTGGATGAACCATATGTGAATTTTTATTTTGATTTCTTGTGATTGTGGGTTTATATTTTTTTTTGATATCTATATTTGGTGTCCTTATCCTATAGTTGAGGGCTTAATTATCTCCAAATATTATTAATGGAGGTTTACCCATGCATGTCCCTTTGATTTCATATCCTCAGATTTCATGACCTCTGAATTCTTATTACTAATTAATAATGATTTATTTAATGACGTTTATAACATTTATGACGATGAAATTTGTTTTTAATTTCTTATATATATATATATATATTATACCATTATTTTCATCTAATTTTCAAAAATAAGTGTTTCTTTTTCAGAGGAAAATATTTTTGAAGTGTTTCTAATGAAAAATTATTTTTCTTAATACCATCTACTAATTTTTTCCTATTATGTGATTTTATAATGATATTTTTACCAAACTAATAATTTGATTCATTTTTATATAACTGTTATTATTTTAATGATTATTTTCTTTTTTTAGATTCAAATACATATATAAATTTTAGAAATTCATGAAATTATGTGTTAATTACTGAATTAAAATTAGGGTTTATATATGTATATATATCCATGAATTTCAAAATTTTACTGATAATTATTTTTATAAATTTAAATAAATTTTTATTCAATTATTAGGAATGTTTTCTTGTTCTTATATACATATGTTGTCATAAATATATATATACCTTTTTTGGGGTTTATGTTCCGAAATCCATATTGAATCAGGTTATTTTGTGAAAAAGTTGATAAAAAGAAATGTCTATTCGTATATGGAAATTAATAACAAAAAACATGAATCTAAAATTCTTTTAAATAATGATTGTAATAAAATTATTATATGATTTTATAAAATAAATTATAAGTCTCGGATGTTACCACAAATTATTATGAATCCCACTAAAAACATTTTGTAGTAAATCCATATATGTGTCATTAAATTAAAATTAATTTGGTTATATTATGATTTTAATCTTCCTGAGATAGGTTATTATTTTCATATGAAAATAGAATATATGGGACTACTGAATAATATTTTAATCTATTTATTATTGATATTATTCTTCTATACTTCAGGGATTGAATGAGTTCATGAGTAGGATAACCATGGCCTTCATGGGTTACCAAACCACTAGTTATTCATAATGAAGTAAATATGATTGCCTTTGAATTTTATATTGACATTTTCCTATAACAAATATTTTAATATCTTTTTAATTAATGAAATAAATTCTTGGATTCCACTTTTCTTAGTGAACTCTATGATTTTTATCCCATGATACTTATTTTAAAATTGTTTCCTTCGAGAGTAAAACAGAACATTATTTATTTTTATACTCTGAATGATTTTTACCCCATTCATATACTATTTATCGATCCATAATATATTACCCTAAAAATGATAAACTATTATATGGGGACCAGCATATTTTAATACAATATATATAAAAAGTATCTTATATTAAAGGGACGTCAAGTTAATTTTTTTCTAAAGTAAATGATTCTAAATAATGATTAAATAAATGAATTTTTCTAAAATGGAGTTTGGACATAATTTTATCATTTAATAAATACCTATTTTTAATAATGTATGGTCAAAAAAGCATGATAATCAAGGATTAATTAAATGGATAGCTTATAGAATTTCTAATGAGGTATTCTAGGGATATTTTTTTATCATGTCGATATTTATTTTTATTATCATGGTAATATTATAATTGATAAATGTTTTATTTTTTAAATTATTTTAGGAGAGTAAACATGAGTAACACTTCATAGTCTTCTCAAGTATGTCATTTAACATAAATATTTTAATTAATATATAGTATTTTCTATGTTATCCTTTTTTTAGTTTCTTTGGATTGAGGGTATAAATATCAGTTGGAGTTTAGGGGATAACTAAAGGTATGTGATATTTTTATTACACGAGAAGAGTTAGGGGAAGTGGTTATATTTTTTATTTAATTGATTATTGGATTTCTTTTATGGGAGTTGTGTCTCGACCTATCCTCAGGGCCCGTGTCGTGACTACCACAAGCCCGCCTTCCATAGGCCAGAGGCTGGCGACTAACACCAAAGGCGTAAATCCCGATATTGGGAAGGCATTGCCTAATATAAGTAACCAAACACAAGAGATTACGAAACTGAAGTAAGGACTAAGTAATAGTGTATACAAAAGTAAGTGCTGAAAAATGGGGCCTAAAATACAAGCCCAACAGTAAGTACAGTACAACTGAGAAGCTAGTACAACTGCAGTAATGTAAAACAGCAACAACTCAGTCATCCTCCTAAAATCCCACCTGAAGGGTTGGTATAGATGGTCTCATCAACACCTCAGGTCTGTCTATTTGCTATGGTTTTGTCTCAATAAGTGGTCTACCTTCGTGTACCATCCATCTCTACAAGTCTCTACCTCGATCAGTGTTGTCTGTCATCTTCATCCAACACAACATAGTGCGTACATAGATCGTGTAGGGGTGAGTATAAGATACTCAGTAAGAACCCCGAGACCCTTGAATGTCTCCCAGAATGCACGAAGGAGAAACCACAGAATAAAGATACAATCATGATGTATCAACCAACTCTACTTAGGTATATGCCCATACATACATCTAAGTCATCAATCCCAGTTTGGCTCCAACTATCGAGCCCAAGAACCACCCAATCCACACCTAAAAGCAAGTCAATCACATCGATGATAATGATTGTAATTCAAGACTCACCTCACATAGGTATACATCTTTTGTATAGAGATAGAGATGATCAGATGTAGTCACTGATTTATCTATGATGTCGGACCCACGTAAGATACAAGATCAGCTAAGCTGTCGGACCCACATAGGATACAAAACCAGCTACTATATCGGTCCCACATAAGATACTAGAACAGAAGTCAAAATTTCCAGACCCACTTAGGATACAAGAACATTACTGATCACTTTCAAACCCACGGAGGATTCCAGTACTGTAGGCATCACCGTCGAACCCACATAGAATTCCATTACGGTTGACATTATCGTCAAACCCACAAGGGATCCTAGTACGATAGTCGTCATAGTTGAACCCACGGATGATCCTAGTTTGGAAGTCATCACCGTCGAACCCACGGAGGATTCCAGTATGGTAGATGTCGTCGTCGAAACCACAAAGGATCCTAGTACGAAATTCATCACCGTTGAACCGACAGAGGATCCAAGTATGTTACATGACATTGTCGAACCGACAGAGGATCCTAGTATGGTAGTCATCATCATCGAACCCACGGATGAACCTAGTACGTAGGTCATCACCGTTGAACCCACGGAGGATTATAGAACGGTAGACGTCGTCGTCGAAACCACAGAGTATAAATGTATGGATGTATTCGCAGTCGATCCCACAGAGGATTCTACTATGGTAGACGTCATCGTCGAACCCAGGTAGGATCCCAGTACAGTAGTCGTCACAGTCGCAGCCAACTCTAGTGTTCCCGCACACATCACGCTCGAATCCGGGAGGGACTAACCCTTGAAAAAAGAGGTCAATATATTAACTATCTCAGTGTCCTGAGTTGATGTATCCCGATGTTCCGTCTCATCAAAAGTAACCCAACACGACCCACGACGCATCAATCAGATGCCCAGTCTCAGAGTTATTAGCTTTTCTATTCTAGGGGCCCAGTTGGATTTCGGGAACAATCCCACCTGGCTATACTCCAATATCATCGAAAACTCATGTGGAGTATGCCAAAATGATTTTCTCATCAAAAGTAAACCATCTTAGTTGAAGAAACGTCAATCGGATGCCCGGTCCATATGTTATAAGCATTTCCGCTCCGAGGGCCCGGTTGGTTTTGAGTTAGAACCACCCCGCCATTCCAAAACTTCGCCAAAACATTGAGTGTAATATACTGCAATGACCATCTCGATCTGAGAAATCCTACGCAACTGATGGTGCGTTGATCGGAGGTCGATAGCTCATGTTATGGGCGAAATACTAAAATGGATCCGAAGAGGGGGGTTATGGTCTGGTCCATCCTGCCCCAACCCACCCTGGGTCGATATGAACTAGATTGACCCGACCTGGGTCTGAGTCCGGCCCAGGAGGGAACGGTCTGACCTAGAGGGGCGCGGCCTGGCCTGGTGGTGCGCGGCCCGGCCCGGGCGACATGTCGCCCGACCCGTGCAAGGCGGCCCAGTCTGTGCTGCTAGCGGCCGACCGCTACTCGACATACTGGCTGAGCGGTCCGAGGGGTGAAACACCCAGTTTTCCGAAACGGCGGCACCAAGTGGTGCCGCCCCTCTTGTCCGGCCGGCTGAAGCTGGCCGGTCATCCTAGTGTGACTGGCGTGCACTGGCGGGCCGCTGTTCTCCCACGTGGCACCTGCCATTTCTACGCCCTTCTTCAACCTGGTTGGCCGCTTGCCGGCAGGATCTCTCGCTGAAGCGGCCCGCCCTGCGTGGGTCACGACTCTCCGTAGCGCGGCACCCTCATGGAACTACGGTTCCTTCAGCCCGGGCGGCATTAGCCGACCTGTTCTTCTTTGGCAGAGCGGCCGTAGTAGCGGGCCACGGTCTCTCATCCGTGGGGCACTCGATGTCACGGTCCTATTTGTGACAGTGCACAGCTGCCATTTCCATCGCCTCCTTTGGTCATCAATGGCCCTGATCATCACCAACTCTTGTTTCCACCACCTCTTCCAACACCATATCCATCGTGAATAAAAACAAGAATCAACTGAGGGTCTTCGGGCCATGTTTGTTCGGCCAGCACCCTCCGCGTTAACTGGTAACAAATGGCCATAGACAATAAATTCCATTCAATTATAACGAAGGTATAATATATTAAATTTAAATTATACAAACACCCTACCTTGTAATTGTGGTTCATTTGTCGATGATCCACGGAAGAAGAGCGTCATAGTAGTCAGGCGTCGTGGAAGATGGCGTCGCGGAGAACGTTGTCATCCTGTCAACGTTGGAGGAAGAGTTGTTGTCGTAGATGGAGTTCCTCACATGCAGTGTCTTCTCCCTTGACATGGAGGAAGAAGATAGGATGAAGGAGTTCCTCATGAACTTGTTCCGGTTGAAAATAAAAGTGGGGAGAAATTGATTCCCGATCATCGAGTCGTGGAGCGTTCTTCACAAAGAGGAACAATTCCTTCTAAATCCTCTCAAGTCCTAGAAAAACAAGTTTATGCCAACCCATTTAAATGAAGGATATTACTTCTTTTAGTGTTGGAAAAACAATTTAAAATTCATTTAAAAAGATAATCCAAATAATTAATAAATTAAGTTGGCATAATTTAAGGAAGGGAGGTGGAAAGGCTCCACCTTAATGAGGGGCGGTGTCAAATTAATTAAGGGGGTGTTAATGGGGAGCTTAAGGGAGTTGAGAAGATGTGAATGTACTTGGGTTCGTGTGGGCCCCAACACACTAAATACTCTCATGGGAGGTTAGGTGGGATGTGGGCTCCACATCCAGCTTCTTTTTGGATATTATATCCACCAACCAAAAAAATATCTAACTTATATTTTTATTTATTTTTAATAACAAACCCCGAAAATTAACTTCTCCTCTCGATAATTCGCAACTACGGTAATGGTCCCCTTAGGAGAATATCTGCGCTACGAGTTTATCGGTGCCCTCAGAGTTAAATTCCGAGCACCGGTTCAAAAGATATAAAAACCCACACATACGTTTACTGAATGTACGTAAACAAAAACATTAGAAATTGATTCCGTGCACACCGGGCCTCGGAATCAAGCGCCATCAGAAACTAAGGACTCATAAAGTTCCAAATAAAATAAGAAAAAAAAATTCTTCAAATTTCTGGGTCTTTACAATAATCCCACCTCTCGGATTTACATCACCATAATGATACAAGACACGCTAGGGAAGAAAATGGGGATATTGAGCACGCATCTGAGCCTCCCACTCCCTTGTGCTCTCCTGGAGGTTTCCTTGGTGCTACTGAATGCACACCAGAGGAATTGACCGTCTATGTAGGACCCACTCCTGTTGATCCTTGATCTACAATGAAACCTCCGTGAATGTTTCCATTTCATCGATGTCCAGCTCCTCGTGGTCGATGATGTGGGTTGTTTTGTGCACGTATCTCCTCACCTGAGATACATGGAAGACGCCATGCACCTGGTGCAACTGAGGTGGGAGGTCCAGGTAGTAAGCCACATCGTCTACTCTTTTGAGGACCTGGAAAGGTCCAATGAATTATGCAGATAACTTTCCAACCCGGCAAAATCTCGTTAGACCTCGTCGAGGTGAGTCCCATAGGAATATGTGGTCTCCATTATCGAATTGCAGTGGTCTCTGTCTCCTATTAGCATTTGACTTATGTCTGCTCTGTGTAGTCTTCATCCGCTCCTGGATGATCTGCAGCTTCTCTGTCGTAGCCTGCACCATCTCTGACTCACTGAAGTAGTGGAGGAGTGACTATGAGGGACTACAGAAAGGCTACTCCATCCTTATTCACAAAGGATCACTACAACGCGGCCAACTGCTATGTCGCCTCTCCTAGTAGCTGAATACCTGATCTCCTACTGAGAGAATTTGATACAACATTCCCCTTCCTAGGAGTATAGACTATCTCAATCTCATAGTCCCAGAGGAACTCAAGCCAACATCACCATCTCAGGTCCAGGTCCTTCTACGAATGGAAATACTTGAGACGTTTGAGATTAAATTAAACTGTGAACCGTTCACTCAATAAACTATGGGTGTGACTAGCCATTTAAAATGAACTCGACTACACCCTTTTTCACTTACGTCCTACATGAGTTGCTAGGAGTTATCCTCTTCCAAAAATAGAAATCTTGTCTCATCCTATAGATGAACTGCTTTCTTTTCCTAATACAGTCAATCCTGACATGAACGATACTACTTTCATGCCATGGATTTTCGTCGTAAGGCCTCGATGCTACCACCAAGAGATCCAATCATTACTCTAACCTCCAAGGGTCGAATCACACGGCCGGCATCAATGTGTGGTCACTAGGTCTCCTACAGTAGGAATCTCGAATGTGAGGGTCATGTCAATGGTTTTAACTGGAATGTATCAGTATCAACAATACAAAAAGTGAGGAATGAAAACATCACATGGAAAAGTATCTTTTATTATAGCATCTAAAAGTACAATGACACAAAGCAACCACAAACAAGGACATCAACAAATATACAAGAATCATGAACTAAAGTATCCATGAATGGAGCTAGTCCCACTCTTGTCCACCTGCTCCCAGAGCACTATGGTTGTAGGCATCAGCAGCCTAAAGCTGAGCTCTCCCCTATCAACATGTTCCATGCGGTCGGGGTGGACCTCATTATGGTAGTGGTGGTATGGACTCAAAACATCATCCACCACCTACTACTCGTCCAGATCATCTGCTATGTCCGGCAGATCCCGGTGGACCACCACCATCGAAACTATACCTCTACCTGGGAGGTCCCTCTACTGCCTACTACTCATCTCCATGGCGGGTCAGGTAGTCTCGAGCCATGTGACCCTGCCCGCCACATGCATAGCACTGCCTGATCCTCATATGGCTGGCTATGTTTCATATGCCCCGCACAACTGAACTTGTATCCTGAGGTTACCCACCTAATGGCCTGGTCCTCTTGGACCTCTGCGTCAGTTGCCTACTGCCGATTGGAGAAGAATCAGCTACTTGTCTTCTTACAGAGGGTCTCACTGCTGGTGACTACTCAGAGAGAATACTCTCTAATAGAAGGGCTCTCTCCAGCACCCCCACATGCGTTGGGATGTTGAGGGAGATCATCGAAGACCCGATCTCATTACTGAGTCCCAACTCGAAGGTCCAGGGCCTGAAGAATGGTATCATACCATATCCATGGACTAGTGTGAGAGGTCAGTGAACCTCGCTGAGTACGGAGCTACTGTCATGCCGCCCTACTGTAGATGAAGTAACTCCTGAATCTGCACTGCACGATGGGTGGATGGTACAAAATCTGCCTAGAACAGGATCTAGAAGTCTGTCCCGAGTATTGATTCCTTGTCATGCACCTAGAGCATCAGGCTCCTCTATCTGCCAGCCGCTGCATGCAGGAGACTCTCGTCATGGATCACCATGTGGTCGGCTGGTGTCCCTACCAATATGAAAATTCTAACGATAGCCTCCTTAAAATCTTCAACTTCTTGGGGGTCCTTATCTTCACATAACAAGGTCTACCTCTGTCGCTGGAACTCAAGAAATGCACTTAGGCGGTGTGCACTCTCTGCTGCAAGAGCTGGTGGTATCAGTGGCCCAGCGGGTGTTGGTACCGCTGGTTCCTCTACTGTGATGGGGCCCTGCACAGAGGCCTCATCCCTCTGTGGGCTACCATATCATGCGTAATTCGGAACCCTAGCTACCTGCCTTCGTGGGGCCATACTGAAAAGGAACAAGTTCACAATGGTTTAAATAGTATACCTAGTGGGCTGACACAATGTAATCACGAAGAAAACATTTCCAAGGAAACAGACAAGAAATCAGTGTTTTCGTACACTTTTTCAGAAATCAGAGGTCAGGGTCCTAGTGTATGGATACGTCAGCTACCGCACCAACACTGGACTCCCTGGACTGAAAACCACACTCTATACTCTTAACACTATTTATTCACAGTAAGACTGATCAGAGTCCTAAGTTATGCAGTAGAACTTACTCCTCTTATACCAATTTGTCATGACCAATCATCGGGGCCCGTTCCATGACTACCCCAAGGCCGCCTTCCATAGGGCAGGGGATGGGGACTAGCACCAAAGGCATAAATCCCTATACTGTGAAGTCAATGCCTTTATAAAAGTAATAAAACACAACAAAGTATGCAACTTAAGTAAGAACTATGTAATAGAGTATACAAAAGTATGTGCTGAAAATAATGGGGTCGTAAATACAAGCCCAATAGTAAGTACAGAACAACTGAAAAGCTAGTACAACTATAGTAAAGTAAAACAGCAAAAAATGATTCTTCCTCTAGAAATACCTCCTGAAGGGTGGGTGCAGATGCTCTCTTCAGGACCTTGGGTCTGTCCGTTTTCTCCATGTACCTCTCACTAAGTGGTCCACCTCCGGGCACCGTCCAGCTCTACAAGTCTCTACCTCGATCAGTTATGTCTGTCGTCTGCATCCAACACAATGTAGTGTGGGCATAGCCCGTGCAGGGGTGAGTATAAGATACTCAATAGGCATCCTGAGACACCCGAAGGTCTCACAGAATCGACGAAGGATATACCATAGAAGAAAGATACAATCACAATGTATCAAACAACTCTTCTTAAGTATATGCCCATACAAATACCTAAGTAATCAATCCCAGTTTGGCTCTAATTCTCGAGCCCAAGCACAACCCAGTCCACACAGGAAAGTAAGTCAATCACATCAATGATAATGATTGTAAGTCAAGACTCATCTCATACAGGTATACCTATTTTTTATAGTGATAAATATGATCAAAGGTAGTCACTGATTAATCTAAGCTTTCAGACCCACATATGATACTAGACCTGCTCAGCTGTAGAATCCACATAAGATACAAAACAAGATACTCTGTCAGACCCACTCAGGATACTAGAACAAAAGACAAAACTGTCATACCCACTTAGGATACAAGAATAGTAGGCATCGATGTCGAACGCACAGAGGATTCCAGTACATTAGTCATTGTTGTTGAGCCCACAGGATTCAAGTATGGTAGACATCGTTGTCGGACCCACGAAGGATCCTAGTATGGTAGACTTCATCATCGAACCCACGAAGGATACTAGTATGGATGTCCTCACCATAGAACCCAAGGAGGATTCCAGTATGGATGAAGTCATCATCAAACCCACAGAGGATCCTAGTACGAAATTCATCGCCATCGAACCCACAGAGGATTCCAGTATGGTAGATTTCGTCGTCGAACCCACTTGGGATCCTAGTACGGTAGTTGTCATCATTGAACCCACGGAGGATTCTAGTATGATAGTCATCACCATCGAAATCATGGAGTATTACATTATAGTAGACATCATCATCGAACCCACGAAGGATCATAGTATGGAAGTCATCTCTGTTGAACCCAATGAGGATTCCAGTACAGTAGACGTCGTTGTCGAACCCACGAAGGATCCCAGTACGGTAGTCGTCACAGTCGCAGCCAGCTCTAGGGTTCCCGCACACAGCATGCTCGAATTCAGGAGGGTCCACTCCTCGAGCAAAGGTGTCGATAAATCAACTATCACAATGTTCCGTCTCATCAAAATAAACCCAACGCGATAGACAGTGCATCAATCGGACGCCCGGTCTTAGAGTTATTTTGTTTTCCATTCCAGTGGCTTGGTTGGATTTCTGGTAAAATCCAACCCGGCCATACTCCAATCTCATCCATAACCTGTTTGGAGTATTCCAAAAAGAACATCTCAGAAAAATTCAACATAATTAGCTGACTGAACGTCAATCAGATTTCTGGTCCTTAAGTTATAAGTGTTTTTGCTCTGAGGGCTCAGTTGGTTTAGAGTTTGAACATACCCGGTCGTACCCAAACTTCACCAAAACCATGAGTGTAATATACCAAAACAAGTGTCTCGATCCAAGGAATCCTACGAACCTAACGGTGCATTGATCAGAGGACCGTACCTCATGTTATGGGTGAAATACTAAAATGGGTCTGAAGAGGGGGGTTTGGGTCGGGTCTGACCCGGACCATCCCGCACTGTGTCAACCCGTACCAGATCAACCTGACCCGGGTCCAGGTTCGTCCCAGTAAGGCTCGGCCTGGCCTTGCGGCGGCAACACGACCCGGGGGGGCATGACCTGGCATGGCAGTGCGCGTCCCGGCCCGGGCGACAGGCGGCCCGACCCACGCAAGGCGTCCAGGTCCGTACTGCTGGCACCCGACCAAGGCTCGGCCAACTGGCCGAGTGGTCTGGGGTGCCCGACACCCAGTTTTCCGAAACGACGGCATCGAGCGGCAACACCCCTCTTGTTTGGCCGGCCGAAGCTAGACGGTCTTCCCAGTGTGAGTTTCCCGCACTAGAGGGCCGCTGTTCTCCCACACGACACCATAGGGTGCCACAGCTTCTTCAACCCAGTTGGTCGCCTGCTGGCCGGTTCGCCTGTGGAATCGGCCCGCCTATCGCGGGCCACAGTTCTCTACATCGCGACACCCTCGTGGTGCCCCACTTCCATAGGTCCGGCACACGACTATCATTGTAGTCACCACCTTTGGTCGTCACCGGCCCTGATCGTCGCCACCACCTCTTCCAACACTGTCTCCATCACGAATTAAAAAAATGAAACAACAGAGGGTCGTCGGGTCGTGTTTGTTCGGACCGCTCCATCCACGTAAGGTGGTAACAAATGGAAATATACGATTACTTGCATTGAATAAAAACAAATGTATAATTTATACAATTTACATTATTCAAACCCCCTACCTTGTTATTGAGGTCTGTTCGTCAACGAGCCATGGAAGACGAGCATCGCGGTAGTCGGGCGTCGTGGAAGACAACGTCAGGGAGAACGGTGTCGTCTCGTCAACGTTGGAGGAAGTGTCATTGTCGTAGATGTAATTCCTCATGAGCGGTGTCTTATACCTTGATGCGGAGGAAGAAGAAATGATGAAGGTGTTCCTTACGATCTTGTTCTAATTGAAAATAAAGGTGGGGAGAAATTGCTTCCCGATCTTCGAGTCGTGGAGCCTTCATTGCGAAGAGGATCACTTCCTTCTAAATCCTCTAAAGTCCCAACAAAACAAGATTATGCCAACCCCATGAAATGAAGAATATTCCTTCCTTTAATGTTGGAAAAACAATTTCAAATTCATTTAAAAAGTTCATCCAATTAATTAATAAATTAAGTTGGCATAATTTAAGGAAGGGAGGTTGAAAGGATCCCCCTAAATGAGGGGAGGTGTAAAATTAATTAAGGGGGTGTTAATGGGGAGTTTAAGGGAGTTGAGGGGAGGTGAAAGGATTTGGGTTCTTGTGGTCCCTACTAAACAAAATATACTCATGGGAGGTTATGTGGGATGTGGGACCCACCTCCAACTTCATTTTTGATATTATAGGAAACCTCGAATTAAAAATATCTAGCACATATTTTTATTTATTTTTAAAAACAAACCCAAAAAATTAACTTCTCCTATTGATAAAACACAACTAGGCTAAAGGACCCCTTAGGAAAATACTGGCTACGCGAGTTCATCAGTGCCCTCAGATTTCAATTCCGAGCATTGGTTCAAAAGATAGAAAAACATGTACGTACGTTTACTGAACGTACCCGAACAAAAACGTCATAAATTGATTTCGGGCACACCCGACCTTGGAATCAAGTGTAGTTAGAAACTACAGACTCGTAAAATTCCAAAGAATATATGGAAAAAAAATCCATGATATTTCCGAGTATTTACATGTTGTCTAGTTATTGTTGTTGTATATATGATTTGGAAGGGATGTTTGGTGTAGGAATGGTTCATGGCTGTTTTTTGTTAGTTTCATCATGTAGCTAATTTTTTTTATTTGGGAGAAAAATTCCCAATAGATGATTACAAGATGACTAAGAATGTCTGAGATCCCATAGGGATTATGAACACCCTTTAATACTTATTATAAGATTGTTCAGGCATCCCATGGATAGGTGAATTGAATTATATCATGAAAATATTATTAGAACCCACATTTCAAAAGTTGATATATATTTTTATGAATCACCCTTTAATTAGGGATGTTTGGTAGATTGCAGATATGATCCATGAATCTCAGGATAGATTTAATGATTTAGTTCTAGATAACTACTACTCTTGGTGGTGTTTGATTTTATGTAGGACTCTCATGCATCAAATTTTAAATATGAGATTTAATTTTTTTCTTATAATGAAATTTTATATTGATTAGAATTAATTATGATTTATTATAATTTATTAGTGGGTTAAATGATCTTTTTCACGGAATGGGGTTAAAAGAGTTTGGAACATTATGAATTGGTATATCACATTTCATGAAAACTCATGTGAATCTTATATTGATGGTTTCAAGAAACTATCATTTATAGTAAAAATATTGGACCATGGTCCATTATATATTTTAATCCAACTAGGTTTGATAACTCCCCCCCTCAGAATTATTTTCTAGGTTCTTTGTGATTTTTAATTTCTTCATGAAGAATATTAATATAAATGATTTTTAATTTAAAATATGTATGAAATTAAAAATAAAAGTTTTTTCCTTGATGATTATTTTATTATATATAAATTTTTTTGTTCTAGTATTTCAAATTTGGTTTCGATATTTTAATGGGATGTTAAAAATAATATTTAAATGAAACAATAATATTTCGTATTAAATGTAAAAAAATTCAATTTGATGATATTTTTTTGTCATATTTTTGATTTGATGTATTTTTATGAATATGAAATTATTTTATGATTCTTTTTGTGCCATTTTGATATTCCTCCTAAACAATTATCAAGCTCTATAATAAATTATTGAATTTCTATTATGAATTCTTCATGGAATGCGTTATTAATGTAATGTTTTAAAGGTTATTTTTCATTGATATGATCATCAATTACACCCATATATTGAGTTGTTTTTTTGGTTATGTCTTTGATTCATTATTAGGGAATATGGATCTTGGAGAACATTGATAATGAGGGTTTTGTTGAAGATTTTTTTTAAAAAAATACATGTTGTTATTTTGGTGTATGTGTGTATTAACCGATTGAGATAGACAACACAATATATTAGTGGAATCTCATGATCATTTATTTTTTATTAATGATTATATATACATAGTTTATGAATTGGATATGAGGTACCAACTAAACAATATTTTTAAATTTTCATAATTGGGATCAAATATCATTTTGATATTCATTCTCATGTTTATTTTCACTTTTTCATTATTTATTATTATAAATTTGGAGATGACTGCATTAGTTTTTCCTTCCATTTGAAATTATCAAACATTTCATTAGTTCATTCAATTATTTACAAGTGGTTTGGTGGAACTCCTTGGTATTCTATTCCAATCCACCATTAATATTATCCCATTACATCAATAACTTATTACTATAGGGATATAATTCATGAACCTATGATTGATTCCAAAAATAATTAATTTTTTTATTGAGGGAATATTTATATTATATTTATGTAGTATTCTTTTCGTATGACCCCTTGGATGAGAATTTAGTTTATGGATTATATTATTTTCATGGAGTTTCCATTAATAGTCAAACCCCTATTATACAAGAACCCTTAAATGGTTGGGATATCCAATATGGATCTACATCCCTTGTATTCCTTAATCAATGTTTTTGGATGCGGTGTTTAAATTTGGAGGCGTTTTTTCATTTATATGACTTCATAATAGATTAAGTGGTTTATATATATATGAGAAATATTAATTATAATTTATATCTATTCTTCATAGATTTATCCACTATTATATGTTTGATAGAATTATATGGGAAGAAAATGACATGTTGGTGAGAATTGTCACACCCTATCAATCATTTAATTCCAATTTATTTATCTTCTTTTTTATTTATACATTTTAATGGGACTAGGACATTTTTTTTGGAAAATTATATGAAAATTTAATTTTATATGTGTCTCATTATTTGAATGCAAGATAGGAAAAACCATATAGAAAACATATATGTGGGGTTGTATCTTAGAAGATGGTTTGTTCACAGTTAGTGCATGGTACATCAACCCATGTTGCCTAATCATGTGTGTGTTCCCAATTAACTATTTTCATTGTAATGGTAAATGCATGGTTTTCCATATGGGAAACAAAAATATACACCTCCTACAAGCAATTAAAATATTATTCAATCAAAAAATACCAATTTTTAAACCATAATTTCTTTTCCCCTTTAAAAAATTATGAATTAGAAATAATAATATAAATGTAAATAATAATGATGATAATAATAATACAAAAACTACTACCCCACCCCAACTTCCAACTACTAAGGCATGACACCTCCCCCCATCCAACCTCCCTCTTTGTGGGACTTATTTCCATGAGCACATGGAATGATTTCCTTACTCTTAGGCTCCACTGAATAAATTTTTTTAAATTTATTATCGTCTCATCTTATTTGACATGAGTTTCTCTAACTTTTCACATTATTTTCTATTTTACTCTCTTTTATTTTATATCTCGTGGTGGTACCATTTATGATAAACCATAGTTGGTTTTTAATTTTGATTTTTCATAATTGTGGGTTTATTGGTTTTTTGATATAAACCACAGGTCTCCATGAAACCATTTTCAAGGGAATTTCTGTCTCCAAATTTGATTTATGTGGGTTTCCTCTGTGGTTTAATTTTATTTTGAAAACCATTTTTTTTCTATTATTTATGTCTAATAATTTATTTATGGATGTTTCTTAATTCATTTTTGATGATGTTAATGTTCAAATTGGTTTTCAATATAATATCCATTCATTTTTTTGGATAGATTATGTTTTTTTAATACAAATATTCCCGATCTTTTCTAATGAAAAATTTGGTGTCTTAGTTACTCCAAATTTGTTATAAAATTTTTATATGATTTATTAATCAGATTTATGTAAACATAAATTATTTCTTCTATTTCATTATAATTTTAATTTATTATTAAAATATTTTTTGTTAAATAATTCCAATTTATATATATATAATATATTTTACATATTGACACAATGATCTGGGATTTTTTTCCTTAAAATGAGAATGTTTATATATATAGAAAAATATTTTTATAGTTCCTAAATAATGGTTTCTATAAATAAATTAATGTTCGTCATATGAAATTTTATGTATACTGTAGATATTTGTATATACAGAGGTATGAATATATATAAATAATTATCTAAAAATACATTAGTATTTATGTGGATTTGAAAAATTAGCGGTGTCTATATATATGTGTATGTGTGTATTTTAATATGGAAATTTTTAGTGGAAACCAAATGAATTTAAAATTGATTATAATTGTTTGTTTTAAACAATAATTTATGTTTTTTTTGAAAAAAATTCAAAATCATCAATTGAAAAATTCAATAATTATCTAATACATTAAATAATATTAACTAAAATTCCTCATTTATGCTTATTAATTTTATATTAATGGTTTAGATGTAATCTTTGAATCCAAATATGGTGAATTAATAATTTTATTGGATTAAAAATCCATTGAAACTACTTTGTGACATTTATCTCAATTTCATGAGGTTTTTATTATTCAAAACATCATGGGAATCACATGTGTTAGGATAGGAAAAACTAATTTTGTGTGGGTACTCTTCCAATTGAAATTTTTAGTGAAGTAAATGCAATACACATTCCACTTTCCAATTTTTTGTTCCTCATAACACTATTTTATTTTGTCCCTCACTAGTTCAATTTTATTTAGGATTCTAGTTGAATTAGTTATCCTTAGTTTGATTTTCTAATGATGGTTTTTAATATATGATTTAAATTGTAACCCTTATTCATGTATTATTTTATTTTTTTAATGATTAATTTACCCTAATTCAACTTTAATAGCCTTATTCATTTATATACAAAATCAAACACTATTATGGGGTTAAATACTAATTTCAATGAAATCTCTAAAATTAGTGATTTTATTAATAATGAACTTTTGACTGATTGTTGTTTTTAAAATAGAATGTTACAATTTAATGAAAATATAAAAAATGTTTCATTAATTGGATTTGATATATATATTCTAATATAATAAAAGAATATTTTTAATATTTTATTTTCCAACCTTCCAAATAATGAATCATTAATTTTAGGTAAAGAATTTTTATAGGTAGTTTCAGTCCTAATTTTTTTTCACTGTTATATATCTATTTTGTTTCTAGGGAAACTATTAATTTCTTATAGACTATTTTTTATTCTTGATTTGTTAGCGAGTGACATCAGGCCATAGTCATTATTCATTTCAATTATGTATGTTGTTTTATTTATTTTCCATATATCCTTATATTTTCCATGTATTCTATTTTTATTTTATTATATATATGGTGGAAGAATGTATTTTTATGGGGATATAATGTACTTGAGGTGGTTACAATTTTATATATAGGGGAAGGAATTCAAAGAAGTAAATGGATTATTTCTTTAATTCACTTTTTTTTTGGTGGAAAACATATTTCATATGAATATATGATTTAATTTAAATGTGCAATACAATGATAGTCCATGAATGGTTTTTTAGGGTTTCCAATATTTTTTAAGTTCATCATTATTTTTTTGATATTATTATCAATAAGTGTTTACTTCATTCCCAAACACTTTTCTTCGACAAATGGGTATCAAGAACACACTTCATGTCATGTCATAAGCTGGGTTAAGAATTATATGGATAGAATAATTTTCTTGGTTAATTATATAATATATGTTAAATAGATAATGCTTAGATTAAAATTACTATGTTCCAGAAAAATATGGAATTATACAATAGTCTAATTAATTTTTTGACCTATATTTATTAGGGTAATATTAAAAATAATTTCTAATTAGTTGTATATTAGAAATAAATAATTTTACATAAATGTATGTGTTGTTGAACAGTGAAATAAGTAATAAAAATAATAATAAACATAAGGGAATAAAAGGATCTCAATAGTAGTTATGCTCACAATGATCCTAAAAAAATGATTCACAACCATCTACTCCTTATGTGTAATGTTTTAACTTACATATATCAATATTTTTATGGAAGGTGACATCTCACTGAAACATGAATTTACTAAATTTTATGAATAAACAAAAAACTAATCATTTTATACACTTATATAAAAAATTATAGAACACTCTTATATATGATGGCAATGAACACAACATTACTTTAACTTGACATATGAACATTTAAAAACATCAACACTTTATGAAGAATAATGAAACACGATTGTATGTGTTTTTTTTCCTCGATATGAATTATTATCATGTGTATTTTTATAGAGGTATAATAATGATTTGGAAGAGTATATAAAATTTTATAAAAATTATATTAATAATATAACACAAATTTTATTGTTAAATAGTTTATGTAATGAATTGATGTAAACTATTTTTTAGTGTAGAATAATTATATTTTTCAAATTATAGAAAGTTTAATAACATATCATATGATGTATATTAATATATTATTATATGATTTTTCTTTCAAAAATTTCAAAAACATGAATATATATCTTATATCTTATTATAATAACTTTTTATTTATTTTCATCCATAATTATATATGATTCTACATTGGTAATATTCTTAATAAAATTTTACTTAATCATTTATTTGTATGTTTGGTTCTTTATTTTATTATTTCTTTACTACCATAATTTAATTTGATGAAAAAAGTAATATATTTTTTCTTCATGTATTTTAATATTAAAAAATATATCATCCTAAGAAAAAGATAATATATTCAGAAATGTAATGAAACATATATTTTCATTCTCATTAATATATATATATATATATATTAATATCTAACAACATCATCATTTTATCTTTGTATAATATGTTGAATTTTTATTCAAAATTTTCCATTTTAAACACAAGGATAATATTGTCAATTATTCTATCATATATATTTTTATATTTGAATAAATATTATTATATACATATTATAATTATTTAAAATTACATTAAATGAAATGTATCAATAACAATTAATATCATCCAAAACAATGAATTTACTCCATTAAAATACAACTCTTTTACAACTCAAATTAGTATTATTCTATTATTTCTAGATATATATTTCAGTTCTACATGTCATATATTTTTATCACAAATTAATGTGAATTTTTATAATGAAATTAAAGGATTCATAAATTCTAATCAATATTACTCATTTTATTCCATTCATGTGATAAAATTCATTTATTGAATTCTAAACTTCTAAAATCAAGTCATCAAAACCACTGCGATCTTACAATGATAACATATTTTGTTTATGAAAAATATATTATGTATTAATGTCATGACTATGTGATATGAAATAATATAAATTAGTGTTTATCTATTTTATTTTTGTTTCATAGAATCTTAATCCTCAATATAATATGACTCATCATATATTTTACATGTCAAAGACATGTTATCTCTATTATACTGCGATATTTGGATAATTATTAGGGATTTAATAAATGTTAATATTTGAAAATAAATAAAATATAATTACATAATTTATATTTATCGATCATAATATTATAAAAAATTCCCTTTTAATGTGTATTTCATTTTCATTTAAATACTTTTCAAACATAATATTTCAATTCTTGATATATAATATATTTATTGAACCACTAAAATATAGTAGTCAACCCTCATCCAAAATATTAAAAAATCAAACAAATGATTCTTTTTCCTTCATGATTTATAATTGGTTATAATACACAAAATTTCAATTTTATTTTAAAATATAATATGAGATAGATAATAATAATTAAATAATAGTAAATTTATAGAAATTATTAATAAGAATTTTTAACTAATTTAATATGTTAGGGAAATATTAATTAAAAAATAAAATAATGTATATGTAATATGTTTCTATAAAAAAATAATTTTAATACATGACTGTCCATTGTAACAGGTTAACACATAATCAAAAAAATTAATTAAGTTTTCCCAAAAGAATCCTTTATTCATAAGTATACTAAATATAATAATATTATAAATTTAAAATATCATTTGACAATATATATATATATATTTCAATTATTTATATTTTTATTTTCCTATATTCATATTTTTTGATTTTTTAAAAAATATATATTTTTAACTGAAGACTAAAATATACAGTTTTTACTATCTCTATGAATTTTATACCTTTAATAGTATTTAAGAATAGTATAAAACTGTATGAAGAAATTTTCTTAAGGAAAAATATATTTTTTAATTATCATTATATACATTAAAATATTAATTATATTTTACAATCCCATGGTTGATATTTTCATTCTCCAAAAATAAATCTCAAAATATATTATAATATGTTATTCAATGTTTATATTTTTAATATTTTTAGTAGTTATAGTAAGTGAATAATTTATTTATAATTTATAATAAATGTTTATAAATTATCTAATAAGGTAGTCTTCATTTTTAACCATAATTTTTAATGTAACATATGTAAAACATAGTAACCAAGAGAAAAAGAAAAAAAATACATGTATTAATTCACACTATAAAGGTATTGAAAAAGTATAATCGTATCTAGAATTCATTGTATTTCATATTATATTTATCTTTCTCTTGTAAAATTTATTACATCTCAATTATTTACACATCACTTCTTTTTAATGTTTTACCTTTTTATTAGGTTCAAACATTTTTGAAGATGACATTATCACCACATATAAATGCGGATTCATACCAACCCTTCAACACCACTCAAACAATATTCATTGTATCTAAAAAATATACCATATTAAATTACCATAGAATCACAATAAATTATAATATTCTTTTTTTTACAATAGATTAGCCTATTTCATTCATTTCCAATGAATCCTAAAAGAGAACCCCCAACGTTCACAATATATGTTACAACGTTTCATTAAAATATTTTTCATCTATAATTTAATTTTATATTTATTTATTCAAAATGATATATGATAAATTTTTTATTTATATTTGTATCATTGAAATTTAAAAATCATTTACTTTTAGGAACTATAAATAGTTACCATGGTAAAATTTATCACCATGGTAATGGGTAAATCGTTTAATAATATATATAAATATGATTAAAAGGAATTAAAAATCTGATAAAACAATGGGTTATTTAAGTTGATGATATTAATTCCACCATAAATATAATATCCTCAAACATATGAAATTTTGGGTCCAATTTTATTTGGTACTGACATTATAATTATTCACTCCTTTATAGACACCAAATGTCACTCTCTTTCATTTAAAATGCACTAATTGGTTATAAAATGTATAAAAATATGGTTTTAAGGAATAATAAATGTTAATTTTATAATCATGATATTATTTTCAACATACTAATTTCATTCTATTTATTGGATATTTTATAGTTACCTTAAAATGCTACACAATGATTCAACATTTTTTGTGAAAAAGTGGGAATATTAATGTAACTATTTTTAAAATAATTAAAACTAATTTCTTTGTGATGAATTATGGTTAAAATATTATATTATACTGAATATGTATGTATTTTTTTGTTATATTGATTATATTAAATTCATTTCTATCTATCTAAATAGTTAAAATATAAATAAAAGCATATTGTATAGAAATAAATTAATGATATTTGATGAATAAATATTTTATAAAAATATTTTAAAAAACATATTAAAAAGTGAATGTAAGATTTTTTTTATAAAAATTTCAACATTTAGAAATTTATGATAATATTTTTACCATGAAAAGAAACTTATAAATAATTTAAATTGAAAATGTTTGTACTACTATAAAGGTAATAAGTCTTTGGTGAAGGGATTAAATTAAACGATAAAGTATAAAATAAAATTTAGACCTCCAAAATTGGAATTGGTTGAGATTTTAATAATATGTTTTATTTGTTTCAAAATTATACCCAATTGGTATAACATACCTTGGTCCACACTCATTTATTTTGTAAAATATTATAAACACTACATTTTTACAATAAAATTAAGGAAAGAGACCAAATTTGTGGTATCCAAAACAAACACTATCATAAAAATTGTACTGATTACAATCTGAAGGACCTTTTAGTATTTTAGTGTGAGATAATTATAAAAAAAACTTACATAATAAATACTCATTTCATAAATTGAAAGTGTTTCCCCATATAAACACGATATTCCAATTTCAAATTATGTGATCATCATTGTAGGTATGAAATCCATCCAATAAATTTTTCTCTACACTATTATTTATAAACATTTGAAAATTAAACAAATTGACATGATGTCAAATTCAATTTAATAGTATACATAATAATTATCAAACAAATTTCCTGATTGAGCATAATATGTTTATAAGGTGTTGATGTCATAATCCATGTGCATGATTGAATAATAAATGAACTCATATGATCAATACAAGAATCATCAATCCCAAATCATGGTATAAGTGTTTAGGAAATGAAATTGGAATAAGAATCAATAATCATGAGCCATGCAATATCAGTTATGATTATATGAAAAATTTTAAACCCATGGAAATAATAGATGAAAGGAGTTGGTATCTATCATCATCATCATCATAGAACCCATGAAGCACACTTAAAATTGTAAAGATCATATTGTCAACTATTGATGTAAAAATCATAAGAAAATAAACATTACCTAGTTCATTTCATCACTATTTTTTTGCACCAATCATATATGGAATATTAGTATCACACTATACTATATAGGTGAACTTATAATATATGCTACATTATGCTCATCCAGTTCTATCATGGAACATATCATTTATAAAAATATACCAGAACCATAAAATAAGTATATTGATCTTGAAATTAGTCATAAAAATCATATAAATATAATAATTACATTGATAACTTGTTTAAAATATAATTATTAATTGGGTTTCATGTCTATTATGTTGAATGATGACTTATATGTCGAAAAAATAAGTTTTATAACAGTTTTATAGAAAAATAATTAATCCATATAAAAGAAAAATGTTCCACAAAATTCTATTAGAAAAATAATTAAACCACGAAAAATAAATGGCTGTCACAAAAATATCCTTGAAAAGTTATTAACACGTACAATAGAAACATGTTCCAGAACAATGTTTTTAAAAAATGATTAAACCACCGAAATGAAATAGCTTCCATTACAATCAATTTTAATGTATATTAATACATATAAAGAAAAAATGAATATGGTAACATTAAAAAATGTACCTATTATAACCTAATTAACAATATGGTTTTTTGACACTGATGAATGGTTAAAATAATTATTTTATAAAAAATTAATGAAAATAACAATTGTAGTTTGAAAATAACTTTCAAAAAATAAAAATTTCAAAAAAATTGATGATAATTATCCATAAAAGAAACATTTGATATTTAAAAATGATTGTTAAAAATATAATTCAAAATATTTTAAAAATATAATCACTACATACATATTAAAATATATATTCCACTATCATTTATAGTAAATACAAAATGATATATTTTGGAAAACAAATAAATTATTTATTTCAAAATTACATGGTAAAACAATTATGGGTAAAAATAAATATAACGAATAATTGTAAAATATTAATAAATATTTTAAAAAATCAGTCATTTTTAATTTAAAAATATTTTCTATAGATGTTATTAGTTAATATTAATTTTACAGAAAAAATTATTTTAAATATAAAATCTCAAAATATAAAAACAGTAGACATAGAAAAAAACAATTTTCTACAAAAATAAATTTAAAAACATAAATAATTAATCATCGATGAATAAAGGAATTATTATCGTATGAAATAACAATCGTTCCATATTTTGTTAAAATAAAATTTACATTTAAAAACATGAAAAGTGAATTCATATGTGGAATTTTAAAGAATAGTCTCATAAAAAATCTGAAACATTTCAATCATTTTCCCTGTGAGTTACTAAAATTTGAAAAATATTATACATCATAAGAATATAAATATTCAATATTAACATGCCAATGAAAATTTATATTCACTTCCTAAAATAATATTGGAAAATATCACCAAAATATCCCACAAGGAAATGTGCCAACAAGTCTATACCCTAGTAGTATAGGGTCCTTATTGCCATACAAATGACCCAAGATCAAATATGGTGTAATTTTGCTGATTTTCCTTGTATTATTTTTTAAAATATTATTATGGAATTATTCATAGACAGGGTGCAAAGACAGCACATCAATCCGAGGCCCAGTGATCCCGGAATGGGGGTTTGAACTTTTTTAGTTAAGTGAGTCGGCACTTGTGCGCAGTTGTGGAAGTTTCCAATCGGATTCCTAGATTAAAATTATGAGGGAACCAATGCATACAGGACACCGAATTTACCTAACAATGAGCCTAAACTCGATTGGCGTAGGTCAGGGGAAAAAGTTAACTTTTTGGACATTTTTAGTAAAATAAAATAAAATAAATTTACATGTTTATTTAATTTCATTTATGGAAACATCCACTGCAGTGCAACAATGGGGAAACTGTTTCCTTAATTAAATATCATGTCATAAGGACTCAAGAATGGAAAGTAGGACTCATTATTTCTATAGCATGTTTTTGAATTCCAAAACCCTTTTCCCTTTTTATTGGGATAATCAAACGTCGATCGTTGGGGAATGTTTGAGGAAAACACTAGAGAAAAATCTTGGAAACAAATGGTGACAGATCTAAGATGGAAATTGAAATTTCAATGAGGTTAGAGGATCGCGATGACGATGGTAGCATAGACTGTTAGTCAGCGATTGGTCCTTTATTAAAGGTATGGGTTTGTTATTTAATTTTATTTTCCATGCTTTTGATTTAAATGAAGAAAGATGGCCATCCAAGAACAAGATGATCAGCGAATTCGTACGTTCATGCAGGAGGGATTTACTTGGGTTGATTATTGGGGAAATTAATCTGTGATGATTTTTTTGTTGATTTTCAGAACCGTTTAAGCCTATTAACAGGAGCGGATCAACACCGTGACGAACGAAATTGGAGGTTCGTTCCACTTATTGTTTGATTGGTTCTCCTTCCTCCATTTCCTTCTCGTGTGTTCCTCGCATTATTCACGGGGAGATGAACCGTGTATTGTTGCACATCTGTTCTATGATGCAACGATCACAATTTTAGGAATCGATTCCCCAACGACCTTGCGGAGGTCAGACGACGATATCAGATGACGAATCGGACCGGATCGAGAAGGGATTTTATTCGAGCGTTCTTCATGAGAATGGATCATTGTATGTTTACAGAGCTGATTTGTGGTCTGAAAACCGCGTAATCGGATTCGTGGTGTCGGGGTATCCAAAACTTGGGAGTTTCGTGGTGATCGAATGACCGAATCGACGAACAGAGCATCACCAGAGGCGCGACGAGCAGATGTCCGTGTTTCTGGAAATTTCCAGAATACACGGTGTGTACTTTCTAAGAACATGTAGTGTAGTACTGGCAGAGATGACAAGGGTTTGGGGGTCAGAGAGGAATCACACAGCTTGTGACCCTGGTCACACGGTGTGTTAGGATTTCCCCGAAGCTCGGTGTGTATTTTGGTAAGTACACGGACATGTGTTGGACTACACGGATTGAGGCGACACAGTGTGTACAGCATGGAAGAGGCAGCTACGCAGAAGTCGGCGTATATCCTGGGGGTACACAGACATGGGATGGAGTACATGACTATGTACTCCATCACACGGCCAGGTTTGGTCAGTAATACCAGTCACCCCGTATACCGATTACACGGGTTGGGGTATACGGGTTGATGATAATGTATGGGCACATGGCCAGCGTACACAGAGCCAACCCTAGTCACTCGGACATTGCTTGTACACCGTACTACAAGCCATGTACTCATTTTTCTACATGACCAGCCTTATGACATTGGCCGGTGTACACGGGAAGTACCAGGGTTCAGAAAACACGACGTGTTACTTTTCTATACTCCATATACTTTTTGGAAAACGACATGGTCCTCTTTTTAACCATATCATAGACATATTTTGTTTGGTTTAATGCACATTCTTCACGTTCCCCTGATGTTCATGTATCGTTTCCTCACATAAGAGTATGATCTCATCAGTTTGAATTTCTGTGATAGAGTTAGGCATCAATCTGAGAGGCCCAGATCAAGATCATATATCCATTCTTGACCATAGGTAGAGTCCAGCATCGACATGCCCAACTCCACTAGGCGTCGATCCTCTACCTTGAAGGAAAACTCTGGATGAGTCTCGATATCCTCCATGGCCCTGGCAGTGATCTGCATATGTGTATCGTGATATTTCCCACTCAGGAGTGTGTCTCCCACATGGAGTACATCTATCTATCGTAATCTTCCCACTCTGGAGTGTGTCTCCCTTAATGAGTGTAACTTCCTCTCATGAAGTTTCCCAATGAACGAAAATTCTCTAACAGACGTCATCAGATCTATAAGACTCATCGAGTGTGTCCTACCGGAACAAGTGCTTCGAGGACTCTTCGAACTAAGCCCCTTGCTGGTGGTATGTGGTTGTGTGACTTGTCTCTAGACTACGGTTCTGAGTTTTGAGTATATCTGGCTTGTTCTATAGGTTCTGTAGACAGATACTATGCATAGCTGACAGTACCATTACTTTTTGTACTGCTTTGTGGTTTTTCGGGGTCCTCTACTGTGTATTGTTATACTCACCCCTGAACGGGCTTTGCCCACACGTTTCATGTATTGTGCAGACGAGAAACCTTTTGAAATAGTCCAAGGCAGACCTGGATAGGACCGACCTTTCCGAGTTCCCTACAAGCCGAGGTGTTCCTACGACTATGAGCAGCAGTCCCAGTACGTTTTTTGTTTACATGTTGTACATTCCATTTTTCAGACTCTTGTTTTGGTGGGCTTGACTTCTGTCCCAGTTTACTTTCAGTAGATTACCTTCCTTCGTACTCTATTTGTTGGGTTCTGTTGTATTCATGCATTTTTTCCTTAGTGTTTTTACATTTCAGCATATGTGGGCTTAGAGATGTGTGCGTGTGTACAGGAACTTAGGCAATGCCTCTTATTCTAGTATTATGAATACTCGATGCTAGTCACCAGCCCCTGTCATATTGGAGGCGGGCTTGAGGAGGTACGACGCCGGCCCCACTGGGATGGGTCATGATAGAGTGGTATCAGAGCTGGGTAGTTATACCTTAGGACCAAGAGTCTGTGAGATTGGTTTTGGGCAACGGTGCTTAGGGTTTTATGTTTGGATTTCATGACAAAGACTCTAGTGTTGGTGCGGCATCCTATGTATTCATACAACAGGACTCTGATAACCTTCTTTTCGACTCGGTACAAGAAAACACTAGTATAGGGGAAGTAAGAGAATGGTACATGGATCATATATGAATGGGATCTATTTTCCATGTCCTCTGTGTCAGCTATCCCAATATACTCATTGACCTTGGTACATCTTATTTCATTAAAGGATGCCTCCGCAGCACATACCCGCTAGGATTCAGCATCACAATCATGATGATGACCCCCTTAGTTACGAGGCTTCGATATAGGGACCAGTTCCCTAGGCGTTGCCACCAAGTGGTGCACTAGTTACGCCGCCACTACAGGAGCAGCCTGTGGTACCTGCGTTACCGAAAGACTAGGATTGGAAGATGAGCTCACTCCATGAGTTCCAGATATTGTGACCCCATAGGTTCTGAGGAGAGCCATACCCTCATGCGGATAAGTACTAGCTTGAGTCGGTGACTAGAGTTTTCCGTCATGTGAGGACATGAGCATACCAGATACTGATCCTTGGAGCAAACCTTTGTCAGGGTTCAGTAGGACGATGGTGGAGTCTGACCACACAGACTCACGAAGGGGAGACTCTTTCGGGGACAGATTTTGAGCGAATCATTAAGGAGGAGTTCTCTCCGGTTACACTAAGTGTTGTTCCCATCCAGGAGCTTCTTCAGCTCCAGTAGGGAAGTATGAAAGTAGCCGACTATTTATCGAGGTTCACCAACCTGGACCGGTACTCTATAAATATAGTTAGGGATTGGTAATTCATAACTCAGACCTTCGAGCAAGGTCTACGATTAGGCATACAAGCTAGTGTCCTGAATCTATGAATTTCTACTTATGCTAGATTGATCGAGCAGGACATGGTGATCGTGAGCTTCTTGGCGGATTAGAGACAACCGACGATGGTCAGCAGCTGGTAGACAGGTGAAGAGACCCCGGTAGCAGGAAGCCAAGGTCAGGTCAGGGATCTAGATGTGGGAAACACAATAGGATGACCCAGGACAGAGGATTAATAGTCCATGGCTATCAGGCTGGATCCAATCATCCTAGGGAGAAGTGATGTAAAACATGCAGTGGTAGGGGACATCTCTCTAGAGATTTTCCGACCCGTCGAGCTGCTGATAGGGATGTAGTGGATGAACCACCATGGAAGAGGAAGAGAATATAGAAGACAGACCCGCGAGGTGGTGTACATGGTATAGGAGCATGGAGAGCTGCGGGTGGTGGCAGACACTTTGACTTACTTCCACCACCACCCCCAATAGGTCCACACTAGGCTCAGGGAGGTGGGGGATATGGGCGGGTACAGCTGCATGTGGTCAAGTCATACGAATCCGGGGTTCTAAGGATGATTCATGGTATGATCTATGTATTTTCTATCTTAACTTCTGTACATATAGACATATGTTCCAGTCATTCCTTCATAGCCACATGTCTTGAAGGAAACCTCAAGATTCCAGTAGAACTGTAGACTCGATACGTACACTTGGAGACACCAACGGGAGGAGACTCGACGATCAACCACCTTTGCAGACAGTGTGATCTTACCCCTGGAGGTGAGAGTTTCGTTTGGAACCTCTTGGTGGTAGCGTTGAGGCCTTATAACCTCATTCTCGGTTTGGATTGGATATCTTCGGTCCATGACCAGATTGACTATTTTAGGCGAATAGTGTGGTGTGTCCGCCATGATGGAATGAGGTTTTACTTTTTCAGAGAAAGGGACACCCAAGCAGTGCAGAATGGGTTTATGCATATGAGGTTGCATCGAATAACTCATGAGTTTTATAGACATGCCCTCGGAGCAGTGGATGTTGTGAGCTCCCAGTTTCCAGTAGTTGTGTCTGAGTTTGAGGTTGTCTTTACCGAATATGTTCATAGATTACCTACCCATCTAGAAATCGACTTCTACATTGACTTACACACAGAGGTGACACCGATTTCGTCATCATCATATCGGATGGATCCCATAGAGCTTTGCGAGATAAGGGTGTAGTTGGAGTATTTGCAGAGAATGGGTTTCGTGAGACCTAGTGTTTCACCCTGGGTATCCCTAGTCCTGTTTTTCCAAGAAGGAAGATGGGATTATGAGGTTGTGTGTGGATTACCGGTGCCTGAACCAGGTGACGGTGAAGAAAAATTTTCCACATCAAAGGATCTAGACCTATTCGGTCATCTAGGGGAGGAAAAGTGGTTCTTGAAGGTTGAACTTTGATCAGGAAATCACTAGTTACGACTACGAGATGAGGATATATAGAAGACGACTTTCAGATGCTGCTATGGTCACTATGACTACTTGGTGATTCTTTTTGGTGTGAAGAACACACCTAAATTGTTAATGGTACTGCTGAGATCTATTTTCCAGCCGTACATAGACAAATTCGTAGTGGTCTTCATTGACGACATCCTTTTCTACTCGGTGTCAGAAGAGGAGAATGAGAGAGACCTGTGGATGGTTCTAGATGTACTTCGGGAGCACCAGCTTTATGGGAAGCTCTCATAGTGCTAGTTCTGGATTCAGGAGGTCCAGATTCTGGGACATGTCATCTTAGCAGATGATGTAGTTGTAGACCCAGCCAAGGTGGAGGGTGTGTTATCATGGGAGCCACCTCAGAGTGTGACGAAGGTGTAGATCTTCTTTGGGTTGGTAGGATATTACCGGAGTTTCATTCTTGATTTCTCTCGGATAGAAGCACTATTGAAGGTCTTTACCAGGATGGGTAAACCCTTTGTGTGGACGAATAAGTGCTTGTAAAATTTTGAGTAGTGGAGACAAAGATTGATGAGCACCCCAGTCTTGAGATTTCTATTCGAGGGTGTCGAGTACATAGTTTTCTACAACGCATCAGGGACTGGGCTTGGTTGTGTCGTGATGCAGAGGCATGAGGTGATTTCTTATGGTATGAACCAGCTTAGGGAACATGAGAAGAACTATGAAACCCATGATCTTATGTTGGTAATGGTAGTTTTTGCATTGTAGACGTGGAGACACTACTTTATGTGAGAGCGGTATTTCGTCTACTCTGACCAGAGGAGCCTCAAGTACATCTTCTTAAAGAAGGATCTGAATATGAGGCATAGGCCTTGGCTAGAGTTCCTCTAGGATTACGATTTCAAGATCATCTATACTCCTGAGAAGGGGAACAAGGTGGAGGATACTCTTAGCAGAAGGTTGAGCTCACAACTTTTGAGCGCGGCGATAGAGCTGTTAGTCGCGTTGTAGTTATCCTTCATTGATGGAGAGGATACAACTTACCTACAGTCGATGATTGTCTCCCCTACACTCATACAAATGGGTTAGGGTGGTGCAGTTTGGAGATGTTGATTTTGTGGCCTTATGTGCTCGATTATCCACTATACATGCCTCTAATGGATATTCGCAAGGTGGGGAGCACGCACTTCTTTTAAGAGGACACACTGTTGTACCGGTGGAGTTGCGGGAGGAGGTACTGAGGGAGTTTCATACATCCCATTTGGTGGGGCATCCTAGAGTGGAATAGAAGTACCAGGATCTATGATGACCGTTCGGGTGGTTAGGTATGAAGAAGGAAGTAGCGATGTTCGTTTAACGATGCCTTACATGCCAGCAGGTGAAGACTGAGCACCAGGTTCCAGCAGGATTAGCTCACCCGTAGAAGTTCCAGAGTGGAAGTGGGATGGAATATAGATGGACTTCATGACAGGAATACCATGAACATACATGGGGCATGATTCTATCTGGGTGATCCTTGACAGAATCCCCATGTAGGCACACTTCCTAGCTATGAGGGAGCAGATTACTATAGAGAGCCTTGAATGACTCTACATGCAGGAGATAGTTCGACATTATGGAGCCCCCTCGACAATAGTCTCAGAATGAGATTCCAATTTCACATCCCAGTTGCAGAAGGGATTGCAGGAGGATTTTGGGACTCAGCTACGCATGAGCACAACATTTAATCCCCAGACAGACGGTCAGACAGAGAGAACCATTCTGGTTCTGGAGGATATGTTGCAAGCATGTGTCTTGGACTTCAGTCGTAGTTGGGAGGACCAACAACCACTGGTATAGTTTTCATTCAAAAATATCTGCCACTCCACCATTGGTATGGAACCATTCGAGGCCTTGTATGGGAGACCCTACCTGTCACTTCATTGCTTGACCGACCCCGGAGAGTCAGCACTCGTGGGTCCGAAGTTGGTGCGAGCTACTACCGAGAAGGTGCATATCATCCGGGAGTGGATGGAGATTGCACAGAGTCGGTAGATTTCTTATGCTGATAGATTACAGAGACCTCTGGAGTTCTATGTGGGAGACCACGTCTTTCTTATGGTCTCATGTCGATGAGGGTTATAGAGATTTGGACGAGGTGGAAGCTGTCTCTGAGGTTCATTGGACCTTTCCAAATACTATGTAGATTTGGCGAGGTGGTGTTCCTCCTAGCTCTACCGCCTCAGTTGAATCAGGTACATGATGTCTTCCACGTATTGTAGTTGAGAAGGTATGTGCATGACCCATCACACATCATCGACGGGGGAGAGCTGGACATCGAGGATGGAGTGACCTATGTTGAGTACCTAGTGGAGATCGAGGATCGGATGGAGATAATACTTCATGGCTGATCGATTCCCTTGGAGGACATCTGGTGGCAGCACGAGAATTTTCAGGAGTGCTCTTCGGAGATGGAGGCCCAAATCCGTTCCCAGTACGCACATCTTATTTAGTACCATTTTTTTGGATTTTAAGGTACGTAAAGCCACAAGGTGGGGAGAATGTAATGTCTCTGATTTATCTTGTATTATTTTTTTTAATATTTTATGGAATTATTTCAAGACCAGTTGAGAAGACGGAACATCATTCCATAACCCAGTGTGCCCAAAATGGTGGTTTGAACATTTTTAGTAAAGTGAGTAAGCAGTTGTGCACGGCTATGGAAGTTTCCAAATGGATGATAGGATTAAAAATCAGATGGCATCGTTGCGTCCGAGACAACGACTTTACCTAAGTATGAGCCTAACCTCAACCAGTGTGGGTTGAGGGAAAAAGTGAAATTTTTTGGACGTTTTAAGTAAAACAAAATAAAATAAATTCCCAAGTTTATTTTATTTATTTTATGGAAACATCTATTGCAGCACCAAAAAGGGGCAGTTGTTTTATTAATTAAATAGTAGATCATAATGACTCAAGAATTCCATGTTGGTATTATTAATTATGTAGTATGTTTTTGAATTCCAAAACACATTTAACTTTTTATTTATATAATTGAATGTCGATAGTTGGACAAAGTTTGAAGAAAACACTGTAGAAAACTCTCAGCAAAAAACGATGACGGATCGAAGATGCAAATCGTTGCGCCAACAAGGTTGGAGGACCGCGACAACAACGGTAGAATGACCTATTCGTCAATGATCGGTCCTTTCATAAAGGTAGAGGTTTGTTATTTAATTTTCTTTCCCCCACTTTTTATTTAAAAGACGAACACTAATAAACCACGAACAAGTTGATCCGTGGATTCGTACATTCTTGTGGGAGGGATTTCTTTGGGATGATTATGGGGAAAATTAATCCATATTGATTTTTTTGTTCATTTTCTTCTCTGTTTAAGCCTATGTACGGATGCGGATCAACGTCAGGACGAACTATGGAAGAGGTTCATTCCTCTTATTCATTGATTAGTTTTCCTTCCCTCATTTTCTTCTCGTGCATTCTTTGCATTCTTCACGGGGTGACAAAGAACAGATCATTTCACATCCGTTCTGTGATGCAACGATCACAAATTGAAGAATCGACACCCAAACGACCTTACTTATGTGCGACGATGATTGCGGATGAAGAATCAGACCAGATCGAGATGGGTCGTTCTTCGAGAGTCCTTCGTGAGAATAGATCGTTTCATGTTTTCATTGCCGATTACAGGTCCAAAAACAATATAATCCATTTTTTGGTGTCAGGGTGACCAAATCCTGGGAGTTACGTTGCAATCAAACGGCCGGATGGAAAGACGGAGTATCACCGGAGGATCGATGGATGAGGTCTGTGTATCTAGAAATTTCTAGAATACACAACATGTACTTTAGAAGAACACATCATGAAGTACTGGTAGTGGCATCTAGGGTTTCAGGGGTCAGAGAGGAATCACATAGCGTGTGACCCTGGTCGAAAAAATGTTAGGCTTTCCTCGAATCTTGGCGTGTATTTTGGGAAGTACACAGACATGGGTTGGACAACGTGACTTTAGGTGACAAGGAATGTACATCATCGTAGATCCAGCTATGCCGATCATGGTGTGTATCTAGGGGGTACACGAACAGAGGATGGAGTACACGACCGTGTACTCCATCACACGGCCAAGTGAGGCCAGTAACGTGGGTCACCCCATTTACTGATTACACGGGTTGGAATACACGGGTTGATAACCGTGTACGGGCAGATGCCCAACGTACACGGAGAAAACCCCATTCACTCGGACACAGTGTGTACACTGTCCCACACGCCGTGTAGTCATATTTCTACACGACCGACCTTACGACACGAGCCGTTGTACACGGGTAGTACCCCAGGTCAGACAACACGCCGTGTAACTTTTCTACATGCAGTGTACTTTTTGAAAATGGCATAGTCCTCTTTTTCACCGTATCATGGACATCATTTTTTGGGTTAAAGTCCTTTCTTCTCATTCCCCTGATGTTCATACATCATTTCCTCACACAGTAGTATGATCCCTTTAGCAGGAATTTATGTGATAGAGTCAAGAATCCATCCGAGAGGCCCGAATCGATATCCTTTATCCATTCATGACCCTAGGTAGAGTCTTTCATCGATGTGACCAACTCCACCGAGCATCGATCCTCTACCTAGCTGGTGAGTTATGGATGATTCGAGGTATCCACCATGTCCCTAGAAGTGATCCTCATCTATGTATCGTGATCCTTCCCACTCAAGAGTGTGTCTCCCGCAATAAGTACATCTCTCTATCGTAATCTTCCCACACAAGAGTGTGTCTCCCGTAATGAGTGTAACTACCACTAGTGACGTTTCCTGAAGAATAGTACTTCTCGGACGAACATCATCAAAGCTATAAGACTCGTGGAGTGTGTTCTCACGGAATGAGTGCTTCGTGGAATATTCGAACTAAACCCCTAGTTGGGGGGTATGTGGTTCTATGACTTGTCTCTATACTATGGGTTTGGGTTTCTAGTATATCTAGTTTGTGCTATAGGTTCTATAGACATATACTGTGCATATATGACCGTACCTTTTCTTTTTGTATTTCATTGTGGTTTTTCGGGGTCCTCTATAGAGTATTATTATACTCCCCCATACATGGGCTATTCTCGCATGTGTTGTATCATGTGAAGACGAGCAGCATTTTGACAGAGTCTAGGGTGGACCAGGATATGACCGAGTTCTCTGAGTTCCATACAAGCAAAGGTGTTCCTATTACTACGAGAAGCAGTCCCAGTACTTTTTGTGTTTACTGGTTGGACTTTGTAGTTTTCAGACACTTGTTTTGTTGGGTTGTATTCTGGCCCCGTTTACGTTTAGTACTTCACATTCTATCGTACTCTGTTGGTTGAGTTCAGTTGTATGCATGCATTTTCCTCCATAGTGTTTTTACATTTTAACATTTGTGGGCTTGGAGATGTGTGCATATGTATAGGTACATAGGCAATGCCTCCCCTGCTAGTATTATACATACTCGGTGCAAGTCACAAGCCCCTGGCCTATTGGAGGCCGGCTTGGGGAGTCGCGGTGCGGGCCTCCTGGGGAAGTATCGTGACATCTGGATAGGGACAAAAATTGGGGTTACTCTAGAAGCATTGTAGTAGGGTACTATAGCTGTACTATTGCAGTGGAATAATGTTATTGGCAGTGACACTATTACAATAGTGGTACTATAGCTAGAACTGTAGTAGTGGTAGTATTGTAGTAGGAACTATAGAGGCATGGGTACATTAGTTTTACTATTCACCAAGGGGCCCTTTGGGCCAAATAATGGGCTTTCAGGCCTTGTATTTAGGCCACATGACCTTGGGCCTTCAGGATATATAATGGGTCTCCCTATACCTTGTATAAAGAGGTATTTGATTTAAATAGTAAAATGAGGCATCAAACCCAACCTTTAAAAAAATCCTTCATGGAAATGAAATTTTGATGATGTCCATTATAATGATCATAACATTGATTTGAAACATAATCAGTAATTAAATGGTGTGTTTCAATGATAGAACACATATCTATGTGAAAATAGAAATTATGTTTTTTTCAAATTATTTTGTCTTATAATCATAGAATATGAGATGAAAAAAACAATTAATAGAACCCCATGGAATTAAATTTGGTTATTAAATTATTTAATACATTGAAACATTCATTTTCAATTTTATTAGATGAAATAATTCAAAATAAAATATTCTTCATAATTACTTGTAGTGGATTCGTGAAATATAATTTAAAAGATTAATTTTATACACCCCATAATAAAAAACCTGGTGAATATGGCATATGTATCAAAAAAATATTAATATTAGAAAATCCCATACCTTCAGTCCAGACATTCCATGTATATCCATTAAATCATTTATAATTATTTAAAATTAAATATCAAATTTATTAATTATATTTTCCATTTTTATAACATGATTATTAAATAGTTTACTTTATAAAATTATATTTATATATTTTAATACTTTATTAGTTAATCCCGTGTAAGGTGATTTTGTATGTTCAATTGATTCATTAAAAAAATTTGTATTTTAATTGTTGTCAAAGAAGTAATTTTCTCAAAATCTCCATAATAATAATAACAATAAAATAATTATCATACATATTCCTAAATTATTATTTTAAAAAAAATATTGACATATGGTTATGGAAAATAAACTATATTACTACAATGGAGACTGTAGGTCATACAAAAGCCTGAAAACTATTAATTTTTTTTATTTTCAATAAAAACATACGGTATGTATTATTTGGTATTTATATAATCACCATAATATCATAAAATCCTTATTAATTATAAAGATATATAGTTTTTTTCATTTTTTTATTTTGTGATGAAAAAATAATAAAACCACTTCATAGTGGCGGTAGTCCTCACCTATACTAATGAAAATATCATTTCATAATGTATGAAAATAATAGATATATTATCCCTTATGAGTAGTTAATATGTAATTATTATCATTATTATTTTATTTATATCACATATATTCATTATGTTTTTCCTAAAATCATTCCCAGTAGATTTTTTTTATGAAAAATGAACCACATCGCTACCTAAGGCGGTAGTCCGCTATAAGCGTGGGTGACGATAACATATCCCAAAAAATGAATATTAAAAGGAAAATGTGATATTATAAATGAATAAGAATGAATATATAACAAAACTAATATATATATATATATACTTTAAACACATCATTATAAAAATAAGTGTGAGGATATAATAGAAAATTAATGACATTTGTTTGCGAGTCAGTAGTACGTCGCACACATGAATGATCACTTTATATCACATTTGATGGATAAAGATATAGATTTGGGATACTAAATTAATAAAATAACACCTATTTATATAGGATATTTTTTTATCATTTAATAGTAGTTGAAAATTAAGTTATGGATGTCGAAGAAGAAATATAACAAAAATGTGCCGTTATGAATTTTACCTCTCCTCGGACCACAATTTAATAAATATATCTATGTTCTTTCAAGAATTGATTTAATACTACAAAAATATTAGATAATTTTAGTATTCTTGTTTTTTAGTAATTTTAGATGTGATTCAACAAAAAATATTAATTTTAGTGTTCAATAAATAGAGGGGAGTGGGTGGTCTTATATAAGTGGGGTGTGTGGAATGGATGCATTTTTTGAAATGAAAAATTTGTAACCACATATTTTAGATTCCAAAAAGTTAATAAATTTATTTTTATATATAATTATATCTTATAATATTTTTTATTTTCATCTAATTGTTTTTAGAATATTTTATTTTAATTTGATCCTTATCATTTTTGTTTACCCCAAATAAACCATTTCTAACATTAACCATGGTAATTAAATTAAAATTTTCACATTTATTTATGTTTAATAATTAAGTTCAACATATTGTAAAATAATAATTATTAATATTAAATATATATAATATATTTATCTATATTTAAATGAGATAATTTGAAATATTAAATTTAAAATTAATCCGGTAAACGTGAGGAGAAAGTGTGTTTTCAAGAAGTGTTTCTTACAAGGAAAATATGATATTATACTAAATATGTGACTAATGATAATTATAGATCCAATATAAGTATCTATTTATTGATATATAACATATAAATTTAATTAATATAATACCTCATTAGTAATTTTTTTAATTAATTAAAAATTATAATCATTATGCACTTCAAAACTATATTGAAAATCAAAATATTGTTCTTAAACCCATAAATATACATTAATATTACATAGTATGAACTTGATTAAAATTAATATAAATTTATTAAATGTAAATAATTTTTTTTTATTTTAAATTTAATCATATAAAAAATATGATGGGAAAGTTAAATTTCTAATTTATTGAAAACATGTCTGTTTTTACCAAAATAATTATTTTTCAGTATTCACAAAAAAATTAAAAAATTCTGAAAAAATTCATACCATAATCAAAAATAAATTTTTATATATTGATTTCAAATCTGAATTACAAATAAAATACTAAATATTAACAAATTTTAAAAAATTAAATATAATTTTTCTTCCGGAAATGATAAATGTCATTTTGATGAAAATATATTATTATGAATAATATTACTAGTATAATTATTAAATGATTATATATATATTTATTAAATACATGTTATATATTAGTTAATATATTTAAAATATAAATATGTTAAAACTATTCATTCCCAAAATGTAATCAATATGGTTATAACAATTATATATTTCAAAGGTTGTTTAAGCATGATGTTGCATATCAAATATATTATCAAATGTATTTATATTTTCTAAAATCATAGGGTGTTACATTTCAAACCAGTATAACAAATTTGGTATTTTATATCTAATATTCATCATGTATGTAAATTTTTTTACATATTAATTTTTTTTTCAAACACATATTAAAAACTGTTAATATAATATCTTCATGATAAGTGATAAAATGGTATATGAAGGTCATATGGAAGAACTCAATCTTGGTATCCATATATGATAACAAATGATGGAAGTGAATACCCTTAAAATGATGAAGATTTTAATTCTCAGATAATGATAAGGAATGATACAAATCATTGATAAAAAATGTGAATTATAATGTAAAAGTTAACAACCCCGCAATGATAAACAAAAGAGGTGTGGAAAAGTTCAATGATATCATTGTAAATGGAAAAAAGAAAGAAAAAATTTAAAAATTATTATCATAATTTTAAAGTATTAATTTTACATATTGACTAAAATAATAAAGAAACACACTTACTCAATGAGTATAATTTCATATTTTTATCAATATCCTCCACAATCACATATTTTTCGCCTAATGATGAGTATTCATGATTATATTATTCATTCCTAAAACATCGAAATCATTTTTTCATGGACCACATAATGATAAAATGGATAATTAAAATATTATACCTATGTATATACATTAACCAAAACAAATAATATTATTATATGTTAATATATTGTCAAAAATGAGTAAACCATCATATGATGAAAAAATACATTAATCACTAAAATTTACCAATGATACCCATATTTCAAACTATGTCGATCCTAGATAACGTCAAAAATATAGAGTGACTTAGCCAAAAATAGAATCTCTTATTTTTTAAATATCATTACCAAATACCATGAGATTAATTTTTTCAAATAAAATTAACCATGCAGACATAAAATTTCATTCAATACACACCTATCTATATGATAATTCAGGTGTTTTTTTGTAAAATACCTTATAATATTTGTTAACAAAAAACCTAAAATTGTTGTATGAAATAAATATTATGTGAAATAAAATTATATGAATAATCCAAATAAAAAAAATAACTTAAATATATAACAACCTAATACAAATTCTTATAATTTTTCATTAATTACTTTAAGATTCCATAGCTAAAATCTATAATATAGTGTCTAAGACATTAAAATTATGACAATTCCTAACTTACACACCCCAGATCATATCCTTAATTTAATAAATAACAGGAAAATTTAAAAATATATTATATAATGTTTTCTAAACATATTTCTTGATCCCATATATAATAGCCACGATCCCACACACTCTGATCAATTGTATAAATCATAAACATTATAATTCAAGATTTCAAACTATTGAGGGAGGACCAATTTTTATCAATTAAAAAAATATAGCATCAAAAAATTTAATTTTATCCGATACATTATAATGGACCTTTTAGGTGACTTATTTAATATAATTATTGAAATTATTACTACAAAAAATACTATTGTCTTTAAATAAGAATTTCCCCCACTTAAATCATCTTTTAATATTTAACATTTATTGATAATCCTCAACCATATGAAATCCATACAAAAATGATTTAGGATATCCTATTTAATAGGAAAAATAATAAGGGGGATATAAAAAGATCAAATATTTTGAGTCATAAGAATTACCAATTTAATTTTATCAATGATAAAAATATATGTATAAGATAATGATGACATAATCAAAGTGATTTAGTGATTCATAATATAACTCATATCCATCAAAAGTAGAATTTTAATTCACTATTAATGTATGATGGATATAGTTTTCAATAATCATGATCCATGTAATGTCAATATTGATCAATAAAAACATTATAATCCAATGGAATGCGTATAATTTTTTTTGTTACATTAGACCAATAGGATCATTGAACATTTTTATAACACTTACAATTGGAATAACCATACACATGGCATCAAATATAATATTCTACAGAAAAATTAATTAATCAATGCACTTGATCACTACAATATCACAAAATTTGTTGAACATATAATGGGATCAACTACTACTATTTAGGATTAACCAACATTAAATAATGTATAATAACTATAAATAAATTACATATAGAATGATTCTCCTCTTAAAAATAATAGAATTTTTCTATATTCTGTTTATTTTTTGAAGAAATCATGGAAGAAAATGTGTTTCTTGTCAATATATTCTATTCATGAGAGACAAGTTAAAAATAAATATGTCACATAAGAATCTCATTAAAGAATGATTAACCTATGAAAAAGAAACGTGTTCTATAACAATATCTTTGAAACACGATGAACTCCTTGAAGATATATAGCATCCATAAAAATCATTTCGATAGATAATTAAATATTTTAAAATAAATAATTCCATAAGAATCTATTTCAAACATAATTATTCTGTGGAAAAGAAATGGGTTTCGTAAAATCACTTTTAAATAATTTTAACCCGTCAAAAGGAACTAGGAGATGTTGTCATTTCCAAATTACCCAGTTGGATAATATGTAACAACATGGGGTTTTGTGGTTGATAAATTGAATTCTATTATATGATCATAAAATTATTATTTTTTTCAAAATAAATTGAAATTCTATTATATTATCATAATAATCATTTTTTTTTCAAAATAAACATTCAATTTAGAAAATCAAATTTAAAAACTAATAATTCAAAAAATATTCTAAAAACCCATCTATTTGAATAAAATGGATTATTTTAAATTAATCCTAAAATAAAATAACGGTTATAATTTTGAGAAAAACCATTCATGTCATGCACATTAAAACAAATATTACATTAACATTTTAATTACATGAAAAAAATATTTTCTTGGAAATGAATCTATAATTCCATTTAAAATATTTTTAACAATCCATTTTTGTATAAAAATGAAATTAAATGATCATAATAAAAAAATTTATTATAAAACATAGATTAGAAAATAAAAATTACAACAAACTAAATAGATAAATAATGACTTATTTTCATAAGAATAATTTCATTATTAAAATCCATTTTTAAATTCTAAAAAATGATTAAATATAAGTAATCCATCATAATTAAAAGTATATGTAGAAAAATAAAATATAATAACATTATAATTCATGTCTCCTGATCATGGGATATTCAATTCATTCATTTTTTTTAAAAAAATGTATTCTATTTAAAAAGTGTTTAAATGGATAACTAAAAGATTTTTTTAAAAAATAATGTTCATTAGAGGTTTGTTAATGTTTTAAACCTACAAAACATAAAAAAAATATCAAAAAAACATTAAATATATATATAAGATATAAATTCATGTTATACCATGTCAATGGGTATTCATATACTCCATAATAAAAAATTTAGGTGAATATCATCATAATCTTATTTATGAAAAGGAAATTGAGTCGAGTACGTTACACTGATCATAAAATAGATGAGAGAAATTATAATGGATTGGATTCATCTATTCCAAAATAAATCCTCACATAAAAATAAAAAAATAAAGAATAAGATATTGAAAATTAATTTCAAACATAATATTAGAATATGAATTGTAAAATTGAATTAATATAACCCAATGTTAATTAATTGTGTTATGATATTATTTAATACTTAGTAACATTCATATTGAATCTCCATTGATGAAATTTTTCAAATAAAAACTTAAAATATAATGACACATTAAGTATTAAAGATATTATAATTAGAATTGGATGTTTTTACACCCCATCAAAGTGAAGTGGTGAATATGTAATATATCTCCAATAGAAAAAACATTAGACAAGAAATTCCTTACCTTGAGTTGAGACCTTAAATGTATATATATTAACATAATTGTAATAGGTTTACATCACTTATATTATTTTTTAAAAACAATTTCTTGAATTAAATACATATAAAATAATATTTTTTTATTTAATAATAAATTCATATTTGAATACATAATTAGTTATGTTCATGTTGGGTGTTTTGATTAAAATTGGGTAATTGATTCAAAATGTCTTTATTGTGTTGACCATGGCCCATGTGTTAATTTTTTAATATATCCATTATATTAAAAATTAATTAATTATCAAATTTTTTCATCAATATTTCATTAAAATACTATCTTGAAAAATGTTTATGAAATATGAAATACATTTCGATCATGGAGATGGTAGAATATATGTAAGAACGCGTTAAATTTCCAAGTTCAATGATCATTATATATAGATTATATGTTTAATATTATCGTTAAATAATGATAAATATATGATAAAGGACATATTACATTATTGAAAAGAACTGAAAATTTCAGGGATTTTTTTTCATAAATTCTTGGTAATTTTACGAATCTGTAGTTTATAAAAGTGCTGGATTCCAAGGCTTGGTGTGCCCAGAATCAATTTCTGAAAAACATTTCTGGTACGTTCAGTAAACATACATGTAAGATTTTATATCTTTTGAACTGGTGCTCCGAATTGAAACCGAGTGGCACCGTTGAACTCATAACGCCGATATTCGTTTATGGAGACCTTTACTGCAGTTGCGTTTTATCATGGTTGGATGTTAATTTTTGGAGATTCTTAATAAATTAAATAAAATTATGAGTGAAATATTTTATTTGATTGGTGGTAATAACTACCAAGTGGAGGTTAGTGGTGGGCCCCCCCAAACCCCAACCACTCTTTGGAGGATATAACTAGCATGGGCCCACTGTAGTTTGAACCCCCTTTAACCCCTATGTAACTATCATTTAATTGAGAAGAGCCTCTTAAACATCAAACTATCCCAATTTAATGTTGGAACTATCCACCTCGCTTTTTTGAATTTTGAATCCATTACTCCACCTATAATTAAATGTGTTGTCACATTTAATTAAGGACAACTCTTGAGTTGTTGTGACATAAAAATAATTGAGAACTGTCTCAATTATTTTCGCTTAACTATTGTGGGAGAACTCGTGGAAGGACACCATTCTATTCCAACGAAGTGCTCCACTCATTTCCTAAGAACAACGAGCATCAAGATCTTCCTTCTTCGCCCGGAGCAAGGAAGGTAAGCACCGCCGCCCATGAAGTACACCGAGGGCATCGAATCAACTCATCATCACCGAGATATACCTCCTCTGACCTTAACAGAATGACGTCTGTTTCCCCCGACGTTTGTCTTTCGCGACTCGTCAACATTCAACGACAAATATGTGGTAGTGGTTTGTTTCCGTTTGAGTTTTCCCCATTCTTGTAATTGAAAATGATGAACGCGGATCAACCCACGAACAGGTTGATCCATGGATCACTCATTCATGTGGGAGGACTTGGTTGTGGGTGAAAATGGGTTTTATTAATCTTTTGATCCATTTATTGTGAAACCCCCTGTTTGAAAGCTAACGTGGAGGGCGCGGGCCGACATGAACAAGGCCCGACCCCTTCACAGATCTACCTTGTTACGTTCTTCGTGGGCGATGAGTCAGTGTGAGAGCGAAGAAATCCGGAGGGTCCAAAGCTGAGGGTGGTATCCCGGGAGAATCCCCGGCATAGAAGGTTCCAATATACGACCACCGGAGCAAACCTGACGGTCCGCAGAAGGAGGGTCGTCGGGTGGTGGAGTCGGAGACCAGAGGCGTCGGCGGCGGAGGCCGCGTGCCGGATGCGTGGAGGAGAACAGGGCCCGCATCCGCGGGCCGCTCGGTTGGGAGAACCATCCGACCACGTGCTAGTCAGGCAGGAGAACCACGGTGCCCACATGTGCCGCGTGAAGGAGAACCGCGTGATGCATCCGCCGGCCGCGTGCGCTGGACCGAACCGGCCCGCTACTACCGGCCGGGAAGAGGAGGAGGAGGAGCAGCGTGGCACCGACGGGTGAGCCGAAACAGACCAACCCTCGCGCGCGGGCTGGGTCCACGGGGGGGCCATGCCCCACTGAGCCAGACCGACCCCGAGTTGGGTCGGACCCACAGGACTGGATCGGGCTGACCCGCCAGCCCACTATGTTAGATGGGTCAGGCCCCATCTTCCCTTAAAGGAGAATATCTCCTAGACCATGCGTCCATTTGATGCACCATCTGTGGCACAAATACCCTCGCGATGAGGCCTCCCATTTGAGATACTTCAATTGAGTTTTGAGAAAATTTGGAAAATGGCCGTGTTGGATCGTACATAAAATCCAACCGGGCCCCTGGAATGGAAATACCAATAACAATCAGACCGGTTGTCCGATTGATGCGTCTTCTGTCGCATTGGGTTCCATATGATTAGATGGAACTATGAGATATATCAAATCAGGAATTCATTGTAGTTGATGTATCAACACTTGGGTCGAGAAGCGGACCCTCCCCGAATCGAGCGTGCTGTGTAAGGGAACCCTAGGGTTGGCTGCGATTGAGATAACGAGATCCTCCGTGGGTTCGAAAGTGATGAATTCTGTACCAAGATCCTACGTGGGTTTGAAAGTGATGACTTCTGTACCAGGATCATATGTGGGGTTGACAATGATGACTACTATACGGGAATCCTTCATGGGATTGACAGTGATTAATTATTTAATAGGATGTGATGTGGGTTCGACAATGATGACTACTGTACCGGAATCCTCCGGCAGTTTGACAGTGATGGATACTATACCTGAATCCTCCATGGGTTCGACAACAATGCCTAATATACCAGAATCCTCCTTGGGATTGATAGTGATGATAACTGTACCTGGATCCTCCATGGGCCTGACAGTTTATCTTCTGTTACTGTATCTTGTGTGGGTGTGATAGAATAGTTGGTCCTGTATCTTGTGTGGGTCTGTCATCTTAGATGGTCCTGTATCCTATGTCAGTCTGACAACATAGATAAATCAGTGGCTACATATTATCATCTCTATCACTCTATAAAAGGTGTATCATGTGTGGGTCTAACAGCTTATATTAATCAGTGACTACATCTGATCATATCTATCACTCTACAAATGATGTATACCTTTGTGAGCTGAGTAGTGTCTTTCAACCATTATCTATCACTCTCACCCCAGCATGGGCTTCACCCGCATGTTGTTGTGTTCTATGCAGATGATGGACAACAGTGATCGAGGCTGAGGGTGATGGACGAGAGGCTACTCGGAGCTGGACTAGAAGGGACGTACCGCAGGGAAGAGTAGTTCAAGTTCTGTACCTACCCATCAGGTAGGAACCCCGGAGGATGTTCTAGGAGCTTCTCTTTACCTTGTAGTAGTTTGAATCTTTATCAATTGTACTTTACTATTGGACTTGTATTTCCGGCCTCTTTAATTTCAGAACACTCTTTTGTATTCTGTGTTTCTTAGTGTTTACTTCCAGTTGTGTACTTTGTTGTGGGTGTTTACTTTGATAAATTCAATGCCTTCCTATGTTATGAAATTACGCCTTTGCTGCAATTCGTCAGCCCTTGGCCTATAGAAGGTTGTCTTGGGGTTAGTCACGACATGAGCCTCGAGGATGGGTAATGGAAAATTGATTTCAGAGGAGTCAGTTTTGCTGCAGAACATAAGACAATGATCTGGTTTACTGTGATGCAATAGTGTTAAGGGTATTGAGTGTGGTTTTCAGACCAGGGAGTCTACTGTTGGGGCGGCGGCCGACATATCCCTAAACCAGGACCCAGACATCTGATTTCTAACTAAGTGCAGGAAAACACTGATTGCAAGTGTGTTTTCAAGAGTCTTCTTTGTGAACTCTTTGAGTCAGTTCACCTGGTATAACATATTGACTATGGCACATCTGTTCCTTATTAGAATTCCATTGCATAGATAGACATCTAGGGTGTATGAGAGTGTATACAACAGCGGCCCACTGAGAGATGTGGGTCCATTTTAAGGTCCTCATTTTATGTTAGCACCTTTGGGTGGTGTAACAGAAGTACCACCACCTTTTGAGAAATAGATGCCACCGGCCTCATTGGAGGATGGTGCACACTGACTGAGGGAATTGCATGAGTTATAGAGGTCCTGGTCTTATTCATCGAATATGAGTCATTTTTGGAGGTTTCTAAGTGGGGTTATATTTATTATAAATTAATATTTTTAAGAATTCCAAAGGTGCCCCTCTCCTCCCTTATAAAAGGGAACCTCCTCCCTCTCCTCCTCACACTAATATGAGCATTCAAGCTTGGAAAAACCCTGCCAAAATCTCTTCTCCACTTCCCTAGTATCATCCTAGAGGTCCTGGTCTTCTTCAAAGACCATCCTTAGTTCTTTAAGTGGAGGTTAAGAAAAGGTGCGTCAAAAAGAGGTAATATCCATTACCGATCTTTTTCAATTTCATTCTTCTTAAACTTCTTCTTCATTATTTTTTTCATGATAAAGTAATAACATCAGTATTTCTTATATACTAATATGTTATTATAAATTTGAAACAACTCTAATTAACGTTCTATCCATCCTACGGAAAACAGAAATCATCGCGCGTACGTACGTACGAAATTCCGTCTCCACGCCGTGGTGTAATCTATTTTCCGCCACAACATTAATTGGATGGGTATAATGGCTTAATGAGTAACTATATATGATATTGATACTAAAATAGTATACATACACTTAAACACAAGTTCACGATCATGAGAACGATATCATCGCTCGTGCGTACGTACGGACTACCGTCTCCACGACGCGATGAGATTCATTCTCCATGTTAACCATTTAAGAATGATTATAAAGTACATATAATAAATAATAATGAAATATATGACATTATAAAGCTACTTGATTTATGTATATATGTATTTCATCTACTTACATTCATTCAAGACAATAAGTAAAGGAAAACAACGTTCATGCGTACGTACGGACTACCGTCTCCATAAACAGAGTGTTTCATTTCATTTATCTATCTATTATATATATATATATACTGAAAATATATGATATATAAATAATGTTTTATAATCTGAAAGTAAGTAAACCATGATATAAGTAATAATAATGTCAAGAACAACAATCCCAAACACCTACGATAAATGAAACGATTTTACCCAAAACGCTTCTTTATCATGGAATTTACAAAAGAACGGGTAATATAAAGTCATAAGTGACCCATATAGGATATCATAACAATGAATATGATTCTGTAATAAGTTAATGACATTATTTAAATAATTATACAGGAGGTTCGGACACTTACGAATCAAATCATACTTAAGGTAAGGGAAATATCACAATCTCATTTTTATCCGATATTGTTTATACTTTAGTATTTAATGGGGTGTATTTTAACATCCAAATCAATGTTCCCTCAATATGTAATGTTATTTCAATCCACCTACAATTTTTTAAATCCAATTTTACCCTTCGGTGAGTTTTTAGTAAATGATATGAAAGGAAATTTTCGTCGTCTTTCATACGAGGTACTTTTTGACTTTTTTCGACAAAAGTACGAGAAAAATGTTTTTTTAACTTATAAAAAATGAATGGATTTTTAAAATATTATTTCCAAGAAGCTTCCTTTACAAGTTTTCAAGTTTATTTTTAATCAAATTCTTTTAGTTTAGAATTGTATGACATGTTATGAATGGAAAAGTGTTTTTGAAGTAGAAAGGATATTTTACTCAAGAATAGAGTTCAAGTGTTTAATCAAAATTATTTTCCATCTATGATAATATAGGGTTCTGTTTATATCCCTATTATTAAATTGATTTGATTATGTTGTGATGGAATTATTTTTATGAATTCCTTTATCTTATATGAATTGTTTTATGATGTCATGTTGTTTAAGAATCCCATTTTTATTACATGGGTTATGCAATGATGTATGTTTTATGATTTTGTGGCACACATAATAATGGTATAATTATGAGATGGTTGGGACCTATATCTCCCTCCAATGCATTCGGTAAAGATTTTATATCTCATGAGATAGACATGGCTGGAACGGTAGGTTATACCGGTTCAGTGAAACAGGACTGAAACGAGGAATGAACTCAGTTCAGAAAGGGACTTTGTCTGCTAAGATAGTCTTGGCAATGAGTTTTGACTAACAAGAAATGATTCTCTATTATTATGCGTGTATGCCAGAAAGTTTCATGTTTTATGTTATGATTATTGGGATTACATTTCACTGCTATGATTTATCCCGTTTTATGAAATTATGATCTCTTTTGTAGGTTATGATTCCCAAAAGATATGTTCTTATGAATATGGCGTGATTTATATTTCTTTTGTTTACCCTTACTGAGCATTTGAGCTCACCCTTTTATGTTTTCTTTTCCCCAGGATATAAATAACGGTTTTAGGTAAAAAAAGGAATATCGTTATGGGAGATGTTGAAGATCTTTCACCACGATTAGAAGATTATATTCCGAGTTTCCAAAGACACTAAACTATTACGATCATTGTGTGTCTGTTTTTGTTATGTACTAAGTATTCTGCCAAAAGTAATGTAATGTCCATGTACGTCAAGCTTGGGGTCTTTACAGTACAGTCTATCACTCATGAGCTGGCCAGAATTACCTTTGTGTCTGACTACTCCATAGTTGCAGCCCTGCTTTCAGTGTTGATGAAGAAGGGGGAAACCCTTCGTGTGGTTGAAGAGATTCCAGAAGATAATTGGGGAGATGATATCGAGGTTGAATAGTGCACCCATCTTGTGACTACAGGAGGAGGGCATTGGGTATTTAGTTTACTACGACGCATCATGGACCGAAATCGGGTGTGTCCTGATGCATGAGCAAGCAACGATTGCGTAATGTTCTAGGAAGTTGAGACAACACGAGCAGAACTACGCAACCCATGACCAAGAGTTATAAGTAGTGGTCTTCACCATGACTATGTGGAAGTAATATCTTATGAGCTATTTTTTAAAGTATACTCTGTTAACAAGAGTCTCAGTTATATCTTCTCGCAGAAGGTCCTGAACCTGAGACAGTGGTGATGGCTTGAGTTCCTCCAGGACTATGACCTCGAGATAGTCTATACTCCTGGGAGGTAGAATGTTATAGTAGATGCTCTCAGTAAGAGATCAGGCATTTAGCTTCTAGGAGAGGAAAATAAGTAGATGGCCGCATAGAGATATCATTTGTGTATAAATATGGAGCAGCCTTTCTGCAGTCTCTCACAATCACTCCTCCACTTCTTCAGCGAGTCATGGAGGAACAACGGGGGGACATTGGCTGTATGACCCGATGTGCTTAGATATCCACAGATCAAGAACCTGATGGATTTTATAAATGTTGGGAGCATGTCATTCTCTTCATTGTAAACCATGGTAATAGTTTTACTTTAGGATGAAGTGTTTTAGGACCCCACAAATCTCATCTAGCGGTACATACAGGAGTAGAGAATATGCATCAAGTACTCTGATGACAGCACTGCTGTCCAAGTATGAAGAAGGCAGTAGCAGAGTATGTCTCACAATGCCTCACTTGACAGTAAGTGAATGCGGAGAACCAGGTTTGAGCTGGCTTGGATCAGCCCTTAGAGGTCCCAAAGTTGAAAAGGTATGAGATATCCATTGACTTCGTCATGGGTATTCCACATGCGTACAGATGACATGAATCTATTTGGTTGATCGTCGACTAACTCACCAAGTCAGCCCACTTCTTTTTGACCAGAGATGGTACGAGCAACCACAAAGAAGGTGCTGATCATCCTAGAGCAGATGAAGACTGCACAGAGCAGGACAAAGTCCTATGATGATTAGAGACAAAGACCAATGGAGTATGGGGATAGCGACAACGTCTCTATACGGGTCTCACATTGACGATGTCTATGGGGATTTGGCCGAGGCAACATGTTATCTCCGCGATTCATCAGATCGTTCATAGTCCTCAGCAGAGTAGGCGAGGTGGATTACCACAAGGAACTTCCACCTCAATTGCACCGGGTGCAGGACGCCTTCCACGTATCTCAGTTGAGAAGATACGTTCACGACCCGTCCCACATCATCGACCACAGGTAGCTGGATATCGATGATGGGAAGTCATTCACAGAGGTTCCAGTGGAGATTTAGGATTGAAAGGATAGGGTCCTACGAGTACGATCGATACCTCTGGTGCGCATTCGCTGGCAGTACGGGAACCTCCGGGAGAGCACATGGGAGAGGGAGGCTCAGATGCGTTCTCAGTACCCTCATTTGTTCCTTTAGTTTGTGTTTTAGATTATTGGGACATAAAGTTATGAGGTGGGGAAATGTAAAGACCTAGAAATTTTATGGAATTTTTATTCTTAAATTCTTGGGAATTTTACGAGTCTGTAGTTTCTGACGACGCTTGATTCCGAGTCCCGGTGTGCCTGGAATCAATTTCTGATGTTTTGTTCGGGTACGTTCAGTAAACATAAGTGCGAGATTTTATATCTTTTGAACCGTTGCTCGGAATTGAAATCTGAGGGCACTGTTGAACTCACATCAACAGTATTCTCTTAAGGATACCTTTACAGTAGTTGCATTTTATCGAGGTTCGATGTTATTTTTTATGGATTCGTAATAAGTTAAATAAAATTATGTGTGATATATTTTTATTTGATTGGTGGTTAAAACCACCAAGTGGATGTTAGAGGTGGGGATCACCACACCCTAACCTCCCTTGGGAGGATATAACTAGGTGGGGACCACTCTAGTTTAAACCCCCTTTAACTCCCATGTAACTCTCATTTAATTTATCAGAGTCTCTTAAACATCCAACTCTCCCAATTTAATGTGGAAACTAACCACCTCCCTTGTTTTAATTTTGAATCAATTCCTCTGCATTTTATTAAATGTGTTTCTACATTTAATTAAGTCAACTATTGAGTTTTTGTGCCATGAAAATTATTGGGAAATATCTCTATTATGTTGGATTCAAATTCTTTGGAGATCTCGTAGAAGGACACCATTCTATTCCAACGATGAACTCCTCTCATATCCAAAGAACAATGAGCATCAAGTTCTTCCTAATTCACTTGGAGCAATGAAGGGAAGCACTGCCACCCATGAAGTACAACGAGGGTGTTGAATCGACTCATCACCACTGATCTCTACCACCTCTAACGATGATGGAACAATGTATGTTTCCCGTGATGTTCATCTTCCGTGACTCGTCAACGTTCAATGACAAATATGTGGTAGGGGTTTGTCTCATTTTGAGTTTTTTCACAGTTTTTGTGATTCAAAAAGATGAACGCAGATCAACCCACAAATAGGTTGATCCGCATATCACTTGGTCTGGTGGGAGATCTTTTTTGCGGGTTAAAATAGGTTTTATTAATCGTGTGACCCGTTTATTATGAATCCCCATGTTTTAATGCTTACACGGAGGGCACATGCTGACCTGAATAAGGCCCGAACCCTCCGTAGATCTGCCATCTTGCGTTCTTCGTGGGAAATGAGGTAAAGTGGAAGAGACAAAATCTGAAGGGTCCAACACTGAGGGTGGCATCCCGGGAGAACCCCCGACACAGACAGATCCAAAATCCGACCACCGGAGAAAACCCGGGGGTCCACAGAAGGCGGGTCACCGGGCAGCGGCGCCGGCGACCGGAGGCAGCGGTGGTGGTAGCAGCCCTGCACAGGCTGCGTGGAGGAGAACGCAGCCCGCGTCCGCAGGCCGCTTGGCTGGGAAAACTAGCCGACCACGTGCCTACCAGGTTGGAGAACCACGAAACCCGCAGTCACCATGTGATGGAGAAACACGTCCCGCATCTGCGAGCCGCGTGCGCTAGACTGAACCGGCCATCTACGGATGATCGGCCACAAGTGGAGATGGCGCCGCGTGGCACCGCCGGGTGAGCCAAACCGGGTTGGCCCATGCGCACAGGCCAGGTCGGCAGGTGGGCCCCGCCCCACCGATTAGGGAGGACCCCCATCCAGGTCCGACCCACCGGACCGGATCGGGCCGACTCACAAGCCCACTGGGCCTGGCGGGCTGGGCCCCATCTTCACTTAAATGCTAATATATCCTAGACCGTGCGTCTGATTGACACAACGTTTGCGGAACTGAGACCCTCACTAAGAGGCGGAATTTTGCGATACTCTAAGTGAGTTTTGGGAAAATTTTGAAAACGACCAGGTTGGATCAAACGTAAAATCCAACTGGGACCCTGGAACAGAAATGCCAATAACTCTCAGACCGAGCGTCCGATTGACGCGCAATCTGTCGCATTGGGTTCCTTATGAAGAGGCGGAACTATGAGATACATCAAATCGAGACATCTTGGTAGTTGATGTATCAACACTTGGCTCGAGGATAGGACCCTCCCGGAATTGAGAATGCTTCTATGCAAGAACCCTAGGGTGGGATGCGACTGGGATGACGAGATCCACCATGGGTTCGACAATGATGACTTTTGTACTTAGATCCTACATGGGTTTGACAACGATGAATTCTATACCATAATCCTACGTGGGTTCAACAGAGATGACTACTATACCAGAATCCTCTGTGGGATCGACACCGATGACTTCTGTACCAGGATCAAACATGGGTTCGACATCGATGACTAATGTACCAGAATCCTCCATGGGTTCGACAGGGATGACTACTATACGAGAATCCTCTGTGGGTTCGACAATGATAAAAACGGTACCTGAATCCTCCATCTATTCGACAGCGATGACTACTATTCTGGGATCCTCCGTGGGTACAACAATTCTGATTTTTTTTCATGTATCCTGTGTGGTTCTGACAGCATATATGAATCAGTTACTACATCTAATCTACTATATCACTCTACAAAAGATGTATCCTATGTGGGTCCGACAGCTTAGATGAATCTATGACTACATCTGATCATCTCTATCCCCCAACAAAAGATGTATACCAGTGTGAAATGAGTCATGTATTTCAACCATAATCTTCATGGTGATTGACTATACATCCTTTGTGGACTGGTTTATGCTTGGGCTCAAGATTTGGATCCCGACTGTAATTGATAACATGCATATATGTGGCGGAGTATACCTATGTAGGGTTCGTTGATACTTCGTGATTGTATCTTTCTTCAACGGTTTTTCCTTTTTGGATTTTGGGAGACCTTCGGGGGTCTCAGGGTCCTCTATTGAGTATTTTAATAGTCATACCTACATGGGCTTCACCCGCACCTTGATTTCTTCTTTGGAGATGACAAATAGTAGTGATCGAGTTGGAGGGTGATGGATAGGAGGCTGCTCGGAGAAGGACAAGATGGGATGTTCTTCAGGGATGAGTTGTTCGAGTTATGTACATACACTTCAGGTGGGAAACGTGTAGGACGATGTAAGAGCTACTCTTTACATTTCAGAAGCTTGACTCTTTTTCAGTAGTACATTAATGTTGGGTTTTAATTCCAGCCCCTTTAATTTCAGCACACTCTTTTGTATTCAGTTTTACTTAGTGTTTACTTCTAGTTGCATACTATATTTTGTGTGTTCACTTTTATAAAGGAAATTCCTTCCTAGATTAAGGAATTACGCCTTTGGTGTTAGTCACCAGCCCCTGGCCTATGGATGGAGGGCTTGGGGTTACTCACAGCACGGGCCCCCATGACGAGTTGTGACATCTATATATTCACATATATTCATTATTTTGATGTAGCTCTAGAAAAAAACATTCATAATGCTTCGTTGATGTTTTTTCCCACACATACATGATAGAAATTTCCATTTTATTGTAATTTATAAAAATATTTATCATTTTATCAAAAAGTAAAATATGTAATTTATATCATTATTGTTTCATTTATATCACATATTCTAATTAACAAAATACTTATTACAATAAATGAGAATAAATTATGAAAAATTAATCCCCTAGCTTCATGAGGCGGTAGTTCACCATGCAAATAGGTGAAGTTATCATATATCCCACGTAATGTAAAAAATAAATTTTTAGTATATAATGAATAAAAAATGATAAATATGTTAAAAATATCATATATATATATATATATATATAAATATAACATAACTATCATTAAAAAAGCCATTATAGGAGATGATGAATAACTAATTAAGTGGGCTTGTGAAGGGTTATTCCACCGTACATAAAAATGATGATTTCTTATCCCACATGAAAAAATAAGAGATGAATTTAGATCATTCCATTAAAAAATATCACTAAATATGATACAATTTTTCTATAATGTGATCTTTTATTTATGAATTTTATAATGTGGTGGAAGTAGAAATAAACAATAATGGATAGTTAGTAATTTTACCTCTTCTCAAAACGCATCATTTGTATTATTGCAATTTTATTCCTCAAATAGACTTCAGACCATAGAAAGGATTATATTTAGAGGGGATATAATTTTGGATGTTATATGGCATTCATTTGATGAATCAGAATCTTATTAATGAATGAATACAAGAGGATAGTGGGTTTCCAATTATAGTACAGATGAGTGGAGAATATTTAATTTTTTTAATGAATAAGGTGTAACAATATTTCAAACAACAGAAAATAATTAAAAATTTAATTATTCATTATAAATAGACATTAAAATGATTAAATATGTTAATAAAAAAGGTTTACACGTGTTTTTTGTCATTTTATCCATTATCATTTTAGTATAACCCCAAGGAAAACCCATTTTTACCATAACCATGGTAATCAATTTGTATTTCCTTCACTATAAATTATAGTAAAAAACAAAATTATCCTTATTATTAAATATATGTTACACTGATTAAAAATAAGGTATATATTTTAAAATTTTCAATTCAAATTATTTATAAATTAAATATAACAATAAACCAATAGACTTGACAATGAATTGTGTTTTGAATAATCTTATTTTTCAAGAAAAATATGTTTTTATATTAAAATAATTTTTAATAATTAATATAATTCGAAGAGAAATTAATAATTCTTAATATATAATATAATATTATACCTTATGTAATTTTTGATTTTGAGTTATTAATTTATAAGAATGTAGAAACAATATGCATTTAAAAAAAATCTTCAAAAAATATTTTTTTATCGAAATGAAAAATATAAAATAAAATCCATAATTAATTTAATGGAAATTAAATTAAGATAATTTTATAAAACTAAAAAAACACAGTTTAAAAGAAATAATATTCTAATCCTAATTAACATTTAAAATTTCATGATTTATTGAAAACTAATTATATTTTTACAAAAAGTCTATATTTTTTAATATTAAATAAATAATTAATATTTTCTAAAAAATACTAAAATATTAATGAAAATAAAGTTTGATATTTTTTTTTCAAAAATTAATTTAATTTATTAAATAAATTTTGTAATATTTCTAAAAATACCTTATAATATTTTAATTATGAAATGCAATATATATAATTTCTAAAAACATATATTTTTCGAAAATAAAATTACTTTATTGAAAATTGGTTTATTATTTACTAAGACAAATATGAAACCCTAAATTGATTAGAATATATTCATATATTACTATATATATCTACATTCCATAATGTAGATAATACAATTCATGCCGAATCATTTAATCAATAGGTTATAATAGTTTTATATTTCATGACCCATTTAAGCTTGATGTTACATGTATTATATTCTATCAAAAATAGTTTTATTTTATAAAATTTAAGGGAGATACACATGGAAACAAATTATCATGAAGAACTAATTTAACATATTCAAGATAATTTCATTACATCTGGCTGTTTCCATTCATTCACTACACTAGGAACCAACTATCATCACTATGATACCCAACCTAGATAAAATGTATCTCAACCATATGCTACTAATAACCATTATAGAAATCGTTATCTAAGATATAATGGTTACATGATTCCTAAAATACCAATCATTGGTTCCACAATATAATATCTAATGGAGTTATTTCAAAGAACATGTAATTATATTCACTATGTACGTCTATTTCAACTTTTTCCACGATCAATTATGACATAACCATTCAAAAATAATAATAATAATATGTGACATATAATATGCTTTTAAATATTATATACCATAATATTTTTCAACCACAGTGTCAATTTTATGGTAAATATATATTCACTTAGGTGTATTCCATACACCCACCTCATGATGTAATGTAATTTTTTTTCTGTTACTACATCAAATTGAATAAAATAATTATATAAATATTAAATATTTAGGATAATTATAAAAATTTTATCATTATTTAGGAATAATATATAATGATTTTTTTAGTTTCAACTTAATTGACATATTGTATCGTAGCTTAGGAAAATATATGGCTAAAAACTACACGAAGCGATGTGATTTATTTATCAGAACAATTTCTCCGGGATGATTTAATATATATATATAATTAATATATAATATTTTTATAAAATGATATAAATTATATATATTTTATTAACAATACCAATATATAAGTACTGTAGTTACAAATTAAAATCACATATGAAAAACGAATCAATTATCAAAAGATAAAATGATATTTTTTTTTGAAAAGTAGTTATAATTTGTTATAAATGTATAATATATGAAATTATAGATATGTATATGGTGTTATAATGTAATTATAAAAAATATATTTTAATATTACTTGTGGATAAAACTACATAATTGGATGCTTAAACCTGAGGTAATGGATTTCTTCTTAGATTCCACTCAATGGAGACATATTTAGTATTTAGTAAATATTAAATTTATGTGGTGTATATAATAACCAATTAAGGTATTTAACTTTAATATCTATTCTATAAATATTATTATGTTTTTAATTAATGTTTACCCTTACAATGGGTTACTATTATAGAGTTACCAAATAGGTATGTATTTATTTTATAGTTTAATTATTTATCATTACTCTTATTTTTATTGAATGAGTATTATAAGATATCCATATATTTTTTATCCCATATAAATTTATATATTTTACATGTTGAAATACAACCTTCCCACTCATTTGTTAGTTTATTCAATTACATAAACAGTTAAATGGATGATTGATATTATATATGTTCTTATTATATATATTTTTTATATTTTTTATTCAAAATAAAAATATATTTGAAAACATATATTTTATTTCATTAAAGGAATTATTAAGAATATTTTTAATTATTCATCTAATTTTTATAAACATTAAATGAAATATTTGTATTTTTTTGAATGATTCGTTTATTATCATTAATTTTAATTACCATAAATAATTTTTTATCGTATATGACATTTACATATTTTCCTACCCCCAATTTTTTTTTTCTCTATTTGAATTCATCATCATGATTTTAATTATTTACTGAATATATTATTAAAATGAAAATTACTTTTATCATCTTAATAAATTTTATAAACACTTTAAAATTCATGCATTTATTTTATTACCAATTTATCTATTGAATTTATGGAAATCATTAATCTCCTTTTTAATATTTTCATTCACTTTACCATAATTCATTGTCATTTGTATTTTCATCATTAATTTGAAATAAATTTTTATTTTTTTTTGATCATGGATATTAATATATCTTATTTCATATACCATTTATACATATAATTCATGACTATAAATTCTATTTTATTAATTATAGAAATATAGATATTATGTATCATTTACACTATATGATATTTTTTTGGAAAGTGACAGTGTTTATTAATCAGATTTAATTTATCTATATGATTAATTAATTGAAAATGAACTAAATTGTGGGGCCCAAAATAATAAATCCCACAGATTCATTAATAGGTCTCTTGAGAAAAACTACTTGTCTAAAAACATTAAAAATGTCTTTTTGTATACCAAAACATTTATTAAATTTTCTTTGAACAAGGTCTATATGGTAAATATATCATTATATATGAGACCCATATATACATAATTATTAATTTCTATCTTCTATAATTTATTTATTATTTTCAATAATATTACTGGATTGATATTTACAAGGGAATCAATGTGTTTTCCAATTATTTATTAAATAAAAAGTGCTTTTAGCAATATACCATTACATATGAAATATTAATTATTTATTATTGGTAATCTATGATTACCCATTATGTTGTCATTTCTTGAGGTTATAAACATTTATTTTATGAATAATATCAAGGATTTGAGAATGTTTGTTAAGAAATGTGTTTTATATTTCTATCATGATATGTGAATCATGTGTGTATAAATTTGTTCAATACGACTTAAATGATGAATGATTGGTGATGTCATCCCTTGTATATAATTCCAATATAATTAAATAGACGTTAACTATGGGTTATAAGAATTCTGGTTGTTTTACTTTTTATCATAGAAATTTTACTAGAATTATAGGTAACATCATTTTAAATCATCATAACTGACATGATATTTTTGATAATCTGTTATTGCATTAGTGAAATTTCACCATAATATTTATTTTATGTTATTTGTAAATATTCATTACTATTATCAACAAATTTAGTGTAATTTAAATATTAATATTGGTATATAATAAATTAATGTCAAGAAATACACATTGTCAATGTAGGAGTTACCCTACCATGTAGGCTACTGTATCTCCTATTTCATCCGATAAGATCTTTTATATTATTTGGAAGCTTACATAGGTCCTGGTGATTGTCATATTCTCTATGGAGGGGAAAATTTCTCCACCACATGATTCACTAATGATCGACCACATCATTCAACAGTAGCCTCCATATTATCATTAAGCTACTAAAACATTGGTATTTTAGTAATATATTAATATCCTAAAAAATATATTCCATGATATGGTAATTGATTAATGTGAAATGGATATTTTAAAAGAGTATTATGTAATATTATATATCTATCAATTGGTTTCGTTGACCAATCACAGTAATGGTGTTGAAAAAATGAAATCGTGGAAAAAATAACTTTTAATGTGTTACTATTGAATAAATACATCCCAAATTAATAAAAATTGGATAATTATCGGATGCTACTCATTTTACAAACAGAATAAAATGAATGAGTTTAAGAGTATGATTATGACATAACAATATTTTCTAATATTAAATTAAATATTGAAAATTTCATGTATGGTATATTTTTTAGTCTCTAAGGGTCACTAATATCTAAAATATTATCATTCTATGATGATATAATATTAAATTCCATTTACATATGGTAATTATTCTATAAATCCTTTATATTAAATGGATATTAAAATAATTTCTATATAATAACCACAAAAAAATGATTGTGTAAAAAAATAATAGGAGAACGATGAAGTTTCCAATGTGTAGTTTTTTCAAAATATAATCCATGAAAATAAATGAAATTAATATGAATTTGGTTCATTTTGGGGAAAAGGTCCATATAGATATTTAATGTAATAAAAATAAATAAATAACTACTTTTTAATGATTAAAAATGAATTATTAAGATCAATTCCATTGGTATTATGGGAATATACCAATGATGAAGCTAATAGGAGAAGGGAATGAATATATAAATAATAAAACTAATGTGTATTTTATTTATGATGTTAATAAAGGTACTATTATATAATACTATATCAATGAAAATGTTTTATTTTATTAATTTCCCAAAAAAAATCATTTATATATATGGTGATTTATCTATAAGTAATAATACTCTACTAAAAACATTAGATATTGGTTTATTAGTTAATGATTTTAAAAGTATGATGTTAATATCTTACATCTATAGTACCTCCCAAATATAATATATTTGTAATATTTTTTTATATAAATATATTTATATTCTTTTACTATTTTAATTTTATATTTTTTTCTTGGATTACCTCTCTAAGTTTTTTCTCAAATAAATAGTTTGGATTTTATTTCACATTCAATATTGCAAATAATCTTGGGTATTCTATCACTATTTCTATTAACCTAAAACCGAATGGACAGTTGTTCCATCATATGGATTTTTCATCCTATTCATGAGAGATATTTGTTATAGTTCATTGGGGAGAAACACAAAATTTATAATATTTCTATTTTATAAGAGTTTGATGATGTCCTTCGAGAAGAGATTCTAAATCCCCCTCTAAATCATGTAGTCTTATTTTCATAATAAATCATTCCAGTTGAAAAATCTATTTCAATAAATCAATAGAGATTATCTCAGATTGAGATTCCATAATTGATGAATAAAAACTATTTGAATCTAGATAATGGATTCATAAATCAAATTATATCAACATAGGGTGAACATACTCATATAGTTAATAATATCGATGTTTTAATACACCATTTAAATTGAATAATGTAAACATAACAAAATCAATATTCAGATATAATTAAAATATACACTATATCAATGACATGTTTGACCAGTTGATCAAAAATATTACTAGATTAATATTCAATGTGGATATCCTTATCCATTGTTCATGAAGGACAATATACCGAAGTCAAACCTCATTTTTAGTTATGGTTAATATGATTATATTATAAAATTATATGGAATTACCAATTATTTGGATAGAGAAATAAATATAAATTCTAGTGTATATTGAAATTACCGTGGTCAGTTTATGGTGTTCTTTATAGAAGTTATTCTTTTATATTAAAATATAAGTAGTAATATGCTCAATAGTTGAGTATTTTGATTAATAACCTAAAAAAGTACATGTTTTGTGACAAATATAACATGTGAAATGTTTTTTAAAAAAATTATGGTTGTTAGGTCCTATAATTTCATGTGTGGGTATATCGAGGGATCCTTCAATGATGTATGTTATTTAGAGATAAACTAGACTAACAATAGTAGAAAATGTCATTTTTTTACATAATGCTGGTGGATAAAACCATATCATTTTGAGAGGTTTACTGTGAACCTCATATACAGTCAAAATTTTCTCAAGGAAGTGATCCATGTTCAAAGGATAAATGAATGTGAGAAGAGGATCATATAACAAAAGATTGATTTTTTTAACACACCTATTATTACACTACATTGTAGTAGAGATTGGATTGTTATATATAGTAATGCATCAAATAAAGGAATGGTATAATCCTCACTCAGAATGATATGGTGATAGTTTGTACCACATCCCAATTGGAAATTAAATAGAAGATATACCAGAGAAGTTATTTGGAATTGGAATAAATATTTTTAATTTAATATATAGATGCAATAATGATATAGATAAAGTTGTAATATATACACTAATAATAAAATATTGTATAATTTAATTACTAAATTTTTGTCAAATATTCACCAAAAAATGTTGTAAGTGTGGATAAATTATTATTAATTCTCATTTCAATACTGATTTTGGAATAATAACATAGTTGATGAGTCTTTGAGTCATAAATACCATTCTAGTTTTTCAATAAGGGGTTTTTAAAGAGATCTAATATATATGTTTTTGAATAAGATGGATCTTGATATATTGTTGAATGGGGTTTGATATTATTTTTTCAGTTGAATGCGAACCCATTTATCCATTACATAATTATGAAGGAAAAAAATAAGTATTTTGAAATACATAATACAAAGAATAATTATATAAATGTTATCTATGATCATGTTGAAATGGTGAGGTTTAAAACCCTGTATGTGTTTTTTCACTACAGAAATTAAAGAAGCATCAATTAAATGAATATCATAATTCATAATTCAATGTTAATCCTATATGAAAAAGATTTATTGTGAACCAAAATATAAATTTTTTCAGATAACATGATAGGGGATATTCAAAATTTTGTATACTGATGTCTAGTGTTTCATCAAGTTTAGCATGAGAAATATAATTCGATGTGGATGTTACAACCATTACCCATACAATAATAAAAATTGGAAAACACTAAGATATATTGCATCATAAAACTCCTTAATATACATTCTTATCAATATTATATATGAGTTATTGTTGACCTCATCAGGAAATAGTTTTATTTTATTGCTATTAGAGAATATTTATCTCTTGATCAGCTCACATGATTATAAATTATGTATATTGGGAGATTTCTTAGAGTACCAATCTCAATTTAATTTTATTGGGATATGAGGTTTTATTTTATTTTATAGAGAATCTTTCAATGGGATATAGATATGGATTTAAAATTTAATAAGGGTTATTATCCTCCAACAAATATCCATGTTGAGAGTAAAATTAAATGTCTAGAAGAAATTTTAAAATCACATTATATGGAATATACATCTTGTTATGATCAAGAATTTCCATTTTTATGAATTTTTATAATAAATATCATTTAATAAACCATTAATATGACTCTTTATTGATCCCTCTATTGATGATAGTGAGTATCTCTAATGTGTTGGAATAAATTTGTAGATGGAATGTTATTTTTACATCATCTACATATGTAAACGAAAAAGAATGTTAGATCCATCCAACAAAAATAAAGTATTATTAAATGAGATTTTTTTTGCAGAAAATCATTGGTCTGATCTGGAAATTCATGTTGGTGAAAAGAAGTTACTAAATAATTTATTCGTAGAATAAACAAAGTAATGATGAGACCAAGATAGATACATCCCTCCAATATTCTTGTTCTTTCAGTGGTGTTAACCTATCGCTTGTTCATCCACTAAATCTCTATAATGGTCATGTATTGTTGAATGTATTGATATTCATTTTTTTACATAAATGGTCCATTTTATATACTAAATTCAATGATTTTTTCACTTGAAAATTATTTCACTTATGATGAACAAGTATTTTATATTCTATATTGTAGATAAAAATTTTTTGAAAATAAGAATGCTCGTATGTTAAGTCTTCAATAGAGAAAATTTTAACTGAGGAAGACATAATGAAACCATAGACTACAATGACAAAATATTTTGTTCATTTTTCAGTAACAATGTAATGAACTATTGAGGAAAAAAATATTATATGGTTGTATAATGATTGAAGATTAAATTTTATGATATATTTATGCTAGGAAATATCCTTAAACCTATCATAATATAGAGTTCTTTTTCAGGAAATATTTTATTGTATTTCTGTTGACATTTTAGGTTGAGAGATTTAGATATTTTTATTATAATTATTAAATAAAAACATTTATATTATAAATTGTAAAATTTTATGCTTTATTAATTTTCATCACCAAAAACATTTTAAAAAACATGTTATCATTTAATGCCACTTATTTTAAATTTTCATCCTCAAAAATGCATTATCCCAACTCACCATTTAAAAAATTAAAAGTGTTTTATGGCATAAACAATATCTTCAATAGATATAAAAAGAAATAAATAAATCATTTTTATGTAAATACTTTAATTTTTTTTTCAAAATAGACATTATGCTCAAAAAACAGTTTCATAACAAATAATCACCATATCATCAAAAATAAATTTCACAAAATTGAAATGATATATTAAATGTTAAATAATTATCATATGTATTCATCAAAGTCATAAAAAACGAAAAATATGGTTTTCATAAAGTTATAATTTTAACACTAATATATAGCATATGTTTTCCTAAAATCATTATATAATTATATAACATTTAAAAATGGATGGATTATGAAGAAAACCAATATAAATAAAAGATAAACATGGACGTTACTTACAAAATCATCTCTATATCATTATTATAATAAATATTACAAAAGAATGACCATAACATTTAATTCTATACCCACATAATTTGAGGGTTCTCATGGACCCATCCATCCACAATTTATTATGGTATAATCAGAAATTGTTTAATAATGCAACAACCCATTTATGGTTTATAGAATACAATTTGCTTCTCTTTACAACAATTAAGAACTATATGATTATAAATAAATTAAAAAATATATATTTCAAACATTACTATCATTAAAATATGCATTGCTTCCATATGTAAACATTTACAGATATTAAAATATGCATTTAATTTTAAAACCCCATGTTGAAAAGAAAGAAAGAGAACCAAAATTATGTGTTTTCGTATATTAAAACAGGAATGTTTTTATTAGAATCCAAAAACTAAATAATATATATAATATGTAAAAATTTCATTGTGAATGTATATGCTAAAATAAAAAGTAATTTTTTATTTGTTAATAATAAATTAAAAAAATTCAATAAAAAGAGTCCTTTTTAAAGTGGTTAATATAAACAAAAAATAGACATAAAATTTCATTTATTATAATTTTATGTCCGTAAAATATATCCATAAATTTTTTTAAAAAAATATGGAAATGAAAAACAAAGACCATTAAGGGAAACATCAATATGGGGTTTTATTGAATAATGTCCCTTATGAAAAATAATAAAATGTATGTTTCTTTTAAAAAACTCTAAATAATGAAAAATATCGTAGAAATGATATTTATAAAACCTTAAATTAATAATAATAATAATTTATTAAAACGTTTATATGTATTTTTAAATGGTAGATAATGATTAATAAGAAACACTAATATCATTTAGAACATGTTTTTTAAATTAATTTTCCCTTACCATTTGGCTGACTCATCATGTATATGATTTATATTCCTTAATAATATTATGATTTTAGATATTTAATTTCATTATAAATTTTTGCCTTGTTTATTAATAGTTTTATTACCATTTTTACTATTTTATATACAACTACCTAACAAATTAACTTCAGATAAGACATTTTAGAGATATTCAGAGTATATATAAAAAATTGAACTTGTTGATTGAGTATTTCCAATGTGGTAATTATAACATCATATATTGAATAATAATAAGGATATAATTAAATTTTATAACCCGTATTAAATCTTTTATAACCAATCATGTTACATTGTTCAGAAAAATTAATTATGTTACAAACATGGATATGGTTTATCGTACATACGTAAGAGTTACATTTCCATTTTCAATGATCATTAAAAAACTATTTTAACTATTATATTTAATTTATAGGATTTTCATAATATATTAAATAGAATATTATATCATTAAATATACATATTTATATAATTCATGTGATTTTTTGATGATAACAAATACTATATCACACCATATAAGTGTTAGTCCATACATAAACATAAACAATGTTATAATTTATTAGTTAATGGTAAATAATAATATATCTAATATATATATATATATATATAATCTAGTTTTCCTCATGTACATGTGTCACCCTTTGATATTTTCCATTCCATATAATTCTATTCCACTAAAAAATTCTTAAGTCATATAAATCTCATATCGCTAGCTCCAACCCTCCACATGGGGTATCCACTAGAACCTATAGATCCCTCTCTATCCTCGAATACTTTGTCCTTCTCCTCCTACTTCACCTCCAACTCCTCTACCTCAGACTCCTCCACCATCTCATAGGGTTCCTATAGAAACTATTCTCCTCTATCATCTACTTATTATGCCTCCAATTTTTTCTTCATTTTCAACTAGATTCTCTTCATCTGTCTACCATCACTCTTAATTAATCCAATCCATAGGCCTCCTACTCTGGAATTGCATTATCTTCTAACCTAGTACTCATTTACTATTCTCTCCTTTTTCTCTACCTCATAAAAATTGATAATTTTTCTTCATTATCGACCACCATAGAGTTCACCCCAAAACCAATTCATGATGTTATTCAGCATCGCATACACATACTATTTTATAATAATTTCTACCATCCCCTTAAATTGAATATCTCTAAGATAAGTGAACATTTAGGCTTCGAGCATATTGAACCTGTTCATGATGAATCAAAAATACGGAGAGTTTTTTTTAATATCATCTCTATAAAAATTATCTTTTGTTTTTTGTCTTCCATTTTACACTATTTATACATAATCACAAAAAATTTATTTAAATTCATATGAATTAACTAATCAGTAACTATGGATACACAATGTTCGGTTAGTAACAAAATATCTAACACTTTCTACATTTAATGACCCTAAACATCCATAGCTCTATGAAGGTTGTTTTCATCTCAATCTCTATAAACATTTTCCCACATTTTCATTAATTTGTATCACTAATTACACTTGAAATTTTTTATCATTAATACTCCAAATTGGATTATCCAATCACATTATGTTTTTTATTCTTTTATACCAATGTATCATCATTTATAATTTTTACCGGGGTTGTTTTGATTTTCACCACCACTTTAGAGCATTGTGTAGTTTCTATTTTTCTACATGATTTCATTTCATAGTAAATTTTTAAAGTTTCAGTCATTTAGATTCAATATATTTTTCTTATATTTAATTATTAATAACTTTAAATACATATATAGTTTTCCTATTTAATTATTTTCTAATATATATTTCATGTACTATGCTCACAATTGTGCTTTCCATGAATTTTCTTATTGTTTAATTCTTCTATATTTATAAAAAAAATTAATAAATATTTTTATAAATGACATTGAATACATTCATATTCATCTTGGAACTTTCCTTTGCTGCTTCCATTGTTTATTGAGTTCCTTAAAAAAACAAGGGATGTTAATATTTACCTTATATAGATATTTGGGTTATTTACTATATATCAAATACATGGAAGAGTGAAATAAACAATCATAATTCTAAAAACATAATCCTATCATATATTTTATACTCACATTTTATATTTGTGTTGGGATTATGAATTCCATATATAAATAAATTTATAAACCTAAATATAAAATTATTTATAAGGATCACATGTAATTTAGTTGGGAGATATAATCCTAATAGACAAATGAATGGAAAACAATTTAACATAGTTTTAATTATATATTTATTCCTAAATATTTTTTCAATATTATTATCATTAATTGTTTCTTATAAACATAAATATAGAACTCTCCATAATTTTTAGTGTGTTCTATTATTGATGTTATGTTGATTCACTATTTATTTTGGTTATTTATATAACTTAATATTGTTTTCATTTTGTATTTTTTTCAGCTATGGCATATAACTCTTTCTCTATCTCGGGTAATTAAGCCTCTTCCTCCATAATCAACTCTATCACCCTCACCCCTCGTACCCTTTCATTTTTCTATGCCACTAACTCATCCCACCCTAAGGAATATAGGCCATTTTTTACGTATCCTCAGAAATTTAAAATACTTCTACTTGATTTAACTTAAGAAAAATGGACATCCATTCAAATAAATTTGTTTATTTTTTATTTTTAGAATTAATAAAATTTAAAATGTTCCATGATTTCCATTTGATAATTTTTACCCTCTTCTTTAACTCAATATATTATTTTTCTGATATCATAGTGTTTGATAAATCATATAGTGGAATTTATTTCAGTTTTCAATTTGGTTATTCCTATTTAATGTTTATTTTATTTTATATATTGATGGTTTCTTAAAAACATATTACAATTCTTTTTCATTCGTAAAAAATTGGATAACATTTATAAGTTGAATTTCACTTTTTTTTAAAAAGTATCATAATATTTTAAATATTTATTTTTCAAATAATGATAATTTTTTCACTTAATATATCTAAATTTGGATTTATGGTTTGGTTACCTATCTTAAGAATCTAATGTTTTTATTTTTATTTTAATCATTTTCCCAACCTGAACTGACTTGTCACATTATTTGTGACTTTTACACAGAAAACCACACACATATCTATATAACACACAAACAAAATAATAAATTCAAAATAAACATATTGTTTGGATCTATACTTATATAAAATTCAATTTTTCATATATGGATTGTTATATGATTTTTACATATTATATATATATATAATGTTTATAGATTTATTTTTAAATTTTCTATAAAACATATATATGTTAAAAATAATCATTTAATTTTATTCAATTGAAGTGTCATTTATCAACATGTGATGAGAATGTGAATTACAAATTTCCAGTTCGACGTTCCATTTTATCATTATTATAATAATATTCATAATCACATTTTTTCATTTTTGAATAACCAATCATCATATTTCATAACTTATGAAAAATACATCATTAGATTAATCTCTATTTTTTAATTTGATATTGTTTACATGGGATATTTCCCAACCCCCTTAATTTTTAATGAATCGCCAAAATTTTATTTTTTATTTTAGTATTTTATTTTAAAATGAATAATGTTTTCTAGAATGTGGGACATGAAATTTTATAACCCTTATTACACTTTTCAAAATTTTAATTTTTTTCATTTTTATGAAAAAAATTACATTTTTATCTATTACTACCATTTCATCATTATATTCAACTCTAATTTTTAATTCGATAATGATTACATGTGGTATGTCACAACACCCTTCATTTTTGCTGAATCATAAAAATCTGACTTTTATTTTTACAATTAAATATTAAAAAGAATAATATTTTCAATAATTTTGTATGTATGATCCTTATATAGAAAAACTTGGATCTCTATATTATTGGAGGAAGTCGTTGTCAGAAATCTCAAGTCTTCATGTGCTTATTTTTATTATTTAATGGTATTTAGATGTATTATAATTTTAATATGGGTGAAATTTTGTTATCTATATATTAATCTATAGTGGATAAAATAATACAGATGTCAGGATAAATTTATTATTGTTTGATTTATTAATTATTCTTCTTCAATAAAAATATGTCACCTCTGGTCAATTTTGAATAGACATACCACATTATTTTTATTATACATCTTCAAGAGGGAAAATTAAGGGATACACCAATCATGGAAGTTCCTCAATTACATTTACTATATTTTATCATACATATATAATTTTTTGTAGTCCATGCACATATTTCAATGAACAAACATCCATATTCAGTCACAAATTTATCATCATATAATAATTTTTATGATAATATTTATCTAAATTATTTCTAATGTTCATGAATTTTTATTATAAATATGTAGTTTTCAATAATTGTTTCATATATTATATTTATATCAACTATGATGGATCATATTGCATGGTTGATCAATAATTTCTATCTTTTTGGTACAATTTCATCATATTAGGAGTTTTTTTCACATTTATGAACAAGTATTTCTATGGTAAGGTGTTAGTTCTGATGAAGTTGGTTCCTCAAAATTCCACATATATGTATATGTAATATTATTCAACAATATAATATAATTTTTATATTGGGAAATTCATCTACCTCTATACTGTATTCAATAATTATATACATGTTTGGAGATGTAGGATGGCACTCTAATTATTTGATTCCAAATTGTTTATTAGAAATATCTCTTCTCATTGTTCCTGGTTTTATTTTGAAGTCCATGATGTATTTTTCAATTCATTTAATCCATATTGGAAATTTATTATGACTTTTAAATTTTCATATTTCATATACATGGATTGTATTTATTTCAAGATTATTGTGTGCATTATAGAGCATTTATTTCTAGTGTATGGTGTCAGTTCTGATGAATTTGGTACCATAGAATTCCACACATCATTATATGTAAGATTATTCTATATTCTAGTATGATTATTTGGTTGATATATTAATCAATTACTATGATATAGAGACCTTATATATTTAAAAATATCCTTACATAACATTTATAATAACAAAACCTCATATTATATGCAAAGGATCATAATATCTAGGGTCATACGAGACTAGGTATATAAAACTGAACACATGGGAATAATTAAAACATTTATTAATTTAATCTTAATATTAGTTTATTTTCTTAAATTTTATTCATACATCTTCATATAATAACATATGGATAACATGAAGAAATGTACGGGGTATAAATCCTATTTTTGGAATAAACAGAAGAATAAATCTTTAGTACATGTGTTAAAAGGCCTGACATAATGATATAAAAAATAATGTAACATAAAGAATCGTAAAATATAAATATGGTATCATATAAACATAGAGTCATTAAATATTAGAAGAAACATAAAACATATATTTATCACGTGTAAATTATCATTCCACATAGAGGAATACAAATTCAAGGTTAAACCCCAAAACGGTTTGACATGGTAGCACTAGTCAATGATAACCACTAAGACCATTTCACATATGGTCTAGTGAGGCTAAACATTACCCAAGGAATTGGATAACTATCCAGATGAACACATCATAACATGTTCCTAAATATCATTTCTACTAAATTAACCATACCTTATCAATCATACATAAATATAAGGGTTACACATGGTAATTATTGGGTATCATAATCAAGTCATATAGCATTAAAACTTAGAGTAAAATTAAAATTTCCATGAAATAAAATGAATTAGATAATGAATGGAAAGTAATAGGGTATAATAGGAATATATCATGAAAACATATGTCACCATTAAGTAATTCTACGTAAAAAGAGTAATTCATGAACATTACTATTAATAACTTTTAGTGTGGTTAAAAAATAATATCAAATATCATTTAAAATATTGAATGGTTATTATATTTTTTGAATAAAAACAGATTTTAACCCTGAAGGATTTTATAATATTAATATTTTTTTTATAAAAAATAATGGTGTCTTAATATATGATTATATAGTGTTCTCGAAAACAGGTATGAATTCAGAATATTCCCTTAATCGGGTTTTTGCAATGAGAATTATTGATGAGAGAACAACTAAAAAATGTATATCCTTGAAATAAAATGATTAATGGATCATGATTCAGTATTTTCAAACATATAAAAAAATTTAGAATATGTACATCAAAAATTATGACTTCATTTGGGTAAAAATAATGATATAACAACCCGAAGGAATAATGAAGGTTCGAGTATAATCCCTTATCTTAAGTCTGATGGAATAGTTCACATGATCTTAATGTCCCGGATATCCAAATTACACTAATTAATTAATATTTATAAAACCTCGTATACATGAAATTTATTTAGTATAAAATTTTTAATTCCATTCATGTCCTTCTTGGTGTGCTAAGAGGATCAATTTGATTGTTTTGGGTGCATTTGGTTCAACGTTTTTATTGATTGGTTTTCGTATATAAATTTAATGATAAACATAAAATATGATAATAGTTTTCTATAATTTTAGTTATATGTTATTTGTGAAAAAACAAATGTTTAAATGGTTATAAAAGTAATGTTATTATTTGGAGTGAAGACGAATCATTATATGAAACATTAAGGATAATTGTTTTGGTTAATTGTTGGATTATAATCACAACGAACACATTTTTAATTAAATATTAATATCATGTGAAAAAAAATATTTCATAACCATAAATAGGTTATAATAAATATATTATATACTAATTAAATAATAAAAATGGTTTCGTGACTACAATTGATGATGTTAAAATAGATTTAAAACACATTTTACTTGAATGTGATGAATTAACATATATCCGATGTTGTTTTCATTTATACTATAAAAGACGGGGAAATAAGTGGTGAAGATGAATTTTTACATTATCATAAAAAAATTATAGTACATGTAAGGTTCTGGGGTTATCATAAAATTTTGGTGAAATTTGGAAAAGAATTAATGGAACATGAAATAAAATAAAAGATATAAAATGTGGAATTCAACTCTTAAATATATATTACTGGAGAATTTATTTAGGGAGAGGATTTGGCCTATTGAAGTGGATAAGGGATAAAAAACGTGGGAGAGGGTAATTAAGAGTATTTTGAGTAGAATATAGACTAGGAATAATGATTGAATGGTTTGGGTTAAGTGGTAAGGAGGGGTGGTATTAATAATAATGGAAGGAGGGGTATCCCATTATTTTAATCATTAGTTTAATATTTTTTTCTCAATGATTTTAATATTCATTAATATTTTGACCAAAAATAGTAAATTTTTCATTTTATTTTGAACCAATTTAAATTTATTTCATCAATAAATTAACCATGATTCATAAATTCATTTGTTAAGAATTTATTGTATATTATCATATTTAATTATTCAAAAAAAATTGTATTTTTTAAAAATATAAAAAATTATATGAATTTTTTTCTATGTGTATAATTTAAAAAGGTATTCCATTTTAATAAAATATAATTTTAAATATTAGAAATTTATATTTTAATTAAAATCATAATTAACTTGAAATATATGAAATTTAAAATTAAATAAACTTTTCAAACTCATTGAAAAATTAACTAATGTCTATTAAAATCATATTATAATCACAATTCAAAAAAACATATGTTGAGTAAATATTAAGAATATATTTTTTTGCTTAAATTATATAATAATAAGAAAATTTTAATAAAATATAGATGAAATTCAAAAATACAAACACTTAATTATAATTTTCAAAATATTAATTTATACTTTGATATATCTATATCATATTATCACTAATAAGATGGATAATGTTTTATAACGATTTCATTAGTGAGGTTCCTATTAAATTTGTTGGTTTACTATTAATAGGGGTCACATTACTAATCTAATGTTCGAGGTACTACTTCATCGTTATACATTCCTATACTTCTAGAGATACCTTTTATTTTACTCAGTCATCATTTATAAGGATTATGTTGTAATTTATATTTAATATTATGTTATAATATGAAAATACATAATTATAATACTATAAGTTAATTGCATGAACATTCGGTACATACTTATTCGAAATTCAATCTTGTTATTCTCATTTCGAAAAGTGTCATGACAATCTACTTATCTGTGTGAATTCCGAATTAGGACCCTTCTCCTCCTTTTATTATCTTTTATTCATTATTGGGTGAAGAAAACATAGTGATTTGATTTTTTTCCCATTATAGATCCATTATTGTCTCTTGAATATTTTTTAATCACTATCAATTATTTTTATCACATTGATTTTAATGGGTTTATTTAACATTGTGATTAAATTCACACAGATTTGATATCACTATAGGTTGTATTTCTTTAATTTATTATAGTGTTTCATTTGTAGTGTATTCAAAACATATGATGTCATCAAATAGTAAAAATTTCATCAATTTTGACTTATAGTCTCTGGGAAAATCCAGGGAAGATCCACATATAGTTTATTAGAATATGTACCATAATAGATATGGAATACAAGAGCATTGGATGTGTCTATAGTTTGACCTGACCATAGATTTCTAAATGTTCTATATTCACTGGACCATTTTCTTTGTATTGTAATTATTTCTCTATTTCATTATCCATTTAACCATCTTCCTCCTTTATTTTATTTCTGATTATTTATATTTATTTATTCAATAGTTTAAACATGTAATTATTACCTAATGTTATTTCACTTACTATAGATGATGCTAATTTTATTTTGTATCAACAAAAACTAAATCTTCATTTAATTATACTAATTTAGCCGAAATGAAGATTATTTCACATTTAATATATATGAATCTTCAAGATGCATTCAAGCTTCAAGCTTCTATATAAAATACTTTTAACAATTTTACTACATGTTTTATTCAACAGTCATTATCATGTACATTTTAATGTAATATTGAAATTTCAAAAACTCAACGTATATGAAATAATAATTATTTTAACATTATTCTTTATTGGTTAATAAAACTATAATAGGTAGATAAAATCCAACTACTTCAGTATATTATGCATTCAAAATCCATTATATTATACATATTTAATATTTATATATATTACTTTATTTTATTCCTATACAGTATCTCATGATATGGTATTTGATGGTTTTTTTAATCAGTTGCGTCTTTAAAAATACTTGAATTGTTTTTTGATCAATGGGGTTATAGTCGTTGGTCTGATTTCCATGGTCTCTCTTCTTCACTATCGTGCATGTCATAAAAGACCCACCTTCTTAAATATCACCATGTATTAATAAATCTCAAAATTAAATTGGATAAAATTAAGTTATAAAATGAATTATTTTTCCACAGAATCCTCGATTTTTTACCTTAGTTAATTACAACATTAGTTTAATTCAAACCATTATATTTCACATTAGTCACCTTTTTCATTAATACAAAAACACACACCAACCTTGTTACATGGTAAATCTTTTCCAGAATCATGACTATTGAAAATTAAATATATTTATGAAAGGATTCATTTTTAGACAACCATTATCTAAAAAATTGATATCATTGTATTTAAAATACATATATTGATATTGTAATTATCCATTATTTATTACAATAATTATATTTAGTTCATTTATATTATATTTTATAGTAAATTCGAACAACATGATTTGAAGAAAAATTGAATAGTCCCATTCAATATCAAGGGTGGAGAACTACTTATATATATAATGATAAATATATTACTGATCTCATATAAAGTCAATAAATAAATAATTAAAACATTTTTTGAGTTGTTGTGATGGAAATCAAATTACATCTGCTTACGAGGTGATATTCTTCTATACACATGAATGGCAGACTTCTTTCACATTAGATAGAGGATGGAGATTTATATTAGATATTACATTTACATAATAATATCCAATTATATTTAAAATAATCCTGTTATTATTAAACCTTGGTTGGGTAATATTTTATAATGGTTGAAACAGAAATAAAAGACAAATGCTTAGTTCAAAATGTTAACACTTTTTTGAGTAACTCCCCTTGGTAAACACTATAATACCTTGAATGATGGTATCATGCATAACTAAAGACACTATAATGTTTTCAGGGATTTAATAGTGGTATGTGGACAAATATTAGATGAAGAAATTTGTTTTTGATGTTTGATGTAATGAGAGGAGGATATTCCTATCTATAAGAGAGGGGTGGGTAGACTTTCAATATGACTTAATATTAAATTAATATAATTTATTTTTCAACTTAAAAAGGATCCAAAGTAATAAAGATAGAATATAAAATGATTATGTAATTAAATAAACGCATCCATTAAAAATTAATAATTTTTTAATTTGTTTTATCCTTATCGATTGTTTTTTAACACTTTTTACCCCATCCACAGCTATCACGAGAGCAATGTTTTTTACTCATTGAGGAAAAATATATTCATTATGAATGTTAAATATGCATTTATATGGACCATGGTTGAAATCATAAACTAGATAACAAAATCATGGATGATTCTATTATTTTTATAAATTTTATAATTTTTAATAATTTATTATTTTTTATAAGATATATTTTATTTAAATTTTCCAAACTATTAATTATGTATAATTTAGTAACATAAAAACGAATATAATTCCAAAAAAAATATTTTATTTCATACCTATTATTTTATATTAACCAATTAAAAATATTTTTCACAATAATTAATTTAATATTTTTTATTTTATTTTTTAAAATTTCATTCATGTAATTTTTACTTTAATTGATTAAGTACTATGTAACCATTATATATGAATTGAAGGTAATTATATAGTAACTAAAAACTCAAAAAAATTATCATGATGAAAAAAATCATTTTGGTATTCAAATTATTTTTTTATGTGATAGTATATTCATTTTTTCCATATGAAACTTATTATATGAATTAAAAATAATAGTGTGACATTTTTTAGGTTACGTTACATAAAATATTATAATGATCATAGTCACTACCAAATGAAAACAAATCCCAAATAAATACATCTAGGATGGGTATCGAGTATATAAAATCATATAATTTTTTTAGTTATAGAGTCGTTTTATAATACGTATCATAATATTAATAATTATAAATTACTTTATTTACCATTAACTATAGTATCAATAATATATAATGTTCATATTCGTGTTTAAAACAATTTAAGGGAACTATTTAAAAAATTTATTCCAACAGATTTCAAATATTGTATCCATTTTTTGAAAGTCACAAAATAAAAGTGGAATAATTTAAGTTAAAACTAAATTAAAAAAATATGAAGAAAAATAATATTTCATAAATATTCATATTCTATTATAAATTTTTTTCTAAAATATAAAGTATTAAATTAGTTTCAAAATTCGATATAAAATTACATTAAATAATGTTTTCTATTGAAATTTAAATTTTTTTGAAATATTTATTTTTAATATTTTAATACATGAAAATAAATTTTTTTATGGGTTAAAATCCTTATTGTTCACTTTTCAATGAATATCCAATTTTATAAGGAAATATTGAAATATCAAAATAAGATAATTGTGATATGATTATTTAAAAAAATTATATTTATTTTATCAAATATAATATCAAAATGATCATGATATTTATGATGATATTTCATCATTAGAAACAATTTTTGATGAAAAAATATATTTGAAAAAAACTTGATTTACTCAAAATTGAGAGCCATGTTTTTTTATTTAGTAAATAAAATTTTACTGATTACATTCTTGTTTAATAATTGAAATTTTTTCGACTATATATTTATTCCAATATAATGTTTATGATAAACTGGTCAAATTTTAATATTAAATTACTCTCAGAGTTATGTGACATACACATTATCAAAAATAATTTCATTATTTTATAAAAATAGAATATTACATTAACCTCCCAATTTTAAAATCAATTACTTGAAATTTTAACCTGATCAAAATAATAAAATTTTGAAATTTTGAAATACCTAGTTCAACATCCCGCATTGTATTGTTAATAAAACATCATATTAAAATTTGAGGAAGGATTGTATGGTGGTTATATAAGATGACACAAACTAGGAACAAAATAAGAAGAAAATAATGGGTTGTTAAATAATAGTTATGGAATAAAAAAATAATTTCAAAATTTTGATGTTGTATGATAGATTACATTGATCAAAATAATGTGGATGATCATGATAAAGCTAATAATTATAGAACTACAACTCAAGGGTGTGTGAAAAAGGCTAACCATTCATCCGAGATGAAGGAAACAACAAAATATTTTTTCCAATATAATTTCCCTAATGTTAATTAATTGATTTATCATATAGTATAAGAACAGATGAAAAATTAGATACCTCAAAAAATATGTAATGTTAATCAAATTCTAAAAAAAATCATCTTTCACTTCAAACATTGATTATTCAAGATTAATTTGTTATCCATAAATAACATAAACAAACTACTATAGAATAATATAACCCATAACGAAAATGAATGATATTCCTCATATCCTTATATTTTTTCAATAACCTTAATTCATATCATATGACTAGAAAATTAAAATAATGGATAAAAATTCATCAACTAATGATAAGGTAATTTATTATTCATACTTCAAATCTAACACGAAAACATTAACATATATAATTTAATAAATAAGTATACATAAAATTTATCATAATTATCCATAATAATATAAAATCCCAATAAATTATTTCATGTGGTACCATGATAAATTTATAATTTATATATGGATAAAATCAACAAAATTATAATGAATCACCCCAAAAAATATATTGTCTTATCATATAATCTCAAAAATATTCATTTCACTTCTATTAATATTAGAAATCACCATAATTCCAAAATACCGAAATTTTAAGGATTTCTGTGGGTTTGGTTCTAAAATTGTTCTAATTAAAATATATATATATATATATATATATTATGCATTATAAAGTGTTTTATTGCAACAATAGTTCATTCCCCCCATATATATGACTCTATCATGGAATAAAATATTAATAAAAATAGAAGGAATAGATATTACACGATTTTAAGATTTATCCTTCTAGAAAATCATCCCTAACATAATTAGAATCATTATAATCATGCAAGACAATCGAATTATGTTGGTTCATAGCTTGATGGATTTATATTTAGGGTTGTTTCAACTTATTGTGAATATTCACAGTTCTAGTCTTAAGTGCATCAATGTCTAGTTTAAATTTTGATCCCACACTATGGGAGTTCAAATCAAAATGGAAAAATAGTATTTATGAAAATTATAATTTCCCTAATCTATTATTACTTGAAATCCCCAATCCAAATATAATAATTAATGTGTCATTGTAAAAATCCACAGTGGGGGTGAAAGAGACCCCAACATTTTGATGTCCCATTCATGCCAATGTATGCACCATTAACATTGAAATTATTCCCATATATGATCACATAACTCAATTACACAAATTTATGCACTAGAGGATTCATTTTCCTTCCATTAACTCCTAGAATCCAATTATTATTAAGATCATTATGTGTATTTCCCATCATATATGGTATTATATTTAATGAAACATTTACATATATGTGCTTCTGAGAATTCCCATATAAAGATAGGTGTCTTAAACAATGATGAAAAACTAGTTCAGGTAACTTATAATTATGAAATGATAGTGGATGCGTCTGAATGAAGTAGGTTTGAAACTTGATCCTACATATCAACATTGATAATGGGAAGCATCAGACCCTCTTGCTTGTTACATGTAAGAATGTGAGTCCAAAATATCTATAATTTTTACATAATAACTAAAAAATTAATGTGTATCAATTGTGTAAATGTGTTTCACATTCCTATTTATTCTTGTAGAAATAATATTATATTGAAATATAATATCCCTGAATGTTTTATTTTTCATTAGTGGGAATCTATTCCTCTAACATACTTTGGATAAGAGTGAATCTAACTTATTGGATAAATTTTTATTTAAATTTCATCATCAAAATTTGGGGGTTCTGAGACATAAAAGTTAAACATGTAAAAGTCCTTTGGAGAAAAATAAACATTTATTTTTTTTACATAAGGGTGTCTCTTTTTGTCAAAAAAAATTGAAATTCAAGAGGTAATTATGTAAAAAATATACCTTTTGTCTGTAATTATAATGGATGAATTCAATAATTGAAATGTCTTCCCTATTTCGAGGTATGCCAATGATGTCTTATCAGGTTCTATCAATCCATGGATTAGCCTTTAAATTTATATTTGAATTATTTGACAAAATCTCATTGTATTTTTGAAGTATATCATAAAAAGTGTATCAGATATGAGGATATAAATAAAAGTTTATATAAGGATAAAATTATTTTGACAATATTAAAATGATCATATAGGGAAAAAATCAATTAAAGATTAATTGGAGATAAAAGGCTCCTTGTGAATTATGTAGTAACGTAATCATCTAATTTCTCAATATCTTGGATTATAAAGAACAAAATGTCAATAGTATAAGTTAAATCATTACTATAGTCATTGATCATTTTCATTATTGAAAAAATATGGTATCTATGTTTATTTAACCATGTTTTAAATATCCTTGATGAGACTTCAATGTCATCTATATGGAGAAAATTAACTGACCAATATATTTGTAATAATTCAGTTGACCAAATAAAATATTTAATGTTATGTAAGAGTGTTCCATTTCTATCCGTCCAACAGATTCATGATGAAATAGTATATTCTTCTGGGATGGATTCTCTATACATTCCCCCACCAGGAAATGTAAATGGGCGACCCACTATTCACACCATGGATTCTGGTAACCGATCACATATTGGTGGTATCCACTCAATCACCAAACACAATAAAGGACTTCTCCTAGAAAATGGACTTTTATTCTGCCTTTTCATAATAAAGAAATATGTCCACAATGACAAATAATTTTTTTATATGATTGTATGATAGGAAAAAAATCGACAAAATATAACTATTTTGATGGATTTTAGAAAAGCATTCAAGCTATGATTTTCTTATAGATCAATTTTTTTAGGGTTAATGATACATCTACAGATGTAATCCATAGAAATTGAAAGAGGATTCATAAGAGTGGGTATCAATGCCACAAACCCATGTTGTATGGAATGAATCATCTATGAAATATATTATTTAGACATAAGAGACATGAATATAAAATGACGTCGTTATGTAATTTGAATAATTCAATAGAAAATCCATACCTAATCAGAATGTAAAAAAATGAAGTTCGATTTATGTTAGTCAAAATACATGGATATTTATATATTAAGGAAAATGCTTCCATCTATAAATTTAATTTTCATGATGTTTAAAAATTTAAATGATGAAAATAAGTGATTTTGAATACATATCCTAGGAAATTAATAAAATTTATTGGGCAATATTATGTCTCTAACAATCACTCTCAATCCGGTTACAATGATTTTACAACTGGTTTTCAGAATTGTATTCCGAATAGAAATCAACTAAATTCATTAATTTAAATGGAACTATTCTTCATGGGTAGAAGATAAATTAATATATAATTAACACCAAAATACTAATGAGTATGATGTTCTCCATCAAAATTTTCCATTTTTTTGTATTGGAATATACAATCACATTATTAAAATTATATTACTAACATTTGATATCCCAATTTTTTGTAATGATCTTGTAGATAAAATCCCTTTACCTATAAAAATAAAATTTCCATTCTATTATGAAATTAAATTTAATATTCTTCATTAGGATAATAATTATGAGTATGTATCTAACTATTCATACTCACATTATCGGACCAAAATGTAGACATCAATCATGAATATCATACTAAAAAAAGTATTACTAATCAAATTGTTACTGGTTCTCATATAATTAGATTACTACTCCCAATGATTAGAAAATTTACGTTATTAAAGATGTACATCAGTGTATATAATTATTACAATACGAATTAAAAAAACTGGTTCAAATAAATGGAATATAAATAACTCTATAATGGTGTTAATAAATACAAAATTGGGTATTTTTTAACGAGATAGTCGTCAAACTCTAGTTGTATGAGAATGATGAAACAACTTGTAAATATAACCATTGGGATATTTCATTTAAATAATGATCCATTATATGATTTTAGAGATGGTTCCTTAAATTCTCTATTGATTATTGATCTTTATGAACTAACTATTCATAATCTCAGTATTTTTTCGAGTATTTAAATTTTATTGAATCTTTTGATGATTATACAATAAGAACATTTGTAATTATATCAAGGGTTTCAAAATTGTAACGATTGAGGGATTATGAGAATAGAATATTGTGAATCTAATACATTTTATGGATCTTATATTGGGATAGTAAGACAGAGAGAATATTTTTATCGTGGGCTTCTAGAGATATGATGATAGAGGAAATATAATCATCATATATAGCAATTTTGGGTAAGGAATGATTAAATTTATTATAATTATAAAAGAAGGGATACATTTATTAACAGTTAATGACATCATTTCTCTTATAGTTTATTGAATTAACCTTTTAATAAAATATTATTTGTAAATATTACTATTAAATAAAAATTGTAATTCATGATTAATTAGAAGTTATTTCTCTATTGTAAATTTAATAAAAATAAATAGGTCATATTCATCAGACTATATTGATTATCTTATATTATTTAATAATAATAAGATAGAAAAAAATTAGTTAATTTTATTCATTTTAATTATTATATTACACTTATTAAAATTGACATACTCTAATTCTGATTCATTGATTTTGTTAATCATTATGTGTTTAAGCCTGATATCCCTTCATAACGTGGCATGCATGTTATATAATTTTAAATTCATAAACTATGTTTTCTTATACAAAAATTCACACCCATATTTTATATATTTCCATGAAAACAAAATTCTTATTACCCTATAAATTACTTCATAATAAGTTTTTAATAATATAGAATGTAGATATAATAAATTCATTACTTGTTTCAATTTTGATGTATTATTTATGTAATTTTTTTTAAATATTTCATAGTATTACTTTAAATTGTGAAAATAATTTCAATTTTTTAAGATGGGTTATCATTTTATTGGTTATAAATGTAGTCTATATCTAAAAAGTCTTCTTATTTTTAGGGTATAGATTATGAGTATAGGATAGATAAGAAGAATACATTTGTTCGAAACCCTAGGGTATATAATATTTTATGATTACTCTAGATTACCTGATTATTCATAAAAAATACACTGCATTTACAAATTATAAAAATAAGAGTATATGTTAAACTACTATATAAGGAATACTTTTTTATTCTTCACGAAAATATGTATTTACACTCATATATCATCATGTGAAGTTTATAACAATATATTTAAAATTTTTGATGTCCCACACTTTGAGGTGTCCAAATCTTTTGAGACTAGATGATATATTTTAAGAGAAAAATACCAAGACATTTATTTATTCTCTAGAGAGTCATCTATAATGACCCACTAGTGGTTTATGAAAATAATAAAAAATTTACAATATCATGGTGAAAATTGAATTGATGAAGGAATCGTTGGGGAAAAGATTATTGATATCATGCACCATGATTGGGAATAAATAATAAAATTAGATAATGAGAAAAAAGTTCAAAAATATTAATTTAGATGACCTCATTTGAATGTTTATGAATTTTGAGGTTAGATTAAAAAGGGATGTAGATAATGATAATAAGAAAAATATTTGGTATTTTGTTTTCTAATAAAAAATTACCTAATAATGTTTAAACACCATGTAATGTTGATAAAGATTCATGCAGGAATAGATTCATCATATAATCCAATTCTAGCAATTTTGATCATTCTAATAGTGAATTATATAATCTCACCAGAATAATTAACTTGATATTTGTAATGAATGATTTTAAGTGCATATATAAATAGATACAGAATGATAATGAGGATATGAAATATTATAATGTAATAGGTTATTAATGTATGAAATATGGATTTATCCGAAAAAATATTCCAAAGATAAAGAAGAATGTTAGAAAATAATGAAATTAAATAATAATCATAATGATGTACTATAAATGTAATGGAAAGAATATTTTAAATTCTTCTATAAAATTTGTTTCTTGTGGAGGATAATCTTATGATAGTTTAGTTAAGAAAGAATTTTCTCTATTGATGAATATATGTATTTTTTAAAATTTACCCATGGAAAATAATTATCCCATTTCCTAGGTATGAACAACTTAAAACCACAGAAATATTTTTAAACTTATATATATACTAATGAGAAATATTCTATATTTTCTAATAATGAATCTTACTCTTATGAAGATAATACCCTTCAATGTAATGTTGATGATTACTTCTTTTCAATTCTATTAAAAAATTTATTATTTAATATTTATAAAAATCTTGATAATGATAAAGGTAAACGAGATATGGGAGAAAATCGAATAAAGTTATTGATAAGTGAATTATTAGATCTTCCTAAAGATATTGATAATACTAATAAATAATATTAAACTATTTTATGAGATTTTTAATAAATTATGTTATACAAAATTTGTTTTAGAAACAAAACATATTTTTGTAAAAATATTATTAAAGATTACAATTTAGTTGTTAAAATATATTCCAACAAAAAAAATTTATGAAAATTTTTATAAATCATTACAACTATAATATATAATTTTGACAAAATGAAAAAAAATATACAACATGGTAATAGATCTAGAATATGTTTTCCACTCCAAAAACAAATTTTTAGTAAAAATAATTTTTTTGAAAATAGTTCACCTTTTGAAACACGTTTTAAAGTTGTGGGATATTGAAGAATAATTTTTCATCAATAAATTTCAATCTCTTAGTTCTCAAATTTGTTAATTTTAAATGAAAAAAATATTCTTACAATAATGTTCTCTAATTTTTGCGTTCCCAATATGGTTTGGCTTTTCATTTCTAATTTTTTTTAGTAAAAACATTATAGTGCCAAAAAAATTTACCTGGTACCATGATAGTGGGTATTAAAATAACATTACAAGGAAAAATGTCTTATTAAAGAATATAACAAAAATTAAGTGTGAAAAAATAAAATTCAAAGATAGTCCTCTTGGAGATATCATCAAATTAGGTTATAAAGTTAATCATAATATAAAAACTATTTCATTTTTTTATTCATTAAAGATATTAATCACAAAATTATAAGAATAAATCAATAATGTAATGATGGTTACCTTTTGAAATTTAGTAATAATTACTATCTAGTTCTTAAAATAGATATCTTTTTACAATTCAATGGAACAAAAGGTCAATATATTTAAAATTTTGAAAAAAACCCCTTCATTATGATTTATTTTATTATATTAAACTGATGTTTTTAATAAACAACATAATGTAATCATTCATATCTACTTAATTATTACACATTTACTTATTTTAATATACTTCTATTCATTTTGGGATTACATATGTATTATGTTTTTAAAAACATTTAATTTTCTATTAAAACATATATTATTCTGAATTGTTTTCCTTAAAAATCGTATCATATTTACTTTTTTGAAATAATACATAATATATAAATTTTTTATCCCAAATCTTTAATAGATGTTCTAGACTCATATGTTTTTAGAAGAAATGTCATAAATTATTTCTTTTGTAATTGAATTTCATGATTTGATCTTCTCATATGTAGATATCCACTAAAAACCAACATATTTATTTTTTTATTAACAAAAATATTGTTTTTGGTGAAGAAAAATAATAAGAATAGGTTATTCATACCAATGGCATTATTCACTCAAAAATAAACACCTCTATTCTAGTTTTTTTTTCACTATATCATTATATAAATTACATTATTGTTTTCCCAGCTTTTTTATATTTTTAAAAATATTTTTGGGTTTTAAAAAACATAGATTTTTTATAATCACATTCTTTCTCAACATGAAAAAATGTTAAAAACCATTGAGAGTTCAAAAATAATTTAAATAATTATTTGGATGAATCTAAACTAATAGGTCTCTATAGATTCAAACAATACTATTGGATATCCTGAATACTTTGAATAGTCTCCCATGTGTCTATATATGGGAGTGTCACCCCTCTGTCCCTGGTAGTTGGATTAGTTTTTGACCTCCAAACTTACTACACCACTCAATGGACCAAGTATAATCTCATTTCATTTCTTTTCTACTGGGTTCAATCTACAATCTAAAAGTGATCAAGGTGGAATATGAGATGTTCTTTATAATATAATCATAGTTAGTAGAAATATCTTTCTCTAAGATGTATTAGGCAACTTGGAAAAATCTTTTTCCATTCCAAGTATTAGAATTATTTTTGTGTTGAAATAACATACAATTATTTTGATATTTTATTTCTCTATGTAGTTCATGAATTTTACTAATCCATTATGTTTATAAATAAGTATTGAAAACAAAAAAAACATTTTATGATATAGGAATATGGTGTATGGTTTTTTATAAGAACATTTTGGATCTTGTTAGAACACCTTCTGAAGGACAAGCCTATATTCGATATCCAATGTTGTGAGAGAGTTTTGGATCCTTTATTAATACATTATATGATGACTAATTATTATTCCATTAAATTAATGTCAAAATGGGTTCTCATTTAACTATCAATAACTGGGGTGTTTTCTTATAGATGCACTGATTTTTTATTCCATGAAAAGGATATCGTGATACGTTGAATTTATTTGGTGTTTGGTATTTCAGTTTTTGTGAACATGAGAAATATAAACATTGTAAAATTTATCCTTATCACTATTGATAATATATAATATTACCTAATTAAATCCAATATAATATATTTTCCATCCTTAATTGGAAATATAGTTTCAAATAGAATTGATAATTTCAATGTGGCAAAAAATCATATCCATTGAGGTATAAAATTTCATTAATTTACAAGGAAATGATAAAAAATGATATTCTATTTTGATAAAAAATCTAATAATTTTTTTGAGATCATTGATTCTATTGAATCATAGGCATACTCTTCATGGAGACCTGAAGAATAAAAAAATTAGACAGATATGATGTTTTAGACATCTCCTCCAATGAAAATAAATAATAGAAATAAAATTTCTCATGATGTTTTTGATCATATGATGAAAAATAAAGTCACAAATAAATATGTAGATATAGATATTTTTCATTACCCCAACTAATCCAAACCCATAATAACATATTCTCACAAAACATTGGAATATGAAGAAAAATATAAATAAAATACATTTTTTATTTTAGCTTATCTATGTGATAACTTTTTAAAAGATGTTGAAAGATCCTATACAATTTTTTTACCGGTATCCCATACTGATACAGTGAATATCAATGTATGATTTAATTTCATGAAACAATAGTGGATCAAGTGTATATTTATATGTTTTTGATAAATGAATGGTTAAATAAATTTCATAAAAATCTGTAAGAGTTATTTAAGAAAAAATTGGTTTTTGAACTATATGGAAATTGTGATTTGAGAAAAGAAATAAAATTTCTTGTAGAAAATGATAAATAAATTAAGGAATTGATTTATTGAAATGGAAATGATGATAAAGAATAAGTTTTTAATTTGAAGTTGTTGGATATGATATTTAATAAGAAGTAGAATAATATGGAGGATGAAAATTATTAACATGAACAATATGTTGGTGAAAACCGCAAACTAAAAATGAAACATTGGATTCAACATCTGTATCTATCTTTTCCTTGAAAAATGATGAAAATATAAATTTTAATTATCTATCATGGAATAATCATCATCTAAAAAATGAAAAATCCTAATCCATGAAAATGTAAGATGGTCATAATAAAAAAATCGAAGATAAATCCATGACTATTATAGTGTGGATATCATGGAATTATCAGAGGATAAAAAATTGAAGTGGAAGTTTAATTATTTAATGATTGAAATAGATGAATATAATGGAATATGATGGCATAACCAGATGAATAAAACCATATGAGGTTCATCATGTTTAATTATATTTGGAAGGAATCATTTCTCAAGAAGTATGTATTTATATTATTTCTCATTTGATTATGTAGTAAGGAAGCATTCCTAATTATCAAAACCATTAATGTTAGAGCAATCACGTTAAATAAAGTATTGATAAAAAAATAATAATAAATATTTATTTAATATATAATTTGATCAATATTTATACTCAATTTAAATATTCATGAATGTTCCAAGAATCATAGAAAGTATGGTAATTACATGGTTACGTGGATTAATCATGTGGATTAAGAAATTAGAATGCATGACGAAAAATTTGATGAAGTTAATTATAACCTCGTATAATTAGCTGAATCCTTAAAATAGTTATCCAAATACCTGGTAGATACTGTTACATTATATGATGAATTTTGGGATTTCATTGATTATCAAACATAATAAGTTAATATAAAAAAACAATATTTGAGATATAATGCTCGATACATCTCAAATTATATCATTTTAATATGAACCCAATGTAATGTAAAATGGGAAAATTATATATTACCAAAGAATTCAATCATTTAAGGGATTTAGAAAATAAAATTGAAAAGATATAGAAATATAGAATGCATTTGAAGATAATGAACACATTTATGGTATCATTGATTAAGAATGTCTATTTTTTTGTAAACTCTTGATGTATTTGTTTTCAATTTTTTTTGGAATATTTCTTAATAAATTAATATTTATTCAAATGTAATCTATAAAAATGTTTTACAATTCTGGTTTGTTAAATATTATCTAATATTTTATTTGGATATTTAGTTTCTTATATGTACTATTACATATATATATTTTCCTTTGACAAAAATTTAGAAAAGCATCATATCCTTATCATTAATTTATGAAAACCACAATGGGTTAGAATGATATATATAAAGAGGAATTTTATACAAATGAGAAGAAAAATTCTATAATGCGATTCATTTCTAAAACAAATGTGATGTTTCTATTATATGGTCGGACACGATCCTTTTCCATAAATGATTTATTAAGGCGAATAATTTATCTAAAATATAGTATTAATTCGAGACTACATCATATTAAAAATCATATTCTGAATAATTAAAAACACATGTAATATGATGTTTTACTGAATAAACTAGAATATGATTTTCATAAATGAATAGGGGTAATATTTTTTTCAAAGTTAAATTTTCATTTATATTTTTTGATAGTGAATTAGTAAAATGGGATGAACTTTTAGTCATAAATTCTACTTAATAAAATTCCATTACTTTTTTTATATCAAAAATACATTCTTAAAACCTATTTAGTAAATTTTAATGTATAAATAATTTTAGAATGTCATTGTTGAAAACATTAACTTTTACTATACATAGAAAATGATCAATATTATTAGGAAAATAAAACTTCGATTCTTCATTATGATTATCGTTATGAGTATGTTTCTATTTAATAATACTTGATATTATAAGATGATAATTGAGACATTAATCATTACTCTCTTACTAAAAAATTCATAACAATTGGACTGATACTAGTACTAATATAATTATATTAACGCTCATAAGTATTATAAATTTGATATTATTATAGAAGTGTTCTGGACTGACATAAGATTATAATCATAACACACAAATTTTTTTTAAGGAATGTCTCAATCACTATAATGGTTTTAATTAATTTGTTTTCTATCATTCTATTACATGTGAGTTCTCAAGCACAATAAATTTGATTCCATTATAAAAAATAATAAAATATGATATTTTCTATATTGATTCTAAATATTGAATAATTTTAAGAGTTTGGAGGTGTTTGATTATTTATTAACTCTAGGATTTCTCATTGGTAAATGATCAATAATAGTTAGTGTATTTAATTTGAGTGATTATATTCTTAGGAAACCATGATAGGTTGTATCTTTAATAAGTATTGTTATGGCAACTCACATCTGATCATTTTTATAATTGTGGGATTATGGTTATTGAAATGTGGTCAATATAATCCAACATATATTGTTATTAAGAGGATAGTTATTTAGAATAGATATTCAAATCAATCATTTCCATGGATAGAATACATAGAAAATAAGATCATTACATCAAGGGATTTCCACGTATATTATGAAATGATATACTATAAGTAGAAAACAAAGGATAACATTACTAAGGTTATTGAATCTATTATTCATATAGTAAATTTTTTTTTCGTTTTAATAATATCGTATAATACATTCTTACTTTTATATAGATATTCTATTTATTTATAAATTTTTTATTTACTAAAAAATTAAACATTTAATAGAAATTCAATAATTATATTAATTATTCTATATTGATTTTCTTATCCAAATTACATGGATTATGATATACATAATATAATTATTCAGATATAATGTGATTTTGATTTCACATTAATTTAATGAGAATTATTCTATTTCTAATTATATGAGGTTGTTAATTAGACAAATTCTATGTCTGATAACCTTAATTTAATAGAAATATGTGTTAATCAGTTTGTAATTGTTAATTATTTTTTCTTCAACTACACTTCAATCCTTATTTTATGTATTTCCATAATAAGATAATCCATGTGATCCAAAAATTATAATTGATAATTTATGAAAATTTCTATAATATCATTGGCCACCTTATCAAAATGGGTTTAATAATAAAATATGATTTTTTGGAGAATTTGAAAGTGCCAAATATACTATTAATGTTGAGGGACGGTAGGGTTCCGTAAATTATTCTTTTGTTGTAATAAAATTGAGGAATTGGATCTTATAATCATAATTTATTAGGGTAATTTCATCAACAAACAAGTAATTATTGTCCACCCCATAATCAAAATATACATTTTTGAAATAACCACCCACCACACTTGCAATGTCCCTTTTAAAACTATATTTATACTAATGGATCTTATGGGTGCTATTTAATCCCCCAAATATTTTATCATTGATTATAATTATTAAATAATTAGATTTTCAATCACCATATTACCACCATTTTATCTATTGGATATTCCTTTCTATCCATTAATTCGTATTCTAGAGGTTAACCAGTTTAGTATAGTCTTGAAATTTTTCAATTGAATGGGTATTTTCACCATGATTCCAATTTTTATAGTAGGAATGGATATAGATAGAAACATTGATATAACAATAAATACTTTAAAATCGTCTTCTCACACTCACTTGTTGATGTATTTTTGTGTTCAAGTGTTTTTCAATAAGTCTAGTTTGGGAGATTCCTAGAGAAACAATATTCAAATATTCCATAATATCTTACTTACATTAATGAATGATAGTTAATCAAGTTTTTTAATTGAATCTATAAAATGACTAACTAGAAAATATCTAAAGAAATCCCTAGAATGGGGATATTGTGATCTGAATGGAATTTATGTAGTTTCAATATAGATATTATAGTATTTAAATCTATTTCATCTATTTATATAAAATATATGACCAAATAAAATTATGTCCTTCAATTTCAAGAGAATATACTCTACATAACTGTTTCTATATCAATCAACACAATATATAGATGGAAAGAATAAATATTGTAGGAAACAACAGATGTTATATACCAATGAATCTTAATTCATCCTTTTTTTGATATATCAAAAATTGAATTAAAATACCCAATTATGGTCAATTTGGGTTTCATTCTGTCATATATGATTTTGGTCTCCCCCTATAGCTCCCTTCTTATAATATAATATGTTGATAAATATAGAATAAAGAATGATAGGATTAAACTATGATGTAGGATACGAATTGAAATGATCTATTGAATCCTTTTTAATGTTATAATCATTACAATATCCGTATTGAAAATCCACATGTGATCCATATCATTATATTGATGATTTTATGAGAATAATTTCTACCCAAGAAATGCCCAACATTAATATTTGTTGTCAGAAAATAATTCCTAAAAATCAATTTAAATAATATTTTGGGTGGTGATAAAAATGATATGTTCTTCATTGTGGTGAATTTCCCAGACTATTGATTATTATAGTATAGGATATACATTACATTGGATTATTTCCCCATTTGATAGGCCATATTTGATATGCCGCATCTCCACAGTCCTTAATTTATTTTTTATAATCCCTTATATTCCTTATGTACACTAATATACCATAATTTTATTAAGAGGTCTCAATATCATCTATGATATCCTATTAAGGTTCTACTCATTCAGTTCCAAAATTCCAAAACTGGCCAATCATTAAAGTAAACTTGTTGAAGGAATGCACCATAAAAGGGGTCCTTCTCTTGGAATATTGTTTTAATGATACCTAGATAGAAGTATCATTCTTATCCACCATAGAAATGGTCGTATATAGAGGATATTCATATATGGTTCCATCTTCTCTTTTATCCTCAAGTGTTCCATAATTTTCTATTGGATGTGTAAAGTCTACATATTTGTATCCAATAGGTCATACATGTTGATTATTATCCTGATATATTATAATGGAATTCGGTACTACATCCTCATACCTTTCTTAAATTATGTACTCTATAGAGAACCCATCGATATAAAGTGTATCCCCTGTGATAAGTGGGCATGAATTATCTATATATTCATGGCCATGGGACACATCACTGATGGCCCTTATCTGGTATGAATTAGTTGGAATGAGATCATTAAGATAAGCCCCTCCACATGATTCATTCCAACATAAAAATACCAATTGAATGCATATTTAATTTTTCTGACAAGAATAACAACAATTATTCTTTCACATGAACAATTCCCATCATATATAATATATTTCTTTCAATCGCCACCCCCTTAGTGCAAGAGTATGGGGAGAAATGTGGTAGTTTGATGAGTTTATAATCTTGTTATTTAAACATGGTTTGATCCCCATAGAGTGTATTAGATCTGGAGGGGCCATAATCATCCATACCTATGGGATTGAATCCCAAGACCTTAGCCATCAATTTTAATCTTTTACATAAGGATTATTCATTCCCCTCCGCATTACATAAGTTAGGAATCTTCTCCATGTACTATTAAGAAGACAAATTCCAAAAAAAAATATTAGGTCATAAATGATGGGATTTCACTCATACTGAGTTCCAATCATGATATTTACACCCCTTATTATGATAATAAGCTCAAACACTAGTTTTTCAATAGTGTAAGCATCCCAAAGAACCCTGGTGAGAAGCCCAAATTTTGGGTTTTTTAGACTTCCGGTCAATTATGATTTGGTTTCCCACCATAGATATAAAAACCTTATGTATTCATGGATTAACATAGTGAAAATTAAACATGTATATATATATATATATACAGATCCAAATATTAGAGAGTGGGTTTTTGAAATTACTAGTATTGATGTTTCATTCCAACTCATGAATTCTACATGGAAAATATATTTAACATAGTAGATATAAATGACCACAACAGCATTGTATGTCATCAGAGTCAAAAAACATATAGTAACATTCACATATCATTATTTTTTTCCTCAACTAGTTGATGACCCATGTCTGTGAAATTATTTTCAAGTGATTTTTGAAACTCCATAGCCTTTATAATTTTGGAGTGATTTCTATAGAAATGATAAAGTACATATAGATATTAATTCATTAATATAAAACCTAATAAGTGTCCATGACATGAGATATCAAACCGTTATGAATCAAACGACTTATATATGGTATAAGTATTCAGATAATGAGAGACTTATAAAATATTTTACCACCTTTAAAAAGTTTCCCTTCATCTTAGAATCTGTATATGATGAATGATTCATTGATGATTTATTTCCTGATGTATAATGTATGAAAATATCCATGATTAATATATGAGAAACGTGGATAGGTTTTTTATCATCAATGATGGGATATTCCCCATTCAACAATCTTCTTGTGAAAAAGGTAGTGAGTCTCCTACATTCTCTAAATGCTCTAATATATACTCTAAATAAAAATATTAATGACATATTATTCAAAAATAAAAATTAACAATAATTCCCCAACCAAAATACAATTATATAAAATTTACCTAGATCCTATAATGAGCCCAATATTATAGTGATATATTTCCAAAATAGAAATAATCACTTAATCACAAAATCAATTTTTAAACCCATGGATATGTACATGATAAACCACATGTTCAAAAATTATAAAATACAATAATTAAATCAAAATTAGAGATAACAAACACCCTATATAATACCAATACAATTAAACATATGTCAAAAAATAATGGAATTATTCCAAATATATACTTTTTTTTCACATGTTGAACATAAAGGTTGCGTATAACAAAAAAATTATAAAAATATCAATAAATGTTTCTAAAAATATTCATTGTATCACTATGACATGATTCAATGGTAACGATTTAATCTATCACATGTTTCGAGATTTTGAAAAAAAACATAAATTAGAATAATACATATATGGTTTATGATTCTTATAATATTTATAAATCACCACTATATCAAAATTTAATAAATGTTGTATATAAAAAATTCTTTAAACCATTAACTATACTTCATTGTCATATTTTAAAATTATTGTGTTTGTAAACCAGTAATATAAAATATTTTTTAGGATTTTTTAATATAAATTAAATTGTGTTTCAATTATAGTATATAATAAAATAATTTTTCCCTCAAATCCAAAATTCAGGGTCTCCTTCTATATTATTTATATCCCATCTCAATTTCAGTATATACTCCATATCATTATATTAGGAATAGTTAAATCCTCAATGAAATTTGAAAATCCACATGATATTGATTAATTGATATTTCTAAATCATTTAAAATAAAAAAAATTATCCATATAAAAATTATAGTAAAAAATGGTATTAGATAGAGAAAATAGGTTCTTTCATTTTATGGAAATTCTCAAGAAGATATAAAAAATGTAATAGTATTTTGTAATAATTTTTTAATTTAAATAATCACAAATGTAATATAATGTTTTTAAATACCTCATTTTGATTATTTTATAAATAATCTTTAATATTTATAAAAAAACACGCGTAAATCATGAGATGAATTATTTGTCATTAAAATTTAAATATTCCTCATAAAATAAATAACCATAGAGAATCCATAATGTATTATCCATTAAACAACTTATTCATAATTAGATTATCCATCTAAATAATATGACAAAAAATATCATGAATCACCTAAATATTCATGATATAAAACCAAAAAATGTGATTAATTGAACTAAAAATTACAATCAACTGTAAATTAGTAAATCAATGATGATATTCATTACTCTTAAAAATTATCACATGAAAACATAATCATGAATGTTTTTTTCTATAACTTTCTCTCTTACTAAATATAAGGACTCAACCATAATCAAAAAAATTATTGACATTTTAGTCAATAAATCACCATATATTATTCCAATTTTCTTTTTAAAGTTAAGAGTTTTTGATATTTCATTCATTATTATTTCGGAAAAACAAATATATCATCAATTAAACACATTAATTTTGGTATCCATTTTTTTCCAAATGAAAATAAACAAAACCTTTTTTATTTTAAAGAAATATATTCCAAATTTTATTCATTATCGCATCAATTTATATACTATCAATGAGAAAAATATTTTAAAATGTGTTATCAGTACAAAAACCTCAGTATTTTAGGTATAAAAAATTTTTGGTTCCATGAAGACATAAAATTTAAATTCAATTATTAAACTGAAATTTTATCCAAAAATTATCATTTTACCACTTATGAACATAGATTATATTCATAGTTATTTTCCTTTTAAATATGAAACTAAATATTAACCAGAAAAATATATCTCATTAGGTTTCTTTTAAATCATGAAAACACATATTAATTTTTTTGGAATGGTTATATTCTTTACCATTAAAATGTTTCATATACATTCCTTTAAAAATAGATCATTGCCTTATATCGAAAAATAATATGATTTACATAAAATCCTAAATGAATTAATAGATAAAACATAAAATTTAAATTAACCATTATTTTCATACCAATCATACAATGAGACTTACAAATTTAATAACCATATTTTCTACATCTATACCCACTTTATTAGGGGCATGTCACAGACCTACCAGTCCATGGATTATCATGAAAACACCCATCCTTGGTGATTATCATAAAAACCCATAATTTTATACTAAGAGAAAAACCATTAATAATAAAATTTACATATAACATTGATATAACCCCAACACATATTGACTTTCAATTTCTAGTACTATACTCATAAAAATTTTCCTTGTAACAATATATAAATGTTTTAGAATATTTAAATATCTAGTATCTTATATATATTTTTAGATAATAACTAGAATATAGTAAAAGAATAATTTTTATGAATAAAAAATTAATTATAATAAATGAATACAAAAATAAAATAATAAATATGGTTGTGTGGAAATTCATTGTTTCCATATTTTTTAAAATATATTGTTTATTTTTTTCCTTTTTGAAATTCATTTCTAAATATTTTAGAAAAATAATTTTTTTGAAAACTATTAATTAAAAGATAAAAGAAACAAAAAAATATACTTAATATTTATTATATATTAATAAAAAATAAGAAAAATTTATAAAAATCAATGAGTAAAATTATCATATTAATGGAAACCTTAAAATTTTATTTTTTAAATGAATTCGCTTTCATAAAATCATAAATTTCTACATTATTTTGAAAAATAAATAATGAAATAAAATATGTTCATAAATTTAATATATAAACCCTATAATTATAAATGGAAAAAAATATTTATCAATCATTTAGATTCAACTACACATAGAACAGAACAATTTAAAATATAAAAAATGAATACCTATATATTTTGGTTTTTAAAGTACAGTTCCCCTTAACATGTCCCGAAAACATCGCGAATGTTATTTATCATCGTGGATAATAAAAAATATATAAATTATCTAAGTTATTTTAAACCTTTTTATAGATTATTATTCCATTTAATTCACTTATTATCATACTATATACTATTATTTAATCAATAATTTTCTCATTATTCATTTTGGAAATATTAAGATCATATTACCCCAATGAAATTAGTATATTAAATATGGTCAATATGTAAATTATTCATTCATACAAAGAAAAATAATTACTATATAATTAAATTTTTTATGTTTATTTTATTATTTTTAAATAAATAACAAATAATGGTTATGGTAAATGAACAATATTATAATCATGTGGATAGTAGGTTGTATGTACAAATGATTCGCTTTTCCATTTTTCAATGATTATTATAGATGGAATGTAAGTATTTTTTGTCTTCCTAAAAAATAATAATATCATTAGTATTATATTATATTTTTAAATATACTGATATATATAATCTATGTGATTTGGTGATGAATACTAAATCACATACTTCGTGGTGGTTATTGCCCATGTATATTCACGAACATTATTGTGATTTATCAATGAATATGAAAGTAAGAAAATATGTGTTATATTATACTTCCAAAATGATAAATATTTCACGAATAGTATTTATATGAATTAAAATAATCTTTTTAACCATTCATAAAGTTTTTGATGGATTATAAATTACATATTTTCCGTTATTTGGTTTTCCATCTTACACAGGAATGATGGATTCCTTTTCCATTTAATAGATTGTGCAGATGGATATAGGTTATTCCATAACCTTGATAAATTATACGTATATAAAAATTAAATATTTTATTATTCAATCATGTTTATGGAATATTTTATGGACGATGGTTATGTAGTGTTATTTAATATAAATTATATAGGTAAGGAAATAAAACATAGAAGAAAGAGCATGCTTCAAGCAGCACTCCAACATTAATATTTTCCTAGCATTTCAGATGGTTTTCCGGCCACCATTGAAAAATATATATTAAGTAAACTAGTGCCTTATTCATTACTGATCCAATTAATTGCACTTCTTCATAGTTTCTACCCTCCCTATATTTGTGATTAGTTCTATGAGAAATTCTGTCTTTTATGTGTAGGACCCATGGACACCTTGATATGGGAGGGGTGAATCAGGTTATCATAGTATTCTATTAAAAACATATATCTTTTTCCCATATTAGTAGGAATTAGTTAAATAAGTATTATGGATATGAAAAAAAATTAAAAAATCTCATGAAAATGCAACACACCACACTTTTACTTGGTCCCCACAATGAGATACGTCCAAGGAGGATACACTGACAGTTTTTCAGTAGAATCCAAATTTACTAATCCTGACATGTTGTGAGGTATTGAGATCAATCAAAGCCATTCTATTCCAAGAAAACTTTCCATTAAAATAATTTAGCAATAGCTCAACGTGTCCCTCGGAGCACTTCCATCCACTCCCCTTGCTCGCTTACCTATGAGAAGACTTACGTAGTTTATTGGCATGAGGGTCTCTTCAAAATATTTGCATTGAATTCATTGTATTAGTCCATCGTGAGAAACTGGTTGCATCGAAGTCTCAAATTGTTGTAATTGAATGAACTGATCTCACAAACTGGATAATCAAATTCTTATCAGAAGAATAACACTATACTTGCATACAATACCTCTACAGCACGAATGATTGGAGAATTGTAGAAAATGATGAATTTTTTGAAACCAATTCATTCAGTGAAACCATTATCTTTCAAGAAACTACACCGAAGGGTTCAATTGGACATTCCAAAATAGATAAATACATACTACACAAGATTATCTTTCTGGAATTCTTTCGTGCATAAATCATTTGCACTATATAGCAACAATATTTTTCTTGAAAATTTATTAAGTCTTCCAAAGAGGCTGAAGCCTATTTATATTCCTCAATGAAATTGTGAGTTGGATTCCAATTTGTCTCTATTGGTATGAATAATATTCTTCAAAATTGTGAAAAATCCCTTTTGAGGTTGCATTGGCTGTGTAATAATCATTCGTGCATCCTCAACATTTTTTCATGTTTATTACTTGCGCACAATTGTTTCCTTTTCCATATTATGAAATTCTAATTTTAAAACATTCCATGCGTTCAACATTCCAAGACACCGAAAATCATGTGCACAAATTCTTTTGTGAAACATGCATTTATCCATTTTTTTATTTTCAATAACAAAAATTTGGAAAACACTAGGAAATGATTCCACCTTTAATAATTTTTTCTTCTTGAACTGTATGATCCTTTTCCTTGAAAAAATTTGGTACATTCAATGAGGATTATCAAAAAACAAACCATACATCATTTCATGCTTAGAGCGGTTGTGGTTCCGATATTATGGAGGTTTATTGTTTGACTTGAATTCCTCCATTATCTATGGTCTTGCTTTCCCCAAAAGTCTTAGTGATCCCCTAGGAATCCTTCAAAGGGGATATTTAGATGATATATGTCTCAGAAAATATTTTTCCAATAGAATCATCTATTCTCATGTGGAATCCTATCCCATGATTTGGACCATACAATCCATTGATGAACATTTTCAGAATCTTTGTTGATTCTTGGGATACATCTCTCATACATAGAGTATTGGTGCTGAATAGAATGACCTTTGAAGCTGTTCTATCCTTCATGGAAGATATATTTATAACATAGATCTATATCACATGATCCTTCTACCATTTGTGTTTCACGTTTTTATATTGTTCGATGGATGTGCATTTGGGTTGAGATCCATCGCAGGCAATGGTTTGGATATCCTTACTAGGACATCCCAATATGAGGAAAAACCAGGTATTCCTGTGTGGTATTGGTAATTATTTATGACCTCTCCTCTATACATATTAGAAGATTCTTTACATCTCATCTTTTATAGTGGGCCAGATCATTGTCGATCTTGATCTATCTCATCTTCATCCAAGGACCATCATTAGGATTTATGGATGGAATGAATGTTATCATCCCCATGTTAACAGTTAACCTTTTCTTTTATTCATGGGGTGTTTCCCTCATATGCATTTATTTCTTATATTCCAAAGTAATGATGGTCAATCGATTGAATGAATATATATTTTAGGATAGATTATGATCGTTGATACATGCTTTCACATTAAGAGTCTCTTCCTCCATTTTTCATACTTCAAATTTTGGTTTCATCCCTTATTTCTCAGATCTGGATCATTTTAGATCATTGATAACATACATTAAATTTCTTGGTACTCAGTTTTTCAATTTTTCTCAGTGATTTATCATTATCATAAATCCCTTTGACTATAAATTATTGTATGTGGTGAGTTTCAATCCTAATGAGCATACAAGAATCCACCCTTTCGATATAATGGATGAATCTTTGACATTGTATGATCATTTGACTTCATCTGGCACGACAATAATATATCCTACATCGGGTGGGAATAAATAAGGGGATCATTATCTTTGTCTTAGGATGAGATCCTGATAGATGATATGAATTAATGTACTCTGGTGGTCTAGTAACCAACTCTAGGAAATTCTCGTCAGATAGTTCGACAAGGAAATCCATCCTCTTTGTCTCAATCTATGGAGGAGGATAATCACTATGAATCAGGAATACCATCTTCTTTGATGTTTGTTTTTTTAAATTTTTCAATGTTTTATCACATGCTTTAGCCTTCTTTGAAAAGGAATTGTGTATCTTCTACTCTCAATCCAAGGGTGTCTGCACCAGACCACAAAACAAATATAACATGGTATTACCTTCTCTGATTTTCATATCATTGGAATCTAGGTCCAATTCTTGACACTCCATATTCTATCTGTTCCTTGATTATTTAGAATGAACATGGCATGATGTTCTTGTTAAAATAATATTTTATATTGCATGAAGTTCTTCATTTAAATGTTTTGGTGGAGGCAGTTCTTGAGATTAAATAATAGGAGCATAAGATTTTTAATTTTGATATGATGCTCATTTTATGTGGATTTATTCATGTTGACCATGTTAATTTTTTTGGGACTTTCTATTATTTTAATTTGACGTTGGAAATAATGGGTGTTTCCTTCAAACATCTTATGGTGATGATCAACATAGAGAAACATAAATAATTATTTTCTTTCCCAAATTCGAAATGTGGTTATTTAGAAAGATAAGTGTAATTTATGTATTTGGATAAATATTAAATGAGGTACTCGACATGATTTTTGGGTTTATTTTATTTACAATTTGGACATAGTGGATAATAAAAACATGTTAGATTTGTCCTATAAGAGATCAAAAATCCATTGTTGCTGAAACATCAATGAATGGACACTGGGAAATAGGATTTTAAGTTGAAAAATATTATTGGTGGAATGATAAAAAAAGTAAATCACCAGACATAGTGTTGGTGATACCAATGTTATTATAATAAACATGCTATTTAAACCATATCCAATTAATTATTTTAACATTTACTATAGGATCTATCATAACACTCATTACTTCCCATTCATAAGGAACAAGTATCAAAGGATAGAAATTGTTCTATTACTCCAATCAGTAGACATAAGACCCTAGTTTATGTTATGTTGTTAGTGCCTATTTATTGAATCCCATGACTAAAAGAAGATAAATTTGTCTTTATAATTGTATTGGGACACTAAAAGGTAATTTACATGCATTGTTTAGAAATAGGCCTTCAGATTTTTCAATATAATGTTAACAAAACTTAGATTGATTGATTTGATAGTGAGTTAGAATATAATTGGGATGATGAATCCTTTTTAAATCATATGCACAAGATGATTCTTCTTGCTAACATTATTCTACAATAATAAAGTGAAATTCATGAGCTTCCTAGAGCGATATGGATAAGGGAAGCTAATGTTAACATTGCCTTATATCAGGCCTATAGAAAGGGTAAAATGAAGATAATGTACCAAACATTAGACTTGATGATGGAATCTTTACACATGACATGGAGGTAGTCGGTGCCTAGTGAATGAATATTTTAGAAATATTTTGGAAAATGTAAACATGATTATTAATGTGGGATATCATAGTGCCCAACTAGATTTAGTCAATGATATTTCTATAGGGTTTTTAAATGATACAAATTAATTTTTTGAAAATATTCTAGAGGAAATAAAATATAGAAAGTAGTTCAGGATTTGAATCCTAATAGTACTCCTGGTCCAAATGGATTCCCGATCTCCTTCTATGTTACGTTATTAGAGATGGTGAAGTAGATTTGTGAGTGTTCGTACAATATTTAATGTCGGGATTCCCTTAGGTTTCATGTGTTTCTAAATTGATTCTTATTTTGAATATAAATGACCCCTCTAAATTTGGTCCTTATATTCCAATAAGTATGTTTAATTTCCCAAAAAAAGATCTACCAAATTTTATCTATGGGAGGCTTTATCATTACATACCTTGGTGGGTCTTAGAGAATAAAAAAGACTCAACATGGTTGGATCAAATCAATCATCCATTGAAATAGTTTATTATCTGGCATGGGATATTAATATAAAATATCCCAGCTCCAACATGGTAGTAAAGGTGAATTTAAAAAATTCCTATACAATGATGGATTATGCATTCATCAAAAATAGATTGACCACCATGGACATAAAAAATGGGGTGGTTGATATCTTTTTATGGGAATTAATCCACCCTTGGATGAAAATTTCATTTATTGGGATGAAATCTGGGCTACTCAAATGTACTTATGGTCTTTGGAAGTGAGTTACTTTATCCTTCATTTTGTTCTTATTTTTTCAAGTCTCATTTAGTAAATACCCAAAGAAATGAATCACTAGCAAAGTCATCCATCTGTATTGTAGAATAATTGATATTAATGAATTTTTTTACATATTATTATATATTACATGATCTTCTTCTTGAATAAAAACAATAGTAACATCTATGAATTCATCACTATCTGGTACATTTAATTTTTATGGAGTTTTCAATCTGTAAAACATGAAAAGTGTATTGTTTTCATATCAAAATGGTGTCAAAAAATATGATGGATATATATTGAGTAGGGAATGAGAATTAATAACAGATCATTTTTCATATATTACCTTGAGTCTTTGGTTACTCCAGGTAGGATTTGATTTCACAATTTTGATGGGATCAATTATAAAATCATTGCTCATGTTAAAAACAACAAAAACCACTTTCTTTATTTCAGGGGATGCATTACCCATGTTAATTGAATATTTTTTTCCATTCCCATGATTATATTATTAGTACTGAATTTTCTTAATATTATCTTATTATATGTTTAAAATGTTTTGAATGTTTTCATTTGGAACTTCTATGAGGGGCATAAATATCACATGGCGGTGTGAAACAAGATGGAAAAAGGGGTTGTGGGGTCCGAGATTATAGTTAAAAGTTTCATTTATAAAATCCAAAGCATGATGTTTATAATTATATGGGTTTTTTATGTGGTGAGTCCTTGTGGGACATGTTTACCTCTACTAAATATTTTTATATCAATTGATTATATTGTAGGAGTGCATCGAAGAATAAGATCTCGATTTCTAGCCCCATCCTGATCCCATGGAGTTAAAAAAATTTGATCTTCACTTATAGATTGATTAATTTCTGTAATGATAACTGAATATGGATCATGCTTTACATTCATAGATCCCTGACACAAGACATAACCTTCGCTCAGGCTAGTAGATTAGTGTCCCTCATTCATACAGTTCTGAATCCATAGTATATTGAAATTTTCTACATTTTTCGTCTGAATTCTGAGCATGGAATGTAGTTTTTAATAGGATCTACCTCATGTGAAATGTAAAATAGGGGTTATTTAGGGGTGACATAGTCAAATTGATCACATTTTCAGTGGAATGTGATAAAATGGTTAAAAAAATTTCCATATAAATTTATTTTTTTAATATGGTTATGTTTAAAAGATATTCTTCCTATATATGAAAAAGTTAGAAGGAGAGGCATCACACTAGATTCAATGTTCTCATTATATATACCTTCTACAGAGGATTATTTAGTTCACCTATTTTTTTTAAGAGTGATTGGGAAGAACCAATCTTGAGATCCATTCATGATTCAACTATCCATGTATCTCATGGAAAAAACTGAGAGGATTTGTGGCATTATTATTCCCAAGGATGGAGTTGGATGTGTTTAAATGAAAAAAGAGATATCTTCTCCTGTTAGTGTGTTGTTGGATCATGTTGAATTCTGGGAACAATAGTTGTAAAGAGGGGTTTCAATGATATTTATTGAGTATGTGATAAAATATAAGTGTTGGGTTTTTAAATTGATTAATGTCTATATTGGGTGGTAGATATTGTCATCTTTGTGGGGGATCATGGTTGGATCAATAAATAATATTTCTTCTCTAAACTCGACTAGTAAGCGGTGGTGGGTGAGGTGGATACCACCAATTAGTAGGAACAAACTAGATGTGGATGGGTTTCATTCTAATTCATTTATATGAGATAGATTATGGTCCAAGACTATATAGGTAAAATGGATCTCTATTTCAGTGAACGCTTTCATCCATGGGACTCTATTGTAGTATTGGAAAAAGATATGTTGATTGGAGTATAGCTATCACTTGTTTATGACATCAATATAGAGGCTATAGAGACTGATTCTACTATAATTTTGAGATTTCCACAAGATAATATTAAAATTTCATATTCCAATACAGATCATATCAGCATATGAAAATGACTTCATGATTTGTGGGAGGATAACTATCATTACTATAGGGATATAAACAAGGTTTTGGTTCTACCATTATTCTCTGGTAGCTCATGGTAATCATTGGTTTTCATTTTCTAGCTTAGGTTCGATTCCTATTAAATATGCTGGATTTGTTCAAGTCAATGCACATGGACTTCATTATTTTAAAACCTGATCACATTTACATTGGAATAAACCATGTATGAAATAAGAAATCAACATTACAATGAATATTTTATTGAGTTAGGAGAAGAAATAAAATAGAAATATTCAATTATTAACAATAATTATTCTTTGAAAAAACTCAATTTCATAACGCATTTTGTCATCTATGTTGGAATTATTCCATAAAAACTCTTCATTATTGTGGGAATGGATTTTTTAATGGATTTTGGTTAATTTTTTCCATAACAAATGAATTATTTATGTTTTAAGAATCTTTACCAATACATACACTTTTATAAGATTGGGGTGGTGAAATAATGGAATTTCAGTAAAATAGAAATTATTATAAATTAATTTTCATTCATAATGAATTCATTCTAATTATTTTATAATATTTGATTAAAATGGATCGAAATATTCAAATAAAACTAAAAGTAGAGATATTTTACTATTTTATTACCATTATATTTTGGTCTTAACCATTCGTTGACACCTTTTAAATATATTTTGAAAACATGGATTTTCAGTATTTGAATATCAATATGTTTAGTATAAATAAAAAATTTAAACATAAAGGCATAGTTGATGATATTATAAACCGTATCCAAATAAAATGGTGAAATATATGATTTTTTGAATTATGTATCTTTTAATTAAATATTATATATTATAAAATAATATTTATTCAACATTTAGTTTCATTGTATAGACCATATCATTTTATTTCTTCCTTTTAATAACCCATTTTTTGTATTACAGTGGTAATAAAATTTATTAAGGTTACTATTCATATGGAATAAAAATAAAAAGACCAGTTTACAAAATGTTTGACCTAGTAATATAAAATATAAAATTCATGTTTGCAAATTCAAAACACAATAGTGACCAAAATTAAAATAACCATAAATTGAAATAATGTGAGGAAAACATATTTCTTATAAAAATGAATTTTATATTAAAATTTGATTTTTTAAAAAGAAATCATAAATTTCATTTAAACCCCATAAATATATTATTTTAAATTGTAATTATGAAATGAAATTTGAACACTAATAATGTATATTATTTTTCATTCTTCATAAATTAAAATATAAAAAAAATTTCAATAAAATTTAATAATTTTTACAATTAACTAACAAATCACAATTTTCATAAAAAAAGTTCACATTTTCATCATATCATAATTTTGAAATGTTCTTTTCAGAAATGATAGGTCTTTTTCAAATTACAATTTGTAAATAATAAAAAATTTCATTATTTTATTGTATAAATTACAAAAAAAAAAATTGTAGAAAACATTTCATTGAATAATAAAATGACTCATATAATAATTTTGTGCTCATTTACTAATAATTATTTATTTCATTTCAAAATATTAAAACCATTTTATAAATTTTATAAAATATTTAATCCTCTTCATATTGGCAAATTTTGTAGCTATTTTATAACAGTCTTGTTTAAATAATATTATCTAAAAAATATTTTATGTTGTTCATTTCATTTCATACACAATATATAAAATTGTAGCCTTCATTTAGAAACTACAGATATTACAAAAAACATTTAACTATATCAAAAAAACATTATAATTACTTATACTAATCCTTGACTGTAAATGGACCATGAAAAGATTTTGAAATATTATTATCATATAGTTATATATTTTTTTGAATAAAATTTTTTTGTTAACCAATATTTTATTTGTTGATTTTTATAAAAATAAATATTATCACTCAATAGTGAAAGATAATGATTTTTAAAAAATAATGAATTATTTTCTTTAAATGAAGAAACATAAAATTATGATAATATTTTTTATTTGTTATCAGGGTGATGTAATATCCAGTTTGTTATAATATATCTAAAAAATGTCCATTACAACTTGAATTCTACATTATTTTGATATTATTCATATTTTAGGATTAAAACACCTTATCTAGGAAATGAGTATTCATTAAATTTTACTGTATTAATTTGAAATATATTTCTAAAACTTATATGGTTTAAATTTTATAAAAGAAATTATATATTTGTGATGAGGATGATTATATTTTTTTAAATATTTCCCATTAATTATTATTCACTGTAATTAGTAAATTGTGTCATATTTATCTCCATAATGAATGGTAAATTGGGTAATTAAGGATAAAATTAATTTAATAAGGAATTGAAAATCAATCCAAGGAATACATTATTCTAATTGTATGATATTAATTCATCCATATCCATCCAATCATAGAATATATGGAATTTTGTTTCCATTTTTCCATGGATAATTAAAGTTAAATTATTTTTAATAAATAAAAATACAACATATCATTATCTTAAATTTATGTTACAATTATTTGACCTCATAGTATAATTTTATTTTCAAATGAATATAGAAGTTTATTAGAATATTAGTTTTATTGTTCTGATGATTAAAAATTTTTCATCTTTTTTTTCATTATATAATTTTATTAAATGATTAAGAAAATCAAAAAAAAGATTATTATAGAAGGAATGGAAAAATAAAAGTAAATAATTTTAAAAATAATAAAAATAATAATTTTTATTATGAATTGTAGATTAATATAATTTTATAGTTAATAAAATATATTATATATGGTGAAATGGTTTATAATTTAATTCAATATATTTTTATTTTGTAAAAATTTAAATAGGATTTATAACATAAAAATGAAATTAAAGAAATTTTATGTAAAATTATATATTTTTTAAAAATATTTAATATTTATAAAAACATTTTCATATTGTATGTATTATCTTAACTGGTTTGATATTTCAACCATTTCTATTTATGAAAAAAAATAGATTGAAATAATTTTTTGTAAATTGTAAGATTAAATATGGAGTTACTATGGTTATGGACAAAAAAATTTAATGAAATAATTTGACCAAACGATATTATATAACATTCAACAAAAACATATCTATTTTTTATTTTTTATACAATCTCTTATATTTGAATTAAAATCCACATGGTGTAATTTTACCTTAAAATGATTTTAACATATTCAGAAGGATTTTCAAAATTACATGTGTTCCCTTTCAATCATAATAGAGTCCTCCACATCTCCTAAATTTTATACATGACGTAATAAAATTTATGTCATCAAAACCCATCAAAAACCTCTTCTGAACATTATTATCTGTGTTATATTGATTATTATTATTTTACAACCATTATTTATTTACTATACATTAAAATAAAATTAATTTAATTTCTACCATATAAAATGTTGTTATTTTTTATGGAATAATATTTATCCATGTTATTATTTATTTCATGGGACTCAACACCATTTCCTATTTTTATTACAGTCTATTGCCTCGTGAACTGATGTCTTTTTTTCAATAAATAAATCACATTGATCATCATAATGATTTATAATATATATATATATATATGAAAATAATTACATTATTATAATTATATAATTATAATATATCCTATACTTCTTTACCCATCCACCCATTAAAAAATTATGCATCTCTCATCCAAATGTTGAACACAATGTCATCACAAAGAGGTGAAATTCATTTTTATTAATTTTTTTTTCAGATTGATGACTTCAAATATGAAGAAAATTTATATTTAGGATTTTTATTTCATAATTTACAGTATAAAGATGAAATAATACTTATAAATATACATTTACCACAACTAATGAATCTAACCAAACATGAAATGTGATGTAGTTAACACCCAAAACGTTATATATATTCTTATTAAAAAATAAGTGATAAGACATTATAAATTTATAATATATGGTATTATATGTCTTTATATGGCTTATATATATATGTCTGTGAGTGTGTGTGTTTAATAAATCTAAATTTCAATATGGGTTTTTAAAATCCTTTATGAGGGATATCAAACATGATAAAAGGTATTTTGATTCAAATTTCACTCCATTGACATGTATTAAGAAGTATACAACTTTTTAAATTTATGTTGTGTATACATATCCAAACTAAAAAACATAACATGAATGTATATTTATTCATGATGATTAATGGATTATTTTAATAATATTTCAATATGTTAAACATTATGAATTTAAATTATTGTGTGAATTATTTTCACAACCTACATTTTTTGATATAAAGAATATCATAATTATAAATAATAAAATCCACATATTTTTTAACCAACGTAATATTTAAGGATTTTTTCATTTGACATTCAACATTTACATTAATTAATACTTGAATTATTAAAAAAATATCTAATATGGAAGTATATTGTTTTTCTATTTTGATTATATATATTTTTCATTAATTTTAATATTTTTTAAAATTGTCATACAAGGAACCATTTTAATTCATAAAATAATTTATTCTGTAATTAATATATTATCAATTAATTTTAACATGGATTCAAAATAATATTTATAATTTTTTAAAACGATGTAATTGAATTTATTTATCTAACACATAAAGAATTTTTTTAACATATTATGAATTAAGAGATGTTCCAACCACCATTAGTAATTTATTCTATAAATGTTTTTCAAAAAACATTAAATTATTATAAATAGAATATAATTACATGTAATTTATTTTAATGAGTCTCTTCCATTTTATTTTATTCAATAAATGAAATTATTATTTTACATAACCTATATTTATGAATAATTTATTGTCTTACATGATACGTTATTAATTTTGTGTTATATAAATTTACCATAAACAATTCAAATTATAGTGATCATAAATCATTATAAATTATATGTAAATAAAATAGCCATAATCTTTGTATCATAGATATTCATATATCATAAAATTTATATATACAATGTTTAACAATTACTGATATTTTATTGAATAGAGAAATAATGAAAATTCATATCCATTACTCAATATGGATATTGATTGATAATAAAAAACATATTTATATTGATTCTATAATTTAATATATGTGAAATGAAATATCAATTATATAATTATTAGAGACTATATTTATATATCTAATCATTAAATAGGCATGAAACATGAGAAAAACTAGTTTTTAGAATAAATTAAATTGGTTTTAATGTATACCACACCATCAATAATATTGTCTCGGGAAAATGCCATGATGGTAAATATTTCATCATGTCTGATAACATAACAACGAAAAATATGTATTTATTTTCTTTATATTTCACATATTTATTTCCAAAAGATTACTACATTTATAATATATATGGATATTAGTTTTTCTCATGTTATTGATTAAATGGAATGCATTTTAATTTATATTTCTTACCATATTGATTATGTCTTGTTTATTCATGATTGATTCCAATTTATGATATCCATAATGAGAAACATAGTTAAATATTTATTATTTCCCATACACAATAATATGTTGATGAATATTATGAATTACCAGAAAAATATTTGAATATTTCTTATGAAATGTGTCTTTATATTTAATATATAATATAAAAAAATGTACATTTATATTTATTAATTTTTAAAAAACCAATTGACCCATTGGGATGTGATCCCTTTTATCGTGTGTTGGTATAATAAAGTATTCATCAGTTCTAGGTTTCTAGCATTTTTTTTACAAATGCAGCTTTAGCATAGATGTGTTTAGTGTTAATCATCCCAAATAAGGAATATTAAAATAGAATGAATCATCAATCTATTGAATTATGAGTAGAACTAAATCTTTACAACTAGATAGACACCCTTGGAGGATATTCCATCCAATACATACAATCTCTTTATGAACAATTGTGATGTAATTTTTTTTTACAATTAACATATTCTCCCAGCTATTTAATGTACATAATATAATTACTATAATCCATGGATATCCCATTAAATTTAATGTACATTGTCCACTATATATATATGATAAGGAAACATCATGTAACTTTTATTATAACCCATGGAATATAAATTTATATGGGGGTATTTTCTAAAAATATCCACATTAATTTATAAACTCGCGAAGTATTTGATTTATATATTAGTAATTATAAATAAAAATAATGATTCCATTCATCACTATGCACTATAAAAAGGGTGGTAAATTTGTTTATTGAAACTTCTATTTATTGAATTTTATCTAATATGGTTACTAGTGTGACATCATATTGTCTATACATTGGATGAATGGACATGGATCATGAGATAACAAAATATGGGCTGTGTTGTATACATATTTTAATAATAGTATACTTTCATCTCATGAGTCTATGAAAGCTTGTTTTGATGTTTCTAATTGTGAATATCATCATTATATGATAAATGTTTTTTTATCCATATTTTCAGTTTTTTTAATAGATATATAATTCAAAAAAATTCAATTGATTATGGATTCATATTGACTGTCTATTGAAACCATATAACTTATTAATTTTTTTTATGAAATATTCTCTAATATGCTTTTACATACTAATAATATCATATCAACCTTATTTATTTTAATTTCATTAAGATGACTAGAAGATATTTTTTTAAAAAAATTTAGTGGAGGGGATTAAAATATTAACATAATATGTTCATTCTATATTGTGATTTTATTAAATTTAATTTGCATATTGATAATATTTCAATGGCTATTAAATTTTTTGGATCCTTTGGGAACTACAATATTTTATATCAATAATGAAATATTACTAATATATCTATTTTTATGATGTATTGTATGTAACATTTAGTGACGAAATATGTTTAATGGTATCCATGGTGGATACATTTATAGTTACCAATTGAGATAGAACAAGTTACATGAAAAGTACACATGATTTATAGAGAATAGTCTGAAAAAAATAACATGAATCATATACGTATATTAAATATCATTTGTCATTGATGTCAATGAAATTATAGACAATGAATAATATTGGGAGAAATGATTAGAATATCTACTCCCATATTCAATGTAGGTGTATTACCCTGAAAAAGTTAATGATTTTCAAGACGTAAAAATATGATTCTATAACATTTTTAAGGTAGTTGACCAAGGTTATTAAAAACATTATCTTCGATAAATCACATCTTGGTGATCCACAACATAGTTTATTAATTTTAGAAAACATCATGATAAAAAAAACATAATTATTTAGGTCATCAAATATATTAGTTTATGATCAATATATTATGACATTAGATAATATCCTTCTCAGTTTCCAACAAAATGAAAATGAAATTGTCATCATTTGGGTCTATCAAATGTAGAAATATATATTCCTATGATATTCTCCAGATAAAAAAACAATTGAGTAATATGATATATAAAATCATGAAATGGGGAATAATTAATGAGGTTTTATAAGAAAAATAAATTCACTTGAGAAATCCTATGAAAAAGGAAATTCAATTCCTTATAAATCGAAAAATGGGGGAGATAAATAATATTGATTATGAGACATACATGGAATGTTTATCTATGTATGTTTCAATATTCCTATATATAAATATGTATAAGAATAAAAGATTAGTCCTTAAAAAGTTTTTGAAAAATTAGTCTTTAAAGATGTTAGTCTCATAGAATGTTTCATGTGATGTGGATTCAATATCAAGAACTTTTAAGATATATTATTATTTATTCAAGAAATATTTATTCATGGAAAATTTGTAGAATATATTTCTAGATTTGAATCATGGGAGGTACAATGTTATTATGTGGATGAAATGATGGATGTTATTTCCCATATGGTACAACTATTTGAAAAAATATATAGGATTTGTAGAATGAAAATTGCAGTTCATTAAAAGTATATTGTAAATGGATAAAATGTTCACGAATTATAATGAAATGTGTAATCTATTTATTTTCAGATATTAAACATTAGGGAGAGGGGACATAATGTGAAGAAATTATACAAATGTTATATTAATTTACCTTATATAAGTTCAATTGAGAAAGACCAATATTATGTTTTACATAATATAACACTATATTTGTAATGACATAGAAATTATACATTTATCATTTCTGAAAATAAAGATTATAATTTATTTAATTATGGATCATCATTACATTATTATTTTACATGATTACAAAAAAATAGACATTTTCCTATTACCCTAGTATGGAGTTATAAATTAATCATCTATGTTGGATTATTATTATAGTAATAATGTGTTATGATAGTCAAATTTTGATCCATGGTAAGACATTTTTTGAAAAATTTTTATAATACCCATTATTTACTTTTGTATGATCATTGCTATGGATTAAGAATTCAATATTTAACAAGAAAAGTTATTCCTAATAGATATAGATTTCATTTCAAGAAGGTCATTTTGAATCATCAGTAATTATAGTCTAAATGTTATCATCTAATGAAAGTATGTATTATCTCTTAGTATCTCTTCATATTGAAAATTTAACAATAAAGAATATTTTTTTGACATATATGTGTAATAAAAACTTCTTAAAATAGATAATGTACATATTGAAAAAAAATATATGTTTTATTTTCTAAAATATTTACCAAGTCATCAACCAGAAGGTGATGTTTATTTTTATATTGAACTCATTCTTGTTTTAAGAACTATATTGAAAACTCTAAATAAAATTAACGTGGTAGAGGTTTATAGTTTATAAAGAAAATATATGAATTATGTGATAATTTAATTATGTTCTCTAGTGTTTCATTGTGGATGGAATTTTTTAGTTCATTTAAAATATGAATGGGACTATGTTATTTTATATCTATAAGAGTGAGATAAATTCCATTAATATAATGAATTTTTATTATTTACCATGACTTGTAGACTTATTTTATCATCTTAAATATGGATTTTTTAAAGATCAATTTTATCTATAGGTATCATCTTTTAAGGGTGATGAAGAATGTTATATCAATGAAGTCATTTAGAATAAGTTTTTTGACTATGAGATTACATTATTTCTTTTTATATTGTCTGATGATCATTTTAATTATATAGATATGATGAACAGATCCTTTAAAGAATATTATAATAACTTATTTGATGCATTAATTGATGAAATAATTATATTCTCTAATTTTTATACTGATCATTAGATTCATATGAAAATAATACTGGATACCCCAAAGATAATAGAATTTAATTTGTTTGGTTTTACACTATCCATAGATAGAATATCTATAGGGAATTCAAAGAAAAATGTACTATAATAATATCCAACTTATATGAATTTAACTAAAATATTATTTTTTATGGTCTTAGTATGTTACTATCGATGATATGTTCTAGATTCATCCAATTTTCATCACCCATTAACCAAGTTATCATGTAAAGCGGTTGAATACTTATACAGAAGGGAATGCGAGGAATGTATTGAAGATATAAATATGATATTGATTAATGACCTATTTCTCACTATAACATCTCTTAATAAACAACTGTTAATATATAGTGATTCATTATGTAATATACATGGATTTTTCCTTGCACATAATGTTAATGTGATTTCATATATATCATGGAATTTTAAAAATCCAAGAATAAAATTATACAATATATGATCTTTTATTAGAATCTATAATCAATCATTTAAAAATTTTGAGAGACTACATCTATGAGGAATTATTAATTATATATATATATATTGAGATATTTTGTATATATACACTTACAAGAAGATAAATTGAAGACCAAAAAGAAATTTGGAACAAGTCAAGGATAATGATTTTTCAATATAGTGATACCTCAGAATGGAAGGTATTATAGATGATTCATTGACTAAAGGGGACCATAGATTATATTCCACAATGAAAAATTTATAATGATCCATAATGAAGAGATATATTAAGGATAGATGTAGTGATTTTTATGATAGTGGATTCATCATTGATTTTCTATTAAATTTTAAACCATATTACATTAATATATTGTATAAAGCCCCAGCCCCCGGTAGCCCGAAGTCGGTGTTATGGTTATGGTGTGTAATTTACTTCATACAAACAAAACAAACAATTTACACATCATAACCCATCAGGAAGAACTTTCTAGTTTAGATCCCGGAGATTCAGAGTCAAACGCTTCACTTCTTCCTTACAAAGCTAAGATCAAATTTCCAAAACTGGGAAACACATTATCAACCTATAAAAATTTCATCAAAAATGTATGGTGAGAATTGCAATACTCAGTTAGGGGTTTTGAAAGTACTTAATTCTATATTTTGAAAACTATCTTTGAAAATACATTTACATACTTAAAATAATTTTTTAAAGGAAAAACTTCATGATAATTAATATGTTGATATAATATAGTTAAAGAACATCATACATAAGCATTAGAACACTTACCTGAAAACCTCTTAATAAACAAGGAATGGATTATATTATCAAATAGCATGGGTTTTATAAAGTAAAGTGGGCATAACAAGAATGGTGTGTAAGAACAATTAGGAATAACCATCATCCGAGTCACACATAAACACATTCTCTAAAAGTTATAAAAAATGAACATCATGGAATGATAAATATAATGAAACATTTGTAATAAAATTCTGGAAAAAAAACTGGTCATGCATCAATATTGCCTCATCATATTCCATGTGTATTTTAATCTGATACTCATAGGTAGTGGTTCCTTTGACATTCATGGACATATCACCAAGGTCCATCCCCAAGGTGTCGTAAAATTACTAAGGTTATATACAAAGGTATAATTTAAAATTAACAATGTTATTCACCAAGGTATCATTAAAATTGTAATCCCTAGAGATTACATCATTACCCAAAGCATTGGAGTGCTATCAGGGGGAACCCTTAAAAGGTCTTATTAGGTCTGATATTCAAGGTGTCCCATACAACTTTTAATATTAAATTTTTATTTCGTATTATCCAAGGAATTCCATACCACATTGGATAAATATGTTCATTTATCATTACCCAAGGTGTCACATACCACTTTGGAAAATTATGTTCATTTCACATTACCAAAGGTCTCCCATACAACTTTGGGTAACTTGATTCATGGTTTTTATTATGATGTGTAATATGCATGTATGATGATAAAAAATATGGACATGGACAACCATTATACAATTGGTCTACAAACACATGACATTAAAAACATGGAATAATTAATCACAAGTAGTCATGGTTTAGTAAACATTCAATGTACACATGACAATTACTAAAACACATCAAATGGTAGATGAAAATATCCTGTCACATAAAATGATAAAATGATGCTCATTAAGATTCTTATTTCATGGAAATGAATTATTTAGATACTTGTCATTAAAAAGATAATAAATATAGCATTTAAAATGGAAACATGTTAAATCATAAACATGATTAATCTACAGTAAACATTGTAGAAAATTCATTATGTGTTAAAATTTCTAGTGAGATTAACATAATTTAAAAATCCCTTTATTTCTTAATAAAATTGGGTAAAGACAGAGTATATCCCTTTTACTTTCTACACGGTTAATAATATTAAAATTAATCAATCTCATTAGTGTACACGAAAATACCTAATAACATAGACAAACCCTAAAATCCCACAAGTGTTAGAATATTAACAACCATTAATTGAAATTAGGGTCTCAAAAATTATTCTCATTAAAATATATTTACATAAACTTATATACACCAAGAATATATATGGGTTTTGACACAATATAAACATGGCCATTAAAATTTCATGAGTTTAGAAAACCTTTAACTACTAATCAATTATTTAGTTAAAAATAAAACCATGATATGTTTAATATTCATGTAACTAAAAATACATCAAAATATAAAATCTAGGTTTTTAAAAATATATCATAATTTCACTTAATCCAATGGCCTAGTTCGCATCATAAATATCATTCGTAGATAATTATTCATCTCTAAAAAACAAAACTAATATGTATTGAAATACATAATCATATATAGTTATATATATAAGGCTTACATAAATAACATGCATGTTAGGAATTGATTTTAAAAAGACCCTTTTCAAATGTATAATTATTAATATAAAATACTCAATTGTATGGAAATCATAAATATAGATTTGGATTGGTTACATATATATATGTATACATAAACACCTGAAAATACATATATATATATATATATAAGATATGTAATGGTTTTTCATACGAGAAAAACCTCTCACAACTAATCTTATATAAATACTTAATTAAACAATATTCATAAACACCCTCTTTAGAATACCTTATACTAGTAGAGTTATAAAGTGTATACCTAAACATACATAAAATTATATATACACATATTGTATCATATGGGTTATATAAACAAAACTGAATGGAAACAAAAACCCTTAAATATTTTTAGGGAAATAACATTTCCTAATCCATACACCAAGATTATTAAAAGAGGGGAGAAATGATGATTGTACTGAATATATATATATTTATATATATACCTATCATATAACTGAATACAGACGGTGTGTTTGTATTGGGTTTTAAATAATAAAAATGTTGGGGGTATCCCCAAGTACTTGTAGATACGAAGGGAAACACCCAACAAATCCCTCTGTTTGAAGAGAAATGTTTTCAAGGTATGTAAAAACCTGTAAATATTAGATATATATATATATTCATGTATATATATATCCATGTGTATGGGTAGGATTGGCCAAAAACACGAAATCAAGACACCCTTAGCTAGCTTGAGGAGGAATCTCGAACCCGGGTAAGCTTGCTGGATTTGCTGGGGGTTCGACGGAGAGAAGGAGGAGCCGAAACTCTTGGGGTTTCATGTGGAAGGGGGGTATAAGTAGTGGCTTCGGTGAACATAAAGTAATTCGATCCAGATGTTAGGTCTAGCTGTTGTTTCCAAGGAGGGTGGGGTGTGTAAATGTCAAGGAAAAAAATAAAAACGGGGAAGGTTGATGCATCCTTGGGTATACAAGCTTGCTGGTACGGGACCCCATCCTGAAGAGGAAGATGATGGAGGTCACGAGTTTTAAAAGGAAACGAAGGATGGGATCTGATCATGGGAAGATCAGATGGTTACAGTGAGACACTGATATTCTCACGGCCTTCGATCGCGCGGACAATTTTGATCGATCAAAAGATGCGATGAACGGCTCGGATCACGCGACACCGGAAATTTGGAGTCCCACATAGAAACCAAACAATGAAGGGGCACAACTTATAATCTTGGGTGTGCTACCCTCATGGAAATGACACAAGCACGCACTCCACGAGGCCAATACATGGGCCCCTACGGGCCTTGTCCCAACCTCGCGCATCGCACACCGCAGACCTTGGACAGGAGCCCACGCGTGACCTGGCTGAATCTCTGCTCGGCTTATACGCTAGGCTGCACCACACATGCACTACTCAAGACACTGTGACCCTGATGGACACTGCCTAAGGTTGGAATCAGTCTTAGCCTTGAGATATTTTCCCCCATGGTTGTCCACGACTGGTCGGGTCCCTCTATATTTTTATAAAAAAATTATTTGAGTAAAATTGAAATGTTAGAATATTTGGAAACAGAATTGTTTCAGTTAAATAAATATGCAATACTAATAGTTAAAATTTTAATTATTTTAATTTTTAAGAACTTATATCTTTTAAAATCTAAAATCCAATTTATAACATACTCTACCATTTGATTTAAAAGATAAATAGTTATTCCCTAATTCAAAATACATATTTTTAAAGAACTAACAAAATATATTTTTCAATAATTCTTAAAGGTATATGATTATAAGACACTATATAAATATGAATTTCAAAATATTTAGAAGGTGTTAATATACTATGATTTCAACCATTTGGATTTTGTATAATGAATTAGGTTCCATTATAAAATTAATCCTATATTTTAAAATTATAATATTTAAAAATATAATTCAAATTATTTGAACATTTTATCATACTCAAAATACCATAAATATATGGAAACCACGTTTTTATAAAAAGATAAACTTTTAAAACCCAACAAATATATATATATATAATGTTGATAATTTCCAATGGACCCCTATAAAAATAGCAGGGTAGGGTGTTTCAAACTCAATGTAACCGAAGAAGATGGTGCTCCCAATCCCACTGATGATTAGTATGGTATTAATGATCATAGTGAAGATGTTTTTTTTTCTTTAGTTGACTTAAAGGATCTTATTTACTTGCTAGGCCTCATTGTGTGGATTGGGGGTCTTCCCATTTCATTGATATGGTTTTTATATGGTATAAATTTTTAAAATGAATACCCTGTTGATCTCGTGTATTGAAAACAATACTGTGTTCTTTTTATTATGAAAAATATTTGTGTCTATTTGTGTTTCACATGGTTTCATTCTAAACTAAAATAAAACCATATTGTTACTTTCTCATGAGAAACAAGTCTGTTCGGTTGTTAAGGAATTCCAAAAAAAGAAAACATTAACTGATCAAAACCAGAGGTACATGATTTCACGGTGTTACATTTTCCCCATATTAAAATAATTGCATCCTCTGAATTCGATTGTCGTACTTACAATGACTCATTCACATGGCTTCCCTGACACACTCGGTGATGTCCCTCTACCTCCACCACATAAGGAAGAAGGTACTATTAATCTCTATTCCCAGGGAAGAACAAAGCTAAGGAGGTCTCATCTTCCCAAATACACTCTTGGAAATTTGGATTGTGGTTAAAACCAAGGTCCCATTTTGTACAAGTGGTTTTCCTAATATAGGCACGAGTGACATCAAGCTCATAGACATCCGATTGGATTTGGTTCCTAAAGATCTTTTGAACCACGTCTTATTTGAAGGATTCGATTAATAATTCTAAATCCCAGAGGTCCACAAGCATGGTATAAAACAGGATTTGGTACATATGGACTACATGGAAGTCCATCTCCTTTCCAGCTTCTCTGAAGGCCGTGAAGGCCAACTATTTATTATTCAGGGTAAAACATAGGATGAGTCCCTCATAGCAGTTCCCATTCTTATTATAATTATCTAATAGTGCATTTTCCATTTGGTTATACACAACTTCCGATCCCTGGAATATTAAAAGAACATCTGTGCTTTTCGATATTTCATAGAGGGATTTGCACGTGAGTCTTAAGTTAACAAAAGGTTGGCGACTTGTTGAGGAGGATTTTGATACAATAGTCTCTATGATCTCCGTAGGGAGATTCAAGAGTCTAGGTGTTGATTGCTGGCATGCCATCTTATAATTTTATGAACAAACCCTACATAGTAAAACATTATTAATGTTTTAGTGTTATCATAATTTTTCAGGTTTTCCTAAACCATTCCTCTGATACAAACTATAAAGCCCCATCCTTTGGTAGCCTGGAGCCAATGCTCTGGTTATGGTGGGTAATTTATTTCCTACAAATGAAACAAAAAATATACTCATCATAACCCATTAGGAGGAACATTCTGGTCTAGATCCTGGAGAATCAGAGTTAACCTCTTCACTTCATCCTTATAATGCTAAGATCAAATTCCCAAAACATGGAAATACTCAATCAACCTGTAAAATATTTTTGAAAAACATACGGTGAGCATTGATATACTCAATAAGGGTTTTTGAAAGTAATTAAAACAAGCTTTAGAAAAATACCTTTGAAAATAATTTTCCATACTTAAAATAATTTCATAAAGGTAAAACATCAAGACAATTCAAAGGTTGATATAATACTGTTAAAGAACTTCATACATAATAATTACAACACTTAGCTTAAAACAACTTAATAAACAAGGAAAGCATCCTAGAATCAAATGGCATGGTTTTTACTAAGAAACGTGGGCATAACAAGCATGGTGTGTAAGATTAATTAGGCATAACCATCATTAGAGTCATGCATAAACACATTCTCTACAACATATAAAAAACGGACATCATGACCTGATAAATGTAATGCAACATTTGTAATAAAATTCTGAAAAAAAACTACTCATACATCAATATTTCCTCATCATTTTCTATGTGTATTTTAATGAGATACTCATAGGTAGTGGTTCCTTTTATATTCATGAACATATCACTGCGGTCCATCCCTAAGGTGATGTAAAATTACCAAGTTTATATACCATGGTATCATTTAAAATTACCAAGGTTATTCACCTAAGTATTGTTAAAATTGTAATCCCTAGAGATTAAATCATTACCCAATGCATTAGAGCGCTTTCAGGGCGCACCCTTATAAAACAACTTATTTGGTCTGATATTAAAGGTGTCCCAGACCACATTGAATATGAAATTTTTATTTCATATTATCCAAGGAGTCCCATACCACATTGGATTATTATGTTCATTTTTCATTACCCAAGGGGTCCCATACCACTTTGGAAAATTATTTTCATTTCTCATTACCCAAGGTGTCCCATACGACTTTGGGTAACTTGATTCTTGTTTTATTATTATGATATGTAATATACATGTAGGATGATCAAATATATGTCCAAGGAAAACCATTATACAATTGGAATACAAACACATGACACTACAAACATGGAATAATTAATCAAAAGTAGGCATGGATTAATAAACATTCTATGTACACAAAACAATTACAAAAACACATCAAATGGTAGATGGAAAGAACTTGTCATATAAAATGATAAAATGATGCTCATTAAAATTCCTATTTCATGGAAGTGAAGTATTTAGATACTTTTCATTAAATATGCTGATAAACATAGCACTGAGCATACAAACAGGCTAAATCATAAACTTGATTAACCTACAGTAAACATTGTAGAAAATTCATTAGGTGTTAAAATTTCAGGTGAGCATAACATAATTTACAAATCCCTTTATTTCATAATAAATTTGGGTCAACTCAGAGAATATCCCTTGGACTTTCAATGCAGTAAATAATATTAAAATTAAGCAAGTGCATTATTGTACACGAAAATACATAATATCATAGACAAACCCTAAAATCGAATGAGTGTTAAAATATTAACAACCATTAATTGAAATTAGGTTCTCAGGATTATTCTCATGATTATATATTTACATAACCATATATACACCAATCATATATATGGGTTTTTTCAAAAAAATAAACAAGGCCATTAAAATTTCTTGAGATCAGAAAACCACTAACTACTTGTCAATTATTTAGTTAAAAATCAAAACATGATCGATTTAATATTCATGTAACTATAAATACATAAACATATAAAATATATGGTTTTAAAACTATAACATAATTTCACCTAAACCAAATACCTTGTTCGCATCAAAAATTTCATTCATTGATAAGTATTCATCTACAAAAACAAAAAACTGATTTGTATTGAAATACATATTCTTATATAGAAATATATATATAAGGCTTATATAAAGATCATACATGTTAGGAATTATTTATAAAAAGACCCTTTTCAAATGTATAATTATTAATATAAAATACTGAATTGTATGGAAATCGTAGATATAGATTAGGATTGGTTACATATATATATGTATACTTAAACACCCGAAAATACATATATATAAGATATGTAATGGTTTTTCTTAAGAGAAATACCTCTCACAACTAATTTAATATAAATACTTGATTAAAGAATATTCATAAACAACCTCCTTGGAATCCCTTGAACTGGGAGGGTTTTAAGGAGTATACCTAAAATAAATAAAATTATATATACACATATTGTATCATAAGGGTTATATAAAAAACTCAATGGAATCAAACACCCTTAAATATTTTTAGAGAAATAGCATTTCCTAATCCATACACCCATCTTTTTAAAAGAGGGAAAAATGATGCCTATACTGAAAATATATATATTTATATATATACATATCATATAACTGAATACACACTAAGTGTTTGTATTGGGTTTTAAATAATAAAAACGGTGGGGGTATCCCCCTGCACTTGTAGATACGAGGGAAAACACCACATGAAGCCCTCTGTTTGAAGAGAATGTTTTTCATGGCATGTAAAAACATGTAAATAAAAATCGTATATATATTCATGTATATATATATATCGAGGTGTGTGGGTAGGTTTGGCCAAAAACACGAAAAAATACACCATTACCTAGCTTGAGGAGGATGCTCAAACTAGGGTAAGCTTACTGGATTTGCTATGAGTTCGAGGGAGAGAAGGAGGAGAAGAAACCTGTGGGGTATCATGTGGCATGGGGGTTTAATTAGATGCTTCAGTGCAAGTAATGGAATCCGATCAAGAAGTTAGGTTGAGTTTTAGTGTCCTAGGAGGGTGGGGTGTTCAAAGGTGAATGGAAATAGTGAAAATGGATAAGGTTGAGGCATCCTCAAGTGTACAAGCTCGCTAGTGCGGGACCCCATCGTGGGGAACAAGATGACGAAGGGTGCATGTTTTAACAGGAAACGACGGTCGAGATAGGATCGTGAGATGATCATACAGTTACAGTGATACGATGGGGTTCATACAGAATTCGATCATGTAGATGTTACCAATCGATAGCGAGATACGATAAATGGCTCGGATCACGAGACCCTGAAAATTCAGTGTCCCACATCGAAACAAAACAAAGAAGGGGTACAACATATAAGCTTGTGACCATTCCCCTCATGGCAATGACACAAGCACCCACTCAATGGGGCCTTATACACAGGCCCCTATGGTCTTTGGCCCAAACAGACGCACCGAACGTCGTGGGCCATATACACGGGCCTTCACACGACCTGGCCAAAGCTCTGCTCGGCTTACACACAGGGCTGCACCACGCGTGCACTACTTGAGACCATGTGACCCTGATGGCCACTGCCTCAGGTGGGACTTGGTCTTGGCCTTGAGATCTTGTTCCCCAGGGTTTTCCTCAGCTGTCTGGGTCCCTCTAATGTTTTATAAAATAATTATTTCAGTAAAATTGAAATGATAGAAAATATTGAAACAGAATGGTTTCATTTAAAAAATTATTCAATAATAATAGTTAAAATTTTAATTTTTATAATTTTTAAGAACTTATTACTATTAAATTCTAAAATCCATTTTATAACATACTCTAACATTTGATTTAAAAGATAAATAGTTTTTTCCTCATTCAAAATACATCTTTTTAAAGATCAAAAACAATATATTTTTCAACAATCCTTAATGGTATAAGATTAAAAGATACTATTTAAACATGACTTTCAAAACATTTAGAAGGTGTTAAAATACATGGTTTTTAACCATTTGTATTTTGTAAAATCAATTAGGTTTCTTTATATGAGTAATCTTTTATTTTAAAATTATAATATTTGAAAATATAATTCAAATCATATTAACATTTTAACATACTTGAAATATCATACTGTTATAGAAACTATGTTTTTCAAAAAAGATAATCTTTAAAAACCCAATATTCATATAAATATAAAGATTATCATTTCTAAAGGACCCCTATAAAAACAATGGGGTATGGTGTTTCGAACTCAATGTTACCGAAGAAGATAGTGCTCCCAATCCCACTGATGATTTGCACAATATTCATGAATACGGTGATGATTTTTTTCATTAGTTGACTCAAAGGATATCATTTACATACAAGGCCTCTTTTTGGTGATTGGGGGTCTTCTTATGACTTCGATAGGGTTTTTATATGGTAAAAATTGTTAGCATGATTACCCTGTTGATCTCTTGTATTGAAAACACTATAGTGTTATTTTTATTATGAAAAATCCTTGTGTCTATTTGTGTTTTAATTGGTTTCATTCTAAAATAAAATAAAACCATATTTTTACTTTATCATGAGAAACAAGTCTGTATGGTTGTTAAGGAATTCAAACAATAGAATACATTAAATGATCAAAACAAGAGGTAAAAGATTTCATGGGGTTACATATAGAGTGATCTATGAATGATTAATAGAACACGCCAAATATGATTAAATAAATAAACTAGGATAATTTAAATTAATTCATATGTACGGATGTATTTTTGATATTATGGAAGATGTTATATATTCCTTTTTAATATAATTTAAAATTGAAACTACATGATGAAACATTTTATAAAAATCTGTCTATAAAATGTTTTTCAAGAAATATGTATATAAATTTGATAAAACATATATTGTTAGATTCAATAAAGAATGATATAATATATGATGTGTCATTATTCTCAATATTCCAACATGAAAATATTAAAATACCACATCCTGAGCCATTATTAAAACCCATTCCAATATCTGTATTGAAGTGTGGAAATTTCATAATGGACTTTTTCATTTCACTCCCAACGTATCAAATGAATAAAGATTCTATACATTTCATAACTAATTTTCCTAATAGTTATACTCATTTCATATCAATAAGGAAGCCCCACCCCTTTATATCCTTTCTCGAATATATATATTAATGAAATCGTTAGGAAACTAGGGATGTTATATCAAAGGAAATAGATTGTTACACATTATATAACAAAAAATTTTAGAGTAATCATTATATGTATCCCACCATCTAGATAATATTAACATGTGACTACCATCCCAAATAGATGGAATGTCTCGAAGGAGTATCCAAAATGTTCAACACTTTTTTGGATCACTTTTCACTAAATTCTTGGGCATGAGGTACTAATAATTATTTATGGTGATATTTTAAGAAAATAATGTTTTCTAATAATGAATATAGATTAAACCATTTGAGGAATTCTATGTAAAGATGTTTCACACATAAATATATTGGTATTAAGTTAGAGAAATATATCTTCATATTCTTGATCCTATAAAGGATATTTCTGTTAATGTATGTGCTATTCAAAAACATATGAATTAATTCCAGATTAGTGGACATATATACATTAATAATTGATGTATATACATAGAATTACATGTCGGTACTAAGTATTCATGATGTTTTCCTTTTGGAATGGTCAGGTATGATTTGTTATAGAGAGGATGATATACCCAAGATTAGAAGTTCATTTTCAAATTCAAGAATTAATTAATTTTATATCTTACCAGTTAGATATTCAATCCATATAATAAAATGTAAAAGAAAAATTCCATATTTCAATAATAATGAATTAAATTCTAGATCCTATGTATGTTCTCAAATGTGAGGGAATAGAGTTGGATCTGATATTTTGTTATAATGAGTAGAATTTCTCGACACAAGACACTAACAATTGTTATAGAATTGAATATCTCAATTGATAAAATCCCATTGGAGAAATCACATACTAGATGTGGAAAATTGTGATGATGATATAGAAATTAAAATGTGATTCCTATATTAACTAAATAGGTGACATGTTCCATATTTTTTATGACGAAATTATTTAATGTGGTAAAATGAAACACCTGAGAACTTACTGTATAGGGTAGGAACTATATCCCGAACTATCTCTTAATTAGAAGGATATTGATTTATTAGTCAACATTATAACTAAAATTTTAATTTTGGAATTTTAATATTTTATTTTAAATAATATACTTTATTTTTTGATTCATTTTCATTTTATTTTCATATAATGTGTTTTTCTGTTTTTGAATCATTAATTTTTTGTTGAATAGTGTTATATTTTAATTTTTCAAATTCTATGAAATTTATGAAATTCTATTTATTTATAATTGAATTATAAATTTATGGATCCATTTTCATTAACATTATTATATAATTAAAATTATTATTTTTAAAATATTGATTTTATTTGACATATATTTTATTTAAATTTTATAAGTCATGTCATTTAAAAAAATTATTTTATTAATAGATTATTATATTATTATAAAAATATTATCTTTTTAAAATTATAGAAAATGAATAAAAATAAATTCCAAAATTACAATAAATAAGGCCCAATTATCGACTATGGAAAACTAAATTTTTTGGCTTAATTATTATGTTTCTGAAGATAAATATTAGTTACTCATGTAAATGATAAAATTGTGAATGTAATAACTGAATGGATAAATGACATGGAACAAAAAAAACATATATAATTATGTGAATGAGGTATATATCAAATATTTCCCTTACCAACTACATTATTTTTCAATAATGGATCATCTTTTTGTGTTTGACAAGGGATCCATTTATATTAGTTGGAAATATTAAAAAAAATCATTCCCCCAAATTATAAAAAGGACCTCTCATATCCCATTCAATAGAAATCAATATATTTTTCATCCTAAAAATATATAATAATTAATTCCCTTATCATAATATTTCACTACCATAATCATCTTGACAGAAGATATTTGAGTAACACTTCCTTTCTATGGAATTTTCCCTGAGAAACCAATGGTTTTCGATGTATGAAAAATTATCTCATGAAAATACATTCCATTTAACCCGTGATTTGTAATTTTATTTGAAAAATAATTTTTGAATAAATATGTATTCATGGATACATAAATTGATTATATTTAATGAAAAAACATATTACATCTTTTCCCTTTCCCGTAAGAAAAATAATCATTATGTTTGTGTTGTGAGGAAATGTGACTTGATGATACACAATGATATGTTTTACATCACTACATTACATAGATAGATCTAATTTATTTATTAATTGATAAATATAATTCTTATAATATCCTAATGTTTAGTTATTTTAAAATTTCTTATGCAATTTATGAGAAGTTGAATAATGATCGTTTTTCAAACAATCTTCTTCAAAAAATATAGTTTATAATATTTTATTTAAATTCTATAATATTTTTATATATATAATTTATAATTTTGTTAACTTTTAAATATACTTTATAAATTTAAAAAACAATAATTGAGATTATTATTTTTCGATTTTAATGATATTATTAAAAGTCCACCATGAAATCATTTATTATTTCAGGGTATGATCACATATAGTTTGCATTAACCTACTTTATGTAAAATAACGTTATTTGATATCATCTACAATTTTGGGAACCTGGTTATTTTTATTATATAATATGATTTTTAATTTAATTATTTTTCATGAATTTATTATATTTAATATAAATATTTAGAATATAAATTTCGAAAAAAAATAAATTATCAAAAATAACTAAAAAATAAAATTAATGGATTTCAATAAGAAGGAGAAATAATAAAATAATAAATAATACAATTTAAAGTAAGTAAATAATTATAAATCATCCATACTACAAAGAAATATATTAATTTTAATTGTAAAATTTAGAGGAAGAATTATATCATACAACGAGACTATCCAATGAGTAAAAATGATCAAAATTATAAATAGCCAATGTAGAAATAATATCAAATTATTATAGAGAATAATATATGTTTATAATACATATGAAAATTGATCTTATTATATTTTATAATTATGTTATTATGGTAGTTATGTTAATGATACATAAGGATAAATTATTCTTGTTGTAGTTATGATAAGAGTTCTGGGTTTTCTCACTCTTATATATCTCTTTATTAAATGTTTAGTATTATGCCCATAACTTTGGTTAATAAATATATATATATTACCTTTATGAGATGTTAAAAAATTATAGATTTTCTTTAATGGAATTTTAATATCTGTTTAAATCCATTTCTTTCAATACATTTTGATTTAATTGTTATCCAATCAATTCATGGGGGTTTTCCATTCCAGTCTTCATTATTTGGGGTACATGATATATTAAAAAAATTATTTAGTTTGTGTGGTTCATACATTACAATTAAATATTTCTACTATATAACTTATGAGATTTAATATATTATAAAATTCCATATTTCTAATACTTTTTTATTAATTTTATTTATTAGAAACCAATATCATTGTAAAACACAATACTCTTCATAGGCAACAAATCGTCCCATCTTTTGGTAACGTAATTATTTGTGTAGTTTCCTAAAAAAATGTTGATTTTATTCTAGATTGTGGATGAGGTTTTATAATAGATTCAAATAGGTGAAATCACCCCCAATTTTTTCACTATTGGATCAATCATTTCAATGATATACGACGAGTTAGACTAAGATTACACACATGGATAGAAACTCATAAATAATATAATTTCAATTAAACAAACAATCCTTATAAAAAATTATGAAAAAATTTTATACCATTACCAAGGACTCCTACAAATGTAATCTATAAATACAAATTAATATCGATGAGCGATATTCTAGAAAAATGAAATTACCATCACCATTTTATTTCCTTGATAATGGTATATCTTATTACTCTCATGGAAACAAATGGATTCTATACTAAATAATAGATTTTCTACTATAAATGCATATTAAAATAATGAATTATTTTGTTTATATTTTATTATATAATTAATATAATGATTTTAATGATTTTATTATTTTGTTCCTTAGGGAATGGTATCAAAATTATTTTTACTCTTATAGTGATAACATTGGACAAAATTAGCGGATAGCTAGAGTTCATACTTAAAAATCTCTATGGTGAATCATCAATTTTCATGAGACCAAACTTATTTTTTTCATGACATTTCTTATAAATGGATATTTTAATTACATATGGAATTAATGGAAGGATTTTATTTTAAACATTATGAATTCCATCATTATGATGGAAATGATAATTTATTCATTTTTTATCATTGATATAGAATGCTTAAATATTTATTTAAAAATTTATTAATGTGGTTATTTTTTCATCTCATGTAATTTATTCCAAGTTTATATAATGATATCTTAATTTTTATGGCCCTATATACTATGTATATAAGCTCATTATTAAATAGATTTCTTTAAGAAGTAGTCATAGAAGAGAACAATGTGTAAATCTCAGGTTCATGATAGAGTGGATAAAAATGTTCTCATAATGTGTTCATGATTTTTTATATGTTTTTTAAATGTAATGAATATATATATTTTTTCTCTAAAATATTAATAAATTATTAGATCATTTTGAAACTCTTATATTCATTACCAATAATGTGATATGTCCATCGACTCAACATTTCTAGATTTTGTGATATATTACCCACAAAATGAGATACCTAATGTTTTTTTATTACAGATAATTTAATCATTGGTTTTCAATGATCTATGAATTTGGATTGTTTTAGAGAAAAAATAAATGTTAATTATGTACCACATTAAATGTTTTTAATATAAAATTTATAATTATCATGAAATGAGATTATAATTATTGTGGAAAATGATCATTGTAAATGGTAGTATGAGTAAATCAAAGTTTAAAAATATTCCCCAAAAAATTATAAATATATATTTTATAAAAGTGGAAAATAAGTATTATAAAATTTGATAGTTCATAGGGAATTATCCCCTAATAGATTAAATTGAAATTAATTTCAACCATAAATCATTTATAATTATCTATGAAAAAAAATTATAGATGAATAAAATAGAATATTATTACAATTCATTATGAATTGGTTTCAATATATAATTAACGAGTATTTTTCATCTATTAATATAAAAATACGGAATAAAAATAAATTTTAATTTCCTTTTTTATTCTTGTTTATTTTGGTTTATTTTATTATGTAGGATGAAAAAAAAATGAACATAATTTAATGAAGTTAATTTTTATCTATTTATTTAGAAAAAATATTTATATTTATATTTTTTTAATTTCATTAAATGATATTTTAAATTAATAAATATTTCAAAATTTAGAGTTTTTTCCTTCTAGGTTCTTGAAAAAAAACCTAATTATTGTGCAATCAAAACATCAAGGATATTTTTATATATATTCCTTAATGATTTTTGGATCAAAACACATGATGAAAATCCCATAATTATTGTGATTGTATTGAATATTACAATATTTAATTTACTTTAGTATCTAAAATTTTAATATTATTTCACAGTAATTTGGTTGGTTAGCTATTGTAAGACCATTAATTTAATTATCTATGTGTTCTATTTTAATTTGTGTTATATCATGTATGCTAATCGAGTATTTTACATTGCATCAAATGCAAATTTTTCAATTATTATGATTTTTGGGATTCTATTTTTCTGAAGAAGGTTTATTCGATCATTTCAATATTGATGTTTTGATGATATGAGTATTCCATCAAGAATATTGATGAGGTAACTTATGATGGTTAAATACTTTAGAATCTATATATTCATACTAATTGGATCCAATTTGATAATGGTTGTTCTATGATTAAGGTATTATTTGTCATTTACAAAATTGGTTAAAGTGAAAAACTATATCATATTTGGGTTTCATTATTTTCATATTATATTATATTAAAATAATTAGTTGTGTAAATATAAAAATTGTTTTGCTTTAATTTTTAATAGAATATATATTTTATTTCATATTATATTTTCAATATGTTTTTATCACTCAGAGTAATTTTTTTAATTTCTGGAAATAATTATTTATTTTCATTGGAATTTTAATCAAAATTTCGTGAAATTCAATTAAATTAAAACATGGTTAGGATATTAAAATATAATGGTTTTTCTAATCACTATATTATTGTTTTTCAACCTTTTATTTATTAGAAATGTTATGTTATCAATGAAAAATAATTTTTTTTAGTTATTTTAAAACTCTCCTAAGAAAAAAAGTACAATGATGATTTTTTTAAAATAACTATAATGATGGAGAATCTATTACCAACCCATCCTCAATTTATTTATTGGGATAATTATGAGTATCAGTGATATCATAATATGTTTTCTATAATGAATATTGGCTATCTTGATTTTTTCATGACTATAAATTAAAATAATTTCAGATATAGTATTATATATATACTCTAGAATATAATATCATGTGGAAAATGTGGTTCAGAATGTGTCACATTATTTAATGAATCGTTATATATAGTACAATTTCATAATGGGAAACATATAATGGAATATTGAAGAATCATAAAATTACACATTTCTGAATATCAATTGTTCTTTAAAGAAATCATGGTATTCCAGGGGATACTTTTCTTGAATTAAATTCTATACCTACATATTTTATAGACCATATTCATCATTGGTGTATAAAAACTGATTATAGGCTCACATATATCTGTGAGAATGAATTTTTGTTTATCTATTTGTGGATAAAAATATAAGAATATATCTTAAAAATCGAAATACACTGAGAAAACAATTGATATAAATATTATACATATAAAATATAATATTGATGATTTTATTGTAAATAAAAGAAAATATGTGAATAAAATGAAGAGAGATTTATAAAATTAGTATATAATTAAATGGTTTAATGTACATTTACTTCTTATATTTTCTTGTTAGGTGTAGTAAATTTTTGAGATAATATTTAATGGACTAAAATATCTTAATAGTAACATTGGAATTATTTCTATCCTGGAAATATTGATGATACTTAGGATGGAACAGTTCATTTTTATGGAAATATTAAAATGATTCATGGTAAGATGTACATCTATTTTGAATATTGAAATGATCAAAGGTAAATGCATGAATATAAGAAATCTTTTAAAATTCTTGAATGTAAAGATCCTATTCAGTATTAGGAATCTTTTTGAGTTTTTACTAAATAGAATGGAATTCTATGACACTATATAATAGAAAAGTAATAAAATTATTAAATGGTGAGGAATCATGGATTAAATTTTGTTGAGATTTTAAATCAGATTTTTAATTGTAATATAGAAATTATAGTCGCTCTATTATTGGGATTTATGAAAATATTCATATTAATATAAAATAAATTATGTCTAATGTAACTGTTTAATTATTTTTATGTTTTATGGAAAATTATAATTTCATATTTTCATTAGACAATGAATCATGTTAAAATTATACAAAAGACAAAAACATTAAATTATGGGAAGATGAGAAACATTTTCCTCAAATAGAATAAATAAAATATTATATGTATCTTTTAGATAGAAAGATATACTAATATGATTAATCAATATGATTGTGTTAAGGTATATATATCTAATTGAAATGAATTTATGTAAAAACATTATCTTTATATTTATAATTCTGTAGTAAAATTATATTAAAATATCAAGTCATGTTTCTTATAAAGTGATCCAATTTTGTTTTGGTTAAACTACACATTGAATATATTATTTTAATCAATATTTCTATATATATCTATCTTAAAAATGTATTTTTATATAATAATTTTTTTTGAAAACAACTATACTATATTTGGGAATATTTTATATATTTAAAATTCCCATTTTTACCATCATTAATTATTTAATGTGTACCGTTTTTTAATAAATTTATTAGAGAACCTCACAAGAAAAATTAATTATATTTAAATTGGGTAAAAAATTATTGATTTCATAATGATATTTTTAATGGTCTTATATTAAATAAACATTAAATAATTCTAAATTTGCATGTTGAAATTGATTAATTCCCTAACATAACAAGATCCAGACATGTTTGGATACCAATAACATTGAATTGTTCACTTCATGAAAAAAAAGATTTTGTACATATAAAAAATAAGTGGTTCAAGAACAATGGTTTTTCATTTCATATAGAAAGATAAATGTCCATAATAATGAATAAAATGATAAATATTCGAGGCAATATACAGAGTGAAAACTTCTTAAGAGGTGATATATCAGTTCAAAGTCCAAATATAACATCTAATGTTATGTATGATTTAGTTCATTAGTGAAACATGATTCTCATTAGTTAATTATAATTTATGGATAAAATACATTGGTATAGGTAAATATATTATTTAATTATCAAACGGAAAATTAATTATGACATTTTCAAATTCCATATTTAGATGGAAATGATAATATATTATTTCTGTAAAATCTATGACTATAAATTTCAATTGCTATGTCATTAGAAAACAATTATTATAATTCTTGTGTAATTGATATACTAGAGATTATATTAAGATTCCATATAAATTTTAATCCTTGTTAACTAGGAATAAATTATAAATATAGATTTAAAATAATGTTAGAAGTCTCATCATCAGAATAATATTAGTTTGAGCACATGTATTTATTTTATATATAATAATCTAAATGTATTGGAGGAAAAACGGTTTTTTATCACTAGATTTCAAATTAAACTTAACACATTTGTTATAATTTTACCACATATAAATCTATAGAATTGTATTGTATTATATTTATTCTTTCTTTTTTATTTATTGATTCATTCTTTTCAAATAATTGGGAAATTCTGTATATTTTGTTATAACATCGTGTGATAATAGTAGTTAGTTTATAAATATTTATTTTGAAAATATTTTAATGTAATTAACTTATTAACAATATATTCTCTTCAAATGGAGTACCTCAACCAAATTGTGTGGTTTTTCCAATAAATATTATAATTTTGTAAATTACTTGAAAATTTGTTATGGAATATTTTTCTTTCATAATTGGTTGGTTGAATCATGGCGTGAAAATAATTATATAGTAAAAAATTTATTACGTCACCCTTTTATATATATTTCTCATCTTATGATGTATTCTTCTGGAAAACAATAACATTCGTACAACAATGAATTTGGATGTGAAGTGATTATTTTAAATACTAAATTTTATATTTATAAATTAAATCCCATGAATAATGATTTTATTTTCATTGTTATTTATATTTAAAATAACAATTTCATATTGTTAAATTATGAAATTTTATTTTTTAAATGATTAATATATAATTTGAGGAAATTTAACCTTTTGTTTTTGTAAAATTTCAAATGATTATTCGTCTAGAAGGTTCCTTAAAAACTATTCCATTAATTTCCAACAATATAAAAAACCAATTGTTAATCCCCCAAATAAAATACCAAAACATTATTATTTTTTGAAACTTGATAAATTAAATTATACAAGTGTAATTTAATAAAAATATTTACTCATTACCTAAAACAAATATTAAAATACGGAATCATCTTACTAATAAAAAAATTTGTGATACAGATTAGCATACAAAGAGTTTTAATTGTTTAAGAAATAAAAAAGAGAATCATGAATCCCAATAAAAATATGAAATTTATTATGAGTAATATTTATTGGTTGAATAATATTATATAAGAAACCTACCTAAATATATTAATGAATTGAAAAACAATATATTTTTCAAATCTTATGAATTCCTTTAAAAATATCTAAGGAAATGAGTAAACTAGATTTAATAAAATTAATTTGATTAACATGGAATAATTTTACTAAATATGGAATGATTTATTGTATAGTTACTTTTTCTAGAATATTCTATGGATTATGAATATATGTTTCCTATGGTACATAACATAGAGTTCATCAGAATCCTATTGGCCTTCACATAAATAATGAACTTAATATTTTTATAAATGTTTGAGATAATTTAAATAACATGGGAAAATATATAAAAGGGTGTTTTTTAAAAATATATATATGTATTTTTATTGATGTTAAGATTCATTAAATATCATATACACAAATAAAATCTATCATTACACATAAGAAACATAAAATAACATTATTTTATCTTCTAATTAAATATTTATTTAAAATTTTATTTTAAGGTAAATGAATATTAATTATCATTATCAATAATGACTATTAAGGAAACTTTGTTAAAAAATTAATATTTATAGCCACGTTATATTCATTCTTAAAAAATTTATTTTTAATTATTTTATGGACCATTTATCAATTGATTTTGATATGATTATGTTGCAATAGATTAACATTCATCTTTTTTTTCAAATAGATCCAAACATGAAGTTTTTTACCTCAATGTAAAAATATTTGATATTTTTTAATAAATTTCAGTTATTGATATTGATTCCAATATAATAAATCATATTGGAACCCCTTTTAAATTTTATATTTATTAATCTAGAAAACTGGAGGATAAAAAAGAATATAGTTGTGGGATCAAAATTCTATAATTCCTATCATCTAGTTGACCGAAAAATATGATTTATATTTTATTGTTGGAGATATTTAAATAAATTCCAGTGGAATAAATTTATAATAGGAAAATCCAATATTAAATTATTTAAATGGGGTATCATAACTTCACTTGATTTATTTGTATGAAATAAATTCTACATATGAGTTACTCATATACTTACATTAAATGATGTTGGTTTGATAGAAATATAAATTATATAACATGTATGTTTCTATTATTTTCATTAGTTACATCATTTTTCATGAAAAAATAGATCGTTTGACTTTCCACTGTTGAAGATGAATATCATTTAATTTTAAATTTTCTCACTTGTGTTTTTTGACTTCAAAAAAAACTCAGAGTTTATTTTTTGAGTTTCACTCAATCTCAAATTTTATAATATATTAAATTTGTTATTTTTTATCTTAAAACAATTATTATCTCTAATTTTATATGAAAATAAATATATGAATTCATTTACTCTGGGATGACACATTAAAAATAATTATATATTTGTTGTTTTTGGAACAAAATATTTGTATATAAAATTTTCTCAAGGATTTTTAATTAAAAAAATTTGATGATAGAAAATATAATTAAGGTAAGATAAATTTAATATGATTATAAGTTTCACATTTTTTTTTAACTATATCCCAAAATTAATAAATCATCCCTATAATTGAGTATTAAATTATCTGTTTTTTATTTTTTATAACTAAAAATGTTGTAATATTTATTTTTTCATGAAGAGAAATTTCATGGATTGAATTTCATATACTTTTCATGTATTTTAAAAATATTTATGGATATTTTATTACATAATGTAGTATTTTTATCAGTTTATAATTATTTACAATATATTTTTCAAATTTTTTTAATATTATACATTAAAAAATATTAATTTTCATTAGTTTAATATTTTGATTTTACAACCATCATTATCAAATAATTTTATCCATTATCGTAAAATCATTTATCTAATTATAATTTAATAAATATTTGGAAAAAATTAGGCCCCTTTTTTATTAATTCTACTGTTAAATATCTTATTTTTTCTGATCGGATCATAATTAATTCTTATAATTTAAATTATTATTATATATCTATAACCTCAGTTAAATAGAAACATTTTTCTTTAAATTTATACATGATTATTGAAACATAATCTAGATGATAAGACAATCCGGTTTGAAATTTCTCCACAAAAATATCATTTAAAATAAGATCATTCAACGGAATCTAGAAATATTTTATTAAAGGTTAATATTTTGAAAATATATTCAATATAATTTATAATGAACCATATTTATGATATAATATTATGTTATAATTTTGTCTAAAGAAGATTAATTTTTAATATATTTATTAACGAATTTTAAATATATTACTTTTTTTGATTTTTATTTTGAAAAACTTAATTTTTATAGAACTGATAAATAATATTTTTTGGTATTATTTTTTAAAGGGTAGTGATCTTAAAGGAACTAAAATGTTAGGTGTTTTCTTAATTTATTCCCATATTTTGGATTGTTTATTTAAATTAATAATTTGTTTTATTAGATTAATTGTCTTTTACTAATAAGATTGTTTATATATATATTAGTAAAAATTGGGATAAATCAATTTTGATGTATGGTTACTATATTTATTTATTATAAAATTTCATTCTATAATCAATTTAAATCTAGGGTATTTTCCATTTTAAAAATTGGTTGAATATTTGTTTGATGACTATAATGAATCCTTCTTAAATAAATTTAATTTATTTTTTTGTTTTGAAATAGTTTTAATTTTTTTGTAGAAGTGTATATAACATAAAATTTTAAAATTAGGTTTAAAATAGTTCTAGTTCTTTAGAGGAAGGATCAATATAGTGGTGTATTTTGATATCATTTTTAAGATTGAGAGATTTTATAAATTCATTAGATAATGTATTTGACACAACCAATATTTTGAAATTAAACCTATAGTATTTGAAATCCGATCATTAGGTTCTTTTTTATTAATAGTAATCACTAATTTAGAGATGTGAATATAGAGAGAAAATATCTAAAATAAAGATAAAATTGTATTTTTTAACAATAAATTAATTTATTTACCTGTTCAAAATTTAATTTAATTTTCAAAAATTTTGTAATAACCTTAGTTTTTAGGATTTTCATGTAAAACCTTTAGGATCCAATAGTAATCATTTATTTTTGAATAATAAAGATTAATGACTGTGAAATGATTATAAGATATTTTCTCTGATGATTTAGAATGAGTGGAATCAAAGGCATTAATGTATATTTCTTCCATATAGTTGACAATGAGTATTAATTGATAAGATTTTTCTATCAACCATATAATTTATAATGATGTTTGTGGTTGACTTTTGGAGCATCTAGTTGTTGTTATTGAGTAAATTTTATGCATGGATTGGGGATACCTAGAGAAACATCAAGTAAACCCTTGAATATTTTGAATAAAATATAAGAATCTTTGAATGTATGTTGTTTTTATTTTTATAATATCAATTATATGATTCATTGATTGATTAACAAGTATATTATGGCATGTTTTATTTTTATAGTTTTAATGTTTTTCCCCTACTATATTTCCATTATATTTAGGATAGATAATTATTTTTTTTAATTTATTTAATACATACATAATCTAATTTAAATATTTATCACTTGTTTGAATCTTTAATAAAACATAAAATAAAAGTATTTCAGTTTTTTTTAATTTTTTATCATTATTCAACCGCACATATAGTTTACCTGTCCCATATTTTTTGTACAGTAGTCTATATTAATTCCATACATGGTATTATTGTTGGAACGAAAAAATATATAATATCATATTAATATTTAAAGGATTTGGATTCTGATCCCAATGGAGTAAATACATTATTATGTAGGTTAAAATATTATATAAATATCAATGATGTTTTGTTAATCCCCAGACACCATATGGGAAAATAATATTACAATACATGAAAATTATTTTAAGGTACGTAAAGCTAAATTTCTATTTTTTCGGAAGACATATGGGGATATGCCTGTAAATTCCCTTTTTTATAATATTGTTTGATTGGTGGCCATTATTGTTGATGAAATGACCATACTCCTAGAAAAATTTAATTATATCTGAAATTATCACGATAGTATGAATATTACCACTTCATTCCAACAAAATGGTTATATTTTCTATATTAAATTACCCAAATTATGTGATATTGGATGGATATAATAACACTCTAATTGCATTCAGGAAGTAGATTAATAACAATTAGTCACTTAAAAAAGTGAATTTAAAATATGTGGTCTTAATGGAAATAAAAAATCATATTTTATCATCACATAAATTTTTTTACAGTTAATTATATAATTCATTTCATATCCTTGTACATAAATAAGAAAAATAAAGAAAATTAAAGTGAATTCATACCCAATTTTGGATTTCTCTATCAAATAGTTAGGTATGTCAATAAATATTGTATAAATGAATTTTTTAAATTATTATGAGGATTATATAACCATGAATATATCATTAAAAGGAATTTAGATATCAGGGATGTAATTATCCAAAAAATACATAATTATACAAAAAATAGTTAAATTATATGAAATAAAAGTTGTTGAAATTTAAAAATACAAATCCATGATAGGTAAAAATTGTTTGCATATCATATTAATTTATAAAGTAGAGTATACCAATGATTAATATAATAGATTTATATAACACTTATTCCACTTTTCAAAATATAAGATACTATTGATGGTCTTGTATTTTATGGAATTAATCAATGTAATAAAACTGAGTCATTAAAGATTTCAAACATTATGCACAGTAACAATTATAAAATATATTTGATATTAAGGAGGAAAATGAATGAGTCCCATATTTTTATATTTTAAAATAAATTAAATATTTTAATTATAAACATAAAATAAATATGTAGATTGTGTTTTTGATGGTTTTAGGAAAATCCAATATTATTTAAATCAAAAATTATATTTCATGTAAATCCGAGAATAATAAAAAAAATATATATAATTAATAATGAACTAATAAAACGAGAATGAAATATTGGTGATCAATTATATGAGTTGAAATTTTATACCGGGCAGAAAATGGGTAGAGAATTGAAAATTTCGATAAACATCATAAATAATGAGAAATGAAAAATAATTAAAAATATAATAATGGGATTCAATAACAAGAAAATATTATTATTTTCAGGTGCCAAATACTAATATCCAAAACCCATGATTAAGGGTTTATTTGGGTGACCCAAAAAATGATCAATTGTCCATAAAGAGTTTAACAAAGATATAGAATAATATATTTTATATTCGGTGTTATTCTAATGGAATCATGGGACACTAAATCATATTTGATTAATAATAATGATTTATTTCATGGAACATGAGAAAAAAACAGAAATGTTTAAATTCATACACTTGATTTGTTTGTTGATTATTGTTATTTAGAGTGTGATTGAAGCAAAAACATATTAATGTGTTGTATAACATGAGTTCAAAATTACTACCCAATGTAGATCCATAAATCAATATATCTAAATCAAGAATTATTCATAAATGATATAAAACTCAACATAAATTTCATGAATTCTATTTTCAGATTTATCTACTAATAACATGAGTAGGAAAACATTTTCTACCACCAATGGATGTGAGGAAGTGGACATTGAGAATGATGTAAAATTTTATTAAGGATAATGATACCAAAATTTATTGGAGAGTAAAATAACCATGTAGATTATATATCTTTGATAATGTATATTGTTATATTTTATTTCAAAAGGTTATAATTTCAAGAGTATCATCAATGATAAAAAATGTGTTGTTTATATATGATAAATGTAATGTTTTAATGATCATTCCCTCCAAAAAAGTGAAAATACATTACAATTACTTTAGGGGAATGAATAGTTTTTTGTTGTTTAATGGGGAAATATTATATATGTGCAATTTAATTTTATACCTAAAGAGATATATTCAATTTTGATAAAAAATTCATAAATTATAAGTAAAAATTATATTATAAAAGTAATACATTTAATGTGCAACAAAAGTTGTTTTATTTGTTATTAATTGATAAGAATATAATAGTTCTTTAATTAATATATACGAAAAAAAAGTGTAGAAGAAAAGGCTTCTCCACATGAGCCAAAAAACATTGAATATTTTGTAAATAATAAAAGAGAGTATGGTATATCAAATATCTCACATGGTCAGACTCATACGTGTGATACATGTTAAATAGGGGAAATATTATGAATTCGTACATGATAATAAAAAATAAATCAATGTTATAACATGAGTTGATGAAAATTTAATATTTTATAGGGTTATTGAAAAAATATATTGATAAGAAAAGGTATTATGTTTTATCTATCAATTAATATAGTTTTTTTGTAAAATAATGTTCTCTCATAAAGAAATGTGTTACTTTGTATTAAATGTTATCATAAATTTGATGAGAAGATACATCATAAAAAAAACTCAAATAGTTCACATTAATACATTAATGAATTTAATAATAATAATATTTGATAATATCATGATAAAAACTCAATATGGGACCCTATATCACTAGTCATGAGTCCTCAAAAAAATTAGTGACATTGAGATATTAATTTGAATAAATAAAAAATATCCTTGATAATTTCAACAATCCCAAACCCTCACTAACATATCTATGGATAAAAATATTTTTTTTATATTTCATGATTTCATACTAATAATTATGATCAAATTTATACCATTCACATTATAAAACATGTAGATGATTTATTTAATAACTTACATTTATAGATATCATTTAGGATTCGTGTTTGTGATAATTAGGAAAAACTATTAAAAAATTAGATTCATAAACAATTTGTCTCAAAATATCAACATCATATCCTAATAACATTATCACATTTCTTATCATTAATATGTATAAATGTTTTAAAAAAGATCTTTAGAACCAGGAAAAAAGGAAAAAATATGGGTGAACTCAAATTCAATATAAGGGTAAACATAAGATTTATTAATTCAATATAACCATATAGAATAAGGTTATGATGACATAGTAATAGTGAATAACCATTACATAATAGACACGATAATGACCAATGCATGGATCTTCAATCATGGAACATGAGATAAATATTTTTAAAATTAATTAATAATAAAATTAAATTATAATTATCCATGAGATGTCAATCTTTGTAAATGAAATAATTAAAACAAACTTCATTTATAAATAATTTTTTTGGAAAATAGTTAAATTATATATGTATATTTTATACAAATACCTTAAAAAATAGAATAAACATAGACTACCAATATAATCATCTAATGCATTGGAGAACTATATAAGCACACTAATCATATATACTATTTCAGCATCACCAATAAACATGATCTATATAAGCCTAAACATCCATATCAAACATTTTAATATCACAATCCATTAATAAAACATTTATAATCATTCATTTTTTGATATAAATTACCTTAAAACAAATATTAATTATTTATATAATAGTCTCTCGATTGAAATGAAACATATTTCATGAAAATATATTTAAAAAACCATTGTATTCAATCTATAGAGAGTATTTGGATGAAATTGAAATATTATATTCATAATTAATTATTATAATCATAAAAATGTGTTGATATATATGAATCAACATTTATAATATTTATTTTAATATTGGGATAACTATATTTTCTTATCATTATATTAAATATTAAAAAAATGGGTAATTCCATTTCATTAAAAATATCCTTTTAATATACAAAAAAATTTGATGTCCAATTGTGGTTATGACATTTTGAAAATCTATTCAATATTCAATTGTTTAAAAGAAATATTTTTTTACTTCTTTAAAGGGAGTAAAAAGTTAACCACATGGAAAATATTATGAATTTAATTTTTTAAAAATATTAGAGAAACAAAATTTTAATGTAAAATATATTTTTTAAAGATATAATGCTTATAAGAGGTGATTTTTCAAAAGCGGAAAGAAAACATGTATTCGGAAGAGAATGACACGTGATCTAAAAAAGATACAATATCAGTATCACATAAAAACTCCTTTATTTGTCCTTTAATTATCATTAAGCGGGAAATGGATAAATTGTTAATAATACATACACTCCCAAGGATTTGATAATAGATGTATTTTAAGTGATTCAAGACATATTATTTATTCCAATGGAACCATAATGATAAATAATCATAAATAGAATTATGATTTTAAACTAGATCCTTTTTCAATATAGAATCATTCAAATATGAAATCATTGATTATTATAATATAATATATATCCATAAATCCAATGAATATCATGATGAAATTTTTATAAATTTATTCATGTTTTAGAATGAAAATTATAAATAGAAATAATTTAATACAAATGTAATCTTTCCACAATAAAATGATATTGAAATAAATAAAACTCTTTTAATATTCATATTAATTAATTGGGAGTTAATCAATGCGGAAATTATTTTTATAAAAATAATATCCATAAAATAAAAGTGTAAATTTAAATAAATAAATAAATATATTTATCAATTTCCCTCATAATAAAGGCTTATGAAATTCAATTACAATGAGTTATAACCAGAGAGATAAAAATTGTGTAAAGATACCATTTTTAACATGATAACATTCTATTAAAATACACATTGCTGAAATAATTAAAAATTAAAAATAAAATTAAAAAAATTAGTAGTTATTTATAATATAATAAGTTATTGGTGTAGTACACACAGTATAAAATAAGATTCGTTCATAAAATGATAATAGGGATCAACGGAAGAAAAAATCAGATGGAATCCCTTACCTTAGGATGAAACATCTAATTTATTCCCATCAAATTCATATAATAAAACCATATAATTTTTTATTTTGTTAGAAAATTTTTAAATGTACAATATCTTTTGACTAATCAATTTCCATCTCTTATTTAAATGTCATATTTAATTATATAGATAATTAATACCTATATGTTTATTTTGGGGAAGTCCATTTCATAATTTCTATATAGTGTGGTTCTGTTAGCCATGGTCAAATGGTTCATTATTCTAGTATCTACAATATAATATTCAGGAATTTTTTTCAATTTTATATATCAACTAATCTTTTGAAAGCATCCATTAAATATGGTTAAGAAAACTAAACTATTATAAAATCTTTGTGAGGGAAGGTTATACATACACATAATTAAAATTTGTATTCTTCAACAATCATTGTGTGATGGAGATAATTGTTATCAAGTATTAAAAAATATTCATAAAAACATAATCACAATACTATTTATTTAAATACACTGATATATATCATCCTTTTTATTTAGTGATGAAAATTCAATAAAATATTTTCATGTAGGTGGTAGACGTCAAGTACAAACAACATTTGTTTTATTTTTCAGTGAATATAATTTTGATGTAATATATAATATATTATGTTTTCTGAAGTATAAATATATTAACAAAGACATATATTATTAACAATTATATCATTAATAGTAGTCATGTTAGTTGGTGATTAGAAATGAATTACTTTTTTTTGTGAGGCAGAAATCCATCGTACACATTAATGTTGCATTTTCTTCAATGTTTCGTGAAGAGGATATTTATATTGGTTATTACATTAGAACAATAAAATAAAATTGTATCATTTAAAATAGTTTCATTATTTCATCCTATTCAAAATTTATGTAATGGTGTAATAATATGAAATAGATTTAAACCATTCGGTTAAGTATTATGCCACTAAATTAGACATCCTACCTAGTTTTACACATTAAAAAAAATTAGTATACAGAAAATATATCCTACTTCATAAGGGGATGTCTACTGGAAGGGATTTTGGTTGTTATTGAATAAATAAATTATTATAACAGTTATGAAAATAGAATAATAGATCAAATTTTATAGAGAATGGCTAAGATCTCTTGAAATATATTAAAATATTAAATTAATCTAAATAAATTTCATATAGAAATTATCTATAATCATATAATTAAAATATTTTAACATCCTAAACAGAACAGATAAACTATTTTTTCTAGTTAATGGGATTTTTACATTGGTTATAATGGACAAATAAATTTTGGTCAATGTTATTTATGAACAAGCAGGGCACACTTCTCCCTAAGAATGGTGTCATTATATGTTATAAATTATTACATTAATGATTGTCTTGGCATTGGATCTATATTGGTTTATATAAAAATAATATTTAAAGACAGAAAATAATTACTAAAGTATAAATAAAATTTAATCCATAAGACTATATTTTGTGTGGTAAAATAATTTAATGGGAAATATATAACATTAAGGAATGTGATAATTGATGAATATGAGTTATGGGTTATTCATGTTGTAAATGTGGGATTTATTTCCTGCATTCATGGGAATAGATTTTTTATCAACCCATGATTTACTAAAAATAATTTATTAATATACAACTATTGGCATTGAATCATAGGTTCTGACATGTTTTCTATGTCCCATATCCTTATAGATTTCCTTTTTCGGTAATCGGTCTCCATGGTGGTAACAATAAATCTCTCTCTGAGAACTATTATTTCTAATTTACCATTTCTATTTTTCGTTGTAGGGGAATTACTCTAAATTTATTGATTCAATGATCTAGTGTGTTCATTTTAATGACCTATTATATACATATTCAGTTATGTTTTTCTTGTATGTTGAGCCTCAGGTGGGTCACTGGTAGACATGTGAGTTCTTTGAGTCATGTGTTGATCTACCTAATTTGCATGCTATTTTGTTCTGGTGTTTGATTATGGGATGTTGTAATCAATTTTAGTTCCTCTATTAAGGTGTCTCATTTCATTTTTTACATGTTGGATCATTTTATGTGTATTGTTCAAATTGAACTCGTGACAAGTTGTTCTATCTCTAACCGTTGTAGAATGAACCATTATATCTTCTGTTATTTGTTTCACATAATTTAAATTATTTTATTATTTATTTGAGTGGAAATGGGTTTAAAAAATATTTTCCACCTTTTTATGGGGATCCAAAAGATATTTTCAATTTATTTGAAAATGGATTTAATAAATTTATTTGAAGAGATTGTGTTCGTGAAATTATTTTTTAAATGATGAAAATTGGAAGCATTCGGTAAATATTTCCAAGGTATAGTAATAAGAATAGTCCATTAAACTATTTATGGTTTAGTCATGGGGTGTTCCTATTATTCCAATTCCAACTATCATTCATACTTTTTATACAGTTTTGAGGGGGGTTTACTATTCATGTTGTTCCTCTAATCCCCATAATCATGGAATTATGGCCAGGGTCTTTTTTTCACTTTTCTATATTGGGTAAAATTGGTCATTATATCCTGACCAATAGTAAGTCATTTCATGATTTATCTCACACATGGAACAACTATTATATGTTGTGTAGTCATGGTTATTCCATTTGATGTAAGAAAATGTAATGAATTGTAGTGAGCTATATGTTTTTCTATAAACTATATATGTTTTCCTAGATGTGAGATGATGTGACCTTCCCCTAACTCATCACATAATTTATTTTGTTTCATTTGTTGGTTTCCATTACTATAGGATAGATAATTTGGGATGTTCCAAACTTTTTTTTATCACATATGTTTTCCTTTATTGGTTAATACAAATATTTCATATCCAACTATATATATCTATTTTTTACATATATCATATCATCCATATCATGTTGGATAAAATTTTTCCCAATGTGTATTCTTAATGCATGGGTTATAGTACAAATCTTATGGGGTTCATGAATGGACTGCAATTATTATAAGGATCATGTGGGGTTCCAGTATATGACGTTATATTGTGTTGGTTCGTTACAAATAGGTATCATTGAGTGGAAGGTCGTTAAGGTTCAGTCTTCGGAATATTTAATATAGGATAAAGAACTATTTGGACATTAATGTTAGGTTGTGTTGAGTTCTTGTCCAGATCTTCTCGTAATTAGTTTAATGATACAAAGGGATGTTGGGATATGTGTGACTTTTGATGAATTTTAATGTAATAATATTTTCTTATTATGGGATTTTTTTATTAAAAATGATATTATCTCATCGTACCCTCATTTTTATATTTTGTGGGTAGATAAATATTCCCCTAAGAATCCATGTGTGGGTTCCACATAAGGTTGTAGTAAATTGTCTATAGGGAAATTATTTTTTGTATTGTAATCATATAGATGAAATCATGTGAGAAATTCTTTTCATGGATCTATTTGTACTACATGTATAAAACATTGTAGTTTATGTCCCTCAAATAGATAATAATTAATTTCATTTATTATGAGAGTTATTATGCGAGAATCCAAAATTATTTAAGGGAACAAAAGAATAGCAAGAAGTATTGGTTTAGCAACGCATGTTCGAAAAAACATAAACTTCTTATATAAAACATAGATTATTTTGGTGATGTGTATGGAATTATGACCAAAGGTTCCCAACGAGTGATTGTGGGATTCTATTGTACAAGTAGATATGCTTGTCGGATTGGGTTGTAAGTCCTATAATACATGTTTTAATTATGGAGTTCGTCCCAATGTATTTTATTATTGTAATGTCATTTGAGTTCCTCTATATGATGCATTGGAGAATTTGGTGTCATGGAATACCAATTAGTTTGAATACCTTGATATTTTCACTCCAAATGTGGTAAATAATGATAATATTATTCTCTTAAGTACCAATGTTCTTGGAACCAATTATTAAATCAATTATTAATCATGATGAATCATTATACATCTATGGAAATAATATTTAAGGTAATGAGGGAATATATGGCTATGATGGGAGAGCTTGTCTATTGTCCCGATTCATATCCACCTAGAGGTATCTTTAGGGGTGTACATGAAATAAAGAGTATGAGGAATTATCCACATATGAGTGGTGTATGCGGTTCTCTAAAGAAGAATTCCATTGATCCATCATCTATAGAAAGTTGTTTCCCTTTATTTTCTGTAAGTTTAGAATGGTAAAGAACACTAGGTATTCTTATCCAAAAAATATGAATATTTAAAATGGATGTTTTCTCTATGTCTATATATGGAGGTCACACTATTACATAACTACATCAAATTATATACAATTATAATTTTCACTAAATGAAACTATGGTGAAGTAAGAAAAATTAATGTCTATAGGGCTTATTCCACATGACATTGGATTGAAGCGCCATTACGTAGTGGATGAGTACCCATTATATTATGTCATAGGTTTAAAAATATTATGATGTATAATCATTTTTTTATCTACTAGGACTATTTTATGAGATATAGGTGTGTTTCAATTTTTTATATCCTCATATTTTTTTAATATTCTATAACAGGAAACTATCCTCATGCCCATTGAAATGGAGATAGAATAACCTCTTTGAATGATGAATGAGTTGGTGTTTTATTTTATTTCATAGTCTATATAAATACCTAATATAGATTTAGTCTAGGTTTTCTTTTTTCGATCTATATTAATTTTATATTACCATCATAAAGGATTGGTTAGTCTCTCATCCTACTGAGATTCACATTTGTCATCAGTGTGTTTCATTCCTCCTTAGTGATGAGAGAAATCAGTTGATTTATTGATACTGGTATAAGAGTTATAGTCATTTAGGACCTCTATATAAAGCGATAAAGTGTGTGCTTTATGATTTTAATTTGATTCAATGATGCTTAAACTTTCAACATTCATCCAATGTATCATTAGGTATATCCAAAAATCTGCTCAAATGTCATCATTGATCTTCCTCTATAGATGGAGTTATAGATAACAAATGAATTGGTTTCATGTACCCATTTAATATTGACAGATTATTATTTTATGGAACATAAAATGTGGATTAATCCAATGATGTATATGGATGATCTATGGGGGAATTTTATTTTTCCATAGAGTTTATCGTATGAATCCATGATAATATTTTAAAAAAACACTGATGTTACACTCTTATTGTTTGTCGACTGTCATATGTTGATCTAGGTGACCATTTTGAACAAGTATAATTGACCTTTCTTGGATGATTTATTGGATCATTTGAATTGGGTGAAGTGTTTTTGAGAATAAATCTTTGGTCAGGTAATTATATGATTAGTGTTCTCAAGTCTTATTTATATAAGATGGATTTTAAGAGCTTGCATGACCATTAATAATAGGTTTTTAAAACACATGGTCAGAATAATGGTCCTACGTCTTTTTTATATAATGAATATGATATTACATTAATATATAGTAACATTTATGGTAGATTTTGGTGTTGTGGTAATGATTTATTCGATGTCAATGAATGGGAATGAGCACCAGATATGTTTGGCATTGGGAATCCTAAAGACTCACATTTCATATGGAAAAAATTACAAATCAATTTTTTTATAAAAAAATAAATGAAATTCATAGGGAATATTTATTCTAGATTTATATTACTAACCAATGTTGGGATGTTTAAGTCTATCATGACCTTAGATGATACATTGATCATCTTTGAGATTTTTCACTGACATCATAATGATGGTTACTATTAATTGTTCACTATATATTTCTCATTTTTGAAATCATATTTGAATACTCTTAACTATAAGGGTGTGAAATTATTATGGGTTAAAAATTATCATCAAGTAATATATGGTTCCCAAGGACTATATCATAGTGGATACAACTTTTGAGGGGTCTCTTAGAAGTTCTCAAGTTTGAGTCTCCCTGCGATCTTATGGGTGTTATAGATATTAATTGTTTCTATGTATTGAACATCCCAACTATTGTAATCAAGAATCATAATATGGTATGAAATAAAATCGTACATCAAAACCAATTTTGATCATACTTCTTGCTGATAAGGCATGTGTTCTGTACTATGATCCTTCAATAACTTTTTTCACCTTTGTCTTGATCTAGGATGATCATGTTGTGGCCTATTTTATTGTTAGTTTTGGAAACATGTAATGAATTATCCACTCTTGTATTTGATATTTGTATAATTACACATTCTATTAAGTGTTGGGACCACTATATTTTTAAGGTTTTTATAATAAAAAATTATCATAAGTGATTTAGTTATATATTTTATCATAAGGACTTGAATATCAGATAGAGGTGGTAAGTAGATTATCTTCATAAATTCTTTTTTTCATCACCTATATCATATGGTTTAGGAATGTATCCATTGACTAACTTCATATGAAATTACAATCATAGGCTATATTGGAAGTGAAGGAGAAATCGAACATTGTCAGAATCTCTTATCATTTTTACCTTGATGCTCCGTACTATGAATTTGATTTGATATTTTCTAGTGTCTAGTTATTATCATATTAGACTGATTATATGAAATAGAGTAAACTATAGGATTATAATTTTAGAGGAACTATAAGAACAATTTATTTTGTAAAGACAATTATTTTATGGTTTCTCCATTTTGTTGTTATTATCTAGCTCAATAATAAAGTGGTCACTGCATCATTTTTGAGGAATCTGGTTTCTTTTAATATTCTAGTTATTAATGGGAAATTATCTCAGAAAAAATAAATATTTTTATTACATGTGATGAAATTTTGGGTAGCTGGGTATGAACCGTGATACTCCTCATTATATTTCTCAAAATCACACCATCCATCATATAAAGGAGAATATTATAAAATAATCATGAATTATATAGTATTTTACAGTCAATTTTTGAAATATGATGATGTATTTATAATTTTTTTTAGATTATAATACAATCAAATAGAGAATAATTCTATTTTTGTGGTGATTGATTAGAAGATGAAATAAAATCCTTTCATTCTCATCATGGACAACAGTAAAGATAAATATTTTGGTAATATGTATGTACCACATATTAAAATTATACATGAGATTTTATCTAATATCTTATATATGTGGATTTAATATTGTACCCATAGTTCTCGAAGACTACCCAAGAGGTTATTGGGACATAGGTTTGGTTAAATATAACGTATCATCCACTGAAAGGTGGTCGGATGGAGTGTAAGGACATGAACATAAACAATACATATTCTACTCAATATAAAACTAAAAAACTATCTATATTCCAAAATTAATTTCTGTTTAGAATGTAAATAAATTAAGAAAACTATGACATAGTAATGAAATCCATTACATGTAGAAATGTATACTACATATCCATTTTTTACACATTAAGAATGAATTTAAAAATAAAAAATGATTTAAAATCATTGACTCATCATAATTATTTTGATATTGACGTCATCATTATCTATAAACAATCTTAAAATCTAGTGAATGTCAATTTAAAATTTGGAATTTATATAAAATGATCAGAAATGGACAGAAATGAAAAAAAAATATGGCATCCATGTTTTGGAACAAGAATAAAAATATATTTAAATTTAAATTGTATGTGTAATGGATGGTCCACTTTATAAAATTAGATTTCATTATTAAATTTAAAAGTTGAGTCAATGAGATGTGTTTAATTTCAAGAAAATAAATTTTTTTATTTCATAATTAAATTAAAATTTTCATGAAAAAATGTATAAAATGGAAACTAAAATTAATGAAGAGTTTTAACAACAACAATAATAATATTAAATAGTAATATTATTATTATAATTTATTTATTTATATTATGTTTATATTATTTTATATACCATGGGGTATATCCCCCTCATCTGGAAATGTGACACACCCCTCCCAAGGTCCCCCCTTCCTCATGTGAAAGCCTTCCTGACTGGTGCTCCCTCAACACAGAGAACCTTTAATAAACCAATGGGTCTATCTTCCTTCCCTCATAGTGCCTGGTGACCCCAACCACATTTTGTGGAACGTCCCCCTCCCCACCTCGTCTGCCTCTTGGCTAACTCTCATGATCATGCCGATGTCACTGCCTTAGAGGCACCTCCATAGTCTACCAATCATCCATGAGGGGTATCAGACTATCATGATCTCGGTGATGATGACCCCAGTAACAAAAACATATCATGCATCGCCGATGGCTTCCTCAGCCTCTCGTACATCACACCTCTGACCCTCCATCTCGGGGTCGCCCTTTTGAAGTTCTAGATCGATTGGGATTCTACGTCGTCTATCAACATCCATCTACAGATGACTCTACTACCTATCGTCCGGTAGTGGATCTCACTGTCATCGCTTGCTTTATAAGGAATATCTCTATCAGCAAACCTCACTCTAGAACCCCAGCCTGCATCTAGATTATGAGAGAAAATGTCACAGCTCTAATCTCTTCTCATAGCCCCTACTCAAAGGTCTGGGACAAATAGTAAGGGTCTCTTACCATGTTGGTGGAGTATCGGGAGAGGTTAATAAATCTCCCTCAGTTCTGAGCCACAGTCTTCTTTCCCTACTATAGATGTTGCAGATCTTGAATACGCACAAAAATTACTGTTGCTAGAATGAACACCACCCTAAAACGGTTCTCAAATTTCGGCAAGGTGAGGTTCGTCTCTTCATGAACCTACTGGGTCATGCTCCCCTATAATCCTTCCGTGCCCTGAAGTTGGCTAGCAGCAAAGATCACCATCTTCTCAGTTAGTGACTCTACAATGAAAAATTCTCACAAAATCGCTTTATGAAAGTCCTCTACTACCTGGGGGTCCGTCTCGCCTCGAAGCTCAGAGGCCTCTATCTATAGAACTGATGCAATGCGCTAATCCAACGTGCATGATCCTCTATTAGAATATGCCACTCAACAGGTGGTGGTGCAGCTGGTACACTAACCGTTGGGGCCATCACTGTGTGTGGTCCACGTACCGACGCCTCATTGCTCAGTGTGCCACTATCACGTTCTCTAACAAAAATCTTAGTTTGTTGTCTTCGTTGAGGCATCATATAAGAAACAAATGAAACACATTCAATAAGTTATACATGGTGAGATGTCTCATGAAATAATAATAAACCTTTTCAAAACAATATAATCTTGTGTATTCATGTACGGGGTATGAACACAGAATTCAGTGTCTTGATGTCTGGATACATCGGCCACCACACCAACAATAGACTCCATGTACTGAAAATTGAACTCAAGACTCCTTACACCATTTCCTCATTAAAAGTAGACTTTTAATTTTTCTAGTAGAACCAACAGCCACCTACTATAAAACAGTGTTTCAACAGTGGTTTTTTCACGGTAGTTTTAAAACCCTCCTTTAATTTTATAAATTTGTTTTTAATTTTTTTTAAAATATCTTTTATTTTTTAAAAGGAATATTTTTTAAAATTTAGCAAGAAAGATGAGCAGTTTTTTGAAAAGTGCCGCAAAATTTATGAATTTCATTTTAAAAATATTATTTATTATTTATTATTATTTTTATTATTTTTATTTAAAATCAAATATAGTTCATTATTAAAAATTCTATATATTTATAAACTGTCAATTAAATAATAATTTAATTATTTGTTAATATTTTTTTAATATGAAAAAAATCATCAATAGGTATAAGAATGGACTCCTGCATCAAATAACCATAACATCTGATATGAGAGTCTATTTCACCTCCAAAACCCGTCAATAAAAAGTTTAAAAAAATTTAAAAGACAATGTGAGATTTAAATCAAGTGATAATTAGAGGAAAAAAATATAATCAAAATTTATAAGTCGAAAATCGAACTCGAACTTCAAACGACCATAATATTTAATTCGGGTGTCCCTTTTTGCTCAACCACATATCATACCAGAGCATGTGACGAGATCAATAATGCTTAGGTATGGAACCAACTGTTTGGGGGGTTTTACCCCATTTTATTGTTCCAAAAAGGCCTATAAGGCCTCCGAAACAGTGGTTTTAGTTACATACACCGATTTCTTAAAATTAAAATGATTATAACATTTTATTTTCGTGTGTGTTCGGTTGGTACCACATATCATAACGAAGATCATTTCACGATCATCAATTTGACGGGTTGTGTCACAAAAAAGGAGTCTCAGATCATATTTTTGGGCAATTTCAGTGTTATTAGGGTTTTCAGAAGTTCTTAACATTTATAATTTATTTTATTATTTAATTATTTTCTATTAATTAATTAATTTGTATATTTATTTAATATTAATAATAAATAAATAAATAAATAAATTATTTATTTATTTATTTTATTTATTATTTATTTATTTATTACTTATTCTATACACATGAATTAATAACTTATTTTTAATTAATTAATTAAGTAATTATTAATTATTAATAATTTATATATTACTCATTATTTATTTATTTATTATTTATGACTTATTAATTAATTATAATTAATTAATTATAAATTATAAATTATTAGTTATTAGTTGTTATTAATTTTTCATTATTTTTTATTTTTTATCTATTTATTTATTTATATATTTATATATTTATTCTTTATTCTTTATTCTTTATTCTTTATTCTTTATTATTTATTGTTTATTTATTATTATTTATTATTTATTATTTAATATTTATTAATTTAATATTAATTTACTAAATATTAATTTATTATTAGTTTATTATTCATTTGTTATTTATTTATTTATTTATTAATTACTTATTATTTATTAATTTAAAATTAATTAATTAATTATTAATTATTAAAAATTAAATATTGAAGATTGCATATTAAATTTTAAAATGTAAATATTAATTTTTAATTAAGATATATTAATATTTTTAATACCAATTTTTAATATTTATTTATTATTAATTATTAATTATTAATTTATTATATATATATATATATTTATTTATGTATTTAATTATTTATTAATTTATTATATATTTATATTTACTTATTATTTATTATCAATTATTAGTCATTTATTAATTTTTTTTAATTTACAAAATATTATTGTATTTGTAGTTTATTATTCATTTGTTATTTATTTATTTATTAATTCAATGTTTATAATTTATTAATAAATTATTAATTAATTATTAATAATTTATTAATCTTTCATAAATTTTTAAATATTAAATATCGATTATTAATTATTAATTATTAGTGATCTTTTATTAATTATTAGTTATTTATTAATTTCTATTTCGTATTTATTATTTATTATTTATTATTTATTATTTGTTAAGTATTATTTATTATATATTATATTATATTTATTATTTATTATTTATTATTTATTATTTATTATTTATCTATTATTTATTAAATTATTGTTAATTTGTTATCTATTTATCATATATTAAATTATTATTTTATGAATTTATTATCTATACATTACTTATATTTTATATGTTATATGTTATATATTATATATTATATATTATATATTATATATTATATATTATATATTATATATTATATATTATATATTATTCATTATTCATTATATATTATGTATTATGTATTATATATTATGTATTATATATTATATATTATATATTATATATTAGATATACGATATTATATATTATGTCTTATATATTATATGATATATCTTATATGTTATATATTATATATTATATTTTTTTAATTATTAATTCTTGAATATTGAATATTGATTATTGAATAACCATTACTAATTAATAATTATTTTGTGTGTCTATATTTTTTATGTATTACATGTTTTTTAATTTATTTATATATGTTTATGTTTATTAAATTTAAATTTTTAACCACACGAGGATCTTTTAGGAGTGGTAATGTCGATGATGAATAAGAAAGAGTTAAGGGGTTCAAATCTCACACAATATATAATTTCATTATATGGCATGGACATGGACTTATTCATGGAGATGGACTTATGCATAGAGATGGGAATGTGCATGGTAATAATAAATAAATTAAAAAAGTTTAATAAGAAAAAATATAGATAAATTATGAAAATAAATTGTGAAATAAATAAATAAATAAATAAAGAATGATAATAAATATTAATAAAAACATATAAATAAATTAATTAATAAAATATATAAAGAAAGAAATAAATTATTACTATTAAAAATTAAAAAAAATTTCAAAAAAAAAATTAAAAAATTAAAAAATTACTAATGTAAAAAATATAAAATTCTAAAATTTTTAAAAAAATTTAAAATTACAAAAAAATTAAAACAATTTAGCGACGATTTAAACTACTGCTGAAAACATCCGCAACTTATTTCATGACAGGCAAATTAGAATCGGTTTTTTAAAACCTCCAGAAAATGATTTTGCTGCGATTTAAACCGCCACTAAATACAAAATCCTTCTTAATACCCTCTGATACCACTTAGTTAAGACACGTCCCACAAGGCCTGGATGTGACTACCCCAAGCCCTCCTTCCATAGGCCAAGGGTTTGGGACTAGCTCACGAAGGCTTTTCCCGAACATGGAAGGCATTGCCTTAGAGTCTTGTATACTCTCAAAAGGGGCAACTAAAGTAAATAACCTATAAAGGTAAGGTATAACAATGAGAGTAAATTACAACCAAAAGTATAAATGTATACTGAAAAATGTGGCTAAAACACATGCCCTAGAAAAATATGTAAGCAGCTGTCGCATCTGCCCTAGAGCTCGACCTGGAGGGTAGTACATGTAAGTCTGTAATCGAAGAAGAGGATCTCAACTACTCCCTTGACACCAAGCTCCACCGAGTCCCAAACATCCAATGATAGCCTCAGAGGATTAGTAGTCTATAGAAGACACACATGTGTGGGTGGAGCATGTTCATGGTTGAGTATAATAACTCAGTAGGGGACCCCGAGACCCCTGAATGTCTCTCAGTAATCCAAAAAGAAAACATCACATGAAATACAACAAAGGTAATATCAAAAGAATGAAATAAATAATGATGTATAATGAAAAATAGGCCACTCACTCTAAAGGTATAACATTATGGTTACTTGGATAGGGTTGACTAGTTGTCATGCTAGGTCATTCTATATTTAGTAACTCTACTGCTGACTTGTATATGTCACTGTATGTTGACCCGTATTGGTTGTTGGTGTTGACCTGTATTGCTCACCAGTGCTGACCCATATTGGTCCTGGGTGCAGACACATTTAGGTCATTGGTGTTGACCTGTTTTAGTCTCTAGTATAGAGGTTGGGATTATTAGTCGTACAAATCCATCATCCCACTCCGGAGATACTGATGTTGACCCATATTGGTCAATTTTCATCTACATGTCACCACCAACCACTGGATTCCCGCATGAAGCATTCATGATCTCTAGAATACTTTGATCCTAATGAAATTGGTCATATTTAAACCAGAATAAAGTCCCTAACAATCATACCCATGGGACCACATGTTCATTGGGGTCCCAACATGAGAGACGGCGCGTCGATTGGACGCTATGTCTGTGAGATATGTGCAGTTTTGTGAAATGGGATCGATGGATTAAAGTCTAATCAAACCATGTTCACATGTTAAAACCTTTCAAAAATAATTTAGAGTATATTCATTGGACCACCTTGTAACAAGGGTCCTTATTTCGTAGACGGTGCGTCAATCGGATGCCCGGTCTGTTAGTTACACCCCTTTCAATGAAACGGTTGTGATAGCACCTCGGTCCAACTCGGCTCTGTCGGGCCCACCAGAATATACTGAAACGACCGCTTATCAAAAGGGGTCCAAAAACTAGTTATGGAATTTCTAATGGAAAATTGGTTTGATAGTTACTGGTGTTTCTTTAATTGGGGCACCGTTAGGTCTGGGCCCGATCTGACTCGGTCAGGCCGGCCGGACGCAACGAGTCTCAGGGTCTTCTAGACCATGCACGGGTCGGTCCCATTTAAGGTTGGCACCGTTCAATGGGTGTGGCCCATCTGGGTCACCCTTGTTGGTTCTCGGGACCGGGCCATCGGGTGGGGGACGTCCCTCTAGTGTTGGCCTGTGGGGCCGTAGGTCCTGCCTATTCCGCCGACCTCCTTATGGCCTGGTCCACCTAAAGGAGACCGACCACTCCTGTAGACCTAGTGGATGTGAGTCCACTTCATCATTCTTATGGGTCCCTTTACCACCCCATTCAACTATCAGCCATGTGTTCAAACGGTCTCTAGCCGATACGGCGTATCACAGTCCAGCATCACCCCCTCCTGTCGAGGCCCACTAGATGTGGTTGCTACCACAAGAGGCGCATGTGGGAACCAGCCTTCTCCGATGCAGCCAGCTTCAACCAGCATTCTCTGACCACCCCAGCACGTGACAGTATGCCGCTTTTCCACTGCCCGCAACCAGTAGACACCGGTCTCCTCCAGCCACTGACGTCTTGGCGCACCAACCGTTCATTATGCGGGCCACTGGATGTGCTCCGATTTTCTGTTCTAGGTTTCATATGCGACTACAAGCCTCTCGGTCACAACTATCAATTAATAATCCCTATATCATAATTTATATCAAATTTCCTATCCTCTCATGTGAAACATAGGAACAAAAAGCTCGGTGGTGGTCATAAGACTTGTTTGGATTTGCCCATGCACTCAGCGTTAGTGTTTTGAGAAGGGGTGTTTGAATCAATCAGTGAATTCAGGTATAACTTCAAACTTGTAACCCCAGATCAACATCCTATGTATAAAAAATGATCCTGGAATCACCCTGTTGGTCAGTAGTTCCAAATTATACATATAAATCATGATCAGGAATGAAGAATATCACAATATCAAATACAAAAACCCCATCCTAGATGAGACATCCACTGAATACGATCGTTATAATCTCCATCATCATGTTTTTCAGTTCGAGATTCAGTGGTGCTCTTTACCACTCACTGAATCTGGTCTCATCCTCCAGTTGGATATTTTCATATGACATTTCTGGAGTTTTTTTCTTGAAGAATTCGGGCTAAAACCCCACCTCTAGAACCATTTAAATAGGATGGGGAAATGTGTCACATACATGACTTATTTTAAAGTTAATTTCAATTTAATTTCCATTAATTCTTTGTTTTGATGGTTTCCCAAGAATTTATGGAGGAATGGGAGAGTTTTTATGACTTGGACCAAACCGTGATCCCAATTCTAGATTTAAAAATAAATTTTGATTCCTTGATAACATCTTCATTTTTCAACAATTTACATCCATTACAATTCCTAATTGTCATCCCCTAACATATTAACACCACCATATTTATTTGGACCATTTATAAATCCCTAATCATGGTGAATATGGGTTTTTAATTAAGGAATTGGGCCTGTCTGAAAGCCCGTTTTCTGCATTAAAAATAAATTTTAATTCATTAATATATCCCTCACTATTTAAGATTTTTTTGGTGATTCAAATTCTCACCCGAGACCCCTTACCTAAGGCACGGCCACATGCCCTCCTCCATTAATTTGGAGCATGATAGAATCACAAAAATAGTCGAAACTTCTCTGGATTTTAGAAATCGTCCAGATTTTGGAGATGTAAATTGATCCTTTCATAACTCCTTATATTATTAATCTTTTTCCCCAATTCAAATTCCTACATGACCTTATCATTATTGTTAGAATATCCGTTAAATTTTATCTGTTTTAAAATTCATATTCTGGTCGATTTTGGTTCGTTTTATTCAGGATGTTTCAAGTAAGTGTTTCTTTCCTTTATTTCCTCCCCTTCCTAAGGGTTTCTTTCACCCTTTCAATAAGTTCATCATGTCCAGAAATTGAGGTTAGAAACTAGGTTTTGATTTGGTGTCTTTTTTATCAAATATTGTGGTCTAGGTCTGAATTTATATTCCTTGAGGTGCGGCGGTGGTGCGGTTGATGTTTCACACCATATTTTGAGGGTTTTGTCATAAAAGGTAGTTGATTCTAGGTGTAAACATTTATAAATGAGTTAGTTTTCTTGAATTACTTATTATTAAGGTTCCTAATATGCTGTGTGTGGTGCGTGAACTGTTTATGTTTGATTTAGTAAAGCATTTGTTTTTATAGATTCATTTTAGCTTTAAATTTGGTGTTTTCATGCGCAGCCCTTTGTGTATTATTTGGGATTGTTTTATATCAGAAAAATTTTGTTTAATAAATCTTGTTCGGGAATAAAATTCTGATTTGGTGGGGTATTGGTGTGCCAATAGGTCTTAAAGAGGTTATTTTTAAGGGTTTAAGGTGTAAAACTTTTTTGTACTTCTTGAAAGTGATCTTGAAAACGTGTGCGTTTCATGTTGATATTTTTTACTGTTGTTTGAGGTGTTTGTATAACACATGGGGGTTGTTTAATAAATGTTTTTAGAGCTTACAATTCTGTTTTTAATTTGTATTGATGTTATTTTGTCCTTGAAATATGGTTTTGAAATGGGTTTTATTTGAAAAGCTTTGGTACACTATTATGAATTGTTTTATGAATGGTTTGAGTGGTTTAATGATTTATGTAAGAGGTGAAACCATATTGGAAAACTGTTTTGGATTGTTTATACATTCAAATGAACCATTTTAAATGTGAATAGTTCTGTTATTTGATGTTTATCATATTTGTAGGGACTTCCTAAAATTTTTAAAGGATGTGTTTGATTTTGAAAGTTATGAAAAAAGTGTTGTGGGCTATTTTGGTGTGAGTTTGATTTCAAAATGAATTTGAATGAAAAGTTAAATTTGTGACTTGTGCGATGTTGATGGGGATGTTTGGATAATGTGTGATATGAAAGTGATATTTTCTTGTGAAAAATATATTTCTTGGCTTGTTGAATTTATTTGAGCACAAAGGGAAAACCCGGGTATCTAGGTGGGTGGACGTGTACTAGTATGCTAGTGAATCTGTGAGGTTTGGCCTCAGTTTCACTTAGCAGGATTGACGCTTACAACTCTAACTAAACTATGATGATGATGATTGGGGACCACTAGGTTATGGGTATGTTCCCTACTAGTGGCTCGTGCACGAGAATGGATAATTTTTGTGGTTACTCTCATCGAGATACGAGGTACCTGGGACCCGCAGCTAGCTAGTGCCTAGGGGTTATTTCCTATTGGTTGTGCTCATTAGATCTTTTATACTTACCGTTGGCATACAGTATATTTTTCAGGAAAAAATTAGTAGATTTTGAATTTATTTTAAAAGTGTTTATTCATTAAATTTTCCCACTTGATAACTGTTTTTTTAAGTTGCATCTTTTAGAAATTATAACTAGAAATTACTTGTTTTTGAAAACTTGTATAATTTTCGTCTTTGAATGTTTATCACATGGAATGTCTTAGCGATGGTATCCTACTGGGCATTGGCTCACACCCAACTTACACCCTTGGTTGTAAGTAGACTTGGTTATATTTTTTGTTGTTGCAGGTTTTGGTATAACATTTGTGCCAACAGTTCGGGTTTTCATCGGTCATTCATAATGCGGTGTTGTGGAGATGGCTTGAGGGAAATGCCTCTTTCCATGTTGAGGTTCTTGGGCTGTTCATTTTTTTCCTTTGTTATAGTCTTGTTGAGTTGTTTTAGACTATGTAATTTAGTTATGATTTTCGGTAAAACATTTTTTGGTTTGAAAAATCCAGATTTTTTTCATTGGATTCTTTTGTTTTTTTATGTTTATAAACTCGGGTAAATCATTCCCAATTTTCATTTTATGATACCCGGGAACATGTGCCAGCCTGTGGGGATCGGGAACGCCCTTCGGGTCTTTCCACGGACCTGGTCGAGTGCCAATTTTGAAGGCAACCAGATTCGGTTCGTGACAAAAGGTGAGTAACACACTTAGGAATTAATGAGTTCATTTAATGAATGAACATCTTAATTCAAAAATGGGCCAATATCAATGAAAAGGTGTGTCAATACATTAATTGACTGGACATGTCATCAGTCCTGCCACCACCACCGATCTTTAGGGGAATAAAATAATATAACATGTTAAGTTATTTTATTATTTTTCTAAAAGGTCCAAAATATATTTTTCACCTGACCTACTATGATTAAAGTGAATCTTCTCTTAAGAGAATACCAACACCACAGATTTAATAATGCCCTCAAAATTTTAATCTGATCACTGGTTCAAAATATAGAAAATACCTCCCACACATTTATTGTATATACCATAAAAATGTTTATTAATTCAATCCGGGGACACCAGGCCTCAGAATCATGTGCCATCAATATTCAAATACTCATAAAAATTAAAAATAATATAAATGAATTTTACATGTAAATTTCTAGTGTTTATAGTGGTGAAAAAAATGAATCACATTAAATTGTGGAGTTTGTACTCCAAAGGTAAAGATGAACAACATGATCATTTATTTGAGCAGGGAATCATAAGAGAATAAATTGTTTATTATCTGAGAGAAATCAAAAAAAATTACAATTACCATATATAGAAATTGATTTCATCATTATAAAAAGTCTTGAGTGATGGTGATGGAGATAAATTACATCAGTTTGTGAGGTGGTAATTCATTGTATATATAATCGGTGAATTATTTCCCCATTTGTTGATATACGATATTGAATTGTGTAATTACACTAATATAATATCATATTTATATATTTAAGATATTTGAGATATTATCTTATGATGGTATAAGAATATTTTTAAAATTTAGAAAGAAAAAACAGAAACAAAAGATTAAAAAAGATATCTCTTCGTTGGACTACGACCTATTCATAACACATTAAGAATATTAAGGATGGTGTTTTCTGATAATATTATATTAGTAATGATGGTAATCATTCTAGAAAGTTATATTGGTGGATAATGGATGATAAAATTGAGTTTTCATGTCTGAATATATGATAAGAAGCGGTGTTCTATTATCGGAGAGGGGGCTAATTTATTTTATTTTCTCAAAATAATAATTTAATATAAATTAATTTCTAAATAAAATTAACAGAATCTGATTTCATTAATTTAAATGACTATTATTCAACAAAGTAAGATAATAAATTAATTTTCTGATATGTTTAGGCCCCATTCATACCCTAATCATTTTCATTTCACTCTTATTCATCCCCTTTAACTCTTACCATCACAACATTTATTTTTACACTTTTAGTGTTAATATTGATAAATAAAAAAATAGACTAATCAATAGATAATGTTTAATATATCAACCTTGTATTAATCATTGTTCTAACTTTATAAATTATTTTTAATTTTATATCATTTAATATAATATTATTTATTTTATAATATCATTAATGTTAATATTTATAGTATTCCCTACCATGACATTAAAAAATATCATCATAATAAGATAAAATCATAAAACACTGTTTAATATATCCATAAATTTCGATTTTTTAACTATAAATTTAATTTTTTACCTTATTTATCTCATATTATAATTTGATTATTATTTATATTATAATGTATTACATTCTTTATTAGTTATATAATTTCTTCTTCAATGATGTGAAAGTATTTATAAAATTTATTTCATAAAAAAATTAAAAAAAATATCATGTTGAATGTAATCCTATTGTATTAAAAATTACTATTTTTAGTTGAACAAATGATCGAGATTACATTATATTAAAAATATTATAGGAATTAAAAAAAGTGTTAACAAGTTTTACATTTCATTAGAATAATATTATCAAAGTCATTATCATACTCATGTGGTCATAAATTGTAATATAAAGAAACCATTAATTAAAATGGATGACTGTTAATCATCTAATTAAATAGGAGGAAGTTTTAGAATATCTCTATGTCTACAATATTTTTATTTTTACTTTTAATTACTCAATTAACCATTTAACATGGTAAAAAAATTACCGAGGTTGATATATATATTGGAAAACATTAAAAGTGACATATTTATTAAAACAAGGACTCCTTCTTCAATATATGTAATCAAGTTTTAAAAATTAATTACATAAAATTTTGAAGAATTTCATTTATAAATAAAATAGTAAAATTTATTTCATTTTCTTTTGAAAAAAATTCTCCTTAAAAAATGTTTTCATATTAAATTTCTATATAAAATAACTTTCAAAATCCATAGTTGGAATACTAGAAATGGAACTAATGTATTGATAATTTATATCTAAACAAAAACGTAAAATATATTTCTATATACCTGAGAAATATAATTCTAATAAACATTTGTATTTTTCTTTGTTCATTAAAAATTATATCTTTTCATAAATTTATAATACCCACACCATAGGATTATTTTTATATGGTGTTTCAAAAAATGATATTTATATAATTAAATAATATTTCAAAATGTACTTGAAATTAATTTTTTTGTTTGCCAACAATGAAAATTAAAATATTTCTTACTAGATTTTATTTTATAAGATAATTATTAAAAAAACATATTTTTCTATATATTAATTAATATATTATTAATGAATATGCCACTTTTAAATATCACAATTCCTCAAATACTATTTATTTACTCTAATTTATTATCTCGGTTATTGTAGTTTCATTAAAATAATAAATAATTATTCTTTTATCATTGATGTTGTTTATATTATATGTAATCAAAAATAGTATTTCATTTAAAAAAATTAGGACGTCATATTCTCCCACATTTTTAATAATTATTCACAAAAATCAAAATTCTATCTCATTAAGGATATATATAATTTTTAATGTAATTTTATTTAAATACCACATCAAAAAATGGATTCATAAAACATTCACTACATTAAAACGAAAAGGGATGTATGAAGGTTATCAAAGATAACAAATACATGGTTTCCATGTGGGAAAAAATAGATAGGGAAGAAAAAAATAACACCCATGTATTGAAAGAGAGTGATTGATAAAGTGGTCATTAAAATGTTAACCATCAAAAAACTATAAATATTTGTGGGTTCAAAATGTCATTCATTTCATTGTAAAAAAATTACAAAAATATCATTTTTATTACAAGATCATTTTCATTGAATTGAGGAATTATTTTACAACCAATACTAAGAACATAATGAAATATTGTTAATTTAGATGTATTATTTCCTCCTTTAATCTATTTCTACCACTGTCTCAACATTCTACAGCAAATGATGAGTAATCCTATAGAATATTTCAAGGGTATAGAATTAGAATCAACATATATTGAACACTAAATCAACTAAAGTATAAAAATATATTCCCCCTATCATTAGACATTAACCAAAACAAAAATGGTTACTATAATATAATAATATTCTATAAAATTATATATATATTTTTTTATAAAAAACTACATTATTATCAAAATATTAATTGTAATATCTAAAGACAAACAGAGATCACTCAATAAATATTTCTACTTAAAAATACAAACAATAGTCAAAAAATGTTTGAAATCGAAATTTAAGATGGATTTTATCACATATACATCAATAAATATTTTAATATATCTTTCAAAATAATATCAACTACCCTATGGAAAAAAATATATAATAAAATCATGAAATATTTATAATATTAAAATAATTTCAATATACCCTGAAGCCACAATAAAATCATAAATTATTAAAAAATATAATTCAACATCCATTCCAAAAATAATATTCCAAATTATTCTATTTAATGTAAAATTTTAAGTCTCCCAAAATAAAAACAGTCCTATAAAAAACATTAATTACATAGTCAAGAAAACATTTTCCAAACCTATGCTATAAATTATATTAATCATATGTTTCAAAAGTCCACATATTAGTCATCCAGGAAAACATTTAACTATAATGAAATAGTTATACTATTCCAAACATCTGGCAGGATGGTGGTAAAAGATACACCCTTCATTCCATTTGATTGTGGGTTCAAACCTCATGGCCTTTCCAAATGTTACAGGTTTTCAAATGATCTAACAGATATCATTTTCTAAAAATATATAATTAATATATCATTCTCAAAAAATATGGAGCAAAACACAATAAAATATTAATAAATTAAAAAAAAATAAAATAGTTTTACCTAAAAGGTAATCTCTTACTTTTCATTTTGCATCCCAAAAAATAAATAACCCAAAATCACCTCAAGAATTTAAATGTAAAAAAATTAATTTATAAAAATCATATTTCCTAAATTAAAACCGAAAAGGGATTTCTAAATCATTGAAATTATTTCGAATAATCATATTATAATCATATTTTGATATCCAAAACTATTAATATATAATATAAGGAAAATATCCCAATTAAAAATGTATCTAAACACTACTATGATGCGACTAGTAAGGACCCAACACTAAAAAATACATATTATAGTAATTTTAGAAATAGAAATTAATTTCATTTCCATATTATCTTATAGGTTAATACTTTTATAGAGTTAGGAATAACTCATACATAATAAACACAATCATTTAGTATGGAAACAGACACACATTTTAATTTTTACATTAATGGAAACCCTTTTGAAAATAACACATCCCTTCCTTTCATGGACTCTTCTTCAAAAAATTTATCTTAGAATTATCCTTTCCCATATTATTACTTAAAATCCACGGAAAAATATATAAAAACATGGGAAGAGTAGAAAAATCACAGTATTATATTTAAAATTAGAAAATGGTTCATCTAGTTAAAAAATGAAAAACTATTAAATATTCAATGGGAATATAATTAATTCACAAATGAAAAACAAAACACTATTTTCTTCCAAAATAATACACATTAAAACCCATACCTAAAAAAATAAATAATCCTTTGGGAACATAGATTATCACATTTATAAAAACCGACAAAAATATGTGTAAAAGCATAGGAAATGAAAATTTAAATATCCAAGTACATTTTTACATTAAAAAACACTAAATTCAAAAATTCCATGAATATGGGAATTTGTTTTTAATTTTAAAAAATATCATTAAAAACTTTTTTTGTATGATAAGATATAATTTTTTAAAAAAAAATAATATTTTAAAAATGACGTGAACATAAATTTCAAAATGTTTTCTTGGAAAATAATCATGTAATATTGTACAATAATGTAATAAAAATTATGTCATCATGAATAAAATAAATATATTTTCATTCCATACAAGATAAAAAATAAATTTCTTTTGACTTTTTTAAAAATATTGGATTGATGAAAATAAATTGAGAGTTTTTGAAAGATAGTCCCTTTCTTTGAGTATATCTTATAATGTATGACATATACCTTCTTGAATAGTAAAATTATATTAATTATTTAATTTATTTATAACATTTTATAAGGTTTATTATTTCTTTTCTATCAAATATTACCTAGTTATTAACATTACATAATTAGATACGTTGTTATCATATGTTTTGTTGATATTCGGTACATTATTACAAAATTAATTTGGTATGACGCCTATAGTATATGTGGCCATTACTAAATCAACTCTGGAATACTAATCATCAAATAAAATTATTTTATATATGAAAATTATATTCTAATTTAATAAAATACATAATGATTTGAAAATTGATTTACACTACAATCATGGAGAAGGAATATTATATATAAACATAAGTAATGATATAATGTTTCTACGAAAATTATTGAATGGATATAATTATAATTTTATCATTATAGAAAGATCATAATATTATAAATATTATATCACCATACAATATATATATATATATATCATTCATATGATGTGGTGATGAAAATTAATCACATCACTTTGGGGAGGTTGTTGTCCACATTTATGCACGAACGACGTTATCAATTTTATTTAAGTGGAAAGGCAATAGATTAAATGGTATTATATATTTTTTGATTTATTAATATTTAAATAATATCATATGTAAACATTAATTCCATAATTATAACTTGTTATTTTAGATTGTTATTGAAAATACACTACATCATCTCCCAAGCACCGGTCTTCCACACACACTTATAATGAATTATTTACCCGTTTTATGGATGAGGATATCGATATTGTTTATTATAATAACATTATTATATATACATATATGTAACAATGAAGGAAAATAATGTAATAATGGTTGAAGTCAATTTTTATAAGGTGTACCAACTAAAAAACAGAAACATATAACTAAAACTGATTCTACTTCATCAGACAACCTCCTCTTTTTTACACCATAAGAGAATTAAGGTGGTGTTCTTTGTGAAATAATGTTTTAATAATGAGAATCGGTATTATATGAAGTTAATTGTACAAGGCCCCAGCCTTAAACCTTACTAAAAATTGAATTAAATGAATAATTCACATTGAGGATCTTTTCAGGTTTAGAGTTTTATAGAATTAGGACATAACTATTACATCTCAAAAGATTACAAAGTAGTATCTTCTACTACATTTCCATAAAATAAAAGCTCATAAAAAGAAACATGTCTAGTTTCATGTTTTAGGTAGCATGACTTTCCCTTGATCCCATCCTTGACCCTATTCCATGCTAACTCCTGTGAAAAACATTTCAAAAACATGGGATGAGCATAAAAACTCAGTAAGGGATACACAAAGAATAAAAACAGTTAGTTTATCAAAACAAATAGTAAACCATGTATACTTTATCAAGGTAATACTTTTCACCTTTATGAAGTAGTAAAAACTCTTCACTGAATAAAATATCATTACTTACCTTTTTTTAACCAAAGTATTACCATAAAACCCATATAAAGAACACATAACATATATAAAGGTAACTTGGGACATAAATATACTTAAGTAGAATAACCATACGGTCGACTCCCACACATATCACTTAATGGAATAGCCATACGGCCAATTTCCATACATACTTAATAGAATAGCCATACGGCCGACTTCCATACCCAATGCATTGGAGGTTAAAATGTAACCACCCGTTCTGGTATTCACGGCACCACCCGTCATATGGTTTATAACGTAACCACCCGTTAAAATTTCCAAGTACCAATATATAATCATAAAACATAAAACCAATATAAAGGAATGATAACATTTCCACATTTAAATTACAATATATCATAAATATATTGACATAATTGAATCCTTTTTCAAATCCATTTTCAATACCAAAATACATAAAAGAGTATATGGTATTTATTTTATTCTAAAAACATTACAGCTTGTTGAGAAAGCCAAAGACCAAATAATACTCGCAGCGGCGGAAAAGGTCGTTGTCGCCGCGTATGTGAAAAGAAACATTCTTTTTTGATGTTTTTTAAAACGCTTCGTAGAAAATGATTCATTTTTTATAAAATTAATAGTCAAAGGGGTTTATACACCGTATAAAAGAAAGTTGTGTATAAAACGAAATATGCCTCAATGAAAGGAAATTGAGACGATGTCCCTTACCTCGGGTCTGACTTGACTCGATCGTTCTTTAACGTCCTGAATAATAAACTTGAGTTAATTTATACTTGATTAAGAACCATTTTAGAGTTCATTATTCCTTTTATATCACTTATTTCCATGTTATAAACATTATGTAACTAGTTAAGTTAATAATGTTTGTTTTGTCGATATTTGGTTCTTAAGTCGAAAGTGGACTTCTTACAATTACATGTTGTTCGTGTGGTCAAAGGTTCTTTATATCCATAATGACATTCCTAATTTGGATATCATATATATCATATATATCCAGAATATATATGTATTTATCATATCACATAATTATTTAGAAGTAAGAAATGAAATGCACCGATCATGGAGACGGTAAGTCGTACGTACAGATGAACGCTACTTTCATTTATTTCTCATATTAATGGAATTAAAATTAAATGAGAGGTATGTATATTTTAATTCCAGAATTATATTAATCAATTATATGTATCATTCATTATATATATCCATTATATACATATACGTTTAATAGTACATTACATTTGGGGATAAGAAATGAAATGCACCGTTCATGGAGACGGTAAGCCGTACGTACGCATGAACGCTACTTTAATTTATATCTCATACTTTAATGGAAAGAAATAATAATGATATAGAGTTATATTATAATTCCAGTATAACATCATATATAATAACTTTAAATCCATCCTTTACACGTCCCACATATGGCATTAACGAATCACATCACTTTGAGGGGGCGGTAGTCCGCACTTCCTTAAATGAAGATATCCTGTTTACCCACAATAGAAACCATAGAGGTATGCCCAAAATGAAAAATACAGAAGCTTAAAGAAAATATAAACATATTATATATCATATATAAATATAGTGACATCTTAATGGCCACCTTTTAAGGTGTTATATGAGTATTGAACAATCATCGTTTCGGGAGGCAGAATTTCTCCATCCCCGGAAACCGTATGTTCTTTAACCATTTGATGTACTTGTGTGAGAGTGTAGTTCGAATAAATATTATAACAACATACTAGTATATTGAAGATACTGGTGTTGTTCCAAAAAAAATTAAATAAAAAGAGTTTAGGGGGTTGGAGAAACAAAATAAAACAAATGAACAAGAGAGAATGAATTACCTTTAAAAGTGTAACTCCTTTTGATTTGAGTCTAAAGGCTTCATTTGAACGGATTCTTCCCAAAGGGAATCCTCTAGGATGAGGAGAGGTATGTGGAGAGATTATATGTGCAGGTATTGGCCGAGCCAAAGGCTTGAGGAGTGTGTGAAATGAGGTAGAGGTGGGGGGCTTTTATAAGAGGAGAGGAGGGGTACTTTTGGAAAGTAAGAAATATTAATTTATTTGAAAATGTGTTTCGGTTTTAAAAGGTCCCAAATTGATATTATTCGTGGATAAGGTGTTAAGGGTTCGAAATCCACCCATCCAATAAGTTTTGGACATGAGTAGTTAATAGATTTTTCATTATCTTTCCATTTTATTTAAATCGTCAAATAATGATGTCATCGCTGCATCATTATTATGTCATAAATAATTTAATTTATTTAATGTATAAAATTTATAAAAAAAATACTATGATGTAGGAAATCTATTTATATTTCCAATGACTATTTATTATCAAAAATATGATCTTTATAACCCAATATAAAAATTGTTTTTGTGAAACATATTATGTTTGTGTCATTTTTACTTTTACATTAAATAACAAGTTATTTATGTCATTTCCCAACCAAAGTGTCTCCATGGGGTCCCCAAGATGACCCATGGATTTTCTTGGTCGGCCATGACACAAAAAATAAGGTTGGGACATGTGTCTAGGTCATTTCATATTATTAAAGCATTATTTATACCTTAAACTACCCTAATTACCACTAATCGCGATTAAGAACTTAACAAGTTACTATTCACCAAAAAATTATTTTTATCCCATTTAACCACATTTTACTTCTTAATGACAACCATGTATGTCGGATTTTTGAAATTCAAAACACAATGATGCAAAATTTCATTTAAACCGAAAATCATCCTTTATAAGTACCACTTAGTGGTTTCACTATTCATCAAAAATTGATGTTTTTCAGAAAATTACCAAAAATTCATCCTAAGCTATATTTGATATTCCGAATTCAAAAATGAAGTCTATTTTACAATATTCAAAACATATAAGTCACATTAATTAATTTAATAATTAATTCCCGCTGTCAGAGCAAATAGCGTGTTTTTATGAAACAATAAGTATCAAAAGATTGACACTGGTTTAAGTCTGATTTCAAAGTAAAATTGATTCCAACGACCACTATTGGATTTAATGGTAAAAATATTTTCTAATTTCACTTTAAATCCAATTCAAAAGATATTATAATCATATAAATAAATTATATTAAAAAGAGGTTTTGAATTAAAATACAACATTTTACACTATTCGTTAAAAAATGAACTTTATCAGAAAGGTACCAAAAATTTACACAAAGTAAAATTTTATGTCCCGATTCTTAATAAGAGTTTTATTTTGTCCAAAAGAATGTTTAAGAGTGAACAAAACTATATTTAATGATGGTTCAACATCAAAAGGTGATAAGTGAACCTTTTGTGAAAACTAGGGCATATACGAATAAAATTAAATTCTTTCTGTATTTTAAGACTCTATCCTTTATTGGATAAATGTAAAAACACATAAAAACATATATAATCATATTTTAGTTATTTCTATCCATTCCTGCCATTACAACAGCTACATGTTAACTACCATTTAAAATAATATTATTTTATTATTAGAGTGCAACGTAAGATTCCCAAGAAACTCGATGTTTCGTGTTGGGTACGCCATCGAGCATTACATCCCCTTTAAAGTAATATTAATATTTGATTCATAAATATGGATAAATATAAAGATGTCATATTCTCTATTTACCTGGGGTGTTACATCCTTCCCCCCTTTTGGGAATTGCGTCCTCGCAATTTTAAAATTGGGCTTGGAAACATCCTTGAAAGTCCCACATCGGAACAAGGGTCGGTAAAACAATCACATTAAAATAAAGAAAGATAAGTACAAAGGTCACCCGAGTTAACCCATACTAGGATTCCAAGTATGAAAACATGGAAATGGAGGAGAAAACATAGGGTCATGTTCTGATGGAGAGTGATAGAAAACATGTTTAGGAGAAAGTTAACCATGAGAGAATCACAAACTTATGATGGGTTAAATGGTATTCGATTCCCCAGTAGGAAAATTTAATAGACAACATTTTTGTTTTCAGTTACTTTTTATTGAGGAATTTATTCATAAGGAAACATAATCACTTATCATGTTGACTCTCAACTTTTACTAGATTCTATAATCAAACTCATATTTTTTTCCAAAAGATGAGTATTTAGGGAGACTTGTTCACATTAAGAGTACTATAATCATCTTCTAGAGAATCACCTAATCTACCAAATATAACTACATACATCCCATGTCTTTAGGATTTAACCAAAACCAAAACCAAAAAGGTTAGTAGAAGGTCAGATAATCCAGAAAAGGATAACCCTTTATAAAAAGAAAATCTATTCTTAACCTCCAAAAATTTGTCCAACAAAACAAAAAGTTCAACGAGGACCATTCTATAATCAATTTGTCCATAAAATTCTTCAAATTAAACCAATATAAGATTGAAACCCAAATATTTTAAGTATTTAGTCACATAGTCTTCCAAGTTAATTCGTAACATTTATCTCCAAACAACATCAGTTTCTCCTAAAGTCTCGTATTGAAAAGCAATTAACCTAATCACATATCCTCCTTGATAGGTTAATCATTTTCATAAATAACCCAAAATCAACATACTCTTAATTCATAAAATCATATAACTAGAAAGAATCAATCAAACTAACCAGGGACTTCACGTAGTCCAGCGGTAGGCGATAAATACCAGTCGCACTTTGGTTGTGGGTTCGATTCCCGCATCTTTGTCCGACGCGACGGGTAGTCACACTGTCTACGTGTTGTCCTTTTTCCAAAACTATATAATTCTTAAAACATTCCCCAAAATGAGATAAAATCTTCAAGAATACTCATAACATATTTTGACCTCAAGTTTATCCCATGCCCTTCATTTTCCATCATGTCATATAATAACCCATAATTACCTCAAAAGTAAGGATCAAATAAACTCTAATGGTTACCTTTATAATTATTTCCTGGACTTCCACATCGATTGGTCATCTCGTACATGATGCATTACAGAACATACCAAGGTTCAAGTGGTTGATCATGACTCCTTTATATTTGGTTTAGGACAACAATGAGTTTCCTCATTGAATCCTCCATTTTATCTAGTATCTTAATCAGAGAACCACCACATTTTCCTTCAAACCTGTTGCCTCTTTGGTGCCTGCTAGATCCATCCATTTACATAAAACAGAAATGTCAGTGTGAGTATATCAATAAAACCATCATGTACTAATGAGGAAGGTAAACACTAAGATACACTTACTCATTCACTTTATCTAAAACTAGGACTCTTTCTGAAATCCTAACCATTATGTTAATGTCACTTGTGATTAGAAAATACCCTAACCTCTAAAGTTATCTAAACCTCCCTTTGATACCAACTATAAGGCCCCAGCCTTAAACCTTACTAAAAATTGAATAAAATGAATAATTCACATTGAGGATCTTTTCAGGTTTAGAGTTTTAGAGAATTAGGACATAACTATTACATCTCAAAAGATTACAAAGTAGTCTCTTCTACTAAATTACCATAAAATAAAATCTCTTAAAAAGAAACATGTCTAGTTTCATGTTTTAGGTAGCATGACTTTCCCCTGATCCCATCCTTGACCCTATTCCATGCTATGTCATGTGAAAAACATTTCAAAAACTTGGGATGAGCATAAAAACTCAGTAAGGGATACACAAAGAATAAAAACTGTTAGTTTATCAAAACAAATAGTAAACCATGTATACTTTATCAAGGTACTACTTTTCACCTTTATGAAGTAGTAAAAACTCTTCACTGAATAAAATATCATTACTTACCTTTTTCTATCCAAAGTATTACAATAAAACCCATATAAAGAACACATAACATATATAAAGGTAACTTGCGACATAAACATACTTAAGTGGAATAAACATACGGTCGAATCCCACACATATCACTTAATGGAATAGCCATACGGCCAATTTCCATACATACTTAATGGAATAGCCATACGGCCGACTTCCATACCCAATGAATTGGAGGTTATAACGTAACCACCCATCCTGGTATTCACGGCACCACCCTTCATATGGTTTATAACGTAACCACCCGTTAAAATGTCCATGTACCAATATAAAATCATAAAACATAAAACCAATATAAAGGAATGATAACATTTCCACATTTCAATCACAATATATCATAAATATATTGACATAATAGAATCATTTTTCAAAACCATTTTCAATACAAAAATACATAAAAGATTATATGGTATTTATTTTATTCTAAAAACATTACGGCTTGTTGAGAAATCCAAAGACCAAATAATACTCGCGGCGGCGGAAAAGGTCGTTGTCGCCACGTATGTGAAAAGAAACATTCTTTTTTGTCGTTTTGTAAAAATCTTCGTAGAAAAAAATTCCTTTGTTATAAAAGTAAAAGTAAACAGGGTTTATACACCATATAAAAGAAAGTTGTGTATAAAACGAAATATGCCTCAATGAAAGGAGATTGAGACGAAGTCCCTTACCTCGGGTCTGACTTGACTCAATCGTTCTTTAACGTCCTGAATAAAAAACATGAGTTAATTTCTACTTAATTAAGAACCTTTAGAGTTCATTATTCCTTTTATATCACTTATTTCCATGTTATAAACATTATGTAACCAGTTAAGTTAATAATGTTTGTTTTGTCGATATTCGGTTCTTAAGTCGAAAGTGGACTTCATACAATTACATGTTATTCGTGTGGTCAAAGGTTCTTTATATCCATAATGACATTCCTAATTTTGATATCATATATATCATATATATCCAGAATATACATGTATTTATAATATCACATAATCATTTAGAGGAAATAAATGAAATGCACCGTTCATGGAGACGGTAAGCCGTACGTACGCATGAACGCTACTTTCATTTCGTTCTCATAATAATGGAATTAAAATTAAATGAGAGGTATGTATATTTTAATTCCAGAATTATATTCATAAATTAGATGTATCATTCATTATATATATCCATTATATACATATACTTTTAATAGTACATTACATTTGGGGATAAGAAATGAAATGCACCGTTCATGGAGACGGTAAGCCGTACGTACGCATGAACGCTACTTTCATTTCTATCTCATACTTTAATGGAAAGAAATAATAATGATATAGAGGTATATTATAATTCCAGTATAACATCATATATAATAACTTTAAATCCATCCTTCACACGTCCCACATATGGCATTAACGAATCACATCACTTTGAGGGGGCGGTAGTCCGCACTTCCTTAAATGAAGATATCGTGTTTACCCACAATGGAAACCATAAAGGTATGCCCAAAATGAAAAATACATAAGCTTAAAGAAAATATAAACATATTATATATCATATATAAATAGAGTGACATCTTAATGGCCACCTTTGAAGGTGTTAGATGAGTATTGAACAATCATCGTTTCGGGAGGCAGAATTTCGCCATCCACAGAAACCATATGTTATTTAACCATTTAATGTACTTGTGTGAGAGTGTAGTTCGAATAAATATTATAAAAACATCCTAGTATATTGAATATACTGGTGTTGTTACAAAAGAAGTAAATAAAAAGAGTTTAGGGGGTTTGAGAAACAAAATAAAACAAATGAACAAGAGAGAATGAATTACCTTTAAAAGTGTAACTTCTTTTGATTTGAGCCTAAAGGCATCCTTTGAAAGGATTATGCCCAAAGGGAATCCTCTAGGATGAGGATAGGGATGTGGAGAGAGTAAATGGGCTGGGTTTGGCCGAGACAAAGGCTTGAGGAGTGTGTGAAATGAGGTAGAGGTGGAGGCCTTTTATAAGAGGAGAGGAGGGGTACTTTTGGAAATTAAGAAATATTACTTAATTTGATAATGTGATTCGGTTTTAAAAGGTCCCACATTGATATTATTCGTGTATAAGGTGTTAAGGGTACGAAATCCACCCATCCAATAAGTTTTGGACATGTGTAGTTCATAGATTTTACATTATCTTTCCATTTTATTTAAATCGTCAAATAATGATGTCATCGATGTATCATTATTATGTCATAAATAATTTAATTTATTTAATGTCTAAAAATTATAAAACAAATACTATGATGTAGTAAATCTTTTTAGCTTTCCAATGATTATTTATAAGCAAAAATCTAATCTTTATAACCCTATATAAAAATTGTTTTCGTAAAACATATTATGTTTGTGTCATTTTTACTTTTACATTAAATAAAAAGTTATTTATGTCATTTCCCAACCAAAGTGTCTCCATGGGGTCCCCAAGTTGACCCATGGCTTGTCTTGGTCGGCCATGACACAACTAATAAGGTTGGGACATGTTTCTAGGTCATTTAATATTATTAAAGCATTATTTATACCTTAAACTACCATAATTACCACTAATCGCGATTAAGAACTTAATAAGTTACTGTTCACCAAAAAATTATTTTTATCCCATTGAACAACATTTTACTTCTTAATGACAACCGTGTATGTCGGATTTTTGAAACTCAAAACACAATGATGGAAAAATTTCATTTAAACGGAAAATCAGTCTTTATAAGTACCACTTAGTGGTTTCACTATTCATCAAAAATTGATGTTTTTCAGAAAATTACCAAAAATTCATCCTAAGCTATATTTGATATTCAGAATTCAAAAATGAATTCTATTTTACAAAATTCAAAACATATAAGTCACATTAATTAATTTAATAATTAATTCCCGATGTCAGAGCAAATAGCGTGTTTTTATGAAACAATAAGTATCAAAAGATTGACACTAGTTTAAGTCTGATTTCAAAGTGAAATTGATTCCAACGACCACTATTGGATTTAATGGTAAAAATATTTTCTAATTTAACTTTAAATCCAATTCAAAATATATTCTAATAATATAAATAAATTAGATTAAAAAGAGGTTTTGAATTAAAATACAACATTTTACACTATTCATTAAAAAAAGGAACTTTATCAGAAAGGTACCAAAAATTTACACAAAGTAAAATTTGATGTCCTGATTCTTAATAAGAGTTTTATTTGGTCCAAAAGAATGTTTAAGAGTGAACAAAACTATATTTAATGATGGTTCAACATCAAAAGGTGATAAGTGAACCTTTAGTGAAAACTAGGGCATATACGCCTAAAATTGAATTCTTTCCGTATTTTAAGCCACAATCCTTTATTGGATAAATGTAAAAACATTTAAAAACATATATAATCATATTTTAGTTATTTCTATCCATTCCCACCATTACAACGGCTACATTTTGACTACCATTTAAAATAATATTATTTTATTATTAGAGTGCAACGTAAGATTCCCAAGAAACTCGTTGTTGCGTGTTGGGTACGCCATCGAGCATAGCATCCCCTTTAAAGTAATATTAATATTTGATTGACAAATATGGATAAATATAAAGATGTCATATTCTTTATTTACCTGGGGTGTTACAAATTGGGATGATATTTTATTAATAAAATTATTTTAACGTATGAATAAATTATAATAAGAGGTGACAATTTATAAGGTAGGGGATGGCCACACTTAATATTTCTCAAAATATTAAATTATTATAAATTAATTTTTAGTTAAAAATATCTCAAGACTGTGTTATTATAATTTATAATTTTATTGTGTCTAAATAATCAAATAATTTTTTAGATATTTTTATGTCACATTATGAACCTTCCAATTTAAATTATATCATTATCTAAGAAAATTTAACACTTTTTGTGTCAATAATGATTTTTACTCATTGAAGGTGAATATTATTATAATAAAATGATTTATTCTTCTTAATTTGATCATAGTGGATATTTAAATTGGTATACTAATAATTTATTATAGTTAAATATATTTAACTAATTTTATATAATGAATTAAATTAAAATATATTTCAAAATATCATTAATTTAATTTTTAAAAATATTCCTTTCATTGATTTTTAAAAATATCCATAAAATAAGACATACGAGAATAATTTATTTTCGAAAGTAATTATAAAAGAAATGAATTCTTTAATTTTTTTGATTAAGTTAATTGTCTAATATTATATTTATTTATATATTTATAATATAATTTTTATTATTTTTCTGTTAATTAAATAATTATTGTATTATTGTTGAGAAATTGTTTAATATAATTATTTGTTAACTAAATATTGAAAAAATTATTATTTAGAATATATATTTATTATATTTAAATATAATATTTTTAATAAATGTATTTTCTAGATAATACTATATTAATAATAATATATATATTAAAAACAAGAGGATGATATGTTTTAATTTTTTAAAATATAATATTATAAATGTCAGAATCTTATCCAATTGAAAATAAATAGTCATATAACTGAAACAAGAATTAATAAGGTTTAATATTACTCATCCAATTTAATACGGTCATTTTTTGTGTCATTTAGACATCATTATAATTTTATTTTTATATTTATTTTCCTGATTTAAAATATACTATTTTAAAAAAATTACTATGGTTTCCATTTTAAATATCTAAAAAGAAAATTGAAATTTTTATTAATTTTTTTCTGTCTACATCATAATATAGAATAAATTTATCAATACTCTAAAGAAGAAATTTTCCGATTCGAATTTAAAATGTAATCAACAAAATGCAATAAAAAACACTTCTTTTAAAAACATCTTATTTTATATAAAAAATGATTTTATACAATAAAATTTTTTAAATCCTATTTCCAAAAACAATATTTAAATATTTTACAAAAAATTAAAATAATTATATTTTTAACCAAATACAAAAAATTATTTATCTTTTATAATACTTGATAAAAGTAAATTTTAAAAAAAATCATCATTTTTCACAATTTATTAAACAATTAATCAATTCCATAAATTATCACAGTTTATCTATTGTAAAAATTGATATGATAATTTCAAAGGTTATATTTATTTCATATAATATTATTTCTCAACATTACACTATTTAATTATATTGTTCAATCAAAAATAAAATAAAAATCTATCTTGATAAAAGTGTAAATGAAAAATAGCCTATTGTTATTAAAATCAAATAATTAATTTTTTAAGAATTATCTAATAAAATTCTAATGAATAAAAACATTTTTATTTTATAATTATGTTATCATTATTCATTCGTGCAATGTTTATGGAATTGTTATTATTATTTCATTGAAATAGTATATATTTGTTTGTTTAAGGTTGATGTTCAATATATTTTACATTATCAAACATAGTTATTCATTTTTAAATCTCATGATGTAACGTAGAGATTGATTATAAAATTGTTAATGATATAATCCATGCATGAATCATAAATTTTAATGGATCATTGTATATACATCATGAATTGGATTAGTTTTCTTAAAATAGTAGCTAATAGTCATATATATGAATAGAGTATGTTGATGCTTTTCATTGTATCCATAATGTTCGCCCATTTTATATGACTAGGTAGGAGAGGACACAGTTCTAGGAAAAATTAACATTTAGGAGACATTAGTTAAGATTCATGATATAATTTTGCACCTAATAACCATATAGAATTAGAATAAATCATGTGTTAATTATTGACATCATAATTTAAAATTTTAAATTAATAACAAATATTTCATGAGAGATTCTACTCCTTCAGAACACCATTATATTTGGAAATTCTTCCTGTTTTCTTTGATATTTCTAGAATCATTTTAAGTCACATAGTGTTAGGGTAGTTTTCATATCAGTTAACATTAACCTCTTTATTTATATGTTTCACTGATGTTGTCCACATACCTTAACCAATGAAGCACCATACTGATCCCTCTGGCATTTTTGTGGGGAAAAATTGTGTTGGGGATAGATGGTTCAGTTGTAGTTAATCGAGTGGAGATCATGGATTATGAATTGAAAATTATTAGGCGGATATTATGATATTAGTCATAATGTTAGGAGGCATGAGTCATATACTCATGAGATGTTGGTTTACAAATAATCGGTCAACGAGTTGTGGACTCATATTTTTCAAGAGAATCCTTCATCCAAAAGTACTCATGTAAATTAAAAAAATTATTATTTGGTATTTTATCACAATCATTATAAAATGAATACTATTTGTTTAGATTGTGGAAATTTCTATAACCAAAAGAGTGTATAATTCTTTATTTGAAATGTACTACACAACTGTAATGGTCCGAACCTCTCTGGTCCATTACATGGTAATGTTTTGATGTGGTAAAACATGACACGTGTCATAATAATAATTTTTGATAATAATAATTGATAAGGGTAGTGTGAAAATATTTTTTGTTAATTAGATTAAATGGTTTTAATTTAATCATTGTGATATAAACTAAATAAAATTCAATATATTTAATTCAATGAGGGGAGGTGCCTGGTTTCTTTTTGATTTATAAATTAATAAATTATGTGTGTAATGGGCATATAATGGGAGGCACATGTAATAAATTATAAAGGAATGAAATTAATGGGGAGCAACCCCTTATCGGTGTATCCAACTTGAATTTTGAAATATTAAAATAATTATAATAATATTCATTTAATAGATTATTAAAAAATAATAAAATGATAATGAAGAATGGAAGGGGTTCCCAACCCGTGCGTGAATATCATGTGATTGGAAAGAGGGAGTAATTATAAGATAATAATGGGAGTCAATAATTATTATTATTATTAATGATAATGTTGGCGACCCATTGATGAAATTGAAAGAGGATTTATTACTGTTAAATAATAATGGTAATGGTGTATTTTAGTGTGTGATTAATTAAATGGAATGGTTTCAATTTAATATGAGAATAAACATGGTCAACTAATTTAATATGATTAAATTAGAACATTATTGATGGGTGTTATTATTCGTAAATTTATTAATATAACTTTGAAGTTAGAAAAGAGATGGGGCATGATGTACATGAAGTAAAGTCAAGGGGGAGGCGCCACTTTTGGTGGAGTGGTAGATGAAATCTTCAATTGAAAAGTTAGACTAGAGAGAGAGTGTAAGAATTAAATGCGGAAGTAATGAAGGAATAGAAAAATAAATCAATTAAGGTGAAAGGGAGTGAGTCACACCAAATTGGAGATAGAGTGGTGCATGGATTTGGGTATTTGAAAGAAATCAATTAAAAATAATAATATAATAATCATGTTATTGTTTTTGTTGATAAAACACTTTTTCGACCGTAACTTATTCGTGCATCCTCGGTCTCACGAACTTTCTTCAGCAGTGCGACCCAGATTCTGAGACGGACATTTCATGTCCAATATTGGATTCCTTTTCCGGGTTTTTGTATTGGGTACCCGAAGTGCTCAGAAAATAATAGATTTAATAATATTATTAAATCTTTGACCCGCCATAACTCCCACGTGCGACGTCCGATTGACTTCTAGTCACTGGAGATATGATCCTGTCATTAATACGATTGATTAAAGTCTAATGTGAAATATTAAATTATGGTTCGTGGATCGGGTCCACAAAACACCCAATAATATTTTTGTTATTATTATTACGGGATCTTGAATCCAACATATCTTCCTCATACGGTGTTGGAATGACGAACTGTCTATGACGTTGCAACCCTTAAATTAATACTTATAATTCAATGACCATAAATTCTATATTTATTATTCTTATGGCTCGATATGTTTTTACTTGGTCAAACCACGTGGGTTAATGCAATCTACATTTAATTGGGAATAAGCGTATCTTAATCTATTTCCCCGTTGAATATTTAAAAGGGACTAGATATCATCCTCCCTTTTTCTTCCTCTTTGTTCTCGGCTATGAAACGTTAGATCCTTTAAATCCTTTCTATAAGAGTTTCACAATAAAACATTACTCCTCGGATCGGTTTCTCTCTATTTTGATGAAACCGAACATTATCTATCAATCCTCGATATAAGGTATGTGTTATAGTCATTCCTTTTGGATCATCTTCTCTTATTTCTCCCCCTCATTTTAAATCATGTAATCTCTAGGATTATAATGGGGTTTTTCTTGGGGTTTGGCTACTGCGGTTTTTCCGTGGCATCCTCGGGTGGTTGTAGTTGGCGCGAGAGGAGGATCGTGACCCATTGTGTGGATAAAGAATGTCAAAACTCTTAGAGGTAGGGGATTCGTTTCTTCTCTTTTATTTTACGTGCAAATGTATTATAAGCATGTTTAATCCCACTAGATGGAAATGGAATTGACATACTAAATATTTTAACTGGATAAATAAATTGATATAAATCGTATGTTATTTCCTCATGTTTTTCTAGATATTGTGATATCTATGCTTTATTTGTTTAAGCTATTCTTTCTTGATGGAAATATGTAATGATCACAAATTTGGATTAATTGATAATTCTTTGGCTAAATATAAAGAGGCATGTAAATGAATCTGGTTCTTGTTGTAATTTGATGTTAATCAAATTATTGCAGTTAGCATGTTTATTTTAATTGTGATAATATACTAGTTAGGCTTCCCGAATTTGGAACCAACGAATAATAAATTGGTTATCCCAAGATGGATTAATGAACTGATTGTTTGATAATTCCTTAAATGGTTCTGAGATACCCTCTTGACTGTTAAAGGTCTAAGAGCCCAATTAAATGTGGTGTTTGTTTTACTGTTATTTGTGCTGTGTTGTGATTTTGGGTGGCTGTTGTGATATGCGGGGGCATGAAGGATTTTGGTTGCGGTAGAACATAACGCTTAGAGTGGCGAGATGCATCAGTTTATGCATATGGTTATCAGAGAGGACACTAGGGATTATGGAATGGAGTAGATGTGACTGTTGGATACTTGTTGATTCTTTGGTTGTTTATCTTCTTTACTTTTCCCCACTTCTCAAGGCAGCAGGTCTTTCTTACCCTTCTCTCGAAAGAGGTGAAGACATGCGGGGAATTCCACCTTCATTCTGTGTTTATCTTTTCAAGGGGGGAATGGGTCTATGCTCTTGCTATAGGCGGAAAATACTCGACGTTTAGTACATCTACTCACCATGTTGAGTCCCCTTGTGTGTTTAGTAGCATAGAAATATTTTCTAGAATGCTTGAGAATATGGGAATGTAATTCTGTAATGAATATTTGAATAAATGGTGTTAACCCACGGGGATGGAGATACTAGAACATAATAATGAGGTTGTAATTTTTGAAGAAAAAATTGACTTTGGGTGTGATTCTAATGAAATTTAATGTGGAATTGTTCATGGTTAATTATTGTATAAAGAATTAATTAACATACAGTGGAACTGATAAAAATAGAATGAAGTAATCTAATAAATCTCTTCAAATGGTTGTGTTCTTATATGATACCTACTCTTAGAAGTATCATCCCAGAGTCTAAGAGATGTTAGTTGTATTTGTTTTTAAGACTAGGTAATTCACATAGTGTGGTTGTGAGATATAATATATTCTTTACTTTTAATGTTACTATATGATAATACACCCAGTCAGTAAGGTAAACTGACACCCCGGGGATTATGACCCCTGGGGGGGCGTTTTCCCCAACATTCTGGTGGGAGGAAGATTGGCTAACTACCCCATTTGGCCCTGAACTCTTCACTTGGTAGATACTTCTGCCAAAAGGAACAATGGTTAGTATCCCCATATATGTGTGTAGAAAGATGTAATGTCTTTTTGGTTATTTCACACACACATATACTGGATATAGTATCTTATGAACTACTAATGGTGTAACCTCTATAGGCTGTGATGGCTTGAGGATATCTACTCGGTGTATGGGCTGTGATGGATTGAGGTATAATACCCGACGTATGATACATGTTATGCGGGATATGGTGGCTCATGAACCTACCCGGTTACTTTTGGATTTGAGGAATGTGTGGTGATTCGCCCAGGTGACTGCGGGCAAGCCTTTGTGGTGCATGAGGTGAAGATTGTATAGCTTATCCCAGGTATATACGAGCAAGAATTTGGAGAGAGATGCACATGACGTATGTCGTTGGGGAAAAGAGGAAAACCAGTGGGGAAGTAGTAGTGGGGTACCCTTGATATTCATTACAATATGCCATATTCTTGTATGTGTTACTTGGTGAGAGTATCCATGGTGAGGTTGGGAACTTAGAATACATGTTTTGGTGACGAGTTACTTTCACTTGTTTTTCACTAGGATTTAGCATGATTTCATTACTTTGCATGAGAGGCTTCGGGGAGGATCCTATTGAGTATAATTTTATAGTCACCCTACGTATATATAAACTATTTTTCAGGTCACTTGCAGCAGGTTGGAGATCAAGCTGGTTTCTACGAGCTTGGGGTTGTAGGAGTTATTCGGGCTTGTGGTTACTGTTGTTATTAATTTCTTAGGAGTACTTATAGTTTTCCCCTTTCAGTTGTAGTACTTCTGCATGTTATTTCATATGTGTACATGGGTTTTGGTTTATATTTCAGTCTGAGATGGAGTTGGTTGTTTTCTATCTAATTTGTCTCTTCCGCATGTGTTCACTTAGAGGGTAATGCCTCACATCTTGTGTGTTACTATACCCTCGGTGCTAGTAGCACACCCGGGCCTACTGGAGGAGGGAATTGGGGGCCATTATCTCCCTTATAACATTTCCGGCCTAGGAGGGGTATACATTGTGGGTAGAGGGTTGTGATAGAGTGGTATCAGAGGTTAGGTTGAGGGATATGATGGATTTTGGAGTAAGGCATAGTTGAGGTTGCATGGGTTAGTAGGGAAACGATGTCAGTCATGTTTAGAAAGTGAGGTAAACACTGGAGACTGGCTGAGTCATAGGAGTATAGTGCCCCCAATGATATATGATGTATGGTCCGTTATGTTTATAACGGCTTCTAAACAAGGTGCTACTGGTTGCAGGGTATAGACCTAGTAAAAGATCATGCATCATTATTATTTCTTCCTATGTTTGAATAGGTATACCTTGGGATAGGATAACCTAAAATGAATGAAAAAAAAATAAATTAATTAATTTTGAGTCTTCAATATTCCAGGCTTAAGAAATATAATGGTTTTTATTTTACAGGTATGGCTCCAGGTCGACGTCCTCATCAGGTTTTCACAGAAGATGTCCAGCAGGCTGTTCCAGAAGATCATCGCCGGGTAGAGGATGATGATGGTGAAACTTGTAGGATGACACTCAGAGAGATTCAGCGCCAGAGTCTGCATAAGTACGAGGGCTCCGTTTCATATGCAGTCACGAAAGACTGGTTGGTGGAGGACGAGATAGGCTTTAGTTCAAAACATGCTCAAAAGGATCCCTGGGTGTCTATGGTTCTGATGATACTGCGTGGAGAAGCAAGGTAGTGGTTGTTGTTGTTCCTCAGGAATCGCGAGGAGTCAGTGATCACATGTGAATAGTTCTGAGACAAGTATAGAGTCGAGTTTCTTTCTTCGACTGCGAAGGCGTCCATTCTCCAGGAGCTTCTTACCCTTTGATAGGGGAGCTCTAGTGTTCGAGAGTATAAAATCCATTTCAGGAACCTCTTACAATATGATTAGGACCTGTTACCAGATGCGGAGGCCAGGGCGAGGCATTTTGAGGAGGCTTTGTTCCCAGAGATCTATCGTCAAGTCACCCCATTTATGCTGAAGACATATCTTGAGATGCTGGTGAGGGCAGAGTTGTCGTGAGGACTTTGGCCAGGATGAAATCATCATGAGAGGGGGATCGTCATGATCCCTCATGAAGAAAAAATGTGGTTCGGGGTTCCTGGTTTTCCGGGAAGAATAGTTTCTGTTCAGCCGGTGGTAGGTCCCAGCCCTTTACATCTTGTTTCCCCGGACGCAGAAACTCCCAGGCCTATGTCAAGGGATCATTCACTTGTTTTTCTTATGGTGGTCATGGTCATCTACAGAAGGAGTGCCCAAACTTTTTGAGCGGGCATCATGCACCTGGCGCTATGCTCCAGGTTCCTCCGTCGAGGCAGTTCCAGCCGAGGCAACAGTAGCAGGTTTCACTAGCTTTAGATCAGAAGAGAGTAGATGGGGTAGGCAGAGGACAGCACCATGACGCTCCCCATCCTCAGAGAGCAGAGCGCGACCATGGTGGTGTTCTTCATAAGGGTCAGAGAGGCCTTGTAGGAGGACGTGTATAGCTTCATGCTCTAGCATTGCCAGCTCTAAGTGAGATAGATGTCGTTCGAGGTACCCTTTTCTTGTTTTCTACCTTGGTGTCTTCCTTGTTTGATACAAGAGCGACACACTCCTTCATATCACCCACCCATGTACATGTTTTGGGACATGATGTAGAGAGGCTTCAAGTGCCCATGGCGTTGACTACGCCAGATAGAAGTCTAGCTGACTGGTTTGAAGTTTGTAGAGAATATGATCTAGTTTTGGGGCAACACCAGTCTTGGGGAGAAGGAATTCCCCAATCCATGTGTTGGGGCAGCGTGTTGCTTGATTTTTGCGGTGTTGGAGGCAGTGTGTGTATGAGAAATCGTAAATTAGGGGCGTGGGGAGACCTAATACCTAATCGAGAAGCATTAATGTTTTTGTGATTAAACCCGTCCAGATGAGTCTGTGCTGCCTAAAGCAGATAATATCTCGTCATGGGGGAATGAATTCCCTGACTCATATAATTAGGATAGTGGTCGTATTCCTATTATGATGAGATCCCTGATAGGTATCTTGCAGGGTGGTTGTTCGGTCCTTTCTGTTTTAGGAGTTGTTTTTTTTCTTTATTCTCGAGGACGAGAATGTTTTGAGTGGTATATGATGTAACGGCCTGAACCTCTCTGGTCCATTACATTGTAAAAATTGGATTTGGTCAAACATGACACGTGTTATAATAATAATTATTTATAATAATTATTGATAAGGGTAGCGTGAAAATATTTGATGTTAATTATATTAAATGGTTTTAATTTAATCAATGTGAAATAAAATAAATAAAATTTAATGTATTTAATTCAAGGAGGGGTGGTGCATGGTATCTTTTTGATTTATAAATTAATAAATTATTTGTGTAATGGGCATATAATGGGAGGTGCATGTAATAAATTATATAGGAATGAAATTCATGGGGCGCAACCCCTTATGGGTGAATCCAACTTGTATTTAGGAATATTAAAATAATTATAATAATATTCATTTAATAGATTATAAAAAAATAATAAAATGATAATGAATAATGGAAGGGGTTCCCAACCCGTGCGTGAATATCATGTGATTGGAGAGAGGGAGTAATTATAAGATAATAATGGGTGTCAATAATAATAATTATAATTATTGATAATGATGGTGAACCGTTGATGAAATTGAAAGAGGATATATTACTATTAAATAATAATGGCAATGGTGGATTTTAGTGTGTTATTAATTAAATGGAATGGTTTTAATTTAATATGAGAATAACCATGGACAACTAATTTAATAAGATTAAATTAAACATTAACGATGGGTGTTATTAATATTAATTTTATTTATAATAACTTTGAAGTGAGAAAATAGATGGAGCGTGATGGACATGGAGTAAAGGAAATGGGGAGGCGCCACTTTTGGTGGAGTGGGAGAAGAAATCTTGAATGGAAATGTTAGATTGGTGAGAGAGTGTGAGAATTAAATGGGGACGTAATAAAAGAAAAGAATAGTAAATAAATAAAGGTTAAAGAGAGTGAGGCACACCCAATTGGAGAGAGAGTGGTGCGTGGCTTTGGGTATTTTAAATAAATCAATTAATAATAACAATATAATAATCATGTTATTGTTTTTGTTGATAAAACACTTTTTTGAGTGTAACTAATTCGTGCGACCTCGGTTTCACGAACTATCTGCGGCATTGTGACCTAGATTCCGGGACGGACATTTCAAGTCCAATATTGGATGACTTTTTCAGGTTATTGGATCATGAACCCAAAGCGCTCGGAAATTAATATATTTAAAATTATTATTAAATCTTTGACCCGCCATAACTCCCACGTGCGATGTCCGATTGACTTCTTGTCACTAGCGATATGATCCTTTCATTAATACGATCGATTCAATTCTAGTGTGGAATATTAAATTCTGGTTGATGGCTCGAGTCCATGAAACACCAAATAATATTATTATTATTTTTATTTCTGGATCGTGCATCCAACATATCATCCTCATACGGTGTTGGAATAGAGAACCGTCTGTGATGTTGCAACCCTTAAATTAATACTTGTGTATAAAAGACCATAAATCCTATATTAATCATTCATATGGATTGGAATGTTTTTACTTGGTCAAACCACATGGGATAATGCGATCTATCTTTAATGGGGAATAAGTGTATCTTAAATCGACACCCCATTGAATATTTAAACGGGACAAGATATCATCCTCCCTTGTTCTTCATCTTTGTTCATAGATATGAGATGCTAAAACCTTTCAATCAATTCCGTAGGAGTTTCACAATCAAATATTACTCCTCAGATTGGTTTCTCTTTGTTTTGATGCAACCGAGCTATATCGATCAATCCTCGATATAAGTTATGTTTTATAGTCATTCCTTTGGGATCATCTTCTCCTATTTCTACCTCTATTATTAAATCATCTAAAATCCATGCTTATAATGTGGTTTTTTAGGGGTTTGGCTGGTGTGGTTGTTTTGTGCCATCCTCGGGTGGATGCAGTTGGTGCGAGAGGAGGATTGTGACTCGTTGGGTGGATAAAGAACGTCCAGAACTCTTCGAGGTAGGGGATTCGTTGCTTCTCTTTCATTTTACGTGAAATTTTATTCTTAACATGTTTAATCCCACTAGATGGCAATGGAATTGACATAATAAATATTTAAAACTGCTAAATAAATTGATATCGATCGTATGTTATTGCCTCATGATTTTCTAGATAGTCTGATATCTATGCTTGATTTGATTAAGAAGTTCATTCATGAAGGATATGAGTAAAGAACATAAATTTGTATTAATTGAAAATTGTTTGGTTAAAGATAAAGAGTCATGTAAATGAATCAGGTTCTTGTTGTAATTTTACGTTTATCAAATTAGGGTAGAAAGCATGTTTATTTTATTTGTGATAATTTACTGGTTAGGTTTACCGAATATGTAACCAACTAATAATAAATTGGTTTACCCATGATGGATTAACGAACTGATTGTTTGATAATTCCTTAAAGGGTTCTGAGTTAACATCTTGATTGTTAAAGGGCCAAGATCCAAACTAAATGTGGTGTTTGTTTTCCTTCTGTTTGTAATGTGATGTGATTTTGGATGGCTGTTGTGATATGTGGGGGCGTGGAGGCTTTTGGTTGTGGCCACATATGATGCTTACAGTGGCGATATGAAACAGTTAATGCATATGGGTGTCAGGGAGGACACTAGGGATGATGGAATGGAGTGGATGTGATTGTTGGATTCTTATTGATTCTTTTTTGGTTTATCTTCATTACTTTTTTCCCACTACTCACGGTAGATGGTCTTGCTTACCCTTCTACCGAAAGAGGAGAAGGCACGCGGGGTATGCCACATGCTTTCCGTGTTTATCTTTTCAAGTGGGAATGGGTCTACGCTCTTGATATAGGCGGTAAATACTCAACGTGTAGTGCATTTACTCACCGTGTTGAGGCCCCTTGTGTGTTTAGTAGCATATAATTGTTTTCTATAATGCCTAAGAATATGGGAAAGTAATTATGTAATGAATATTTGAATAAATGGTGTTATCCCCTGGGGATGGAGATGCTGGAACATCATGATGAAGTTGTAATTTTTTAAAGAACAATTGACTTTGGGTGTGATGCAAATGAAATTTAATGTGGAATTTTTCAGGATTAATTAATGTTTAGGGAATTAATTAACATACAATGGATTTGATAAAAAGGGAATGAAGTAATCTAGTAATGCTCATCAAATGGCTGTGAGCTTATAGGATACCTAGTCGTAGATGTAGCAGTCCGGAGTCTGAGAGAAATTTGTTGTAGTTGTGTCTAAGAGTAGGTTATTCCCATATTGTGGTTGTGATATATAATATATTCTGTACTTTTTATGTTTCTATATGCTACTCCACCCTATTAGTAAGGGAAACTAACACCCTGGGGATTTTGAGCCCTGGGGGGTGTTTTCCCCAACATTCTGGTGGGAGGAGGAATGTCTGACTACCCCCTTTGGCCCTGCTCTCTTCTCTTAGTAGATACTTGTGCCAACATGAACAATGGTTAGTTTCCCCATATATGTGTGCAGAGGGCTATAATTCCTTGTGGTTATTTCACACACATATATTCTGGATATAGTATCATATGGACTACTATAGGTGTAACGTGTATATGCTGTGATGGCTTGAGGATCCCTACTCGGTGTATGGGCTATAATGGATTGAGGTATAATACCTGATGTATGATACACATTATGCGGACTATAGTGGCTCCCAGAACATACCTGGTTACTTTTGGTTTGAGGATGGTGTGGTGCTTCTCCCAGGTGTGTGCGGGCAAGCCTTTGTGTTGTATGAGGTGCAGATTGTGGAGCTTAGCCCATGTATATATGGGAAAGCCTTTGGAGAGGGATGCACAGGATGTATGTTGTTGGGGAAAAGTGGAAAATTAGTGGGGAAGTAGTAGCAGGGCACCCTTTATATTCTTTACTATATGCTATATTCTTTTATGCGTTACTTGGTGAGAGTAGCCATGGTGAGGTTGGGAACTTAGTATACATGTTCATGCGACGAGTTAGTTTCACTTGTTGTTCATTGTGCTTTAGCGTGATTTCATTACATTGCACGAGAGGATCCGGGGAGCATCCTACTAAGTATACTGTTATTCTCACACTACGTATATATAAACTATTTTTCAGGTCACTTAGAGAAGGCTAGATATCATTCGGATTTCTATGAGCCTGGGGTTGTAGGAGCTGTTCAGGCTTGTGGTTGATGTTGTTTTTTTAACTTTCATTTTATTACTTGTAGTTTTCCCCTTTCATTTGTAGTACTTCTGCATGTCATTTCATATGTGTACTTCGGTTTTCGTTTATATTGTTGTCTGAGTTGGCGTTGGTAGATGTATATCTTATCTCTCTCTTCCACATATGTTCTCTTAGAGGGTAATTCCTCCCAATTTGTGTGTTACTATACCCTCAGTGCTAGACTCCAACCCAAGGCCTACTGGAGGCGGGACTCAGAGGTCATTATCTCCTTTCTCACATTGTTGTCCCAGGAGGGGTACACTTTGTGGGGAGGGGGTCGTGACAATAACCATGGGTGTAGAGAACATTCTATATACTTTCACTTAATATTTATTATATTATAATCTAAATTTTTAAATGTGATTCATCTTTATATAGTATCATAAAACATTAATCTACAATATATAAATAACTTTTGTGCAATAAATTACTTTTATATCATAAGACCCAGTTTTATATCATAATGTTATCAGTCAGTAAAATTTAACTCAAGAAAATGTGTTTATATTAACATATGAATTATATGATATATATTATATTAAACTATTTTACCCATTACAATTTTTTTGTCTTCTAATAATGTGTATCTTTTCACCTCTAATTCTAATGCCATATTTATTAATCACTATGTTCATCAATGGGGTTTTTGTGTCTCATCTCCAATCAAATAACTATTTTCGATGGCATATCTATGTGGTGGTTGACAAACATCTCTATTCGATAATCATTATATCTTCTTTTCTTTTTTACATTTCAAGTTCATGTAATTGTACAATATATTTGGAATTATTGATATAGTGCTGATGAATTTTTTATTTTTTCTAGATCATTTATGTTGTCTTCTTCTAAAGGATCGATATTATGTTTCTCAAATTATTACATCAGTTCCTTGTGGTGTGTAACGATTTACTATGTTGGTTTCCCATCTCACTCTAGTAATTAATTATTGAATAATGTAATTATTTTATTGGTATCTATTTTGGTAACATAATTCCTTCTAATGTTAGTTGATCCCTATGTGTTTAGTGTTTGATAAGAAATTGAGGTTAGTAGTTCTATTTCTATCCATTGCTAAATGAGACTTGATATCTCTAGTAAATTATATTAAAAGAAAATTTCCATGATTTATTAATTTTATTATATTTGAAAAGTTTTATTTTTTAAAATATTTGTTTCTAGTAGTTTTTTAAAAAAAGTTATATTTATATTCAAATCATAGGTAAATGGATTTATGAAATTGTTTTCGAAGATTGATTTCGGATGAAATGTTTTGGTAAATTTAGTGTCTGGGAAACCATGGGTACAATGATGGAAGGTGTTAAAATGGGGTTGGTCCCTTGATATAGTCTCATGGTTAACTAATGGGTGTCTTTTTTTACATAGCCTACGTATCCTTGTGACATGTAAAACACTATTGAAAGTTCAATTTTGAGGGTGTTGGGCTGATCCCTAAATTCATTGAAACTGTCCAGGGACATGGTTTATGGACGTGCCTATTTCATATATGAGTGATCATAATTGAACAACCTATAATTTTATAAGAAAAATTTACCCTTCTTTGGATTTTAAATTTTATGGATTTGATTTCCTTATTAAATATATAATGTTTTATTTTAAACTATTTTACATAGATTGGTTAGAATAGTGAAAAAAGAAGAAATTTATTACCACTGTTTTGATATAAATTCTATTTTTCTTCTTATAATAAAATGTTTTTTTGTTATAATGGTGTTTTAGATAATTTTTATAATGGCCAGTTATGGAGCAATTTGGTGGAATCCTACTATAACTGTTTAGCTCACACCTTCCTAACCCCTTTGGTGGTGTGAGGACATAGTTGTTTCTTCTAATATATGAGAACATAATTATCTATATATAGGTAGTAATGTTTTTTTTTATCTCGGTATGGGTTGGTAGTTTGGAGATGATGGTACATTAAATATTTCATAACATGGATTATTTTTTAGTATCAATTTCAAATTAGATGTATACATTAGGTTATTCTTACTAATTTGAGTTGAATCACATATATTACCTTTTTGTGGAATATATTTCATCTCCCACAAATTCCTTCTTCTATGTATCTATGTTACACATTTTTTTCTTTATGTAGTGAATTATTTCAAAAAAATTTCTAATAATAACATGTTTCTAGTTGCCATCCTAGGGGACCAAGAACACTCATTGAGTATTTTAATGATAATTTTGGGTATCAGTTTGTTAGTGAATCCCATGTATGTTTAATTAAAAATAATATAAATGGTATAAAGGATGGTTATCCTCAAAAATGGGATGTTTCTATCTGAGGTATATGATTTTTAGGACTTTATAGATTTTTTTTATTGATTTATTTAACATCTCATTCCATGATGAGACTCATGTAAACATGGGATTATTAGATGAGTGTTTCTTATTTTGTGTTTGGATACTATTATTTTTTTCAACATATTTATTTTTTTCAAAATGGGATAATGAATTTTTCTAATTTTTTGTCATTTTACTTTTCATTTGTTTGCTTGGGATACATCTTCCACAGCTTCTATATGAGAATGATGTGGATAATCTTAAAGAGATTCTACTTTGTGATCAGAATCATATAGAGGATATAATTTTTTAATTTCATGATAAGGTAAAAAATATTCAAAAAAACACAAAGCATTTGAATTTTATGGGATTATATACCATATTAATTCAAGAATTCTTCTCAATTTATCCAAATAGTGAAAACTATCTGGAGTACCTCACATTGTAGAAGGGGGAACATTTAGTGTCAGGGTATCCTAATCCATTTTAAAATTGGATCATTGCAATCAATTTGTGTTAAATAATGTTCAGATACATATTAGGTGTTATTAAATGGGTTTTTGTTATATATTAGATTTCATTCATTTTTTCTAAATAATTCTATCTATGTCGATATACTAGAGAGGTAAATGGTGAATGATACTGGATTGAATGGAAATGTACTATATTTTTTCCCAAACATCCTCCACATGCATGCTATAGTTTAATGTAGCCCATAAAGCGAAGTGAAATGGTCCTTGTAAGAATTGTTGAGTTGGTTCTCAATATTATACCAAACACAAGACAAAAATATACATCCAACAGTGTTCCCTTAACATGAATCCTATGTATCTATGATTGGAACACCATCTTTTCTTGTACCAACCACAAAATTATTTTCATTTTTTGTGGTGTCTAAGACCATCCAAAGATGTATTTTAGGATATTTTCCTACCTCTTAATTTTTATTTATAATCAGATACAAAGTAAATTGAATCACCGTCAAAATATTCAATATCCATAGGGTACCAATCACATGCCACAATAGTAATGAACCTTCATTAAGTGGATGTGTCTATATAGGAGGATTATACGAGTCTTGTGATAGTTAAAGGTACTATATATATTTCTTCTTCTATAGAGACAATATTCTTCGATACAACTTCTCCTAATTCATTTATATCATCATATTTTAATTATGGGATAAAACCTCAAACAAAGAATGTTTCCATTTCCACTGAGTTTGAGAAAAATATTTAATAGAGTAAATAGTAGGGGTTTCAATATATTTGTTTATATATATATATATATAGATGACATAGTGTTATTAATTTATTTACTCATTCTTTCCATTTAATTCATTGAAATTATCATTAGGTTCACATGTCTATTTTCACCCCATGTTAAAATTTAACTTCATTGTCATTGATTTTTTATTTGACCTTGATAGGTTCTACCATGTTCTTCATTGAGAATTGTATATGTGTTTGGGTCGTGAAAGAACTCCCTTCTCGTAGCTCTAGAATTTGTTGTACGTCATTATAGTTGAGCATGATGGTGTTAGTTTTGGAGATCTTCCAATGGTTATTTAGGAATTTCTAGACAGCTTGCCAGATGAAATATTAGTTATTCACCTACAAATAGTGGTATAGATTATCATTTATATGATGTTGGATACACTACCTATATTGTTACCCTCATGTCCTATAGAACCTCATGAGATAAAGGTTAAAAAATTAAATCATATGATTTGATAGAGACAGACTTTCTTCTACTATTTGTTTCATAACAGAAAGACACAATTCTATTTACCAAAAATCCTATAGATTCACTCTTATTATGTTTGTACTATAAATTGTAAAATTATGTGAATGTTAATAAAAACTATTCTTTTACAATATGGATGAATTTTTTGATCTGTTAAAATTGGACAAGTGGGTTTTTTAAATTAGACATCTGTCTAGTTATCAACAACTCAATGATAGGTAGTATAATATAATAAATAAATCATAATGTAGTTTTGATAAAATACTACTTATTTATATTTTATTAATATTTTAAGCTGAAAATTATATTAGTATCCATACACATTTTCTATAGTGTTCATGGATGATATCATGAATTATTTAAGGTTCGAGTGTGAGAATGGGAAACATATTATTTTATTTATGGAAACCTATGGAGTCACTATCTATATAAAAATCATAATAAATGTAAATTATATATCCATTATGTAATGTTTTCGTGGAATGATATAGCTTAGAATGATTTTTTAGTAGATTATGATATGTTAAAGGTTATCTTGTCAAGGGAAGACGCATAGAATGTATTTGAGATTTAAAACTTCTATGGTTTGGAGGGATAATAATTACTACTCATAATTGATTTCTAAATTATGTAATGGGAATTTACTACTCTTACATGTTTGGGGGAGAAATTTAAAAGGGGTGTAATGTTTTAGAATAATTTTTATAGGATTATTATGGGTTTTTGATTGGGACTATTTTGATCTTAACATTTCTAGGTAAGGGGAATGTGGTGTAATGGGATTCCTCTAGAGATGTTTTTGGTTGTGAGATTATACATGATGAAAATTTTATGGCTTATTACTCTCATTTGTTTAGGATTATAGAAAATATCTACCACACACATGATTTATAGATTCTTATGATGATGGATTTGATTATATAATGGAGACAATATCAGTTTGGTTGGAGTATTAATTGTTTTATATGATAATAAGTGACTAATATATATATTTTCATATAATAACATAGATATTAGGTAGATATAATAGTTTATGTACATTCAGATGTTTTATTTTTATATTTCATGCTACCTAAATTAGATGACATTTTTAAGGACACACTCAAAAAAATGTTTTTACACAAGTTGTCTTGCAATAGAAGGAGGAATATAACCTTATTTATGATATTATTCACTAATAAGACTCTAGATACATCATATTATGATTAAATTTTGTTTTTTATACTGTTAATATATCATTATTCCTTATTCAATTTATTAAACATATCCTGTAGTTGGATGATAATAATAACACAACCAATGAAAGATTTTATAGTGGAGAGACATATTCATGGTGGACACTCCCTTTTGATTTTATTATCCACCTAAATAATAAGTTTTTTATCTATAATTATTTTAGGATATAGGTTTTATTTTATTTTAAATGTTTTTTGGGTCATTACACTATAATAGATGAAGAATTATTCTCACACAATATGATATTTATAGTGGTTGGGTATGAAGAACAAATTTATTTTTAATGTTTCCCATAGTTACACCCACCGAATAATAATGTTAATGAAAATGTAACCTTCAATTTTTTCTATCATATTTCATCCCTAATTTGTAAAAAGGATGAGATAGAAATGGACGTTATTTTTGTATTAATACAGACTCTCTAAATGATGAGTGCAATTTTGGCAGTGATTTTTTTGTCGAAAAAATAATTTCATTTCATTATGATTAGTGAAGTGACTAATGTTGAATATCTAGGTATGTTGTATTTAAAGGATATTTTGAGGTTATATGGGCTTCCCTTTTCAATTATTCTCCATATGGACAATAGGTTTACCTCATGGTTCTAAAAGAGCATCTAAGAGGTGATGGGGACACAATTTCATTATAGTAAGACATTAGATCCTCATAAATAATGCAATATGGATAGTGATATTCATATATTTGAAGATATAAATCAGGTAATTATCGTAATTTTTAGTTTGTCATGGGTTATTATTCTAATATTGATTAAATTATATAATAATAATAACCCCCATTAATTGATCAAAAAGATTTCCTTTGGGTTATTTTATAGTTTCTTGTACATATGACCTTATTGTTTTGTATAAGAGGGTATGCACTATCTTTTGGTACCAATCCTAATTTATGATACATCAATATGGATAAGTTATATATTTAATTTATTACCTATATAATAATTATATAGAAATATTATAATGTCCATCTACAACATCATATATATAATTACATTGGACAAAAATCATTTTTTATGGTTTATCCTTGGATAGGTCATTAATGGATTTTAAAATATGGAATTATGGTTTTGAGATATATTGTAGAATTGGATAAAACACAGTTTATAGAGAACATACTTTTTATTATAGGAATATTACATCATTGAAATTATAAATAACATAATTAAATTACAAAAATATGATCAAAATTATTTGTGTCTATGGAAAATTAGGACCATACAAAACATTAGAGTAATAAAACAGAAATATTCATAGAACAAAATATTATTTATTCTTATAAATATCACATTATCCTTAGTACATGTAGTCACCTCAGGCTATACATAAGGAAAATGATGATCTAAAATTGATGTTGGATGATGAATAAGTGGCGTGAATCAATTTTACAAGAGTGGGCATAATAATAATCATCATTACATAATAATTGTATAATTATCAATATCAAAAGGTAACCATTAGATAATGACATGGAATGTGGAAATGGATAAAAATGAATCATCATGTCCATGTGGTTAAATACCACATATATTTTTGACCAAATCTAGCATCAGGTTATGAATAACATATGTGAAAAATCATATTATCATTATTTTGGAATGAAATATTGAATCACGGTCACACATATTTCACATTGTCTCATGAGACAAATTACATTACCTAATGCATTATAGGGATACATAATTTTGGTCCCACCATTCACAACATAACATTTAAACAATTATGGATAACATATAGAACATATATGTATCATAATAAAAAAATAACCCTCTGGATGTAATGGGTTTCATTAGAATTTTGAAAAGAATACGTTCATAAATAAATATTGGTCTTTTTAAATGAATAAGGTAATGATTATTCTTGGTAAAAGAAACATTAATCATGAGAAATAAAAAAATTGTATCAATAGGATACAATACGTGTTTTAGAAAAAAACTTTTGTAAAATCTAAATATTTTTCAAAAAAATCGGTTAGAAAAATTTATATCCTTGAAAATTTTATTCAATATTAATGAAATTATATTCTTAGAGTTTAAAAAATATATCCACACTAAAAAATTGGTATAAAATATATTTAAACCAAACAACGGGAGTAAGTATTGACAATCTCTTTACCTTATTTCTGAATGATTTCTTCTCTTACACTCAATATCTGAGTCTCTAGAATTAGATTCTATAAATAATAAGTCCAAATATCTAATGTGTAAAATTTATTTAATAAAATTTTTTATGTTCATCTATTCTTTTTTTGATAAGTTTAAGAGTTCAATTTTTCCATTCCTAGATCATTCATTATCTTATTATTCATGATCACTTCACATGTATACAAGAATGAAGGTTTTTGATATATGAGAATAATTATCTAGAATTGGAATTATTTGTTACTAATTAAAATTGTTATGTTTAAAAGGACTTATATATCAATTTTTTGTTTGAGGATTTTTAAATAGATAAAAAGTTAATGATTAATTTTAGTTTATCTTGGATTTTTTCCTTCTTTTACGAAATAATTATGTTTTATAAAACTGTATAATTATAAATTACATATAGAACAATAAAAAAGTTATATTATTATTAAAATATATATTTTAACCATAATATTTATTTTTTGACCTCACTTAATGGTTGTAATGGAAAAAAAATCATCATCCATGAAGGCGGTGAATCGATACATCACAAATTATGTATATGTTTATAGAATAAAATTAGAAGAGAATAGAATCTCATTAAGTCTGTTGGGAATGGTATTTTTATCAGACTATATACTTAAGGACATGGGAAATATACTTTTGAAGGAAATTGGTTAGAATTTAGAAAATCAAAATTTATTTTATTATGTGATGAGAAGGGGTGGTGAGGGGAGGTATTTCTATTGGACGATATGAGTTTTTTTATTATATTAATTTTTTTTGAGTTTGGATCAAAACTATAAATATTTTTATGAATAATATTTATATATGTTTAAAGAATAGTATAATTTTATATCATAAATCTCACATCATCTATGACTAAAATATTCATGTATTTATCTTATTCCATAAATTACGGTATTTCATTATTCCACAAAAAAAAATTATTTGAAAAAAATCCATGATATTTAAAATAAAAAATTTTCAGTGTATATATTTTTTAAATAGAATCCATTTTATAAAAATATTATTATAAATATATTAAATTTATGTTTTATATAAAAATATTGTAACGTAAAAAAACCATTATTTTAATATTAAAATATATTTTTTAACCACACTGAAAAATTAATTAAGGTATCCTAAAATTATATTATATTTATAAAAAAATAATATCAATTTATATATCTACATTATGATTATAATAATTATATTAATTATGAAAAATTAAATGAAAATTTACATTTTTAAACATTAATAACACTTAATTAATCATTTTTAACAAATTTTAATACATATTCCACGATATAAGTATATCATATTTCCATTTGTAGGATTCATAAAATTTATTAACAATTTCATAAGTGAGGTTACTATTCTATTATCAATATTACTATACCTAATAGTCATATTAGTATTTGAACAATCATTTTACTAATGAATTGATATATGATCAATAATTTCCATAATTAATAATTATATTTTTCTCCATCCATGAGAATAATGATGTTATTGGTTTCTAAATTTTAAAAAAAAATATAAATAAAACATAATGGCATGAAGGATAAATTCCATTGGTAAATTTTTGGGTCATTTCAGTCTTCAGACCTATTGATAAAATAATAAATGAAATTTATCTTTTGATAATAGGGTAAAAATGGTGAGGGTATTTTCCCATCATCGGTTTTTCTATTCCCATTTTTCTGCTTTCAACATCGGATTTTTTAAAAAAATGATATCTAGTTGAGTTTTATTATTATGTAGTAATTGTTACCTATGGTTAATTATCTTCATTAGTTAGTCTTCATACATGAATTTTCACTCTAGTTGTACCATCTACAGATTCAACAAATGTGAGGGGTTTTGTATGTACATTCTTAGGTGATATACAAGGCACATGTTAGAAATAAGTGTCGTATTTGGTGGAATTTTAGGTTGATAGTAATATTCTCTTATGTGATCAAAGGTCTCAAAGTGTCCAATGTAACCTGGGCTAAAAATACCTATCATTCCAAATAACATTAATGTATTTCATAGTTATATTAAAATGATGGATTTTTATTCAACATAAAACTCCATACCCCTTTGATATTATTCATCATATAAATTTTTTCAATTAAAATAATCATTGATATGTTTCTGTATATCTTCTCCCTTTTATGTCATGTCTTTCAAAAGATTAGGTCAATATATCGTTCAGGCATTAATGTTCTCCTGATGAGTTCGAGTTCTACATCACTTTCAATATAGAGCTATATAGGATCCAACTAAATACTCATGTAGATGTTTTTATAGTATGATAACTCAACATATGAGAGATACTAATCTGATCAACTTTTGAATTCTATTTACTAGCCTATTATAATTTCCTAAAAAATATTAATATTCCTCTTATATTGTCTTTTAGATCTATGATGATAGGATCTAGTAAAATTTAATTTCTTGCTCAAATTATTTCGATGAATTATAACGAATTTTGAGGTGACACTCCGATCATGATAAGAGATGACTGAAAGTGAAACCCCAAGAATCCTCTACACACTATTTACACATATATATTTGATATTATTTAAAGTGGGAGATCATTCTTGAATATCAGTAAATGGGTAGTCATAGTGATTTGATCTATCATAACATACATTGTATTATTTCCATTTGATGTCTTCATAATACAAGTGAATGAGTCTATAGTGAAATTTCTCCATTTCCATATGGGTATATAATGTGGCTACATTATCACATTGGACATATGTTTTTGTTCCTTATGTTAACAACATACCAAGAGCCGTAAGAAAAAATCTATAATCTTCATCTCCAGGTATTCCACGAAGAAGTTGTCTTAAAGATAATGGTACACATTTTTACTTCCATGATAGATAGAGAAGTATTTTCTATGTGGATTATCCAATATTTCCTTATTTATCTATAAATATTAAGGTACACATTCCATAATTCCAAAATGAATCAGACCATCACCATCATTGTAGAGATCATGTATTATTTCATCCTTTATCGTATTCACATTATTCGGTATCTCTAGATCAACATGTTTTTCCCTTTGACCTTCTCTTGGATAGATAATTTTGGAAATAATTTTGCATGGTAGGATATATTCCCCACCAGTATGACTTCTAAATACTTCATTTCCATATCTATAATGGTATGGTCATTATCAATTTTCATACTCGATATAGTTTTAGTTGATTTTGTGCTAAGATCACCATCTTCCTTCATTAACATTACTGTATTAAAATTAATTGAGCTATCATAATTGATAATTTTCTTATCCCATCTCCTCTAAATCATGTTGTTCTCCTTCTACACAAATATATACTTCATAAACATGTGTTCGATATGTATTTCAAACATTATACCATATAGTATGTGCCAAAATATTTTCTAGGGAAAACACATATCTTCTTGCACTAGATCAGGTAATAGGGAGTTTTTTTCATGGATATTCAACTATCATGATGTGTAAGATATCAATTTTTCAATATTCAGAAGGACATGACCCACGAAATTCATTGAAGAATGGTTGTATATCAATAAAATATCCCTATATTGCTAGTGTATGTACAAGTTTAGTGATTACTTGGTTTTTATCTCCCTAATGATTTATTCACATAATCTTATGCATACATACTTTAATAATTCTCATATTAACATAGTTATTGTGTTATAAAATTTTCATTAATTCATCAAAACAAATTGGTAGAAAACATATAATCCATGAAAACATTGGATTTTTATGACACTAGTGTGTCGATCCATTCACCAATTATATTTATTTTTTAAGGGTCCATAGACAATGCCTCACTTATAATAACATGTAATAATAATCTATCTTTCTACAACAAAAATTCACACTTATTGAAATTTTTAGTCAATTTACCTTTATATAATATTTATATCACAATATCTAGATGTTCTTCATGTTACTACGTTCTCATCGAGTATATGAGAATATCCTTGATACAAAAAAAATCAATGTTGTATCTTAAAAATATATTCATAACTTATATTAATATAGCTGGTGAATTATATATTACGAAGGTAATCATTATAAATTCATAGTATCCCAATAGTATATGGAACACAATCTTATTAATATCTTCTACTACTATAAGTAGTTTCTGATATTCATAAGGAAGATCCACAAATAATTACTATTGAGAACCTCATTTTCGATTCAACAATTCATCAATCCATCCATATGGATATTTGTTTTTAAGGGTGGTCTTATTGAACATGTGATAATAAACTAAAAACATCATTAATAATTCCATTTCCTTCATGAAATTTACTAGCAGACCCCATAGTGATAGACTAGGGAATTTGAACCCCTTGTTAAAATGCTCTTCTAGATACTTTAATAAATCATCTTGTCCTATGGGGACCATCATGTAGTGATATTTTAAAATATGAAGAGATACATGTAAAAGATCTATTGATAAATATACTATATGTTCTAGGGTATGTGTGGGTAACTCATTTGGAAACACAATAGTGTATTCCCAAGTAAGGGGAATGGCATCATGTTCAGTTCCTTCATTTGATTCAACCATATGGGATTTCTAACAATCTTCACAGGTTATCCACACCAACACAATTTATGTATTTTCCAAAGAAGATTTATTGATCTTAATTGAGACATTATAAGAGTATAGAATTCATCCAAATATGAAAAAATAATTTATTTTAATGTGATTTATGGTTTCCCTATACAATAATTGAAAATACATTCCCTATATATATATATATATTCTCTTAAGGGATGTATTAGGACATTAAATGGAATAATCAACCCACATACACCAACATGAGAATATTACAACACATATGTTGAAATTATCATGCCACTAGGTTTTTCTATAGATATCACAACTTCAAGGTATTAGGGATTTGATTAAATAGATCTATAAAACATGAATGATATATTAATATTCATAGAACCTGAATCAAAGAATAATTTATACATTACAGATTGAACAGTAAGTATAGTTTTTATAACATCGTTTTCATGATCTAATTCAGTAGAAGTGTTGGAATAATCATTACACTTATCTGTTGTTTTTTGGGTTACTAATACAGATTACCATCAATGAGTCAATGTTTTGTGCACTACTATGAATAGTTCCCTTTATCCCAATAATTAAGGCATTGAACTGTGGATGGTTCCCTCAATTCCCCGATCACATTGTCTCGATTCTAAATTTATCAATGATATTAATTATTTTTATGGAATTCACTTCCACAAATATTAAATTTCCAAATCCTATTAAGGTAGTTCTCATAATGATTTTATGCACATTTTTGACATTTCAATTTTTGAGATTTTCTTCAACCATTATAATTAGATCCTCCCTTTTGAAAATTCATCATTATCTTTTTATCTATATAGCCATGAACAATTCTTTGATTCCCATATCCACCTTGATAGGAAATATAATATCAACTTTATAAATATCAAATTATTGAATATCTAAATATATTATTGGATGTGGTGTTAAAGAACAAAAGAACGAAATAAATTTTCTATCATTCTTTAAAACAATACACGATGTGTAAATTTCATGCCATGATAAATTTCCTCCATAATCCTTTAAAAATTCCCCATCCCTTTTCTCAGTGTCTAGGAATTTTCAATCCATCATTTTATATTGTTTTTAGGGATATAATTGTTAATAAATATTTTCATAAATTATTCTTTCTTTATCTCATCTATAAGATCCTCTGAATTGGTGTTCTTAATAAACAACCACCATAAATAAGACTATACATCTAAATGATATAATGACAGAGACTCATTTTACATTTCCCAAAAGTGAATCACTAAAAAGTTATATTCCATTCAGTTTTCCAACTATTCTATGACTAGTTGATTAAAATATAAAATAAACATCGATGGTCATTCTAACATAATGGACTCAATGTAATTTTTTTCCTTCTTGAGTTTAGTGTAAAATCCACATGGTTTTGGATATTATTCATAATATGAGATAAATATATATAAATTTCCTTGATATTTGGGACTCCCCTTTTCATGGAATTGTGGTTATAGTTTTGAAAATCAATGCATTGTCTATCACATGTGTTATTTAATAGGATTCTCCTAGTACCCACAATTTCATAATGAATAAAATGTTTTAACAAAATATATATCAATAAATCATGAAAATATAATTCTTTATTATATGAAGTTATCTAAAAATGCACATATTATGGGATACCAATGTTTACATTTTTTTTAAAACATAGAAGTTTTTATTACATATACATGGTATTATTCAAATAGTTGTAAATAACATTATTAAGTTATAATTTTAAAATTAACTAAAATATTCCTTAACACCAAATATTATGTACCTAATTTTTCATATAAGAATATTAAATCAAATTAATGATAAACGATATAATAGAACTAAAATACTACGATACATGTGGATTATTTTATGATAGAAATTATGAACATAGATAACATAAATATAATAAAATGTAAATTATTATTTAAGATTAGATTCGTTATATTTAAAATACACATGTTCTCTTTAGAAAATGTAGTCACCAGAGGATATAAATATAATAAATGGGTGAGATAAAGTAATTCTATGATTATGAACAAGGTACATGAAAAAATATAACACAAGTGATCATAATTAACATAATCCTAACATAAGAATGGAAAAAATATAAGCATCAAAATTAGAACAATTGATAAATACAAGGAATCTTGAAATGAAAAAAATGAAACAAAAAATCATAGTTGTGAAATACCATAGATACTTGTGAACAAAACCACCATCTTGTTTACACATAGAATATTTGATTATCATTAAAAATTTATTGTGAACAAAGGAATCATCCTATGAATTCATATTGCACATTATCTCATGTGGTACATCAAATCAACCAATTTATTGGACATCTCTATAAGTCTGGTCCCACCTATCACCTAATAACATTTACATAATTATGCAAGCCACATTTAACTTATCACAATAATTGTAATAAATTTACCCATGTAATGGATTATGTTTTATGAGAATTCCATAAAGTGTATATTCATGAATAATACATTGGACTCCCCGATGAATAAGGAAAAAACATTATTTGTTTAAGAGTCATCAATCTTGATTAATGGAGAAATTACCTCAATAGAATTCAAGATAAGTGTTTGGAAGGATAATACTTTTGAATATATATATATATATATATATCATAATAAAATATGGAAACATGTATATCCTAGAACATAAGGGAGATGAATAATGAAATTAAATCATAGGAATACTAAAAAATATAATCGCTTAAAATTTTGAATGAATGAATTATAACCCATAGAGAACAAATTGGGTTCGACAATCCCCTCACCTAATGTGTGATTGATTTGTTCACATTCCCTTAATATCTGGGATAGTTAAATTCTATTAATTAAATATGAAATTTATAAATTATTCTACTTTTATATTATTTATTATTATTTTATTATGTTCATTTTGTCCCTTTTAATGTGTTATCGAGTTCAATTTTGTAGTTCTGGGAGTGTATATTTTCATTATTTTTATTATTGGTTCATTTAAACAAAAGTATAAATGTCTATGTAAAATTGAAATAATTAACAAGATTATAAATTTATTTTTTTTAAATAAATTACAAAATATTAAATTTTATTATTTAAAATATTTTATATAAGGATTAATCACTGGATATAACATTAATGATAAATTTTTAGATTATTTTGGCCCTTTTTTGACCGTTAGAAAATAATTTTGTTTTATTAAAAATTATATTTATAAATTCAGTCCAAAACATTTAAAAATTTATAATTTGAAAATTAAATTATATTTTAACCATAATAATGTTTTTACAAATAGTACTGAAGGTGGTAATGGAAAACCAATAATTTTCATCCATGTGAGACGCGTATTTAAAAATCATGCCCGATGTTTTTGTTTTTTGAATATAATCATAACCAAATAGATTTTATGATTGATATTACATTAATATAATAATATTAATATATATATATATATATAGGTAAAAGATTTTTTATTATCCTACATTGTATATGTAATATGAGTTTACAGAAGAAGAAGGAATAAATTTAAAAGTGAAAAGTGGAAGATTTTACCACTAGAATGTCTTCTCCTTGAGAACCTCCTAATGGCCAGAGGGTTTGGTTTATTTTGATACATGTATATATTGTATGTGTGGGAGAATATTTGGAATAAATTTTGGAATAATTTAAACAAGATACAAGGATTTAATGGTGCGAGGAGAAGCCATGGTGAGTTGTGGTATTTATAGACGACGAGAGGAGTATTTTTGGAATATTATATCTTGTAGTTTTTTATTATTTTATTAGATTGTAAGAAGTGTTGATATTTATCACTGGAAATATTAAATAATTTGAGATAGTTACAGATTATGGGGATAACATCATCCATACATCAACCATGACTCATAAATTCAAGTATTTAGCTTATATATAAAATATGAATTTCATTATTCACTAAAAATTTTACTACAATAAAAAAATCCCACAAATTCAACATTACCATTTTTTGACATACAGATTTCAAAAAAATTCCTTTTTGTGAAAATAATTTTTCATATATCGGAATTTTAATTTTTATTTTAAATCATCATTTATTAGAAGAATAACAATTTTAATATAATAATCAATTTTTTACACATGAAAAATATAATAAATGTTTCATAAATTTATAATAAATTTATAATACAAGATAATATTTATTTAGGAATCTATTTTATGAACATAATTTTTTAATAATCATTATAATATTATTAAAATATAAAAAAATATTTTTTTAAAAATTACCAATAATTAAATTATCATTTTTCAAAATTATATTTACATATACTATGATATAAATATATCTAATTTTAATTTATATGATACCAATAATTTTATTTATACATTTATTGGTGATGTTTCCAATCTATTGGCTATATTACTATTCGTAATGGTCATATTACTATTCCATTAGTAATATTAATATCAATCATTATAGGTTTATTAGTATCCATAACAACCATGTATTTCATTATCCATTCATGAGAATAATAATATTACTGTTTTATCTATGTTATACTAGTTTTTTATAATATTTAAACTATTTATATAAGGGGATACACCATTGATAGATTTTTTTTATAATTACAGAGCGACTTGAGCAGGTAATGTATCTTTTATCATTACCAGCTATGTTAATTGATATCATGGATGTTTTACACATGTATCTTCTCACGAGTGACCTTATTTTCCCATAATACTTTCAATTTTGAATTGATATTGAGTTTCTGAATATGATTCAATTGTTTTCCATCAAATATTGATTTTTAATTTTTAGTTGAAATTATCATGTTGGAATTCTATTCTATTGGTCAATGTGATATGGTGAAATAGTTTAGAGTCTAATTATATATGGGGGAATGAATCATAGATGATAAGGTATTATCCATATATTTTTGTAGTGTAATAATCTTCTATATGGATTAATAGAGCTGCAAATACTTATGGTTTGATGTTTGTAACATCCAAGATAAATATGTACTCTATTTTCCATTTTAAATGACTTTTCTCTCAGGTTTGGACGGAATATACGTTTTTCTATGGAGTTACTATTTTATGTGGACTATATAATGATGTCTTAGCACATTTATATCATATATTATAGCTTATTATGTACTTTATTCACATACGACCAACTATTAGGGGGATTAGTATGCATGTATCATGAAAAATGAACATTTTATTTTAAAATGTTAATTCATTTTCTGTCATAAAATATTATTTTATATCATTAAATATTCTATCTGGATAAAATTAACTCACATAGATTATTTTTTAAATATAAATGATTTACAAGATATTAATTCCATAATCATTAATTTTACACTATAAAAAATCTTCTGGGAGGTTTTTATCTTCCTATCTCAAGTATCTCCTCCTCCCTTATTATGTAATTATTTATCTCTATTCATATTATCTTGTATGGAGTTTGGGTGTCTCCACTTATTTGGGATCAGTTCTTTGAATGCTTAATGTAAATAGTGGTTGCACTTCCTCTCACAGTAAAGCTGTATTTATGCATCATCATTGCATTTGGTTGCAACTAAAATGGTGTATTGTGATTATGTTTTTTTTCACCCAGTTGTGATGTTTGTCAAATATTTTCTAGATATATTGTGTGAAATAATTATGGATTTCAATCCTTTTGTTGTTTGTTCTACAATGTGTTTGTTCTATGAGGATTGTATTGGTCAACCATCTAGGTCAGTTGTTTTATTATGGGATTATATTATGAGATGTGGTAATCATTGTTACGGACTCTTTTTTGGTGCCTTATTACCTTCCATCATTTTTACATATAGTTTCGAGTAATGCTTAAAATGAATTTAAAGGATGTGGTATAATCTATATCCATTTTTGAATAAAACTGGATTTATTTGGTAAATTTATTTATAATGTAATTGGAATAATTTTTTGACTTTTATGTGTGAAAATTATTTTTTAGGAATATATGGGTGTCCAATGTTTTATTGAAAGTAATGTTATTTTCAAATTATTATGCAATGGATTTATAATTTTTTTCAAATCATCGTTTTGATAGAATTAGTTATGAAATATGGCACATTAGAATGAATCTGTAAATTGGTTAAAGGTGAAGTGGTTGGCCTCATCCATTGATATTATTAGGGGACACTAATGTGGTGTCCCTCTACACCCTTGTCCAAGGGTCATTTAGACATGGTATATTATATTTTGGGGCTTAATTTATTGGTGGTTCCTCTTCACCATACAGTAAATGAATATGTCTGGGAAAATATTCCGAATAGTTTTCCATATTGTGTATAAGTTATATATCAAGAATAAACTACAATGATACTATTCATGATTTAAATTTTATTGGGTTTGTACTATTTTGGAAATGATTACGCACTTTTGTATATTTGATATGATATTAAACTATTTTAACTAGATTATTTAGCTCTATGGAAAAAGGGAAAACTTTTACAATGATTTTGATGTAAAAGGTATTACAAAGAATTATATGTTTAATTTAAAATGATAATATTTTTCATTGTTTTATATAAACTATATATTGAACACAAGGCTAGGATCATACAAATATTTTTTTATCCCACACCATGAATAACCTTTAATGGTGTGTGGACTTGGTTAGGTTTATTGATGCAAGAAAAAAGAATTGTTCCACTATGATATGGAATTCATTTTTAAAATGCGTATGGGTATCCACTATTTGAGATTATGAGATATATCCAACATAATCACTTGGATTAGTATGTTTCTATTTTAGTATCCCCTTAATGTTTTACTTGTACATTGGGATGTTATGAATATTTTTATTCATATTAATTTTTTTGTATTCTTTCTGTTAGGAAATAAAAATATTATTTAATTGTTAAATTCTAATATATATATATATATATAATTATATATTATTTATATTTTCAAAATTTATTCGCTTAGGTTTTTTTCAATTCCCATGTTCTAGTCACTAGAACATGGGGATATGGAATTTACCTTGGGTATGTGGATGATTGGGTCATGTACCAGTTTGAGATGGTTTTCTAGGCTATTTTGTTAATAATATATGAATATGATGGGTGTAAATCCTATCATAAAATAATAGTTTTTACAAATATTACTTTACATTCATACATTTAACTAATTTTTAAACTTTTAAAATTGTTTTGGATTTTATTGTAATAACAATGTTTTTTACTCTTTATAGGTTCAAATATTAACTATAAAAGGAAAATTGGGACATAACTGGACCATGGTAGATTTTAAGAACAATATAAAATTAATTTTATCAAATACATATTTAAAAGAATTATGAATCCATCAATAAATCAATATTTATTATAAAATATAATTTATAAACATTTTAGAACTATTCATTTATTTTTACATTAAAAACTACAAGGAAAAGTAAAATATTGAATATAATCCTTCCACATGTACCTAATAAATTATTTGTATATATGATATTTATGAGAAAAATTAGTTCAAATTATATTTATTTATATATTTTTAGGACCAAATATTATATTTTTATATTAATTAAAAATATAATTTTTTATTTCTTCATTAGAATTAAGGTAATTATTTCATTAAAACAAATTTAAAATTAATTTACATTATAATATATTTATTTATAAATAAATTCACTATAATAATTGAGTATACATTATTTTTATCCAAATTTAAATCAATTACAAACCACAAATCTATTGGAGTTACATTTGTGACTTTTCTATAAATTTTTTAATAAGGTAAAAATAATGGCCAAATGGAAATAAAAATTCATATAATCAAATATTTTATGAATGTGAAAAATAAAAATTATTACAACGAAATCATGTAAATTTTTTATGTAATTTTTAGTCTTTATCAATTTATTTAATGCATTATTAATTTACATTCAATTAATGAGGTGATACATAATTAAAACAGAGACAATTCTTAATCAATGAATGTTATAGAGGCAAATTTAATATTTTGGGTCTTCCTGATTCCACCGATGGAATCCATTAGTAATGATTCAATTCGAATAAGTGGAAAAATGAATTTAAAATTAATAATTAACAATGTGACTAAAATATAGTTTATGAAAAAAAAAAATTTCATGTATATGTTTTATAACCAATATCCTTTATATAAATCATTATATGTACTATAATTGGATTATGATTATTATAAAGGAAATAATGAAATTATAAAACAAATAAAATTTTTCTATCTACCTATTTTTATGAAAATATTTTTTCCAAAAAAATAAGAATTTTTCACCATTCATTGAAAAATTAATATTTTTATAATCACCAAAAGATTTTACTATATGGTAATTTTTACATTCAAAATTTAAAATTTATAAATTTTGTAACCTATATTATACTCTAATATTTCCTTACAATAACATGATTATTCACTCAGAAAATGTAATGATAACAATTATTTACAAATATATATTTTTGCAGAATATAATTTAATTATTAAAAATTTAATGATTTTTACAAATAATTAATTAATAAATATCTGATAACTTGTACCATTATTGATTTTATATAATGATTTGACTATTATTCATACATTCATATTCAATAAAATATTTTTAATTTCCATATAATAATATTTTGGATTTCGTTTACCAACATTTTTGTGTATCTTATTTTTTATCAAACATATATTTTGAAAACAATAATCAATTACATTTTAAAAAATTTAACAAATTTTCTATAGTAATTCAAAAAATATCCAATGAAACAAGGTATTTAAATTATTTAAAGGATGTTTTGAAATCCCAAATCGCAAAAAGGGTAAATAAAAATTCAATAAGAAAATAAATACTGTAATTTGTGATGGACATCTAGAGTATCAGATAAAATCATTCCAAATAAAATAACATTTGTTGAGGGTAAAAATATGAACCTTGAAGAAAATTATAATGGCCAAATAGTGATGAAGAGTGTTAAATATCAATGATTAAATGAAATTGAACGATCATGTAAATGTTAATGACTACAAACTAACAAATTGAATAGGAACAAAAAAGATAATTGAATGATGATAAATAATGGAAATTGAATATCAATTTTTTGAAAGTCTATTTTTGTATAGTTGAGGAATTCAGTTACCATATATTATATTAATATAAGGAAATATAGAATCTTTAATTTTAATATTTAATTTTTTATTCAATTTACACCAAAATACCATCTTTTTTATAAAAAATATTAATTTCTAATGAAAATTTCAAGCCAAAATACTATAATTATTAAATTAGGGGTGAAATAATTCACCAATAAGATATTAAGATATTATTCTTTTCATTATAATTTATACTGAACAAAAGATTTAATAAAATGATAATTACATTTTGAAAATGATAAAACTATTACAGGATGAATTTAAACCTCAATTTGTAAAATTCAATAATAATAAAAAATATGTAACATAGATTATTGAATAGAAAAAAAAATTCATGATTAATATTTAATCCCAAAACAGAGATTGATTTGATCATGAATTATTCTGAGATAAATTTGAAATTTATCACCAAATACTTGCAACCATTATTAATGTCTCTTACTAAAAATGTATATTCAATCATCGCACAATATCCATAACATGCAAATAAAGTCCATAAATAAATACCATTATATAAAAAATAATATGATTATTGACCTTTTGAAGATAAATTGTAATTTTTACCATTAATTTATTTTATACAAAAATATAAAATCATTCTACTAAAATAACACTTCACATTAATTCTAATATTTACATATACCTCAACCCAATAAAAGGTCTCCTACAATAAAATTAATTAGTATAAAATTCCACTATTTAAAACATATAAATGGTTATATAATAAATTTAAATTATTATACACCATTCGTTACATATCCACGATGGTATCAAAAATATTTAATATAACCCCACAGAAAAACATATTAATAATCAATGACATCTAAAATTTCTCTGATAATAAATTAAACAAACATGAACCCGTACTTTCGCGTATGATTCTACGAACATATTTTCATCATTTTAAGTATTTATTTATATATAAATATTGAAATCTATTAACAAAATGGATTTAAAAAACTAGGTCATAAATATCAACCACATCATCCACTATTTTCATCACCTCTCATGTCATTTCAATAATTATACACTTAAAACCAATCTTCACAACCTAGAAAAAACTAACACATAAGAAAATTGACATCACATTCTTTGTAAGCGTATAAATTTAAATTATTAATTAAATTCCATCACTAATCATAAGGGAATGATTTCATTGATGATTTTTATGGTCAAAACATTATGGAAATCGAGGCCATAAAAACCTAAATCATTACTCAATAACCATGTAATAATGATAAAAAATGGAAATTTTAATATGAACCAATAATAATGATCCATGTAATTATAATATTTATCAATTTAATCAATAAAACCCCATCTCATGAATTGAAAAAATGTGTGTATATCATCAATCATTATCTTCATAGTTCCTATAAAAATCAGATTAACCATTTAGTCAACATCAAATATAATTACCCAATGTAGTGGAGTGTTATTTAGGTAGTGATATAATATAATTTATATTAGGATTACCCATAATCATTATCCAGATCAAGATCAACCATAAATAATCCCAATTTACAAGTAACATTGTAGAATAAACATTTAAAATAATTCACATTGCATCATATAACCCATAAAACAATCATATTTATTTATAGCTTAGTTAGCTGATGTAAAATAATTTTCTATAAAAAATAAATATAAAATCAATTTATAATTCATCATGGAAAATAATATGGCTGTTATAAAAAGATCATACTCACAAAAATGTATATGAATCATCAATTTATATTGACATAGATAAAATACCTTTTAAATCCTTTCTTTGAAAATAGGATAAGGTTTCATTTTATTTTGGATTTATTAAAAAAAATCCATAAAATAATGAAAATATGAATTTATTTTAAAATATATTTATGAATTAATAAAGGAATGTAGAATAAAAATAATTTGTATGATTGTAGAAAAAAATACTCATTACATAAATGTATAACATAAAAAAATATTAAAACGTTTTAAATAGATTCATATGTTACCTATGAAGAAAATATTAACAAATATCTTTTCAAAACGTTTTATTTGATTTTGAAATGTATTTATTAAAATAAATTTATTGTATAATTACTCGATAGAAAATGTAATTATAGAAAAATAATTTAGAAAACATTGATATCGAATTGAATGAATCTAGATCTAAAAATGATAAAATATCAATATCACTTAAATACCCCATTTATGGTGTATCCATAATAAATTAAGGATGAAATGTAAATTTGCATGAAACAAAAATGTAATAAATTATTATTATTAATGTGATTAGGTTCATGAAAATAAGAAAATTTGAGATCATCCAAACTAATCATGAAAATAAACTATCTCAAATAAATTTAATAATTAGACATAAATCCCTTAACTCATAGGAAATATTCAATGAAAATTTATTTTAACGTATATGGATGATATTGATATGTAAATCCAATTAATTTCATTATGAAAAATTTCAAAATTCATTCATTATGTTGTAAGAAAACTCTATATGGAAATAATAGTGTACAAATAGAAACCAATACAATGAAAATGAGGTTGAGACAAATAAAACCCATATTTATGGAATAATTTTTTTTAAAGAATGGTTATAACCCATTGATGATTTTTTAATAAACCATTTACCACATGATAACCTTAAATTACAATCCACATGGAAGAAATAATTTTATTTTAAACATAAAATACCATGAAATTTAAATTTTTCATGATAAAAAATGTTAAAGGGGTATTATATATACTATATGTATTATATTATGTTCACTAGAATTAAATATAAATGATGAAAGGAAATAGAGATGAAATCCAAAAAATTTGATTTAGTACTTTTTCTGTATGTCCATTAACTTTTATATCATAAACATATATAAATTAATTTTTTAAGAATATTTTTCTTTTTCAAAAACTTATCCTTAAAACATTTCTTCCTTTCTGTCAATTTATTAATTAGTTATGTATTATATTAACTCTACATTGGTATATTGAGTATGTTTCGTTGATAATTTAAAAATATCATTACTTTGTTGATAATGGTCAAATAGGTCATTGATCCATCATCTAAAAATATTCATATTAACATAAACATAATTTTTCAATAAAGTTTATACATAAAAAAATATCCAATAATGATGGATACGAAAAATGAAATATGTTACAATCATTGATATGGTAGGTTTCAAATATGTATGTTCAATAAGTGCATTTTAATATGGTCATTGAGGAACGAATTTAGCTATCATATTATTATTTCCATAAATTTAATAATTTCATAAATAAAATAGAATTCTTTTAATAAATTTATATATATCATACATTTGATTGGGTGATGAAAAAATGGTTCACATCACTTCATGGAGGTGGTAATCCACACATACACATGAATGACATTATTATTTTTCAATGAATATAAATGTGAGATATTTGATGATATATTATATTTTAATAATTATAAATATTTCATGAATATCATATATCAATAATAAGTCTATCATTATAAACACCTATACGAGGTAGTGCATGAATGATTAATAAGAAATTAAATTGATATAGGTTATTCAACTAACATAATAAAAAAATAGATTATTTATAAAAAAATTATCATTTCATCATTTTACTATATTGGAAGAATGATTAATAAGAAAATAAATTGAACACTTAGTTAAGTGGTATACATCTTTTTGAACATCCAAAATTGCATTACTCATTAAGACCACTAATGTTAGTATTATTCTCCTTATAATGCATTTAGAATGTTTGGATTGATATTTTTAAGAACTTTTTGTAGTTATTGGTACAGATAAATATAATTTGAATGTTAATAAAATCAGAGATAATCATCCATTTAATAAGAAAGGGAAGGGAAATTCAATGAATTTATTATAATTATTAATTAATATTTTTTAATAATCATTTATAAAATAAAATAACATATAGTTAAAATATTTAAGGTGTATGGTTTTAAATAACATAATAATTTTTTAAAATTTTATATTATATTTTTACATTTATATTATAATATTATCACCATATTAACCCATTTAAGTGTTTCAATGATAAATTTGTTTTTCATATTGATGGGTTAAAATAGTTACTATAAAAAGAAAATTTGAATAGTAATCTAATATCATTCATTTTTTATTTTATAACCCAATATCTCGCCAGAATATATGTCTTTTTTTAATTTATATCATTTAATAGATTAATATTTACTATAAAATGTCATTAACTGAAATTTTGTATGTATTCATTCAATTTGACATTATATACACCTATTTAATGATGGAATTTGAATATAATACATAAAATAATTTTTGTTGTGTTGTTTTTATATAATAAAACATTTTGATAAAATGTTTTCATATTATATTACATTAAAATTTATTAGTTTGATTTTTTGTTTTTGTTTTAGCAGAATAAAAATTGTCTCTCTATTATGTAATCATTTAGAGAAATAACCAATTCTATATAAATTACTCATAAATTATCATGTCTTTAAAATATAATTTATCATTAAATTAATAAATTATAATTGAACATATCATATTTTTATCGCTAAGAATATTATTTAGAGATAATAAAATAATTATAATTTCCCTTTTTACTTTTCATTACATTAAATATTATAATGGTAAAAAACATGTGAAAATACTAATCCAGGGTTAAATATTCTAACTTTTTCTTATAATTTATGATATATAATAATTTAAAAAAAATCATAAACCTTTAAGGTCATTTTATATTCCTTACCATATTATTTTTTATCATTAATACATGATTTACCTCAACTAAGATGAAAAATATTTATTCTTATTTGAATTAATAACGAAGAAAAATAAAATAGAAATATTTTCTAAATATGAAGCATTTAATACCATATATGCAATCAGTATTCTATGATTTATTTCATATAATTCACATTATTTATTCTTAAATCCATTCTTAAAAATGAAAGAGAAAATGTTTTTCTTACAAAAATGCCTTATATGGTTAAAAATGTTTTAATGCCATGTTAATGATTAATTAATTAGAATGACTATAAATAATTTATTTTGCAAAAAAGCAATTATTAAAATATTAAGACTCATATAATTTCAACCAGGTTATACTATTGATGAAAACAATGTACCAAAAAATTTGTCTTCTTCACTTTTCATTAAAAATTATTTTTTTTAGTAAAACCCAAAATATTAAATCTAACATAATATTGAAAATATTATTTAAAAATTTATTATTTATTCATAAAATAAAAATTATACATTTTTATGAAATTATTAATAGTATTATGAAACAAATATTAAGAAAACCAGTTTTTAGAAAATAAATTATTGATGAATGAATTGTAATTTTTAAAAATGAACGATTATTTGTTAAAAAATATTTAATACACACGTATTTAATAAAAAAAATATATATATTTCATAATATGGTAAATAATTATAAGACACCAAAATTTAAAATGTAGGTTATAACAATCATATGATAATACATCATAGTTTTTTTAAAAAAAATATTTGTATCTAGTATGCTATCGAACAAAGATATCATTTAAAAGAAATAGTATATTATAATAATTAAAAATATTATTGATGAAAATAATATTTCATGTATAAAATTAATTCCCACCACTATATAAATATCAAATATTTAATTTTCATTATTTTGATGAAGAAAAGATACCTTATAAGATGTGGTTCAAGAATAATTCCACCATGAAATTATATTAAATTTTTTAAAGTAAGCACTTTATTATAAACATTGAAAATAAGATTATTTTTTGTTCTTATGGGATGAATATATTTTTCTTGGATACTAAAATATGAATACTGCTTAAAATTATATAACAAATTTCTATTGAGGATCTATAATTTTCTTGAAATGTAAATTCTAACTATAGGTATAATTCTCAATCAAATTTCTATCTTTTTATTTATAAATTATCATTATATATGTGAAGATTTTGATGTAGATTTATTAATACATTTTGTTTCTAATAAAAATGATTTAGATTCAATAAAATCCTAAATATTGATGAATTTATGGATTGCACAATATTTGTTATGAAGAATAGTATTTGGGAGGAAATAAATGATGAAAATGTAATTAGTGATCAGGTTAATATGGAGAAAACATGGTTATTGAGGGATATTAAATAAAAATATATCTTATTTATGTAATTAGTATGTTTATTTTAGGATATAAAAGTGGTTGAGAATTCATTAACCCTATGCATGAAGAGCTTGATCAAATTGAGAAGACTCAACCAATTGATTTTGTTGGAAGGATAGAATATAAAAAAGACAATGGGACCAATTGTGGGTTTCATAAAGCCTTAAATTAAGAACAAATATTATTGATTAAAGAGAACTATAGGTGTTTTCGTTATATTCCAAAATAATCAGGATTGATATAAAAGAGATATTATTCAACATATAATTTTTTTAGAATCAATTTAATTATTTTTGGACATTATGGAGAAAAGGATATTCAATGTGTATAAAATTGATATAAAATTACAATTAGATAATGTATTTTCTAATGAATAACTAAATCAAATGTCTATAGTGATTTTATATAGATGAATATATGAGAAATTTATTTTTGGTTTAAAATGTAGTTGAATATCATAAATCGATCAGTATGATAATGGTATTATTGTCTTGATCAAGAAATTATATATTTTTAATTTACATGAATTTAATAGATTATAATATATTCCTCTTGAAAAAGATTGTGGAATTATTAAAATTTATAATTATGTGATTGTCAAGGATTATATAGGATCAGGTGGGACATAATGGTTTTTTATGAAATTAATTAGGAGTGGCTTCATGATGTATATTATTAATGACTTAAATATTTAACTTATATAAATTTCATGATATAGGAAATTTTAATATTTATATAATAATGAAATTATTTTGTTGATATTCTCATGGTTTTTTAATAATGTATTATAATGGGATAACAATAGTGTTACTAATCAAATCGTGTTATGAATTTATAATAATGGAAAAACATTTGATATTAATGAATATAGGGAAATAAATGAGATCTTATTGTATACAAGAAACTCAATTCCACCCATTTTTCCTTATATATGTCATTTATAATAATTTTAAATTTATCCCTTGTTAATTTATGTTCACTTTATAATGAAGAATTTTCAATACAAAAAAATGGTGTTTTTTATTGTTTTTGTAATATAACGTTTGAAATATTATTTTGGTTCAATGTTGTTGATTATAATTGTTTAAAAGAATAATGAATATAGAAATATATATATTACATTTTTCTAATATGTTAATGTATTACATTATCATGAAATAATACTTACATCGTTATAAAAATCACTCTTGAATCATGGTATGTTATATGTTCTCATGTCAGTACAAATTTTCAATAAATGATTAAAGAAATATTCGTTTTTTATTTGATTAAATCTACATAATGGAAATAATATCTGATTGATCAATGGATATTAATATTTAAAAATTTAATTTCAATCACTAAATGAAATCTCATAATGGTATAACATATGACTTTATCCTCCTTGATTATTAATGTGGTATGTTTATATTGTATTATATGTCTAAATAAAATCATGTTGTGGTCATCATGTAAAATGAAATACTGAAAATTAGTTTTTTGATGAACTAGTTTGATCTTATTGATCATCCATCTCTATCTAAACATATCTATTAATGATGGTATACCAACTTGCAATGAGATTATATATATATATATATAATACTATCGTGATTGGATTGAACTTTTTTTTGGATTTCTAACCCTCCATTATAAACATTATTAGATATAATGTTTTGGTATATAGAAAATTTATGATAATTTCTCCCTCATGATTTTATAGTATTTTTCAATGATGTAAGTTAAATATTATTGAAATTGATATCTGTTTTTAACAAAGAGGGTGTTATCCTAGGTTTAGAAAAATTAAGTAGGGATTGAATTTGAATGATAATTCACAGTAACATGTTTTTATAAATTATTTTCAAGAGTATAAATATCAAGTATATATATTAATTTAAATATAAATATTTAAATTAAATTCCATACAATGAACAAATCTCATTTTTTTCATATAATTTATTGGTTTTAATTCATGAAGTATATGATTAAATGTGGTTTCAGACCTCATTATTATTTAGTTATAATTTTTTATAATATATTTTTTAATCATGTATTGACAGTATAGTTATAAAATCCAGTGTGTTGATTCCATAAAATATTGATTGGAGTGATTTCGTGGTTTATTTTATAAAAATAATTGTACGGTGATAAATCTATAGATTTATAAAGAATTCAAATGATTATGTTTTAAAATATTATGTTAGATTCTATAAAATTAAATCTATGATAAATAAGCCATTTTTGTATTTCCTAGGACATGCTACATCTAAAAAATTGCAATATTAATTTTTTTGGAAGATATAATGTTTTTAAAATATTCTTAGATACCATTCAATGATGTCTAAACTTCAAATGAGTTATAGGCTATATATGACAATCATATTGTTTTACACTAATAATTTTCGTATCATACATGTCATGAACGGTTTTTCTATCAAATAATGTTCATATAATAGAATAACCAATTTTTGTATGATTATTGAATTGAATGGATTTAATATTGAAGGGAACCCATGATTGATTATGTGTGTCATCTTGTAAGTTGATTTGATAACAAATCCATTTTTCAAAAAAAAAGATATATGTACATTTTCCATGATGAGTTTTATAGATTAATGTACTTGATTCTCATAAGATAAGAAAATTTATTCACAAAAAGGTATCCCACACCATATGGGTGTTAAATGTTTTAGTTTTCATAGTTTTTGAATTCAATTTATGAAATGAGTTTTCCATGATGCTAATAGAATAACTATAGGGATCCCTAGTCAATTCTTTAAACAAATTAAATAATTCAATAATGTAAAATTGTTCTTTAATATTCTAAAACATAAATTTTACACCTAATGAATTCAATCATTTGATTACATTTATCATATTAATAAAATTATTTTTAATATAAATTTAAAGTTAAACATGGAGAATTACCCATGATTAGAGATATATCATTCAATTTAAAAAATTTCAAAGATGATCAATGAATTTTAGAGGTGTACATATAAATATATATGAGAATTTTATGGATGAAAAATGTGGGATATGATAGAAACTATTTCATTATTAGTTTGTGGAGTTCATTATGTGGATGGGGATATAGCTGAATTATATACATATAATATGGTTATCCCATTTATGGATCATCCAATATTGGGATGGATTATTTTGATAGAGTAGTATGCATTCGAAATGATTAAGATATGTGAATTAAATGCAATATAATGGATAAAAACACAATGTATGATGTTCACACACTAAATTATGAAAATAGATACGATTCATTATTGATTCCAGTATATAGACACACTATCGTTTTATTCTCTTCATATTGGACCTATTTGGGTGGAATGTGTAAAATTTTATTATTTCCATATTATAATTAATTAGAAATTAGAATTTATTATATGATAGGGAATTTATAAAAATATCATTGTAATGATTAAATTATTTTATTGTAGAAATAGTCATATCTGGATTCACTCCCATATCATAATATTGACATTGCTTGGGATTGATAGTTTGAATGGTGAGTCACTATATTTTATCATCAATTAATATAATAGCATGGGAGGTGCCTGGCCATGCAAATTATAGTATGAATAAATGTATATTTGTTTAAAAATAATTTATGCAACTATTTAGAAAACATAATAATAATATAAGTCTAATTAATTTCTTATCCCATGTAAGAATAATTTTTTGATTCTTCAATTGATTTTTTAATTCAAATTGTTTTCAACTGATTACGTTTAATGGATCGAATTTTGAGGATATTCATACTATTGAATAAAAGGATGATTTATAAATATGTAATTGTATATTTGGTTATAATAGATATATTATATGGGTAGCCAAAACATAATCAAATTATATTTAGATGATTCATTTAAATTTTGTATGATTTAAAGGGAATATAAATTTTCAAGAGAATTGAGGATACTATTATGGAAATTGATGATGATAATGTAAATGTCAAAAAATATAGGTTATATTTATAAACAAATGAATTTGGGGGATCTAATAATTTTGACAGGTAATTGGTGAATTTTATCAATATATAGAACTAATATTATGTACATGTTTAGACGCTTATAAAAAAATATGTCCTAATATTCATGATAACTATTATCAAGAGAAAATAACAAATTTTTTTAAAATAAATACTGATGATAAAATAATTAATTAACTAATATAATATTATTTCTATATATTATTGATGATATTTCATTATCTCTTAATATATTTTTATTATATAATTTGTTTAGGATACACTTGTTGAATTTTTTCAACTATATTAACACTAAGAACATTTCTTAATAGATAGATACATTTTTTGAAATATAATACATTAAAATATATTGATTCTACATTTAAATACTGAAATAAATAATATATTATTCATAAAAAATAAAAGAATACATGATTTAGTTGGACATGATTTGTGTAAGACCAAATGTATTTCTAATTAATAATTTGTTAAAGTATTACATTAAAAATAAAATCAATGAAATATCTTAACAAAATCATAAGGGAAAAGTATGTTAATTTAAAATAAAAAATTAAATAAGATAATCTCACTAAAAAGTATTATTATATATTAAGAAAATATTTAATAAATATTAGTTGTTTTTCCAAGAATTATATATGACAACATCAAATAAAAAATTCAATTGAAGGATGTTATCATTTTTACAATACTATATATATATATTGAATATATAATAAATAAAGAATTGGTCTCTTCGTGATATTGTTTTTATATAAATCCACAATGTATCATTTGATTATAAAATGAAGATAAAATATAACAAAAATTGTATTGGTGAATATCTATGGATTTGAAAGAAGAGTTTTTTAATGAATATATATTTGAACCAAATATATATTTATATTTGTAAGAGGAAAATAATTAATTTTTATATGACATTAGAATTATATATGATAGTGAGGAATATGTATCAATTACATAAATATATCTGATCTAATGGTTGAAAAATTCGATAATAAGGACTAAAGTAAGGATCCTACTGGAAATAATAATAAATTACATATAAATGGTAACATTGGATGAAATAAAAGATGATATTTGGTTTAAATACATCATTATTTTTATTTCCTAAGATCTCTTGTCCGATTAAAAAACATTGTAAAAATCATAAGAATAAAATAAACTAATAACTCAAATGAAACTAAAAAATATTACTAATAGTTTCATCCCACTTTTTATGAAATTATTAATAGTTTCATTGAATTTTGTTTTAATTTTTGATAATATATCATATAATGTACATGAATTTTTTTATAATGGATACTTTCTTAATGATGATCCATATGTTGTGCATACATAATTATTCTAATAAGTGTATCTAGAGTTTATTTTATATTATTATTCATGTAATAATATTTGGATAACTTTTCAATTCTCTCACAGTACTATATATAATATTATATAATAAATATTATCAATTAAACTATATTAAATAATTATTATCACATTACATTAATATATCATTTAATGATAATAATAAGCATTGTTATAATTTCTTTGGGAATAAAATAATTCACTTTTCGATCAATTAAATATTTATATTAAAGGTATTTTTTTAAGAGTAGTCTTTATATACTTTTATAAATACAGGATTGTAATGAAATATAGTGGAGAATTTACAATTATATTATAAGGATTATATAATTTACAATTTTAGTGAATCTATGAAAGGAAAAAAACTTATATGTATTACCTTGGGATGATATGGGTGTTTAACATTCACATTTCATCATTCATGATTTTAAATTCATCTTATTATATCATATAGAACAAAGACACATAAATGACTTATGTATTTTTTATTGACTATAAGTCTGTCATTTCACTATGATGTAATCAAAATTAAATAATTAATTAATATTATTGAAAAAATATTTCATTTTTAGATAAAAATTGATAATTCACCATAATAAAATATATATTGGATGCATTTGTATAATATTTTTTATAAAATAGATAGATATTTATTTTAGTTGAGAGTAATATTGTATATCTGGTTCATTTCTCCTTCTACAAATCCTTATTATATAAAATAGAAAAGTAACTCCCCGGTTCTACTTTCTAGGATTCAGTTCCTAAAAAAATATCTATAAAGATTGAATATCTATTATATTTATCTAAAAATAATGAAATCATTTAAATTTCAAATATAATATATTAAACTATTTATATTTCTTACACCATTTAGGTTTTAGAATTAGATTACTAGGGAATATAATAATTTATTATAATAAAAAAATTTCTTCAAAAATTATCATTATTCCACTATATAAACACTAGTTTATTTATATTAAGTCTTCAATATTTCTCCAAAATTATATACACAATCCATAAAATTTTAAATAACATGTGTGATACGTTTATCGGAATTTGGGATAAACAGAAACATAAAAATGAGTGACATCAATCTCTCTGAAATATTTTACATAAAAAATAAAACATTATTGTCATATATTAGTATAAGTGGAGCCGAAATACTATTCCATGAATAGATACTCAACATTATAAATTAATCAATTGAATCTTTTTTCATAATATATATGTATAATAATGTAAATTAAAATATCACCTATATTACAATCACTATATTTAATGTGATTGAGTGAATAATTCAGGGAATCATGATCATACCATCAAGGAACCATCCAATCCAGTATTCTTCCTTTTAAATTAATATCCATTAAATCATTTTATCATCAAGATATTATTCATGACATCATAATAAACTAGGAATCCATACAATGTTACGAAAATATTTTATATCTCATTTTGAACTCAGACACATTGAGGGGAAACAATATGTCGGGCCACACCAAAAACTTTTTGAAGTCTAATGTATTCCTTACAGGATAAAATCGATGAACAAAGATAAACTAAAAATCCAATAATCATATGTTTTGTAATAACAACATATAAAACACTCATACAAATCCCATTGTCAATTAAATGGATATCATGATCATAACCTATAATGAGTATTAATTTGGTTAATTATATAACATATAGTCAACTTAACTATGAAATTAATAATCAACTATATCAAAAAAATATATATAAATATCCATTAGTTCTACAACTAATAAATTGAGTAGCATTCATTATATGAATTCCTCGAGAAAAATCATATGGGTTAATGGAATATAAAAAAATTGAAATTTCATCAATAAATATATGTATAAGAAATTAGTGAAACCCCTTCAATCATAAAATGGGAAAAAATGAAAAAATTAATTATATTTCATGAAAATATATTCTTATTCACATAGGATGGTTAGGTAATTCAAATTTAATGGTTGATCATATATTTGATAAAACATAATATGTATAATACATCAAATGAATATAGTAGTTGATTAAAGAAGATAATATCCCTAGTATAATATAAGATACTAAGATAGATTTTGGCACAAACTAAAAACAAACTATAAAAAAATATTGATTTGTATCATATAAGAAGATATAGTGAATCAAACTCTTTTATATTGCATGTCAAATCACGATAATTATATATATACATATATATATATATATATATATTATCAGATAAATCATAAAAAATATGTCCCATGAGTTTATATACAATTTAATTGGAAAAATAAAAAATTATGTGGAATCATATATGTTATTTTAGAAAACCTTTTTAATATAAACGTTAAATTAATGAATTCATGTCACTTCCAATAAAAATTATAAAATTGGGATTTGAAATATTATGAAAACATATAAAATCAATAAGAATATATATTTATGGAGACTTGAATGTAGAATAATTATTTAATTAGGATATGTATATCCAATGATAAAACATTTAATTATGAAAGGATCCATTTTAATATGATAATATTTATATAGTTGTGAAAACACATTGTAAAATGAGTAATAAAAATTAAATAGTTTTAAATTAAATATTATTTAAAAAGTTTTTAATAAAATATAATAAAATATAATAATAGGCTATTAGAACCTTGTAATTAAATACCAATGTTTATGATAGAACATTAATACTCAATAAAATTTATTTTTGATATTAAAAACACTTATAGGAAAACTACTTCATAAGGTAAAAAATATATGATGTATATTTATATAGTTATAATATTAATCCATATAAAAATAATATAACACAACATAATACAATAATTGGTATAATATACTCAACATATATGAGATACATTTGCGATATTGATAATTACTCAGTGAATGAATGTTGACTGACCCATAACCAATACTACTATTGTATAAATTGAACCAATAACCTTTAAAATAAGGGAAACTTTTTTTCGTATTATATATGTTGAAATAAAATAATTTATAATAAAAGTACATCAATTAAATGTAATACGTAATATAAGTAACCCATATTTCACAAAACATGTTTCGTCTGAGATATTCAAAACATTGATCATGAAAACCCTCAAAAAATTTATTGATTGAAAATAACATTGAAGAATACAGTATTAATTTAAATACTAAATGATAAGAATAAGTAGATAATATTGAAATTAATTATTCATGGCAATGCAGATACATAATTTTAAATAAATTAATGTTCATAGAATGAAATATATCTCACGTGGAAAAAAATCATGCAAGAGACCCATAAATATTATCATAGATTCCACAAATTTTATTTATCTTCCAAAAATATATATATCATAATAATTTATTTAATGTATTTATTCTAGAATTTATATTTTTTCCCTTCATTAAAAATAAATATTTATCTGAATTCCATTTAACAATTACAAATTCTCAATATCAGGTATGAGTAAAGATAATGTTTTTAAAGTAGTTTCATTTGAATATTGTTGTTTATCATTCATGTTATAGTGTTCATTATATATAGACACTTAATGGTAATGGTAAAGATGTTAAAATTTATACAAAATGTAACAATTTCATTCGATGGTATTTTTAGATATAATTCATGAAATGAAATTGATGATGATTATGAATTATTGACTCATAATGAAAAAATGTTTTTTATAAATGATGATTTTAATTATATTATTATCATTGATGAATAGAAAAAATATTATTTGTATATTTATATCAGAATATAATAGTAATTATGGTCCCATATAAATCGATGATATAAATTTATTTCATTTTTTAACATTGCCTCTATGCTAACACAATCAAAAATATACGTTTACTGATGGATTATTATGTTGTGTTTTAGTTGTTATATCATTATACCAGATATATAATAATCATATTTCCTATTTAATGTTAGTTTATATCAAAATTTAATGTAATTATAATAATAATAATTGAATATCAAAATATTTTAAAAAATATGAATTATAATATATTTTCTTATTATGATAGTGTTAGAAAATTAAAATAATTATGATCATTTTATAATCATGTCATTAATAGTCCCATAACAATCCATCACAACTATTATAAGTTCATAAATAAAATGTGCAATCGACGTGATGTCCAGATATTAAAAGGGTTGATGGAATCATCTTACATAGAATTAGAGAAATGTATAATATGAATTTTTAATTGAGAATGTAATATGTTTTATTATTTTCATAATTATTTGTTAAGTTAAACACTCTTACCATCATTGTGAATTGGAAAAGATAAAAACATTATGATCTGTGGAGAATGTTATCGATATAAATGCATGAATGTCAGTTTATTTTTTCTTAATGGAAAAGTGGAAATGTAATTAGTGTTTATTACATTAGCATTATAAAATTGATTTTATAATGAAAATGGATTTAATCATATTGATAATTTAAATTTTTAATTCTAAATCTCTGTGTTAAATTATTTTTATTATGAAAAATTGATTACTTTGGTTGAATAATTTTTGGGATTCCATGGAAAATCCATTGAAAAAATAGAGGGTATAACTTATATAATTTAAAATAAAGTTCAAGGAGATAGAATTGGATTTTAATGTAAGTAAAACATACATGTTTAAACATGGACTATTTTTTGTTTTATTATTGATACTTTTGTTAGATTTTCTTTTTCTAAGTTATAATGGTTGGAAGTTTTAAAATACCTCTAGATTTTAAATAATGGAAAGTCACTCTTAAGGAATGTTACTCAAAAATTAGTAAATAAAAGACGTAAAAATACTGTTATTAATGTTATTCCATAAGTCACGTTATTTTACTTATTTTATCATATTTTATAGTTTTTCATTTGATTTAACAATTTAAACAATAATTTACAATTTCTATATTAACGTTTTTTCCAATGAAATTTTTACAATAATTGAAAATAAAATTTTCTATATATAAACCCCGAACATAGTAGTGTAAAATGATGCCTACTACCATTACAATGGAATAATATAATGGGAACCACATCTCAAAGGATTGACCTTTTTAGCAGTATTGGTAAAATAGATATATACATTAGTCATAAAATAAATGTGAATAAAAAAATTACAAACTAAGTTTTTTTCAAACAAATTATTGATTAAATATTATAGTAAAACTTTTTGAATCCTAGGGAATGAACCTAAATAATGGTGATATCAAACACAATTTAAGAGTTATGTATGGTGAATGAAATTTTGAATTAATCTTCATAATAAATATAGAAAGATAACAATTGTGGACAAGTTACATTTAAATGACATTATTACATGAGTGGTCTTCGAATAATAAATTTGTTTGAGAATATAATTGAAAAAACATTCTATTAAAACTATAACTGATAATGAAATACCAATAATGATAATGTCTTTTTAATAATAACATAGTAAATAATTACTAATAATTCAAATAATGAAATTTTTAATTATTGGACACCTTATTTCCATATTACATGAAAATTTTATAATCAATAACTTTTAAAATATTGTTTGAAACATACAGAGTGAAAACCCACTTAACAAATGCTTTCCAACTGAATCATCCCATGACACTATTGAGGCATTAAGGGGAAATCTATTTCCAGTTCCCACCCATGTCATTATTTTCCAAATAATTACTCATATATCAGAAAATAAATTTAATTCATATATATTATTCATTATCTAATATTTAATATGATTAAATGATAATTATTTATAAATATTTCCCTTTATAAAAATGATATTTAATGTAGAAAATATTTTGAAGAAATTATATATATGTTTATAAAAAAATTTCCATGATAATTCTTAGGGGAATTTTTGGGATGTTTAATTACCAATGATCATGGGAAGGTATCCAATCCAATGGGAGGTCTATATCTACAATAATAAAAAATTGATGTTAATGTTTATACTATCCTTACTCAAAAAAGTCATACACTATCTAGAGGAAGAATAATGATTGTATTAATATAAAATATACCAATTGAAGTATAAATAACCAGGAGATGTCATGGATGAATATAAATACAATAATAATATCATTTAAAAATTTATTATATAAATTACTTATTTCATTAAAATAAACATTTTCAAAATTAATTTCATTAAATATCACATTTAAAAAAATTTAATAAATAAAACCTCATAAAAGTAAAAATGAAGAATAAATTAATGTCTTTCATAACAATTTTTAATTCCATACATGACTTAATTATAATAAACAAATTTCCCTAGGACCTTTATTTGTGTAAATCTAGTGTTTGAGGTGCCCTAGGAGCTATTAGTGGCATAGATTATGAGTTTCATAAATTTTCAGTTTTTCCATCGGCATGGTTGTTTGTCATTGTGTCAGTGCATCGGCTAGTCTGTGTATCAGCATTGATGAGTCTAGTGTATCAAAATGGGTGAGTTAGGTGCATCATGATCAGTGACCTAGGGATTTCGGCATCAGGGAGTCTGGGGAATCAAAATCATTGAGTTAGGTGGTTTTGCATCGGTTAGTTTGGGGAATTAACATCAATGAGTCACGGGCATCGACATTTGTGAGTCGAGGGCTTCGTTAGTTTTGGGCATCGGTATGTTAAGGTGTCGATAGGTTGTGGCATCTAAAGCATAGTGCTGGTGGATCAGCATTGGTAGGTCGTGTTGGTGGCTCCTCTATCGGTGGCAGAACATCCGTGACTCATTTGTAGTTTTCCCATTTTTTCCTAGTTTTCATGTTTCATCCCTCTAATGTTTTACATGATGTAAATAATGTTGATGTCCTTCTTCAGAAATCTTTTTTGTGATTTTCAAATTGTATTGATTATATTATTAAATATACTACCATCCTCTGGGATTTGAGATCCACAAACTATGTGATCTTGAGAACGATCCCAAGATGATGTATTTTAATATCGTTCAACCACTAAAAGAGAAACTAAATCATAAAAAGAAGGTATATTTACTTCTATGAGTTCTTTCTATTTCCCCATGGTGAGACTAGAGCCTTACTCTTATGATTACTCTATCCACGGTACTAAATCCCCTCCAACATAGTTTTCGTGGAGATCTTACATGCTACTCACGTGTCCCCTATTCTTAGTACAATGAGGAACTTCGATACTTTAATCCTCTACCATGGATTTCATATGTATCTATTTAATAGTACTCAATGGTGATTCATGTACTATGTATTTCTTATTATGATTGGATGAATACATTTCTTAAAATGAGATTTAAATAAAAAGTAAATATGATTAGAAGATAATAGGGATAAAAAAAATAAAGGCCATAGAGTGGTTTGATGTTGATCGCCTATTTTATTTTTTATCCAAGACCATTTTATGATTTTTTTGGCTATAAGGAATTCTGTATTTCATGGAAAATGGAGGTATTTTCTTGTTCATTAGTGAATTTTTCTTTTTTTGCAATGCTTCGATAAATGGTCCAAACGTGAAAAAATGTTTAAAACAATTATAATTGGTTAAGTAAATAAATTTCATAGGATCATGCATATTGTGTGATCACCCTAGTAACTATTATGTGGACTTAAGGAACCTTTGAAAGATAAATTCAAATATATACAAATCACATTGATAGGTTTGGCTTAGTGTTGTGTTCTATGGATTTTTGAAACCTTTTGTATGTTGTGTGGGGTTTTTTTTAGAGCATGGTTATGTGTTAAAGGTTTCACAGAGGAGTGGTCCCTGTGAGAAGGGTGTTATATTATTGTGCAATGGAGACAACGTAAATGGTATTTACTGAAGACATTTTTGGGGGGTTGTACTCGTAGTGAGTAAGATTCTCATTCTGATAGGGGGATTGATCGGGGAATGGATGAACATTGAGGAAATTGAACTACCTTATTTCTATTTTGGTTGTGGCATGATGTTGGTTATTGTGACTGTTTTTTGGATATGGTCATGTTGTGTAGTGGGGCTGCCTTGTGAAATTGTTTAGGTAGTGGGGTTGTGGGACTGCGTTGCGAGATAAGGATTATGTGGTATAGTTTTGAAAAATTATATTCAATATTATGTTTATTATATAGTGATTAGTTAAAAGTACTCTTCACCTTATAAGGAAGATTAAGATGTTATACTTGGTTGTTTTTTGAAAGTGTTTGAATAATTAAAGTGAACCCCTTAATAAAAATGTGTAAATAGGTTGAATGAAAAATGTGTTTGGTTATACCTTTGGTGTTTTCGTTGGGGGGTGGGTTGAATATAGGGGTATCAGCAATGTGAATCAGTATGTTGGGGTTGAGTGTTTACATACCTATATAAAAATAAATTTTAGTTCATTGTTATTTCATTAAACACCCCACCATTTTTGAGAACTATGTGCTGAAAACATCCATTTTGTGGGAGAGGGTGTCATTCCCAACATCCTCGTGATAGGACATGTTGAAGGCTATCGATTTTTTGGTTCGTTCTTTCTTTTGGGTTGATAGTACTTGATCATATACATGTAGTATATAATGGATTGAGACTTATCCAAGAAAAATATTCTTCTGTAAAAGGTTTTTTTGAGGATGAGGGGACTAGGTGTTTTGGTACATTTTAGTTTTTTCAAGTATTTTTGGGATGTGGATCAAGTGACTTCAGGTGAGAGACATTTTTGTTGTGGCCCAAGTGTCTGTGGGGTAGGATTGTGTGTGGTTTGAGGCCCATGTGTGTGCAGTTTGGTTGTGGAAGTGGGATTGTGTATGGGAATGTTGGTAATATCAGGATGTTATTAATTAGGTAAAAGTAGTTTACCAATGATAAATCAGTGTAGGGAACCCAAATATCAACGTGCTTATACTACGACTTTATGCAACTTGTGTTATTTGATGAATTTTTCTTGGTATGGCTGGGCTTGTTAGTATTATTTGGAAGGTGATTTAAAGTTCTATTTTTTCCCATAGGGACATTTTTATGCTTCCTCAGTTTCACACGGGTGGATTTAGTTTTCCTACAAGGTATTCGGTTATACTTTCCATATACATATAAAACAATTTTTAGAATTCCATGATGTATTCAAGGACTGTGATAGACTTTAGTAGCTTGTGTGTTGTGATTAGTAGACTTTTCTTCCTAGTTATTTTTTTTGAACATTTCCATTGGAGGTTCATTGTTATTTTTATCATCTTTACATTTGAACATGCTTTTGGGAAAGGGTTTTTCCTTCACTTTTACCTTGGGTATTATGATTTTTTTTGTATTTACCATCTTTTCTCCTGATCATGTTATAGAATAAGGGTAATAATTTCCATTTCTCTGTGATATTCTATATACAGGGTTCTAGTCTGCACTCTATGACCTATTGAAGGGAGGACTCAGGGGTCATTCTTTTTTCTTCATCTTATGGAAGTAAGGGTGTGGTACTTTTTTGTCCTTTCCCTCATCTCAAAAAATGTGGATCATGACAAAATTTTATTCGACGGAGGTTAATTGGAGTTGAGATATTCTATGTAGTTCGATGTTAGCCACTATGAGGATTAAATGGGATAGTTGGGAATCAGTGTTAGGAAATCCTGGAAGGTGAAATAAGTCAGGGAAGACATCTAGTAAAAGGGATTTAGGGACCCCTATGATATGATGCAATGTATATGAACCTAATTAACATCATTTTATGGATACACCAATTTCAGGGTAGAGACTATAGAAAATGTATATGCATGATAATGACTTATGTTCTTTTTTTCATGGGTGATTTGGTATTTGAAAATAAACAAATAGTTAAAACCAAATTAAAATAAATAGTCCAGACTACATAGGCTTAGGAATTCCATGATTACTATATTATCTATGGATTCCAGATGTCATCCCCATGTGATATGAGACGTTTATGCCTGATAGGTTGACTAGGTTGATTAGCAGAGCACTAATCAAGATGTGAGATATGAGTAGTGGAAGAAGACACGTTCTTCTTTCTAGCGTTAAAATCTAGAAAATTATGAGGGCAGTGTCTCAGACAAAGATATAGAATATTGGTATGAGAAGTTGGTGATCTATTTCAGAAAGATCTGGGCTCTAACAGAGTACTGTGTTTTTCTAGAAGTGAGATAGATATGAGGATCATTGGGTATGTGGTGGAATCTTTACCTCAAAAATAGGAAAGAAACTATGTACTCAATGGATGACATTAAGAAAGACATCTATGCCTAATTTACTTTTTTATCAATGATGGTCGAGGTAATGGAAAGGATGCTTTTACTATGAAGTTTTCCACAATAGGGGAACCTATCATGTTCTTCAAAGGGTTAAGCTGTCAGAAACTGGTGTCTGGTGTTAGGGCCTTCCAGGTTTCGGCCAGTGGGGAGTCGGCCTAAGTAGTTATATATATGTTCTCGTGGTATACTCACTTTCCCCATGGGCACGATAACAAGGTACATTCTTTTTGAAGGATACAGACATCATTAGAACTAGTGTTCTATCCATGAACTGTATAGTGGGGGTGGGTAGGTTTACTTCCCCCCTCAGCAATATCATTTTTATGTCAATCATTTTCAGCAATAAGGGTATTGGGCTCCCGCTCCACTAAGAGAAAATAGTTCTGGAGGAGGCCAAACATAGGGTTCTCCTCCAGGGCCTCGTCCATGGAATGGTCATGGAGGTTGTCGATATAAGAGTGGTTAAGGAGCTATGCATGGGTTGTTACACATCATAGAGTTATAAATTCTATTGGGTCAAGAGGTTGATTGTGGTATGATCAGTATGATTATTACCCTTGAAAATTTATTGTTTCATTCAGGGGATCTAAAATCCTTTTTTTGCACCCAATCTATTACATTCCCTGAGTCAAGACGTATAGAGAAACCCAATTCCCTGGGGTTTTGAATATGCCAGTGGGATTTTAGACCAGTGTGTTTGATGTTTTTTGAGGATGTAGTTTGATTTTGGAGCTTCATCAGTCCAGTGGGGTATTCTGCTACTGATGCACCCATACGATGTCATCCTAGGCATCAACTAGTTTTTTATGTGCCCATTTTTATCAACAACATCTAGAGAATATTTCTATTCCTAGATGTGGGAATCCAGTGCATAGCTTTTATTAGCAAGCAGAGTTTTCTTGTGGGCAAAAAATATGTGTGGAGCCTATTCATTCCATATTAACCGAGATATCTGTGGGATCAATAGATATAATGATAGTGGACATTGTGGGGGTTATCAGTGTGTTCCTGTATGTCTTCCCCGATGTTATTTTAACTCTACACAATGATGTGAAATTGAGTTTAGAATAATCCTACAACTAGGTGCTCGTCCAATTTCGATAGATCCCTATAGAATGAAACCTTCATGTTATAGGAGTGGAATATTCTATTTGATGACATGATGTAGAATTGTATTATCCTACCGAGTGAGTCATTGTGGGGAGGTCTAGTATTGTTTGTGGTGATGTAAAATAGTGGTCTGAGACTATTCATTGAGTAACGAAGACTAAATTAGGTGACAGTAATGAACTTTTACCCCTTTCTAAGGATCAATTATATTTTTGACCAGATATAAGTGGAAATTCGGTTCCCTATGATCGACCTATGCTTGGGATATAAATAGTTTATGGTAATAGTGGGCAACATCATGAAGAATTCCTTACAGTGTAGGTATGAGAATATTGAGTTCATGGTTATGCCCTTTAGTTTCACGAATGCACAAGATGTTTTCATGGAGATCATAAACTCTATTTTTCATGATTACATAGATGAGTTTGTCGTCATGTTTATCAACAACATCATTATCTTTTCAAGATCAGAGTAGGAGAAAGATGGGAATCTGAGGAATGTATTATAGGTCCTCTGACGCAACCATATCTATAGAACGTTGTCCAAATACATGTTCTAGGTGTGAGGGATGAACATACTTGGACACATATTGTCTCATAATGGGATAGAGGTAGACACATCAATGGTTTAAACTAGTGTTTTATGGGTAGAAACCAAAAATGTGGTATAAGATTGTTTTTCTTGGATATTACAGTCTATTAGCTAAGTTCATACATGAAATCACTCATTTTGTATCTCCTTTGAATGTTTTTACTAGAAAATATAATTCCATAATATGGAGTTAGTAGTGCTAAGATGATTTAAGCTATTTGAGAAGGATTTTTGTTGGTTCTACAATTCTTAGGTTTCCAAATGTATGGGTGATGTTTGATGTGTTCCATGTCACTTACGACCTAGTATTGGGATATGTTAAGATTCATCAATGAATATTAATATCAAATGGGTAAAGGAAATTACGTACACATGAATGTTATTATGCCATCGCCAATATATAGCTTGTAGTGGTCGGGTTTTCACTGAGATTGTGATGGAATTACCTCCTCAGGGAGAGCAATATGGCTTCACATATCACATGATATTGAGTAATATATTTTCACAACATTACCTGATATTTTAGTTGTGTAGGTGGATGGAGTTACTCAATGATTATGACATTTATATCTATTACACCCCAGGGAAGGGGTACATGATGGTTGATGTCTTGTGTAGGATTTCCTAGAATGAGGTTGTTCAGGAATCCACGATCTCTTACGAGGAATTGGAATAGTTGGAAACTTTGATCCTACATGTTGGGGAAGACTATGTTATAGTCTATCTAATATAGATTAAAATATGTTTTTCCTTTTTGTAGAAGGTAGAAAAGACATAATGGGGAGACTCAAAGGCTGAAGGGATGTTTTACCTTGTCTTCCATGGCGATGCTCCAAATAGACGGTCGAAGGATAATCAGAATTTGAAGTTGTTCTGTGGGAAGATACTTTTCCTAGTTAAAATGGGGGAATGATTTCTCCATGTCTTCCATGTATCACCCCTATAATTTCATACATTAGACCCTATTATGTACCAAGACACTAGGGAACATGATTGGTTTCCAGGTTTTCATTGTGCAGTGGTAGAATTTGTGTCAATATTCATAGTGTGTCAGTAGGTAATGGCTAATCATATTGTTCCCAAAATGTTCTTAAATCCTTGGATGTTCAAGAGTGGAATTGGTAAGACATGTCAATTGATTTCATTATAGGATTACCAATGAATCTGGTTGTATATGATGATATTTGGGTTATAGTTGACTAGTTAACGATGTCGTCTCACTTCTTGGTGATCAAGGATTCGAGCATAGTAGATTCTTTGGAAAAGGTGTATGTAGATAAGGTGTTTCAAATACATGTATTTCAAATATCCATTGTCTTGGATCAAGATACATGATTTGGGTATCATTCTAGAGGGGATTGTAGAATGCCTTTGGCACCAAGTAACACTTTATCATTTCATTCCACCCTCAGACGAATGTGAAAAAGGGAGGACCATCAAAATGTTGGAGGATATGATGTGGGCATGTGTTTTGAAAATTATGGGATCAGTGGTTTGAAACATTTCCATTTTAGGATTTTACTAGAAAAATAGATTTCACTCTAACATTGGAGGGGAAACGTTTGATTCCTTTTATGAAATAACGTGTTGCTCACCCATGTGCTAGACAGAGATATGGGAAGTAGCCTTTAATGGACCAGAGGTAGTGCATAGAACTATAGTGAAGGATCATCTTATGAGTGAGAGGATGAAGGTGGATTAGGACTTGCAGATTCTATATTCCGATCATAGGATGAATCCCTTGGAGTTCGTGGTGGGAGCCCATGTTTTCTTGAAGGATTCTCCTCGACGCAGATAGTGGAGGTCAAGTAAGGGTATCAATCATTCCCCAAATATTATCAGATATTTCCAGAAGTTTGGATGAGTTGGAGTGGTGGAATATCAATTGATATTTCCATAGAGGCTGGACGACATCCCTGATGTCATTGATCACTTCCAGCTCTATTTGTATCTACATGATAACTCCCACATCCAAGACTATGGAGAGTTGGATATGGAGGATGAAGTGATGTTTGTAGAGAGACCAATAAGAATTGAGGATCATGATGAGAATTTAATGTGTGGATGAACCATTCCATTGGTATATTTTTTATGGGGGAATGGTGACCTCGATGATTGTTTTGGAAGAGGGAGGCAAAAATGTGTTCCCAATACCTAGAGATTTTCTCATTATCTCTTGTGTTTTTCACTGTACCTTACTTATGATGAATATCCTAACCTCCCTTGATATAAGATATGTTTTCCCCTTTTCTCTAATAATTTCTAAGATGTACTGACTATGGAGATGGGACAACTCTATCCCTAATCAATATGAATTAAGGATGATGAGATTAAGCCCATTTAGTTAAGAGAGTGCCACCCAAATATGATAGTATCTATACACGGAGGAATGCGCTACCTAATCCATGTGTCTATATGGATTCACCTTTTTTGTTTGTGTGGTTTCTCAGGGTAGTGGATAGGTAGTGTTTCTTTAGTTGTCCAGTAGATATGTGACATGTAGGTATTTCTATATGTTGATATTTTTCACGTATGATTTAGGAAAAGAGATGTTGGTTAACTCTTGAGAGGTATCATAAGATATTTTTGTTCAAAACTCATTTTAACTTGGTTAGATCAGAAATTAATTTTGATGAAAATAGTTTGAGAGGCATCAGATGTAATAACCCATATTTTCATTGACACATCTTTTGTGAGAATCCAATGTGTGAGGTTTACTCGGTGTTAACGGTGTCTTGTTCAATAGTCTTCAAAATTTCCATTTTTCCCTCAACTTGTTAGCGTGTCAGAATGCCAGTGCATAAGTATGTCAGTGTGTTGGAATTAGTGAGTTAGGTGTGTCAAAATTGTTTAGTTGGGTGTGTTGGCATGAATGATTCATGGTAATTTGAATGTGTGAGCCTTAGGGGCCGAAATTAGTGAGTCACAAGCGTCAACATCAATGAGTTAGGGGCATCGTCATCGGTGACCCAGGGGAATCAGAATCAGTGAGTCGAGGGTGTCAACATTGGTGAGTCAAGGGTGTTTTTAGGTTAAGGAATTTGTGTGTCAATGAATATGTAGTCCAATGTGTTTTGTAGCGAATCATTGGTGGCTCATTATTGGTAGTTTGTGTCATTTGGTCACCTATTAGTGGCTCAGCATTGGTGACTCACTAATCAGTGACTCATTTACAGTTTTCCCCATACATTCCAGGTTTTTAGTATTTTCCATATTAATTTTTATTTGACATAAACCATGTTTTAGGCCTTATTGTAGAGTTTTTAGGAATTTCAAAGGGTGTTGATTATATCATTAAATATCCTATATTCCTGGGTGATTTGAGTTACCCAAATCACGTGATCTTCACCCTGATCACATGACGATGTCTTTAAAAACCATTTTCCCACTAAAATAAGATCTGACTCTTACAATCAAAGATATTCCCTTCCTTTTTTGGTTTCTATTACCCCTTGGTACTCCTAGAGCCTCACTCCCTTGATGAGTCATACGCCTATTATACAGCCACTTCGGTTAAGCTCACTTGAATTTCATCCATGTTTCTGGAGCGACCCCTATTCTTAGAGAAAGGAGGAACATCTAGCCTTTAATCATCTCATATTGATTTTATTTGTCTCTCTCTAATTGTGAATCATTTTGGTTGGGTGTACTAGTGATTTCTTATAAGGAGCGGATTAATAAATTTCATAAAATGAAAAATAAACATAAATTATATACCATCAAAAGATAAAAGGGGTAAATAAAATAATGGTTTGATACTGGTTTGATGTTGATCGCATATTTTATTTGTTTTCATTGATTCATTGATGGATTATTGTGGCTATAAATCCTTCTAAATATAATTTTCATTGGTGGTTTTTCACATGCACTTATTACGCTATATTTTTTTTATGGGTTGATAAATGGTTGTAACATGAAAAAATGTTTAAACCAATGATACATAGTGAATTTAATTAATTCTATAGGATCTTGCATACTGTGTGATAACCATAGTTATAGTTTAATTGGAATTAATTATCCTCTACTGGTAAAATCATAATATATGAATATAATGTTGATAGGTGTTGTTATTTGTATGTTATGTGGAGTTTTGAATACTTGTGTGAGTTGTGGGGTGATGTATTGGGAGCATAGTTGTGTGTACAAGGTTGGGTAATGGAGTGGGATCTTTGAGAGTTGGGTGAAATAAATGTGTAGAGGGGTTAGGTTAGATGGTAGTTTCTACTGGATTTGTGCATGGGTTGGTACATGTGGTGTGTTCGATTCTTAGTTTGAGATATTTATTAATTTTGGAATGGATGAACATGTGCCCTGCTGAACAACATTTTTTTGTTTTTTTGTCATGGATCAACATTGGGAGGTGGAAATGATGTGTGGGTATGGACTTGATGTGAAATTATAATTCACTGGAGAATTTTTTGGGTATGGGGGTTGCGAGAATTGGTTTTGAGAGAAGGAGTTTGTAGTATTGTTTTGAATAATGATAATCTGCGATAGGTTGGTTGATGGGTAATTAGATAACCAGAAACATTACTTTCTGAGGCAGTTGTAGATATTGTGCTTGGTAGTTGGATGTTAGTGATGGAATTAATAATTCTAATCCCTTAATGAATAAGTGGAAATTGATTAAAAGAAAATGTCATTGGGTTATTAATTGGGAATGTCTTTTTGTGTTATTGGATATAGGGGCATCACTAATGTGAATCAATAGGTTGGGGATGTGTGTTTATATACCTATATACATATAAATTGTATTTCCTTGTGATTTCTATATGCACCCAATCCTTGTTGAGAACTATGTTCTGAACACCTCAATTTTTTATGGGAGAGTGACATTCCCCATACCCCGCTTGGATTATCGATGGATGGTTACTAACATTCTTTTTTGTACCTACTTCCTAGTTCTTAACGCTCGAGTGTATCCGGGTAGGATGTAATAGATTTATGCATACCATTTCATAAGAACTATTAGGTGAGGTTTCGTTTTGGAAAAGGGTCATATGTTTTTATGGGCCATGTTTTCTTTTCTCCTGTATCTTTGGGATGATGCCCAAGAGTCTTCATGTGAGTTACATGGTTGTTGTGGCAGAGGTGTCTATTGTTGGTATTGTCTGTTGTTTGAGGCCCAAGTGTGTGTGATCAGTTTGTTATAGTGAGACTTTATATTGGACAGTGGTAGTGTCAGGACATTATTCTTTAGCGAGGTGTAGTTAACTGTTGGTAAAGTGCTTAGGGGTGACCCAAATATCGATGTACATAAACTATTACACTACTTACCTTGCGTTATTTGGTGAGTGTTACATGATGAGGTCGGGCTTGTTATTATTCCATGGTAGGTGCATTGAGGTTTTAATATTTTCTCACAGGGACATTAGTATCCTCGATCACTTATGGAGAGTTGGATTTAGTTTTTCCTAAGTGGTATACTAGAATACTTACCCGACATATTTAAATGACTTTTTAGGTTTTCATGTGGACATCAAGGATCATGATAAACATTTAATACAAGGGTTTATGGATTAGTTTTTATTGTGATATAGTTCTTTTCTTTGTGTTACATTTTCCTTGGAGTTTCATTTTACTAAGCATCATCATTACTTTTTATCATTCATGTGGAAATGGATTTTGGCTTCCCATTTACTTTTGGTATTTGGAGTTGTTTTGGATTTACTATCTTATCTCTCTTTCTTATTCTATAAAAAGGGTAATGCCTTCCATATTTTTGTGAGATTCTATACCCTTGGTGATGGTTTTCACCGAATTTCCTATCAATATTGGGTCTTGGGGTGTCATTGTTTATATTCAACTTGAGGAAGGATGGGCGTGGTTCTATGTTTTCTCATCCCTCGTATTAAAAAGGGTGGTTTTTGACTTTAATATTTAGAAACAACATTTAATTATTACTATATAGAGGATTAGAATATTCCATATTCATAATATGATATGATGATTAATTTCATATTATTTGTAAAATTAAAATTTGTATTATTCTAAAAAAATAATTTTCAATGAAAAATATTCCTTGAATAAGAAAACCTTGTTTTTAATGAAAAAATATTTCTAACTGAAGGGAGAAATGATTTCATATTTTCTTAAAAAAAAATTCTTGTGGTGTATATATATAAATGTATAGAAATAATGGTAAAATTAATTGAAACAATCAACTATAACTAAATTATAATAAAACAAACGTTTCATTGGACATCCAATTTTAATTTCATTCACCTTGTATTCATGAATACACAATCTTTAATAGAATGATTTTGTTATATAATCATTTAAAATGATCATACTATTGATGTGAGAACAAATAAATGGATTGATTATCTGTATCAAATATAAATCTATGTAAAAATGTGAGAATTAAAAATAATATAAATAAAATTAATTATACACATAGTTTTATCATGACTAAGTCAATGATTTTTATGTTTAACCCAGTGAGTAGAAAATGAGTTATGATATCTTTTACATTATCGTTTATTTTATTTTAAAAAGCACTAAACTCAATAATAATTATTTTAACATCCTAATTAACATATTATAAAAGCAGATTAAAATTTACAATATCATCTATTATCAGTTTTAATGCATTTATACATGTTTTTTAAAAATCATTTATTATTTTAATTGTTTCGTGCGTCAATTGCATGGTTTTCTCAAGTGTTTTAATTAAGAATGTAACTATTCTTATGAATATTATATAGTTATATCATCTCGAAATTTTAAAAAACTAAATACTTCTAATATATATATAAATTTAACATTGAAAACCAATCATTATTGATTATTTTATAAAATATATTATGGTATTATAATGGAGACGGTAGTTTGTATGTACACATCAGTAACATGTTCCTTTGGAAATCATCATTATCGAAATGTGGTATGTAATATCATAAAAAATAATATTTATAATAATATAATATATACCAAATTATATACTTATACATATCATCCTTTTGTATTTTTGATCAAAATATATTCACATCTCTTCTTAATGATGGTATTCCACACATACATGAATGATTTTCACATCATTAAGAGAGCCAAAAATAAATATTTAAAATGATATATATTAAATTTATTGAATGATAAATACATCATTAATGTAATAATTATTTAATTTCCATCACTTATAATAAATAATTTCATCTTCACCCCCATCCATATGAAGGGTTACTAAAATATAAATCACTACGCTTCACAATGCGATACTCATCCTTGCACACGAGTGACGTTAATTATATTTCTTAAAAATGTATTATAAATATATAAAAATGATATATTTTATACACTAGTATAAAAGAGTATAAAATATAATATATATCCTATATATATGTCATCATACCCAACCTTGATATTTGTAAATGGAAATATGAACGACATTGTTTCGTGATGTGGTTGTCCAATGTATACACAAATTATGATTTCATTACCCATTTGATAGAAGTGGTGATTTTTTTTATAATGAACATATATAAAAATATCATATTATATGTAATATTTTGATGATATTATATAATAATAATTTAGTAAAAATGTAGGTTGTTCAAAAAGAATTAATATAATGACTCACGCTGAAGTATATTAAATCTTCTCTAGGTATCCTTTTTTTTGGAGTAAAAAAACTATATAAATGATTAATGAAAGAACTCAGTATTCTCTAATGATGGAAGATTATATGATAAGTTATACTATTTTGGATATTCTAAACCAAATAGTTGTGATGGTTTGGTTTATAGTGTAGAAGGGGTGGCCTTGTATAAGGGGGTAGAGGATACACCCAGTATTTTTGAAAATAGTTTAGTTCCCCCTGTTTTAGACATGAAAACGGTGAAAAATATTTAATTATCTAAAATTAGGAATTTAAAGGATTAAAAATGTATATAATGTATTTCTTAAATATTCGTAGGTAATTTAATCCCTTACCATTTCATTTTATCCAGCGATATATCAATTTTAAACTTAATCGCTCTAATTAGTTTTTACTATATTCGCTATTTATTTTGGTAAAAAATTATGTTCTTCATATTATAAATTATAAAATATTATTATTCAAGATATGGAATACATTTTTTCAAATTGAATTCATATATTTTGGAATTATAAATTTGTAATTAATCCCATATGTTAAATGAGAAAGATGGTTTTAAATGTGAAAATGCTCAAAAGTTCACATTGTTTTTATATCACCATTCAATATGAAAATGATTATAATGTCCAATTTTTTGTTAATTGGTATAAAAATTTACTAATATTAATTTTAAAAAAAATTCAATTATATTCCAACATTAGAAATAAATTAATGAATATGTAACAAATAAATTCTAATTAAGTTTTTTTCACAATTTATCAAAATTTAATGAATTTTACAGAAACACCAAAGAATAACATGAAAATAATTTTTATAATTTGATTACAAAAAAAGTTATTTAATTTATATTATTTTTTGAGATTTATTTTAAATTGGTATAGAAAATCATGACTAACCCATTATTTATATAAAATTATATTTATTACAAATTATTTATTTATATTTTTTAAAATAATTATAATTTTTAATTGAATATTATACTTAAAAATAATTTCAAATTTTATATTATTATATGTTATTTTATTTTATTCATTCCCACCATTACAATGGCTAGGTGATAACAAAAATTTTATATAATAATATAAATATGATATTATTGTCTTGTAAAACTATGTCAGGTGTGTCATGAAAGATATTATAGAAACATATTATCTCATGAATCGTAAGCTATCGATGAAATAAAATATTTTCATAAAAAATATATTTCAATTTAATCGAGTGTTATGTTTTATTCTATGATTTATTTTTCTTTTAATTCACATTGTCAAATACAATGCTCTTCTTTTTGAATTTGAGGGTGTTACATTTTCACCATCTGAAATAAACTGTGTCCGTGCAATTCATACATGATATCGTTAATTAAGGGTTGTGTATTTGAAAATTATTTTTCTAAATACAACATAATAAATTTTTTTAATAAAATATCATATTATTAATAGTGAAATATAAAAAAATTGGTCATATAGAATAACGTTTAACTATGTAATCTAGTAGAAGAATATTTGAGGAATGGGAATATATAAACATATTGGAACAAAAAAAATAATTATAGAGAGTTATTTTGGAAATTGATCAAACAAAATTGAAAGATCAATTGAATGTTATGAGCCTCAACGCCATAAATCATTGACTATTTAAATATCTATCAGATTCATCAGATATGATTTTAATAGGGTAACATTTTTGTTTCAAGATAATTTATGAAATGTTGAGGAAATATTTTATTCCATATTAATATATGAAAATATTCATTATTTATATGAATAAATTTCATGAAAATAAATTCATCCTTTTAATTTACATTTATATATAACCAATTTTTCCCTTTACACAAGAAATGATTATCCATTAATGAATATTTTATCCATGGAGCACTAAAGGGTTCATATAGTGGATCGTAAGATTTATAAAGATTGAAAATTATTTCATTCTACCTCTGAATTTTTTTCAAAACCAATTTCATTAGAATCAGTTATAATACATCAATATCTAAACACCAATATTTATACAACTTGTTCAATATTTATTTCTCAAATAATTTAACTAATGACATATTAATTAAGACATCATATATGTCAATGGTCAGTTCTAAACCACTATCATTATATGGTCATTGGGTAAATTCTTGAAGCCAACCTAGAAATGAGTGGTTGTCACATGACATCGAGTTTCTCCCATTTATAAAGTATATTAATATATTTATACAGACTTTTACAATAATTTTACGAATAACCATGAAAATTTTTTAATTCCAAAATCTGATTTTTTTTTATATTATTCAGTTCAACATAATTTCTTTATAAAGAATAATAATTTCATTATACTATTATGAAAATTTAATTAAGTATCATTGTATAACATATCATTTCCCACTATTAGGTATTTCCCTTATATTCACTTGTTTACATCTTTGTTGGATAAATTCTATAATTATAGAGGATTAAATTCATCTTATAACAAAAATGACTTAATGTTTTGTGATGTATGTTTCTCTAAATTAATGGACTCAAGAAATACATCCTTAAATTTCCTTGTAGGTTTCTATGCATATTTATAGGATTCATGATTTAGTTTCTATTTTTTTTATAAGATCATATATTTTAATTGATATATAGAAGAAAAATATGACCTTTATTGGTATTAATTAAAGTGTATATTCTTTAAGGAATATTTCATGAACATTGTATACACCAAGAATGGGTTACATTTTGGGATATTATTCCACTCTAGGCAATTTTTAAATAATAGTATTTAAATAAATGTGATTTTTTTTCTTATCAGATTACGGATGATTTTGGGATGTGAAAAATTATTACACATAGTGTAAACATCATAGTGTTTTATGTATGGGTGCTTCTCATCTGAAATTTTATTTCAATCAATTGAATCTACATTAGATCTCAACTAATATCACTTAACCTTTGATTTTAAGCGCCTCCATTTAGTCTGGATTGATTCATGTATCAATTGATCAACATTTAAGTTGGGATTAATCTTAATGGATGAATGATACTTTCAATTTGTAAATTTATTTGGTTTCAGTAGTTTTATTGAATTTATTTATCATATCATTTGACCATTGGGGATGTTTCTTCTAGGTTCCATAAATATTTTTGGTGAGATCTTATTTAAGGGTCCATTCCATTGTTGGTAATTTTGCGATGAGTTTCCTTTTTGTAGGTAAGTGTTGACTCCTATTATACAACATTCCTTTTCATATATTGAATCAATTATAAGATTTGGTTATTTGGTTTTAGGACCTCTTATCTCATTGTTGAATAATTTATTATATTGGGATTAGTTGCAAGCATGTACAACCCCTGTTTTGGGGAAGGTGTTATTTCTCTATATTGTGTTATTGAACTACTTTTCTATTATTTTTTATTTATTGTATTTAAATTAAATTTCATGATTTATTGTTATTTATGTGTATGGAATTTTATTATTACAAAATATTGTTTTTTTGAATCTATTTATTAATGATAAGAGTTTTCAATGCATTATGAAATTCCTTTGTAATATGGACTTTGGAATTGTTTTGTAAAATAGATCACAAGTGAAGCCTTAGGTACTTATTTCAATGTTATATCAATAGGTATCATTTACTATTAGGTGGTTTTATAATGGTTATTTTCTCTTCTCCCATGGAATGTTGTTTTAGGTAAATGTTATAAAAATAATGGGTGGCCACATTATAGGGTCTTCCTATTATCTCTTCAAAAGGTGAGAATTTCATGTGTCTATATGCATATGCATTTTTTTTGTTCTGTATTTGTTTCCTTGCTATCCTGGATTAATTTAATAACTATCCTGATGTTACATTTGATTCAAGTTTTTTTACTTATATATACATGATAAGAGATTTTATAAGTTCTTTGATTTTATTGGCATGTTATATCTTCTTTGATATACATATATTATATTATTTGAAACTAAAAAAGTAATTAATTGGTAATGTGGAAAGAGGGAAAAATAAACTATTATTTGATTTTTTTATTATTAAAATTATGAACAGTTTTCATTTTTTTATGTTATGGATGACTGGATTATTGTTCATATACATGATATTGAAGACATGGGTGATTCCCTACAAATCAATTTATAAAACACCCTATGTACCACTTTTACAGTATGTATACCTAGTTATGCCATTTAACTATTGGGAAACTAAAGCGGGTGATGTGAGGTGGTGAGGTTATCTATCTCCAGATTTATGTTACTTGTGATGAGATTGTGGGAGCCTTCCTACGCTATTACATAGATTAGTTTTTTTCATTTTCAAATACTCCATTGTGATTGAATTTTAACATGATGAATCATTCTAACTCTTGAGTTATATAGTTTCTACTATTGGGTTTCATTTATGGAATATATTTATCATTCTATTTTTTGTATATCTTCTATTCATATATATATATGTGTGTGTGTGTGTGTTATTTTTTCTTTGTATTGGGAGAAACCACTCCCTCTATTTTATTTAAGATGTCTGACAACTTGTAGTTGTCCCATTTGGATTGGATTCCCCTTTCATGTTTGTGGAAAATTCTGGTCGGGTACTATATTTAGAGGGTATTTGGGTCGGGTTCATCACATTTTGGCATTTTATGTTTTATTTCCCAATATTCCGTTGCTGGGAATGTTTGGTAGATTATTTATAGGATTTTCAAGACTGGAGATGTATATTTATTTGAGTTCCTAGATAACACGGGATGTGATGAGAATCATGTAACCGTGGAATGATCAGATTGTGTCTCATGATTTGAGTTCATGATGTCAATAAATGTTTTTATTATGTAATTTCTGGTATAAAGTTATCTTGTTCAATTGTTTGAACATTTGGGTTTTTCATTGTGGATTAGTATGCCAATGAGATTTGTTTTTTGAGTTCCTTGAGAGGGTTCAGCAAATGCTATTTAATAGAATCCTCCCCTTGATCAGTTCATTATCAAGGATGTTTTTAATCACCTCAATGATGTTGATATGAATGTTACTAAATATCATATTTGAATGTTTGATGTACATCAAAATAAAATATAATAAATATATCAATTAAGTGAGTTCTAATGTAAGAATCCATCATTCTTTAAATGTATAAATGATCCTCAATGGTTGTTAGACTCTCTTTGAAATAATGATCAGGTCATTTAAATCCATGAACAATTTGACATTGTCATGTAAAAGTGTGTAGCATTCAAACATGACGGACCTATAAAATGTTGATGTGATTTTTTGGTACAAGGAAATAGGCATGTGGTTTTGGACTCGAAGTGTTTAATACAAATTTTTTCTAATAGATTTTTCCCTAGACACTGATGATGGAAATGTCTCTGGAGTTCATATATTTTAATAAGGTAGAGTGTTTGAGGTTGTAATACACAAATATGTTGGTTGAGTTTCTCCTTTTATTATCATTTGTTTTAAATAATAACCAGACTAAATCCTAGAATAACTTATAGTGTTTTCAATCGGATATCAAATCATAGGTATATATGATGTATAACTTTAAAAATCAAGATAAAGTGGATGTGGATATTATGTTAGATATTTATATAGAAACCAATATTAGATATTCTATTTCATATCTTCCACATAGTGGTAGAATCTGTTGGATCTGAATCTACAGATTATACACAAAAGTGGGGTGAATTGTGTCTTTCATATTTTTCGGTAACTTTTTTGATTAAATGAGTCCTTTTCTTTATGATTTATCAGATTTGATCATGTAGAAGAAATAAATAAAAGCAGGGACAGAAGGATGTATAGTTGTTCAGGGAACAGAAGGCCCCTAGTCCACTCCACCAATGCTCAACTCCACGAGCTTGGTGATTTTCACTATCTGGTCCTCTTTTCCACAGACCGATTCATAACTGAGTATAGGATTTTGACACCTTTATTATCCAAGGCAAAAAAATGCCTTCTGGTTCAACCATGATCCTACACAGCTAAGAACGAGAACCTAGTTACTCAAGAATAAAAAGAATTTCTGAAAGTAGTTTTCCAGTTGATCTTCACAATTGCAACAGAATGCAATTGACATCAGATGGATTGTCGTCTCAAGAAATATTGATTTTCAAAAGAAAGCAATTATGAGTCGATCTGGTTGCAGTAGATATAGAGATATAGTTCACAAATTCAGTAGTAGTATATCCACAATAGATATTCTATGCAGAAAAAGTGAATCTTCTATCAAGTTCCTTCTTCTTAATCAAACAGAGATTTGAGGCTCATTTTGAATCAGAAGAACTGGATGCTTTTGGAAGTCTCTGTTTTCCACCTTTTTTATAAAATATTGATCACCATACACGCCTGTACCTGGTGTTTCAGAGAGAACATATATAATAAACCTAAGGATATATCTTTCACATTTATATCCATAAAATTCGCCTTTTTATTCACGATATTAAAAAATTTGAATTTACAGAGAAGTCATAACTTCCATTAAGACTCTGTATAAAAATCTCCTTTTAATTCGATCTTAAATCCATTGATAAAACGGTTTTGAATCAGTCAAAGTCGTAGTTTAAAAAAGGCTTTACATCCAGCTTGAAATCCGCCCAAAAATCATCTTGATGACCGCTGCATAAAAATATCATCTGTCAAAATTTTCAATGCCAAACGTATGGTTGATGACGTGGCCTCCAAACATAGGGTTCATGACATTGTCTTCAAACGTATGGTTGACAACTTAAGGTTGAATTATAAACCTAGGGTTGAAAATCAATACTTTTTCTTCAACTCTCAAACGTACGGAAAAAGAGCCATACTTTTACTTTATTCATACTTTTCCAAGAACGTATGGTTGTTTACAAAAGTAAGGTTGATGAACCATACTTTTGAGAAATAAACGTAACGTTCAATACTTACGTATAGTTCTCCTTCCATACTTTATTGATAACCAAAACGTAAGGTTCCTTCCAAACGTAAGGGTTTTCTTCCATATTTTTCTGAAAACGTATGGTTGTTTAACAATACATTTCTAATATCTCAAAAAGTATACTCACTTTTCATTCTTACAATACGTTTATCCACGTATGGTATGAAAAGTGATTCCAGGACACGCCAAATCATATTTTCTGCTACATTTATCCACGTAAGGTATGAACAGTAATTACAGGACGCGCTAGTAAAAAAATCTCATTATTTCAGGAGTAAAATAAATTAATAAATTCCTGAAAAATACTAAATAAAATCATTAGAAAATAACTAATGGTATTTGTGAGAATCAAAATTATCATAAAGAGACAGAGTATTATTTTTAATAATATCCCCCTTTAAATAACATTATTATGTATTGTTTAAAACAATACTTTTCTCAACAATCTACCCCTTTTTCATGATCTCAAATCACATAAGATAATAAAATTATTTAAACGAAATTAACTTTCATAATTAGTTACATAAAGTTTTATAAAATAAAATGTTGTTGTTATCCAAATTTCTCATATAATTCTCCCCCTAAATAAAAATATGATGTTGTTGTATGTATCCAAATTCTTCCCCTTTTTGTGACATCGAAAAGAATGATAATGAAAGGATTCTAACACATTTAAGTTTTTACTTAACTGTAGGTAAATGGTTATTATTAACTGATTATCAATAATTAAATCTGATATAATAGAATATATTAACTTAAAACAGTAATAAACAAATAGAAAAAGAATCAAATAAACAATGAAGGAAATTTTCAGTCAAAAACAGTTGTATATACATGATAATGATATACAGAGGAATCAAGGTTTGCGTATGAGAGACAACAGGTTCTATATCATCTGGATTGCAAACATGATTTCTATAAAATATTCCCAAATTCTCTACATCATCCAATCTCCATGTTTGATAATGAGCTCTCTGTTATCATGAGTCCTATGAATATCCTCGATTAAATTGACTCTGAAAAAATCAAGCAACCTTTCCACTTTTTCAAAAAACACGGATAGCATCTCTGACAACTGATTTAACAGGATTTTGATTGATGGATCATTAGATATCAGTTGATCTACAAAAAACATCTGATTGTCCGGCAACACTGACAAAGGAGCACTGTTACATTGAAGATCTTGTAACATGTCATCCATGTTCCTCATCATAGTTATGATAGCTTGAAACCTTCTGATTAAATCTTGTGAAGTACTTGATCCACTAACAGCATTATTCGCAACTGATGCAAATTTGTTCTGCATAAACAACATTAGATCTGATATATATGACTTCATAACCATTTCAGAATTCAATTGTGCAACTGAAGTCAACATATCATCTTTAAAAATTTCAACTTCTTTCCTTGAGACTGTACACTCCTTCATCTTTTGAAACATCAAATGTTTTATGTCAAAGGCATTTCTCATAATGACATTATGATATTCCAAATGAGATACTTTTCTATTCATCTCTTCAATTACTTCTTTCCGTGAATCATATGCACCATGTGATTGATTCATATTCACATGTTTTGGTTGATGCAGCAGTACCAAAGGTAATGATTCAGCATCAGATTTTTCTTTTTCTCGGTCCTTAGAAGGTTGGTCCACAGATTCTTCCTTAGAGTTTTCAAACTCCTCCATAGATAAATCCTCTTGAAGTACCTATGTGTGTGCATCAAAATCATGGTCACCACAAAAATCAGCATCTTGGACTTCCACTGGGTTTCTAAAAAAATATCTTCAGTATTTTCTTGAGGTCTGGCCACTTATTCACCAGGCATTGCCTCCGTCTCTTGTTCTTGTTGAAGTGCAACATCAACATCATCTAGAATTTTTTGCTGAGTCTCCCTTTGAGCATTTTTTGGAACTCATGATCCCTATACTAGTGATGTTCTCTCAGTAACATCTTCCATGATCTTATCAACAACATCCTCTCTTACAAAATCATAATAAAATAAAGCTTATATTGTTGTTTCCAATGCAGGGGAAGTAACTTCCTCATTAACAGGTCTCTTTCTTTTTTATTGAAGTCCCTCCTAACATCTGTATTCCTCAAAATCTTCCACTTCAAAGAGAATACTTCTTGCTACATTGATGACTCTGGATTCAGCTTTTCCCTCCTAGGACATAGACGGTTGAGCCTGAGCACTCTCTATGTCTTCCTCATCTCTTATTGGCAAAATATTTCCTGTATTGGTGCTCCATAAATATCCAACCTTCGTTAAAGTGCGAGCATTAAACATATTACTGTGATGAACGCTCACTCAGGAATCCACTAATCTCACCATGACTTTCTTAAACAACATTTTAGAAAAAAATCAACCGAAAGGGTAGAAATTCATCTGGGAATCTCTTTGACAACAGTAACTGAGATACCTTATCATGTACCTTGGGACGATTAATTTAATATCTCTTAATAGAAGAAACATTATATACATATCAAGGTACAAAATATATTCCATTTCTGCCAATCATGGATCTATTCCAGTATGAATAAATTTGACCAAAATTTTCTAATTAGGCTCCAAATCCTTGACAAAAATTTTAATTATATTCTTAATTCCAAAAATAAAATACATGACGTCCTCAAATTTATGCACAGAATCGCCAATATTTTTCAAATATAAATGAAAAACTCCCTCATGAGGGATGTTGAGAATCTGACCATTCTCTACTAATGAGATTGAGAAATCCCTATCCTCTATCTTATCCAACATACTGTCCTTGGTATCTCCCAGGCTAAACTGTATAGATTTGAATAAGTATCTATGTTCTAATTCATACAAAAATTCCTTATTTTCACTGTTGAACATCTGTTCATGATTCTGAAATGACAGCCCTTACCTCAATAGCATATTTGTATGAATTAATCAGTCGAGATCAATTACCTTGCCCTGTAAGATTTTTCTTCCGCCTGGAGCATTGTCTCTTGACGTTTCTTGGCTCGACTTCACTGGTTATTTTATTACTTACCATCTCTTCAAGAATTTCTGAAGGTTTGAAGGTTAGGGTTTCAGAGGTTCGAAGATTAGGGTTTAGGAGCAGAAGTGCGATTTTTGGATTTCGAAAGGGTTTTGATAGAAGTGAAACGGTTTAGAAGTCGAAAATTCTCTGACAACCTTGATTCTCATGTAATCACAAATCATTACATTTTTTAAATGAAATTTTCATATGGAGAATGAAAAAAATTCGTAAATAGTATTTAATAAGAAAAATAAAATTTACAGAAAAAAGTAAATAAAAATAATTAAAAATTAATTAAAATTAAATAAACCTAGGTCCCCCTTAATAACATCAAACCTTGTAGTGGGAAGTGGTTTAGTAAATCTATCTTCTAATTGAATTTCAGTATTTATAAATTCTAATAATATATCAATTTTAATAACATGATCTCTTAAAAAGTGATGCCTTATATAAATGTGCTTAGTTCTATAATGACTACTAGGATTTTTTGAAATATTAATTGCACTTGTATTATCAAAAAAAAGTGTATTATTAAAATTCAATCCAAAGTCCATAAGAGTGTTTTTCATCCAAAAAACGTGTGCCCAACAACTACCAGCAGACACATATTCTGCCTCAGCTGTTGACAGGGAAACTGAATGTTGTTTCTTACTATACCATGATACGAAAGACTTTCATAAAAAGTGACATGTTCCTGATATACTTTCCCTATCTAATATATAACTTCCAAAGTCAGCATCTGAATATGAAATCAAATTAAAATCAAATGTTTTAGGATAAAGAAGATATTGATAAATAGTTCGTTTTAAATATCTAAAAATTATTTTATGAGTAGTTATATGAGATTGTTTAGGATTTGATTGAAATTTAGCATAAATACATACTGAATACATTATATCTGGCCTCCTAGTAGTAAGATATAACAAACTAGCAGTCATACCTCTATATAACATGTTGTCAACTGATTTCCCAGTTTCATCCAAATCAAGTTTTATATTAGTACGCATAGGCGTTGTAAATGTCTTGTTGTTTTCATGTCCAAATTTCTTAAGTAAATCAGTAATGTATATGCATTGATACAAAAAATTTCTAAAATATTTTTGATAAATTTGAAGTCCTAAGAAGAAATTTAGTTCTCCCATCATACTCATTTCAAATTCTTCTTGCATTAACTTTGAAATTTCATGACAAATATTTTTATTAGTTTATCCAAGTATTACATCATCAACATAAATTTGAACCAATAAAACATTATTTTTTACAGTTTTCTTAAATATTGTTAGATCTTCCAATCCAACAGTAAAATCATTTTTCAAAAGAAAAGAACTTAATATTTCATTCCAAGCTCTCGGTTTTTATTTAAGTCCATAAAGAACTTTAGTAAGTTTACAAAGAGAATCTGGTTTTTGAGAATTTTCAAAACCCGGAGGTTGGTCAACATAAACTTCCTCCATTAAATAACCATTTAAAAAGGTAGATTTAACATACATCTGAAATAATTTAAAATTCATATAAGATGAATAGGCGAAAAGGATTCTAATGGCATGTAACCTAGCCATAGGTTCAAAAGTATCATCATAATCTATTCCTTCATCATGATTATATCCTTTAGCTATGAATATTCCTTTTTTTCTAGATATTAGGCCTTGGTCATCATGTTTATTTCAAAAGACCCATTTGGTTCCTATTACAGGATAATTCATAGGTCTTTCCCCTAATTCCCAAACATCATTTATATTAAATTGTTTTAATTAATCTTTCACTTCTATTACCATGATTTCATCATCTAAAGCTTCTTCTATAGTATTGGGTTCTTGTTAACATAGGAAGGCAGAGAATTCCAGAAGGTTTCCTAAGTTTCTTCTAGTTTGAACACTAGTTTCTAGGTCACCTATTACAGTTTCTAAAGGGTGATTATTTAGTGTTATAGTATGTCTAGGTAATATATTTTAAGGTTCTTCAGTATCTTGTTCCATTGAACTGGGCTGAATTTCTTTTATATTATTTATAAAATTATTTTTTAAGCTATCAAGTCTCTTGTTTTCATTAGAGTCAAGTTCATGCATTTGATATTTCATTTTCTCAAAAGGATCAGATTCATCAAATTTCAAATAAATTGATTCATCAACAATCCTTGAATTCTTATTATAAACTCTATAAGCTTTAGAGGTAGAAAAATATCTTATGAAAACACCTTCATTAGATTTTGGATCGAACATACAAATATTATCCTTGGTGTTTAAGATGTAAACCTTTCATCCAAATACTTTAAAGTAATTTACATTAGGTTTTCTATTATTCCATAGTTCATAGGGTGTCATTTTCAAAAAAAATTTAATTAAAACTCTATTAATTTTATAGAAATTTGTATTCATAGCTTCTGCCCAGAAATAAATAGGTAGTCTATATTCATTTAACATAGTTCTACCCATTTCATGAATTGTTCTATTTCTCCTTTCTACAATCCCATTATGTTGAGGTGTTCTAGGTGCAGAAAAGGTGCGTTTAATACCCATTTTTGAGAAAAAGGAATTAAATTCTTGATTCTCAAATTCTCTACCATGATGACTTCTCAATGAGATTATATTAAATCATTTTTCATTTTGAACAGATTTTCAGAAACATTCAAATAAGGTAAAAGCTTCATTTTTAAATTTCAAAAACAAAATCCATATAGATATAGAATAGTCATCAACTAAAACATATACAAATAATTTACCAGCTAAGCTTTCTACTCTTGAGGGTCCAAGAAAATCCATAAGAATAAGTTCTAGAGGTTTATATGTAGAAACTTTATTAATAGATTTGAAGGATGATTTGTGTTCCTTTCCATGTTGACATGCATCATAAAATCTATTACATTCAAATTTGAGACTATGTAATTCAGAAACTAAATGTTTCATAGATAATTTATGTAACACATATACATTGTAATGTCCAAGTATCCTATTCCAGATCCAGGATTCACATTCTTTACCATTCAATCAGTTTACTTGTTGTTTACACAAGTAATTTAAATCCAAAGTATAGACATTATCAGTTCTTGGGGCTTTAAATTTAAACAATTTATCTTTAGAAACAGTACAAAAATTGTCATTAAAATCAATAGTATATCCATCATCACAAAGTTGAGAGATACTTATCAGATTGTGTTTTAATCCTTTTTCATAAAGTACTTTGTTCATTGAGACTGTTTTTGGATCTCCAATATTTCCAATGCCAATGATTTTTCCTTTGGAATTGTAACCAAATGTGACAAGTCCTCCTACCTTTTGAGTTAGTGAAGAAAAATTCAATGAGTTTCCACACATATGTCTTGAGCAGCCATTGTCCATGTACCATATATCTTTTTTTCTCTGGTGGCCTGATATCTGCAAAGACATTCAAACAATTTTTTTTGGTACCCATATTCTATTGGGTCTAGATGTGTTATCTAGAAATGATCTGGGTATCCAGATTTTCTTTGTTCTTTTAAAAACAGTTGAATCATATAAGTATTTTGAATCACATGCCTTATTAATACAACAAATTCGAGGTTGTCTTAAGAAACAGTTTTTAGCTATATGTCCCTTTTTCCCACAAAAATTACAATTAACCTTTTTAGAGCTAGGAACAAAATATTTTTGATATAGCTTAGGTTTTTCTCCTTTACTCCCAATTCCAAATCATTCATTTTTAATGACAGTTTTTTCAATAAATTCAATTAAGGAATTCTCTCCTTTTGTAAAATCCAATGCAGCCTATTTTTAATATTCTACTTCATCGTACAGTTTTTTTATTCTTGATTAAAAATTAATATAGTTAGTGTTAATCGGCTTGTACTTACCAGTTAATTCGTTATGTTGTTTCAGCAATGTATCTATTTCATCTGAAACGACTTTATGTTTTTTTAGTGACTTATGTTTCATAAATAGTGAGTCATATCTTTCTTCAATCATATTGCAGTAGGCTGTATGTTTTTCATTTGTGTAGCATGATTCAGATTCTGATTCATTGTTTGAGTGAGAGGATTAATATGAGTGTACCTCATCAGTTTCTGCCATGAAACACATGTTTGACTTTATATTGACTTCTAATTTTTTTGAGATTTATTCAGGAAAGCTACTGGAGTCTTCATATACACTCCATGTGGATTTCATAGCTTTCTTGTCTTTCTTCTCATAGTCATTTCTTTTGAAGAATTTCTTTTTGTTTTCATCCTTCAATTGTGGGAAATATGGTCTAATATGTCCCATCGTCTTGCATTATTAACATCTAACTTCCTTATAATCTCTCTTAAAAGATTTTTTGAAGCCACTTCTCTTTCTGTAGAATTTTCGAAATTTTCTGGCTAGCTTAGCTAGTTCTTCATCTGAGTTAGATGAGTCAGAGAATTCTGATTTATCATTGACTTCTCTGTTCTTCAGATTTCTATTATTTTGTTGTGAAGTTACTTTCAAGGCAGTATCATCTCTTTTGATAAGAACATTATGTTCATTACCCTCATCTTTCATTTCATCTTCATACATCATCAGTGTACTAATCAGCTCTCTCATGGTTAGATATTTTACTGGAGTTGATTGTCTGATTGCAGCAGAGATACCATTCCATTGAGTAGGAAGTACCCTTAGAAAATTTAATGCTTTATCAGCCTTCTTGATAGGTTCTCCTAGAGCTGTTATATTATTGACAATTTTTGTCAATCTCCCATTCATTTGGGAAACTCTTTCACCTTCAAAAATTCTGAAAGTATCATATTTTAATTTGGAAGTTGCATATCTCATTTGTCTCATATTATCTGTTCCTTAATATTCCACGACTATTTGTTTTCCACATCTTATATGTTGTGGGGCTCTGAGATAATCTATAAAATTCATCTGGTCCTAGACCGCAGATAATTGCATTCATAGCCTTCGAATTCATATAGTACTTTTCCTCTGTAGCATCGCTCCATGTCTTAGGATTTTCTGGAATTTCATAAGGAGTCAGAATCATTGAATAGACTTTATATCCGAGATTTTTCATATATTCTATCATGAGAAATTTCCAACAACCATAGTTGTCTCCATTAAAATATGGTTCTCCGACCATTAAAATCCCTTCTCTTGTATCAGTAATGATGCTCTGTTGTATAATCTTTAAATGCTTCTTGCTTGCTAAGGATCTATCAGAAGATCTACCTCTGATACCAATTGATGGATCCGAATCTACAGATTATACACAAGAGGGGTGGGGGTGAATTGTGTCTTTCAGATTTTTCGGTATCTCTTTTGATTAAATGTGTCATGTCCTCTATGATTTATCAGATTTGATCGTCCAGTGGAAATAATTAAAAGTAGGGACACAAGGATGTATATTGGTTCAGGGAACAGAAGGCCCCTAGTCCACTCCCCCAACGCTCAACTCCATGAGATTGGTTATTTTCACTATCTGGTCCTCTTTTCCACAGACCGGTTCACAACTGAGTACGGGCAGTTGACACCTTTACAATCCAAGCCAAAACAATGCCTTATGGTTCAAACAGGAACCTACTGAGTATAGAACGAGAAGCTAGTTACTCAATAATAAAATGATTTTCCGAAAAAAAAAATTCTAGTTGATCTTAAAAATTGCAACAGAATGCAATTGACAGCAGATGGATCGTCGTCTCTAGAAATATTGATTTTCCAAACAAAGCAATTCTGAGTCGATCTAGTTGTAGTAGATATAGATATATATTTCACAACATCAGTAGTAGTATATCAATAATAGATATTTGATGCAGAGCAAGTGAATATTCTATCGAGTTCATTCTTCTTAAACAAACAGACCTTTGATGCTCCTTTTGAATAAGCAGAACTGGATACTTTTTGAAGTCACTATTTTCCACCTTTTTTATAAATGATTAATCACCATACACGTTTGTACCTGGTGTTTCAGAGAGAACATATATAATAAAGTCGAGAATATCTCTTGCAAATTAAGATCCATATGAGTCGCCTTTTTTATTCATTCTATTCAAAAAATTTAATTTACAGAGAAGTCGTAAGTTCCCTTAAGACTCGGCATAAAATGCTACTTTTAATTAAATCATAAATACATTCATAAAATGGTTTTTAATCAGTCAAAGTCGTAGTTTAAAAAAGACTTTACATCCAGCTTGAAATCCGCCCAAAAATCAGCTTGCTGACCGCTGCATAAAAATATCATCTATCAAAATTTCCAACGCCAAACGTATGGTTGATGACGTGGCCTCGAAACGTAGGGTTGATGACATAGTCTTCAAACGCATGGTTGAAAACGTAAGTTTGAATTATAAACCTAGGGTTGAAAATCAATAGTTTTTCTTTAACTCTCAAACATACGGAAAAAGATCCATACTTTTAATTTATCCATACATTTCCAAGAACGTATGGTTGTTTACAAAAGTAAGGTTGATGATCCATACTTTTGAGAAAGAAATGTAACGTTCATTACTTACGTATGGTTCGCCTTACATAAATTTTTGATAACCAAAACATAAAGTTCCTCCCTAACGTAAGGGTTTTCTTCCATATTTTTCTGAAAACGTATGGCTGTTTAACAATACTTTTCTGATATCTCAAAAAGTATACCCGCTTTTTATTCTTGCAATACGTTTATCCACGTAGGGTATGAATGGTGATTCTAGGATGCGCTAAAGCAGATTCCACACTACAATTATCAACATAAGGTATGAACAGTTATTCTAGGATGCGCTAAAGTAGATTCTGCGCTAGTAATAAATTCTCGTTATTTCAGGAGTAAAATAAATTAATAAATTCCTGCAAAATACTAAATAAAATCATTATAAAATATCTAAGGGTATTTGTGAGAATCGAAATTATCATAAAGAGACAGAGTATTATTTTATATAATCTCACCCTTTATATAATATTATTATGTATTGTTGAAAACAATAATTTTCTCAACAGAATCAATGTCACACCAGGGATAAATAGGAACTGTATGGATCACTATAGGAGTGGTGGCCGAAGTTCTCAGCAGTATGCCTCTTTGGAACCTCTATTGCCTACTAGTGGGGTTCCATTGAATTTTTATCTATGTGTAAAATTTGGGCACCCATGAGGATTTTATTTTTCACCAAAAATGATGTGTAGTTGTTGATGATTTTATGGTAATCTGTATTGTTAATAACAAGTTATTCCAACACTATTTAATTGTTAGGGGTCATTGACTCGATAGGATAATGTAGTGTTGTCATGTGATTTAATTACCGTAGCGATCCAATATAACACCAAAAAATTGATCCACCTTCATGCAGTTGATATGTTTCCTATGGAGGTGTAATTGGGTCCATTGATATTTAGATTTACAATCATTGTTTAATATATTGTGGAAACTTCATTATTTCATACTAGTTCTTCTCACTCATTTACATCTGGAATTTTTCTATTTCCATAAATTTCTAATGGAACTAATAACCTTATTATAGAGATATACATTACTATGGGGAAGAGGAAAAATCAATAGTTTTAATGTTATTCGTGAGCATTATCGATAGCGCATCCATAGTTACTCGGTGATATTATTTTTCACAATATGGATTTCATCAACATTATCATTGGAATAGATTGTCCAATTTATCAATTTTATGATATTGATTGTTATCATTAGTGTTGATCATTAATTTTATTTGATGGTATGTCATCGGTGATTTAATGTGACTAGGATATGAGGTATGGACATGCATGACCTTCCCACATAGATCATAGGATTTTTTGTCGACTGTTTAAATTGATCCTTATGTTGATTCATCTGTTGTTGATCATCTAACTATTTTTCTTGGTTTTCATATTTTTACTATATTATTTCTCTAGGATTTCATTATAGAGGGATATAATTGTCACAAATGACATGGTTCTTATTAAATATAATATATTAATATATTCATATTGTATGGAACTTTTAGAGCAGAAAGATATCATGATTTTGATAAATGTCATTGTGAAAAGTTTTTTTCCCATTCTATTGTATCACATAGGTTTTCCCTAGTTTCCTTTTACCATAAAAAGATTATACACTTTGATTGTGTGTGGACTATATGAAGTCTATGTTGGTAAATGTTATGAAAATGTATTATTTTTCAGGGTTGTATTAATTCATTGATATTTTAAATGGGGAAATTAGTTTTTGAATATTGATATTCAGTAAGGTTATCATTATCTTAGTGGTTGGGCCTAGGATATACTTTTGTTGTGATTTAGTAATATGTATAACTCTTATTAATAACATGTGATTCAATTTGGTCTAACTAAATATAATATAATTTTCATGACATTGATGAATCATCAATTCCATCAGTATCTTGATATGATGTGGTAGTGTTAAAAGATGACATTTTGATAAATTCAAGATTTGGGGTATAGAACGAGAACCATCACTGATTGGATTTTTATATCCTAAGGGGTCACCATTTCATCGAATTATTTCCAAATGAAACACTTGAATTAATGATTTAAAATTCATGAGGATCATGATTTATGAGAATAGAATATCAATTGATCCCAATATGGTGATTTTTGTTTTTCATAGGGTAATACGAAGAATTACATTTATATTTGGACATTCATTGGTATTTATGTATTATATTGTAGGTTAGTTAATTATTTTTTAAAATTGGTGTCCCTATAATTTCTCTTTCCAGGAAATAGGTGAAATTTATATGGTATTCAAAGAGTTAGTATTTTTTTGATGGTCTAAAAATAATTATGACATCAAATATTATTATGTTCTTACATGATCTTGGTAAGGTGTTTGTAGTTTTCAATGTTTCATATGGCATTGGTTTTTGTTGTGTCCTCATCAAGTATGATCATGTGGTCTATTAGGCCTCTCTTTAGTTTTGACTACCTAAAATCAATTACCACAATATTGGTTTAGTGTGTTCCATATTAATTCATATACTTATGTGTTTAGAGTATTGTATTTTTTGGTAATGTTTTAAATTTTTTTTTTCATATTATGGGAGTTGGAGTTATATCTTCAATTAAAGGAGCTAAAATATTATACATAGGTGATGGGTGGAATACATTAAAAAGTAGGACATTGATATGGTCAATACTTATGGAATGTGATTTTTTTCAAATATTCTATAACAAGGATTTTACATTAATAATAATTTCATGACTTGTGTGAATATAAACACCATATTGGTGGTTTTTAGATTTATCTAGATGATATTAACAAATTTTAAGGCATGGTTGTCACTAGTTTTCATCTATCTGCATCTCTCTAGGGGTTTACATAATAGATTTAGTAGAAGTATGTGGTGATTATAATAATTTGAGAGTCACCATATGATGAGGAGACAATTTCAGGTTGGTCTCTCTATTTATATGGTATTGTATAATTTTATAATCAAGCTATTGTCCATATATTTGGGAGGTTCTCAGTTTATTTTTATTATTATGGTTCCTCATAATCCATTAATCTATGAACTATTGATATTTATTGTCACATGATATGATGTTTATGATGGTTGAGTGTAATGTGTAACATTGAAAATTTTTCCTCTCATTATTGCACAGACCAATAGAAAAATTCTGATCATTTGATTCCTTTTGTGTTTCTTCAGCTTCATTCAGTTTCCATTTTTACATGGGATAACACATACATGTATATTTTTTGTTGGATTATATTTGACACATATTGGGAAAAATTACTTCTTGTTGGTGGTCAATTGAATTAATGATTATTCTCATTTTATTCTACTCCAAGACATGACAAAAGTTTATTGTCATAGTAAGTTATATGTGCATGTAATTTTATGGTTTTATGGGGTAACTTCTATCATTGTTTCATACAATGATACAAGGATTTAATCAACGTTCTAGAGAAGTGTCTAACTATGGATGGGGACTGAGGTCATGTTAAGTATAGGTTATCATCTATAAAAAGATGGTCAGATGAAGCGTACAATTCATATCATAGAGGATATTAACTATGAATGTGTAATTGATTTTGGTAGATCATGGGATAACCATTTGGGGAATGTTTATTTTTCTTATAAAAAAATTTTTAGTCATTAATTATATTTAATCCTTTATTGATTTATTTGTTATCGTGTAAAAATCATCTCATTTTTGTGAAAAGGTGGGTGAAGCTCATTTTAATGGAATGAGCTTGGATCAAGAGGCTTCTAAAAGTATATTGGGAACATGTTCATGTATGGTTAAAACCAAGAGTAAGAAGAAATAATGTGTTTATGAATGACTTTTTCATTTGAGTTTTTACTTTGGTGACTGAGTTTTCATGAATGTTTCATCACTGTTGGTTCACTGTCGATATGAAAAATTGATAAAATAGGATCTAATATATTCGGAACAATTTTTGGTCACTGAGCAGTAAGTGATTGTTTCATATAGTTTCACATTTCAGGTAAATTGACATTCATTCACAATGTTATATATAAATCATTCTATAAGAAATATAATATTGAACCATCTCATAATATTACATAGGATGAAAATGATTTTGTTCTACATGGATTTTTTGTTGGGAAACTAATAGATATTATTTCCTAATAAGTGAATTTATTTTTTTAGAAGTATATTCCATTTTTCAGATACTTTTAGTGAAACAGATTAGATTTTTCATGATACATAGAATCATGAGTTATTCATGAGGGGAAATGGACTCACTAATTAACTGAAATTTGTTTCCCACATGACTTCTCAAGGATAAAAATTATTATTATGGGAAGTTTATAACATCTTTCTACACTTTTATGGTATATCCCTTTACATTACATGTTCACATAATAATTGGGTGTTTCTTTAAAATCTAAATTATAGAAAACATATATTCGAAAAAATTACATAATATGTGTAGTTTTATGTCTTTTTGGAATAATGGATTATAGGTATAAGTGTAACAATGAATGTAAGAGGTTCTCCTCATGTTCATAGGATACACAATGTGGTTTGTGTTTTTGAGTAGGAAACTAGAGTTGTTACATTCTCAATGGGATATACATGCTGTGTAATTATGGTAAAGGAAGTGTTTGTTATATAGGTAATATTCCATGAAGTAGTAACTAAATGTGAATGAATTACATATAATGTAAATATTAAATTTTGTGTATTGTTAAAAGGGTGGTTTTAAATAAAAAGGAGATATTATTTTTAGTTAGTTCAAGTAGCATATACTAAACAACATTTAAATAGATTTCACTCCCTATAAATATAAGGTTATTGGTTTTTTATATTCCTCTCAAGTGAACATTGATTTACTTCATTCATAGATCCATTTTTTGTTTTCCTTGAGGGGATATCCTATTATTTTTCGAGTCTTGATTTTTTTTATGATTGACTCTTCCAGAGATTGATATTTTATGTGGTTGCTTTTCATCTCTCTGAGTGAGTGATCCTTTCTGTTTTTTTTCATTTATTGCGATGGAATTTTTGTATTGTGTTTTAAAATTTATTTATTTTTTGTAGGGTTTCATCCTATTGGATTTTAGATATATTTTGTGATCTTATTCCATGTCCATTCCACTATTAGTCGTAGTTTTTTGGGTGTGTGAAATTGTGGTGTGTTTCTAATCCTCCCATTCCGTGATCCTTTTTCAATGTTGAATCAATTAAATTTTGGGTATATTTTTAAATATAGAACTTATAGTATTTTAATAGTTTTGTATATTCGTTTCCATTTTAAGTGTGTGCGACATAAGTTTTGAGGTAGGTGGTTACATATATATACTATTATGATGAGATGAATTGGTTTTGTTTTTTTGATAAATTTGTTTAGTTATTGAAATGGAATAATTTATTGAATTGATTTTTGTATAGGGAAATGGATTTTAAAAAATAACATCCCCCCTATTATTTTTGTAAATGAAAATTATTCTCAAATAATTATTTTTTGGAAATGTATTAATAAATTAATTTTGTAATTAAAGAACATGTTAATCTGTGGGTACTTATGTAGAAATCATAGAAATTGTTCTCATCCAATGTTGGGGGATTTTCGCATGGGTTATTCCTCTTCCCCTAGGCATGTTTTTCTAGCTACTTATTAGAACTATTTTAAGGGGTTCACTTTCAAGAATGTTTATTTAGTCTCTACACTTAATATATATGTATAATTTCTTAAGTCAAATATGATTTTCTATGATAGGTATGAGTGTCCCACCTTTCTTGACCTAGTGTGAGCCCTGGTATGTGGTTACTTGTGCATCTAGTTTTTGTTTATAATATTATCTTATAATATCATAGAAATGGTATGAGATATGAAACATCAATAGTTATCATTGAATTTATATATTAGTTTTTATATGTGGATATTATATAATTTTTATCTAATTTACATATTTTTTAATAAATTTGGAAAAAAGTGAGACTAATATTTTTTAGATGATTATGTTATGAAAACTATAAAACTATTATCATTCCTGGTATCTATTAATGTATATCATTATTTTACTATTATTCATATTTAAAATATGGAAAACCATGGTGAGACTGTAATGTTGTTTCTATCTCATTATGTTCATACATATTCGAAAATGCATATACCTACATATGCATTTCAGTAATGGAAAAATAATTCTTATCAGTAGTGTGGTGATATTTTCTATCACATGAGTTGAGTTTCCTGTGGTAGGATGGTGTTATTTTTCTCATGCTATGAAACAGAGTAGTCAGTTTTCCTATTTTGTGTAGTCCATTAGGGGTGAACATGTATATGAATATAGGTTTCTACTCTATAGTTTTTTTCCTTCTACAATTTGGGATCAGTTATATAATATATTTATCATTCTCTATATTGTAACAGTTTTATTTCTACAATTTAGATTGTTTTTTCATCAATTGGGTAGAAATTGTTCCCTATATTTTTTGTTTGATCCCCTAATGATAGTGGAAATCCCATATGTATGGAGAATGTCCCCATTGGGTTTGTGTAAATGTCACACTGTGTGCCTTTTTGAAAGATTATTTGGATCAATATTATCATGATATTAACCATTAATTATTTTAATACCTTTAAACATATGCTTATGAAATTTTTAGGCAATTTTTATAAAATAACAATTCCACTATAATATATAATATCGTTAAATTTCTCACCCCAAATGTTTTTAAAAAAGGTTTATTCAGTACATTAAACTTATGAGAAACATTAAATCCTAACCTTAATGGTGTTCAAAAAACATAATTTAATTAAGAGATATATTCTCCTAAAATATAACACAGTTCCTAGATGATTAATAATTCTATTAAAAACCAATCAGTAAAGTACGTATACACAAATACATTATCATTTTTATTTCAAAATATATCCTTCCTTGTTCTAATGTTAAACCTTACATTTATGTAATTAATTTAATTTATTCTCATGTTTTCCATGTATACAAGAAAAGAACAATAAATAGATTATTAGGGGTAGATTTAATTAATTTTATCATACTCTTCATTTCTCCTCATAAGTTCTTGTATTTTTTCCCTCACATTCAACGCATAATGAATATTTTGGTTCCTTTAAGAAACTTTCCTATATGTCACCTTCCAAATTTCTCATATTATAAATATAGTTCTATATTTTCTCTATGGTCACCGTAACACAATGTAGTTGAAAACATTGTCCTTTTATTATTTGGTGTGTTTCAAAGTTAGATATGGTACATTTTTTTAATCATAATTTTCGAAAACTAATTCAGAATAATTACAATATCTTTAACTTCTATAATAATTCAATTTTTTCTAAGTGTCTCAAAATTTTCCTAAAAAATAAATTTTATCCATATTTATTTATGATCCATCTATTAATAATGGAAAAGTATTATATTGTGTGAAATTATATTCATAGAAGAAGAAAAAGGAAAAAATTAATTTATAGGATGTTAACATCATTGCTCATGATATTAAATCTAATACATATTAGGATAATCCTAGTTCAATAATTGTCAAACTCTATTAAAATATGTCATAATATTTTGAATGAAAATATTACTTATCCTATGAATTTCCCTTAGAAGTGTCATTCTAGGTGCATATTAAGGCACATTATTGTGTTCCATGTAATAATTTAGACATTCATAATGTTCTATTTTCAGAGTAATTCCCTCTAGGAATATCTATTCCAGAACTATACCCCTATTTATTTTTGAGTAAGGGATATATTTACTAAGAAATCCACCTAATCTCCACCTTACCAAAAAATTATGATGTTATTATATACATATCATCAATGTCTATAATAATGTTATATTCCCCAATTTATGTTTTCTTATATATAGTATTTAAAGAGGATAGTTAACATGAATTGGGTTCTAACAATAGTTACCCAAACCCCAGCAGCCCATATCTGATAGATGTTATCCTTATATTGGAATAAGATATATGGAATTGCATCTTGGAGGACTTATAATTTTTGTATACTTGGAAATGTTGATTCATATACGATTCATTCATTAAAATTGAATAAAAACAATATTTTTTCATACATATTCTTCTATATCCTTTATAATAGACTTCATTTAGTTATGTGAATGGAATAAAAATTACATTCATCACAAAAAATCAGTAAGGGTTAAGTATAATGGATGAAATCATGAACCGATAAGAATAATGATTATGTAATATAATATAACTAAGCACATGTTTCATTTAATTAAAATGAAAAAAATAATAGATAATGTATAATCAATATAGAAATGAAAACAATTGAAAAATTATTCCATTTAATCGATAACTGATAATGAAATTCATCTAGAAATAGTTTCCTAGTAAAAATAACAATGATATTAATATATAAATTCTAAATAAATTAATGACTATTTAGTTTATTCTACTTTTCCCATGTACATGATAAATTAACTGTCAATAAATTTCATGGTAGTTTTTTAAACATAATGGGTGAAAATATACTAAAATATTTCCTTTGACCTTATTCATCCTATAAGACTCTTGATGCATTAAAGATATAACTATTATAGGATCAAAATCATAACAAACTTGTCTAAATAATTATTCATAAATATAATAATGAATTTAAATCATGATCAATGTTTATAATCAAATATACTGATTTTGTGAAGAATACATATTTATCAATATGTCCTTATTTATATATGTAACACCCCAAGATTTCATAGTGTGTTATTTCTTCAAAATAATTCAATAACATGCATTGCACAAAACACCGAGTTCAAGCACACCATGACTTACCAAACAAGTAGTTCAAAAGAGATTATGAATAATATTAACTAAATTTTAATCTTTATATCATCCTTATAATTTTAGAATCCATATTATGAGTTTCTAAGACATAATGTAAGAATAAATTCATTTTCAGTATTGCACTTTTACCAACTTTTAATAGTGAACCCTTTTTAAATCCAATATTTTAAACTTTTATATATTTGATTTGACTAAATAAATTTACTTTTTAGAATGGGTACATCAAAAAAGAATTTACAATGAAACATCCCAAGAATCCACGATACACTTTCCTTTGAAAAATACAGTAGTGTGTGTTGTACGCAACTTCAAGTTCTAACACACACCACAACCAATCAAACTAGCCGTCATGAATAGTAATACATTCTTTTTGAAATTTTATAAATTTTATCTCTCAAAATGGACTTCATTTTTGTATTCGGAATAACAAATTTAGCTTAAGGGAAAATTTTGGAACTTTTCGGATGACATTTATATTTTGATGAATAGTGAAAATTACTAAATTTTAATTAAAAACAACTTTTTTAATCGAAATAATTTATATTGATAAATTATGAATTTGAGTGGTTTTAAATTATATTTAGAATATATATTTTTACCATTTAATACAAAGTTGTTCATTGTACATAATTTCACAATTAAACCGGACATAAACAAGTGTCAATCTTTTGATAGTTATTATCTCTTAAAAACACGCTATTTATTTTGACGACGGGAATTAATTTTTAAATTAAGTAATGAAAATGATATGTTTTGAATTTGGAAAAATAGAAATCATTATTTAATTAATAATATCAAATATATCTTAGGCCTAATATTTTGTATTTTTCTCGAAACTTTCAATTTTTTTGATGAATAGTAAAACCACGAAGTGTTAGTTAAAAAACTGAATTTTTCATAAAACTTAATTTTACCATTTCTGTGAGTGGAATTTTGAAAATCTGAGAGACACAATTAATATCAAGGAGTAAAATGTGGTTCAATGAGATTAAAATAATTTTGGTGAATAGTAACATTTTGCTTTTATTTACCATGGTTAAATGTGAATAGGGTAATTAAGGGTAAAAATGATATTAATATTACCCTAACACATTTCCTAATTATATTGGACAAGTGTATCTCGACCACATACAACATTAGGAGTAAACTATTATCATTTAGTTCCACTTTTATTAGATTAGGACATTTATTATTATTTAATTCAATGAAGAGTTAAAAGAGTTAAAATAAATGATTATTTACTAAAACAATTTAATATAGGGTTATACATAAGATAAATTCGATTTTAAATATTCATTATAAATCTAACACTATTTCATACGTAAAGGTATTTTATTTATAATTTTTAGACATTAAATAATTTAATTTATTTATGAAACAATGGTGATGCAGTAATTACCTAATTAATGAAACATTAGAATAATTGATATTATAAATACCCAAATAAATGTAATTTGAGACTTTTTATAAATAAAAATAATTTTATAGGTTAATATGACATGTTAGGATTGATTTAATTAACTTTTTACGAAGTAATCATTCTGTTATGATATTTACAAAAAATCAATTATTGAATAGTGTCAAAAATGAAATAAAAGAGTTTTTAAAACAAATATTATATTATTAATTGATATTAAATACATAAAAATATAAGGGTCAGACAAGAGACTTATATCATGATAGGTGTATCATTAATGGACCACTTAGGGGTCTCTTGGATGTATATTTTAATTTTATTAACCATATAATATAAAAATACAAAGAGACATTGTAAAAGTGAAACTAATTAACTAAGAGTTAATACTTAAATATAAGGTTAATATAATAACCCAAGCCTATCTAAATTCTATTAGTTGAGTGGTGTTTGACCCGTCCCCACCTTAACCTTTAAATAATCTACTTTGGATCAATTAGAAACCTAATATTAATTTATTATAAAATAATATTTCTATATTTTCTAAAGGTTCCCCTCACCCCTGTTATAAAAGGGAACTCCCCGTTCTCATTAATTCACACCATCAAAGCCTTTTGGTTCGGCCATAACCTACACAAATAGTCACTAAACGTCCCTCACTACATCCTAGAGGCCTTAGTTTGATCAGAAAGCCACCCTATGGAGCCCTTTTGATCATATAAAAAGGAAGAACACGAAGAAGAGGTAATGTTTTCACCACCCTTTTTCAAATTCATTTCTTCTTCAACTTTTTATTTCTTTGTTATTATCATTATAAAATAATGAATCCATTATCTCCTATATACTTTAATATTATTATAAATGTGGTACAACCATATTCAGTATTCTATCCATCCTTTGAATGACATGTCACCGTACGTACGTACGTACGGCTTACCGTCTCCACGTCGTGGTGTAATTGTTATTCAATATATTATTATTTGGATGGTTATAATAATGTTTTTTCATTCTTGTAAATAATAAATATAGCATGATAATGATTCTGTATATAAGATACACTATCCAATTAAATATTATTTTAATATCAAAAGAATGATATTGTCACTCGTGCGTACGTACGGACTACCATCTTCACGAACGTGATATGATTCATTCTCCATCGTATCCATTAATGCATAATTATGATTTGATGATTTAAAAATAATTATTAAGGAATTAATATCATTCTGGATATGAACATGATACAACTTATCCATGAAAAACATGTCTTACGTAACAAAACATATAAATGAAAATGGGTAAGTAAACACCTGAAACGACGCTAATACTAAGATATTATTAACAAAGAAATGTTAAAAAATCATATATGATAACATAAAAATGTATATTATTCTTTTATATTTTAATAAAAATTATTTCACCATTATACAGGAGGTTAACCTACATCCAACCAAGGAAAAGTTCAAGGTAATTGTTATTTCACAATCTCTTCATTATCTGAGGTTTTTTATACTTAATTATCTACTGGGACCTTTTTATCATCCACATCCATGTTTCTTGAAAGTGTATTTAAAAAAATTATTACTCTTTTATAGAATAGGTTTTAAAGTCATTTATACCCTTGTTTTACTTTTTATAAGATGTTTATAAAGAAATATTTCTGTCATTTTCCAAACAAGGTCCTTTTTAACCTATTCGACAGAATTTAGGGAAGAATGTTTTTTAACTTATACAGCGGGTGCGGCTATTTTCCGTAGTTATAAAATTTTCGAAGATTCCCTTACAATCTTATAAAAATATTTTCAAATAAAATGTTTTATTTTATAAATATATGACTCTTAAATGATTTCAAAATAGAAAGATATATTTCTCTAAATAGAGTTTTTATTACATTTATGTCAACATCCTTTGATGGATTTTATGCTTATTTGAAGTTTATTTATTATAAAACAAAACTTTCATGTTGTATTGAAGGTTTTGGGATATTTTTTACTATGTATGTGTTATTTTTATACCATATATGGTTTATGGTGAAATTATTGACATTTCATATGCTAGTTTTAATACAAATGTTTATGTTATGTTTGAACCTGTTCATATGAGGATTGCATTAGACTTAATAAGTGACGGGTGGAGCCCGATATAGCTCCTCGATGAATCGGTAGCTCTCTAGAGACAAACTAGTGTCTTGGCACAAGGCCTTGGCAAAATATTTTTTGTAGTCTTGGTACGAGGCCTTGGCTATGTGGTTATGATAGTCTGGCATTATGAATTCCATCATTATGAAAGTGGTTATTGATATTTCCTGTGATTATTCGATTAATAGAATATCCATGTGAATAAGTAAATGGAATTATTTCATTTTATTTTTTCCATACTATGTTGAAGTTCAATTTTAAAAGGCTTTTGTTTTAGTTATAAATTTCATTAAATGTTTATTCTTATTTATGAATGTTTTCGCTATATTGGTATCCTTACTGGGCATTTGAGATCACCCCTTTTCTATGTTTTATTTATCTCAGGATGTGAAGAAGTAAATTATGAATGAACTTCATGGATAGTTTGAAGGGATAAGAGTGTGGACTATGGAGACTATGTTGTTGTAGTTTTCATTTTTATTATGTAATGTAAATCTTTATGAATACATCTAGTGTTTCCAAGGCTACTAAACTAATCGGTCTATCGAGACTTGATATTTCTTGTGATCATGCCTATGTTATGCAATAATGCACCAACTTTGGATAACTATGGTCGGGGCATTAAAGTTGGTATCAGAGGAAGTCTAGTACAAACCTTGGAAGCTATATTTAGATAAAATCTAATTAGATAACATAGACCTAAGATGGACTTTGAGTATTAGTATAGAAGAACTTCTTAGAATTTTTGTATTGTAGATATTTTTTGAGTTTTCCGAGAAATACATCCCTGTCTGGATACGAGTAGGAAGAGGCAGCTCTGGCACAGACGTACCTAGGTTTAAATCCCAAAAACACCGCTTTGAGCTAGACTCGAATGAGAACTGGTGAACGACAACTGGCATTTCAGCACTCTTGGTTACGACACTCCCGGGGGATATGCTTAGGATAACTATCATTTTCTTTAGAAATCATTATGAAGGGTTTATGAGTATATACTTCCTCAAAGAAAACATTTTTATGATTATGGATTATATCCATAAATAGTTCAATTTATGTTAAGTGTTTTATAAGTATGAAATTATGTATTTTTATTCATAAACTAATCTAGTGTATGACATTGTTTAGAAATGGCTCCCAATAGAAGGAATGAGAAATCTAGAAATGCACATGATCCAAAGAGAAAGAAGGATCATATCATTCTTGGTCTTAAGCCAGAATTTTTAAGTGAAATATTCTCCCATGTATTATCACCATATGAGGAAATAATATCATTTATTGATAAGATATGTAAAGAGTTTACCGAGTCCTATGGATTTCAAGGGAAGCATGAGAAGAAAAGGATGGAAGATGGAATGATGGATAAAGGGATGAGGGAAAAGAAGAATTTTCCCATATGTGATAACTCTGGGAAGAAACACCATGTAACTTGCCGGAAATGAATGGGAGTTTTTTATAAGTGTAAAGGAAAATGGAACAATGTACGTGACTGCAAGGGTAAGAAAATGGTTTCAAATATATAATGCTTCATTTTCATGGAGTTTGGACACTACGCAAACCTATGTCCCAGTCATCAGACTATGCCGCATATGATGCTATTAGATAATAGTCAAGTACGGATACTACCACATATGAAGAGGAATGATTAGAGTTCTTAGGTTGATTATGTCATTTTAGTGTGGTCTCAACAATGTACTTGTTATAATAATTATGGAGTTTATAAGGATTGTACTATAGTACTATTTCATTAAGGACTTGAGATTGTGTGGAACAATGAAAAGTGACTCAATATCAGGTTAAATTTTTGGAAAATATATGGTTGAGTGAAAGATAAACCATAATATTGTTCTGATACCGGGGTAGTGAATTTAGAATAATACCTGATTGATTTGGATACATTATATTGGATATTCTTGACTACCTTGAAACTGATTAATGATTTGTATATTCCATCATTTTTGGGGTTTACAAAATTTTTGGATTGAAGGAGTATATCTATTATTCTTTAAGAATAAGGGATCATGAATGTAATCAATAAGGTTTTAGGGTAATTCAGGATGTTGCAGCGTTTTAAAAGAATACATGATGAAGGTGTTCACATGTTATTACGTGGAAAAAAGGATCTTCATTGTGTTTACATTCCTTGTAAATTTTGTACTGAAGTATTTTGGATAGTTCTAGTTTGGATTATTTTGGATTGCCATAAAAAAGAAAATATGGAGGTCAGGTGGAAACACGTCACGTCCGGCAAGGCTCGAGACTTAAACCCACAACTGAAGGGCGACAAGGGTGTATCACCTACCACTGATCCATGTGATGTCCTGGATTGAATAATGTCATTTTTTAATGGTTTTGCTTGATGATTTATAAATTAATTTTTTTTAACCCTATACGAATAGGATAAATAGAATATTATTTTTAAGTTCTATTATCTTTTAGAGTGAAAGATGTGTTTGTGGTAGAACTTAGTTAAAGGACGAGACTCTACTTGTCCAGTATATATTTTTCTTCTTCTCTTATTCAATGAATAAATTAATTATTATACTTTAGTGAAGAGATCTTAAAACAAAAAAAATGTATTATCTGAATACCATATGTTTTTCTGGACCAATGGTATTTTAAATCATCATAGATTGATAAATTTAAGGCCCTCAATTTTACACTTGTTTTTTATTGATGACATCAATCACTACCTATAAATATTTACGTTTTTCCTCCAATTATATGTCTCTAATTTCCACTAATGTTTTCGGAATAGAGATCCTAATTTGGTGGTAACCCATTCATTTTTCTTTTTCTCTTATTAAGACTAAATTTTATTAACCCAATTTTGGATGTGGGTTTTCCCACAATGATATTTTCTATATTCAACCTTTTATTTTCAAAGAATAATTTAAAATTGCGAGGATGAAATTTATTTAAGGAGGGGAGAATGTAACACCCCAAGATTTCATAGTGTGTTATTTCTTCAAAATAATTCAATAACAAGCACTACACACAACACCGAGTTCAAGCACACCATGACTTACCAAACAAGCCGTTCAAAAAAGGATATGAATGGTATTAACAATGTTTTGAACTTTATATAATCATTATAATTTTAGAATCCATATTAAGAGTTTCTTAGAAATAATGTAAGAACAAATTCATTTTCAGTATTACACTTTTACAAACATTTAATAGTGAACCCTTTTTAAATCAAATATTATAAACTTTTATATATTCAATTTGACTAAATATATTTACTTTTTATAATGGGGACATCAAAAAAAATTACAATGAAACGTCCCAAGAATCCACGGTACGCTTTCCTTTAAATAATACAGTAGTGTGTGTCGTACGCAACTTCGAGTTCTAACACACACCACAACCAATCAAACTAGCCGTTATGAATAGTATTACCTACTTTCTGAAATTTTATAAATTTTAACTCTCAAAATGGACTTCATTTTTTTATTGGGAATATCGAATTTAGCCTAAGGGGACATTTTGGAACTTTTTGGATAAAATTTATATTTTAATGAATAGTGAAAATAAGTACATTTTAATTAAAAACAACTTTTTTAATCGAAATAATTTATAATGATAAATTATGAATTTGAGTGGTTTTAAAGTATATTAAAAATATATTTTTACGATTTAATACAATGTTGGTCATTGTACATAATTTCACAATTAAACCGGACATAAACAAGTGTCAATTTTTTTATAGTTATTATCTCTTAAAAACACACTATTTGTTTTGACGACGGGAATTAATTTTTAAATTAATTAATGAAAATTATATGTTTTGAATTTGGTAAAATAGACATCATTTTTGAATTCATAATATCAAATATATCTTAGGCCTAATTTTTGGTATTTTTCTGGAAACTTTCTTTTTTTGATGAATAGTAAAACAACTAAGTGGTAGTTAAAAACTGAATTTTTCATTAAACTTAATTTTACCACTTCTGTGAGTAGAATTTTGAAAATCCGAGAGACACGGTTAATATAAAGGAGTAAAATGTGGTTCAATGAGATGGAAATAATTTTTGATGAATAGTAACTTGTTACTTTTATTTACCACGGTTAAAAGTGAATAGGTTAATTAATGGTAAAAATGATATTAATATTACCCAAACACATTTTCTAATTATATTGGACAAGTGTATCTTGACCAAATACAACATTAGGAGTAAAATATTTTCATATAGGTCCAATTGTATTAGATTAGGACATTTATTATTATTTAATTCAAAGAAGAGTTAAAAGAGTTAAAATCAATGTGTATTTACGAAAACATTTTTAATATAGGGTTATACATAAGATAAATTACATTGTAAATATTCATTATAAAGATAACACAATTTACTACGTAATGGTATTTTATTTATAATTTTTAAACATTATATAATTTACTTTATTTATGACACAATGGTGATGCAGTAATTACCTAATTCATAAAAAATTAGAATAATTGATATTATAAATACCCAAATAAATGTAATTTGAGACTTTTTATAAATAAAAATAATTTTATTAGTTAATATAACAAGTTAGGATTGATTTAATTAACTTTTTTAGAAGTAATAATTCTGTTATGATATTTACAAAAAATCAATTATTGGATTGTGTCAAAATTGAAATAAAAGAGTTTTTAAAACAAATATTATATTATTAATTGATATTAAATTTATAAAAATCTATGGTTCAGCCAAGAGACTTATATAATGATATTTGTATCATTAATGGACCACTTGGGGGTCTCTTATATTTATATAGTAATTTTAGTAACCATATAATATAAAAATAGAAAGAGACATTGTAAAAGTGAAACTAATTAACTAAGAGTTAATACTTAAAGATAAGGTTAATATAATAACCCAAGCCTGCCTAAATTCTATTGGTTGAGTGGTGTTCGACCCATAACCATATTAACCTTTAAAAAATCCACTTTGGAGCCATTAGAAACTGAATATGAATTTATTATAAAATAATATTTCTAGATTTTCCAAAGGTGCCCCTCACACCTCTTATAAAAGTGCACTCCCCCTTCTCATTAATTCACACCTTCAAAGCCTTTTCGCTCGGCCAAACCCTACCCAAATACTATCTAACCTTCACTCAATTCAACCTAGAGGCCTTATTTTGATCATAAATCCAACCTATGGAGCCCTTTTGATCAAATCAAAAGGAAGAACCCGAAGAAGATGTAATGTTTTCACCACCCCTTTTCAAATTCATTTCTTCTTCAACTTCTTCTTTCTTTTTTATTATCATTATAAAATAATGAATCCTGTATCTCATAAATAATGTAATATTATTATAAATATTGTACAACCATATTCATTATTCTATACATCCTTTGAATGACATGTCACCATAAGTACGTATGTACGGGTTACCGTCTACACGTCGTGGTGTAATTGTTATTCAATATATTATTATTTGGATGTGTATAATAATGATGTTTCATTCATGTAAATAATAAATATATAATGATAGTGATTCTTTATATAAGATATACCATCCAATTAAATATTATTTTAATATCAAAAGAATTATATTGTCGCTCGTGCGTACGTGCGGACTACCGTCTCCACGAACGCAATGAGATTAATTCTCCATCGTATCCATTAAAGTATAACTATCATTTGATGATTTAAAAATAATTTTTACGGCCATAATATCATTCTGGATATGAATAATATACAACTTATCCATGAAAAACATGGCTTACGTAACAAAAAATATAAAAGAAAATGAGTAAGATAACACCCGAAACGAAGATAATACTAAGATATTATTAACAAAACAATATTAAAAGATCATATATGAAAACATAATAATGTATATTATTATTTTATAATTTAATAAAAATTATTTCACCATTATACTGGAGTTTTACCTTCCCCCAACAAAGGAAAAGTACAAGGTAAGTTTTATTTCATAATCTCTTCATTATCCGAGGTTGTCTATACGTAATTATCTACTAGGACCTCTTTATCATCAACATCCATGTTTCCCGAAAGTTTATTTCAAAACATTATTACTATATTACAGAATAGGGGTTAATGTTATTTATACCCTTGTTTGAATTATTATAAGAATTTTATAATGGAATCTTTCCGTCATTTTCCAAACAAGGTCTTTTTTATCCTTTTCGACAGAATTAAGGTAAGAATGTTTTTTTAGGTTATACGGCGGGTGTGGTTATTTTCCGCTGTTATAAAATTTTTTAAGCTTCCCTTAAAAGATTATAATAATATTTTCCAAAAAAATGTTTTATTTTATAAATATATGACTCTTAAATGATTTCTAAATAGAAATAGATATTTCTCTAAAAAGAGTTTTGATTTCAGCTATGTCAACATCCTTTGATGGATTTTAAGCTTATTTGAAGTTTACTTATTATGAAACAAAACTTCCATATTGTATTGAAGTTTTTTTGATATGTTAAACTTTGGATATGTTATTTTTATACCATTAATGGTTTATGGTGAAAGTGTTGACATTTCGTATGGTAGGTTTAATACCAATGTTTATGTAATGTTTAAACCTGTTCATATGTGGAATTAATTGGACTTAATAAGTGACGGGTGGAGCCCACTATAGATCCTAGATTCATTGTTAGGTCTCATAAGACAAAATAGTGTCCTGGCACAAGGCCTTGGAAAAATCTTATTTGTAGTCTTGGCACGAGGCCTTGGCTATGTGGTTATGATAGTCTGGTATTATGCATTTCATCATTATGAAAGTGGTTATTGATATTACATGTGATTATTCGATTAGTAGAATATCAATTTGAATAAGTAAATTGCATTATTTCATTTTATTTTTTCCATAATATATTGAATTTAATGTTTAAAAGGCTTTTGTTTTAGTCATACATTACCTTAAATGTTTATTCTTATTTATAAAAGTTTCCACTATATTTTTATCCTTACTGGCCATTTGAGCTCACCCATTTTCTATGTTTTATTTTTCCCACGATGTGATGAAGTAAATAATGAATGTCCTGTAGGGATAGTATGAAGGGATAAGAGTGTGGACTATGGAGACTATGTTGTTGTAGTTTTCATTTTTATGATGTAATGAAAAACATTATGAATAAATCTAGTGTTTCCAAGGATACTAAACTAATCGGTCTTTCGAGACTTGATCTTTCTTGTGATCATGCCAATGTTATGTAATAATGCACCGACTTTGGGTATCTGGGGTCGGGGCGTTACAATATAAATGTAATTTAAGTATAAACATTGTACTTAAAAATGATATACAGTTTATAAAATAAATATATCCATGACTAATAATATAGATATTCTTGGGAAAATTGACTAAAAATGATCATAGGAAGTTGAATAAACAATGAGAATGTTTATAGTGAAAAACATTAAACAGGTATCTGAATGTCAATACTATACTTTGTCAAAATGATCCAAATCGATCCAAATGAATAGTAAGTAATTAATATAAAATTTTCTAATTAATGTAAGAATATCTTATTCCATTTATGAATATAAATATTATAAAAATATATTTTAAATCATTCTTGGGGAAAGAACTATTCAAGTTGATATAATTTTTTTTAATCTATTTCATTGAAAATCGTAATGAAAACAAATTCATTACAGATAACCAGATAAATATGAAATGGAATATAAAAGTAATTTTTTTGATGAATTTGGTTAATTTTACACATTCTATAAATGTTAGAATGAACATTTAATTTTCTTTTTAAATTTGTTGGAATGTTCATAATTCATAAAAAGATATGAAGATTCCATTAAAAAAAATTTAGAAAAAAAACAATGTTGTATTATTATGAAAAATAATTATTATACCATTGAAAACAATTACAATGGGTAAATATTGGATAATATTTCATTGATAAATCATTATTAAAATTATTAAAACCTTTTTTTAATACATTTATAAAAAATTGTTTCTGTAAAAATGAATATATCTCGCTGAAGAGAGACAGGATGTCACATTTTCGTTTAAATCATTTCACTATAAAATAAGGTAAAAAGTATGGAACATTGTACTATTATCTAAAAATATAATAAATAAATATATTAAAATAATATTAAATGGTTATATTTTGAATTATTCACACAATTTTTTTAAAATGATATTTTTCAATAAAAATCATCTAATAGAATTTGAATAAAATAGACCCTCAAATGGTCATAATATTGATCTTAAAATTAATCAATGAATTTATTATTTTTATAAAATTTATATACCCACTGAAAAATTGTAAATATAATAATTTATAATAAAAATCAATCCCAAAAATATTCATATCATTAAATAATCAGTGATGTAGATGTCTAACCGAATGAGGGGAAAATGAGTTAATAAATCCATTACCTGATGATTAATTTTGGATAACAATGATTTTAAATAATACATATTGGGTTTAACCATTTTATTACCATATTAGAGAACCATATTATCATTTATTATAGAATATATTGTAATTTTATAACATCTATTTACTAATTCATTAATAATAATACATTTTTTATTATTTTGAGTGTTAACAGACATTCTTTATCATGTTTATTTTATTATGAATGATCAGGTTCCTACAAATATTATATAGTTATATAATCTGTAGTAGAATAAAAAAGACTTAATTATAATATTTTTATATAAATTTTATTTTTTAAATTCAAACTTTAAGTATGTTTATGAAAAATAATATGTGTTAATAACATGGATACGAGAGGCCGTACATATGCAACAGGTACATTTTTCTTTTTCATTGATTATAATGGAAAGTAGGTATCCAATATGAAACCTTATTAAAAGATCATTATATCATAAATAGCATGTAATTTACTTAAATATATCATCCATGTGTTTTGGTGATGAATAAAAGTCACATCACTTCATGAAAGCAGTAGTCCATATATACAAGAACGATGTCATCATTTATGCATGAGTTAAAAAAATGATATATATAATTTTACAAATAAGTAAATATTACATGAATATAATATTTATTTCATTAATATAAAATAAAATAATTAACTAATATATAAATCACATTCGATGTGAATCAATCCTGAAAATCAAATAACAACATTTCACAAGGCGGTAGTCCACCATACACATGAGTGATACGATCATATCTCATATCGAATGAAAAGTAAAATCATTTATATGATATAGTGACTACAGAGGTATAAATATGATATTATTATCCTAAATATTTGTTATATACTTCATCAATCCTAGGCTTCAGTGGATTAAATGAAAAAATTAATGACATTGGATAAAGAGGCAATCGTCTGATGCATGCACAAATAAAGATTTTATACGCCATTTTTGGGATTTGGGTAAGGATTTATGTGATCAAATAATATAATATATTCCATTATATAGAATATATTGATTTAATATCAAATTATTATAATTAATTTTTTATGTTGGTGGATGAAGAAGTAATATAATGATTCTCACCGAATACCATTACCTCTTCTTCGTGTGTCCTCGTTATGTTCGCACTAAACTCTTCATAGGATTGCATTAAAAAATTAATATGCTTCTAGGGTTAGTGGAGCGATTTTTGGAAATTAGTTTTATAGTGATTTCGTGAAAAAAAATCTGTGTGATGGTGTGATTAAAAGAGGAAGGTGGTGGCCTTTTATATTCTAGGGGAGGATACACATGGTATTTTTGAAGTGAATTGGGTGAACATAAGTTTTTCGGATTAAAAAGGCTCCAAAATGTGAAATAATACAACCTTATAGGAGGAATGGTTGTCATATGGACAAAAATTATTCCTTGTCAAGTATATATGTAATTTATACCCTTATATTTGTGGCTTAATCACTTGTAAATATGTTTTTACCATAACAAAGAAAACTCTTTTTTTCATTATTTACTATTAATATTTGTAAAAAATTATCTTTAACAAAATATAAATTGTAAATTAGTATTATTCCAAATATTGAATCCATTTTATAAAATTCAACTCACATTTGCTGAAAAAATATCAAATTAATCACACAGATTTGATGAGAAATCTCGTTTTTAAATTACAGAAGATCAAAAGATTTTAGTTTTTTATCCAAATTTATTATGAAAATTATTCGATGAATATAAATGGGTTAGTGGATATTAATTTATAATACCTCAATTTTAAAAAATATTCAAAAAATATTTCATAAATTATAAATAATTTCTATGTAATGGATTTTTTAATATAAGATTCAACACTCTTCACTATTCATATAAATATTAATATTATATCAAAATTATATAAAATTAAATGTAAACTAATTTTAATAATATAATTAAGTAATTACATTTTAGTTTTAATAAATGTTATATAAACGTTATAATAAATAATATAATTTTTTTTCAAGGAGAGATTATATTATCCTTCAGGAAAAATTCAATTTTTATTTAAAATTTCATTTTATTTATATATTTTCTATTATATTATTATTTAATAGATAGATAATAAAAATGATTAAAATATTAATTTTCATTAATATGTTTATTATATTCATTCTCTCAAATTTTAAGGCTATAAGATAACCACCATAATAAATATTAATATTATTAGTATATTGTTTTCGGTATAACATGGTCTTTCATGTAACGAAAGATATTGAATAAACTTATTTTCATGTGTATAGTAAGCTTTCAAATAAATTATATTTATTCTAAAATATATATTTTTATATATTAGCATGTTAGATTCTCCTCTAGTGTAGGTGTCTCATGCCATACATTCTATTAAATATGATGTACCTATTTTTTAATTTTACTCTGATATAGTCCATGTCACATGATTTCTACTGACTCATTAAAAAAATATTTCAATCCATTTTTTATATTTTATTAAACTAATATAAGTGATTTATAAAAAATAAATATATAAATTATTAAAAATATTTTTTTATCAAAAATATTACTAGGGTTTTAAAATATCAGATATATAACATAAATCTAAATAATTTTTTTTACAAATTTACTCTTATATATACAATACATTTTTTATAAATAGCATTCATAAATTTATATTATGTGATCACATATTAATAATACCTTCCAATCACTATATTTTCAAACATAGATTATTGAATTGTTCATCTTAAAATCAATCACTTCATAAAAAACACAATAATAAATATTTAGAAAATATTTCTATGATTAATCTAAAAATTGTTTCATTTATACAAATTAAAATTTTAATATTTTATAACACAACATATAAATATAATAATAATATAAAATATTTTTTATAGAATAAATGACCCTTTAAAACAAAATATAGTCTTATTCTTATTTCAAATAATTTAATAAATACTCTTAACCAATTCGTCATATCAATGTATATCCCTATCAACAAATCAAATGTTTCTTTTTCTGAAAAAAAATCATAAAAGTTGGTTTTTATATATAATTAAACCTTTAAAATAATCACATTTATAATTTTAGTTGTACTATTTAAATTTAATTCATATTAAGAGATGTTTTCATTGTCTTTATTTAATTACTATATACATATGTTTCTTCTATTCAATAATATTAACTAAGTCTATATGATTTAATTCTAATAAATAGATATTTATATTTTATTTGAATATATCATTGATTCATTTAACATTTTTGTTTTGTGTGGATAATGTTGTTGCACAATGTAAGTAATTTAAATTTAATCATAAATTAAAATATATCATGGTATAATTATTACATTATGCTTAATTAAATTTCATAATTGTAGTTTAACTCATAAGATCATTGTAATTTCAATATAAAAATAATATTTAACTATATACTACATGATTATCAATAAATTATTTATGATGTGGAATAAGATTTATCAATATGAAAAATTATTATAATCCCCTTATAAAGGGAGATAATTAACCCCTAAATCTTCATATATTTTTATTATGGTAATATAGAATAAGTCTATATTGAAATTACATCTCATAAATAGTGAAAATTATTTAATAATAATTATACCCTCAATTTTTTTTAATTTTAAGTAAATATACAATATTTAGTGAAATATATCATAATTAAATGAATCAGAAAATCTATAGTGATCTTAAAATATCCACTACATCAGTGGGAGATTTATATGATTTTCTATTATCCCAATGTTGTTGGAGACTATTTCCCTCCTTATAACATGAACTGTAGGATTGAGTAACATAATGCCAATGTCCATTGAAATTAATGAAATAGTATTCAATATATTTAATCTATCTCGTATTCATAGAAATTTGGAAGAATCTATCTACACACATATAATATCTATCTACACCCTTAGGTAATGTTATCTCATTTTTAATTTGACTATAACTAAATAAAATAAATTGAATCTTATTTCATGATCATTTTTCACTTTAACGTCATTGGGGATCATTCCATCTCTTCTTTAGTATGTTCATGTAGAGACCCGTATCCTGACGTACATGGACATTACATTACATTTGTGGAATAATTAGTACATAACAAAAACACACACACAAGGATCGTAATAGTTTAGTGTCTTTGGAAACTTGGAACATAATCTTCTAATCCTGGTGAAAGATCTTCAATATCTCCCATAAAGATCTTCCATTTTTTTTACCTAAAACCTTTCTTTATATCCTGGGGAAAAGAAAACATAAAAGGTTGAGCTCAAATTCTCAGTAAGGGTATACAAAAGAAATAAAAATCATATCATATCTTTTTGAAAATCATAACCTGCAAAAGAGATCATAATATCTTAACATGGAACAAATCATAGAAGTGAAAATGAGATCACCATAATCATAACATGAAACTTGAAACTTTGTGGCATGCACACATAATCATGGAAAATCATTTCTTGTTAGTCATGACTCATTGCCAAGACTATCTTAGTGGACAAAGTCCCTTTCTTAATCGAGTAACCCTCGTTTCAGTCCTGTTTCACTGAACCGGTATAACCTACCATTCTAGCCATGTCTATCTCATGAGATATAAAATCTTTACCCAATGCATTGGAGGGAGATATAGGTCCCACCCATCTTATAATGAATCCTTTCTTATGAGTGCCACATAATCATAAATCATACATCATCGCATAACACATGTAACAAAAATGGGATTCTTGAAACATCATGACATCATAAAACAAATCATATAAGGCAAATTACTTCATAAAAATAATTCCCTCACAACATAATCAAATCAATGTAATTAAAGGGATAAAAACAGAACCCTTTATTATCTTAGATGGAAAATAATTTTGATAAAACACTTGAACTCCATTCTTGAGGAAAATATCCTTTCTTTTTCAAAAACACATTTCTTTTCTTAACATGTCATACAATTATAAACTAAAAGAAGTTGATTAAAAATAAACTTGAAAACTTTTAAAGGAAGCTTCTTGGAAATAATGTTTTAAAAATCCATTCATGCCGTATAAGTTAAAAAAAACATTCTTCGTACTTTTGTCGGAAAAGTCAAAAAGTACCTCGTACGAAAAAAACGACAAAAGATTCCTTTCATATCTTTTACTAAAAACTAAATGAAGGGTAAAATTTGATATAAACTATTGTAGAAGGATGGAAATAATATTACATATTGAGGGAACATGGATGTGGATGATAAAATACACCCCAGTAATTACCAAAGTAAAAACAATCTCGGATAAAAGTGAGATTGTGATATTTTCCCTTACCTTAGGTCCGGTTTGCTTTGTACGTGTCCGAAGCTCCTGTATTATGGTTTAAATAATGTCATTGACTTATTACATAATCATATTCATTGTTATGATATCATATATGGTTCACTTATGACATTATATTACCCGTTCTTTTGTAAATTCCATGTTAATGAAGCGTTTTGGGTAAAATCGTTTCTTTTATCGTAGGTGTTTTGACTTGTTGTTCTTGACATTATTATTACTTATATCATGATTTACTTACTTCCAGAATATAAAATATGATTTATATATCATATATATTCATTATATATATATATATATATAATAGATAGATAAATGAAATGAAAAACACTGTTCATTGAGACGGTAGTCCGTACGTACGCATGAACGCTGTTTTCCTTTCCCTATTGTCTTGAATGGAAGTAAGTAGATGACATACATATATATATATACATAAATCCAGTAGCTTTATAATTTCATATATTTCATTATTATATCTTATATATACTTTATAATCATTCTTAAATGGTTAACATGGAGAATGAATCTCATCGCGTCGTGGAGACGGTAGTCCGTACGTACGCACGAGCGATGATATCATTTCCATAAATATTGAATTGAATTGGAGTGGATTATACAATATATCAGAATCAATATGATGTTTTAATAACTATGTATAGTTATTCTTTACACCATTATACTCATCCATGTAAGGTGGTGGTGGAAAATAGATTACACCACGGCGTGGAGACGGTATTCCGTACGTACGCACGCGCGGTGATTTCTTTTTCCGTAGGATAGATAGATGGTGAAATAGGGTTTTTTCATACTTATAATAACATATCAGTATATGAGTGATACTGATGTTATTACTTCATAATGAAACAACCTAAGAAGAAGAAGTGGAAGAAGAAATAAAGATGAAAGAATTGGTAACGGTAATTACCTCTTCTTTGAAGCGCCTTTTAAAGACCTCCTCTTAGGGAACTAAAATTGGTCTTTGAAGAAGACCAGAACCTCTAGGATGTTGTTAGGGAAGTGGAGAAGAGATTTTGGCAGGGTTTTGCCGAGCTTGAGTGCTCAAATTGGTGTGAGGAGGAGGGGGAGGAGGTGTCCTTTTATAAGGGAGGAGAGGGGCACCTTAGGAATACCTCAAAATATTATTTTATATTAATGTCAAAATCGGTTTATAATGGTTCCAAATGGTCTTATTTCGAAGCTAAAGTGGGGATGGGTCGAAATCCTATCAACCAATAGGATTTAGACAAGTTTAGGTTATTATTTTAACCTTATCAATTAGATTTAACTCTAAGTTAAATAATTTAACTTTTACCGTGTCTTTTTGTTTTCTTTCACTATATGGTTAATACACTTACTATAACATGCCAAACGAACCCCAAATTGTATATTATTAATAAATATATCCTTATCTAAGTCATTTGGCCGAACCTTAGATTTTTAGGAATAAAATAACAATTAATAATATAATATTTGATTTAAAAACTATTTTGTGTCAATTTTGACACTATTTGATATATGATTTTTGTGAAAGTCATAACAGAATTATATGTTCGAACGAAGTTGATTAAATCAACAATAATATATCATAGTAACCTAGAAAATTAGTTTAAGTCATAAAAAGTCTCAAATTACATTCATTTGAGCATTTTTAACATCAATTATGTTAATATTTCCTTAAAAGGGTAATTACTGCATCATCGTTGTGTCATACATAAATTAATTTATTTAAAGTCTAAAAATTATAAATAAAATATCATTATGTAGGAAATATTTTTAGCTTTCTAATGAATATTTATAGTCTAATTTATCTTATGTATAACCCCATATTAAAAATGTTTTAGTTATTAAACTTTGATTTTAACTATTTTAACTATTCATTAAATAATATAATATTAAATGTCATAATCTAATCCAAGTGGACCTAAATGGTCATATTATATTCATAAGGTTGTTTTTGGTCGAATTACACTTATCCAATAGAATTAGGACATGTGTTAGGGTAATAGTAATATCATATTTACCCTTAGTTACCCTAATTACTATTAACTGTGGAAAAAAAAGTAAAAAGTTACTATTCACCAAAAATTATTTTCATCTCATTGAACCACATTTTACTTACTGACATCAACCGTGTCTCTCGGATTTTTGAAATTCCATTCACAGAAGCGGTAAAATTAAGATTTATGAAGAAATTAATTTTTTTAACTACCACTTAGTAGTTTCACTATTCATCAAAAATTGATGTTTTTCAGAACAATGCCAAAATTTCATCCTAAGATATATTTCATATTCCTAATTCAAAAATGAAGTCTATTTTACCAAATTCATATCATAGAATTTGAATTAATTAATTTTATAATTAAATCCCGTTGTTAAAACAAATAGCGTGTTTTTAAGAAACAATATCTATCAAAAGATTGACACTAGTTTATAACTGGTTTAAATGTGAAATTACATCCAATGACCAACATTGTATTAAATTGTAAAAATATATTCTAAATACACTTTAAAACCATTCAAATTAATAATTTATCAATATTAATTATTTCGATTAAAAAAGTTGTTTTTAATTAAAATTTAGTAATTTTCACTATTCATCAGAATATGAAAGTTATCCGAAATGTACCAAAATTTCACCTTCGGCTAAATTCGATATTCCGAATCCAAAAATGAAATCCATTTTGAAAAATAAAATTTACAAAATTTCAAAAATTGGTTATTACTATTCATAACGGCTAGTTTTAATAACATTTTAATAGCATATCGCTGTTTAGTGAAACTCGTTATTGCGTACTACACACGCTATCGAGGAAGGTCGCGATTGCGTGTAATGCAAGGCAAGTCAAGGATGTGTGTTGTGCAAGATCCTTTTCGTGTAGCGTACAACACAAGACATTAGTGAAATAAAAAGAATATTTTTCATAAAATCTCGGGTTGTTACATTCTACCCCCCTTAAAATGAATTTCGCCCTCGAAATTCGTCGGGGTTATAAATGGTTTACTATTTGAAAGTTTCATTAATAGAAACCCACATCATAAAAAGAAATATCAAAACCAATCTTTAAAAACAAAAGTATGAAACGTAACGGTTACCCAAATAAACTAATCATTGGGTTTCCACATAGGTGAAAATATAGATATGGAAGAGAAATCTAACCATCATGTTCTGATGGAGAGTGGTAGTGAACATGGCTATGGAAAAGCCAATAATCACAAATCCATAAATTTGTGACGATCTAAGGTACCATCCGATTCATCAGGTATAAGATCACTAGGACAACATTTTTGGTTTTCAAGATCATTTCCCTAAAGTTGAAAATTTGAATTGGAATAAATAATTTCTTTATTTTGGTACAATCTCACTATTTTTCATGCCTAGAACAATTTCCACTTCATCTCTTAAATAAATGAAGTTGAATTTGTTATTCGTGAAGTGTTAGAAGATCATGTGATAGAATGACGGGTCATTCCATCTGTCTCAAACAAAAGGTTAGAAAAAATTATATACATAAGTCGATCTATAGTGATATTAATCATATATAGCTCCTAAAATGGACTTATACTTCATATATCATACTGCTTAATATAATAAAACTAGTTTCTACTAAACAGGGACTTCCTGTAGGCCGTGGTAGGCGATAAAGGCCAGTCGCACTTCGGTTGTGGGTTCGATTCCCACAGCCTTGTCCGAAGCGATGGGCTATCGCCCGTCCTGCAGGTTGTCCTTTTTCTAAAACTATATTACTATAACAACCCATAAATAATATCGAAAAAAACTTTTATCCTTAAACAATACTAACTTATGTCTAACATAATCTATTCCAATCTTTAGGCTTATCCATAATACTGCAGTTCACAACATAGTGAAAACGATTACCAGAGATTTAACACCATCATCGATCCCCATATATCATAAGATATGTTTTGTTGGTCACATTCCAAACATTCAAAGTCCTAAATCGTGTATTCTCTTGAATACCTTAGTGAAAAATGAATGCAGTTTAAAGTTAACACTTTTCACATACCAAAATCCTCAAAATTCTATATACTCAAACTTAGTCCTTATATCAATCATGAGCTCATGAATACAATCAAACATCTCATTATCTTCTTATCCTTTCATTATGCACTTATCATCTACTTTCCAAAAGTATCTGAATAACCTTTCATGGTTACGGGTACCATTCATCATACACTTTCAAAACTTAAGGAAAGACAACAGTGTAACAATCCTTTGATGTCTCATTATTACATGAGATTACTTATACAACATTACACATGATAAACATGTAATCATTCCACTACATTCTTAGACCATTGATCGAGCTTCAACATTTCTTTCATCTCACATATCATTTGTAGTTTCTTCATCATCATCAACATAAATACTTCCCATACGACCATACTGATTCTCTTCATGAGACTTTCCCTTAGGGCATTGGTTTGCATAATGCCCGTACATTCCACATTTAAAGCATTTAACCATTGTTGATGTCGTAGCAATACCATTATCCTCATCCATGGTGTTAACTGAACCTTTTCCTTTGCACTTACTTGCTTTGTGTCCTTCTTTTCCACACCCAAAGCATCTTCCAGTTCCTTTGAAACATTCTCCTTGATGCCTCTTCCCACATGAATGACATAGGGGAAATTGAACTTTCTTTCCTCTATGATCATCATGAAACTCCATCTTTCTCTTATTAGCCGAGTCAGGAAACTTACCAAATTTTACTTTATTGATCATATTATGAGATTGATAATTCGGAATAATAATGATGTTTGGACTTCCAAATCCCATTTCATTATGAAGAATATCATTCCATTTTCCATCATATCCTCCATTATTGTGAATCATCTTGTTTCCAGCCATTTTCTAAAACCCAAAAAGAATAGTGTGAGAGGCAAAAATCATGCTAGGGAAAACAACATAATAAAGGGGTAGTACCCTCAATATCTAACATCTTAGGTTAAATTCGAAGATCGTTAGCGCAATTCTAGGACTATAACCTATACGTATACTTAACCTTAGAGACATCCCTAGACATACCTTAGAAATATCTCTAGGGATCTCACTAACGTTTTCGCATCCTAGTTTCCAACGGTTGACTAAACCTCCCTCTGATACCAACTGTAGAGACCCGTATCCTGACGTACATGGACATTACATTACATTTGTGGAATACTTAGTACATAACAAAAACACACACACAAGGATCGTAATAGTTTAGTGTCTTTGGAAACTCGGAACATAATCTTCTAATCCTGGTGAAAGATCTTCAATATCTCCCATAAAGATCTTCCATTTTTTTTTACCTAAAACCATTCTTTATATCCTGGGGAAAAGAAAACATAAAAGGGTGAGCTCAAATGCTCAGTAAGGGTATACAAAAGAAATAAAAATCATATCATATCTTTTTGAAAATCATAACCTGCAAAAGAGATCATAATATCTTAACATGGAACAAATCATAGAAGTGAAAATGAGATCACCATAATCATAACATGAAACTTGAAACTTTGTGGCATGCACACATAATCATGGAAAATCATTTCTTGTTAGTCATGACTCATTGCCAAGACTATCTTAGTGGACAAAGTCCCTTTCTGAATCGAGTAACCCTCGTTTCAGTCCTGTTTCACTGAACCGGTATAACCTACCATTCCAGCCATGTCTATCTCATGAGATATAAAATCTTTCCCCAATGCATTGGAGGGAGATATAGGTCCCACCCATCTTATAATGAATCCTTTCTTATGTGTGCCACATAATCATAAATCATACATCATCGCATAACACATGTAACAAAAATGGGATTCTTGAAACATCATGACATCATAAAACAAATCATATAAGGAAAATGACTTCATAAAAATAATTCCCTCACAACATAATCAAATCAATGTAATTAAAGGGATAAAAACATAACCCTTTATTATCTTAGATGGAAAATAATTTTGATAAAACACTTGAACACCATTCTTGAGGAAAATATCCTTTCTTTTTCAAAAACACTTTTCTTTTCTTAACATGTCATACAATTATAAACTAAAAGAAGTTGATTAAAAATAAACTTGAAAACTTTTAAATGAAGCTTCTTGGAAATAATGTTTTAAAAATACATTCATGCCGTATAAGTTAAAAAAAACATTCTTCGTACTTTTGTCGGAAAAGTCAAAAAGTACCTCGTACGAAAAAAACGACAAAAGATTCCTTTCATATCTTTTACTAAAAACTCAATGAAGGGTAAAATTTGATATAAACTATTGTAGAAGGATGGAAATAATATTACATATTGAGGGAACATGGATGTGGATGATAAAATACACCCCAGTAATTACCAAAGTAAAAACAATCTCGGATAAAAGTGAGATTGTGATATTTTCCCTTACCTTAGGTCCGGTTTGCTTTGTACGTGTCCGAAGCTCATGTATAATGGTTTAAATAATGTCATTGACTTATTAAATAATCATATTCATTGTTATGATATCATATATGGTTCACTTATGACATTATATTATCCGTTCTTTTGTAAATTCCATGTTAAAGAAGCGTTTTTGGTAAAATCGTTTCTTTTATCGTAGGTGTTTTGACTTGTTGTTCTTGACATTATTATTACTTATATCATGATTTACTTACTTCCAGAATATAAAATATGATTTATATATCATATATATTCATTATATATATATATATAATAGATAGATAAATGAAATGAAAAACACCGTTCATGGAGACGGTAGTCCGTACGTACGCATGAACGCTGTTTTCCTTTCCCTATTGTCTTGAATGGAAGTAAGTAGATGACATACATATATATATATACATAAATCCAGTAGCTTTATAATGTCATATATTTCATTATTATTTCTTATATATACTTTATAATCATTCTTAAATGGTTAACATGGAGAATGAATCTCATCGCGTCGTGGAGACGGTAGTCCGTACGTACGCACGAGCGATGATATCATTTCCATAAATATTGAATTGAATTGGAGTGGATTATACAATATATCAGAATCAATATGATGTTTTAATAACTATTTATATTTATTCTTTACACCATTATACCCATCCATGTAAGGTGGTGGTGGAAAATAGATTACACCACGGCGTGGAGACGGTATTCCGTACGTACGCACGCGCGGTGATTTCTTTTTCCGTAGGAAAGATAGATGGTGAAATAGGGTTGTTTCATACTTATAATAACATATCAGTATATGAGTGATACTGATGTTATTACATCATAATGAAACAACCTAAGAAGAAGAATTGGAAGAAGAAATAAAGATGAAAGAATTGGTAACGGTAATTACCTCTTCTTTGAAGCGCCTTTTGGAGACCTCCTCTTAGGGAACTAAAATTGGTCTTTGAGGAAGACCAGAACCTCTAGGATGTTGCTAGGGAAGTTGAGAAGAGATTTTGGCAGGGGTTGGCCGAGCTTTAGTGCTCAAATTGGTGTGAGGTGGAGGGGGAGGAGGTGTCCTTTTATAAGGGAGGAGAGGGGCACCTTAGGAATACCTCAAAATATTATTTTATATTAATGTCAAAATCGGTTTATAATGGTTCCGAATGGTCTTATTTAGAAGCTAAAGTGGGTATGGGTCGAAATCCTATCAACCAATAGGATTTAAACAAGTTTAGGTTATTATTTTAACCTTATCAATTAGATTTAACTCTAAGTTAAATAATTTAACTTTTACCGTGTCTTTTTGTTTTCTTTCACTATATGGTTAATACATTTACTATAACATGCCAAACGAACCCCAAATTGTATATTATTAATAAATATATACTTATCTAAGTCATTTGGCCGAACCTTAGATTTTTAGGAATAAAATAACAATTAATAATATAATATTTGATTTAAAAACTATTTTGTGTCAATTTTGACACTATTTGATATATGATTTTTGTGAAAGTCATAACAGAATTATATGTTCGAACCAAGTTGATTACATCAACACTAATATATCATAGTAACCTATAAAATTAGTTTAAGTCATAAAAAGTCTCAAATTACATTCATTTGAGCATTTATAACATCAATTATGTTAATATTTCCTTAAAAGGGTAATTACTGCATCATCGTTGTGTCATAAATAAATTAATTTATTCAAAGTCTAAAAATTATAAATAAAATATAATTATGTAGGAAATCTTTTTAGCTTTCTAATGAATATTTATAGTCGAATTTATCTTATGTATAACCCCATATTAAAAATGTTTTAGTTATTAAACATTGATTTTAACTATTTTAACTATTCATTAAATAATATAATATTAAATGTCATAATCTAATACAAGTGGACCTAAATGGTCATATTATATTCATAAGGTTGTTTTTGGTCGAATTACACTTATCCAATAGAATTAGGACATGTGTTAGGGTAATAGTAATATCATATTTACCCTTAGTTACCCTATTTACTATTAACTGTGGTAAAAAAAAGTAAAAAGTTACTATTCACCAAAAATTATTTTCATCTCATTGAACCACATTTTACATACTGACATCAACCGTTTCTCTCGGATTTTTGAAATTCCATTCACAGAAGCGGTAAAATTAAGATTTATTAAGAAATTAATTTTTTTAACTACCACTTAGTAGTTTCACTATTCATCAAAAATTGATGTTTTTCAGAACAATGCCAAAATTTCATCCTAAGCTATATTTCATATTCCTAATTCAAAAATGAAGTCTATTTTACCAAATTCATATCATAGAATTTTCATTAATTAATTTTATAATTAAATCCCGCTGTTAAAACAAATAGTGTGTTTTTAAGAAACAATATCTATCAAAAGATTGACACTAGTTTATAACTGGTTTAAATGTGAAATTACATCCAATGACCAACATTGTATTAAATTGTAAAAATATATTCTAAATACACTTTAAAACCATTCAAATTAATAATTTATCAATATTAATTATTTCGATTAAAAAAGTTGTTTTTAATTAAAATTTAGTAATTTTCACTATTCATCAGAATATGAAAGTTATCCGAAATGTACCAAAATTTCACCTTCGGCTAAATTCGATATTCCGAATCCAAAAATGAAATCCATTTTGAAAAAATAAAATTTACAAAATTTCAAAAAGTGGTTATTACTATTCATAACGGCTAGTTTTAATAACATTTTAATAGCATATCGCTGTTTAGTAAAACTCGTTATTGCGTACTACACACGCTATCGAGGAAGGTCGCGATTGCGTGTAATGAAAGGCAAGTCAAGGATGCGTGTTGTGCAAGATCCTTTTCGTGTAGCGTACAACACAAGACATTAGTGAAATAAAAAGAATATTTTTCATAAAATCTCAGGCTGTTACAGTTCAGGATCTCAACTATGTTCTCATGGTTAATAATATTATTTTATAGTTGGTTTGGAATAAACAAAATATTTAATTTTGTTTATAACTGAGTCAGTAACATTATTTCCATCCCACCCTTTGTTAATGCTGTTCATTATAGATCTATCCCTTATTTAATACAAAATATGTTAATAATATTTATGAATAATGACATGAGATAAATATAAATATTTAAACTCATGAAAATATTATTAATATTTCCATCTTTTTTTCCTATAGTTATTTTATTTAAACATATATAACTCTTATTTTAACATGTATCATCCAAAGATAACCATATATCACTTGACATGAAGCAAATTTTAGTCTTTTTTTGTATTTTCTCATACTGATTCACCTATTCCATTGGAGTAACTATGTAATAAATCCTTCATATTGGTTCTCACTGAATATATAAATGAGAAACACTTTTACAAAAAAGAGTATCTATCCTAGTGTGGAGTCTAATTCTCATTCATCATACACAAAATTTAATATTAATTTAATGATTAATTGGCATATTTCAGGGGAATTACCACAAGATGTATATGTTACATGCTTTCATATACATTCTACTATATAGGAAATAATTACATTCCATGAAAACTAAATAATTATGTCATTACTAGAACGACATGATTGCATTAAATAAATATTCTTACTCTCCATATTTTGACAAACACAATATTTTAAAATTTCCAAATTATAATATTCATTTTTACTAATAAATAAATCATATACTACACCATGACATGTCTATTCGTTATAAATTATGTTCAACAATGACATACTAACCCAAATATTATCCTTAAAAAATATTTATGTACAAATTTATTTCATCCATATTCTGATAATAACATTACACACCCACATAACTGCACTCATATGGTTAATGTAATACAAACATACATAACATAGATCATTTTATACCACATATAGATTATCCATCAAAAAAATATGAAATAGATTACATAATAAAAAAATTTAATTGAATATATCAACATAATTTTTGTGGGTTATGAAGATAGAGGACTATGATATTTCAAATGAAAATAATTCTAATTTCCTTTCCAACAAAATTGAATTTCACCTCTATATAATAATCTTCATAATCTATAATAAATTTTTATAAAACCAAAAAAACTCGAAATAATCTATCATTTAAAAAAACAATTGGTAGTACCATTCATTATAATAGGGTAAATGGAAATATAAAAAGTTTGGAATGCTCATTATGAGTAAACATGCATAATGACAATCTTTGATTAAAATTCAGAATTAGATGAAATTTAATTATATAAGTTGATTAGATAATGAAAATAATTCGATAACCATTCAAAACTAGATGCAGAACACATACATGGATGATAATATATTTTAAAATATAACATACATAATAATAAATGAATTAAGGGTTATATAATGAATAATGTCACATATTCTGATCATATTTTTTATCCTAGTCCAATGTATTAGTATTCTTATAAATTTCACATCAATTATATCATTCTTATAGTCAATACCACAATCAAGATGTCATGTAAAATTGTAATGGTATTCAAAAATAGAGAAAAATGTTTTCCAAAGGGTTATATTTTCACATTGAGGGACTATACATTTTCCCCCCATCCATCTCATGTTATAGTCCAACACTGTGATAATATGACAAAATAAACATAATTCAAAATCGATATTATAAAAATCAATTCATATTTTAATAAAAACATTCAAAACAACAAAAAATTGCATGATTATAATAAAAATTTTATCATGATAGTATAAAATAAAAAAACAATGTGGTTAAAAAATTATTATTACACTTTCCTGAGTAATTGATAAATATTTGTATCTATATAACAATTATATTTATTTTCATTTTTTTCTTAATAAAGAAATATTTTATTTATGAAAACCTCATGCTAAAACCCTATGGATAAATGTTATGTTGTAAACTAAAAATTTACCCAATCAATTATAGTATAGATTCTTGGTTACCACACATCAATCAAAGAAATAGAAAACATTGTATTTTTAATGTAATGGAATTGGAAGAAAATTTATAATTATTAATAGAGAATGGTTCAATATGAGAAAGGTATTTGTTTATGATATATATGATACTAATGGCCATTACAAAATCAATCTAAAGAAATTTGTGATATGAAAAAAAAACATATCCCCTATGTATAATAGAAAATATAAAAGATATCGACAATGATCAAAAAATGCATTCTAAATATTACATAAATTAATATCTCAAAAGAAGATATCAATGGTCTAATCGTATGATAATTTGAGTTATATAGAAAAATAAATATAAAATAAACATATATTAGATCCTTTTAGAGGATTATATATTTCCATATAAAAATATATTCCCATGAACCGTGACAGTTTAGAGTCATTGTAATTGAGAAAATAATATTTTATGTGGTGAGTGATCTAAAACATCTCCCATAATGAAAATCCCTATCAGTAATCTAACAAAAAAACATTTCATTTTATTCTAGAGATACAAAACATAAGAAATGGGTGAGATTAGTTGTTGAGTATCGGTAAACAAGGGTGATAAGTTAGAATATCATAAAGATAAGTGTATGAGAACATGATCCACATATTATAAGATCATAAATATCGTATCAAATATCATAATAAAGATTAATTCCATAAATTTAGGAAATTATTAATCTATCAATAATAAAAGAATCAATAAAATAATCCATAAGAGAAAAATAACTGAATAAGACATGGAATTCTAGCATAGACATAAGTATATAATCCAAAATACTTAAGGCTACCTACCAAGAAATTCATAACCTATTAATCATGTTGTAATCGATCGTGTACCTAACATAGGATTGTTATTCTCTCCCATGTACCCTATAATCTTATTCTTGATATTCCCACATATGTAGCCTCTTGTTATGTGCATGGTATCCAAACCATTTACCCTCTAAGATCATATTAAATTAATCATTAACCAATGCATTGGAGGGAGATATTGGTCCCACCTTTCATATAATAGAATCATACAAACATATTCCAAACTATAATGATACACTAATCATATCATGAGCTCTGAAAATATATGTGTTTCATAAACACCATATCATCACACGAAATTAAATGAGTAACATAAACATGTCATGATATCATAAAAAAATAAAATAGATAATAATTATTATTATTTCACCCAATAATTAAAAATGAAATGAAGAGGGTTTCATAATCATTTCTCCTGGAAGAAAATATCGATGAGAAACAAGATTTATAAATAACATTCCATTAAAACATAAAAAAATGGCGAAATATTATGAATTGAATCCATTGATCATATCCCATGTAAAAACTAATTCATATCAATGAATTTCATCATAGATGGATAAGGATTTTCAATGAACCCATGGAACATTTCTTGATAAAAATAATCATTATTTGAAAATAAATTTTATAAAACATATTAAATATCTTTTACTTGTAAATAAATCGTTAAATATTCAATTAATGAAATTCATGAAGAAAATAGATTTTACTATGGAAATCACATTTTCAAAAATAAATAATTTTGAATCCATTTACATTTAAAAATTAAATTGTAAACATATTTTGGAATATTTAAATCATTTTGAATACATTTTTCGTAAACAAAACATTCAAAACATATGAATAATTACTCAGGCCCAAATTAAACCATTTTGAATATATAAACCAATTTTTTAATTTTTTTGGATAACAGATTAAAAAATTTATATACTATTATAATTAAACAAATTATAAAAAATTATATTTAAATCATTTGAATAAATATTCCATAAAATGATGGTCATCATGGTGATTAAATTCATACGTAAGGAATTCCATTTGAACAATAAACTCTTTAGAAATGTGACATGATTAGAAAATAGCAAGGATAATCCATTAAAATAATATTGTGAAATAGGTAAAACATGGAAAATATTTCATTTAAAACAATTTATATTAATAGAACCTGTTTGAAAAACATTTTAGAAAACATTGTTTTGGGAGAAAATAGATTTATTCCCAAAGAGATAAATTGATTCATATATTTTGGAAAAAAAATTAATAATCATATTAAGTAAAAACTGAAAAAATGGAAACATTACATTATAATATCATTAATAACGAAATGATAATAATATTATTGACATTGAATGAAGAATATAGCATAATATTTCATCAATGAAGAATAATCATAACCATTCCCAAAAAATGATGACATTATAGAAATAACATGTTACAAAATTGATAACATTAAATCATAATCACTAAGATATAATAAATTTATATGAATTATAAAAAATAATAAAATATTTTATATTCATGTTATTACATTTTAAAGGACATTATATACACCTCGTAGAATAAAATAGATTTACAACGTGGAATGTGTCTAAAATAATGAAAATTTAGAGAAAATTACATTACCGATTTGGTAACATTTGAACAATAAAACTCATGAATGTGATATCATTAAATGGACATTTAAATTATCCTATAATTATTTATATAAATAATATGACCAATTCATGGTAAATATAAACAACATAAAAGAAACTTGTGGTGAATATATAATTAATCTCATAGAATAATAATTGAGACAAAATATTCCACTAGTATTTGAGTAAATTTTCAATTGTGAGATAATAGAATGAATAGAAAAAATTTAAAAAATTAAAATCATTTAACTAATTAATTTATTTATATAAATTTCCCTAGATTAATATATATAGTAAACCATAATACCATGTGGTGAATATAGCATATATATCACTAAAATGAATGTGGGAAAAAGTACCCTTACCATATATATTGACATTCACCATACACTGTCTAACATATAATATAAACATAATTAGTTTTTTATAATTATACAAAATGACCAAAATATTATATGTCATGTATTATATTGATCTAAATTGTATTACCTTTTTATGAAAACTTTTATGTTAATTTTTTGGTTATTTTAATTATTTATTTATTTTTGTATATTTTTTGACATGTTATTAATATAAAATAACATAGATCATGATTTACATATTTTATTAATTTAAACCATGAAATTAATATCATATATATTCAATATATATTTATTTAAAAAATTCTATAAAATATTTAGATATGAAATGGAATAAATTGTTCTTAGAGATGGTAGGCCATACGTATACATGAATAATGTGTATATTTTTTTATCACCTTGAATGACAAGAAGAAATAAAAATACTTGAATATATATTATCAATAAAAAATAATTATTATTTCATATATATAATATATTTTTACTAAACTCCTACTCAATAAATTTCATCTATGGTACGAAATAATAACATCAGTTTGAGGAGGCGATAGTCTACACGTGTAGAAACAAATTTATCGTATTCTCTCAAAACAGAAGGAATAATGATAGGTGTAATAGTATTATTAAATAAGTACAAATAAATCATTAATATCATATATATCATATAAATACATAATTTCAATCATTATTGGTAACCATTCAAGTAGGTAATGGAATAATTAATGAATATGTTCATGATGTGGTAGTCCGCTATCCATAGGAATGATGATTGTGTGTACCATTTGATTGGAGTGTGTTTGAGTGTAGGTATAATACTTAACAAAAACAACATAATATTATATTTAGGAAACTTTTTTAATCATATAACAGTGGAATAATAAAAATCTTGGGTTACGTAAATTAAAATAAAACAAAAGATACTATGAAAGGATGTTTCCTCTTCTTTGGGAAACATCTTCAGGATTGCACAAAAGTTATTCCGTAGATTCTGTAACATCCCGGTTCTAGAAGCCACCCAGAGTCACCCCATTCTCGGTTGGTCACATGGACTCAAGTACATTTCCCCAAACGCCAGAGGTAGCTGACTAGCAGCGAGGGCCTTGGGTGTCATAGTGGGGAAACCGTGCCATCATTGGAAGAGTACACAATGGAAATAAAAAATAAATATAATCAAAGAATAAGTAAACATCTAACAATAGTAATTAGTGGAATACCGGAATAATAAACAAAAGGATAACATATATATATGAAATGATGCATGATTCATTTATCTAGGATAACATCCAATCAAGTCCCAATGCTAGAAATACAAACACCGCTAAACCAAAGTACAAAAAAAAGATAAACAGCTCCACTGCATCACAAGCCATAGGTTAGCCCATTCTCTCTATCCCCATAGCAATTCAAGTACATGAAGTAGAAGGGCACTTTCCCTTATCTATACTTGCAACAATGTAATGTTTTTGGGCCCAAAAGCTTGACCCAAATACGGTGTGAGGCTAAATCCCAATATGCAACCACCCGAAGATCTGTGCCTAATAGTCTGTGAATATATGTCAAGTAAAAGTACAGAATGTAGTAAACAATAAAGTACTAAACAGTCAAAAAATTTCATTTTCAAATCAAGAAACAGTGAAACAAACACCTAAAAGTCAAATAGGAAACCCTCTTTTTGTTCTCACATCCATCCCCTCTAGTCATACATAAGAAGCACAGACAACATTCTAGGATGTGCACTCAGCATAACCCCTCTGGTTCGGTCATAATAATAAAATAAGAATATCTGATGATGTGCTCATAGTCAATTCCCCTTATGGTCAAAGGTAAAGCAAGACTCTCTTAGGAAGCTCACACAGTCCATTCCCCGCATAGTATAGGGAATTCCAGGACTATCAAAGGAATATCACACTGTCAATTACTCTTTTAGACTGAATGTCTAATAATCTCTAAGGAATCACACTCGGTAAATTCCCCTTATATCCCAGTTGTACAATTCAAAAAAAGAATCTCTGAGGAAGCTCACTTGTTTAATCCCATTACAGTCTAAAGAAACCAAAGACTCTCTGATGAATCTCACTCAGTCAATTCCCTTTATAGCCTGAAGTGGTTATAGGCTCTCTGAGGATGCTCACTCGGTCAGTCCCCCTTATATCCAAATGTGGTTAAAGACTCTCTGAGAAAGCTCACCCGATCAATTCCCCTTATAGTCTTCTACACCAGGTTCTCACGACCCTGTGTAGGTCAACGGGCATATAAGTGTAATATGGCCAAGTAAACCTACAAAACTACTGGGATAAATACTCTACAACATGAAAAACATGATAGAAATAAAACTATCCAACCTACAGAAATAGGAATGGAAAACATGAAAGGCAGCCAAACTTACTAAACAGGACCAATCGGTCGTAAACAGAACATGCAAGGGAAAAAAATCAGAAGCATATCAATTATCCCTATTCATAACCAATATACATCTTCATAGGAATACAATCATGGAAGGAAAACAACATGGGTAAATTGGTAAACATGCAATACCTCATTCAAGGGTATTTCTGTAATTTTCACATAATACTCAAATACATTGAACAGAAAGGAACATACTACCTACATTGGGGTAAGGAGATCGTAATAAGTGAACCTTGAAGATTGAACCTCCATAGAATGTTGTTGATCAAAAAAACATCTAAAATTGTAAACCCATGATAACTAGGAAAAGAAGATAAATCATAAAACGAGGTTCCGGTAGAAGAGAGAACTCACCAATGGGATTCCAACGCAACTGATGGTGATCGATTCAGAGTATAGAAGGAGGCTCATGGTATTATCGAAGATCCATGGTTGTATGAGCACTCTTAAATGAATGAGACCTAGAATGAGGGTTCTTTGTCCATCAGATGTGACCTCAGTGCATTTAATGAAAAAAATACATGGCGTGTACTTTTGGAGTACACGGAAGATACTTTCTATTTCCATACTCCGCATTAGGCAGCCACCAAGTCACTCCCACACCATTCTGTATGTGGATACTACACAGCCAGCACACGAAATACGGTGGCAAGGAAGTACAAGGTGTGTACTTAGAAAATATCATTAATTCCCTCTTTTTATCAAAACGCCAATAAAAGTATAATCATACCTAAAAAAGGTACATGTTCTTAAATACAACCCCCCTTAACGAACTTTGTCCCCGTATTTCACTAGCGTGATGTAGAAGAAAAAATACCGAACAGTTCTGGCCACTATGCTCGTACATCAGCCCCCCTCTCCCAAATCTCGTCATGCACCTACCCGTGCTGCCATAACACTCATACTAGAGGAATAGACCGGAAATAGAGAACCTTTTTATGGTGATCCAAAATTCAGATTGGATGCTCTTCAAACCACTCCTCCACTTTGAGCTCAATATCCTCGGGTTGAAAGAATTGAGATGATTCTGAGAAGTAACGTCGAAGATGAGAAACATGGAAGATATCGTGTGAAGCTCGGTACCTCTAAGGTAACTTCTACCAATATGCAATATGCCCAACTCTCTCCAACCCCTCAAATGGCCCAACGTACCTTGGTGTAAGAAAATCATGTCTCCTAATCCTCATGTGTTCCAATCTCGGTGTGACATGAAGAAAAACCTGATCCCCGACCTCGAACTCCAGAGGTCATCTTCGCTAATCAGTATAAGACTTCTGTTGAGACTGTACAGTAGCCATCTTCTTCTTAATCAACTCTATCTGCTTTGTGGTCGCCTTAACAAGATAAGGTCCCATCAAAGATGCCTCTCCTACATCAATCCAAAATAAGGGTGACCGGCATGGCCTACAGTACAATGCATTATTAGGTGTCATCTGAATAGTTTCATGAAAACTAATGTTGTAGGAAAACACCAAAAGAGGTATATGATTTCCCCAAGAACCTAAAAAATCCAAAACTAATGCTCAGAGCATATCCTCAAGAACCTGAATAGTACACTCGAACATGCCATATGTCTGAGAATGGTAGGATATACGCAAAAGTACCTGTGTACACAATGCCTTATGAAGCCCCTGCCAGACCTGAGAAGTAAAACAAGCATCCCTATCTAATATAATGGATTGTGGAACTCCATGAAGATGTAAAATCTCATAGATGTACAACCGTAAAAGCTCATGAACATTGATGGTCTCCTTGATCAATAAGAAGTGAGAAGCCATCGCGAGTCTATCAATGACAACCCAAACTACGTCATTCCCTCGAGGAAGCCATGACAAACCGGTCATTGAATCCATCGCGACATCATTCCACTTATACTCAGGAATGGGTAGTTGCTGAAAAAGCCAACTGGTTTCTAATGATCTTCCTTCACTTTCTGACAATTGGAACACCTCATGACAAAACCAACAATGTCCCTCTTCATACCTGACCATCAATACTAACTGTGTAGATCACTGTACATCTTGGGTACACCTTGATTAAATGCACAAATTGAGGAATAAAAATACTACATTAGCTCCTCATGTATGTCTATTGGCACCCATACGCACCCCTGGAAACGGAAGATCTCATCCTCACCTAAGGTATATCTAGGAATAGGGTCCTCTCCTAACATGCTCTCCCTTAGGACTTAGCCTTCATAATCTGATAGCTGCCTCATTAGAACTGGATCGAGAAGAGTATAGGTAACTGCTATAGAAGAAATAACGTCTACCCCTAACCATAGTGCTCCTCAAAATTCATCTTAGAGAACCACATAATAAGATGCCACTCACTGCTGGCCTCTTCAACTGCATGTACTTGAGTCCTCCTGGTCAACACATTAGCCACAACGTTACCTTTCCTAGGCATATGGGCATTCCCAATGTAAAAAGACTATAGGTACTCAACCCACCTGCGCTGTCTCAAATTCAAATCACGATGAGTGAAGATGTATTTGAGGATTTTTTGGTTGGTGAAAACCACAAAATGCTCTCCCAAAAGATAATGACTCCAACAGCGTAGACCGTGAAAAAAAGAATCCAACTCCAGATCGTGTGTCAGGTAGTTCCTTTATGTGGCCTCAACTACCGATACCGATATGCAATGACTCCACCTTCATGCATAAGTACAGATCCTAGAATGATACCTAATGCATCACAGTAAGTAGTATAGATCTTTCCTATATATGGAAACACTAGTATCAGTCCTAAAGTTAACCTCTATTTCAGCTCTTGAAAGGCTGACTCGCAAGAATCTAATCATTAGAACATCACACCCTTCTTGGTCAGACATGTAAGTGGTGCTTCTAAGCATGAAAAGTATTGTATAAAACTTATGTAGTATCCAACCAACCCTAGAAAGCTCCTCACCTCAATGGGATTCTTCGGTTTCTCCCAGGAAACCACATCTTTCACTTTCTCCAAGTCTACTGATACTTCTCCCTCTGAGATAACAAGACCCAATAAGTGAATCTAATCCATCAAAAAGTGTCACTTTGAGAGAATAGCATATAACTGATGCTCCCTAAGTGTTCCCAAAATGATTTCAAGATAGGTAGCATGGTTGTTTCGAGTGTGAGTGTACACCAAGATATCGTCCACGATGACCACCACGAATGAATCCAAGTATGGATGGAAATTAGGTTTATCAGTTCCATGAAAACTGTTGGCGTATTTGTGAGAAAGAACTTCATAACCATATACTCTTATAGACCATACCTACCCCAAAATGTTTTTAAGGGTTTATCTGATTGTCTAATGTGAAACTTATGATATCCGGACATCAATTCAAAATTCCAGACCACTCGGCCTCCTCAATGATTATCAAAGAGATCATAAATCGTGGGCAAGGGATATCAGTTCTTGATCGTCAACTGGTTCAACATCAGATAGTCCACACATAGCCTGAGGGTGTCGTCTGCCTTCATCGCAAACAGGACAGGAGAACCCCAAAGAGAAGTACCGGGTCGAATGAAAGCCTTTTCCTACGACTTCTACAACTGCTTATTGTGATCTAGTAACTCTGGTGTAGACATCATATAAGGGGAAATGGACACTGGAGCCACTCCTGGCACAAGCTCAATCGAGAATTCTATCTCACGCTCTAGGGTTAAACTGGAACGTCCTCTGAAAAATACATCTCTGAAATGGTCCACCACGTGAGGAAAGTCTAACTGTGATGTACCATGGTCATCTAGTTATAGACTAGGAATTATTGATGTATCTCCTCCCATACCAAGATTCTCTGGGCCCGCTCTACTCGCATAGAAATCCCATTCTCCCCTATGAAGAAAATATCCACCCTATGGTGATAAAAAACACATCATGCGAAGATAAGAGTCGAAGACTGCCTGGAATATAACTAACCTATCTATACCAAGAATGACATCATATCATGTCATCTCTAGGACATAGAGGTCCCACAGAAAGTGAAACCCTCCAACCTATAGAGGGCACTCTCGGCACTGACGTACACTAGTCGTTCTAGTCCCCAATGAAGTGTCTTGTAACATGATTTTAGCAGAAGAAAAGACAAAAAGCCAAAGGATCTATACAACAGCAACATTTATAATGCTATGGGAAGCCCCTGTATCAAAAAGAGTAGATTCTAAAACTGTGGTTACAAAGATCGTGCCTGTAACTGTAGATGGTCTGGGATCCTTCTCCTATTGGGTCTTCTCCACTGCAAAAGTCTGGCCAATGTCGCTGCATTATGACACTACCTGACCACTATGAGGTGATCCACCCTGATGTAGCTGAAAATAAAGAGAATGACTACCATAAACAAGACCTCCACCTCAGCCTGAACGTTCGGAAGAACACCAGTACCCAGATTTGTGAGAAACTGGTGGTGCTGCTCATGAACGAGGAGTCATAGAAGAACCCCTTTCACCACCTTCTAGTAAGAAGAACTGACAAAAGTGCTAAAGGTGACCCATCTTGGCTTAAGATTTGCACTCCACTAGGTCTCTCGTGCAATGTGGCTTCACATTCCAGCTACTCCCACAATGGTTTCACACCACCTAGTTACCGGAAGATGCATCCTGCCTGCTCTGATCTCCCCATGCATTCTCCTTGCAGTGCTTCTGAATATTAGCTAGTAGGGAAATAACTCTAGAAGTAGAAACACCATGGATAACAGATCTAGAATCCCTCATATTGCACTCGGTGATCAACACTTAGTTGATGATAGAAGATATCTAAGTCAACCTTATGATGTACACCTAGGCAGGATGTCGTGCCAAAGAACATCCTAAAAAATCTATGCAAGTAAAAACTCATCCCCTCCTAGACTATGCATGAAACAATGATACTTTGTGAAGTTAGAGGAATACTCTATAACAGTAAGAGTAAACTTCCCCAGACTCATGAACTCTCGGGCTTGATCGGCAGTCAAGGACATCAGATAGAAAAAATTGTAGAAGATGAGTCAAATCTCATCCCAAGCCATATTATTCTAGAAGCATGGCTATGATATCACATCCCACCACCTCATGGAGGAGTCTCGTAAAATGTAGGTAGAAAGATTCACCATCTTCTATGGTGGTATCACTAGATTCTAGAAAATCTTTAGTGTGGCCTCTAGCCATCACTATGCAACCTGGGGTCCTACATCCCCTGAGAAAGAGGGAGGGTGTTACTGCTGGGAGAACTGCATCAAATAAGCCATTGGGGGGAAGGATTCGGTGCTCCCTAAAAGGTATGAATCATCATAAAATATCCATCCATGAACTATTCATCATCACCTTTTTCGTGTAAAACGGCTGGTGCCAATGCAGGAATAACGGGAGGATCTACTGGTAGTCCCTGATTGGCCATGTTTGGTATCTGATCACCATCTGGAAACCGGCTCACAATCGGAGGACGTATCAGTGGCATGAATCTACAAGGTCAAGCACAGAACTTAGATCAAGATTATCAAGAACTGAAAACAAGTAGTGTAGGAAGGGAAAAAGTGAAAGAAAACATTCATGTTTTGAAAACATGAATACACATCATGTAAATTTACTACACGGAGTGTACATTTCATACAAGGTGTGTTCCCTGGACTAATTTACATGGGCATGTACTCCTGCCTAAACTGTACATGTAACAACCTAAAAACATGGTGTGTTTTCATAAAACATGGAGTTTACATGAATCTACTTTCCTTGCCAGAGTCCTTCTACACTGTTAAGCCACACAGCTATCCTATGGGAAGAGGACACAACATGTACAATTCCTGCACAACATGTACTAGACAAGATTCACCTGACCCCTATTGTTAGTGACACATTCTGACACACGGCTCACACTACATTTCATGTTCAAGGCAGACACACCCTGTTTGTGAAAGGATTACACCGACCCATGTTGTTTGTGACACGGCTCGGTACATTTCCACAAATGATAGAGGATGCAGACTAGCAGTGAGGGCCTTGGGTGTGATAGTAGGGAAACTATGCCCTCATTGGCAGAGTATACAGAGGATGTAAATAATACATACAATCAAAGAATTAGTAAACATGCAACAACGGTAAGCAGTAGAAGACTCAAAATATAAACAAATAGAGAACACACACACACACATATATATATATATATATATGAAATTATGAATGATACATATGTCTAGGAAAGAATCCCAATAATTCACAATTTTGGAAATACAAAAAGTGTTAATCCAAAGTATAAAAAGAAAGACAAACAGATCCTCACCCTCACAATCCATAGCTTGGTCCCATGCTATCCATCCCCATAGCAATTCTTATACATGAAGTAGAAGAGAGATTTCCCTTACCTATACCAGCATCAATATAATCTCCTTGGGTCCAAAAGCATGACCCAAATAGGATATGACACTAAATCTGAGTATGAAACCACTGGAAGATTTGTTCCTCACAGTCACTGAATGTATAGAAGGTAAAAGTACAGAAAGAAATAAACAGTAATGTACTGAACAGTAAACAATCACCAGTTTCAAATCAAGAAACAATGAAACAAATAGCTAAACCTCAAATAGGCAACCCTCTGTAAGATATCATAGCCATCCCCTCTTGTCCTACCTAAGAAGTACATACAACCTTTTGGGTAGTTCACTCAGGCTAACCACTATGGTTCAGTCGTAATAATATAATAAGACTCTCTATGGAAGCAATCACAGTCCATTCCCCTTATAGTTAATGGTAAAGTGATATTCTCTGAGGAAGCTCTCATCATCCATTCTCGGCATAGTCTAGGGTAGTCAGGGACTCCTTGAGGAAGATCACATGGTCAATTTCCCTTATAATTCCATGTTCTAGGACTCTCTGAGGAAGCTCACTTAATCAATTTCCCTTATATCCCAGGTCAAACAATTCAAACAAAGAGTCTCTATGGAAGTTCCGAGGTCAATCCCCTTATAGTCGAAATCAATCAAGGAGTCTCTGATTAAGCTTACTCGCTCTATTTACCTAATATACCCAAGTGGTTCTAGGCTCTCTGAGGAAGCTCACTCGGTCAATCCACCGTATATCCAAAAGTTCTCAAAGACTCTATGAGGAACCTGACCTGGTCAATTCCCCTAATTGACTACTACGCATGTTTCTCATAGTCTTTTGTAGTTCAACGAGCATAGAAGTGTAATATATCCAAATAAACCTTTAGTACTACTTGGATAAATAGTTTACAGCATAACAAGCATTCTAGAAAACAAACTCTCTATCCTACATCAAAGGGAATGAATAACAAACAAGGGAACCAAACTGGCTAAACATGACTTATCGGTCTTAAACAGAACATGCAAGGGAAAAAAATCCAAAGCCTTGAAATTATCCCTATTCATAACCAATTTACCTCTACACGGGCATACATTCATGGTAGGAAAACAACATGACTAAAAAAGTAAACATGAAATACCACATTCAAGGGTATTGGTGGAATTTCTACATAATACTCAACGACTTAAAACTGAAAGGAAAAAACCACCTACATCAGGGTTAGAAGATCTCTATAAGTGAACCTTGAAGCTTGAATATCTTTATAATGTCTTAGATCTAATAAAGTATAAAATTTTCAACCCACGATAACTTGGAAAAGAATAGAAATCATGAAATCAGGTTTCATCAGAAGAGAGAACTCGCTGATGTGATTCCAACGCAACCGATGGTGTTTGATTCAGATGAATGTTAGAGGCTCGAGGCCACGTCAACAATCCTCAGCCATATAGAATCTCTCAAAATAAATAGACCTAGAAGGATGGTTCTTTTTCTGTCAGACGATACCCCGACGCGTATAATGAAAAATAATACACGGTGTGTACTTTTGGAGTACATAGTGTGTAATTTCTGTTTTAGTACTTCACGTTAGGCGGCCTCCAAGTCAATAACACATAGTCGTGTATGAGGATACTACACAGCTATCACATGGCCTACTTTGTAATGTAAGTACCCTACATGTACTCTTAAAGTAAACATCGATTACTTAGAAAATTTCCATAATTTCATCATTTTCACAAAAATGACCAGACATTGAAAAACATGCCTGAAAATATGGTTCAGGTTCTTAAAAATACTTTCCAACAATGGTGATACATCTATGAATAATTTAGTAAATTATTAAAAATATTTTGGAAATAAATATCTGAAAAACAATTTATGACATTTGGGAATAAGTTAGGTGGGGAATGCCCGTGTATCGTGGAGGAGTGGAATTATTGTAAATATAAAATGGTAAACCATATTAAGTGGTTTTCAATACACTATGTGCCTCCAATAAATATAAATATTCTCTAAATTATGTAAATTTGTATAAATATTTCAATAAAATGGGATTTTAATGTTATACTATGTTATTTGGACCCTTTAATTAATGATTAACAACTACATAATCTTGTGTTTACCGATATCGCTATAATTTATTTTTACTATATTAACTAATATTTTTTTTCAAAAACTATGTTCAACTTATTTGACATTATATACTATTGTGGATAAAATATCTATTCCATTTCTCTTAATTATATTAACACAGGTTCTATAAATTCGTTTAAAATTAATCCCACATGCGTGTAGTAAAAACTCATTTTGATTAGTTAAAATGTACAAAAGATCGAATTCTTACAATATATAATTTCATTTATAAGTTGATTTAATAGAATCAAATAGTATTAATATATCATTATTTTATCTATATATAATTGAAAACTGATCTGTTATATAAATTAAGGACATAAATAAATTGGTTGAAAATGTTGTTTTCAATTAAAATTCGGTATTTTTACTTTTCATCAAATAATGAATCCTTTACGAAAAATATCAAAAAATAAACAAAAGTAAATATTGGTAATCATATTTAAAAAATTATTTTTATTTATTCAAATAAAAATTTATAATATTCTCTAAAGGTATATTTAAAATGGCATCTCAATTAAAAAGAGTTAAGATTATATTTTCACAAATTACATATCTATAATCATAAAATTGGATTTTTTAAATATATAATTTAAATTGAATATAATAAATTATTATCAAAAAAATTGATTGAATATATAATATTTAAGGTTTATTAAGAACATTCTTCAAAAGGTTTTTTTAAATTTATGAGATAATGTGGTGCTTCATTCGTAGAAATTGAGTTTCAATATTTTAAAATAATTTGTAACATTCATTTATATCTAATTAAAAACGAAAAGGATCCTTTTATATAGATGTTTGAATAATATTTTCACAAAATGGAAAATATTATTTGTTACATCCATTCAAATGGCTATGTAGAATCTGTACTAATATTTTTCAAGGAAATTCAACTAAAAACAGTTTAATATTAACATTTATGAAAATAATGAAAAATAATCAACATATATAGAAAATACAAAAACAATAATAATATTTTAATATAAATAATAATATTATATTTTATATTTGTAAAAGTAACCCCTCTATGTAACATAAATGGTATAAGTAACTCACCATAATGTGTAACACAACAAAAACATAGTGTTTCATGTACCAAATATAAACATATGTTTTACATGTAGCACGCAATTAATATGGTGTGTAATATAATAAAATAAACAACGAGTTATTATATTTCAAAAATCAGTATTTTGTGTTTTTTGATATGAAAAATATCAAAAATATTAAATTAATATGTAGTTAAATCAAATATTTTTGACGTTTTCGATTCTTCCACCATTAAAATAAAATTTAACATTGAAATTCATTTTTGGTTATACATGGATAAATAATTAATTTTTAGTTTCGTTGAAACCACAAGTGAAATTTTTTTTATTGAAACATTCTATTACATGGTAATGTTTACGACATAAAATATACCCAAAACAACTCATAACTATATTTCTACATAAAAGAAAATAGGTTGAAACAAGAAATATATACTTGGAATGAAATCGTAATAACACATTCTGATATAGAGTTATAAGGAACATGGATTGGAGAATGTGTTCTTTTGAATTTATATAATCAAAAGATATATTAAAAATGATATGGATATCATAAAACATGATGATTATAAGACAATATTTTATTTCAAGACACAATTGCATAAAGTAGAATATATTCCTGAAAATAAATAAAAAAATGTTTTTAGTAAAAACTCACCATTTATTGTTACTTAATAAATTTCCACTTCATCACTAACTCCAATAAATAAAGGTAGTTTTTCATTATTTAACAATAGATCATGATTTGTAATGAAAATTACTTCCACTTTTTCATTATTTATAAGATTATATAAATTGTTATCATATGTTTTCTAATATGATGAAATTATTATATGGAGAGATGATTCATGAATTTATTAAAAATCATTTGTTTATTAACATAATTCATTGAAAAAATGGGTAACATTATAACCTTATTGAATGAATTTAATTTCAAAACATATGTTTACTAAATTTATCAAAATAAAATTATAATTTCATCCTCACATATCATTAAGCAGGTCTTGTTTTTCATATACTAAATATATGAATTTCTTCATCATGTATTCTATGAAAACATGGTAATTGTGATAATTAACAATTGAAAACATGCATGGTTAATTATTCCAACGTTTACTTGATATATATTTTTTTATATACAGTTGTTGTAAAATCTATCCCCGATAGCCCAAACATGTTTTTCATCAAATCCTTTATCTGTTCTAGTGTAATCATTACAATTCGATTTATTAATTCATATCCATTATAAATGTATCCAAGAACAATCATATTCATATATATAACATATTATGGTTAACATTCCCTTACTAAAAATTTCACCAGGCCAATAATTCACATTTCTAGTCCATCGTAACAATTTAATGTTTTATTGTATATCAATTGATAAAAAATAATCGGAACCATTCTTATATACATCACAATTCATATAAAAAATTATTCCAACCAAATAAATTAATGTATAAATTATTCAAATACATACTTATGATATTAATAAGGATACAAAATGCTATTATTTCACATTTCACATGTATTTTTTTAACATCATAAATATAACCATTACTCATACCACCACATTGATTCTCTTCATAATTTTTCAACTAAGGATGTTGATTGACAATTTCTAATTTATTACATATTTAGATCATTTCACATTTGATTATGTCTTTGGAAGGCCATTATTCTGATTCATTTCATTAACATAACATTTTATTTTCCCATTATAGTTACTTTATCATTGACGATATTTTTCACAATCAATACACCTTTGAGTTCTTATAAGATATTCATTTGGGTGTCTATTAAGAAATTATTGATTGAATGGAAACTAAAACTTTTTTTGTCCATGGTATACATTACCATAAACCTGAAAAAACACTTTCCTTTTCATTATAGGTGATTTTCAGAGTGGGTTACTGTACAAATTTTTAATCAATTTCAATAAAAACTGATTATACGTGATTAAAAAATCATTCACGCAGTTGATCGTCACAATGGAATTCTCTTGAAAAAAAATTCACCATATTAAATGTTAACTCCATTTCATCATGTTCAATCTATTTACTAAAGCAATAAATAATTTTGTGAGAAATACATTCCAAAGATGAAAACCATGTAATCATGAAAAATTACATATACAATATCTAAAATATGACACAATATTAAATATATGATAACTTATGAATATCATTAGATACATTCCTAGATATATCCCCAACAATATCCGTAAGGTTACACTAATTTTTCTCATATTTTTTTCAAAAGGAATACTAAAATTTTTCTTTAATACCATGTATAGCCTCCAAAGATTTTAATACTCTGATATTATGTAATTTTAAATGACTGTATATCATATTAAAAAAATTCATGATCAAGGACTTTACAAGCTTTCTGTCATTAGACACATGGAAACATAATCATCTAACATGGTAATGTATCTTAAAATATCCATTAATGATTTCCACTTTTAGTTTTAATTTTTCTATCATTTCAACATAACCTTGGGAAAGGAAACATAAGAAAGGGGTGATCATTGATTATTTTTATGGGTAATCAAGGGAGATATGAATTAATATCATAACATTAAGTGTTTTTGAACCATATCATATCATTATAAGGTCATACCCTGCATATCAAAGATCTCAATCAAGATTCATGGAATTATGATTGGTAGTTCATATGACATGAATAATCAAAAAATCAATATCATCATCCATGAGATCATTAAAAAATGAGAAATTCAATTTTGGAATACACATAATAATTGAAATTCATATGTCAATTATAACTACTAAGATCATCATAACAAGTTATTATGGGGATAATCACTGCTATAACAACATCTTGCTTTCAATTCCCTAACATGTACCCTCCTGTTTCGTACATTAGATTCCCTCCCATTTACTCTTTTATTTTGGGCATGGGATTCCCTCCAGTGCACAATATTATTTCGGTCATGGGATTCCCTCTAGTGTATCCTCTCATTTTTTTTCTTGGAATGAAGTCCCATTTACCATCTTGTTTCGGGCATGGGATAAAACATTTGTACCCTCAAAACACATATAAAAATAACTATTATCCAGTGAATCCGAGAGATATATTAGTCATATCAATAACATAATGAAAGAATACATATATGTGCTAGGAGAAAATAAAACATTCATCATACAATGACACATAAAATGGTATGCGTTTCAAAAACATCTTATCATAACCCATAAAAGTAAATGGGTATCATAATCATTTAATAATAAAATTATATCATTAAATTTAATAGGTTTCATATTTATTACAACCAGGAATAACCTATAAATTTAATCATGTTTCATAATAATTGGTCATTTTATATCCTGGGAAATAAAAATAGGTTTCTTAGACATAATACCATAAATATATAAACCATATGATGAAATAAGAGGAGCGATATCCTTTTATTATTTCCTAAAATAATGCATAAAAAATATGAAAGGATAATTTATTTTATGGAGAAGTATCATGAATGATCACTAGGTGCATTTTTTGGGGAAAATATGATTTCATTGAAAATATAATTCAATATTTTATTTCAATAAACCATTTCTTATAAATAAATCAATTACTTTTTTTAAGCCAAATATATTTCCACATATAATTTTTTTAAACATAATGCATTTTCCAACAAAAATTCATTTAAAATAATTTCCAAAACGTATAAATTAAGCATGAATGCTTCTTGAAAATGTCGTTATTATAAAATACATTGAAAACATATAATTAAGACATTAAAAGAAATAATTTTTATAAAAAATTAAAAAACGTTTTCATTGAAAACACCTATAAAATAACAAGTTTATAGATTATTAGGGAGAAATTTATTTTAAAAATAATATAATTCTAATGTTTCAATGGAAGTGTAAGGGAAATGGCAGTCATGGATACGGGTAAATCCATACATACTAAACATTCCGTTTTCATAATAAATATTTCATAAATGTTCTTGGTTTGAAAAGGAATAAAGATAAAACTTTTAAAATCAATTTTTCAAAAGTGAAACCTTCTGTAAAAATTTTCTTTAAAAATCATTTTATACTAATAAATTTTTTTCTTAATTTTTTAGAAAACATGGATTTTGAGAAAACAAATTTTTAGTCAAGAAAAGAAATTATGTCAAATTATCTTACAATCATTTTCATAATTATCTTATGTTCCAAAATAGTTGATAAATTAAACCATCACATGGGGATTTCATGAATAACATAAAGTTAATAAAATCCGTTTTTTTTCTTCAGATATGGGTCAAGTGAATTCATAAAAGGAATCCTATTTATAAATAATCTTGATAAATGATGATATTGTAGCAATAAAACCATACCAATTTCGTAACATTGAATATTAATAATCATTAGAGAATAAAATTAAATGAATAATAAAATATTATTTGAATAAGGATATTCTAGATACATCATTTTATAGGAATTTTATTCATCTTGTTGGTGAATATTGCTTCATTACATGGAATGTTACTCAAATAAGAAAAATTGAGGCAAAATTAATTTATAGATTTTGAAACAACTAGACAATAAGACCCCAGAAAGAGTTATCATAAAATGGGTATGTAAATAACAATATAATTACATATATTGGACAAATAATAAATTAAATGGGAGTATATAAATCAAACAAAACAATTGATTGTTGAATATATTATATGTCTTGGTGAAATAAAATTGTGAATATTAATTCCATTACTACTTGAGTAACATTTGAATAATGATATCCATGAATTAATGAAGATCAGAATATACCTGACAAAGTAATAATAATAATAAGATAAATTATTATAAATCTCACAAAAAATAAAAGTGAGACAAGAAAACCCTTAATATAAGTATAGAATTTTTTTACACATTCAAACCTCCTATGTAATAAACACATGCTAATTTTATATATTCGAAATAACCATATTCATATATTTCATATGAAAAATTATTTTATTATGACATTAAATTTCCTCTTTATTAACATTTTTATGCTAATGATATGTTTTGGGTAATAATCGCACTGATTTTCATATATGTTTTGACTTGTTATTCTTGATAATATGACTTATATAACGATTTAATTACATTAAAAATATAAAAAATGATATAAATATAATATATATTCAGTATATATTTATTTATAATAATTCAAAATACATAGAGATATGAAAATGAATGCATCATTTATTGAGATGATAGGTCGTACGTATTCATGAATGATGTTTATGTTTTCATGTTATATTGATTGAAAAGAAGTAAATGAAACACACACACACAAACACACACACATATATATAAATATATTCCTTCATGACTAATTATTATTTCATATATATTCATAATCATTTACTAAACACCTGCTTAATACTTTTCATGTAATGTATGAAAAAATCACATTACTTTGTAGATGCATCAGTCCACGCATCCACAAACAATGTTGTCGGTTTCCCAAAATATGTAATGAAAAATTTTATGTGTTATATAATATAAACATAAGTATAGAGAAATCATAAATATCATTTATATCACATACAATATTAATAATATAATTATTTGAGAACATTATATGAGTTAAAAATATAATATTCACCATCGATTCCTAAGGTGGTATTCAGTCATATAGATGAATGGCGATGGATAGAAATTTTTTGGAATTTTTTTTAAGGTTGGTAGAACCCTAAAATTTTAATTATATTTATTACAATATTTTTTTCTTATATTAAAGGAATGATAAAGAAATAAGGTGTAGTACTGCCGATTTTTAGTACATAACCCCTTTCCCAAATTTTTTTTAAATTGGAGTGTCGTTAAAAAATAGTTTCCATAATATAGAGAGTTTACTCAGTGTTGTGTGTTTACATAAAGTGGTATTTTTTCATAAAGTGAGGTGTTTCCATAAAGTGGAATTTTTTCATAATGTGAGGTGTTTTCATAAAATGGTTGATTCCATATAGTGGGGTGTTTCCATAAAATGGGATGTTTCCATAAAATATGTGATTCCCTAAAAAGGGTAAAGGTGAATGATGGGATGTTTTGGGGGTTTTGTAAGGAATTTTGGGACAAAAAGTAAGGTCACACGATCCATACACGGTTTTCTCAAACCGTGTGTTCTAACCAAGCATAGAGGTCAAATCTAGATCTTATTTTCAATGAGCATTATCATTTTTCTCTATAAATATTGTTTTGTATTCAAAATGCCCCTATTTATAAATTACACTCTCTATACATCTTTAGAAACCTTCCCACATGAGTTGGAGCCATCCTAGAGCCTTCTGTTGGTGATTTCGAGCCCGATTCTTGAGGTATGTCACCATTATTTTTGGATTTTTTATCATTTGTTTGATCTTATTAGATATACTTATATGTTCTACATTCATTATCATATATGAACCTACAGTAGGTAGATATATACGTTTTTCAAATAATTCAATGTTGAGTCGTGCTCTATCTAGGAAAATAGAACTAAGCTCGTTCTTAGAGAATCGACCTTCTCTATTGTGCATTCTTCATCTATTGTCAATGTTTCGTCAAAGCCATCATGGTAGGTGGCTTCAATCTCATTTCCTCTTGCTAGAACGTATTTTTTAATATTCAAATTGGTTTATTGATTTTTAACTTCGTGGAAAAATCATCACTTGTAATGATTTATGGTTTTTGTGAAATTGCGTGATCTTGGTGAACAGTTGAGAAAAAGGGGGTTTGATTCATGAATTTTAAAAGATTATTTTAAATTATGTATTTTATTGAATATTATAATGGTTGATGAAAAAGATATTTTCAATAGAAATGGTTTTCAATAAATATGGAGTTTTATTTAAATCGTTTATAATTGAAATGGTTGGGAATTGAAATGGTTTTGATGGAAATGGTTTTCCAAAAAAATATGTTTTTATTGAATGTTTAATTTGGAAATATCGTCAAGAATATGATGTGTGTGTTCATATTGCATATATAGGGATTCATTGAAATATGACCTTGTTCTTAGTTCCAAAGAATTAATTGAACATGGGAAATTCATAAACAGGGCCTGGTTGAAATATGACCTTGTGCACGGTACCAAAGTGTTAATGGCACATGGGAAGAAATTCCCTTGTGACGACTTGGAAGATCGACGAGAAAATGCTCGTGAGTATTAAACTATCATAACATAGCATGCATGGTTGGTTTCTTGGGTTTAAGAAATGATTGGGTACACTGATGAAGGGATATTGTGATATGGTGGTAAAGATTATTTAGTTGTTTTTTAGGAAACATATATTACTGGGAATCTATGTTTCAGTTGCGATTGTATACTTTTGGTAATGAATGGTTTTGGAAACATCATTATACTTAGTGATAAACCGTTTTTGATAAATAGTTTTATATAAATTTTTTTATATAATTATTTCTAACTCTTCTATCATAGTGGCATGAGTAGGGATGTCATTATGGAAAACCTACTGTGTTTAATACTCACCCATACATTAGAAATTTGGGGCTTTTCCAAATGCTATCTTCTTGTAAAAGAGAAAAGTTAATATTTTACACATGTTTAGCACTAAATCATGATGTTTGGGCTATTTGGAGATTTTGGAGCTTGGAGCTTGTGGAGAATGGAGTTTTGAGGTCTTTGGGGAATCTGGAGTTATCTATCTCCTGTGTAATTAAATACATTGTTATTATTCTGTTGTTTTCAACTTTAATATGATTTTGAGATACATGATATTGTTGAGTTGTATTCCATTTTTTCATTCATCATATAGTGAATATTTGAATATGTCTGGTTGGTTTGTTGGTTTATTTTTTAATGGGAAAATCATCCACCACATGTTTTTGAAACCCTTCAATATTTATTTCCATCATTTGGCCTCATGGGGATGTCTCTCAAGTCCTAGTAATAACTCATTGAAATCTCAATCCAATGAAAAATGTAGCTTCATTACAAATGGTATCAACTTGTTCGGTCCTTTCCAAATAAGTAGTCCTCGATTTTCCTATTTTTAGAGATGGAATACCTTCTTGTCTATTCCATGGATTGGAATAATAATAAGGTGTAGGATTATTGGAACATAAAATTTATAGACTAAAAGGATGTAGCTAACCCTTTTATGATGTACATCACATTACTAGGGAGATGGGTAAATAAGTGTTTGGAGAAACTTCTAAAATTATGAAATCTCATTATCATGTGTATAGGCAAAGAGATGAGCATGACATGAATTTTAGTGTAATGACACCCCACTAGGAGTGCATACATCATTTCGATGGATGATTCACGTAGAGAAAAAAGTGAAGGGTTAATTTTTTAAATAGAACGTAATTGGTTTCTAAATGAATGATAATGAAAAAGAGAATGGTTATCTTATTTTGAAAATGGATTAATTTTCAGAAGCATGTAAAGTGTTTACTAAAATTGTTGATCCTGGGAAAATGGAGGTTTTGGTAAACAATGTTTTGATAGTTGATGTGATAGAATTTGAAATGCTATGACAACAGTTGTTATAGAGTGATATTGATTGATTTTGTTGTTAGTTTAGTAAATTTCACCTGGTAGGGGTTGTCAAAACCAACATGATGAAGTTGCAAAGAATGTGGTTACAACTGAACCACATGTTAACCAAGAGCTATTTCAGAGTATTTTCCAATATATTCAAGCTGTGGAAACATGGATCTGGAAGAAGGATCCATGGCATGTTGATCACATCATCCAGTTCTTGAAGTAGAATCCACCTACTTTTTATGGGGATTCTGAACCCGAGAAGGTGGAGGTGTGGCTTTATAAGATGAATCGTATCATCACCTTCATCAACACACCAGTAGAGTTAATGGTCTAACTAGTGACCTATATTCTAGAAAATCTTGCTCATAAGTGGTGGGATTTATCATTTCATGATAAATAGGATGAAGGACTTACATGGGAGGATGTTGACGAATTTTTCAACAAACGATTCTATCCTCACATGTTCAAGATCTGGAAAATGGTAGACTTCATCAGCCGGAAACAAGAGAGTCTCTCTGTCATAGAGTATGTGGCTGTGTTCATGAACATAGTATGCTTTTCACTAGATGTAGCGGAATATTCCTCTTTGAAGGCATATATTTTTGAATTTGGGACACAAGAGGAGATTCAATAAAAGATTGTAGTACACTATATTACAGATTATACAGAGTTGGTGAAGGGAGTGACTATGGCTGAATGTGATATCTCAGAATCTATGGAGGGAGGCATGATGATACCAATAGGAAATGGTGGGAACTCAAACAATGGGAACACGTGGAGAAGGTACAATTATTTCCATCATACAAGTGAAAATCAGAACCAGAGGACTATATCAGTAAACCTTCTTCCATGACCTAAGAGAAAAGCAGGTTGTTTCCAATGTGGTTCACATGACCACTTAAAGAGAGACTGTTAGGCACAACCTTGATCATTTAATAATTGCAACAATATGGGATATCATCAGTGATATTGTTTCAGTGCTCCAAGGTTTGGTGCTTGAGATAATTATTTGGTTTTTGAAGAATTTTATGCTCCAACTAGATGATGACATCAGAATCAGTCTCATCAGCATATCCGAACTAGCCATGGTGATTATATAAATAAAATGACTTCCCAAAAAGGGAAACCACAACAAGTAAAAATGACGAACAATGTAGTGAAGAAACAATTATATGAAGTTGATTAGATTATTGTTGATGATCTGGTTAGACCATTTACAGTGAGAGGTACGATTATTTTAAATTCATCCATTGTTAATGTGTTGTTTGATACTTGTTCATAACATTCCATCATTACATCTCATTCTTTTTACTTTCTATATTAAAAACTAGAAATTTTTCCATCTTTTTTTAAACTGTAATCTCCTCTCGGTGAAAGATAATTTCAATACTTTATGTGTAGAGCATGTGCTATAACTATTGATGGAGATGAGCTAAAATGAGACTTCTCGATGTTGGATATGGATGTCTATGATTTAATCCTAGGTATGGTTTGGCTGACAATGTTCAATGCTCAAATCTACTTTTAGAGGATAATAGTTACCTTCATGTCTATGTATGGCTTCAAGAATCTCTTTAAAGGGGAGAGGATTGTAAAGAACAATGAAAAAGGATTATTGGCTCTAATTGTGGGAACTATCTCTTACCAATTGGCAGAATTGACTTTGGCATCAATGGAATAGATCGATGAAAATATTTTTCTACCTGTTTTGGATCAATTTACAGAGATCTTTCCCAAGAACATATCTGGGTTACCACCTCTAAGGGATGTGGAGTTTATGATTGATCTCCTTCAGAGTACCAGTCCTATTTCCCTTCCAAATTATAGGATGACACCAACAATTTTACGTTAATAGAATGTGTAGTTAGAGGAGCTGGAAATAAAGGGTTTTATTTGACCAAGTACGTCTCCATGGGTAGCACCGGTTTGGCTTGAGAATAAGGTAAATAGAACTTTTCGTTTAGATATTGATTATCATAAGCTTAACCATTATATGATAATGAATAGATATCCACATACACACATTTATGAACTATTCAGTCAATAATGGGGAGCTCAATGGTTCTCCAAGATTGACATGGGTTCAGGATATCCCCAATTGAGAGTTCAAAAAAGAGGATATTCCAAAAATTGCATTCAAAAGTTGATATGGCCACACTGAATATATAGTCAAGACTTTCGTTTTAACGAATGCACTAGTTGTCTTCATGGTATTAATGATTCATATAGTTCAAAAATAACTGGATTATATTTTTGTGGTCTATGTGGATGAGATTTGGTATGCTCAAAGATATGTTCTGATCATGTGGTGCACCTCGAATCACTGTTACAAATCCTGATAGATCATCAGTTGTAAGCCAAATTATCAAAGTGTTATTTTTGGATACATGAAGTACGTTTTCTTGGCCATTTCATTTCTGAGAATGGTGTTTCTATTGATTCTAAAAAGATATAAGTTGTTATTTCATGGAAACCACCGAATAATGTTTTCAAGATACGATGTTTTCTTAGTCCAACTGGTTACTTCCTACACTTTTTGAATTATTTCTAATGACTAGCATCACCAATGATAGCTCTTCCAATGATGAATTCTCTATTCCAATGGATGAAGGAATGTTAGATATCTTTCCATGAACTGAATGTTCAGCTAACATCAGAACATGTCTTGATCTTGCTAGAATCAGGATAGTGGTATGTTGTGTATTGTGATGCCTCAAGATTAGGGTTGGTCTGTGTTCTCATGAAAAGAGATCATGTGGTTTAATATGGTTCAAGGTAGTTGAGGTTTCCAGAGAGGAATTACCTAACACATGATATGGATTTAGTTGATGTCGTCAATTCGTTGAAAACTTGTTGACATTATATTTTTGGTGATAAATTTACTGTATTTACGGATCAAAAAATATTTATACACATTATCTCACATTGATAATTGAATCTGATGCAATATAGTTGGATGTAGTATCTTCAAATGTTTAAAATTAACTTGATGTTAACACTGGGAAATTTATTTTTTTGGGCGGATGCATTGAGTAGAAAGTACTATGATAAGTTAGAGAACAAAGCTACAAATGAATAGAAGTTGATATCTATCTTTGCTGACATGTATCTAGAATGTGAAGATGGAGGTGATGTTGCTATTTTCATTTCTACTACGCTTTTTCCTGATCTTGTAAAAATGATCAATGTGGTACAAGCATCTGATGTAGAATTTCTGGTTGTATATTCAAAACTAAATGTTGGGGAGATCATTGAGGGATGAAAATATGATAGGGGTATTGTTTTTTGTTTCAAAGATCAGATTGTTGTACCTATGGTTTGTCAAGAAAAACTCCATCATTATTACCACTATTCGAGATGAGTTATACATCCGGGTACACAGAATTTGTATAAGGAGTTGAAGCTATATTTTTGGTAACATGACATGAAAAGGAATGTGGCCTATATTTTATCACGGTTCTGAACATGTCATCGGGTTAAAGAAGAGAATCATAGACGAGCTGGTATCTTACAATAATTTCTCATCCCATTATGGAAATGGGATCAGATATAAATTGATTTTTTTACCAAAATAGCAAAAACGATCAAGAAACACAATGCCATTTGGGTGATTGTGGATCGTCTTTCCATGTCGGGTGATTTCAAACATATTTTTGACACTCATATGGTGGAAGATGTTTTATAAATATATATCTGAGAAGTCGTAAAGAGGCATGGTGTACCAGTGTCAATCGTCTTAGATAGAGAACTGAGGTTCACGTCTTGTTTTTGGAAATCCTTACAGAAATCCCTTAGGACTCAGTTGACTATGATCACAGGGTATCATGCTCAGACTGATGGGAAATCCAAACTTACTATACAAATTATTGATGACATGTTGAGGGATTTTGTAATGGATTTTGGTGGCTCATGGGATGGAGAATATAACCTTATTCAAATTCACATACTATAAAAACAATCAAGCATCAATACACTTGGATCTATTTGAATAATAGTGTGGGGGTACTTGTCATTCTCCACTATACTGGGTGGAAATGAGAGCCACTTCACTAGTCGGGCCACGCATTGTCTAAGAAACAACGCAGAATACCCAGTTGATTAGAAAGAGTATGGAGGCAGCTCAATGTCATCATAAATCTTATGCAGATCACCATCGAAGACCATTGAGATTTGATGTCCATGATCATATATTCTTGAGGATCTCTCAAACGCATGGACATCACTACTTTGGGATGCATGTCATGTTATCTCTTAGATACATTGGCTCTTTTGTGATACTAGAATGGGATGGAAAGGTGGCATATCGTTCAGAAATACCACCACACTTTAGTTCGGTTCTTAATGTGTTCCATGTATCCCAGTTTAAAGAGTACCCCCCTGATCATAACCATGTAATCATATGGGATCACATTGAGCTATTACCTAATGCATCACTGATACATAACCGAGTGCATATCGTGGATAGGAAATAGAATGTTCTGCAATAGAAAAGCATTGTCCTAGTGTGGGTTTTATGGAAACATTTCCATATGTAAAAAGAGACTTGTGAATGTGATAATGAAATGAATCAGTAGTGGTCGGAAATATTTTTATCCGGTGAAAGTTTTATACTTTATGAGGATGGAAAGACCAATGGTGGAGAGATTTTACTACCCGCAGTTTCCTGTACATAACCCCTTTCATCACATTTTTTCAAATAGTGTGCATGTAATAAAAAGATTCCATAAAATTGAGAGTTTCTATAAGGATAGGTGATTCTATAATTTTGTTTTTTCCTTAATGTGTGATGTTTCCATAAAGTTGTGTGTTTCTATAATGTGGGTTGTTTCTATAAAGTGGGGTGACTCATAAAGTGGGTTGTTTCCGTAATGTGGGGTGATTCAATAATGTGGGATGTTTCCATAAAAAATGTGTTTCCATAAAAAGGGTAATGTTGTACAATGGAAGAGTTTGGGTGTTTTATAAGAAGTGTTGGGACCAAAAGGAAGGTTGCACGATCCATAAATATGTGGCCCAAACAATTTGGCCAAACCTTGCACATAGGTCAAATCTAGATCATATTTTCTATGAGATTACTCATTTTTGCTCTATATATTTAGTTTTGACTTCAAAATGACCATATTTCGAGATTACACTCCCTTGATGGCTGTAGAACCCTTACCACTCGAGTTGTAGCCATACAGATCCTTCCCTTGGTGATTTTGAGTCTGATTCTTGAGTTATGTCACCATTCTTTATGGATTTGTCAACATTTCTTATATCTGCTTATATCAACTTCTCTGATCACCATTAATTCTAAATATGATCCTATATTGTGTAGATCGATGGTTTTGGATGCCAAATAATTCAATGTTGAGTATTAATCTTTCTAGAATAAGATAACTAATTCTGTTCTTGGAGAATTGACCCGCTTTCTTCTTTGTTCTTCGTCTATTGTCAACATTTCATCGAAAACATCAAGGTAGGTGGCTTTATTTGCATCTCCAATTTCTAGAAATGATTTTCATAGATTCAAATAGGTTTATTTACTGTTATATTCATGGAAAATCATCATTTGTGAGGATTTAGGGTTTTTAGGAAATTTTTGGATCTTGGTGAATAGTTGTGAAAAATGGGGTTTAGTTTCATGAATTTAAAATGTTGATTTTTAAATATGGATTTTCTTTAATTTCTAGATGGGTGATAAAAAATTTATTTTCAATAGAAATAGATTTCAATAAAAATTTATTTTTATTGAAATGGTTTGGCATTGATTTTTTATGAGGGAAATGGTTTTAGGAAAAAGTGTTTCTAATTTAAAGGTTATTTTGGAATGATCGTTATGAATATGTGGTGTATTTCCCAATTTCATATATTAGAATTGGTTGAAAAATGACCTATTTCTTGGTGCCAAAGTTTTAATGGCGTGTAGAAATTTCATACATGGGGATTGGTTGAAATATGAACTGCTTCATAGTGCCAAAGGGTCAATGGCACATATGAAGCAATTACCTTGTGACGACATGGTAGATTGACGAGAAATTACTAATGAGTATGGAACTATCATAAATTTGATCACATGGTAGTTGCACATGTTTGAGGAATGGTTGTGTATACTGATAAAGGGATCTTTTGAAATTGTTGTAAATATTGTTTTGATATTTATCTAGAAAAATATATTCTTGGGAAAATTGGTTTAAATTTCTCTTATAGGATTTTGGTAATGAATGGTTTTGGAAACATTTTACATTTATTTGTAAATTGTTTTTGAGAGATTGTATTATATTAACTTTTTCATATTATTGTTTCTAAATCTTTTGTTATTGTTTCATGAGTATGGAAGTTTTTGGTGAAATACAACTGAGTTTTATACTCACCTATGCTTGGGTTCTTTGGTTCATTTACAGATTCTATCTTTTGGGACAAGGGGAAAAGTAGTGTTTCACATGTGTTTAGAACTACCTCATGATATTTCGAATGTTAAGAGATTTTGGAGCTTGGTGATTCTGGGGCATGAATTCTTGAGGTCTTTGGAGATTTTTATTTAGTATGTCCACTATTTACTTTGACACATGGTTATTCTTCTATTGTAGATTACATTTATTTGATTTTGGGGTACATGAAGTTGTTTAGTTGTATTACATTTGTTTATGAGTCAAATAGTGAATTTTTTTTATGGTTAGTAGGATTATTGGTTTATTCCTTAATGGATAATTCATACCCCTCGTGTATTTGAAACCCTTCATCATTTATTGCCAGCCTTTGGCATCTTGGGGTTCTCGGTTAATACCTAGTAATGACTCATTATACTCTCAAGACAATGCAAATTTTTGGGTCATTACAAATGGTATCATCTTGTTGTGTACTTTCCTAACAAGTAGTCATAGAGTATCAAAGATTTGGAGATGAAATCATTTCTTGTCTATTCCTTTGGTGGTAATCGTAGAAAGTAGAAGGATTATCAGAACGTGAAATGTATTGCCTAAAAGGAAATACCTAACCCTTTTATGTTGAACATCATGTTACCTGAGTGTTGGGTAAATAATTGATTGGAGACACTTCTATAATTTTGAAATCTCATTATCATGGGTTTATCCAAATACAAGAGCATGAAATGGATTGTAGAGGAATGACTTACCACAAGGAGTGCCTAAATCATTATGAGGAATGATTTATCTTATAAAATAAGTGTTAATTTATGAAATGGAATAGAAATTGTTTTCAAATTAATGATTTTGAAATTGTGAATAGTTTTCATATTTTGAAAATGGATTAATTTTCAAAATCATGGGAAATGTTTTCAAAAATTGATGAACATGGAAAACAGGTTGTTTTGGAATATAATGTTTTGATAGTAGATGTGATAGGATTTAAAATTCTAAGATAAAAGTTTCTTGAGAGTATGATTACCGGAGTTTGTTTTTAGTTTGGCAAATGGCACCTGGTAGGCATCATCGAAACCGACCTGATGAAGCTATGGAGAATGTGGTTTCAGTTGAACAACGTGAGAACCAAGAGCTTGTTCATAGTAATTTCCATGCTTTTCAAGCAGAGGAAACATGGGACTGGGGGAATGAGCGATGACATGTGGATCACACCATCCAGTTCATGAAGGAGAATCCACAAAATTTCAAGGGTGATTCTAAACCTAAGAAGGCGGAGGTGTGGTTATGTGAGATGAATCATATCTTCGACTTTATCGGATCACCGGTAGAGCTAATCTTCAAACTGGTGATGTATATGCTCAAGGATTTTACACATTAGTGGTGGGATTTTGTGGTGCATGCTAAAATGGATGAAAGACATAAATGAAATGATTTTTAGTAAATGTTCAAAGAATAACTCTATCCTCACATGTTCATGATCTTGAAAATTATGGAATTCTTCAACCCGAAACAAGAGTGTATCTCTATCATAATGTATGAGGTTGTGTTAATGAACTTAGTATTCATTTCACCAGAATTTGAGGCAAGTGCCTCTTTGAAGGAACACATCTTCGAATCCGGGCTACGAAAGGAGATTCGATCAAAGATTACAACACTTTGTATTAATGATTATATAAGGATGGTTAATAGAGCATCTATTGCTGAACACAATATCATGGGATATATGGGAGGAGGCATGATGATACCTAGATGAAATTGTGGGAACTCAACCAATTGGAACAAGAAGAAAAGGGACACCTATTTCCAAGTTGCATGTGGAAATCCAAACCAGATGGGTGGATCAGTAAACCTTCATTCATGACCCCATATCAACACCTGTTGTTTTTAATATGGTTCTCTTGAACAAATAATGTGATATTATACAAGACCACCTTGATCATTTAATAATAGAAACATTATGGAAAATCTTCAGTGTTGTTGTCGCAGTGTTCTAAGGCCAGGTGCTCGCGACACTTCTCAGGCATCACAAGCATCATATGATTTGACTGGATTAGGATAGCAGAATCAGTCTCATCAGCAGAGCAGAGATATACATGGTGATTCTAAAAATATGATGACTCCCCAACCATAGAAACCTCAACAATGAAACATGCAGAACAATGAAGTGAAGAATCAATTGTATGTACATGAGTAGATGATTGTTTTTGTTTAGGATAGTCCATCTAGAGTGAGATATATGACTATTTTGAATAATTCTATTGTTCATGTGTTGTTTGATACTGGTGAATCACATTCCTTCATTACGTATCATGCTATTGACATTCTACGTTTAAAACATGAAATGATGGCTTCTGTTTTTAAATTGAAAACTCATCTCCGTGAAAGTGAATTTCATTCCATTGTGTGTAGAGAATGTGATATAACTATTGATGAAGTGGTGCTAAAATGAGAATTATCAATATTGGATATGGATTCCTATGATGTAATCCTAGATATGGATTGACTGAAAATGTTCAAGGATCAAATCCACTATTATAGGAGAACTGTTATTTTCATTACTGGGGATGGCATTGAGCATCCCTTTAGAGGAGAGAGGATTTTAACGAAGGGTGAAAATATATTGTTAGAACTAATGGTGGGAATGTTCTCAAACCAATTGGCATCATTGGAATTAGAATCAATGGTAGAGATATATGAAAATATTTTTCCAGCAGTTGCTGATTAATTCCCAAGTGTCTTTCCAAAGAACCTCTCACGGTTCCCACCTCCATGGGAAGTAGAGTTTAAGATGGATCACCATCTGAGGACCAGTCCTATTTGCCTTTTATATTATAGGATGAATCCAACATAGTTACGATAATTGAATGTGTATTTAGAGGAGATGGAAAGAAAGGGTCTTATTTTACCAAGTATGTCACCATGGGTAGCACATGTTTTGTTCGTGATGAAGGATGATGGATGTCTTCAGATATGTGTTTATTATCTGATGCATAACCATGTTATGATAAATAATGGATATCCACTACCATACATTGATGATATATTTGATCAATTAAGGGGAGCTTCGTGGTTCTATAAGATTGACTTGTGATCAGGATATACCTAATTGAGTGTTCGAAAAAAAAAATATTCCAACGGTAACTTTTAGAAGCAGATATGGCCACTGTGAATATATAGTCATGAATTTCAGTCAAACTAATGCACCAATAGTCTTCATTGAATTGATGAATCAGATATTTCAAAAATATCTGGATTCTTTTGTTGTGGTGATTGTGGATGACATTTTGGTATATTCAATAATAGGTTCTGATCATGAGGTGAACCTGTAAACAGTGTTAAAAATCCTGATAGATCAACATTTGTATGAAAAATTATCAATGTGTGATTATTGGATACAATAATTATGTTCTCATGGCCATAAAATTTCTAAAAAAAGAGATTTTGTTGATCCTAAAAAGAAAGAAGTTGTTATCTCTTAGAAACCAATGAATAATGTTTTCAAGGTGCGTTGTTTTATTGGTCTAGCTGGTTATAACTGACACTTTGTGCATGATTTATCATGACTATATTCACCAATGATAGCTCTAAAAAAATAATACTCCATCCGAATGGATGAAGGAATGTCAGAAGTATTTTTGAAGAAGTAAAAGTTATGCTTACATTAGCACCTATCATGATCTTTCCAGAATCAGTATAGGGGTATATAGTTTATTGTGATGCTTCAGAATCAGTGTTGGGTTGTGGTTTAATTCCAATAGATAAGGTGGTTTCATTGGATTCATGGAAGATGATGGATAATGAGATTAATTTCCCAATAGATGATTTGGAGTTATCTGCAGTCTTCCGTGCTTTGAAAACATGGAGACATTAACTCTTTGGTGTGAAATTTACTATGTTTATGGACCAAAAAATCATGAAACACATTTTCTCACAGCGATATATGAATCTGATGAAAAGGAAATGGATAGATTATCTCTAAATTTTTGACTTTAACCTAATGTACACAATAGAAAAAGGAAATTTTGTGTTAGATTCATTGAGTAGAATGTCATATGCTCAGAAGGAGAAATAATATTCAGAAGACTTGTAGTTGATTTCAGTCTTAGCTAACATTCATGTGGAATGTGAAGAATGAGTTAATGTTGTAATTTCATTTTCAGCTATACATTTTCTTGATTAATAAAAATGGTAAAAGAGGCACAAAAATCTAGGTAGAATGTCTGGTTGTATGTTATAAAATAAATGGTGGGGCGGCCATGGAGGGATGGAAACGTGATGGGGGTTCGGTTTTTGGTTTCAGATATCGGATGTGTGTACCTATGGTTTGTCAGGAACAACTCCTTCATTCTTAACCCTATTCGAGATGGGTTGTACATATAGGTACACATAATATGTAAAAGGCATTTAAGGCATTGTTTTGTTGTAGAGGCCTGAAATGGAAGGTGGACAACTTCGACTCGTGGAGCTTAACTTGTAAGAATCTTAAAGTAGTGCATTAGAGACCGACTGGTATATTAAAATATTTTCCAATCCTAGTATAGAAATGGGATTAGAGAGAAAAGGGTTTTTTACAGGTCTTCCAAGATTGGTCTACAAAATTGATGTCATTTGGGTGATTGTGGGTCTTCTAACCAATCCGGCCCATTTCATTCATATTTGGGAAACTAATATAGCGCAGGGTCAATCAAAAATCTATATATGAGAGTTGGTAATGAGGTATGGTGTGAACGTTTCAATAGTATCATATAGAGATTTGAGGTTCTCATCTAATTTCTATAAATACTTAAAACAAGACCTAGTGAATCAGTTTTCTATAAGCATGGCGTAACATCCTCAGATGGATGTGAAATCCGAGTGGATGATACAAATGTAGGAAGACATGAGGAGGGATTGTTTAATGGATTTTGGTGGTTCGTGGGAGGATCGTATACCCTTAGTGGAGTTCTCATACAATAATAGTTATCTAGCCTCGATACATATGGCTCTTTGTGAAACATTTTATGGGAATCCTTGTCATTATATACTATATAGGGTGGAAACATGTGAAACATCACTAGTCGGTCCAAGAAATGTCCATGAAACAACAGAGAAGATCCAATTTATTAGAAATAATGATTGAGATGGCTCAGAGTCATCAGAAATCTTATGAAGATCACCATCAAAGAACATTATTATTCAATGTGGGTGATCTTGTCTTCTTGAGGATCTCTCCAAGGCATGGACATCGTTGCTTTGGGAAGAATGGAAAATTATCTCCTAGTTACATGATCCATTTTTAGATACTCGATTGGTTTGGAGAGGTGGCATATCTGTTTTCATTACCACCACAGTTTAGTTTGGTGCATAATGTGTTCCATGTATCCTATTTGAAAAAGTGTCACCTTAATCATGACCAAGTGATCAGATGGGATCACTTTGAGCAAGAACCAGATGCATCACTAATACATATCCCAGTGCAAATCATGGATAGATAAGATAAAGTCTTACATGGGAAAAGCATCGGCAATGTTCGGGATTTTTGGAAACATGGTTAGATTTGGGGAGAGACTTGGTAACTTGAGAAGGAAATGAAAGAGTATTAGTTGGAACTCCTTTTGGACAGTGATGATTTTTTACTTTCCAAGGACAAATTGACTAATGGTGGGTTGAATGTAGGACCCCCAGTTTCAGGTACGTAACACAATTCCTCACATTTTATAATGGTGTGTGTTTAATATAGAGTTTCCATAAAATAGAGAGTTTCCATAATGTGGGTTGTTTTTATAAAGAGGGGTGTTCCATAAAGTCGGTTTTTTCCATAAAGTGGGGTGTTTTCTTAAATTGGGTTGTTTCCATAATGTGGGGTGATTTTATAAAGTGGGTGGTCTCCATAATGTGGGGTGTTTCCCAAAAGCGGGAAGTTTCCATAAAAAATGTGTTTCCATAAAAAGGGTAAAGGTGAAGGATGGGAGAGTTTGGGGGTTTTATATGTTGTGTTGGAACCAAAAGGAGGGTCTCAAGATCCATAAATAGTAGGCCCAAACCGTGTGGTCAAACCTTGTACAGAGGTAAAATCTAGATACTATTTTCGAAGAGCATACCCATTATTGCCTTACATATTTCTTTTTGGCCTCAAGACGCCCATATTTCGAGATTAATCTACCTAGAAGACTTAATAACCCTCCTCCCTTGAGATAGAGCCAACCCAATGACTTCCCTTAGTGATTTCAAGTCTGATTTTTAAGGTATGTCAACATTCCTGACATATTTGTCATCTTTTCTTAGATCTTCTTAGATATAATTCTTAGATCTCCCTTCATTCCCAGATCTGAACCTATAGTAGGTATATCTACATTTTTGGGGGCAAAATAATTCATTGTTGAGTTCTGATCATGATAGGATAAGATTACTATGGTCGTTCTTGGAGAATCGATCCACTTTCTTTTGCGTTCTTCGTCTGTTGTCAAAGTTTCGTCAAAACCATTGAGGTAGGTGTATTCACTATCATCTCCTCTTTCTATAATTGACTATCATAGATTAAAATTGTTTTATTGATTGTGAAATTCTTGTAAAAATATTTATTTGTGATGATTTATGGTTTTTTTCAAATTGTGATATCTCGGTGAATAGTTATGCAAAAGGGGGATCAGTTTTATTAATTTAAAATATTGTTTTTAAATTGTGGATTTTCTGGAAATATTATATGGTTGATGAAAAAGTTATTTTCAAAAGAAATTGGTTTCAATAAAAATGTTCTTTTATTGAAATGGTTTGGAATTCAAATTGTTTTTCATTGAAATGGTTTTGATGGAAAGAGTTTTATAAAAATGTGATTTTATTGAAAGGGTTGTTTTGGAAGGAGCTTTGGGAATATGTGGTGTCTGTTTAGGTGGAATATAAGGGGATTTTTTTGAAATATTCCCTTATTCATGGTGCCAATGGTATAATGGCACATGAGAATTTTATAGATGGGGCTTGGTTTTAATATGACCTTCTGCTCGGTGACAAAGGGTTAATCTCACATGGAAAGAAATTACATTGGGAAGACTTGGTAGATCGACATGAAACCATTCATGTTTATGGAACTATCATAATGTATCATGCATGGTTGGTTTCATGGGTTTTATTAATGGTCGGTTATGCAGATATTGGGATATTGTAAAATGGTTTTATGGATTATTTAGTTATTCTTCTGGAAAAATATATTGGTAGTATATTTGGTATCCATTGTGCATGTATGATTTTGTTAATGAATGGGTTTGGAAAATTGTTTATTTTTAGTCAAAAATAGTTTCTGAGAAATTTATTTCTATAAATATATTTATATATTTGTTGCTAACTGTTCTATCCTAGTGGGATCATTTGGGAAGTCATTGGGGAAAACCTACTGAGTTTTATACTCACCCTGGCTTTGCCACATTGTTTCTTTTGCAGATGAAATCATCTGGTTCTAGGTAAAGGTGATGTTTCAGAGGTGTTTAGCACTACCTCGTGATGTTTGGGAAGTTTATAGTTTTTGGATCTTGGAGCTTGTAGGGAATGGATTATTGAGGTCATTGGAGAGTCTTGTGTAGCCTATCCTTCGTGTACTTTGATACTTTTTTATCCATCGGTTGTTGCTTAAATTGATGTTATGTTGAGATAAATGATGTTCTTGAGTTGTATTCTGTTAGTAATTGCATCATATAGTGAATCTTTGGTTTTGTTTGGCAGGATTATTGGTTTATTTTATAAAGGGTAAATCGTCCCCCACGTGTATTTGAAACCCTTCAACATTTATTGACACCATTTGGCATGTATGGGATGATTCTTAAGGCCTTGTAATGACTCTTAGTATGATCAAGCCAATGATAACTAGATGGTCATTACAAAAGAAGTTTGATAGTGAAAACAAAAGTAAAAAAGGGGTTGTTTGTAACATATTATTTGGGTAAATCCCCTTAGTTTTTACAAATGGTATTCCTTGGATTGAATTAATCCAAAAGGAAGGATTCTATGTTTTAGTTTCTTATGTCTTAATGATATTTTTAAGGTTATTTGAAATCCAAATTTCTTGATATATTTTAATAAGTGATGTGGTGAATTCCATTTTATATAGGGGGAGGGGTGTCTTTCTTATAAATAAAAGAATGTAAACACTATTTAGAGATCATCCTTACATGATGTGACTCCAATAAATTTACATTTATTATAAACTACTATACATTGACATAATATTTCAATAAAAAAGGTTTTTGAAATGTTTATAGGATATTTTGCCACATAAATTTCAGTGTAACCACTACGTAATCATCATTTTACCTTAATGGTTGTAATTATTTATAAATATTGCGCGTATTATTTTTTGAACAAACTAAAAATAACATATTGATAATTCAAATAATTCTTATTCAACATTTATAATTTCCCTTTTTCTAATATATAATCAATGAATAAGAAAAAATTAATTGGAAACTAATCCCATAGGCGTGTCATGCAAACATGTTTTTTGTAGAAATGTTCAAAAGTATGAATTTTATATATCTAATTTAAATGAGAAATTGAATCCATTAAAGAAATGTTTTTTATTATATTTTTATTTCATCTATTTTTTAAAAAAAGTTTTATTTTAATTTTTCAATGTAAATTATTCATTTAGAAAATTTGTTTTCTATTAAATGTCAATGATTTTTACTATTCATCACAAATAAATCATCTTATAAGAATTCCAAAAATTCAACAAATTTATTTTTTGATAGTTTTATTTAAAAAATAATGATTATTTTGTAAAATAATAAATTATAATACCATCAAATATTTTTTTAAAAATAAGATCCACATAAAGTGAATGCAATGCTACCATTTAAAAAATACAACTTTTTATTAATAAAATGGCATTTTTTCTCTATTATTCCGATAAAATTAATTGGATGAGTATAAATATTATTGATTTATTATATAATAAATAAATTTATTTCGAAAAAATCATTAAAAGTGGTCTGATTAATTTATTAACATAAATAAGTATTGTTAATTTAGAATATGAATTTCATTTTTTTGAAATAGTTTTTACATTAATTTCAATATAATTGATAACCAATTGACTAATTTTAAATCCACGGGTAAATAATATTTTAACATATTAGAAAATATTATTTTTAACCTCCTTACCATAATCCATGTGGTAATTATAATAATATTTTTATTATAATAAGAAAGTATATTGTTGTTTTCTAAAACTAGGCCATGCTTGTAACAAAAGTAATTGAAACAACTCCAATTTTTGTATAATAAAATCAAAACATAGTGTTGCATATACTAGTGGATAATGAAAATTTCACATTTAGATAATTATTCACATGATTTTTTTATAATTCAATCCATTGTTAGGGATTTCATATAACATAATTTTTACTCAGAGTTATGTGAAATGAAAATTTCCAAAAGAATATCTTTTTACGAGAAAAATTGATAAAAACTCTAGGAATAACATATTCATTTTCAAAAATTATATATAAATAAATATATATTCAATATCTTTGTAATCATGTATCATAAATTCTGTGATTCAAAAACATTTTGAATATGAAATGGAAAATGAGGACGACAATAGATATAATCTTTAAAAAAAACTAAAATTATAAAAAAAATCAAACATTCAAGTAACTTACAGAAGTTACTTTTGAAAGGGTATATAGAGTAATTTTGTGAGAATTATCACTTTTTAAGAGAATATTTAATAATTAATAATTAAAAATGACAATAAAATTATTTCATAATTATAGATTCATGTATATAATATTTGATTATGAAAGGAAATATTTAAACTATACATAATTATAATTTTTGGAAAACTGCATTGTAATATAAGAATAAAAACCTATAATGAAATTAAAAATGAATTTTTCATATAGGAGTATGAAAAACATTATTTTTTGATACTGGGAAGAACAATGATCTTGATGAAACCTTATAAATCAATGAAACAAGATTTTATTTATCAAAACCTCTAGTGGGAAAAATACTCAATAATATACGAAATATTATGAATGTATTGATGTGTTATGAAATTATATACTTGTAAAAATGAAAAAATACCACACAAATAAATGACATTTATAATGTACCCATGTTATTGAAATAAAGTCAAGAGAGAAATCAAAACTACATGAATCAATGATATGTTATAAACAATACATTCTATTGGGATAAAAATTGAATAAATATCCAATTTAAAAAGAGATTAATATTTATCTAGTATATACAATTACATATAATATGATTTCTGATAAAATTACATAAATTTATGGTGTATACACAATAAAAAGAAAATATAATTTATAAAGGTTTTTCTGTTTTAAAGAATCAGAATTTTCTAAAGAAAAAAATTTAGAGTTTTATGATTTTTAATCAAAACACACTTAGATAATCATATTTCCAATTATTTAATAATTTACATGAATAATAAAAAAATTATTTATTTAAATAATTAATGTCTAAATAGATACACAATTCCAAATTATACATTGTCTATAATAAAAATTATTTCTCAAAGGGTGAAAATTGTGGCAAGAAACACTTTAATGTTTTCATGGATTCTACTTAAGAAATGTATACTCTATTATATCAAGAATACGTGTCTTAATTACATATATTTCGAAATTATTCAAAAATACTAATTAAATTCCTCATTAATAATTATTCTCTCAATGAACAATTTTTTTTCATTTCATAAATATATATATACAGAGGAAGTAATATTCTTCCTTTTGAACTAGTTTCATAAAAATAATTTTTTATTTAATTATTATTATTAATTTAAATGTACTATGATCATTAATAGTAATATATTATATGTAAAATGTTATTTTTAATATGACTAAATAAATACAATAGATGTTTTGTATAAAATATATGAAAAAAGAAGCCAGTTAACTTATTTCTCTGCTTCCTAATGAAATAATGTTGTAATATTATTTACTGAGAATAACCATTATGTTAACATTAAATACCAAAAAATATCATTTTTTACATATTTATACAATATTAAAGTATTATTTATGTAATAGTTGTCATCAAAGATAAAAATATGTAGAATTGTCCTTGTAGGTGGATAAACTAATCTAGAAATAATTATATTGTGATTCGTGGATTATTATGAGGATATGCAGTAGGAATATCTAAAAAGAAAAAAATGTATTTATTATGCATTTATTATAAATAAATGTTATAATTTGATAATAAATGAAGATTAATTAATATATATAAATATAATACATGATGTGAATAAAAAAATTACTTTTATAGATCTTTGGTAAATTATTTCATTAAAGATGATTATTTGTAGATTATATCATTATGTTGTGATTTAATATAACCTACTAGAAAATTAACTATATCATGAAAATAATTTTTATCCATTAACCCCAATTTCATTACCATAAATTTAATGATGTTTCTAATTGATAAATAAATTCAATCATTCCTCAAAGGTGGTATTTTGCACTTAGGCGTGGATATTGAATTCCTATTTTATTGAATGTGAGAAACTTATAACACGATTTGTCATTAAAAAATATAAAATATTATATAAATATAATAAAAATTAATTAACACAATATGAGGAAGATATATGTTTCATGGTTAAAGAAAAAAATCAAGATTCTTTTGGTGGAGATAATATTGATAAAATAACGAATATTGTTTATTTATTACCTTAAAATAAATGGGTAATTATGATTAATGTTTATCTAAATAAAATTATAATAATAATTTATATAATACTTATTTTATTAAATTGTTAATAGAATATTATAATATTAATTTTATTATAGTAAGGAATAATGTTAAGTGATTTGATTACCACATTAAAAACATTGTACTTTCCATAAAGAAACCCATGATAATGGGGGGGATGTGATGATTTCATAAGTAAATAAAAAAATTATGATGAAAATGGTTCAATTGGAAGGATAAATGATAGTATTTTTATATGAAAACAAATTTTATGTGTAGTATTTTTTTTCTATTAAGAGAATTATTTTTTAAGATAGAAGGCATGGAATATTTTGAATACCCTGAATATTTTAATTAGGGAGACCAATACCCTGATAAGTGGCTCGAAAATTTATTTATAATGGATTTATAAATACATAAGGTCAATAAATGACCAAAAATATACACAAATGTTTTCAAATGCTCAGTAATTTGTCAATATGTTAAAAAATATCAAGCATAATTTGATCATAAATAGGTAACTAATTATTACCTATGTAATTAATTATCAAGGTATAGAAGCAAACATGTGCTTATAAAATAATTTAAATAGAATTATTATAGATTTTAAATTTATTTACATATTTTTAGTTATGTAAATCTGAAAAAAAAAATTAAAATTCCAACTCTATAATGTATTAAACAAATTGTAAATATTTTATGTATATACTATATTATTTGATATAGTATTTTATATTCAAATATTTATATTAATATTTAAATTTAAAATTATAAGAAAAATATTTTATATAGAAAATGATTTTAAAAATTGTAACTACCAACTCACACACAACTAAATTAATTGAATCTATAAAGAATAGAACATGGTATATTGTACAATTCACTCTAAAAAATTATTTCTAAGAAAAACATAATAAATATTCATAATAAAATATTATCATTTTTAATCGATAAATAAATTTATTTTTAATCAAATTTAGAAAATTGTTTTTTGAACTTTTATATGATATTAAACATATAGTGGAAAACTATTTTTATATTCATAATTACTAATTAAAACCCAATATATTCTTATACCTATTTCATATCAATTAATAATTTGTCATGACTAATTTTTCATATCAATTTGTACTACCTTCAATTAATAATATGATTTCTATGATTAAAAAATCAAGCCACATATATGGGAATTTTACAAAATTTATATTATATAATTAAAATGAACTTATTAGTAAATTTAGCAATCTCAATCGAATTTAATTAAAATTAATATTAGATATTATTTTCATTCTATATATATTTTCATAGAGTGATTACTCTAATTCATTCAATATAATCTAATTGATAGGTTTTACCCGTTATATAAAAATAATAATATTTTATCAAAATATATCATCGATTTTTTATGTTCAGTGTGGAATGTGGAGAAATATCTCAATAAAATTAATGTATCTAATGGTAATATTTTAATAAATATATGTTTATTACAAAGAACCTTATAATGTGTACACATAATTTATGGGATCAGGTCTATTATTTTACATGTCATTTAATAAACCTAAATATCATATAGAATTCATAAAAATCAAAATTAATGAATAAATGAGTGACATAAATTTGATTATGAAATAATGTAATTATTTATCTATAATTATTATCGAATATTTTATATTATTATTAGGATTCTAACTAAATAAATTAAAAATTGAGTAATATGATTTCATATTCATATCAAAAACATTATATTTTCTCAATATATAAATATATATATGTGTTTTTAATATATATTTATATATGCTTTAGAACAAATTTTTCAATTATTATATATATATTTAGATATATACCTTACCAAATTATAATAACGTTTATGATAATTTTCTCAGTGAGATGATTAAGTACTAATCCTGTATTTTAAATGTTAATAAACAAAATATTTATAATAAAAATATATATTATTACTAATTCTTTGTTATACTATAACATTTTCACATGTTTGATCATTTATAATACTGCAATTGGTGATACATGTAAATTAATTATGTATACAATGTTTATTTTTCCTCATATTATTTCTTATGATATATAATGACCATTGTGGTATTGTTTCTGCTTTTAATATTAGAAAAAGTCCAAATTTTTTTGTTTTATGGAAAAATAATGATTAAAATTTTAATGAAAATCCATAATAATAACATAAAGATATTGTGAATATCATAAATTTATCCCTCCACCCGTAATGGTGTTCCATCCATCTTACCCATCCTCAAACAAATATGATTAGTGTAACACCCCGAGATTTTATGAGAATTATTATTTTTAATTACTTTGATTTCATTTGTTGTACGCTACATGAAGATTAGAATGCTCTACACGCAACACCGTATTAGTGTACAATATATGCAAACACTATTCTAGGATTGTGTTTCATTCCATATAAACCTTCCTCAATAGTGTGTTGTACGCAATACTGAGTTTCACTAAACTAGATATTATTATAATATTATTCTGAACTACCCGTTATGAATAGTAATACCCACTTTTTGAAATTTTATAAATTTTATTTTTCAAAATGGACTTCATTTTTGGATTCGGAATATCGAAATTTTCCTAGGGTGAATTTTGGGTATTTTTCTGAAAACATTCGATATTTTATGAATAGTGAAAACACTGGGTTACTATTTAAAAACCGAATTTTTATTTAAATAAATATTTATTTTAGGTAAAAATTGATACATAATACCTATATATGTTCAATGTAATTAATTAGAGTCATTTTATAATAATTTAAAATATATAAAAAGTTTATTGAACTTTTCACCGTCTTTTACCCACCTCCTAGGAGAATTTGAAAATATAAATAAAACTTAATTTTTCCGCTTCTATGAGTGTAATTTCAAAAATACAAGAGACTTAGTAAATATCAAGGAGTAAAATGTGGTTCAATAAGATAAAATTAATTTTCTGTGAATAGTAATTTTTTTCTTTTTCTTACTATGGTTAAAAGTAAATTGGTTAATTAAGGGTAAAAATGAAATTATTATTACCCTAACACATGTCCTAAATCTATTGGATAAGTGTAATTAGACCAAAAACATCCTTAGGAATAAAATATTACCCTTTAGAGCCATTATTAACTGAATATGACTTTATTATAAAATAATATTTTATGTTTTTTCCTAAAGTGCCCCTCTCCTTCATTATAAATGGGCACCTCCTCCCTCTTCTCTTAACAAATTTTTGGGCGTTAAGGCTTGGACAAACCCTGACCATTTCCATTCTCAACTTCCCTAGAAACATTATAGAGGTTATTGTCTCCTCAAAAGACCAACTATAGTGCCCTGTGAGGAAGCTTAAAAGAGGTGCGTCGAAGAAGAGATAATCTCTTCTACCGATTCTTTAAAGTTTCTTTCTTCATAAAAATTTTATTATTTAGTTGTTTAATTATAAAGTAATAAAATAAGTATCACTAATATACATATATTTTATTATAAATATGATACAACCCAATTTCAACTTTTATCCATCCTACGGAAAACAAAATCACCGCGCGTGCGTACCTACAGAATACCATCTCCGCGCCATGGTGTATTCTATTTTTCCACCACCACCTTACTTGGATGGGTATAATGGTGAAAAGAGTAAATATATATGGTTATTATAACATCATAATGATTCTGAGATATTATATCAATCACTCCAATTCCATTCAATAATTATGGGAACGATATAATCACTTGTGCCTACGTACGGATTACCGTCTCCACGACGTGATGAGATTCATTCTCCATGATAACCATTCAAGAATGATTCTAAAGTATATATAATGAATAATAATGAAATATATGAAATAATTAAGATACATTATTTTTGTATATATATATATTTCATCTACTTACTTCCACTCAAGTCAATATGGAATGGAAAACAGCGTTCATGCGTACATACGGCCTACTGTCTCCATGAATGGTGTATTTCATTTCATTCATCTATCTATTATATAAACATATATATTGAATATAAATAGTATATATATCCTGATATACATTATGGATGTATGTAAATCATGATATAAGTAATAATAATATCAAGAACAATAAGGAAAAACATGTACGAAAAATAAAACAATTTTAACCAAAATGCTACTTTAACATGGACTTTACAAATGAACGGTTAATAGAAAGTCATAAGTGAACCATATATAATATCATAACAATGAATATAATTATTTAATGAGTAAATGAAATTATTTAAATCATTATAAAGGAGGTTCGGATACCTATGAAGCATATCGAACCTAATGTAAGGGATAACTTTTCCAATCACATTTTTATCTGAGATTGTTTATTCGTAAGTATTTATTGGGGTTATATTTATCATCCATGTCTTTGTTTTCTAATAATTGTTTCATGTATGTATAAATTTCTTTTTACCCATTTTTACTTTTACTACATGGTATGTATGGAATCTTTCTTTTTTTTACGTTACGAGGTACTTTTTTGACATTTCCAACAAAAGTATGAGAAGAATGTTTTTTTGACTTATACGACATGAATGGATTTTTACGGTTTTAAAAAACCTTATTTTCATGAAGATTACTCTACAGGATTTAATTAATATTTTCAAAAAAAATACTTTTCTTTTAAAATTTCATGGCATTTTGGGAAAAGAAAATGATTTTGAAGAAGAAAGGATATTTTCCTCAAGAATTCATTTCAAGTGATTTATCAAAACCATTATCCATATAAAATGGTATTATTTCATATGTGTATTATTCATGTATAATGTCTCTATTCTTTACATGGTTTCACTTTTCTTATGGTGAAATGATATCCCTTATTTTATATGGATTATGTTATGATGGGTTGATGTTTATGAATCCCATTTTATTCTTTAGGTAATGATGAATGAATTATGTTCATCTTGTGGAACACGTAAGAATGATTTCATTATGATATTTGTGGGACCTATATCTCCATCCAATACATTGGGTAATGATTTATATCTCATGAGATAGACATAGCTAGAATGGTAAGTTAATCTGATTCAGTGATATTGGATTGGAACGAGGAATGAACTCGATCCAGAAAGGGACTTTGTCTACTATGATGGTCTTGGAAGCAATGCCTTGGCTACTATAGAAATCATATCATGTGCTTAATGTTTTTCCACAATTAAATGTTTTATTCCCATGCTATTTTATCACGATTGATGTTCCTTTATGATCTATTCCTTACCTACTGCTAAGATTTATTTCACAACTCAACATTTTTATGTTTAAATTTTATGTTCATGTTTTAAAGTTCAAATGTATATTGTTAGTTTTAATTCTCAATGCTTAACATTAAATAGAATTTGTGATCACCCTTTATATGTTTTCTTTTCCCCAGGATATAAAGAAATGATTTAGGTAAAAAAAGGAAGATCTTTATGGGAGATTTTGAAGATCTTTCACAAAGATTAGAATATTATGTTCCATGTTTCCAAAGAAACTAAACTATTACGGTCTTTTGGTGTATGTTTTTCATTATTAAGTATTATGAAAAATCAATGTATTATCTATGAATGTCAAGCAATGGGTCTCTATAGTCGGTATTAGAGGAATGGTTTAGTTAACCTTTGGAAACTAGGATGCGAAAACATTAGTGATATCCCTAGAGATATTTCTATGGTATGTCTAGGGATGTCCCTAAGGTTAAGTATAAGTATAGGTCATAGTGCTAGAATTAATGTAAAGATATGAGAATTAAACCTAATATTTTAGATATTGAAGGTAATCCCCCTTTATTATGTTGTTTTCCTATCATGATTTTTCCTCTCAGAATATTCTTGTTTGGTTTTAGACGATGGATGGAACCCGAAGGAACCGTGTTGATCAATGTAATGGACGATGAAATGATTGTCCTCCTAAACAAACCAACATTATGGGAGATGTAGTGAAAAATACTATTTATATACTTACAAAAGCTATGAATCATTCTGGACTTCCAAATTAGCAGAGAAGGGAACAATATTCTACTGATTCCTTCATGAGGCAACGTTCACCTTCTTTCAATGGGTCTTCTGATCCACTTGTTACTGAACAATGGATTAGTACCATTGAAAAGATATTTTCCATACTTCAATGTTCAAAACATTAAAAAATCATTTAAGATGTTTACCGTTTAGAAGGTGAAGCAGACCAGTGGTGTACTCTAATTATGAATACAATTCCCCAAGATGAAATTGAATCAATGGAATGGAACTAGTTCAAGAACTTGTTTTTCGATAAGTACTTCCTCGTAATCTTTGAACAAAGATAGAGAAGGAGTTCCTAGAGCTTAAGAAAAAGGATGACGAATCTTTAGGAATATATGAAGCGAATTTTACATTTCATGCAAGGTATACATCTGGATTTATCATCCAATCTGAAAGTAATGTTGATAGATTCTTTATTGGCTTAAAACCAACTCTTCAAAGGGCATTAGTGATAAGAGACTTCAGTAGATATGATGTAATTGTGCGTTGTGCTATCAAGGTAGAACTGTAATTTGGAGCTATATATCCATCTCATGGGTTTGACAAGAAAAGAATGATAGAGTTCAAGGAAACATCTCAGAAATATGGTGAAAATAATGTGAATTTTTATTTATGCTCAAAGTGTGGAAAGATGAATGGTGGATATTGTCTAAAAGGTACTATATAATTTTTCAAGTGTGGAAAAGAAGGTCACCGAGCAGCTCGGTACTGAAGTAATTGGATATAGGTTTCTAATGATGTGAATAGAGAAAATACTACAGAGAATGATCCACCAACACTTCAATGATTCAACTACAAGGAAATGGGTAATTATATTATTCAATGCCCTAATACAATGGTTAATGATGATCGACGTGAGAAACCTCTTATGGAAAAGGACAAAGGGAAGTCACATGTAATCACTATTAGCAATGTTGAGTATGAAAAGGATTTGGTGGAATTATTATGTGTTTATGTAAAGGGATTCCAAAATAATGTTGTGGAATCTCATTTATAGTATTGTAGAACATTGGAATATCTATGTAATGGTTTATTGTGGTTTTCGATAATTATATGGTACATATAACAATGAAAAGTGATTGAAATATTTTTGTAATGTAGATGATATGCATATAATGAATGGATAAGGAGAAAATAATATGTTTCACAGAATTCAAGAGATCATGATTGTAATAAAGACTAAATAATATCATGTTTTGAGTATATAAATGTTTTTGGATTTTGGTATGTGGAAAGAGTTAACTTTTAACTGCATTCATTTTTTCACTGATGTTCAATGGGTATTCATTTTTTAAAGAGAATACATGATTAAGGCATTTGAATATTTGGATGGTGACAAACAAGACATATCATATGATATATAGGGATAAATGCCAGTATTTACATGCTTGGTAGATGACCTCTCTATCAATCTTTTTCTTATTGTGTGAGTTTGGGTAAGCCTAATGATTGGAATATATTAAGTTAGAAAACAAATATTATTGTTTAAGGATAGAACTTTTTGATATTATTTTTGGAATGTTATAATAGTATAGTTTTAGAAAAAGGACATCTCCTAGGATGAGAGACAACCAGTCATGTCAGACAAGGATGTAGGAATCGAACCCACAACTGAAGTGCGACAAGACTTTATCACATACCACTGGCCTATAAGAAGTCCCTGGATAGTATAAACTAGTTTTATTTTATTAAGAGCTATGATATATGAAGTATATGTTAAATTTGGAACCTTATATTATTAATATCACTATAAAATGGACTTATAACTTTGGATAACCTTATGTTTGAGATAGATTAAATGACCAATCATTCTATCGCATGATCTACTAATACTTCACGGAAGACAAATTCATCTTAATTTCTTTAATAGATGAAGTGGAAATTGTTCAAGGCACAAACAACAGTAATATTGTATCAAAATCAAGTAAGTATTAATTTTAATTCCAAAATTTATCAACATTAGAGAAATGATCCTGAAAACAAAAAATGTTGTCTTAGTGCCCTTATATCTGATGAATCAGATGGTACCTTAGATCATAAAAAATTTATGGCTTTATGATTGTTGGATTTTTTCATCGCCATGTTCTCTAACACTCATTATCTAAACATGATGGTTAGATTTCTCTTCCATATCTATATTTTCACCAATATTCTCTTATGTGGAATCCCAGTGATGAGTTAATTCAGGAATCCATTAAGTTTCAAATTCTATTTCTTAAAAATGAAGTTTTAGTATTACTTTTTTCAATGTGGAAGAAACATTAATGTAGTAAACGAATTATAACCCTGACGAATTTTGAGGGAGAATTTCATTTTATGGGGGTATAATGTAACACCTTGAGATTTTATGAGAAATATAATTGTTAATTACATTGATATCTGGTTTTTATGCTACACCAAGATTAGCTTGCGCTATACGCAACATCGTACTAGCTTAAAATATATGCTAACACTATTCTAGGCTTCTGTTTCAAGCCAGAGGAACCTTTCTCGATAGCGTGTGTTGTACGCAATACTGAGTTTCACTAAACGAGATATTATTATGATATTATTATGAACTAGTCATTATGAATAGTAATACCCACTTTATGAAATTTTATAAATTTTATCTCTCATAATGGAATTCATTTTGGGATTCAGAATATCGAAATTAGCCTATGGTGATTTTTTTGTATTTTTCTGAAAACATTCAATTTTTGAAGAATAGTGAAAACACTGGGTTACTATTTAAAAACTGACTTTTTATTTATATAATTATTTATTTTATTTAATTTTAGTTTAGGTAAAAATTGATATATAATACATATATAAGTTCAATATAATTAATTGGAGTCATTTTATAATAATTTTAGATATATAAAAATTTTATTTAACTTCTCACGGTCTTTTACCCACCTCATAGGAGAATATGAAAATTTACATAAAATTAAATTTTACCGCTTCTGTGAGTAGAATTTCGAAAATCAGGGAGACACGGTTAATATCAAGGGGTAAAATGTGGTTCAATAAGATTAAAATAATTTTTGGTTAATAGTAACTTTTTACTTTTATTTACCACGGTTAAAAGTAAATAAGGTAATTAAGGGTTAAAATGATATTATTATTACCATAAAACTTGTCCTAATTTTATTGTATAAGTGTAATTCGACCAAAAACAACATTAGGAATAAAATATTCCCTTTAGGTCCATTTGGATTAGATTAGGACATTTATTATTATTTTATTTAATTAAAAGTTGAAATAGTTAAAATCAAAGTTTAATAACTAAAACATTTTTAATATTGGGTCATACATAAGATACATTTGACTATATATATTAATTAGAAAGATAAAAATATTTACTACATAATTTATTTTATTTATTGTTTTTATAAATTAAATAATTTAATTTATTTATGACACAATGATGATGTAGTAATTACCTTATTAATGAAATATTAAAATAATTGATGTTATAAATACCCAAATAAATGTAATTTGTGACATTTTATAAATTACTCTAATTATTTAGGTTAATATGATATGTTATTATTCATTAAATTAATGTTGTTCAAACTAATCATGCTGTTATGATTTTCACAAAAATCAATTACCAAATACTGTCAAAATTGACATAAAATAGTTTAAAAAAATTAGATTATTAATTATTATTATATTCCTAAAAATATATGGTTCGTCCAAATTACTTAGATAAGGTTATATATATAAATATTGAATCACTAATGGTTATTTTGTCTTGTTATTGTAAGTTTATTAACCATATAGTGTTAGAAAACAAGAAGACACGGTAAAAGTTAAATTATTTAACTTAGAGTTAAATCTAAATGATAAGCATAAAATAGTAACATAAACTTGTCTAAAACCTATTGGTTGAGAGAATTTGGACCTATACCCACTTGTTTTCGAAATAAGTCACTTTGGAGCCATTATTAACCAAATATGACTTTATTATAAAATAATATTTTATGTTTTTTCATAAAGTGCCCCCTCCTCCCTTATAAAAAGGCACCTCCTCCCTCTTCTTTTTACACTTTTTTTAGCCTTCACGCTCGGCCCAACCATGCCCATTTCCCTTATCAACTTCCCTATAAACATAATAGAGGTTCTGGTCTCCTCAGAAGACCAACTTTAGTGCTTTATGGTGAAACTTAAAAGGGGTGCGTCGAAGAAGAGGTAATCACTTCTACCGATTGTTTCAAGTTTCTTTCTTCTTAAAATTCTTCTTATTTAGGTTTTTAAAAATAAATTAATAACATTAGTATCAATAATATACTGATATGTTATTATAAATATGAAACAACCCCATCTCATCTTCTATCCTTCCAACGAAAAACGAAATCTTCGCGCATGCGTACCTATGGAATATTGTCTCAACGCTGTGGTGTAATCTGTTATTCCACCACCACTTACTTGGATGGATATACTGGTTTTAATAATAACTATATATGGTTCTTATAAAATCATACTAATTCTGAAATTTTATATCATCCACTACAATTCCATTCAATAATTATGGTAATGATATCATCGCTCGTGCGTACCTATGGATTCCCGTCTCCACGACGCGATGAGATTCATTCTCCATGTTAACCATTCATGAATGATTATAAAGTATATATAGTGAATCATAATGAAATTTATGACATAATGAAGCTACTGGAATTATGTATATATATATATATGTCATCTACTTACTTCCATTCAAGTAAACAAGGAATGGAAAACAACGTTCATGCGTACGTACAACCTACCGTCTCCATGAATGGTGTATTTCATTTCATTCTACTATCTATTATGTATATATACATAATATATATGATATATAAATAATTATTTACATTTTGGAATTATTTAAATCATGATATAATTAATAATAATATCAATAACAACAAAACCAAACACGTACGATAAATAAAATGAGTTTACCCAAAATGCTGCTTTAACATGGAATTTACAAAAGAATGGGTAATATATAGTCATAAGTGAACAATATATGATATCATAATAATGAATATGATTCTGTAATACATAAATAAAATTATTTTAATCATTATACATGAGGTTCAGATACGTATGAATCATATCGGATCTAAGGTAAGGGATAACATTTCAATCTCATTTTTATCCGAGATTGTTTTTTCGTAAGTATTTACTGGGGTTATATTTATCATTCATGTCCTTGTTTTCTAAAAATGGATTCATTTATTTTTAAAGTCCTTGTTACCCATTTTTTACTTTTACTACATGTTATGTAAGGAATATTTATTTTGTTTACATTACGAGGTACTTTTTTGACTTTTCCAGAAATAGTACGATAAGAATGTTTTTTTAACTTTTACAGCATGAACGGATTTTTATGATTTCCTAACGCCTTATTTTCATGAAGCTTACTCTACAAGATATAATGAATATTTTCAAAAAAATCATTTTCTTTTAAAATTTCATAGCATTTTCTGAAAATAAAGTTATTTTGAAGAAGAAAGGATATTTTCTGGAAAATTCATTTCAAGTGTTTTATCGAAACCATTTTCCATATAAGATTGAATTATTTCATATGTGTATGTTTCAAGTATAAGTTATCTATTATTTACATGATTTATCATTTATTATTATGAAATTATATCCATTTTATATATGTATTATGTTATGATGGGATGATGTTTATGAAACCCATGTTATTCTTTGTGTAATGATCAATGATGTATGTTCATGTTTTGGAACATGTAAGAATGAGTTCATTGTGAGATGAGTGGGACCTATTTATCCATCCAATGCATTGGGTAATGATTTATATCTCATGAGATAGACATGGATGTAATGGTATGTTAATCTAGTTCAGTGATAAAGTACATGAACGAGAAGTGAACTCTATTCATAAAGGGACTTTGTCCATTAAGATGGTCTTGACAGCAATGCCTTGGCTACTATGGAAATCATATCATGTTCTTAATGGGTTACCACAATTAAATGTTTTATTCCCATTATATTTTATCCTTACTGATTTTCCTTTATGATATATTCCTTACGTACTTCCATGATTTTTTTCCAACTCAAGATTTCAATTTTTAAACTTTATGATCATGTTTTTTAGTTCAAATGTATGTGTTTTGTTTTATTTTCTCCATACTTACCATTACTGAGCATTTGAGCTAGACCTTTGTATGTTTTCTTTTCCCAGGATATAAATAATGATAATAGGTAAAAAAATGGAAGTTCTTTATGAGATATGTTGAAGATCTTTCACCAATATTAGAGGATTATGTTTCATGTTTCCAAAGACAATAAACTATTACGGTCCTTTAGTGTCTGTTTTTGTTATGTATTAAGTATTCTTTAAAAGTAATGTAACGTCTATGTACATCAAGATTTGGGACTCTACAATTAGTTTTTGATTTCTACACAGATACAAACCCTTTCATAGTTTCTAGGTTTATCATTTCTATAAGGAATTACAACTTATAAGGAAAACTAGTGAATTTTTGAGCCTCACCCTCCCTGATTTCAATATGGAGCCAACAACAACTACTCCATGGTATAAGAGAAATGTGGTTTATCCCAACACTACATTATAAAAAATATTCTTGCATACATAGATAGGATTTACCCTATTATAAGGACTTATGAAAATGTATTCCCATAAATGGACACAACCCCAAGACATTTGTGACTTAAATGGATACAGTTAAAAATTAGATATTACTTCATGACTAACATGATTAAGAAGTCGCATATGGCATGTAAGACCTATATTTATAAATAGAGTATCTTATATAGAGTCTTGACTAATAAAAAATAATTCATTCCTGAAATATAAAAAAGTAAATTGTTATAAATTGATTAAAATATTAAATATTTGTTATTATCATATATAGAATTATTGGATGAGATCACATTTGTAATAACTGTGGTTTTGTATTAACTTGGAAAATATTCCATATATTTATCCCATTTATTAAATTTAGATATCATTAACTAATACATGTTAGAATAATATTAATTTGGATGAAAATGATTAGCATTTAATTGTTAATTATTTTAGGAGTAAAATGAATATGAATATAATTTGTAACATTACCATAAATATTCTGTTTAATTTATAACCAAATATTTATATAGGTAACAAAACAATAATAATGATAAGAAATACTTCTTTCACGTAATATAAGGGACATGAGGATATAGTAAACTAATGTAATCAATTATTTATTCAATAAATAATATTAGATTTAATTGGGCCATTTTGGGGTCCTCGTAATAGTATTGAATATGTATCAATTATTATTATAATATACTGGTGGATGTAAATCGTTTATTTGAACGTATTATTGGATTAATAAATGAAATCTAACTCATGGAGAGCCTTAATATCTATAATTAATTTTCAGTAGATGATATTTTTATACTTAAATATATAATTTCATCTTATTCATCTTAATAAATTTCATTTAGGGAGAAGATTTGATTTTTTTCATAGGGACATTGATAAGAAAATTTTGATTTCTGGTTCATGATGAATTTGGTAAACATACTCAACAAATAAAATTACAAATTGAATTTTTGAGTTTTTTCGAATTGAAAATCATTTAATAAGGTATTGTTCTAACTCAATTTTTTGGTATATTTTGAAAATGAATATTTAACCCTATGGTTTAATTTATAGATAACCATCATAATTGAGACATTGAATATATATAATATTGATTTAATTTAATTTGATGTATTGGATGAGTTTTTATATAATATTTTTTGTCATAATACTAATATATATGTTGAAATATCATTATATTTATGTGTTGATACAAAGGAAAGTTGAATCTTGAGTGTCCCGAAATGGTTTACTATATAAATTTTCTAATGTGATTTTTTTATATGATCTTGTGGTATTTTATGTTCTACATATGATAATGTCTCTGATACAATGATTTCACTTATTAATATTTGTTAGACAAAAATGTGGAACCGTAATGGGAATATAAAATTTCATCACAATAGACTGATATAGCTTGTGTCTACATACCATATCATCTATGCTCCTCCCAGATAACTCAATGAAAAATGAGATAAATCATAATGAGATTAAATTATCAAATAAATAATAAAATATTGATTACCAAAAGAAAAAAATTTCTATTATTAATTTTTTGTGAGGAACAAGAAAATTTCTAAAAAGAATTTCAATTTGGAAAGGACTTGAACATTCCATATAACTTATGGAACCACACAATAATTAATTATTATATAATAATGGGGTGTAAAGAAATAAAATGTGTAATATTTTATGTTTATTTATAATTTTAATATGAAATATAATGACATAATAGCTACATAAATTATATCTATAATGATATTATCTATCCAGCGGCCAAAATATGGGTTATTGGGAGGTATACATTTTAGTTATAACCTAACAATAGTTTAATAAATATTTTCCATCTATATACTATATATGGTGGTGTTGAAACTCTTTTTTATCATATAAATATTTTTTAGATTGACACAAAAGGGGGTTTATCTATTATTTTATTATTAGAATATATATGATCATGAGATAAAAATTCTAAAGGATCATGATATAATGGATTGTTAATATTGATTTCATTTTCATTTTTATCATTATATATTTGTTTCAGAGTTTCATTCCACAACATGCCATATTGTACATTCTTATTTATAATAGATCGAAATTTTTTTACCAAAACCACTGAGAACAATGGATTTGAATATTTATATTTGGAATCGATGAACACAATACTATATGTTGTGTTCTTTTTTTTCATGTTTCCCCTCTTAATTGTTATTCACCATTGAAAAATATATCAAATTAATAATTATAGGACATTTTTTGACGGTTTATATTTATGGGAGTCCTAATGTTTACACTCCATCATTGATAGCATGCATTCACTATCACCTAGTCATTCAACTTTTTATTAGTGTAGGTTATAGTTCTATAAAATTAGTATCAAATAATATGGTTCAAATTTATGTTGAATGTTGTAGGAAAAGTCATAGTTCATTTTACTTGTTTTTTTCATTGAAATATCTATTAATAATGAGGTCGATTTAGTCTAAAATTAATATAAACAACAAAGAAGTCCATATGTCCAATAACAAGAGATTTAATTTATTGAGAATGATATATAGGTAATGATTTTCAATCATCTTCCACTTCTATTATAAATTACCGATATCATTGATAATGTTTTAAATATTCTCAATTTTGGAAAAAACAATACTTTATATTCTCGAATCAATATCTAAGGGGTGATGTGAAATTAATTACCCCCATCCCTCTTAATGAAGAATCATACATCAGTTAATATAAGAAATATTTAAAATTTAATACTGAGGAATCGTTATGAAATAAATGATAGAGACTATAAGGTTAAAGTGTCTGGGTTATTTTCCTATAAAAACAAATTTAAAGAAATATGAAAGAGTTAAGATGATATTTTGGACAAATTATTCATATTATTAAATAATTTTGGTGGAATGATTCTATGTTATGGAGAATTTATTGAATATAATATGTTTATAATTAAGTTGATGAGAATCCCTTAAGATAAGTTTGATTTAATTATTTGTTCCCTATGGGATCTGGAAATATATCAAAAATACTATAGATAAACATAACAATTGTTCGATAAAAATTAAATTCATAACCCTATACTCCATAGGGGAATGTGAAATAAAAATATTAATTACATAATTTGATAAAGAAATAAACATTGGAAGTTTTATAAATATTAATATAAATGCTATATTGTTGGAATTAATTTGCAGTATATCATGTATTTATTCATCAATGGAATGAAATTATGAAAACATAAATATAATGTTAATTTTTGATTTAAAATTATCAATTATATAATGATTGGATGTTTTTACGATGTTTCATATAGAAGAAACAATATGATGATGATTATGATCATACTTATGATAGTCATATTGGAGATACATTTTTTGTAGTGTCCATAATTGAGGAATAATCATTGAATTAAAAATGAAATACAATAATTTGAATTATATTTTTTTTTTATAAAAACATGATATAATTTAATACATTTAGATAAATCAGAATGTGTGTGGGTATATTGATGGTGAAGAAACTAAAAAATATATCTAGATCAAAAAACCCAAAAAACAATTTAGGAAATATAATATAAAATGTGTTAAGGATTATTGAATTAGTAATTATAAAACACATAATGTGTTCAATTTTATTGATAAATATTTTTTTATTAGTGAATAATCTGGTGGTTGAGTCATAAAATTAATCATTATAATATGATAATGTTTCACTGAGGAATTATGTTGTTGAGTCAAAAAAATACATTGAAATGATGCAAGTCAAATTCTTGTTAAGAGTGTGATATCTAAATTCAATAATTGATATAAGGGATAATATTCATGATATTATGATATAAAATATCATTTCTGTGAATGAAGAAATGAAATATCCTTATGTATTATTGTTGATGTTGAATGTACTCTAACGATTAGTCTCCATATGTTTTAAAATTTTTTTCAAGATATTGGTGAATATTTTAATATAAAAAAATTTCCACTAAAAGGAAATATTATTAAATTTATATGGAACCACGTCATTTTTCATTGGTTTATCATAACTGAAAAAAGAATATTTTCAGTATCAATAAAGAGTGTAAAATTATAGTTTCAACACGAGTAACATAATAAATTAAATGTTTCAAAAATTTATATTTCTTTCAAAAAATCAGAAGGAAATGTGATACTTTATAATGTTAATAGATAGGTTTTGACCATGATCATGTTAAATATGAAATAAAAGTTATTTATAAATGAACAGAATAATGGAAATAAAATATTTCTAATAATAGGGAATACGACAACATATTTCTAAAAACCATTCTAAGAATGAGTATATTTCACCTTAATGGAAAATTTTTGTCATGGGGTGCATATAAAAAATCATATATATTATAATATTATTCATCACATTTATAATTTAACATATTCTTTTTCATACGAATAATTCCCCATATTTTTTTAATTAAAATCATATTATACCTAATAGGGTATATAAAATTTTCCAACAATATTGATTCTATTAAAAAAGGTTAGGTGTGATAAAAAAAGTAGCACATCCAAAAATTTTCTCCCATTCATACATGAGTATCTAACACAATATTTTTATTATAAAACATTAATGAATATAACTTAAAAGTAGTTATATATCGTTGTTTTTGACACTTATAAAACTACAAATAGAAAAAATTATTTGGTACATTATAGATATTTCGGTACAATCATATTGGAGAAAAGGATATCATAAAATATGTCTACGAGTTTGTTAAAAAACACATAGCATTAATCAATAAAGGATAACCCAATATAAATTAAGTGTGATTGTTGTATGTAACTAAAAATATATCCATGTATATAGCCTCTTTTAATTAGTAGAAAAAGTATCTCTTTAGTGTTTATTATCATTGTATGAATAGAAATTAAGTAATCATTCAATAAGATGGATATAATATATAGAAATAAAATAAGATAAATTTTTTTATATAGGTATAATTAAAAGGTGTAAATATATTAGAAATTTGAAAATTTCTAATGAAAAAAAGACATAATTATAATTAGAAATTAATTTTAGAATATAATACATGGCTATATTGTGTAGAAGAACCTTGAAAATCTAATCAATCATTATAAGATGATGAATCAAAAAAATATACATCGTGAAATCAACATGACATGTGATACATGGTAGAATATAAGTTTTTTTAAAAATAAATTAATTATGGCAGAGGTCAGGTTTAATAAATATCTTTTGATAGTAAATTAGGATACTTAGGGACCAATTTATTCAATGTCAAAAATAGAAACAATTATTTTATGTGCTACGTTTAAAATTTAAATATTATGTCTTATATATATTTTAGATATTTTAAATAAGAGTATCATGAGAGAATAAAAAACTATTTTATAATTAGTATATAACATCCATTAGGTTCATAAAATGATTTTAATCCAAAAAATGAATCATATAATATATTGAAAACATTTATCTATATCATTAAAATAATGAAATAAATAATTATGAAATACAATCATACACAAAAAAAATAATTACTACATTAGGGGAATAACTAAATAATATATGAAATGTGTGGATTCATGCTATTGTACAATAGAAAAAAAAATTATTCGGTGGTAATGTTATAAAAATAACAATCTCCATTCTCAAATTGGTTCCTTAAACAAAGAGATCATTTCAAAATTCATTATGAGCAATTCTTAGGAATGAAACCATATTCGAGAGTCTTGAATGTATTTAAAAACCCATATATTATCAACAATGATAAATTTTTTGGAATGTTTTTCGAATTAATTGTTGTAGTGATATTTAATTTATAGATACTAGGTGTAAGTTTTTACTAGTGTTATAGAAAATTTATTTGGAAATTCGTTGATGATATTGATTTAATTTCTTTAGAAAAGAATATATATTTCATATATAAGTTTAGAAAAAATAATTAATTAGAGAAATATACGTTATAATATTTTAAAAACATTGATTTATTCAAGATAATGGATCATATTTCCATCACTCTCATTTATATTATGAAATATATCATACACTATGTATTCCCCTATGAAAGGATAAAATACACACTCAAGTACAAAAATTTATATAAAAATATTGAATATATGATATCCCAAATATATATAATATTATGATATTTACATTATGAAAGAGAAAAATATTTAATTAAAATACATTCAAATTATATTCCTCGTTTATATTTTTTGTTAATTGTGATTGAAAATGAACTACCAAATACCATGTATTTTTCAAAAATTTGAAAATTTCCATAATAAAAAAACAATTTTCTAATCTATAAACATTATATTCCATCCCCTAAACATCAATATAGTATATACACATATAAATTCACATAAATATTAAATTTCATTACAACCATGGAAAATGGATATATATATATATCTCCATGGGTGTGAAAAAATTCTTAGTAATGACAAGTATGAAAAATAATGACAATATTCATAAATTCATATAAAATTAAAATATCGGATAGATAATATAATAAAGTGAAATAAAAATATCATACAGGATTCATGCATAATAAAATATGGATCCATTATGTATCTATAAATAAATGAGAATTTTAGAATGAGGAATTTTATATCATAGTGTCATCAAATAATGGGTAAAAGAGGCTCATAAAATATATACATAAACATAATAAAATTAGGAAATTTAAAAAGATGAGGAATAAAATGAAAGTTTAGATACAATATATATATGAGAAATTGAATATAACATCACATAAGTTCACAAATAAAGATTCATGAATGAATATTTCTATTATTTTTCTATAAGTTATTTTAAATATTACCATGTAATGCTACTATGGTACCATAATTATATCATCTATATAGATTATATCATTATAGGAAAAAAAAATTATCTAGAAGGAAAAACCATACATATTCATAACATGAAAAAATATACATGTGACATTTAATTAAATCACACTTAATTCCATAAAACAGTAATTAACCACATATGTTAATGGTTTACATGGAAGTACATAACAAGGGGAAAATTCATCTTGAGGAAGAAGATAGATTGTATTGTTAGATAATATAATATTAATGAATAGTGGATTTTAAATAAATTGAAATTTTATTTTCAATTTTATTTTATAAATAAATTAGGAAAATATTAATAGATAACTTTTTTTTTCACAATCCATATTAATTATGTATTTTTGGAAAACATTTTTGATACATAAATATTAATTTATTTAAATCCATCATCAAAAAATGTGTAATGAAATTTATTTGTAATTATGGATATATTAAATATGACGGCCACATGAGATCACACACAATTTAGTTCTAAAATATATTAGATAACATTCTATGGATGGGAAAATTAAAATACTGAATAAAAATATCTATTTTAGATGTTTTAAATTTATCATAACAAAGTTATATTTTATTAAATAAAGAAATCATGTTAGGGATGATGTATTGAACAAAAATGTTATTTACCTTTAGGGAATACATGAAATTACATATGTAATAATTTTATGGATAAAATTTATTTAACATAGAAGAATAAATATCAAAGAGAACAATAATAACTCAATGAATGATAAATTGTGTTTATAAAAACACTTCAAATGTTGGTATCATTTGAATATAAAACAATTCATGATATAACATTATTTGGATCATTAAAACCCATGTATTAAATGAATATTGTAAAAAAATATCCCTTATAATTTAATAACAATATATTAAATATATCAATTTAGAAATGATGAAATATATATCAAGACATTAAATTTCTAACAATAAATCACTTACCTAAATTCATTATATCAATTAAAGAAATATAATATATTGTATAAGAAAATACCTTCCATAATAAAAAATTTTCGAGAAAAAAATATCTATTTACTTTTATAGAATTAATTTATAATTATTTTATTCATTTATAGTAGTTATTATCTGTTTTCAATTTATTATTTAGATTAATCATGATGGGTTTAATGTAGTTTCTTAATATCAATTTACATAATAATTGTTCACAAATGATCATCATTTCAAGATCCTTTAAGGTTTGTTAATTTATTTTTTATAATGATTTTTATTTTTATAATATTAATCTATGTGAAATTTCTTTATGAATTATAATGATGAAATTAATAATGATCATATGTCAATGATTTTTTGTGAATAAACCATCTGATTATAATTAAATAGTTAAATAATATTGAATCTATTTCTAAAAAAGTAATAATACTGGCGAAATATTTGTATCATATATGGTATTTATATTTTTTCAGAAATTCATCAAAGATAAATCTTTACTGCAATTTTAAACAAGGTTTTTTGACTAACTAATACATGATCATTCAATTTATAATGAATTATAATGAAGAAATTTTTTTAATGTAATTAATCCCTATGAATAATCATATTATCTAGATTTCATTATGGTGATGAAAAATATTATGAGGGATTTTAAAAACTATAGGAAAATCTATATGAAAAATGAGATATTTCATTTTGTGGAAGAAGTTTTCTACACATTTACATGAATGTTTTTTTCATTATTCATAATGAAAAATGATTTTTATTTTTAATAATTATTCCAAAAATATAAATAAATACTTTATAATTTAAAAACATGATTAATAATTGAAAATTGGTCAAAATATATTTTTACATGGTGGAAGAAATGAAACAACATTATGAAATCATTAGTACAAACATTGAAAACTTTGAGCATCCATTATAAAACTATTTGGAAAGTGAGGACATAGGAAAAACCCTTATATCCACCACATTAATCAATTTTTGTTTAATAATAGGTTAATTTAAAATGTTATCATTTCAAAATAAAGCATAAATTATTGAGTTATCATGATTGGGTGGTGAGAAATACTGTTTTATGTGGTAAACATGTATTTTTTAAAATATTTAAACATAATTTAATTAATAGAGTTGTTACACAAGTAAAAATATATCTAAAATTGAGAAAAATAGTTTACTGATAGGTTTCTTTCAATATATTTCTTAGAAAAAATTAAAAATATGTTATATCAATGTTATTCCTTTTACCCATTATGTTTTTCTATTAGTTTTTGTATTTTTTAATGGGAACTAGCCTTTACCTATGTAATAAATGTTTTTTTGGAAAAAAATAAAATGGAACATAATACATAATATAGAACTCTTAATTCTAAATTTGAAAAAACATTTAACTAACATTACATTCCAAAAGTGATAAAAATTATTATAAATATAATTATCTTTTACTGTATTTACTATTTTATTAGAGATTTATGTAACTTAAGTACTAAAATATCATACAAAGGTTTTTAATTCAATATTTATAAATTTATAATTTCATTTATAATGTAATTATATTTATAGAAAAAGTTTCCATAATAGTCTAAGCCATATGAAAATAATAATAATTTTTTAATATTCAAAATATTTGTAAAATTGATATAATGTAATATTCACCTAAAAATGTTTAAAAATCAAAAAAAATATTATTTGGATAATTTTTTCAGGATAAATCTATAAATAATGTGGAATTTATAAAAAAGCGTTTCATAAATTTTTTAATTTATCATTTAAAATGATATAATATAATAAACAAATTTGAGATAAACATTTATTTCTAATACCAACTATTATTATTATCATGTAATATAAAATTCTAATCAAAATATCATTATTCAATCAATATTATATTTTATTAACATCAACATTTAATAACAATACACAATTATCATTAATAAGTAAATTATATAATCAATGTCATTATTAAAATACATTTTTAAGAACAAATTAGACTAAATTTTTTTTATAAAATTTCCATATATATATTTTTACCTTTAAAAATGAAAGGATAAATCCTCATTTTAGATTAATGAAACCATCTTTGTGCATGATAGAGGTAGCCTTATTGGTCTTATATACCCATGGTAACAAATTCCCAATTAAATTTGACCTGAAAGGCATTACCCATTTTTGTCCAATGCACCCATATTGTCCCCACCAAGACCACAAACATGGTATCCTAGCCCTCATTCGACTACCACACCTGACCGATCATTTTTTATGTTTTAATTTCTCTCACACCATCACGCTCACTATCAACTATTATAATTAACATCCTGGTTGGTCTGAAAAATGCCATTGTGAAATTACATATAGACAAATGTCTCATCACCCCACCAATGACTATCAGAAAATCATGTGCCTCCCATGTCACGACTCGTCCCCCGGGGCCCCTGTCGGGACTACCCCAAGCCCACCTTCTGCAGGCCAGGGGATGGCCATTAGCACTAATGGTGTAATTACATAAAAATGGGAAGGAATTGCCTTTATAACCTATAAATACACACAATAGAGCAAATAACTGGATAAAAAACACGAAGTAAACTGTTTAACAAAATAGTGATGAAGAGTAAAAGGGGCCAAAAATACAAGCCCCACTGAAAAGTAAAAGGAACAGGAAGTACAAGTACAACTGAAGAAATGAAAAACAAATGATGGGTCATCCTCTGGGATTCCTACCTGAATGGAAGGTACAGATATCCTCGTCCACACTCCACGTCCGTCAGTCTCCTCCGTGTACCGACTCGTCGTAAGGTCCAACTTTGGGTTCCGTCTAGTCCCAGTACTCTAAGAAACATTCAACATTGTCCATCATCTTCAACCAACACAACAAGGTGTGGGCATAGCCCGTGCAAGGGTGAGTATAACGATACTCAGTAGGGACCCCACGACCCTCAAGGTATCAATAAGTACAGCACGGATAAAACAAAATGTATAAAATCAATAGATAACCTAACTTAGATATACGACCATACATATACCTAAGTTATCAAGAGATCCATCTCAATCATGAGGAAAACAAAACTGTTACTGACTCAACTCAACCATGATTTTATTCACATTATAAAAACCACGACTGCTGGAGAACTCCACCTCTATCGAGTACAGTGGGCCTATCGCGACACTAATGTGCTTCCCACTAACCATGGACTGCTGAGGTACTACTCTTATTGAGTACCATTGGTATTCTACATCACCAAGGTGCTCCCCACCGCGGGTCTTCCTCCACAACCAGGCACTCCTCTGGCGTGGGTCTACCTCCACTATCAGGCACTCCCCACTGGTCTAGTCGAGTCACTCTGAGTCAATCGGTCTTCAGTCATCAAGACTCATCCAGATACTAGGTCTTCGCACTCTTTCTTCTCATCTATAGAAGGATTCCCACCATGAGCTACTGGTCTATACTCTAACTATAACTAAGTCCCATAAATAGTATCTGAAAGATCTACCATGTCATAGAGGTCTCAACCCAACAAACAGTGCGTTAATCGGACGCTCGGTCTGTGAGTTATTAGGATTTTAGTCCCGGGGGCCCATTTGGATTTATGCACGATCCATCCTTACCCTATATGTACTATACCACAAACTCTATTGGGGTATACTAAAAGGGACCTTCAAGATCTATGATTACCATGGACAGTGACAGATCGTCAAATAGATTCCTAGTGCTGAAGATTTGGCCAAAAGAATGTAACGGGGGCAGTGGGACCAGGTCCGGTCCGACCCAGTCGGACCGACCCATCCCGACCCAGTATGGTTGAGTCAGCCCACTGGGGCCATCCCAAAAGTCCGAAAGGGTATGTGGATGGCTGAGAGGGCACCGACCGCCCGCAAGGGTGTGGAACGTCCACGAGGCGGTGCTAGGGTGGCTCGGCCTGGAGGGAACTGTGTGGGGACTTGGCCCGGGGGAAAGTGCGAGGGCATGGGCTGGCTCGACCATGGCACCGCGAGGGGTACGAGAGACCGGTTGGCCGGGGAACCACGACGGGTGCGGGAGGTTGGCTCGGCCAAGGCACGGTAGGCCGGCGCGGCCGGGGTGCCATGAGGCCGAGGTGGACGAGGCTGATTCGTTCGGCTGACAGCATGACCATTCGGCTCAGCCTGGCCCGCTGCAGCGCAGACTGATGGGAAAATATCACATGGACGGTATGGAAGCCGGAATGTGGATTAGTTTGGCCTGGGGTGGGGGAGCCGGTTCGGCTGGGGCGGTGTGGGTCACGACAGCCGTGGGCGGTGGCTCTGTTGCCTTCATCGCCTTCATTGACTCATCACCTCGTCGCCATTCCGAAGAGCATCATAATGAAGAACAGAGGAGGGGGTCAGGCCATGTTAATTTGGCCCACACCCTCCACCTTAAGGGTGGTATAAATTGGCTCACACGAATGAAGCGAAGAACTAGCATGTAAGATATCTTAAAAACAACAATTCCCATAATCCCTCATTAACAAAATATTCCCAACCCACAAGGAATATCATCCGCAGATCAACTTGATAAAAAGTTGGTTTGTGTTCTTTTATTTGGAAGAAAACTGAAAATTGAATAATATCATACTTAAATAAAATTAAACACCCATGTTTGGTCGTTGTTCGTTGATAGAGTCATTGGGAAGAAGACATAGTTTCCATCATTTTTCGCGTTCGTTGCACACTTCCAATACAGATCTAGTGTGTCGGTTCATTGACAATGATGAAAAGGGAGGGTCGGTCGTCGAAGACGTCCCATGTAGGATTCTTTGGCAAGGTGATTTCGGGGAAGAAGTCGAAGATGCTCCTTACCGACGTTCTTCGTTGGAATAATGAGTTCTTCGTTCTACGTTGGTGAGATATTTACTCTAAAAAGCTCCTTCCACCGTTTCCTACAACAGGAAAATGTAGTAAATAATAATAGATTATAAAATATATTATGTCGTTGGCAATAGCATTCAAATTGGGTGAATTAATTAATTTGGCTCCACATAATTAATTCATGAGGTTGGAACAATTAAAAGAGTGGAAGGGTTGACACAATTAAAGGAGGGGGATGGAGAGACTCTCTCTCATTAATGAGGGGAGTTGAGAGGTTTTCCTCTCACATCATTATTAGGGGGGTTTAGTCTAGGGTGGTCCCCACATTGTAACATATAGTGGGAGGATAGGTTTGGGTGGGCCCCACCACCATAACTTCTCATGGGAGGTTAAGGTGTGATGGTCCCAACCTCGAAATTCCAAATGGGTGTTTATAAAAGATAAAAATAAAATAAAACATGTGTTTATTTTATTTTATTATTCCCCGGAAAACCTAAAAAACTATCTACCACCCTCGACCATATGTCGTCAAGGTGAAATACATATTAGGAGAATACCAACACTGCGAGTTCAACATTTCCCTTTTGATTTCAATTTTGAGCAGTAGTTCAAATGTTATAATAACTTGATTATATGTTTACTGAACATACTTGAACAAACCATCTGAAATCCATTCTTGGAAAACATGGCCTCGGAATTACATGCCGTCAATTTTTGTAGATTCGTAAAATTCCCATTTAATTGAAAAAATTACAAGGAAATTGTGGTTATTTACATTCTCCCCACCCCAGGCCATTACATCCTCATAAGTTATAACTCATAACTAAGAGAACACGTGGGGGTACTGAGCACGCATCTGAGCCTCCCACTCCCATGTGATCTCTTAGAGGTTCTCGTACTTCCAATGAATGCATACCAGTGGTATCGACCATCCATGAAGGACCCACTCCTCTTGATCCTAAATCTCTACCGGAACCCTCTGTAAATGTTCCCCTATCGTTGACGTCCAAATCTCCATGTTCGATGATGTGGGAATGGTCGTGCACATATCTCTTCAGCTGGGATACATGGGAGACGTCGTGCACCCGATGCAACTGAGTTGGAAGAGCTAAGTAGTAATCCACCTTTCTAACTCTGTTGAGGACCTGAAAAGGTTCGATGAATCTCAATGATACCATTCCACCACGGCCAAATATCTATGGAACTCGTCGAGGTGGGACCCGTAGAAAGATGTTGTCACCATCCTCGAACACTAGAGGTCTCCATCTCCTTTCATCATATGAATTATGCCTGCTCTCTGCTATCTACATCTTCTCTGATATGATTTGCCCCTTCTCCATGGTAGCCCGTACCATCTCTAGTCCCACTAGTGTTGACTCCCCTAGGTCAGTCAAACACAAAGGTGATCTGCAAGGTCTATCATACAACACCTAGAAAGGTGACATCTCAATGGTGGAGTGATATATGATGTTTTATGAAAACTCCACAAAATGAAAGTGATCCTCCCAGTTGTGACCGAAGTCTAGAACACAAGCACACAACATGTTCTCGAGGGTTTGAATGGTCCGCTCTGTCTGGCCATCTGTCTGAGGATGGAAGGTGGTTCTCAAATGAAACTATGACCCAAGAGCTTCCTGCAACCCCTTCCATATCCAATAATTAAATTGTATGTCACGATCAGATTCAATTGTCAGAGGTTCTCTATGTATCCGCACAATCTCCTGCATATAGAGGATTCCCAAACTCTCTAAGAAACCCTACTATATGATCAGCAGGATGTGGACCAACATGGTGAGTCGGTCACCGATCACCAAGATAGAGTCATGACCTCTGGATGTACATGAAATTCCTGGCAAGTATTCCATGGATATCTCATCCCACTTCCATATTGGGACCTCTAAAGGAAAAAAGCAAGCCTCTTGGTACCTGATGCTTTTCCTTCACTTGTTGACAGGTGAGGCACTGAGAAACAAACTTTACAACTACTTTATTCATTCCCAGACACCAATATTATCATCATAGATCCTGGTACATAATCAACACTCTTAGATGTACCACTAGAGTGGATGTGGTGGACTCCTTCTACACTTCCTCCTAAAGTGGCATTGTTACCATAGTACGTCCTCTGAAGATGGTGTCGTGCTCCATGCCATAAAAAAATCCATAAGGTGCCTATCTTGTAGATATCTGAGCACATCGTGTCTCATAGTTAGCATCCCCATGTTGTGCCTCGCCGACTCGCTGAAGAAGTGGGGGTGTGACTATAAGAGTCTGAAGAAAGGGTTCTCCATCTCTATCCACAAAGGATAACTGTAAAGCAGCTAGTAGCTCTGTCACCTCGCCTAGAAGCTATATACCAGTTCTTCTACTGAGTGAATCTACAACAACGTTCCCCTTCCCAGGGGTATAGACTATATCTAAGTCTTATTCCTAGAAGAACTCAAGCCAACGTCGTTGTCTCATGTTCATGGCTTTTTAGAGAAGATATGCCTGATACTCTTGGGATTAGAGTACACGATAAAATTTTCACCCATCATAGAGTGTCACAACATCATCAAGGTGAAGACCACTATTACTAACTCTAGGTCATGGGTAGCATAGTTCATCTCATGATGTCTAAGATGAATACATCCATATGTGATCACTTCTCACTCCTATATCAGTACACTTCTAACTCCGGCCCCTGATGCGTCGCAGTAGACAACGCACCCTACACTTTCCTTTAGAAGCCTCAAGATGGGGGGAAATAGTTATCCCCTGCCTTAGCACATGAAAGATCTGTTGGAATCTCTATGACCACAGAAAGTGTTCCCCCTTATTTATCAATATTGATTGTGGCGCTGCAACTCTGGAGAAGTCTGGCATAAACCTCTAGTAGTATCCATCCAAACCCATAAAACCATGTAACTCTGTCACACTCCTGGGTGGCTCCCAAGAAACTACCGCATCAATATTCGCTGGATCTACTACAAATCCAACCTCTGATATGACATTTCATAAAAGTGAACCTCATGGATCTAGAAATTGAACTTTGAGAGGTTACCATAAATCTAGTGCTCTCGAAGAGTGTCCAGTACAACTAAAAAGTGATAGGCATGCTCCTCCTCAGTAGTCGAGGAGATCAGAATGTCGTCGATGAAGACTACAACAAAGTGATCAAGGGATGACTGAATGATCTTGTACATGAGTCCCATGAACAATTCTAGATCATTGGTTATTCCAAATGGCATAACCAAGAACTCATATTGGCCATACCAACTTCTGAATTTCGTCTTATGCACATCACCATCTCGAACTCAGAGATGGTGATAACCTGATCTGAAGTCTATCTCTGAGAAACACAATTCTCCATTAAATAGATCATAGAGGTCTTCAATCATCAAGAGTAGGTACTTTTTCTTCATGATTACCAGGTTCGGGCACTGGTAGTCAACACAAAGCCTCAAGCTCCCATCATCCTTCTTGGCGAACAGAATCAGGGCTTCCTAGGGAGAAACAGTAGGCCATATGAATCCCTTCCCCTACCAGACCTGAAGCAATACCAAATGCTCGTGAAGCTCTATGGGAGTTATCTGATACACTAGAGTAGATATCGGTGAAGTCCCAGGGTACATTTCAATGTAAAAGTTCACCTCTCTAAGAGGAGATATACCTAGGACATAATCATGTAAAACATCTATATACTAGTCCTCCACTATGGGATTCCTTAGACTCTCTACATCAACTGATCTGAGGGTAAGGAAACCCAACTGATGAATGATCGGCAGCACCCTGGTCTAGGTAAGTCCATCTTGTGCTGCAAAGGCTTCCTTCTCACCGGTGAAGGTAAACATGTTCCCATTCTTGCGGGCACACCACACTTTGTGCCTAATCTAGTCAACCCGGGAATGGATAGTAGATAACTAGTCTATACCCAAGATAACATCATAAGGCCTCGATGCCGCTACTTGGAGATCACAGCCAAAGCTCCCACCTCCTAGAGTAAGCTCACACTGCAGGCACCAGTGTGTAATCATCGATTCTACTCCCGTAAGAGTCTCTATCCGTATGGATTGAGCCAATGGCTCCGTCGGAATCTCTGATATCCGAATGAGGGCAGTTGAAATGGAAGAGTGACTGGCACCTTTGCCTATAAGAACTGCACCTAACATATAATAGACAAATATTGTAACTCATATCATCTATGGAGCATTGTGATTGTTGGCCTCAACTTCCTAGAGCTGAGCTCTCCCATGTCCACCTTCTCCCTGCGGTCGGGGTGGACCTCCTGGTGGTGGTGGTTGTAATGCCTCAAAATGTTGTCCACCGCTAGATGCACAGCTAGATCCTTTTCAATGTCTACCTTTTCCCTGTGGACCACCTCGGTCGAATCTATGTCTCGGCCTAAGAGGTCCTTCAACCATCTGCTGGTCATCTGAATGGAAGGATAGACAATCACGACCTATGTGACCCTTCCTGCCGCTTGTGAAACACTGCCCGCTTCTAGATTGTATATCTCTGCTCCGGGTGCCCCACACACCTGATCCTAAGCCATGCGGTCATCCACCTATGGGTCTGGTCCTCTAAAACCTATGTTACATCTGTCTGCTACCAACTGTAGAAGACCCCGCTACGTGTCGAATGGTGGTGGATCTTTCTGATGGAGATTCCTTAGCAAGGAAACTGTCCACTAAGAGGCCCCTCTCTAACACCCCTTCTTGCGTCAAGATGCTGAGTGAGATCACCGAAGCTATAATCTCACACATGAGTCCCTAATCGAATGTTCGAGCCCTGAATAATGGGTCGCATACCATATTTTTGGAGTAACATGAGAGGTCTATGATCCTCACTAAGTACTAATCTACAATCATTCAACCCTACTACAGTAGAGGTTTTCCCTATATGTGCACTGTGTGAAGAGTCGTTGGGAAAAACTCTGCCCAAAAGAGGCTCTCAAAGTATTCCCTGAGAAGATTCATATCATTGTTAACTTGGAACATCAAACTCCACCATCTGACCGATGCTTTCTATAGAAGGCTAGTATCAAGAATCACCATGATGTCAGCTGGTGTCCATACCTGTAGGAAAAATCTCACCACAGCCTCAACCCAATCCTCAGCCGCATGTGGGTCCCACTCTCCCCTGAACCTATGTGGACTCTCGATATGGAACTCGTGAAACATGATAAATTGGTGTGCATTGTCTGTTGCTGGGGCTGGTGGAATCAGTGGCCCAACGGGAAGTGGTACCGTTGGTGCCTCTGCTGGAAAAGGTCCGTGAACCAAGGCCTCATTGCTCAGTGGGCTATCAGTGCGTACAACTCTCGGGACTCTAGCTGGTCATTCATGGGGAGGAATCCTGAAAGAAATAGATCCTACATGTTCAAAATATGATACCTGGTGAGATGAACTTGTTGAGATGACTTGAATAAATCTTTTGAAAACCCACACACAATCTGTGTTTTTCTGCACTGAGTTAGAAATCAGAAGTCAAGGTCATGGGGTATGGATATGTCAGCCTCTTCACCAACACTGGACTCCCTGAACTGAGAACCAAACTCACAACTCTTAAAACTATTTATTCATAGAAAATAATGATCCATGTTCAATGTTCTATGGTTGAACCTACTCCTTTGATACATATTTTTCACAACCCTTCCCCCTGGGCCCATGTCGTGACTACCCCAAGACCACATTCCATAGGTCAAGGACTAGTGACTACCACCAATGGCGTAATTACCTAATACTAGGATTGTATTTTCTTTATAACCTATAAACAAACACAATATAGAAAAAATATGGATTCAAAACAGTAAGTAAACTGTATAACAAAAGAGTGCTGAAAAGTTAAAGGGGATGAAAATACAATACCAACTATAAATTACAAGGAACTGTAAGTACAAGTACAACTAAAGAATGGAAAAACATATGATAGGTCATCCTCCCGGATTCCTACCTGAAGGGTAGGTATAAATATCCTCCTCATCACTCCACATACATCAGTCTCCTATGTGTACCGACTCGTCGTACGGTCCACCTATGGGTTATGTCCTGTGTTGGTACTCTCAGCCTACGTCAACATTGTCCGTCGTCTTCAACCAACACAACACGAAGTTGGCGTAGCCCCTGCATGGGTGAATATATCAATACTCAGTACGGACCCCGAGAACCTGAAGGTCCCACAAAATTCAACAAGGATAAACCACAAAGTATGAAATCAACAGATAACCTTACTTATGTATAGGCCTATACATATACCTAAGTTATCAAGTTATCCATCTCAATCATGAGGAAAACTCAAAAGTTACTAACTCATCTCAGCCATTATATTTATTCATATTATCCAAACAATGAATACTATAGAAATCCTCATCAATTTAGTATAGTGGGCCTACTGTGACACCAAGGCGCTTCCAATTAACCTTGGACTGCTGAGGTACTCCTCCTGTTGAGTACTGTGGGTCTAATGTGTCACTAAGGTGCTCCCCGTAGTGGGTCTGCCACCAAAACTAGGTGCTCCCCCTAATAGTCTGCTGAGGTACTAATACTATTGAGTACCACAGGTCTGTCACCACAACCAGGCACTCCTCTGCCATGGGTCTACCTCCACAACTAGGCGCTCTGCACTAGGCTAGTCGAGTCACTCCAAGTCTATCAATTAGTAGTCATCAAGTATCAGCCATTTACTAGGGCTCCACACTCTGTCCTCTCATATCTAGAAGGATATTCTCTATGATTTACATTTTGATACTCCATCTATCCTGAAGTCCCAAGAATAAATATCTCAAAGGTTCTCCACATCATAGAGGTCTCAACGTAATAGATGAGGCGTCAGTCAGATTCACGATCTATGATTTGTAAGAATTTTAGTCTCGGGGGCCCGTTTAGATTCGTCTGGGATCCAACCGGACCGTATCGGAACTATAACCCAAAACCTAGTGGGGTATAATCAAAGGTAACATCATCCTCCAAGATTACTGGGCTACTGACAGTTCGTCAAATGGACGCCTGGTTCCAAAGATATTTCCAAAAGAAAGTAAAGTGGGAAAATGGGCCCAGGTCCGGTCCAACCTGTTCGTCTTAACCCAGCCCAACCCAGTCTGGGTCGACCAAGTTCGGGTTGACCTGGCCATACCATTGTTTTTGGCCTGACCCGCTGGGCCCATCCCAGTAGGTTGCGAGGGGTTGTGATGGGCCGAGAGGGTGTAGATCGGCAACAGGTCGACGTGAAGGTGGCTCGGCCTGGAGGGCACCACGTGGAAGACTCATCCCAGAGGGCACTACGAGGGCATGGGCCTCCTCGGCCAGGGTGCCATGAGTCTGGGGAGGCTGGGGCCAGTTCTGCCGCCGGACGGTGAGGCCAGGGTGGCTCTGCCCGACCCGAGGCGGCACAGTCGAAAGGGCAGAGACCGCAGGGGTGGTCTGGAAGCTAGAGGGCGGAGGGGTTCAGCCCGAGGTAGCGATGCTGGTTCGTCTGGGGCATCATGCGGGCAGCGCGGGTCTCGGTGACCACGGGTGGCGGCACTATTTCTTTCGTCATCCCGTCACCTCGTCCCTTTTCCGAAGAACGGCAGAGGGGTCGGGCTATGTTAGTTTTGCCCTCTCCCTCCGCGTTTACATTGATAGAAATTGGTTCACAAGAATGAAGTGATGAATGCGCATGTAAGATATCATAAAAACACCAATTCCCATAATAACGCATTAACAAAATATTCCCAAACCGCAAGGAAAACATCCGTGGATCAACTTGATAATTAGTTGGCCCACATTCATTGTTTTGGAAGAAAAGTAACTTTAGAAAAATATCGTAGCTAAATAAAATTAAAACCCTACCTTTGTTCATTGTTCATTGAATGAGTTGTTGGGAAGAAGATGATGTTGTCATCATTCGGTGTGTCCGTCGTGAACTTACAATCCTGAGCTCATGCGTTTGTTCATTGATGGCGATGAGGAGGGACGGTGGGTCTTCGAAGACGTACCATGTCGTGTCACGACCCGTCCTCGGGGCCCGTGCCGTGACTACCCCATGCCCGCCTTCCATAGGCCAGGGGCTGGCGACTTGCACCAAGGCGTAAATACCAGTAAAAAGTGAAGGCATTGCCTTTGTAAAGTAAACAAGCACCACAGAGTAAGAATGTGGAAAGTAAACACTAAGTGAAAGCAGAGTACAACTATAAGTGCGGAAAAGTAAAAGGGCCAGTATTCAAACCCCAACTGAAAGTAAAGTACAACTCGAAAAGGGAAACAAAAACTGAAAAAGTAAAAGAAGTTATGCCGCGTCGTCCTCTGGATATCCCATCTGAAGGGTCGGTACAGATAGCTCCACAGCTCCTCGGGTCCTGCCGTCCGCTCCGAGTACGTCCCGCCCAGTGGTCCACCTCAAGGTACCGTCCTGCTCGGCTAGCCTCAACCACGATCAACGATGTCCGTCGTCTGCAACCAACACAACGAGGTGCGGGCATAGCCCGTGAAGGGGTGAGTATAACGATACTCAGTATGGACCCCGAGACCCTCAAGGTCTCACTAAACCAACAAGGATAACCACAAGAAGATCTCAACAGATAACCTCTACTTAGATATATGCCCATAAATATACCTAAGTTATCAAGTAACCCATCTCAATCATGAGGAAACACAAGGATTGTGAAATCAACGGATAACCACTACCCAGGTATATTCCCATACATATACCTAAGTTATCAAGTGACCCATCTCAATCATGAGGTAAACACAAAGGTCAAAAGTCTCAGCTCAAACCAGGATTTTCATTATCGAAACCATAACTGTTGAAGAGCTCCGTCTCTGGAGTGTACAGTGGTCCTATCACGACTCTGAGGTACTGCTCACTAACCTAAGACTGCTGAGGTGCTCCTCCTGTCGAGTACCGCGTGTCTGTGGCCAACTACCGATAACTCCGTCCGCTGTGGGTCTATCGCCAAATACCGGGTGCCCCCCCCCCCCCAATAGCCTACAGAGGTACTCCTCTTATTGAGTATCGCGGGTTTATGGCCAACTACCGGGCGCTCCGTCCTCCATGGGTCTGTCGCCAAATACTGGGCGCTCCGTCCACTGGGCTAGTCGACTCACTCCAAGTCGAGTCGGTCAAGCAGTCGTCAGGTCTCAGCTGGCTACATGGTCTCCGTACTCAGCACGCTCGTCTCCGGGAGGGTCCCCTCCACGAGCTACTGGTCGATACTCCACGTATCACAAAGTCCCACGAAGAAGAATCTAAAAGGAACTTATCGTCATAGGGGTCTCAACGCAATAGACGACGCGTCAATCGGACACCCGGTCTGTGAGTTATTAGCCATTTCGTCCCAGGGGCCCGGTTGGTTTCATGTGCGAACCAAATCGGCCGTAACTCAAATATACCCCGAACACTCATAGGGTATACTCATAGGGACCGTTTCTCAACGAGATCACCAACGCCGCTGACAGTTCGTCAAACGGACGTTCTGTTAGAAAGGTATCAGCTTTTCCGTTCCAGGGGCCCAGTTGGATTTCGGGTGCGATCCAACCCGGCCACTACCAACTATATCCAAAACTCGGCGAAGTATTCCAAAAGTTCCGTCTCATCAAGAGAAATTCAACGAAACAGACAGCGCGTCAATCGAACGCCCGGTCTGTGAGTTATCGGCTTTTTTCGTTCCAGGGGCCCGGTTGGTTTTCGTAAGCGAACCAACCTGACCACACTCTGATGAAATCCAAACCTCAAGCGGAGTATGCCAAAATTCCCGTCTCACTTAGAGGATTCCATCAAAGTCGATGACATATCAATCAGACGTCCGGAAATCAAGTTACGAGCGTTTCCGCTCTGAGGGCCCGATTGGTTTCGTGTACGAACCAACCCGGCCGAACCCAAAGTTCTCCGAAACCTTGAGTGCGATAAACCGAAACAAATGCCTCGATCCAAGGATCACATTGCCGTTGACGGTTCATCATTCGGAGGTCTGTATCCTGAGATATGGGCGAAAAACCAAAACACGTCCGTAACCGGGGGACTGGGCCCGGACCGACCCGGCCCGACCCCCCCTGGTCCGACCCGAACTGGGTCGTCCCGACCCGGTCCCGCTGGACCCGGCCCGGCCGGCGGTGCAGCCAGCGCGGCGGCGCAGCCCGGCGTGGCGGCGCGGCCTGGACGCCACATGTGTGCCGCACGCGGGGGGTAAAGCCCCCTCAGGTTTTGTGGATCTCAGCCGGCCTTAGGCCGGCCGTTTTTCATTCACACGTGGGACCCGCCTCCTAAGAAATCCGGTGACCAGCATGGCCGGCCGCCTTCCACTTCTCTGTCGCGGCCCGATGGCCGAGGCTCTCCTGATCTCCGGCGGCCGGCGAGGCCGGTCGCCTCTGGTTGCTCCGCCGCGGCCGTAGGGCCACGGCCCTTCCTGATCTCTGGCGGCCGGCGAGGCCGGCCGCCTCCGGCTTCTCCGCCGCGGCCGTAGGGTCGCGGCTCTTCCTTATCTGCCAGCGGCCGATTTTCCGGCCGCCCCTTCCAGCTCTGCCGCGGCTCAAGTCGCGGCCCTTGTTCGATTGGAACGGCGCGACGGCGCCGCGCCCCTCCGCCGTAGACCGACTCCGGGCGCGGTCTCTTCCGCCTTCAACGGCGCGGCACGACAGCGCTGTGTTTCTTTGTCCCGTCCCATACCGGCCGTAGTTTCTTCTTTTTTGCGCGGTGCAATGGCACCACGTTACCCCGCTCCAATCCGCAATAATTATAATCACTAAGGGTGGAAGGTCGACCGTGTTTGTGCGGTCCGGCCTCCTTCCGTTAATCCGATAACATTTGATTATTTAAAACAATGAAGAACACTGGAAAACGATATTCAAGGATACCAATGAAAACCCCTACAACCTCTTAAATAAAAAGAAGCATACAAATAATCTCAACCCGCAATTAAAATAAAACATTCGCGGATCAACTTAATGATGAGTTGATCCGGTTCATTGTTTTAGAAGAACAACCAAGTGAGAAAATACCATTCTCAAAATAATCCCATACCTTGATTTAAGAGGTGACGAGATTCGGCATCGTGAAAAGAGATGTCGCGGAAGAAGACGTCGTCGGTGTCGCGGGTATGGCGTCGCGGAAGACGGTTCCCGAGAACGTGGCGTTCTTCGTCGATGTCCGATTGTTCTTCGCGTTCTTCGTCAAGAGGATGAAGAACCTTCAAGACTTCTAAGCGTTTTTTTACAAAAATCTCTAAAACAACACAACCCAACCAAATAAAATAAGTTCTCTACTTATTTTATAAACTTCACAAGTCTTTTGAAATTCAAGTGTTTGAAATTCAAAAGACTCACACAACTCACCACATTAAATTCAACTCATTTAAGACATAAGATATAACTATGTTTAATTCATTTAAGTGGGTGTTGAGGGGTTTTAGAGGATATGAAGAGGTGGGGTTCATGTGGGACCCACCACCCTCATAACCTCCCAAGGGAGGTTGGGTGGTTACCCAACTTCCACCATGAGCTAACACATAGAGTAAGTTAATAAAAATTGTAGTGTAGATATAAATAAACTTCCAAAATTTTTATTATCAACACTCGTGTAAACGCAACTCCGGAACAGGAGTTCCTAAGCAAAAACCGGCGCTGCGAGTTCATTTGTGCCCTCAGAATTCGATTCCGAGCAACGGTTCAAAAGTTAGAAAAACCCGCTCGCTCGTTCACCGAACGTACCCGAGCCAAACTTCGGAAATTAATTCTGGGCACACCGGGCCTCAGAATCAGGCGCCGTCAGAAACTGTGTTCTTGTAAAATTCCAAAGAAAATTAAGAAAAAAATTTCATTGAAATTTCCGAGTCTATACATTACTCCCACCTCAGGGATTTACGTCCCCGTAAAGCTTCAACACAAACTAGGGTCACAAAAGCGGTACAAAGCACGCATCTGAGCCTTCCGCTCTCATGTGCTCACCCGGAGGTTCCCGTACTGCCAGAGAAAGTGCACCCGAGGAATCGATCATCCTCGTAGGATCTGCTCCTGTCAACCCTTGATTCCCACTAGAACCTCCTTGGAAGTAACCTCATCGCCATTGTCCTGCTCCTCATGGTCGATGATATGCGAAGGGTCGAGCATGTATCTCCTCGGTTGAGATACCTAGAAAACGTCGTGCACCATGTGCAACTGAGGTGGATGGGTCAAGTGGTAAACCACCTCGCCTACCCAGCTGAGGACCTAGAAAGGTTCATTGATCCTTGGAGATAACTTGCCTTCCTGGCCACATCTCCATAAACCTTGTCAAGGTGAGACTCGTCTAAGGACGAGATCGTCATCCTCGAACTCTAGAGACCTGCAAGTCTTGTCAGCATGAGGATTTTGTAGGCCCTGTGCTATCCTCATCCGCTCTTGGATGACCTGGACCTTCTCTAGTCTCAAAATAGCTGCTATGATTTCTTCTTTTCCGATAAGAGAAATCTGGTCTCATCCCCTGGATGAACCACATTCATTGCCTAATACAGTCAATCCTGACATGAATGATGCATTCATGCCATGGATGACGTCGTAAGGCCTCGACGTAACTACCAAGAGATCCAACTGTCACTCTCGCCCCTAAGGGTCGAGTCACACTGTCGGCATCAGTGTGAGGTCACTAGGTCTCCTCCAGTAGAAATCTCGAAAGTGAGGGTCAAGTCAACAGTTTTAACTGGGACCACTCAGTATCAACCAAACAAAAAGGACATGAAAGCAAACATTACAGGATTATTGTCTTTTCATTATTGCAGCTCATAGTACAAGACAAAAAGAAACTACAGACAAACATCAACAAAACCAGAAGCAACAGGATCAATAGCCTCCAGGTCGAAAGCTAGTCCCGCTCCTGTCCATCTGCTGTCTGCCCTGAACGAACCTCTGCCTATGCCTCGGAGGTTCTTCATTTAACTGATGGTCATCTGCATGGTGGGTCGGACAGTCGCGTGCTATGTGACCAATTTCGCCGCAGGAGTAACACTTCATGGAAGGTCTAGCTCTATCACTTCCCTTCGTGCCTCACACTACCGACCCTGAGTCATGCGTTCGACCACCTGTAGGTCTGGTCCTCTTGGACCCCTGCGTTATCTGTCTATTGCCCGCTACAGAAGACTCTGCCGCATTCCGGCTAGTGGTGGGTCCCGCTGCTGGAGACTGCTTAGCAAGGAAACTCTCCACTAAGAGGGCTCGCTTCAACACTCCTGTCTGCGTCGGAATGTTGTGCAATACAACCGAAACTCTGATATCCCGCCTGAGCCCTTTCTCGGAGGTTCAGGACCTAAAGAACGGGTCTCGTACCATATCTGTGGAGTAGCGCAAGAGGTCTGTGAACCTCGCTGAATACTGTTCCACTATCATGCTACCCTGCCGCAGCTGAAGTAGCTCCTGTATACGCACCGCTCGAAGGGTGGCTTGTACAAACTCTGCCCAGAACAGGCTCTCGAAGTCTGCCCAGAGAAGTGTTGCCTCGTCATGCATCTGAAGCATCAGGCTCCACCATCTGCCTGCTGCTGCCTGAAGATGGCTGGCAGCAAGGATCACCGTGAAATCTGTTGGCGTCCCCACTAGCCTGAAGACTCTCACCACAGCCTCCAGCCAATCCTCTGCCGCCTATGGGTCCGTCCCTCCCTGAAACCTGGGTGGCCTCTGGCGTTGGAACTCATGCAGTGCGCTCAAGCAACGTGCATCCTCTGCTGTTGGGGCTGGTGGCATCGGTGGACCAACGTGTAGTAGTACCGCTGGTGCCTCCACTGGTGCCTCAACATGGATAGGGCCCTGTACTGAGGCCTCGTCGCTCGGCGGGCTGTCAGTATGCACCACTCGCGGGGCTCTAGCTAGTCGTCCACGGGGAGGCATACTAAAAGGAACAACGTGACACGGTCAAACGATTTATACCTGGTGAGCTGACCTGGTTTGAGCTGATATTCAACTAAATCTTCTGGAAACACACGCGCAATCAGTGTTTTCGTGCACAAAGTCGGAAATCAGTTTTTAGGGTCCTCGTGTATGGATACGTCGGCCGCCCGCAACAACACTGGACTCCCTGAACTGAAAACCACACTCGATACTCTTAACACTATTGCTTCACATAAAGAAACATCAGAGTTATAGGTTCAGCGGTAGAACCGAACTCCTCTGATACCAATTTGTCACAACCCGTCCTCGGGGCCCGTTCCATGATAACCCCAAGCACGCCTTCCATAGGCCAGGGGCTAGTGACTTGAACCAAGGCGTAAATCCTGGTAAAAAGGGAAGGAATTGCCTTTGTAAAGTAAACAAGCACCACATAGTAAGCAAGCGGAAAGTAAACACTAAGTGAAAGCAGAGTACAACTATAAGAGCGGAAAAGTAAAAGGGACAATATACAAACCCCAACTGAAAGTAAAGTACAACTCGAAAAGGGAAACAACAACTGAAAAAGTAAAATCAGCTACGCCGAGTCGTCCTCTTGATATCCCACCTGAAGGGTGGGTACAGATAGCTCCACACCTCCTCGAGTCCCGCCGTCCGCTCCGAGTATGTCCCGCCCAGTGGTCCACCTCAAGGTTCTGTCCTGCTCTGCAAGCCTCAACCACGTTCAACGCTATCCGCCGTCTGCAACCAACACAACGAGGTGCGGGCATAGCCCATGCAGAGGTGAGTATAACGATACTCAGTAGGGACCCCGAGACCCTCAAGGTCTCACTAAACCAACAAGGATAACCACAAGAAGATCTCAACAGATAACCTCTACTTAGATATATTCCCATACATATACCTAAGTTATCAAGTAACCCATATCAATAATGAGGAAACACAAGAATTGTGAAATCAACGGATAACCACTACCCAGGTATATGCCCATACATATACCTATGTTATCACGTGACCCTTCTCAATCATGAGGTAAACACAAAGGTCAAAAGTCTTAGCTCAAACCAGGATTTTCATTATCGAAACCGTAACTGCTGAATAGCTCCGTCTTGGGAGTGTACAGTGGTCCTGTCATGACTCCGAGGTACTGCTTACTAACCTAAGACTGCTGAGGTGCTCCTACTGTCGAGAACCGCGGGTCTGCGGCCAACTACCGGGTGCTCCGTCCGCTGTGGGTCTATTGCCAAATACCGGGCGCTCCCCCCAATAGCCTACAGAGGTACTCCTCCTGTCGAGTACCACAGGTTTGTGGCCAACTACCAAGTGCTCCGTCCGCAGTGGGTCTGTCGCCAAATACCGGGCGCTCCGTCCACTGGGCTAGTCGACTCACTCCAAGTCGAGTCGATCAAGCAGTCGTCAGGTCTCAGCCGGCTACACGGTCTCCATACTCCGCACGCTCGTCTTCGGGAGGGTCCGATCCACGAGCTATTGGTCGATACTCCATGTATCAAAAAGTCCCACGAAGAAGAATCTCAAAGGATTGTCTCGTCATAGTGGTCTCAACGCAACAGACGGCGCGTCAATCAGACTCCCGGTCTGTGAGTTATTAGCCATTTCGTCCCAGGGGCCCGGTTGGTTTCATGTGTGAACCAAACCGGATGTAACTCAACTATACCCCGAACACTCATAGGGTATACTCATAGGGACTGTTTCCTTACGAGATCACCAACGCCGCTGACGGTTCGTCAAACAGACGTTCTGTCAGAAAGGTATCAGCTTTTCCGTTCCAGGGGCCCGGTTGGATTTCGGGTGCGATCCAACCCGGCCACTACCAACTGTATCCAAAACTCGGCTATGTATGCCAAAAGTTCCGTCTCATCAAGAGGAATTCAACGAAATAGACGGTGCGTCTATCGGACGCCCGGTCTGTGAGTTATTGGCTTTTTCGTTCTAGGGGCCCGGTTGGTTTTTGTAAGCGAACCAACCCAACCGCACTCCGGTGCCTTCCAAACCTCGAGCGGAGTATGCCAAAAGTTTCGTCTCACTTAGAGGATTCCATCAATGTCGACTGCACGTCAATCGGACGTCCGGAACCCAAGTTATGAGCGTTTCCACTCCGAGGGCCCGGTTGGTTTCGTGTACGAACCAACACGGCCGAACCCAATGTTCTCCAAAACCTTGAGTGAGATATATCGAAAGTACAGTCTCGGTCTAAGGACTGTGTTGCCGCTAACGGTTCGTCATTCGGAGGTCCGTAGCCCGAGATATGGGCGAAAAACCGAAACCCGTCCGAAACCGGGGGTCTGGGCCCGGACCGACCCGGCCCGACCCCCCCTGGTCCGACCCGAACCGGGTCGACCCGACCCGGTCCGGCTGGACCTGGCCCGGCTGGCGGTGCAGCCAGCGTGGCGGCGCAGCCCGGCGTTGCGGCGCGGCATGGGCGCCGCACGTGCGCCGCACGCGGGGGGTAAAGCCCCCCCGGGTTTTGTGGATCTCGGCCGGCCTTAGGCCGGTCGTTTTTCTTTCACACGCGGGACCCGCGGGTCCCGCCTCCTAAGCAATTTGGCGGCCGGCACGGCTGGCCGCCTTCCACTTCTCTGCCGCGGCCCGATGGCCGCGGCTCTCCTGATCTCCGGCGGCCGGCGAGGCCGGCTGCCTCTGGCTACTCCGCAGCGGCCGTAGGGTCGTGGCTCTTCCTTATCCGCCGGTGGCTGGTTTTCCAGCCGCCCCTTCCAGCTCTGCCGCGGCTCAAGCCGTGGCCCTTGTTCGATTGGCACGGAGCGACGGCGTCGTGCCCCTCCACCGTAGCCCGACTCCGGGCGCAGTCTCTTCCGCCTTCAACGGCGCGGCGCGACAGCGCCGTGTTTCTTTGTCCCGTCCCATACCAGCCGTAGTTTCTTCTTTTCCGCGCGGTGCGACGACACCAAGTTACCCCGCTCCAATCCGCAATAATTATAATCAATAAGGTTGGAAGGTTGGCCGTGTCTGTGCGGTCCGGCATCCTTCTGTTAATCCGATAATAGATGATTATTTAAAACAATGAAGAACGCCGGAAAAAGATATTCAAGGATACCAATGAAAACCCCTACAACCTCTTAAATAAAAAGAAGCATACAAATAATCTCAACCCGCAATTAAAATAAAACATTCGCGGATCAACTTAATGATGAGTTGATCCGGTTCTTTGTTTTAGAAGAACAACCAAGTGAGAAATACCATTCTCAAAATAATCCCCTACCTTGATTTAAGAGGTGACGAGATTCGGCGTCGTGAAAAGAGATGTCACGGAATAAGACGTCGTCGGTGTCGCGGGTATGGCGTCGCGGAATATGGTTCCCGAGAACGTGGTGTTCTTCATCGATATCTGATTGTTCTTCGCGTTCTTCGTCAGGAGGATGAAGAAACTTCAAGACTTCTAACCCTTTTTTTACAAAATCTCTCAAACAACACAACCCAACCAAATAAAATAAGTTCTCCACTTATTTTATTAACTTCACAATGCTTTTAAAATTCAAGTGTTTGAAATTCATAAGACTCACACAACTCAGCACATTAAATTCAACTCATTTAAGACATAAGTTATAACTATGTTTAATTCATTTAAGTGGGAGTTGAGGGGTTTTAGAGGGTATGAAGAGGTGGGGTTCGTGTGGGCCCCACCACCCTCATAACCTCCCAAGGGAGGTTGGGTGGTTACCCAACTTCCACCATGAGCTAACAGTTAGAGTAAGTTAATAAAAATTGTAGTGTAGTTATAAATAATCTTCCACAATTTTTATTATCAACACTCGTGTAAATGCAACTCCGGAACAGGAGTTCCTAAGCAAAAACCGGCGCTGCGAGTTAATCGGTGCCCTCAGAATTCGATTCCGAGCACCGGTTCAAAAGATCGAAAAACCCGCTCGCTCGTTCACTGAACGTACCCGAGCCAAACTTCGGAAATTAATTTCGGGCACACCGGGCCTCGGAATCAGGCGCCGTCAGAAATTGTGTTCTTGTAAAATTCCAAAGAAAATTAAGAAAAAATTTCCCTTGAAATTTCTGGGTCTTTACATGTCGATTGCTTCTACAATTTTCTTCTGAGGAATAAGTCGAATACGCTCCATGTCGTCGTTCTTCGTTGGAATAACACGTTCTTCGTTCTTTGTTGGTGATATATTTTCTCTCAAAATATCTTTCCTCCTTTTAGAACAAAAGAAAAGGTAACTAATAATAATAGATTTTAAAATATATTAATTCTCTTTCATAAGAATTCAAATTGGGTGAATTAATTAAGTTGGCTCCACTTAATTAATTCATGAGGTTGGAAAGATTAAAAGAGAAGACCGGTTGACACCATTAAAGGATGGGGTGGAGGGACTCTCCCTTATTAATGAGGGGCGTTGAGAGGTTTTCCTCTCCCACTATTATTAGAGGGGTTTAGTCCCATGTGGTCCCCACATCGAAACATCCCATGGGTGGTTAGGTTCAGGTGGTCCCCACCACCATAACCTCTCATGGGATGTTAAGGTGTGTTGTTCCACACCTCCAACTTCCACCTGGGTTGTTATAACAGATAAAAATAAAATAAAACATGTTTTAATTTATTTTTTTATTCCCATGAAAAATAAAAAAAATATCTTCCACCCTCGACCAACTACCTTCGAGGTGAAACATTTCATAAGTGAATACTGGCGTTTTGTGTTCAATGGTGCCCTCCGATTTCAATTCCGATCACCAGTTCAAAATTTATAAAAACCGCTCGTACGTTTATTGAAAGTACCTGACCAAAACTTCAAAAATTTATTATGGGGACATCGGGCCTTGGAATCACGCACAGTCAATTTTTGCAGACACATAAAATACCCACTTAATTAAAAAAATTACATGGATATTCACGGTCATTACATCCCACAGAATAAAAAATATATAATTTTTCAACTATCTCCATATGATTGATTATGAGAAGCTTCCACCATTCTAGTTATGATTTCCAACATTATTACCAAAGTGAATGTGAACTTATGACATCATGACAGAATTTCATTGGACAATCAGTCTCATTATTTGTGATGAATCACATTATCAATGATTAGTCTCGTGAAGACATGTGATAATTTTGATGGACAAAATCACTTCTTTTCTTTAGAGCCATAGGGTAATCATATTCATGAACAATAAATCCCAAAACATTCATATGATGATGGTGACATGCCAATATGCCCTTGTATAAAATGTGAGGCATGAAATCAATGGATTCGTGAGGTATTTGTTATTATATATGAAGTTAATGGAATGAAAAACATAATTATACTTTTCTTGAGGAGTTTTTGTTTCTATATATTTATTTTAATAATGTGTTTAGGATGAATTTTAGGAATCAGTAAGTTTTAAATTTTCATGATTTAGAGGAAATTATCTGGAAGTATTCACATGATCATTATCATTTAATCTGGATTCTTTTCAAGAATAGGAAGTCCTTGCAAAGGGGATTCAAGTGATCATAATCAAATCATTTGATGTGCGTCACACATTCACATGATATTATGAAGGTCACAAGATTAGATATACCTTCTAAAGTTATGTAATATTCATAATTTTTCCATCTTTCCTTCATTTGTTTTTGCAGAGAAAATAATATCCATGATTATGGTATTTCATCCATTCTATATATTCTAATGCTCATTTTGTAGATTTCATAAAATGTGCCTCCTTAGAATCATCATCCATAGGGACATGGACTCGGTTTTGAGTCCTTGGGGCTACCATAGATCAGTGTCTCGTATGAAATTTTGTCTCTTGTATTTCTATTTATATTCTATAGAGTACATTATATTTAGGGAATCGATGAGAGGCTGATTTCACCAATGACCTAAACTCCTAGAGTAGTTTTTATCCCTCCCATTATGTGAGTCCTTTGGAAGGCCACAACTTAATATTTATTTTGCAATACCCTTCTATTTGAATTCACTACAAAAAAGAAGACCTTTAATAATGATGGACATTATGAAATCATGAAAGAAGTGAAAATAATGGTTCTCTTTAATAGTTCTTTTCTGGAAAATTGATTAAAAGTAATCATTATTAGTGCTTAATTTTTAGCTCTAATAATGGATACCCTTTATCCAAAAAAATATTTATAGCACAAATAAGGGAAATCTTTTATTAGTTCGTTTTATAGTGCTAATAAAAATCCCACATAAATTGAAAATATTATGAAATTAGAAATTAAAATTGATTCAATTTAATTTTTTTTATTAATTTAATATTTGTTTATTGAAATTATAAAATTTAGTGTCTGAATATATATATTTAAAATTAAAAAAGAAATTGTATTTAACATATAGATATATAAAATTAATAATATGAAATAATTAAAAAAATAAATATTAAAAATATGTACATTTTAAAAACTATAAAAAAATAGTTATTTATTTATTGAGATAAAAAAATTAACAAAAACATATATAATATAATTATTAATAAATTGTACATAATAAAACTAGATATATGAAATGAATAAATTTAAATAATGATGAAAATTAAAATGATTAAATTGTAATAATTATATAAAAAAATTATAATGATTTTATTCAAAAATAAAATAAAATTTTATTAATGAAAAAATTATTAATTAAAATGAATAATTTAAATATTTATAATTAAATTATAAATTATAATAAGTAATATATATTCAATATAAATAAAGGAAACGAATAAAATGAAATACATAAAAACATATTCACATCTTATTCATTTTTAATGGTTTATATATATATATATATATATATATTTATAAATTAATTTTATATACATATATATTAATATATTTATCTACACACACATATATGTATATATGTATATGTAATTTTATAAAATATGATTTATATAATACAAAATATTTATTCCATACACTAAATAAGCGATATATATTCTGTGAACAATTAATTATTATTAAAAATTATTATTTTATAAAAAAACTCAATAATTGCATTAAGAAATTCACATAATTAATGATGTTCTATTTTTCTATTTAGCATATATCAAATGAGTGTTACCTTTATTTTGTAGATATATATATATAATACATTTTTATATAAAATGCACAAACATAAATATTTATATAATTAATGATATTTTATATTGAAACACATTCACATAATGTTAGGGTAATTTGGTTTTGAATTATAATGATTATATTTCATTATAAAATGATACATTTAATGAATTATGTTATTAATCATTAATTTTTTATTTTTTTAGTATTATGACATTAAAATATTAATTCATTTTTTATTTTCATTGAATTTAATCAATTTATATTTCATTTTCATTAGTGTTAATTTGTTATGTTTTAATATTTTCATTTGGTATTAATATTTATTTTAATATATATCATCATTTTTAAAGATATTTAAATTTAATTAAAAAAACTTATCAATTTTTTAAATATTTTCACAGTGTACTGGTTTTAAATTGATCAATTTCACTCATTTTTTTCAGGCATGCATTTAAGATTATATATTCCTTTATAATGTTAAAAATTATTATGTGAAATAAATATTTATATAAATATTTTTAAAAGTTTTTATATAATTTCAAATATATGATTTTATATTATTAAATAATTTTTATCTTATAATAAATTTATTTAAATAATGAAAATATATACTATATAAATTATTTATAAAATATTTATTATATAATTATATAAACATATATAATCACATAAATATATAAATATTAGTTTTTAAAATATATTTATATAATTATAAATAAATGATTATATATTAAAATAAATATAAAATTATAATTAATATATTTAAATAATGGATATATTTACGTAATTAATATTTATATATATTATTATATTTAATTATAAATATTTAAACATATATAATGATATAACTATAACTATAAATGTTGATAAATAATTATAAATATATGTATAAATATAATTAATAATTAAAATTTTTTATATTTTAAAAATATATATTACTAATTATAAGTTATAATTATATTTTTTTTCAAAAAAAATTATATAATTTCAAAAATATAATTACATATTTAGATAATTATAATACTATATTAAATAAATGAATAATAAAGAAATTAAAATAATTATTTATAATTTATCAAATCCGCTTCAGCTATGATAAAGATTGATATTATCAGCACTAATTAATTTATCCATGAAAAAAGGTATATTTTTCAATTCTTTTATAGGGTCATTGATAAAAGTCTTCCAAATTTATTTCAATATCGAAAAACATAAGTGTTTCATTCAATATTTCTCATGATTTTTGTGGAATACTTCTACCACTGGTGAAACTATTCTTCGAATACATTCTCAAATGAAGTATCTAATCATTGCTCAAGTTCATCCAAAGCTCAGATCCATGGCTTGATCAAATCAAATATAAAAAAATCCAAGGTTTGAATGAATACCAGCATTTGGACATGATATCCCTACATTCACTCAAATTAATCAATCCATGAATGAATAATTTGTTATTTAATACTCTTCAAAACTTATTAATAACTAGTTTGGGTTTTGTGTATGTTTATGTGGACTATACATTTTCCATCACATCATTTTATCCTTCTCATAGCCTTCCTCTCATTGTTGCTCACATTTTTTCATCACCTATGATATCCTTTGGTAGGTGTATTTATTTTATTTCTATTCCCTAATTTTATTATTGTTCTTGGGTTTTTGAAATTTTATTCTCTAAAAATGTAAATGTTATTTGGGTTTTATTTTATTTTTTTTTCTAGAAGTTTGTTTGGAATTAAAATGGAGTCACAACTGGTTTCATATATATATTTTTTATTTATATATAAATTAAAGATATTTATTTATTATTTGGTTAATAATATAATTATTACAATTTTCATAATATAAAAAAACTAAAAAATTTATGACTGAGTTTATGAAATCAATCTTGGTAATGAATTAGTTAATGACATTGGCATATATGGTATTAGTTTGAGAAGCATTATTTGTATTTATTTAATTATTTTTATATATATTTATGGCCAATGTTGTGGATTACATATTTCATGTGTTATTCTTATAAAAATATTTATATGAATATATATTTATATATAATTCCTCATATTCAGATGAAAATTTGTGAATATTTGTATTGAGATATGTTTATATATATATGTCTGTAATTGAATATGTATGAAACATTTAAATAGAAGTTTTAAAATTTAACCATGTAAAATAAATTGCATTTTGTAATTATGGTTTTTAAATTGGGGTTTTTAAATAAGTTCCCCTTTAGAAAAAAGTTATGAACGTACCATTTTTTGTAACGTCTTCATGAAAAATGTTTGTTTTTTCTAATTAAAATTTAAATGGGCGTTCAAAAGGAGACATGGTTTCAAAAATTTACTTAATTATGGGACGTTATTTTAAGTTGAATGAAAAATTCATCTATGTAATTTTTTTGGTTTTCAAATTCATGATTTTAGGTAAGATTGTTAAAAAGGGGTACTTCTATATATTTGTTAACGTATTTGTTATGGGTTTTTTATTTAATCTTCATGATTCACTGGTGGAATTACTTTTTATGGTCTCACAGCTGACATGTATTCAATGATATCATCAATTACCATAACAAACTATAGTTCATCTCACCTCCCCATGCTATTTGGCTTGTAATTGTTTTAATATAGTAATTTTTAATTACCCTAGTTCACTTTCATGTAAGGTTGTTATCATCTGCAATAATTAATTTGATTTATTATATATTCTTCGCATTAGTTTATTATTTGGATTTATATTATTTTTATTTTATTTTAGTTGGATTTTTTATTCTTTTTTTCCTTATTTTTAACATTTCATCAAAAAATAAAAAAGGGATTTCTAAATGTGTGTTTTTAATAAATAAGGACTAGGACTATGAAAATTATATTCATGTGATTATGTTCATTTAAAAGGAAAAATGAAATTTCATAAAAAAAATGTTTCAAATTTTTTATATTATTGATTTTTAATGATCGATATTAAGATAAGTTGGTGGAATTATTTTGATATAGGACTAAATACATATTCATTATATGTATTTCAATATATATTTATCGGTAATTTATAAGTAGTATACCTAATATTTAAGATTTATGGTTTTGTAATAATATTTTAAACCATATGTGGTTATGATGCCAATATATGAAAAGAAATAGAAAACGATGTTTATTAATATAATTTAAAATAATGGTTCGATAAAAAAGTAAACTAGTTTAACAAATTTTACATAATACACCTTGATAAAATATATAATTTCAACAAAAAGTGTGATGTGGTTTCCATCTCACTCCAACCAAACTCATACAAAAAAGATTTATTTGGTTCTCCTATGGAATAATATTCACTGATAATTCTCAGTTGCACGTGTTGAGATGCTATCTCATTGCTCAGTCATGATTTATAAAAAACTAAAATTATCCAAAGAACTTATAAACACCCATATAAATGTAAAAAATAGAATTATTTTAAAGATACATGTTATGTTACATTCCAATAAAAAAAATTCAATTTTCAATCTCTGAACATAAATACCATAACACCTCTTATTCGAATCACTCTCAAATACATTAAAATCAATCCTTATAAAAATATTAAACCCAAAATCCTTCTAACAACTCAGTATCTTTTGGAATATATTTCTCAATTTCATGAATATTTTTGAAAACTTCATGATATTTATTGTTGAATAAATATAATCAATATCAAATCCTTGATATATGTGTTATTATGTGATAAATTATGTTTCTAGTTTTTGATAAATGAATAGTTACTTGATTTAATTTTGACATTCTCCCTAGAGAACATTAGTATTTATGTGACTAGTCAGAAAAAATATGTCCTGATTTATATTGTTAATATAATTTTGTTTTCTAAGAAATTAATTATTCATGTCATATTGATAATGTTATTATAAAACTATAAATAATCGTGATTTTATTTAGACTTGTTGATGTACTAATTGTTATTTTATAATCAAACCTATTTTGAATTACTTTTTTTAGCAATGGAACTTGGTTTTAAATGTTAATTTGGAGTTTCAAATGAAAAAAATGAGGTTCTCCCATAAAATAATCTAAATTGATTCGATATTTTGGAACACATAAATTGAATTAAAACTTAACATTTAATGTTTCAAACATGTAAAAGTGTACACCATTCCATAGATAAAATAAAAAAAATTAATTTATTTTTAATGGGATTCAGAATATTATTTAAAAAATTCACTTCATGATAGAAATTTTTATAGAAAACAAGGCACATATCCCATTAATTGGTTTGAAAAAATTTCCTCATTTTTTATGTGGAAAAAAAATATTTCATGTCTTTTATAAAAATATTATAATGTCGTGTTTTTTAATTTTTAATGTGGTTTTGAGAGGATATTCGATGTTTTAAGTTACAATGTGGTTATTTAAAACGTTTTTAAGAGACAAATGATATCGTCATCAACTTTATCCCCTAAATAGTTATTATTTCATTGTGTTTATTGATTCTCATCCCCTATCTCATTCAAACATGAAAATATGTTTCATAAACTACTATGATCATTCTTCATCCCAAACATGGTACCTATTATACTTTTAGATGAATTCATTGGACAAAAACTACCAAATTGAGTAGTTATTCTCCTTGATTCAATTACCCATATCCATGGTATCATAAAAAAAGTATTTAAAATAAGTAAATGTTGTGTTCCCCATTTTATAATTATCAATAAATTTTACCATTTATAATTAATATCTTATGACTATTTATTTAATTATTTTTTAAAAAAATTATGAAACTATAATGATGGATATGAATATAAAATGGATACACTCTCAACATTTAGGAAAATATTATGAATGTTTAGTTAAAGGGTTCATCACGTTTATGATAGAGAATTCTTAGAACCCTTCTAAAATTATTTTTCTCTATTTACATCATTTTTATTAAATAAAACATAGACTTTTTGAGATTTACGAATATTTAACTTTACATAGAATAGATCACAGCTATAAATGATGAACTACACACGGGGTAAAACATACCGCGTGAACTAATTGTGAATATAAATTATTTTATAGATCATTTGATAGGAATAAAAGTGTAAATGATGAGAGAGATTGAATAGAAGAAATGAAAATGGAAATTGATGATGGTCTTTATGATTTATAAAATTTGTTTCAAAAGATAAATAGTTGTTCTAAAAAACCTATTTTATACATGTTTCATAAAATAAAAATATTCTACAATATATATTTTATATTATTTAATATTTGGGAGTGGATAGAGTGACTACGTATATATATAAATACATGGTCTCTTAAATGATATCCTAATAGAATATAATAAACTTATATTTCAGTCAAATGACACTAAACAAATTATATGTTCATTTGGATGGATATCTAAAAAATATATTCTCGACAAAATGATTGCATATTATTTCTCACGGACAATCAATCACTCATAAAAATACCCAATTTTTTTTGGATCAATACATAAATATGAATCAATTATTTTTAATTTTTTATGTTACATTCTTATCATTAAAATATTTAAAAGACTATATTGATGTAAGGAAACCAGAGGATGATTAACATAAAATTTAGATAAAAAAACTAAAGATGAGCACAAATTTCAACCAAATGATTCACCATAGGGGAAAAAATTTATTATGAGTATCCTAAATTTGGGAAATTATACATGAACCCCTCATCAACCATTCTATAAAAATAGAAGAAATAATTTTTTTCACTTATTAATACTTATTGTTCATGGCCAATTATGTTGATAAATAATAACATTCCTCTATTGTTATTCAAAAATTGAAAATAAATTATTTTTTCTATTATTATATATTGATGAAACAAACCTATAAATTGTATTTATATCTATTTGGACCCATTTATTAATGATATTAATTATATTTTTGATAAAAATATTAAAATATATGATTGTCATATAAGCGTGTAATTCATTTATAGGGCCATATTTGATGGTATTATAAATAATTTTCCTATATATTGAAATTTTACAGACCGTAGCATTAATGAATTTTTTTGTTGTCCTATTTGTGAAGAATAAAAGCACAAACATCGGTTAAAACATTCCTCGGAGACTATGATTTATGGACATTATAAAATTTTACCCATATGACATACGTTTTGATCTTTGATGAATGAATACAATGAGAGTACATAAAAAGTTAAATCATCATCACCACTAATGGGTTATCACATATTTATTAATGTAAAAAATGTTGATATTGGTTTTAGTAAACCATTTTTAAATAAACATACTAAATCATGTCAGAAGATGATTTCAATTTTCATTGAATTTTTGTATTTTAATATTTTATATATTAGAAATTTACTTAGTGCATTTCATCTAAAAAGGTTATTTAATATTGTTATTGGAACATTACTAAATATGCATTGAAAAATGAATGATGGAATAGAGGCTAGATTATACATTATTGATATTTGGATAATGGTATATATGGAACTGGTTAATGGTATTGTCATAATTTTTCATCCGCCAACACCATCCACTTTATAAAGACAAGAAAAATTGTAATTTATCATTTTCTTAATGGTGTCAAATTTCTAGATATGTATTCATAAATATGCAGAATTTGTTTTAATGAAAAATTTGATATTTGTGGACAAATATCACATTAATATCATGTTTTGATGTGATTTTTGATTTTTTATATTTTTTCTGTTATGCATAAATATATAGTTTATCTATTAACAATTTTTTTTATTAAAATCAATATGTAGATATTTTTTTGACCAGTTGTTCTTTTTATTCATGAATAAATATTTCCCACTGATGTTATGTTAATTATAGATTTTATTACTACCATATTTCATTAATATAGTTGTCCACTAGATTGTTCAATAATTCTCAGAGGCTCAACAATGTGGTCTTGTACATTACAGATGGGTGCACCCCCATTAAATGTTATATGATAATTTTAATAGGGTATTTCATAAGTCAAAATCATCTAAATGGTTTTATTGTAAAAGGATATATTATTTAAGAAGACGTTTAATACTATAAAGATTACCCATTAGATGTTGACATCATCGTCCACCCAAATTCTAATCAAATAATACCTCACATGAACCAATGAATTTTTAGAAATTATTTTTCGAAAATTATAATTAGTAATGTTGAGATATCAAATATTTATAATGTTTATAATAGTGGTGTTTTTGATCCATATGTTGAATCCCACTTAAAAAATATAATTTATTTGAATCCATCAATGCATTATTATTGGATATAAAAAATAAACAATAATTAGTTTACCCTATTGTTCTAATAAAAGTGTTATAATTAGTAATCTAAAAATAAATATTCAATTACTGAAAAAAAATCATTGGTTGGCCAGTAGAACAAATTCATATGTTCCATCTAGCACTGGTTTTTAATAAATGGTTATATGCTCAATAAAAATGAATATTATGATTGCATTATGATGTGAAATAGTGAAGTTACACTTTTGGTATAAGAGATGGACATTTGTGGTTTCATGGAATGAAATCAAATATAAGAGAATATATCAAATTTTAGTACTTTTGAAATGATATATGTGTTGGATTATATAACATTTAATGTTCCTGCTATTTATTGTAAATGTGTCCAATATAAAAGTGCAATGAAAAATGATGAAATGGGCTTAATGAAAGTGAATTTTAGTGTCGAAGGGGGAAAGGATGATCCGTTCATTATGGAATTAGATTAAATGCAAGTATTTTATCAATTGGACATAGAAAAAAAATAATTTGTTAGTTTTCCTGCTAGTGATGAAAAATATTCAGGTTTTATGAAAAATCAATCGACTATGACCCTTTAATGGGGAGATCAATATTAATTCATGCTTGTCCCAATGATAAAAATTTCATTTGTGATAAATTAGAAAAAATTATGGGATTTAGATTATCTATTTATGCTCTAAGTCACTTCAAACATTAAAAAATAAATATATTTAAATGAGGTGATTAAATTTTATAATATAATATCAATTTAATCATTATATTATATATTTTATATTGTACCTACATAATCCAAATATATTTTTTGACTACTCATGATAAAAAAATGACATCTACACATGAGTATATTACCAATCCCAGTGAATAATAGTCTATTGAAGCTATAATAATATAATGGTTACATGATAAATATCATGTTGATGAAAAAATAATGACACAATATCACATTGTTGAATAAAATAATCAAGGAAATATATAAGTGTATAATATTTCTGGTTTGTGGAAATTATCATGACAGACTAATTTGCCATAACAATTCAATGTTCATTTGTTATGTTGGAATCACAATCAGTATGTTTGTATCGATTGATATTGATTCATGACACCATGTTCGACCTATTACATAAGAAACCCTTCTAGAAGATATAAATTCAATTTTTCTATTTAAATTAAATATTTTAAAATATATATATATAATAACATTTTGATTTAATATTCATTATTCTGTGAGTATTTCATTAATATTATATGATTTATATAATAATTATATCTTAGTGGTCATTGAAAAATTACATAAAGGCTTCGACACTCTTCTTTCAAAGTTACATATTAAGTTTATTGATGGGAAATTAAATCCCCACCGCCCATTTAGTTATAAAAATATTATAAATTAATAAATGAGGAATTATTTCATCTAGTTTATTGAAGAGAAATAAATTTAATTGAATTTCAGTTGAAAATATTTTATTTTATATTATTTTTTTCAAATTTGATTCAAAATATTTAATCTATGAAAAAACTAATCAAAATAAATCACTTTAATAATAACCAATGTACCCATATCACAATGAATGGATGGAATATAAATCACTAGAAAATTTATTGGTGTTTATTATAAATAAACAGTAATAGTTCTATGCGATCATAGACAACATATGTTACATTAGTACTAAAACTCATTAGGATTTCCCCAAATGACTTCCCTACACACGCTACTAGAATAAAACCATTAGCACATTTATATAGAACATTTCATATAAGATAAATCACAAGTGAAACCATTTTTATAAGCCCAAACATGCCCTTACCAAGCCATCACACCCAAACCACACCACCAAGGGAATGCCAAACAAACATGCCACATGCAATGTCACCATTTACACATGAGAACAACAATTTCCACCTTGCAATGAAATGAACAACAACCAACCAAAACAACCAAAGTGGTGGGATTTCTTCCCAACCCATTCACCCATTTGCAACAAAGCAATCAAAATGTTGGGTCTTCTGCCCAACCCGTTCACCCATTCCCAACTAGCGGTACTTCCCAACCACTACACATATGGTGGATCTTCCGACCACTATCCATCCCCATTTTACAGTGGTACTTCTCGAAACTTCCACACAACATTCCAAACATGCCTAATCAAGAACACAACCCACCAAGGTCAAAAATCAGGCAATCAACCAATTTACATTGCATATCAATTCACATTAATAAATCACCCATTTATTGAAATCCATTTTCCATGCCAAAAAACATTTAAATAAAACAAACCTTTTATTGAAAACCATTTCCATCAATCATTTTCACAAATTAACCATAGTATCCCATTTTAAAATCTCCATTATAAAATCAACAACAATAGCATTTCATCACAAAACCCTTGTTTTCAAAAAACCCCCAAATAGATTTCTAACCAAATTCACACATCAACACACAATTAATTTCAATCACAACAATTAATTGTAACACGTGACAACTAGTTCTAACCATGTTGAGTCAAGAGAGAAGCCACCTACCGTTAGGTTCCTGAGAAAAAGAACCACAAACAACCGTGCCACAAATCTGGAGAATGCACCACTGAAACCTCTCTAGATCACTTTCCCTAACAGCCACAAGCCTTAATATTAACATCCATGGAAGCACCAGCCTTATATCTACACACAACAAGTGTATATCTAGAAAACCAAGAAAGAGAGGGATGTAGATCTAGAGGAAAACACAAGAGAAGCAAGAGGAGAGACTTACCCATGAGAAACCACATTCAATCCGCCTTGAAACCCCTTTGAAACGCTTCCAAATCAAGTGGGAGAGCGCCCTTAAACCCTGAGAACCCAAAATATTGAGTGAGGCTCGAGTGGGAGAATGATTGGAGTGAAATGATGCAATCCTGAGTGAGACTGGGTTTTAAATCCCTATCTTTATGTTGCCGCACTGTTAGCCAGTACGGTTTGGAAAACCATGCGCTAATAATGTGCACTCTACTGCCTTGGGAGCAGGGGTCCACATGGTTTCCTCGCATGGTATGATAAAATGTGTGCAGGCTGTGTGAAGCCTACTATTTCCCCTACATGGTTTCTTGGAGAACCTGCACGGTTTCCACTAACCGTGCTCAAACCTTGCACCCCTTTAAAGGCCTCCAAACTAATACAAAACCATTACAAACTCTCCCAACCACTTCCCAACTCATCCCATGCACATTAGACAAATAAAAATTCATAAAAAAGGCTACATACCTCTAAAAGAGGTGCTAAATTCTCCCCACCGTTGGTCTTTCCATCCAAAAAAGGAACTGAACTCGCCCATTGCCGAAAGTGCTCGGGCCACTGCACGATCATCTCTTTAACCTGCTCCCAAGTACCCAGACTAAACCGATGCTTTTACCACGCAAGAATTTATCTTGCCTATCAAAAACCCACACTGGATGGTGAACCAACAAAGCATCAGGTTCTTGCTCAACAAGATCCCATCGAATCACATGGTCCTGATCTGGCTGGTACTTTTTCAACTATGACACATGGTAGACATTGTGCACCGCACTGATCCTAGGTGGCAAAGAAAAATGATAAGCCACCTCACCAACCCGATGAAGAGTCTCTAAAGGCCCAATATACCTCGGAGATAACTTTCCCTGCTTCCCAAACTGACAATGTCCAGTCCTAGAAGAGGTCCTCAAGAACACAACATCACTCACCTCGAACGACAACGACCGTTGACGATGATCCGCATATGATTTCTGAAGACCCTGGGCCATCTCCATTCTCTTCCGGATCAACTTGATCTTCTCCGTAGTCTCCTAGAAAAGGGTCTGTCCAACCATCTAGGACTCACCCATTTCCAGCCAACATAGTGGAGAACAACATGGCCGCCTATACAATACTTCAAACGGAGCCATCTATATGGATGAATGATAACTGTTATTGTACGAGAACTCAACCAATGGCAAGTGCTCCTCCCATGAGCCACCAAAATCCATCACACAAACCCACAAAATATCCTCCAGATTTTGTATCGTCCTCTCGAATTGACCATACGTCTGAGGGTGACACACCGTACTCATCGTCAACTGTGTCCCAAGGGCATGTTGTAAGGATTTCCAGAAACAAGATGTAATCCACGGATCTCTATCAGATATAATCGAAACTGGAACACCATGCCTCTTTACCACCTCCCAGATATGGATTTTGTATAGATCCACCAACATATGAGATTCATGAATCGGGATTAAATGGACCAACTTCATTACTTGGCCTTAAGCGATGTTCCCAAGGCAACAAAGGCTGTCAATAAATGCTGAGGGCTTCAAGAAAAATTTGGGGAATAATTTGACCTTAAGACAAAACCAACCAGTCAATCCACAACTATATGATGCATGTCAACAAAAAACCATCCTCATACATTACCAATGACAACCAGAAAATCCATAATGTTCTCACAGGTCAACATAACCCAAAAACAAAATCAGAGTACTATGCGGAAGTCCAAAAAAGAAAACACCACGAGCCATTACACCACCATAGCTCCACAACAAGCTCCATGCTCCATGAACCACCAAGACATCAAAACACACCACTAATGGAGGTTGATGCCTTACCTTTTCCCATGTCATGAATCACGAAATCTGCAAAGACACCACAGTGACAAAGCGTGGGGTGAGTACTAAAACTCAATTGGATTTCCCCAAATGGAATCCCTACACATGCGACTAGGATAAAACCATCATCACATTTATATAAAACAGTTCATATAAATTAATTAACAATTTCAACCATTTTCATACGCCCAAACATGCCATTACCAAGCAATCACACCCAAACCACACCACCAAGGGAAATCCAAAAAAACATGAAACAATCCATGTCATCATTTACACATTAACACAAAAATTTCCACATTGTAGTGAAATGCAGAAAAACTAACCAAAACAACCAAAACGGTGGGACTTACACCCAACACGTTCACCCATTGACAACAAAGAAATCAAAACGATGGGACTTCTGCCCAACCCGTTCACCCATTCCCAACTAGCGGTACTCCCCGACCACTACTCATATGGTGGTTCTTCTGACCACTATCTATCCCATTTTTATAGTGGTTCTTCTCTCCACTTCCACACAACATTCCAAACAAGCCAAACCAAGCACATAACCCACCAAGATCACAAATATCATGCAATCAACTAATTTCCATTGCATATCAAATCACTTCAATAAATCATCAATTTATTTAAAACCATTTTCCATGCCATACAACGTTTCAATAAAAAACAGTTTTATTTAAAACCAATTCCATCAATCATTTTCAAAAATTAACCATAGAATCCCAATTTAAAATCTCCATTTTAAATTCCACAACAATATCATTTCATCACAAAACCCTCATATTCCAAAAACCCCCAAATGGATTTCCTTCCAAATTACCACATCAACACAAAATTAATTTCAATCACAACAATTAATTGTAACATGGAACCACTAGTTCTATCCATGTGGAGTCGAGATAGGAGCCAACTACCTTTAGTGTTCCCGATAAAACGACCCACGAAAAACCGCGCCTCAAATCCGGCAATTGCACCACCGAAAACATTATATATCTTTTTCCCTAATATCCACAAGCCTTAATAATAACATCCAAGGAAACCCCAACCCTAGATATAGACACAACAAGTGTAGATCTTGAAAACCAAGAAAGAGAGGGATGTAGATCTAGAGGAAAACACAAGGGAAGCAATAGGAGAGACTTACCTGGGAGAAACCACCTTCTATCTGCCTTGAAACCCCTTTGAAATGCTTCCAAATCGAGTTGGAGTGAACCCTTAACCTCTGAGAACCCAAAATCCCGAGTGAGGTTAGAGGGGAAGGAAGATTGGAGTGAAATGAAGCAATCCAAAGTGACCCCTGGTTTTAAAACCCTAACATTAAGTGGTCGCAGGGTTAGCCCGCACGGTTTTGAAAAATCATGCGCTAACCGTGCGCACTCTACTGCCTCGGGAGCAAGGGTCTGCACAGTTTCCTCGCACGGTTTGTAAAACCGTGCGCATGCCATGCGAAGCCAACTGTCTCCCCTACACGGTTTGCACTAACTGCTATCAAACCATGCAACCCTTTAATGGCCGACAAACTCATCCAAAACCATTCCAAACTCTCCCAACCCCATCCTAACGCATCTCATACACATTTAACACAGAAAAATGCATAAACAAAGGATATATACCTCAAACCATGGGTGATACAAAATATATGAATGAAAAAAATATTTATATATAATATATATGTGATATTTATAAAGTATCTATTCTTCTATAATTTTTATTTAAAATTTACTTTTATGATTTCCATATTTTGAAAATATTATAACTTCATTTATGGATGTTCGGACTACCACCTTTTCAATGAATTTTGATTTATTCACACAATATGTAGAGTTAATGAAGGACATGATTAGTGAAATTATATAATATATATGACATAATAATGTTAGTATAATATTTTATGTACATATATTCATATAAATCATTTTAATTCTTACTTTCAACAAGAAAATAAAAAAATATATTGTTCATGCGCACGTACGACCTACTTTCTCCATGGATGTTGTGTTCAATTTTCATACATATATATTATAGATATTATTATAATATATATAATTAATAAAAAGGATATGTAAACCATTTTTTACATTATTTAAATAATGATATAAATATAAGGACCAATGATATAGTAAATTAAGACACATGAATGAAATGAAGAAAATATTACCCGAAGTGAAAACATAACATATAAATATTAACAAGAGTTTATTATAAAATCATAATAAACCCATAGATTTTATTAAATATAACAGTGTTTTTAAATTATAGATATAAAATAAACTTATATTTATTACATATTTGGTTTGAATAAGTACATCGTGTATCAAGACACAAATTAAGTTGGTTTCATCTCACATTTTATTTCTGGGAGATACATTCCTTAATCACCCCACATTTAATATTATTATTATCAATACTAAACATGTATTTATTATTTGAAACTTATTATTATGTTTATTAAAATTTACATATGTATTCTATGATCTTTCATTCTTGGTGATTATATTTGTAAAGTTACCGAATCAGTAAAATAAATTTGTCTCAAATTTATTTAATTAAGAATCATGTTTTCTTCAACATGTAAATTACTTTTATCAAGGATTATTTTAAATCTTATGTAATAATAATTTTTACTTTCAAAAATTTTTCTCACCATGTACTTTCATTCTCAATCACTATGATTATTTTTAAGTAACCAAGTGATGTGACATGTATTGAAAAAATATCTTAATTTATCAAGATTGTTTATAATTATGATTCCATAGAGGAAATCTTATCATCCATAACTTAATAACACACGTTATTTCTCTTATCCGTTATATATTAATGATATATCCATTTAATGGTAGTATTTTACCACTATTTGATATTTAATATAAATAAGAAATTTTTTATGAAAATATTTATATATGATTCTTTTTGATCAAAAAAACAATGTTATTTTAAAAGAGGGATTTCTAAAAATTCCATATAAAATGTTTTCATTTTAACCTATGATTTCATAAGAAGTTTTTAACCACGTCTTAAATTTTACAAAAAGAATTTATATGTAATCTTCTTGTTGATTTTTTATAAGAAAATTATTTTGAGCTTTTAATGCATTAATTAATGTTCAGAATTCATTTTTATACCCTCCACCATGACCGTCATTTGTGTGAATATTCCATTGTATTCTTACCTTAAATATTTCTACGGAATTTTTTTAATAATTGAGAATTTCATTTTTTAATGATTATTTCACAAAAAAGTATTCTAAAAAGGCATTTTTTATCAATCATTCTATTATATATTTTCCAAGTTATGTTTTTATGATTTTTTTTTGAAAATTTTCTTTTGTTTTAAAAAGAAATTTTATATTTTTCAATAAATATTTATATATTTTTAACATATATTTGAATAATTTTTTTAAAACGTTTTCAATGACTATTTTTATGTGTTTAAATTATATGTATTCAAAAATGTTTTTAAATTTTTAATTATAATATTTCATTTTTATTTTCATGAAAATGGTTTTCTAATGGTTTTATGTTTTATTGAGCCTTTTCATAGAAGAATTGATATTTTTTTCATGAAATGTTTTTAAAAGAAATTTCTTAATTAGTTTCTATCAATGATGACATCAATCGATGTCACTCATTCCATTTTGATAATTGAATCAATGGTTCTATTCAAATTATTTTTCTAAATGGTTTATGTTTTCATGGAATGATTTATATAATAATTGTTTCTCATTCATGTGTTACTTGTTTAGGAAAATCTTTTCTCATTTAGTATGTATATTCTATTCAACCCTTTATATTACCATTGGTTATTCATTGATGAAATGGGTTTGAAAGCTGTTTATTTTATAGATTTTATAATGTTACTAAATGTTAATGGCACCCAATTCATTTCATGGTTTATGATTCAATTTTTATAAAATTAACATTTTATCATTGGTCTATATATGATGAATTTTTTATGGCATATGTATGTATGATTTTATTTTCTGATGGATCAACCCTATAAATCCCTCTTATGTAATGGTTAATTATGAATGTTATGTGGGCTAAAAAGGTTCTTGTTTTGTGGAACATGAGTGGAAAATAGAAGGTATATGGGTTAGATACCAAGTCTAAAATCATGAAAGGTCATGGGTTGTTTCCCAAGATCAAAAACAAGAAGGTACATAGTTTATAGTCCAAGCATAAAAATAAGTAGTTTCATGTATTTTATCCCAATTTCAATTATATGGGGGTTCATGGTTTCTTATTCCATGACTGAAAATAAGTAGGTTCACTATTTTTATAACAAGAAAATATGTTATTATAGATTGGGTAGGTAACCTTTACATTAGATATTTGTTATTATTATGTTTATTCCACAGTTCAATGTCTCATTCCTATTTTATACATTCATATCCATTGATAGATATTTCTCTATGATTAATTTCTTATGATCTATTAACATTTATGCTATAATTTATGATTTTTATTTTTGATATATAGGGAATGATCATCTATTATTGGGATCATGTTCTCATACCTATATTACCATGATTTTATTTCCATATATCCAATTTTTTCCATTTCTGAGCATCAAAGCTTACCCATCCTTATGTTTACATTCCCCCGGGTTATGAAGATATGTATTATGATTGATGTATCTAGGAATGATTCTAGTTAGTGAGAACAGAGTCATATATAATGTATTTCTTTTAATACATATTTTTTATGTTTCTATTAATAATAAAATAACAATCTACTTTTTTATTTATGCGTCAATTTATATAATTTTTTCAGTATTCTCAAAATATGATGCAATTTCAATGTATTTTCAGATGGGGTAGTAATATTTTTTTAATATATAAGTGTAATTTTATTTGAAAACATGAATAACATTAAAGAAAAAAAAATAAATAATCATAGATTTCTTTCTTAGTATTTCATGTGCTATAATATAATTTATTTCTACATTATTTTTGTTATATAATTATTTAGTCAATTTAAAATGAGAAAATTCTTGATGGTGAAAACAATTATGACATGATAGAATCAACCGCTAACCCATCTGATACACATAGTTCCTTATATAACTAAATATTTATATTAATATTAATAAAATCTTTTTAATTTACTTTTTTTGATTATTACAAAAATAAGAATTGTTTTCTCAAATATTAGTGTTATTTTTCTCAAGCTCGGATGGTTTGATTTGAAATTTCATGAGTCATTATCATGTGAAAACGGAAAGGTATACTTAATGATTATTAATATATGTGATATTTCAAACTTAGTCCTATAATTATATAAACCAATGTTCGAATTGTCAATAATATAATGGTTGTTGTATTTGTCTTGTAAATTTTATTTTATGTAATATTTTTATTTTTGACTACTTACACTTTTTTATTACATTGTTTCAATAATTTTAGTTCTCTATTATAGAACATTATAGTATGCCTCATTATTAATGCCCCAAAATTCACATATAATAGAAGAATTAATCATACATTTTAAAATATCTGATAAAGGGATCCATTATGAAATATTTTAAAATTTCTGATAAATGATGCCTTTATTTAATATTTTAGATGTTATAAAAAATAACCATTTCTCTGTTATTTTATTAGTGCGGATAAAGTACCAATTTATCAGTTCTATTAAATGAATTGATGGAAACCATTATAAGATTTTATAAATGGGTTCATTTGTGAGTGATGCTAAATGTGCTAATAGTGGTTCCATTTATGAAGGAATTTTTTATTGTTGATAATGGTCCAGTTTTTCAAATATTTCCTAGATATGATTAAATCCTATGTTTTCAATCACACTATAGTCAAAAGTGACTTTCAAGCTTAATAAACACCAAATTATGTTCTTTAGAAATTATATTTTATAGTACTGAATCAAATTAAAAGATATATTCCCAAGGTCTAACTACGGTACTTTTTTGTATATTCTAATAGCAAGATAATCCCTCTTGGCTATCTATATCATCACTTTTATAAATGAATCATGAATAAAATATTAATAATTTCTTGTTCTTTTACCTTGTTATTCAGTCATATGGTTATCCCTTGAGATTCACATGATCTTCTGATATGATTACAGTTTTCATGACTATCATGTGGATTACATATCCATATCAGGGTCACAAAATGATAGAGCATCTCAGGGTCATGAAATCATAGGTCTTAAGAATGGGTGTGATAATGCTAGACACCATGTGGTTCATGAAATATATGAATCTCCAGGTGTCATGTGGTTTGAAATACATATTTCTGGTCAAGTGACCATGAATCCATTCATAGTTAATGTGATTAGCATGGTATTGTCGATGTCATAAATCTATATTGATTAAAATTTTAAATTTATAATAATTTCTTCATTATATTATACATTGGGTTATATTTAAAATGCATATTCTACCATGAATAATTATAAGTACAAGATTTAGGTGAATCATAGTATTATCCATCAATATCACATGCGTACTAACAAAAATATTTTAATGAGGCATCACCCATCCAAACAACAATTATTACTCTTGTCACACATGATTTTATTATATGGATTCATAATTGTTGATGTCATTTTCATTCCATTTCCAGTTTATGAACAACTATCTTACTGGAAATCAAAATCCATATATTTTATCAAAATTTGATTTACAAAGGAATCCAATTGATTGTGTTATAATTTATAGGGCCTAGGAAATGCTTTAAGGCCTTGGTGATCTCATTGTAATGCTAATAAGGTCTGATTAGTTCAACATTATGCGTCATCCCACACCAACATAGTCCATAATTGACAGTGGTTGTGTTATCCTATTGAATGGTCTGACAAAATATCCATTCAAGATGGGGTTGTTATGGCCCATACTGATATGCAAATTATATATAATACATATTACCATTACTAGTTATTTTAAGGATTTATTTTCATCTGCATGGTTTTAATTCTCTCTTCATCTGGTATATGGAGAGAACAAAATATAGGGACCATCCTCAAATTTTGGTTTATATATGTAGGTGAAGTCAAAAATGAGTACATTATACATCCATATGTAGGATCCCCTATCATCCAATGATATTATTACTATCATGAAATGGAAAAAACCTACCTGGGTGGTGTGCTGTATAGGATGGCCTACCATGTGAAAAAACAATGTGCTTAACCAACCCCTTGTATGTGACAAAAATATTGTTTATTCATGATTGGGGTAATAATTAAACGCTGTTTCCTCATACAATAAAATTTCTTCTCATTTGAGGGTCTAATTTATTGGGTAATATTGTCATTAAATACATTTAATGGTCAATGCATCATTAGAGATGTGAGACCATGGGAATTAATAACATACATCTTTATCACCTCAACCAATAATTCCCCTTCAGATGTACCTATCTAATATATACATAAGAAGAAGAAATATATAGGCTTATCTTTTAGTATATTAACAAAATTTAAACATAAACTCCCTAGAATCATTTCAAGGACACGAGGAGTTACCTCACTAACACATTCATGATTTGGGGTAATGTACCTTTAAATACCGTCAATTATTTGATATCATGATGAAAAAAATTCTTGAAATGACATCAAATTCTTGGTAGTGATAAGGGAATGTGTTTAATTTATGATAATTGTTCTCTAACTCAGTTTCCAAGGGAAGCATCAAAGTTTCAAGAGATGATACATTATATAAGAATTGAATTATTCACTCAAATGGACCTCATTAATCTGGTAATGGTATTGTATGTATCATGTGTATATATCATCATATCCCATTCATTGATATCATCTTCTCTATTTTAGATTATTCAAAAAGGTTCTAACATTTAATTTTCTGTTACTAGGACTCTTTCTACTAGGGCGGTTGAAGAGGAGTAAGAGTGATAGGTAGTTCATCATTCCATATATAGTTCATTACATGTACTAGAGTGTTTAGAAAATATAGAAGGAAAATTCATATTGTATATTAATCTCTAATGTTTTTTCAATAATTTCATTCTTTTAGAGGCTCCAAAATGTGTAGATTATTCCTTTTTATCATTACCAATGAACAGATTCTATGTAAATTAAAATATCATTGTCTCAATTTATTTTATTCATTATGTGAGTTTAATTTGCTTTATTTTATGTTTCATAGGTCATCAATGATATCCTTCACCTATATGATGTTAATTAAACAAAAACATTTAGTGTTGAAAGACTGTAAAAAAGTTTCTTTTTATTGATAAATTCTCATGAATTCACACCAAAATGAAATAACTCATTAATGTACCCACTCCATATTTCATTAGATTTATTTATTTAAAAAGATAATTTTGTTATAATATTTATCCCAAAGGTATAATGATCTATGTTTTCTATGATTAGTAAATTTATTAACCAATTATTTAGTTATTCTATTTAAAAATGTTGATCCCAACATTGTTTATAAACTTTTTCAGTAAATTTCCCAAATTCATTACTAAGAAACTTATAGTGGAAGGATTAGAGGGAATGAAATCATCATTTTTTCAGGTTTCCCTCTTATAAGTTGTTTTTCTAATTGGAATCGATTTTTTTCCATTTTTTGAGTTCTTAATATTCTCTATAGCATGAAATGTTCATGCCCATAAACCTGAGGCTCGACATTTTCATAGGATTCTCATTTCTTGTTTCCAACTTGGTGTGGAATGGGTTTATTTATGTTGTTTATTTTATGCTATTTCTAATATTACCATTTCATTAGTTTATGTACTTTAATCGTAAATATTTCATTTTAATTTTTTAGGATCTTCTAACATTGATCATAAATTTATTATAATATAACACTCAAAAAGTAATATTCTTAATTTATTTTAGTGTCATCTGATTAGGATATCTTATATATAGTTTAACATCATGTAGTAATGGCATTATCTATGGAGTTTAATTAAATTTGATAATTATGCATAAAATTTATGTTTAACATCATGGGGTATGGACATTTGACAAGCATTTTACCATCTTGTGGTATGGACATCAACCACATTGTTCAACATCCTCTGATAAAGACATAAATATTCTTTGATGATTAATGAAATACATCAAGAACATGTTTAATGAATATGGAGTACTTGTAGACATTAATATATTTCCCATTAGATAATATGTTTTTAAGAATAATCTAAATGTTAATATAGTGATCATATCTTTTTACACATAATATTACATGATTTAAACCATAATTAACCATCAAATACAAATCATGGATCGTAATGTCTAGTTCCATGTTAAAATTAGGATCATAATTATAAAACATTTATCCAAAATAAAAAATTATATTTTTGATAAACACCACATTGATCTCCTAACATTCTTTGAGCTCTTACATCTTCATAGGATATCCTAGGGAATAAATGAACAATCGCATGCTCAATAAATCCTAGTAAGGGAATAGACATGGAAATGAAGCATAACACATGAGTTATAATACATAAAATTATAATATAAATGGAATAAAACATAAATAATATTATGAATTCATAGAAAAATATAACATGTAATCATAAAATCATTTCAATATAGGAATGTGACAGAAACATATAACATGGTATAAACATGAGTTTAGGCTAACTGCAATGAATATAACACATGGTGGACAAAGTACCATAATAGATTTGGTTTACACCCAAACCTCATACATGAAATATCAGGTGAAAAAAACATAAATTTTTTTATTGTACAACTATCTGGGCACACCCATCATAACATTGTCATGAATATATGTTCCACATAATGAATCATATGTGATTAATAATAATATGGGTTACCTTTGAAATGAAATGGAAATCATAATCATGTCATAAGGCATGTATAATGTCTATATCAAAAATTATTACCTAAATGTATTTATTTAAATAATTAATGTAAATTAATAATGGAATATATGCATAAAAAATGATAAATGATGTCAAACTGAAGTGAAAGAAATGAAAAAACTATCTTTATGAATATTTAGAAATGAGATTTTTTTGCGGTTTAAGGGGAAACATTAAAGTGAAATTAATTATGACAAAAATATAAATATTTCATAAAACCACAAATAAATTAACATAATTTTTCATGACTAAATGATTGACTATGTAAATCTAATTTTTTCCATAAAATATATTATGGACTATTCTTGAAAATTGATGAAAAAATGAGATGTTTCCTTTAATCGAGCCTGATTATATAGAGTATTTGAGATGAGAACATATTTAATATTGTATATCCACATGAATGATGGAAAAGTTGATCTGGATACATATTTTTTGAACATATACATAGAATGGTCAAGAATTTTGTAAGAGTAATGGAGAATTAAATTGATGTAATTGGGCAGAATGTAAAACTAGATGGTAAATTTAATTGTTCATATAGTTCACTAACCTTATGTCTAAATGTTTTCAACACATGCAAATAATTTCCTCGAGAATCCATGTAAATTCATTAATAATATAATTCAAAACCTATTCAATGTATCATTTATTTTTTATAATTCTTCTGTAGTTTTATTATGGTAATTTGTGTGAGTTAAAATGTATATATTTTTTGTTTTAGAAGCCTTCATTTCAGGGTTTTATGACTGATTCCCTAGATTTTAATTATAGGAGTTCTTCTAATGTTCCAGAAAAATACCTAATGATAAAATATATGATATTAATTCACCTATATAATTTTACATAGTCCCACATATAATTTTCCTTCCGGTATTGATATTGTTATTTATACAGACTATTAATGATAAATATTTAGATTATCATGACTGTATCTTGATCATAATTGAATAAAATTTCATTATTATGTTTTATTATGTATATATATTAGTTATTTAATATTAATATATTTTTAATATAAAATTTTCAATCTCTTGAAACCTATATAGATGTTTTATAACTATAATGTAAAACGAAAGCATATCATCTATGAAGGGGGTGAATCCGCACATCAAAGTTGATGTTTTCAGTTAAATAATTAAAAAACATGAGAAGAGGCATAATGATGGATATTAAATAATCTATATAAAATTATGGTATATATATATATATATATTATTTCAGTTCATATATGGTTTTTTATTTGTTATGTGAGGGGAGGATATGATATAAAATTATACTAATTGAGAAAAAAGGTGGATTACACCTCTTAATGGTCTTCTAATAAAATTATCTAATAATCATATGAATACAAAATATTAATAAATGAATATATTTTGGAAAATATATTTTCCTTTATATAATTATATTAGTAATAATATTGATAATAAACATTTACATTTCAAAAAAAATAGAACACATAATTTATCATTTTTAAAACATTTATTTTACAGACCAATTTAAAAACACGTGAGTGTATTTCTCCTCCATCACTAAATATGGTTCCCATAGTGCATATTTATACTTATGATTAATATAATATACATTGATAATGTGATTCAACTTTTTTCATTTGAAATTTTTCTTATACTCAATGATATTTACTAGACTCACTTAATACGAGAGGTTATTCTGCAGTTGTACAATCTCTAGACTCAAAACATGTGGGGTTCAGCAATGTACGTTCTCATGAGAGATACATGAATTCATTCATGAAAATGAACCACATTTGGTTTTAGTGAATGTCTATAAGAAACTACTCGAATGTGATCAGGTATATTAAATATGTCAACACTTGTTGTTCTAAGATTCTATTTCATTCCAAACCATATGAAACTGTACCATTCTAATATTGGAAGGAAGACACTGTCTCCAAATGAAAACTCCAAGTGCCATTGACGGTTGTTCACATAATACCCTTGGAGTCTCTAATATTTTTTATATTTTTTTATTTCCTAATCCTTCTCTAAAATTAATTTCACAAGATCATATCCATGTATATTTTTTTCACAAACTTTATCCCAACATGTTTGAGTTCTAAATCACTTCCCATAAAGAGCTTCATATAGATCCAAATGAAGAATTAAGTAGATGATATTATTTTCTGAGATCTCAACTAAATTAAAATTTTCATCCCATCATCATTTGAATAAAATTTTACATGTCTCTTAGAACACATTCTATTTTCAAAATAGTAATTTTATATTTTAACGTAGCTCGAAATCACCCATTTTTAATTAATTTTACTTCTTTTGGATAAATATATAGGAATTAATTTGTGAAATATAGGAAATATTCCTCTCTATTATTATTTTCATGTTTATACATTCACTATGAATGTTTATGAGGCCTTTCTCAATATTCATCATCGATATGATTGAATGTTCATTTCTTCTAAGATAATCAGCGACATTGTTTATCTTTCTTTGATGGTAGTGAATAGATAAAGAATAGTCCATGAATATTTCGACCCATATTTTTTTGACACATATTGAATTTATTTTGTGTTAAAATATATTTTAGAATCTTGTGAATATTATATATGTCACAATTATCACCATAGATAATGGGAATCCAAAATATCATGAAAAAAAAATCATATCTACTAGCTCATGCTCATGTGCAGTGTAGTTTTTCTCAGTGATATATAACTAATGTAAGGTTTTGGATTTGAATTTATCATTATTAAATAGTACCAATCCCATGGAATTAATTTAATAATCACCGGATATCACATATAATTCTACACTTTTTTATAGTGTGAGTACAGGTGCAGTTATTGGCCTCTACATGAGATCATTAAAGAATTTCTTGCATTATTCCATATAGAAATACATTACACCTATTTAATTTAACATATATAGTGTGTAATCTAATTTTTAGGATTTGATTAATGAACATATTTAGTATCTAGCTAAGACAAAAAATATTTTGATAAATTTTACAGATTCATTCATATTCCCCTCATTGATTCCCTTTGTCTTGGATGGTTCAAAAAATATTCTTTTCTAGGTGATAACATGCTTCAAATATTATACATATAGACTCTAAAAATCATATTTACAATAAATTATTTATGCTTTATCCCTTCACATGTTATTTAACATTTTACTAAAATAATCATTATGTTCTTCCTTTCTCAAGGACTATATTAGGATATCATATATAAACTATAACACAATCTCATCAAGGTAATATATAAGGACTCTATAAAATAAATCTATGAATATTGTAGGAAAATTAGTGAGTGAAAATAGAATTACCCTAAACTCATAGTTTATATACCTTATTCAAAATGTAATTTTTGGAATATCCTTATTATTCGACATTAATTTCGTAATATTTTTACAAAAGCATAATTGTGAAATATTTGACCTCACGTATCTAATTGTAAAAGTCAACTATGCATGGATGGGGATAATATTTCTCTATCATGATTTGTTTGTGATCATGATAATCGATTGAGATGAACATTTTTCTATCATTATTCTTAATGAAGATTATTGGAGGGCCCAATGGTGAAACACATTGGTGTATAAAAACCATATATAGATTCTCTTGTACCTAATTCTTATGTTCCTCTATCTCAATGAAGTCCATTCTATAATGTTTCATTAATATGGGGAGTTATCCTAGAATAAGTTCAATTTAGAACTCATCCTAATTGTCAGGAGGTAGATTGGAAAATTATTAGGGGAACACATGATTTTATTCCCCCACAATGTGTATTCCATTGAGAATTATTCCTTAATTTATTTCAATAATTTTTCTAATGTATGTTTTCTTGTATAGAAATAGTATCCACAGAAGAGATAATGATTAAGATGAATGTTCATCCAAATCAATACACTTATAATGAATTGGAGGATACCTTAGGATGTGAAGAGTGGAATCCCTTTAACAATAGTTGATTTTGGATTTATATATATATAACCAATACATGCCCATTATAGACTAAAAATTCACCAATCAAATTGAGAAAATATTTTATTAAAGTTTCATCCAAAAAACATTGTCCAATGAGATGTTATATACATTAGATTAAAATATTTCATTATTTTTTGTTCTCATAGATAGATCAACCTTCTAATTTTGAGGCCTTGTTTGAATTGTTATACTAGGAATAAAATATATGAAAGAACATATTGAACTGAAGTAAATTAGTATGTTTTTTATCATTTATTGAATTACTAGTGTACCTGTCACCAAAAAATTATTAGAATCCTCCTTAATAGTAGTGATAGAATATTCCCTTCATTATTTGCAAGGAGGTTGTTAATGTTGATTGCCACCAACAACCCTTGGATTACTGAATTGTCTTGAAAAATACCAATAATCCTTATAGATAAAACATTGCACCACTAGATATATTTTGATATGAAAATTCATTTCTTCTTCTACGTTTATGGAATTTTTCATATCATATTATAAATAATTAACCCCGCTATCCACCATTAGAAGCATCATATATTTCTCTTTATATAGTTTTCCAGATGGTTCTTCCCACACATTTAGCACAAAGGATTTTGATTGTTCTTCCCATAATGGTATTTATCTATAACTCCTCTGATATTAAACACTATTTTTCTCCTTTAATCTCTGACATTGTTCTACTATTGAGAGTCTCCAATGTCTATCATAACCATATGAAAAAAACAAACAATTTCCTAATATCTATAAAATTCACATATTTCCATGAATTTTCATAGATTCAACATTGGTCAGTTAGTGATGTGATCCAACATTCCATTAGTGTAAATTAAAATTATGGAGGAGTATTATGATATCATTGTATAGTTTTCCTCATATGCCCCAATATACTATCCTTTATTTTTTAGTTCTAGGAAGTCTCATTCCATGATCTGATAGAATGTTTAGGGAAAATAATTTTGAAAACATATTTCACTGAATTCATCCCGATAAATTAAATCTATTTACTCTATGGCCATTCTTTTTTTTATTTGTATCAACAATTGATCATCTTCCCCCTCAATACGGTGTACTATTAGACCATTATTCACTTAATCTGAGTATTAGAAGGCATAAAATATCTTTTCAATAGAGTTAATCCATTATTCTATGATTAGGGGATCAGAATTTCCATTAAAGATTGGATTTCATATTTCATATATATAATTTAATTCCATCATTCTATTTCTTATGAGGAGGTTATTCTACATGATTCAAATTATTATTCATAAATTCATACAATTTTTATAGTACTATCAGTATGTTTTTATATCATATTCTGATAATATTTGGCATCTCATTAAAAAAATGATCACATTTCCGATCACATTGAATAGTATAATGGGTTCTGTAATTTTAAACCATTAATGAAGAAAAATAATTTCCAACTATCAGGGTTGAATAATTATTGAATATGAAAATAGAAATAAAACTTTTAACATTAATAGAAAACATGTCAATGAAAATTATTTCATAACACATGATTCCCTAAGATTAAATCTAGGTTATCTATATATAGAAAATTATCCCTACAGTTTGTATTCATTTAGTCTAAGACTAATTTCAAAAAATCACTAGATAATTTCTTGATTCCAAATATATAAATTTAATCCTTTTTAACATATTATTACAAGATATTATCCATATTTAATAATCAAATACAAACCAAGGATCTTAGAGTCTAGTGTCATTTGATGTCTTGCTACAAAATAATAATTAATGAATCCCAAATGAAATGAAATTTTCCCTTATATGTATAATGAGATCATAAATTCCTTTGATCTCTTATATATTTATAGGGCATCCTATAGTGTATGTGGACAAAGGGATGGTCTTAAAAGGTAAATAAGTGAATAACTATCAGAATAAAGTATAACATGTCAGTTTGAAGGAAAAACATGATAAAAAATATTGAATGAAACATGAATAATATTATAGAACCATAAAACATAAAACATGGAATCATATGACATTTGAAACCATGTAATTTGGATGAAACATATATCCTGACATAAAAAATAGTTGAAGATAACTATGAAGATTATATCACATGGTGTAAATGCACCATAATAGATCAGTCATACTCCGTGATCCCATACATGAATTCCCATGAAACAAAACCTTACCCAATTCATTCGAGTGGTATTGTGGAACACCCTACATAACATTTACATTACTATTTTTTCCACATAATGAATTAAACATGATGATTTGACATAAGGGTTACCCCTATAAATAAATGTGCATCATAAGGCATAAGAAATAGATGTATCATATAGATGTTAAAGAATGACTGGATTTAAGACATATATCGAATTTAATAAGTTAAAATAATCATAGATCATGATAAATTAATTCCAAATGAAGTGAATAAATGTAAATATAATGTGAAATAAATTTTAAAAATTACCTACATTGGTGTTCCATTACTGTGATGTGGATATATCTCTGGTTTATTGGACAATACCCTTATGAGTTACTATCATGAGAAAAAATTGGTTCCCCACACTTTTATAAGGGCCATGAAATATTATGAGATCATATGGGTAGATTGAGAAATATTAGGAAAAAATGCATCGACCTAGGTATATTGAATACTAGTTGAGTATGTCTTAACACTAATGTCTGAATCGATAAATATAACATCGGGATGAAATAAATGGGATAAACCATATCACCATATTGTGTTGTGATCATCCCCAGTGGTACTAGTGATAAAAATGATTGTGTATCCATTCACTCATGGAGGAGATTTCAGTAGTTGGTCCATTATACATGAGACTTTATGGAATAATGATAAAGTCAAATAAGGGATACACCGACTATTTATCTTGGTCCATATAATTGTTGTGATGAAACAAATGTTTAGACGATGAAGTTGGGAATTTATGAAATGTGTATTCAGGATGTGTTATAGAACTCCATATCACATTCTCATTTAAATGGAATTCTTGGACTATATTCCATGAGTTTTTGAGTCATATGGTGTCTATCATAAAATTTTTTGGTTATTGAGTGTCACACTCATTCATTATGAAAGGGTATAAAATATTATGATGATGCATTAGGGAAATCATAATATCTTGAATTATTTTGATGAGTATTATAAATCATTATCAAATGTGCTCTGGTCATGCTGATTATATGGGAAAAAATTTCCGGGGTGACCTAAAACCCCAGTATAAGATTCATACAATCATGGTGATGCAAGGGATCATAATGATTATAGATTCATTTTTGTAAGGTAATGAAACATATTTTTAATGACATAAATCTCATATTCTAGAACTATATGAAAGAATTCATAGTCAAAAAAGGGTCTCATGATACTTTTTATCATTTTCTATGGGCCATGGAAGGATTATGGAAACCCAAGGAGCTCAAATAATGAATTGTGTTTTATGGAAAGGTTAATATTCAGGATGGGTTCATGAAACCTAAGGCTTGTTTCTCCACTAAATAGACCCATTATTATGGAATAGAGATGAGATAAACCATTACTATAACTTATAATGGTATGAGAGGGACAAGTTATTATGGATCATCTTTTACTATGGAAATAAAGCGACCCTTGGAGCAATATGACTCATCTATTTATGCTATAAGTTTTTTTTTCTGAAACTCAAAATATGACGTGTTTAGTGAGTGGATATATATATTTTACTTAGTACTCATGTGGTTTTCTAGCCAAAAGGTATTTCTGTCTCTTTTTCTTTTAATTCAAGTTATTTAATTTTTTTACATCAAATGATGTTGATTATGGTTGTATAGCTTTGACCAATGTCAATTCATTTTAAGGTCATGACGTATATTTACCTACAAATAGGTGAATTTTGTTCAACAACCTAAATAATATTACCAAGGTTAGGATAACTCTATAATTCTTTTGAGTGGGGATGGAAAATTTGTTATATCATGTATCAGGGTTCTGAGGACAAGAGTAATGATATCAGACAATCATGATTGGAATAGACCAGAACACTCTATGGTGTTCAGTTTTTCTATAGTCAAATCACAATTTTAAGGATTTGAAATACGTTCCTAAAGAGATAAGATAAATCTAATTGGTTTTTCAAATTCCATATACATCAATATAATGGTATAATAGTGAGGTATTATTTCATTTCTAATGTCCAATAATGCGTTTTTCGAAACATGATGAAATTGAGCCATGAAATGTTATTTATTGTCTTACGGGACTATGTATAGTGAAAACCACCCATACTGTAGTAAACAAGGGTATTTCATGAGTATTCAATTGAAAGGTAATGATTATGAAAGATAGAATACACATTTTAAATTCATGTTGTGGGGTCATATATATCATACAATTTTAATTTCATGTAACATGGGTGTTTTCATTTCTGGGAATTATAATATCATGTCGCAAGGACAAAGGAACTGATCTAAAAATTATGTATGTTATACATAGGGAGCCATTTAACCTAATGGGGGAGTAGAGAATAATGGGGCTTATTTAATCAATAAATAAGATTATTGGTGGATCATTATATGTTAAATCCATTCTTTCTCTAATATATCTGGAATGAAAAAAATTACCTTGATCATATTCATGAGTATGAATAATTATCTTGTATAACAAATAGTTCATAAAAATAAGGTAAATTATACATTAATAATCCATTCAACATAATGTTTTTTTATGAAGTATAAATTCTTATGACAGTGACCTGGTTCTTGATATAATTTGGGTCTTAGTCACATCATCGACAGTGTCTATTTAAGTTTCATATCCTCTTACGAGCCATTCATGGTGTGGGAAACAAGGGAAAACTAGGAAATCAATTGAGTCACATAAGTGTGGGTCTCATATAGTTCATATCAATGTTCTCTCCCATATGTAGTTAGTGGGTATTTTTTTAATTTTATATATTGTATCTAATCCTAGTATTGGAGATCTGAGGATCACTACATATACTATAGTGGCATTAATTAAGAAGCGTATAGATCTTGCATAAAGTACCTCTATATAGGTATATCCTATACGTAGTGAGGGGAATTTTTTATGTATGATTTTTAGGGATTAATAGTGGAGTGGGGTTCTATGTTTCACTTAATATCATGTGTTAACAAAAATCAATACACATGTGTTTATTGAACGGGATACTATATTTATCAGTATGACCCATAAGTAGTATGAGGATTATTTCTATTATTATAGTCCATGGATCATGGAATAGAGATCCTAACATAACTATATAGACTATTATGACTAGAATCAATACACACATTGTTCATGGATGGGGAACTATCTATGCTAGTTTGGACCATATACAAAGGAAGAATTTTAAATTATGACTATTGTAGTTGGACACATTCATGGATATCCAAGGGTCTCTATGTATCTTGTGATGATAATATTCAATCTACAAACAGTTCATCAATTGGAAAATCTCTACACAGGTATGACACATATACATATGATGTCATTATTTCCATTTATTGTCTTATTCGGATGAATTGCGGGAGATCTAGGAGTCACAATGTGACTTTTGATAATAGGAATCATGATAATTGATTTTCATGGATTGTAAAATCTCCACATTGGTATGACCCATACATATATTGGGGAATTGTTACTATTTATTGATGAAAGATAAACTTGGATTGGAGATCTAGGTGTCTTAACATATGCTTTAATGATATGAGTCTAGGATCATATTGAACATCATCGGCAAAATCCCCGAGAAGTTATAGCGCATAAAAAGAGGTGGAGATTATTCATATTGGATGTTAAAGCTGGATATATAATTAGAGATATGGTAATAAATAAATATATTGGGATAATAGTAATCAAGAAACACATAGTTCTGGTTAGACATTGTTTGTTAAAAATCTTGTGGAATATAAGAAAATTCACCAATTTGAAATGAAAATATTTTATCTTCACCCAAGACTAGAAATTATTGTGTCACTATATATTATACAATTGAATGACTAAATTCAAACATATTTCATGAATGGTGGTGTATAGGGATACCAACACCATGTAAATTGGTCCTCCCAATTTAGTTCAATGGTAATAAGTTATTTTATATCATTATAGACACATCAAGCATTAATTTTAACATCTTTCGAAAAGGGATCTTGTGGTTCATCTGAATGACTTTACTCTTGGACTATGCTAATCCTATTGTGAACTGATATGAATTATATATTCGGGGAATCCCATACCCAAATTATGAATTCAACATGATCTATGCTCTAGGTGAGAAACAATTAATGAAAATGATATTTTCAAGACATGGATGTGATTAAAACATTGATATTCTCTTTTTGTATCATGAATTTTATAGGATACGGTATATGATATAGTTTTCCTTACATATTCCTCTATAGTTATAATCCTAAAATATGATGTTTGGGAGACATTTATTGTTTAAAATCTTACATAAATGACATCATCCATGTTGATTAACTTCATATGGTATGGGTACATGTTACTCAACATGAATAAAAATCTTTAATGGATCCAAGAATGGAGATCAGTCCATCACAAAATATACTGTTGTGGATGAAATCAAGAAGAACATAGTTTTATGAATAAAAATTATCAATACAAGTTTAAATCATACGTCGTGGAGGCATTGTTCCAATTGATTGTTTTAATATGACCAATGACAGTAGATTTGGGTGTCACAACAAATATTGTGATAATATGAATCAAGCCACATATTGTTATCGAAAAACCATACAATTTCACAACATCCTTCAAGGATGTATGTTGTTCAGTTTAACTTCATGTATTTGGAAAATCAAATGTATATTTTAATATCGTGTGGTAATGAATAATGCTACCCAATGTGAAAAATAATTCTTGGAAAATGTCATGCAGTTTATTTACTTATAACCAGGATGGATATATCATTGTTGAACCGATGACCTTGAATTTGGGAATCACTATATACAATGTAATGGTTGGAATAAAGCCATGAATATTTCATAAACAGGGAATTCCTGATATGGATTTTACTCAGACATAGGGATGGGTGAACAGCACTTTCCATTTTCAAAGATCTATATCATGAGAGAATAATCATGTATGAGACAATACATCCTTGGAAATTTAGCATCCAAAAGTGATAACATCTTTCATAAATTATAACATAATATCATAATGTCATTTTTCAAACAATTTATCCTCATGTTGTTAATATTTGTTGTGCTGTTTAATGTCATGTGACAAGGATGAAAATAATTCATTATGGTATTTATCCAAATTTATTCTTATGAATCCTCTCATTTGAAGGGCAGATGAACATGTTACCTATCCATTGTGGCTGGTGAGTATGCTATGTTTTGATAGAAATTTGGTACAATATCATTCCCTTCACCTTTTTTATCCATCATTATAGGCGTCATACCTGATATCATTGGGTTTATATGATTCATTAAAAATTATCCTTGAAAAAAAGAATTAAAGAGATAATTTTTTTAAAGGATCTTCAAATCTAATTATGTTGGAAATTTTGGATTATTAGTTTTTTTACTTTTTCCTATAATGTCACAAAAAGTCTACCTATATCTTTTGACACATCTCATAATCAGATAGTTTTATTCTTATTTATATTCAATGTCATGGAAACTATACTTCTATCTGAGAAATTTCCTCATTTCTGTATACCAGTGAATACATAATCTCTTATGTTGAAGGTCATGTTGTAGTGTTGTGGGCCCATGATGCATAGAAGTTATTCTCTAACTAGGACGTCTTATGCTTGTTCCTATATTATATATTTTATTTGAAAGTGTATTTTTGAATGCCATTGTTTGTCAATTTTCTATTCCAAGATAGAGGGGTGAATGGTTGGAATTGATATTTTATTCCAATTAAATCATCCAAAAATTAGTATAATATAACTTTCTACTATTATATTTTAATATATTGTGACAGATCCGATCTCCATTGACGATATTGGTCATCATGAATATGATAATATTATTCATCTTGAATTCATTAATAGGTAATGACTTATCCAATTTTAAAAAGAAGTTTGTAGTTGTAATGATTTACTCTACTTCTTAGTTGTGGCTACGGGATATACCCCACAACATCAATTACCCATATCTAAAACAAAAAGTAATATTTATCTATATATAGTAGTTCTGATAAATGATGAATTATATTTCCAAGAATCAAGAATTCATGAAATTTCAGGGTGAATTCTTCATAGTAATGTGTCATTATTTTCTATTGTAACAATATCCTCCCGAATTAGGGGGTGTTTCTTGTACCAGACCAAGGATCTCCCCACAAGCCTAAAAGGAATTATCCCATGAAGGAAATAATAAATATTTATACTATTAATTTAAGGTGGAGTATATCTTATCCACATTTTTAGAGGGATTGTTTTCTATTTTATACAACCAAAAGGGTGAAATTTACTGCTCAGTACCCAATCATTACCCTTTTGGATCATTCTTTTTGGGGAGTCCAATAATACATATAACAATTTATCGGATTTATCTATTCAGATGTGGATATCGATTCATCATACATAAAAGATGTGTTAATATTACTGATTTTGTATATATAATATACAATGGAATTTGAGTACATCAATCAATGCATGATTCAAATCATTACTTCACCCATGTCAGGGTGGACTATAACTATGGATGCAGTATCCTATGAATCAACAATTAATTTTTTTATTAGATAATATGATGCAACGCGGGTTAAAATGAAAACTCATAAATTATTCCTCTAATAAATAATGTGATAGGGTATATTTGATCATTTTTGGTAATATCCAATTGTTATATTTATTACGAATTACTCAAAATCCCCATGAATATTTAGATAATCAAGAAGAAATGATAGTTATAGTTTGAGGCCAACAATAAGGGCTTTGGATTTATAATCATTATTCCTGAAACCATAAGAAAATGATAAATATTATTGTAAAATCTCTTTCTTTAGATAAAAACAAATTCTCTAGTCCCACTAGATTAAGAATTAAATCCTCTATTATTTTTCTAATATGACTACTGTAGGCAACATCAAAATAAATCAACCATGTTTTAGTAGTGTCATGTTCATAAAAATCCAATTCATGTGAATGTCCAGTGTTCAATGGTGTCATAACTAGGTTGGGGTGTATTTTCATGGAAATCATAATGCATATAACCTTTCAAAACCTTATGGGAAAATAATTGGAAGTCAATCAATTGATGAATAACCTCTAATCGGTCCAAATTATACGTAATCATAGGGGGAATGGGGACGTACTTGATTAGGAAAATATAAGAGGCCATGTTGCCTTTTTAGTGATGGAAGTAATGACTCTCCATTTTCCCTACAAAGATGAGTTGGAGGATGTTATTCTTGAAACCAAAATACATGGTCTCAGATCATTGAAAAATTTGGATAATGTAGTAGAGACATTTTCCCTTTTCAATAATATATTTTTATATGAGGTGATCTCTATGTGATCATTCTATATATTCATTAAAAACGATGAGTGGATTAATGTTGACTTGTGAAATCAATACCATCGGAAAAATATGTACTTCTTATTAATATAATATTATTGAAGGAAATCATTATCCAATTGGTAGGAGACTCCATTCCTTATTTTCCTATTTAAGAGGAGTGATTTTCTAGCCATGTTAGTATAAAATAACGAATGTATGAGAGGTTCCATTGGACTCCTATAATTTAATTTAGATTCCAATGGAGTGATATTTCAAAACTTTATTTACTACATTCACAGTCATATTTGATGCACCAATGTCATACACAATGCCAAGGATTTTCACAGATGGAACCACAAATGCACAATTCAATGGGTTTATCTTCAATCTATGTTGTAAAAAATATCAAAGATTGTTTGAATATCTATTGGGTGATCACATAGTTATTGATATATTATAAATATATCATCAACATGGAATTCTATTATTCATCCCTTGAATGTATTAATGATATGACCCATGGAGAATTTATAAGTAGTGTCGGCATTCATTAATCCAATGGGCATGAACTGGTAGCAAAATATCACCATGGGTTCTCTAACGGTGATGGATTCCTCATAATATTGGGTCATATTTATTTATTAAATTTTACTTTTATTACCCATCTATATAGTAATGTTCTATTAAGACAATAGCTTCATCGATCAAGAGTTGTTTGTTTACAAATAGAAAATCATCCTTCATCAAATTTCAATTAAGGTCTCTGAAATCGATTCATGGCCTATCCTACCAAGGTTTTTTCCTGATTGGGATGATTTTGGTGATACATATATGGTATTATAATTATAAAAAAGAATTATATTTTATAAATATGTAAAATTTTTATTCTAACTTTCTATAGTGGGAGGGTCGTATCATCATGGCTTTGTGATTGTAACCTTGATAGTCATCGAGATAGAAGGCATGCTATGTATTCACATCAGTTTTCTGTCAAGTAATTATTGTATAAATATAAGAGAAGTGATTTAAATGATTCATTATAAATGAAATGTGAAAACATTTTTCCATTAGAGTCAAGTTTTCACTAATTATTGTCATCTGCGTGACTTATTTGATCCACATATATATCATCCCAAGCTAATCGATCATGGTTGGGACACCTTCATCAAATGATGGAAATATTTTCTAAACGTTTTCTTCTTCTTCTACCACATATGAGTATTTTTAGGAATTTTTATTCATGAAATATAAAATGGGTAAATATTATTCATTGTTGATCTGATTATGGTTCTCAAAATGAAAATTTTCAAATTTTTGAGTCTTTTCAAGGAGATTATGATGAAAATTATTTTCATTCACAGAATATCTAGGGGTATATGGAGCTTTCACATATGGTGATAAATCAACTACCTACACATGTTTTATCAATTGATAATAATCTCACTCGATCATACTCCATGGATTTGTAGGGGAGGTCCTTTAATCAATGGGTGATGCCAACGGTATATTATAATCCAACATTTTCCCTTAAATTTTTTAAGTCCAACCACATCATACGTAGATTCACAAGACTCAAATGGGTATCCATTACAAAATAATCTGATTAACTTTCCATCGATGGGGTATTTCTATAATTGATGAAATATTAAAGGTAACACTATTTAGTTAACAAGTCAGGGCCTTCTAATAAATGAATTATATTTATATTCATGGTGGAATACCCATAACTCAAAATTTTATTTGATATCCCCAAACTGAGCTTTAAAATTTATCTACCTAATTTTTCATTTATGTATTGTATTATACCCATGAATGTATTTATTTTTATGGGATCAATCATCCTTATTATTTGTCAAAAATTGAACGATCCAAACTGTGATGATGTTGATATTGAGCCCTTTTCAATAAGGTCCCTTTGGATGTCTACACTATTGAGTGTTTCTATAACATATATGAATATGATGTCTCTTTGGATGACCTCCTCATGATCGTACTCTATGAATGATGTGGTTTCATGTTTTTCTGATGGAATAGACTCCAATCGACAAACCTCAGCTATAGAAACTTGTTTCTCAAATTCCAATGGACACTAGAGGGCTTCATCATGTGATTATATAAATTATTTTCTATGATGGTGTACTTACAAGATTGATTGTATTAATGGCCAATCTACTAATTATTTTAGAATGTCACAATTTTGAATAAACAATTAGAGCTTCCAAATTTGTGGATCACCCTTATTATGTGGTTGAGGAAATTTGGTATTTGAGGTAGGTGGGTCTAGTGTTTGTGTATATTTCAAAAGAGAATCTTCTATTAGGACTGTCGATCACACTGGCCTTCCCTGTTTTCATGTCTAAATATAAAATCAAACCCCTCCCATATGGTCGTGGATGATCACTGGAGGGATATAAGACCCTCCAACTTTCCATTGTGCTTGTTGGAGTACTATTCCATTTTTATTAACTACTTATAAGTCTAATTTTTTGGTTTTATAGTGGTAGTGGTTTAAATATCCATGCCTTGTCCATGTATCATTGGATCCTAAATCTGCTCCCCCAATCACCCCGATATGGTATGGGAGGTCATACATAGATGGATATTCATCATTGATAAGTTTTTTCTTCCAAATGTAGTATATAAACTAAACTAATTGTGATATATTTTTCCTATGAGAATTCCATTTGATGGGGAATTCCATGTGTTATTATCAATATTATGATTATGTTAGCATGGGTCATATATTGAGAGGGATCTGATTATTACACTTCCTCTTTTGTATCTTCCTATTTCATATGGTTATGTCCTCCTTGGGAGTCATAGTTTTTGTCACCTCATTGGGTGATAGAGTTTTATTGGAATCAAAACATTTTCTCATAGAGTGGCATGTGGTCGGTCTATTTTATTTTTTAGTTTCCACCTGTTTAACTTTTAACCATGATAGGATATGAAATTATTCAATAATTCACTTTTTTGACAGGGATATTCATAAATAGTTCACTAGTTTTTTGAAAATCTCCAACATCACATTTCATGAATCAACCAAGAATTGGAGGATTTATTTGTTTTTTATGCAGTCCTAGTTGTGGATACCACACATTATACTAATGTGGTTATAGACAGTATGATCTGTGAGGCTGACCAAATTGAGTTTACTTGCATCAGAATTTGGTGTAGGTTTTATTCAATGGTCATAGTAAGATTAGTTGAATCCTACTAAATCTAGAAAGAGTATGATCTATTCAACCATTCATGGATTCTCAAGAGAACCAAATCCCTTTTCCTTATAAAATATGATGATTTTTTATTTTATTTTCCCCTTGAAAGGTGTTGTTGGGTGGTCTGAGAACTAGTTTGGTACTTTAATGGTCACAATTATTGGTTTGAGAATAATAGTGAAAGTCTCTTTCTCGTCATGCATTTTCGATGATGTATACATTATGAGATGTGATTTAATTGTAGTTGGTTGAATGGAGTCATACAAACATTGTTTCATTTTTTCAAATTCATAGTATATTATAGATTATTTCTTCAGAATCATGGGTTTCTATAGATTGTCCTAATAATTTTTAATATATATTTTAAGTTATTTTTGTTATAACAGGGGGATGTTATGTTAATAGTTTAGACCATTACATGTAGATATAAATATAGAAATCATATCATTTTCACATTTTTTTTATTTTCTTAGAATGGAAGTCATTGTTTTCCTTGATATATAGAAAAACATGTAAATGAATTGATTATGATGGACTTCACATCTTGAAGTGTATCATGATTAATGGATATTGTACTAAATAAGGTAGGCACTATTATTGTTCTTTTAAAATACCATATATTGGTAGCCTCCTTCTAATCTAAACGTCTCATCATCATACTAGATTGGAATATGAAGTGTGTGAGATGATGTTCTAGATCTCCTTCACCACAAAAATTAGAAATGGAAGGATTAAAAAATTGTATATGAGGAATATTTCATCAACACAATCTGGATTTGGACTTTCATAGCCTTAAAATGTGATCATATCCTTCCCATGACATCAATTTCAAAATCTAGGTACTCGGCCTCACTGAACAGTTCTTAGGGTAAATTTATCTCCACTACCTCCAACCTATAATTAGTAGGAGTGACATGATTAAGTGGCCCCATTTTCATCTCCCGTTAATTATTTATCATTAAAAATGATGAAGGATCACCTTGCTAGGGGAGAAGGTTTTCCATAATTGAGGGAAGTCCTAATAAATTTTTCATTCCCCATTTATGTAGATTAATTTCTTAGATTTGGATATATAATGAATCTTTAATTTCATAATTATAGGTTGATTAATTAATTTATAATGTATGGGATTAAGGAATTCCATCATAGCCTTAATATGACATAAAATGGTAGTTTTCCCTTGAATAGATCCTCATATTGTTGTTTGATATTACGTATTTCGTTCTTATATTATTCCAAATACATCTCTATGGATTTAATTTTGATCCTTGAATTCATTGAGTGGGATACAAAATATTTTTTCCATTTGTCATCTGAATTATTCCACTGTATATGTGGAGGATTAATATTCTAATAGGCTAGGTTTTGGATCTGACTATGGTTTTGTGTGGTAACAGCCATTGTTAGTTCATCTTGAAAGCCATATTATCGAGGTATATTTTTTGTATTATGTCTCTTTAAATTAATGGATTGATCCATACAATCTAGTTAGATTATGATTAAAATTCCTACATATTTTTTTACAATGTTATTTTTCCCATTACTGTCAATGAAATACAGTGAGTTTTTACTACTTTCACCATGACCTTTTTTCTAATCCCTGGCCATATTGGATATTTTTTAACTCATTAACCCCATATTCTCTATTTTCATTCACCATATGTTTCCCCAATATCAAAATCTATGTAATGAACATTATGGGGTCTTATTTTATTCTCTACGAATGTACCTCGAACAAAAAATGATCGTCTTTTGTTGAGAGGAATATATGCGATGTTGAACATAAGTATTTTCTTACAAACACAATGAATATCAATTCAATACATTGTAATAATGATGTTAGATATTCCAACAAAAAAGGGGTATATGGTCAATTTTGGGATGCATTTTTTTCTTTTTAACACTATTTTTAAGGATATAATGATTTTGGTCTAGTATTTGATGAATCATGGGATATTTGATGAGTAGAAATCCACCCAAACCTATGGGATGGGGTCGATCTACAATAGTAGTTTATTTACCTTGGACCCTCTAGTTGTGTGATTATTCAAGTGTTGTGATTAAGAATGAAATAAACCCAACCCTATAAGATGAGGTTTATTTTATTATAAAATCAATTCATATTGGATCCACACGTAGATTGATGTCTTGAGGGACAGTGAGATCTGTAAATATACCACTGGTAGGATTATATAAAATATTGATTCCATGTATGTTTCTATTGTGGCCCATAGGATTTGGAATAGATATTCTAATGGATAAACTATTTTTAATTTAATCCCTTGATATAAGATATTCTTTATAGAATATTTTTTGGTGGACCCTAACATTAACATCTATTTATAAATAAATAGATTTAGTTTTTAGGGGGCCAGTTTAGTAATCTATTTTCCATCCTATGTATTCATTCATGATGTATTGGCACCGATAAAGAGGGGTAGTTCCATTCTTAGATACCTAATTTTAACACGTTTCCCATTCCACTAATCTATCCAGAGGCAATGATGTTATAGAATGTCACATTTGGGTAGTTATGAAATTATTGGGGTAAGGTATTCTTTAAAACTCGATAAATTTTCCATCAATGGACATAGATACTTGATGATTCTTCATCAATTTGTTTCCAAATGGTTCTAATGAAATTTCATTAATCATGGTTTAGATTTGTTTTATGGTTTTCCATTTATGGGTCCTATTCAATAGAGATTGAATCCTGGTATAGCTTACAATATAGTATGCCTATGGTCTTAAGGTGACCCTTGTTTAATGGATTATCCTTCAATCATTGATCAATTTTTTAAATATTATGGAATATATAAGGCAATCACTCCATCTATATCTAATATAGGATATAATAGTCAGTAGTAGATAGGGGATATAACATGGTTGTGATGTTGTTTTTAAGTAACTCTCTCGATATAACAATTTGGTATTCCCATTTAGCATACAAACATGGCTCTAGCTAGTCACACTATAGATGTTTATTCTTAGGCCTTATACTAACCATTTAGAAGGGTATTAGGTAGTTTATGGGGAATTATATTTGGTTGATATAAAATATTGATACCTTCTAAATATAAACGCATATGAGTTTTTATAACCTCAATATACAGAGGTCTCGGGGGAAGTGAATGATTTCCATGTCTGTGGGATTTATCACGAAGAGGATGAGGAACAACGATGATTTATGGTGTATATTTCACATGAACCATCTCCACAAAAACATTAATGGGGGATATAACATTAATGATATCCATATTTTTCAGTTCTAGAGTCGAATAAACCTTATGGTGTTCCCGATAAGCATAGTACATCATCATGGACAATGGAATTGAGAATGATCGTGTGTATGAGCCTCATTCTACATTTTTTATGAAATAGTTCAAACTACATTTTCCTTATTCATTGGATACGAGAATAAAATATGGTGGTTTCCAAAATATGATTATTGTAGTTTGGGGATATTTGAATAAGATACCACATAAAAGATGCTATCAGAATATGCCTCTGACAATCTATATTGTTGGAAGGATTATAAGCATACTAGTGGGTGGTATCAAAAAAATATAGTCCTAGATGAAGAGGGGATATAATCCAAATACAAATATACATTCTACATCAAAATATATTAAAAAGACTCAATATTTTGAGATGATATTTGAGAATCCTTCTACATAGACTAAGAAGGTTTCATGTGATATCTTTTGTTGGTTGGAATTGTGATGTGAGACTAGTATCTGTGGGATGATGGGATATTTCCAGAAGTATCACTGATAGAAATATGAGGTATTCTTGAGGAATATTATTCAATAACCTAGTAGACCCTATATAGAGTGAAGACATTATCATGATCCTAATACGGTGAATTATATCGCCTACCTTTTTAAAAATTTATATAATCCTATAACATGTCATGTCATGCTATAACCAAGTGATCCTTGATTGTATTAGCGAAATGAGACCTATGATGTAACAATGGAGAATGTTTTTAGTTCATTTAGATAGGTATATTCTTTATTCCAAAGGAATGGGATTCCCTTACCATGTGACCCCAATTTAAATAGAAATATGATCCTAATCAAGTGCCTTGTGAGTATGATGTTGATATTTTCTGAAAAAAATTATCCCCATTACAAATGAATGTGCATCTCTTACATAAAGATACCCAGTTGTTATATTAATATGATCTCAGTCTAGTTCCCCTTCCTTTAAAAGAATATTTTGATAATTTTCCAATATGAGTGAAATAATATGCATTTTTTCTAGGGTTAACCCTTGTTCATTCTAATTAGTCATTTTTTTCTTCTAAGGATATTAGGATTAGAATAACCACATGACCCTATATCTATAGTAGTTATTAAATATTACATATGATCACTTCAAGTATTGATATAAGGTAATGAAAATATATAAATGTATGTGAAATAATGTGTGCCTATGTATTTTCTATCTAAAATTAGTACTGGAAGATATCAAATATTAAAATGGTGATATAATCCCACTCTTTTCAACTTTATGATATCAGAATATGTATATAGACTTAATCCTTGGGAGATAGGATTTATGCCTCCACCATTATTTCTATTAGAAGATTCTCATAGACAAGATCTAAGGAGTTAGGTATAAAAGAATCCCCATTGTAGACCCCCAAAATATGTTGCTTGGATTTTTTAGTGAAATCATTGACATGATCCAACATTCGGTTTTTCAAATCATTTAGTGCTAGATGTGAGTTACCTGGTGTATGTGAATGAGTGTATTGGGTGGGAATGTTTAATGTGGTTCTCTCTGAATGTGACTGCGGGGAACCGGTGATACAAATATGTTGATGTTGGTTGACATGAGATCTACATTGATGATCTTGAATCTAAATAGATCTTTATTTGACTCTATGGTCTAACTATATTATATACTGATGGTGGTGATTGTAATAAATTATGGATAATAATAATAAATGAGTGGTAGTGGATATGTTAACAATTTGATTCACATTAGTTTTTTATACAATGCGAGTTCATAATTTTCCACATTTTGATACCATTTCACAAAGCCTCATCGTTTGAGATCGTTTAATGTGGATGGTATACCCAAACCATCATGTTTTCCACCAAACACATTGTGTTTTGAAAATATAGAGGCAAAGTGTTACTCCCCGTGTTTATAATCATATATAAATTTCATGAAAATTCATTGGTTTGAAACAATATATTTGGTAAGGGTTATGATTACTATATAATTATTTGTGGTCATAAAGACAACCATGAATAAGGTTATCAATCTATGTATCATTTAATTAATGGTATGTGATAAATCATATATGAATAGGAATTTCAACTATCCTTTCATATTACTATTTTGACCCTTTTTATCTAATTTTATTTTCATTACGTTAATTTCATATTACATTAGAACCCATGTTAAATAGGATTTCAAAAAGGTCATGAAAATTTTATATATAGTGGAGGTGAAAAATGATATGTATTGATGGATGTTCGAAAAATAATTTTTATTTTTAGATATATTGGTTTTGGGTTCAATTTTTTTATGGAAGAATTCTGAATTCTTGAAATGAAATGATTCAACATGTTCGAGGAATGAACTATCAATTATATCTTAGGAGGGGGATATTTGAATGATTTCACGTCATCTTAATAATTTTCACCATTTATAGAAAATCCTAGTAGTTTCCATATCCATTACTGTGTATAATCCTATATTTCGATGGCAGGTGGTCAATTTTTTTTTCAACCCCAATGGCACTTATGATCTAACATTGGTCAAGGGGATGGGAGGTCGGTCTTTGAAATGGTCTTCGGATGAATTATTTAATAATCCCAGATGCTCTAATATATTTATGATATGTTTTAGATTATCATACGAATACCAATACTATAATGATTACCCGAACAAAATGATCTAGTGTTAAATCCTTCCATGTGTAAAAGGGTTCCATTAGAGAAAACGACCTTTTATATAAAAGTATCTTTATCAATTTTTGGTATTTTAAATTAATTGTGTAGCTATATATATTTTTAATATTTATAACTAGAAACTCTAGAGATTACATTCTTAAAGGGAAGAAATTTGTATTTTAACGATGTGATTGAACCTTTATGAGGCATCATACATATCCTATTAAAAAATGGAATGAAAATCACATATAGTCTCATTCATCAATGATAATTAAATTAACACATTAAGGACATATATGATTGCACATAGGCACAATGTATTTTTCTCAATACTCAAGAATGAGTCATTTGTATCATGTTATATATATATAGAATTAGAGTCATTAATGATTGACTGCACAATCAATACAATCCCTGAGGTGGAAACACCCATATAGGTGTATTCAATTAATTCCATTGATCGGGTCATACACATCATGAATTCCATGGATAGTTGAAATTCATAATGTAAATGGTATGATATTTTCAAATCCCAAATCCCACGTGAGATATGAATGGTGTGAATAACAATTGGTAACAATTAATTAGACTCAATACATATGGATGTAAACATTATTCATTGGGTAAGACTTTATGGGGTGTTTAACATAGATATATGTACATAGTAAGGTTTTAAAAATATTTTTTTCCCAATTAATAAGATTTATAATTGATCAGATGACTTTTCAATTCTATAATGGATAAGGAAGGATGGAATACCAATATGATATTTTGGAACAAATTGGTTTAAATTTCATAATTATATTGGGGTTTACATCAAGGTCAATTTCCTTTTGTGATCATTATGTTTAAAGGAATACTATATAACATGTTTAAAGCATGAATCATAGTTCTTGTATCTCATTCAGGGATATCCATGATTATTTTCTGTTGAAAATGTTATCATATCTTGAGATGTCTACCTGAAACGTCTTGATTTCTTATGTGGCATATCCTCATTGTCTTCTTTATACATACAAGGAATTGAGTGTTGTATATCTGAGTATTTCTAAACATGCCCTATTTTCCAACCTGAAATGAATAAATACAACCACATGTTCTACTAAACATATCCAATGGACATCACATAATATATATGTAATGAATTTAGGACATCATAGGATCAATGATGACATTTCTGGAGTGTGTCTTATGAACTTGTTGTCATTTCTTGCAGGAATGGCATGATTAGGATGAATTTCCCATAGGGAATCGCATAATCTGGCTGACATATTTGAGGGACATCACATAATATATTGGACATCTCTTGGGGGAATCGAATTATCTATTTGAATAGTTCAAAGGGATCGACAGACATGGTTGAATTGTCCAAAAATATCCACATGACTAGAATAATTGTCTGGAAGAAAAAATTGGACCATTCTTATAGTAATGGAATGCTTTTCCAGACTTGGTTGACATGCACAGATGATATCAAACGAAATTCAGGATATGTCCATGGGATATCATAGAATAAAAATTATAGTTTGAGAGAGTTTTATATGACTTTTGAGACATGTCTTACTGCTTTTAAATGATTTTAATAGGTCCTGGGAAGTGTTGTAAGAATATGGTATCAATATTAAAATATTTCTCCCATATAATTTTTTATTTTTTTACATGTGCCTAAATGTCTCATCATCAATACCTTTTTTGTATGACCCAATCAGCAAGAAGGATTTCATTCACTTAATGTGGATAAAATTCTATAATTCTTTCACATGATCTATAGAGTGATCATACAATGAACATATTCATGTAGTTTAGACTTTTGCAATCACATTACATGTCTATATGAAGTTTCCACTATTGGGTTATATCACTCATCATTATTTTAGCATTTTTTCATGAAGGGGGTGGAATTATATGCCAAACAAACCTAGTAATACTCCACATTACATTATTTTTATGTCAAAAATAGTAAATGGAGTCGGTAGAGGGATATTAGTATCATGTGCATCACATATTTCCTTCTTTGGTCATCCACAACACCGCATGATGATATGTATACTGAGAATGTACAACCATAACCATATTTATTTTATTTGAATTTAAAAATCTATACATACAGTAAATTATTACTTTTCAATTTACTTTCAAAAAACTCTTATGACATGTATATGAGTCTTCGTAAGATCGGGATGCTGGAAAAAAGGCTCTCTAATTATTGAAGATGAATTATTTCGGATCATTAATGTTGAAATTGTGGTTGGTTAAGGTAACCTTGTTTGATCTGGATGACATGTCAAATTTTATTTTTTCCATACAAAAAAATATTTTCAAATGGGCCTCTATGAGATCTAACAGATATGCTGAGGGGTGTTTCACCCGAAAAAGAAATCTTGTCAGAGGGGGATCTATGGGATTTGGAAGATATGTTGAGTTATATAGACATGACCAATGATGAATACTTGGGATAAATATCCTCTTTCAAATGAGGATTACAGTATAATTACTTCATGATTTAAATATATCTATCTCTATTTTATTTCATTGCATATTTTATAGGGGTATGAGATCATCCGACGTCATGTGTGTTTTGTTGAGTAAAATCACTATCCCTATATATAGTCATAGCCTGATCATTGATTGATCTTGTGATGATATAGTGGAATTTTCATATAAAACCATTTTCTTTTATATAGTGTTTTATGGTCATCATATTCTAGTTCAGATGTTCCCAATGTCCTTCATATGATGTAGGTGACAAGACATCACGATTGCCCATGACTCAGTGAAAATTTATCAAGGGGACTAATTAGGTCATATGGATTGTATTATCATGAAATATTAATATCAACATATCTCCCATTCACATGAGGCATTAATAATTCTCCACATTTATATCATATAGTGATTTTATATGATTGTTAATTTTTAATATGTAGACAAGTCACATGATTCTGTGGAACATATCATGCAATATTGATTTGATCATAAATATCATCTCCTTCCACCTTCTCAAAAATATAATTGATCTTCAAATGAGTATTTTTTATCATTAGTATATCATAAAAAATACATGATTTATTCACATGACCATACAATGTTCATTTGATCACATGTCCCTCTAATGATTACATGATCCATATAATTTTTCCTGCCATCCCAACCATTTTTTTCTAGAGAACAGAATACCCCTTATTCTTGAATTTATTACCTTTTATATTTTTCGATGCTCATTTGTAAGGAATTAACTTGTACAATACACAACATGATAATAATCATTATAGAAAAATAACATGGATGGTTTCATTAGAAAATTACATAATAACGAATAGAGTATATTGGCATTGATGAATAAGTCATTTTCACGATCACTGGGTAAAGAACATTGAGAAATAAGATGAAATTACCTTCTTAAATTTAATATCATTTTTAAATAGATTTATTTTGAAAAAATGTTTAATTATATTAAATATATATGTTGGAATCCATGATTCTAAATAGAGTTATAAAAACTAAATTTTCAAAATCATGTAATGTAAAAATATACTCCATATTAGATAAAAAATAATTGTTTCCCAAAATATACAGTGAACATTGGAAGTATGATAAAATCAACATAAGGAAGAAATGTATATATCATATATAGGATTTGATTTATTGATAACATAGATATATTTTTAATTTAATTCATTCTATAAAAATATATATTATAAATCAAAATTTGATTTATGTAGATAGAAAACATTGAATTATAAATGATACAATGACACAGTAGATCTGTAGTACTTTTAGAATAATTAATCTAAATTTCAAAAATCATAAATCAACAAATAAAATTTTAAGATAACCAAAAACACTATCGTACATGTTTTGATTGATTTGAAATCATTGAAAATAAAAAATGTGATATTTTATATCCAAATACATGAAATTTATAAATTCTTATAAATAAATTATTTTTTTGTAATCATAAAATACCAAATATATAATGGTTTAAAATATGTTACATGTCTCATGATTCAAAATTATAAATAAATAATTTTTTACATTAATTATTGACATCCACATGGTGTTATAATCTCTTATAAAAAAAATATATTTACCTTTGTATGAACCATATTATTTTCTATAATCATTTATAAACATCAATAAAAATTTTTATTTATAATTATAACAATTTATTATAGTATATTTAAAATATGTTTTGTCAAAAATCATGATCATTTTGAACTTGTTCTAGAATAAAAGTGTTTTTCAGTTTCCTCTTAGATTTCAACATTTCCAGGTCATATACGATAATGGAATTTTTGTAATTATTATTTATAAATTTATAATTTTAATATAATGGAGTTTTTCTATGATCAATATTTATGAAATTAGTGATGATAAAGATTTTGTGATTTTTCAATTGAATATATAGGAATCTAGAATGAAAAAATATCCATTGATTTCATATTCTAATTTATTAATTTTAAATCTTCAATCATCCATTTTAATGTAAATTTTATCATTTTTATATTACAATATCATTATGGATATAATTATTAAAAATTATGAAAACATGGCCTCATTGATTTTTAATTGTATTTTGAATTAATTTAAAAAATAATAAATTAATTAGTGGTATATTGGGATGTTATTTTGAAGAGAATCATGTGTATAAAACGCAGTACCAGAAAACTAGGAATTACAATGAAATGTTTACAGAACTCGAAAACTGAGAATGAGTATATTTTAATTCATTCATTGATGAATGTAATTATTTCCACATAAGAATAATTATTTTACATATGCAATAAATATTTTCCATATAATCATTAGACCATGATAACACTATTTAATGCATTAAGTTCCTCGTATAAGATTGCATCATAGTAATTCAAAAAATTGAGTGTACATATTCTATAAATTGGTGTGTGTGGTAAATTCGTAAAAATAAAATTTCATTTGATGGTTGAGTAAAAACATTGAGGGTTGTATCTATGAAATTTGGTCGATCCATGCTCCAACTCTCCAGTACTCATGGAAACATTCAATGGATAAAACATATAATATAATATGATAATATTTTGTTCATAACCAATGTGTAATGCAACATATTTTTTTTGACAAACAATACACATATGGTATACAAATTGAACGAAAAAAAGTTTTCATTAAAAAATAAAAATTAAACATCATAGTCGATTTGATTATGTAAAGACCCATAAATTCCAAGGAAATTTTTGTCTTAATTTTCTTTGGAATTTTACAAGAACGCAGTTTCTAATGGCGCTTGATTCTGAGGCCCGATGTGCCCGGAATCAATTTCCGAAGTTTGGCTCGGGTACGTTCAGTGAACGGACGAGCGGGTTTTTCTAACTTTTGAACCGGTGCTCAGAATCGAATTCTGAGGGCACCGATGGAATCGCATCGCCGGTAATTGCTTAGAAACTCCTCTTCCGGAGTTGCGTTTGCTCGGGTGTGGTTTTTAATTTTCGGGCTTAAAATTAAGAAATAAAATAATTGTACGACAAACGTTATTTTATTTCATTTAAGCCAATTGGAAGCCACCTGAAAGCCACATAAAGCAGCTTAAGTGGAGTTGTTACGGATAAGGTGTTATCCAAAAATATCCTACCCTCTTGGTAGGATATTTGTGATGTGGGACCCGCACTAGCCCCACCGTTTCTTTTCCGCTAAGTAACGCACCTGCGAAAACCCGTCATTATGAAAGTCAACTGATGCGTTTTCTTAATTTCTTAATGCACCAATTAATTGGGCGGTTTTCTTCATTGAATTAATTGGGCGGTTTATTTCGTTGAATTAATTCTACAAATTAATGGGTCGTTACTTATCTCTTTTTCATTTCTTAACCGGTTTGAAATCCATTGGCGTTGTAATAAAATAAGACCAACACCAAATCATTAGGATTACACGTTGAGAGACCTTTGACAGAATTCTTGTGCCTTCACCCTTCTTCACGAAGAACGCAAAGAACGCGAAGAACGCCAGCCTCCGACGAAGAACGCCGAAACCGCGGAAATCGACGACGCGACACCGTGTGCCGCGACGCCGAAGTTTCCTCTTCTGCAACGTTCCTTCCTCCGCAACAAAATCTTCAATGATCTGTTGGAGGTAAGAGATTTCGGGTTTCTTTTAGAACTCCTTTGTCGTTTTTATCAACGCACGGATTTAATTATTATTAATTAAATATTTTTGTTCTTGAACCTCGGAGTTCGACGACGCGATGCCTTTCCACGACGACGCGACGCCTTTCCGCGACGCGACGATCGCCTCCTTCCGCGGTGATCAAATCCGCGAAGAACCCGCGTGCGACGACTTGACGAGGTAGGGATTTTATTTTGGAAATTCATTTATATTCCCGTGAACGTTTCTTTAAAATAAAGAACCCATTTCATATGAACAATTTTAATTTATTAAAATTGTTGTTTCATGTGTTGAATAAATCCCCCGTTGTTATTATCTAACGCGGAGGGTGCGGGCCAAACGAACACGGCCCGACAACCCTCCGCAGATTGTTTATTGATGTGTGGATCGACAGGCGATGACAAACGAGGCCGCAAGGTGATTTTGAGGCCTCCGCAGTGAAGGTCGGGTCCAGGGAGGACCATAGGCGAAGATGGCAGGAGAAACGGACAACCAGAGCGCGTCCGGTTGTCCGCGGAAGGCGGCGGCGGCGCGCCGCCGGAAGGGAGGCGGTCGGCGGTTCGCCGCCGACCTCAATCAGCGGCGAATGACGGGGGAGCCGCGCACCCCGCCCGCAGTGTCCGCTCGGCCGCGCTTGCCGAGTCGCGGCCGGCCGGTCGGGCCGGACCACGCCGGACCGGGCCGGGCTAGGCCCAGCCGGGTTGGACCCGGTTCGGGTCGACCTGATTCGGGCCGACCCAGGGGGGGTCGGGCCGGGTAGGCCCGGGCCTAGACCCCCGTTTTCGGACCACTTTCGGTCAAATTCCCGTAACATGAGCTACAAGCCTCCAAACGACTCACCGTCCACGGAAACGCGATCCTTGGATCGATATGGTCGTTTCGGTATATCACACTCAAGGTTTCAGATTACTTTGGGTTCGGCCGGGTTGGTTCGGATACGAAACCAACCGGGCCCTCGGAGCGGAAACGCTTATATCTTGAGCTCCCGACGTCCAATTGACGTTCCGTCGACTTTGATGGATTCCTATAAGTGAGACGGATCTTTTGGCTTACACTGCTCGAGGTTTCGATGCCGTCGGAGTGCGGTCGGGTTGGTTCGCTCACGAAACCAACCGGGCCCCCGGGACGAAGAAGCCAATAACTTCCAGACCGAGCGTCCGATTGACGCGCCGTCTGTTGCGTTGCATTCATGTTGACTATACGGATCTTTTGGCATCCTCCGCCCGAGCTTTGGATGAAGTTGGGTTATATCTGGGTTGGATTGTACTCGAAATCCATCCGGGCCCCTGGAACGGAAAAAGATGATATCTTTCAGACAGGACGTCCATTTGATGAACCGTCAGCGGCGTTGTTGATCTCGTCGAGAAACGGACCCTATGCGTATACCCTATTAGAGTTCGGGGTACAGTTGAGATACGGCCGGGTTGGTTTTCTTACGAAACCAACCGGGCCCTTGTGACGTAAAGGTGAATAACTCACAGACCGGGCGTCCGATTGACGCATCGTCTGTTGCATTGAGACCCCTATGACGAGGCGGTCCTTTGAGATACTTCTTAGTGGGACTTTGAGATACTTAGAGTATAGACTTGTAGCTCGTGGATCGGACCCTCCCAGAGTTGAGCGTACGGATTTCGAAGACCGTGTATCCTGTAGAGACCTGAAGACTGCTTGTCCGATTCGATTCGGAGTGACTTACGTAGCCCAACGGGGAGCAATACTTTGTGAGGTGGCAGACCTACAGCGGAGGAGCACTACTATGTGAGGTGGCAGATCCACGGTACTCGACAAGAGGAGTACCTCTGTAAGCTATGAGGGGGGAGCACTACTGTGTTTGGGTGGAAGACCCCGGTGGGAAGCACTACTGTGTGAGGTGGCAGGCCCGCGGTACTCGACAGGAGGAGTACCTCAGCAGTCTTAGGTTAGTGAGCAGTACCTCAGAGTGGTGACAGGTCCTCTTTACACTCCAGAGACGGAGCTCTTTAGCAGTTACGGTTTCGATAATGAAAATCCTGGTTGAGCTGAGACTTTTGACCATTGTGTTTACCTCATGATTGAGATGGGTCACCTGATAACTTAGGTATATGTATGGGCATATACCTGGGTTGTGGTTATCCGTTGATTTCACAATCCCCGTGTTTCCTCATGATTGAGATGGGTTACTTGATAACTTAGGTATATGTATTGGCATATATCTAAGTAGAGGTATCTGTTGAGATCTTCTTGTGGTTATCCTTGTTGGTTTAGTGAGACCTTGAGGGTCTCGGGGTCCCTACTGAGTATCGTTATACTCACCCCTGCACGGGCTATGCCCGCACCTCGTTGTGTTGGTTGCAGACGATGGGCAGTGCTGACGGAGGCCGAGTGTTCGAGGACTGGTCGGTACCCGGAGGTGGACTACACGACGAGTTAGTACCCAGAGGTGGAATACATGACGAGTCAGTACACAGAGGTGGACTACACGACGTGACGACTCACAGAGGAGGTTGATGGACGAGAGCGTGGAGGAGGCTATCTGTAACTACCCTTCAGGTAGGATCCGTGGTGGATGACCAGGAGCTGCGCTATCTGTACCTACCCTTCAGGTAGGATCCAAGGAAAATGACCCAGGAGCTGCTTCCTTCTTCCAGTTGTTTGTCTTTTTTCTATTTTACCTTATTCAGTTGTAGTCGTACTTTCTTTTGGGTTTGTATTCTGGCCCATTTACTTTTTAGCATTTCTTTTCTACTTACTGTTTTTCTTCCGCTTGTACTATGTGGTGCTTGTTTTCATTTGTAAAGGCAATGCCTTCCCAGTTATCGGGATTTTACGCCTTTGGTGCTAGTCGCCAGCTCCTGGCCTATGGAAGGCCGGCTTGGGGTAGTCACGGCACGGGCCCTGAGGACGAGTTGTGACAAATTGGTATCATAGGAGTTCGGTTCTACCGCAGAACTTATGACACAGATGTTTCTTTCTGTGAAGCAATAGTGTTAAGAGTACCGAGTGTGGTTTTCAGTTCAGGGAGTCTAGTGTTGGTGCGGGCGGCCAACGTATCCATACACCAGGACCCTGACAACTAATTTCTGACTTTGTGCATGAAAACACTGATTGCATGTGTGTTTTCCAGAAGTTTTATTTAAATGTAATCTCAAACCAGGTCAGCTCACCAGGTATAATCTTTTGATTGTGTCACATTGTTTCTTTCAGGATGCCTCCCCGTGGACGACCAGCTAGAGCCCCGAGAGTGGTACGTACTGACAGCCCGTCGAGCGACGAGGCCTCAGTACAGGGCCTTATCCCAGTTGAGGCACCAGCAGAGGCACCATCGGTACTACAACCCGTTGGGCCACCGATGCCACCAGCCCCAGCAGTAGAGGATGCACGTCGCATGAGCACACTGCATGAGTTCCAGCGCCAGAGGCCACCTAGGTTTTAGGGATGGACGGACCCACAGGCGGCTGAGGATTGGCTGGAGGCTGTGGTGAGAGTCTTTAAGCTAGTGGGGACGTCAACAGATTTCATGGTGATCCTTGCTGCCAGCCATCTTCAGGCAGCAACAGGCAGATGGTGGAGCCCGATGCTTCAGATGTATGATGAGACGACACTTCTATGGGCAGACTTCGAGAGCCTATTCTGGGAAAAGTTTGTACCAGCCACCCTTCGAGCGGTGCGTATACAGGAGCTACTTCAGCTACGGCAGGGCAACATGTCAGTGGCGCAGTACTCAGCGAGATTCACAGACCTCTCGAGCTACTCCACAGATATGGTACTGGACCCATTCTTCAGGGCCCGAACCTTCGAACAGGGTCTCAGGCGGGAGATCAGAGCATCGGTTGTATCGCACAACATTTCGACGCAGAAAGGAGTGTTTGAGCGAGCCCTCTTAGTGGAGAGTTTCCTTGCTGAGCAGTCTCCAGCAGCAGGACCCACCACTAGCCGGCATGCGGCAGAGTCTTCTATAGCGGGCAGTAGACATATGACGCAGGGGTCCAAGAGGACCAGACCTACAGGTGGTCGGATGCCTGACTCAGGGTCGGTAGTGCGAGGCACCAAGGGAAGTGATAGAGCCAGACCTTCCATGAAGTGTTACTCATGCGGCAGAATTGGTCACATAGCACGTGACTGTCTGACCCGCGATGCAGATGACCAGCAGTTAAATGAAGAACCTCCGAGGCAGAGGCAGAGGTTTGATCAGGGCAGACAGCAAGGAGCAGGCGGCCATGGCAGAGGATCTGGCTGTGCAGATAGAGGTGGACGACGCTTCGGGATGTTTCCACCACCACCAGGAGGCCCACCCCCGACCGCAGGGGACAGGAGGACATGGGAGAGCTCAGCTTCAGGCAGCTGAGGCCTATGGTCATGGAGCTCCGAAAGAAGATGGATAGGAGCGTGACTAGCTTCCGACCTGGAGGCTATTGATCTTGTTGCGTCTGGTTTTGTTGATTTTTGTCTGTAGTTGCATTGTGTCTTGTACTATGAGCTGCAATAATATAAAGACACGTATCTTTGTTGGCTTTCTTGTCCTTTTCTTTGGTAGATACTAAGTGGTCCCGGTTAAACTGTTTAGTTGACCCTCACTTTCATGATTTCTACTGGAGGAGACCCAGTGACCTCACACTGATGCCGATAGTGTGACTCGACCCTTGGAGGCGAGAGTGACAGTTGGTCCCTTGGTAGTTACGTCAAGGCCTTACGACGTCATCCATGGCATGAATGCATCATTCATGTCAGGATTGACTATATTAGGAAAATAATGTGGTTCATCCAGGGGATGAGACCAGATATCTCTTATCGGGAAATAAGAAATCATAGCAGTTCGTGGAGACTAAATAAGGTCCAGGTCATCCAAGTGTGGATGAAGACTGCACAGTGCAGTAAGAAACAGGAAACCGGTGCCAGTCTTAGAGACTCGGGCGTGTTAAATGTTTCATGAAGTGGAAGCTTTAATGATAGATGAGTCTGCGAAGCAGCAGACGTGGAGGCAGATCTAAGAGAGCAGTATGAGGTGGTGTACATCTTAACATGCTACAACCACCCTCCTTAGTTATCCCCGCCAGGCTCAGGGGTCTGGAGGGCAGTGGAAGGGTGTGGCTGCTTGAGGTCATGGAGTGCGACCCAATGGCTCTAGAAATGAATCAAGGGATAGTCTGTGTCCACTACTAGCTATTGTAGTAACAGACATTGATATGAATCATTCCTTGCTATCACAAATCTTGTTCCAGACCTAGAGTTTCCGGTAAGCTGTGGACATGACCCTCACGTCGGAAGATACCATGGGAGGAGACTCGATAATCACACTTACGCCGACGGTGTGGTTAGATCCTCGAGGCGAGAGTTTCGGTTGTAATCTCTTGGTGGCAGCGTCGAGGCCTTACGACGTTGGTTTGAGTATGGACTGGGCAAAAACAGTTCATACACAAATTGATGGTATTAGTAAAAAAGGTTGTAGTTTATATACGACGTCGGGATTGGTTTTCCTTGGTCGGCGAAAAAAGAAAACCCCAGGCAGCGAAGGGTAACTCTTGCACCGGAGGGTGCGACCGATCACTCTTGAGTCGGTCAACCTTACCCTCGTAACAGCAGTCGTTTTGATTTTCAGTTCTAACAGAAAATGGAGACCTCTGGAGTTCTAGGATGATGACCACGTCTTCTTACGGGTCTCACCTCGACGAGGTTTACAGAGATGTGGCCAGCGAGGCAAGTTATCTCCGAGGTTCAACGAACCTTTCTAGGTTCTCAGCTGGGTAGGCAAGGTGGTTTACCTCTTGACCCATCCACCTCAGTTGCACTAGGTGCACGATGTTTTCCAAGTATCTCAACTGAGGAGATACATGCTCGACCCTTCACATATCATCGACCATGAGGAGAAGGACAATGGCGATGGGGTTACTTCCACGGAGGTTCTAGTGAGGATCGAGGATCGACAGGAGGAGATCCTACGGGGACGATCGATTCCTCTGGTACACTTCTTTCTTTGGAAGCACGGGAACCTCCAGGTGAGCACATGGGAGCGGAAGGCTCAGATGCATTCTCAGTACCGCCGTTGTATCCCTAAGGTTGTGGTGAAGCTTTACGGGGACGTAAAGCCCTGTGGTGGGCGTAATGTAAAGAGCCGTAAATTCCAAGGAAATATTTTTCTTAATTTTCTTTGGAATTTTACGAGAACACAGTTTCTGATGGTGCCTGATTCCGAGGCCCGATGTGCCCGAAATCAATTTCTGAAGTTTGGCTCGGGTACGTTCAGTGAACGGACGAGTGAGTTTTTCTAAATTTTGAACCGGTGCTCGGAATCGAATTCTGAGGGCACCGATGGAATCGCAGCACATGTAATTGCTTAGAAACGCCTCTTCCGGAGTTGCGTTTGCTCGGGTGTGGTTTTTAATTTTCGGGCTTAAAGTTAAGAAATAAAATAATTGTACGACAAACTTTATTTTATTTCACTTAAGCCACTTGGAAGCCTTCTGAAAGCCACTTAAAGCTGCTTAAGTGGTGTTGGTACGGATAGGGTGCTATCCAAAAATATCCTACCCTCTTGGTAGGATATTTGTGAGGTGGGATCTGCATGATCCCCACCGTTTCTTTTCCGCTAAGTAACGCATCCACGAAAACCCGTCATTATGAAAGCCAACTGACGCGTTTTCTTAATTTCTTAACGCACCAATTAATTGGGCGGTTTTCTTCGTTGAATTAATTGGGCGGTTTATTTTGTTGAATTAATTCTACGAATTAATGGGTCGTTACTTATCTCTTTTTTGTTTCTTAACCGGTTTGAAATCCGTTGGCGTAGTAATAAAATAAGACCAACGCCGCATCTTGAGGATTACACGTTGAGAGACCTTTGACAGAATTTTTGTGCTTTCACCCTTCTTCGTGAAGAACATGAAGAACGCGAAGAACGCGAAGAACGCCGGCCTCCAACGAAGAATGCTGAAACCGCAGAAATCGACGACGCAACGCCGTGTGCCGCGACGCCAACGTTTCCTCTTCTGCGACGTTCCTTCCCCCGCAATGAAATCTTCAATCATCTATTGGAGGTAAGAGATTTCGGGTTCCTTTTAGAACTCCTTTGTGGTTTTTATCAACACACAGATTTAATTATTATTAATTAAATGTTTTTTTTTCTTGAACCTCGGAGTTCGACGACGCGACGCCCTTCTGCGATGACGCGACGCCTTTCCGCGACGCGACGATTGCCTCCTTCCACGGCGATCGGATTTGCGAAGAACCCGCGTGTGATGAATTGACGAGGTAGGGATTTTATTTTGGAAATACCTTTATATTCCCGTGAACGTTTCTTCAAAATAAAGAACCAGTTTCATATGAACAATTTTAATTTATTAAAATTGTTGTTTCATGTGTTCAATAATTCTCACGTTGTTATTATCTAACGCGGAGGGTGTGGGCAAAACGAACACCGCCCAAAAACCCTCCGCAGATTGTTTATTGATGTGTGGATCGACATGCGATGACAAACGAGGCCGGAAGGTGATTTTGAGGCCTTCGCAGTGAAGGTCGGGTCCCGGGAGGACCATTGGCGAAGACGGCAGGAGAAACGGACCACCGGAGTGCGTCCGGTGGTCCGCGGAAGGCGGGGGCGGCGCACCGCCGGAAGGGAGCTGGTCGACGGTTCGCCGCCGGCCTGAATCAGCGGCGAAGGGCGGGGGAGTCGCGCACCCCGCGCGCAGTGTTCACTCGGCCGCGCTGGCCGAGCCACGGCCGACCGGTCAGGCCGGACCGAACCGGACTGCGCAGGACCGGGCCAGGCCGGGCCGGGCCCAGCCGGGTCGGACCCGGGTCGGGTGTCCCCGGTTCGGGCAGACCCAGGGGTGGGGGGGGGGGGTGGTCGGGCCGGGTCGGCCCGGGCCCAGACCCCCTTTTTCGGACCACTTTCGGTCAAATGCCCGTAACGTGAGCTACGGGCCTCCAAATTACTCGCGGTCAGTGGAAACACGATCCTTGGATCGAGGCGGTCGTTTCGGTATATCGCACTCAATGTTTCGGATTACTTTGGGTTCGTCCGGGTTGGTTCGGATACGAAACCAACCGGGCCCTCGGAGCGGAAACGCTTATATCTTGAGCTCCGGACGTCCGATTGACGTGCCGTCAACATTGATGGATTCCTCTAAGTGAGACAGATCTTTTGGCTTGATCCTCTCTAGTTTTGGATGTCGTCGAAGTGCAGTTAGGTTGGTTCGCTCACGAAACCAACCGGGCCCCCGGGACGAAAAAGCCAATAACTCCAGACCGGGCGTCAGATTGACGCGCCGTCTATTGCGTTGCGTTCCTGTTGACGATACAGATCTTTTGGCATCCTCCGCCCGAGTTTTGGATGCAGTTGGGTTATAGCCGGGTTGGAATGTACCCGATATCCAACCGGGCCCCTAGAAAGGAAAAAGATGATATCTGTCAGACATGACGTCCATTTGACGAACCGTCAGCGAAATTGTTGATCTCATCGAGAAACAGACCCTATGAGTATACCCTATGAGATTTCGGGGGTACAGTTGAGATACGGCCGGGTTGATTCGCTTACAAAACCAACCGGGCCCTTGGGACGAAAAGGCTAATAACTCACAGACCAGGAGTCTGATTGATGCGCCGTCTGTTGCGTTGAGACCCCTACGACGAGGCGGTCCTTTGAGATAATTCTTCGTGGGGCTTTGAGATACTTGGAGTATCGACTTGTAGCTCGTGGAACGGACCCTCCCAGAGACGAGCGTACGGAGTTCGGAGACCGTGTAGCCGGCAGAGACCTGAAGACTGCTTGTCCGATTCGATTCGGAGTGACTTACGTAGCCCAATGGGGAGCACTAATTTATGAGGTGGCAGACCCACAGCGGAGGAGCACTACTATGTGTGGTGGCAGATCCGCGGTACTCGACAGGAGGAGTACCTCTGTAGGCTATGAGGGGGGAGAACTACTGTGTTTGGGTGGCAGACCCCGGCGGGAAGCACTACTGTGTGAGGTGGCAGGCCTGCAGTACTCGACTGGAGGAGTACCTCAGCAGTCTTAGGTTAGTGAGCAGTATCTCAGAGTCGTGATAGGACCACTGTACACTCCAGAGACGGAGCTCTTCAGCAGTTATGATTTCGATAATGAAAATCCTGGTTGAGATGAGACTTTTGACCTTTGTGTTTACCTAATTATTGATATGGGTCACTTGATAACTTAGGTATATGTATGGGCATATACCTGGGTAGTGGTTATCCGTTGATTTCACAATCCTTGTGTTTCCTTATGATTGAGATGGGTTACATGATAACTTAGGTATATGTATGGGAATATATCTAAGTAGAGGTTATCTATTGATATCTTCTTGTGGTTATCCTTGTTGGTTTAGTGAGACCTTGAGGGTCTCAGGGTCCCTACTGAGTATCGTTATACTCACCCCTGCACGGGCTATGCCCGCACCTCGTTGTGTTGGTTGCAGACGACGGGCAGTGCTGACGGAGGCCGAGTGTTCGAGGACTGGTCGGTACCCGGAGGTGGACTACACGACGAGTCAGTACCCGGAGGTGGACTACATGACGAGTCAGTACCCAGAGGTGGACTACAGGACGTGACGACTCACAGAGGAGGTTGGCGGACGAGATCATGCATGAGGCTATCTGTACCTACCCTTCAGGTAGGATCTGTGGTGGACGACCAGGAGCTGCACTATCTGTACCTACCCTTCAGGTAGGATCTGAGGAGGACGACCCAGGAGCTTCTTCCTTCTTCCAGCTATTTGTCTTTTTGCTGTTGTACCTTTTCAGTTGTAGTCGTACTTTCATTTGGGTTTGTATTCTGGCCCATTTACTTTTCAGCATTTCTTTTGTAGTTAGTGTTTATTTCTGCTTGTACTCTGTGGTGATTGTTTTCTTTTGTAAAGGCAATCCCTTCCCAGTTATCGGGATTTTACGCCTTTGGTGCTAGTCGCCAGCCCCAGGCCTATGGAAGGCGGGCTTGGGGTAGTCACGGCACCAGCCCCGAGGACGGGTCATGACAGATTAAGACCATTGTAGATGTAAATACCATAGACGATAATGAATAATTAGATAGTTTTTCCAATTAAAATGTGGTTTCCACTGCTATTTAATATTATTGGCCACTAAATAATGAAATAAAGTAACAATTGTGTAATTTATTTAGGATAATTCTTCTTTTTATATATGGGGTATTTTTGAAAACATACATTAATAAAATTATATTAATCCTTCTCTTATATCTCTTTTCAATTAAGAATGATCATTTATATTCTCCCCAATATATGTAAATATCCAATGGAATCTTTTAGGGGATAAATAATTGTATAAGTCAATTTAATAAAAAATTATGATTATTATTTTGTTTTCTATGAGAATTAGTTAAATGGGAATCATTAATGGGACCATTAGTTCCACAAAAGGCTTATAATTATTTCTGATAATATTATCCCTTAAATGAGTAGGTGGAAGTACACTTTATGTGATAGGTGAATATTATATTCACAAACATAGAACAATATTCTATTTTATTTTTTTATACTATGACCATTATCTAAATATAAATTTATAATAATAAAATCTATATATATTCCATAGGACTCTTTTTATATTATTTCCATTCATCTTAACTTCACTCATTCTGTTTTCATCTAAATGTATTTTATATTTTTATGTTTATTTTAATAAACAAAAATCACAAAAATTTAACTAAATTAATAAATTGAAGAGGTAAAAATGTAATAATAGTATTAATATTAGGATTTATTATCTATAAATATCCTCATGTGAGAAGAAAAATGATAGACACTTTTATAAAAAAGGAAAATAAATTATAGCTTTTACAACCCCATATGACATAGAAAAAAAATCATGCCCCCATTAATAGGTACAAATGTTTTCATTAGCTATTTATTTAATTTATTAATATAATATTTAATTTATTCATATATGAAAAAAATTAATCAAAGCATATATAATAAAGAAATATGTTTTCGTAAATAATTATCTAACTCACCCCCAACAATGAAATATATTGCTGAATTATTTTAAAACATGGTTAGAGGGAATCATTGATGAATTTCCCTTTATGATGAATTTATAGAGATCTTATAGTGATTTAATGATGAATGAAATAACATAATTCCTGAAATATTATCACTATAATTAACTACTCTCAAAGGGAACATCCCATGTTCTAATAAAAATCGGTTATGGAATAAAATGAATCTCCCTTAGTCCCTCTAAATATTTATGATGATGACATAGAGGATAAAATCATACATGAAGATCATCCACAACCTAAAACCCTCAATTAAAATATTGAGAAAATATTTAATGGAAAGTGGAGGGGTATGGAGAAGAAACTATTCTTTATGTATATATGATTGAAAAATAATAAACAGAGGTATTTTAGTGTAAAATTTAACATATTTATATTTCATAAGATATTAAAATGTATTAAAGAGAATAAATAGAATTTATCTTCCCCTAACAATCATTATCGTATAAAACCCCCCAATAAGTCTAATTTGAATCAATTCAATGGGATCCTGACTATGTTCCATCAAAATATTGAATTTCCAGTTGAATTATCCAATGAGGATTTATTTGAAACTATACCAACTCTATGAGGTGATCTATTACTGAACACTTTTTTATCAAATTTCATTAAATCTAAATGAAAATTTTAGACCCCTTCATTAAATTATTTGAATGCAAAAAAACATTGTTTTTCTTTGATAATGAAGAGGAATAATGATATTTACATGAAGAGTGGTTTAAATATCGCCCATAACAAGTTTAATATACACTACATGGAATACATAAGGAGTTAAATGTGTACTTTCATGAAATAAATGAGAACCAATAAACTAATTATGAAATGATATATTATAAAATTTATTCTTGAAGTATTAATTTTTTTAAAGATATTTAATTTATCACATTCCATTTTTATTGTATGGAAATGTAATACATTTTGAATAGACCATGAATGTTATTTAACATTCCAATGTTGGTGTGGCCGAACCAATATAAGAGTACACATTCATTATTCTACACCAACCATTCAAGTTATATAATTTTGTAATGTTTTTGGAATGCATGATATTTATTATTACAATTATCTGAAACATATAAGGAAAACTTAAATAGATAAGAAAAATCATTTGTGGGTTCATCTTAAATAATCTATAGAATTCATCATATTATATATAATAACTATAACGTCCCTTCTTAGAGAGTTTGAAAAAAATGGCCTATATGTTTATTAAATGAACATGTATCAAATTTTCTATCAATATATTTTATTTTATTTTATTTGAAATATTATTTTGATAAATTTAATCTGATATATTTTTTTAAAAAAATATAGGTCTTCAGGGATCACCACTTAGGAGATATACTGAAAACTTCTCTATAAATTAATAAATTCGTAGTTCACAATAGTAATTCCTTTTTTTCTTCCTAATTAAAATTTCATGTGCAACTGAGGAAAAATATTTAATTAAAAGGTGGTATTAATAGACTTTATGTGGAAAATTGGTTCCCATATATTAATTATTTTTATATTAAGATTAATTTTTATTATTTTTTAGGTTTCCAATTTTGGAAAATTCATTTTTGAATATTATCCTTTAGTTTAAAATTTAAATAATTTTATTATGGATATCAACTATTTTCGAATGGATGATTTTATATGATTGGTGTTATAGTTATTCACTTCCATAATGACGTTTTTTTTAAAAAGGAAATTATTGTGGATGAAATGAATTAATTATATGTTGAATTTTGATATAAGGATACAGAAATAATGATCTTATACTGTATTTAATTTTCTATTAATTACAACAGATCATATAGCATCAAAACAAAAATAAATTCATATATGTCATTTTAAATGGGGATAAAATGGGTTGTTAGTATCCCACATGATTATCTATGATAATAGGAAATAAAAAATATTAAAAATTATCCAAGGAAAACCAAATAACGGGGATTTATAATTTAGGTGGTAAAAAAATAATTACATGGAAATGGTATTTTAAAATCTATGAAAATTAGTTTCGTCCTAATATCCTTTGGTTTTGGGAGAATAATGTGAGATTTTTCATGATAAAAATATTTATAAAGAGAGTAAATTGAAGTAATATTTTATAAAAAAGGTATGAATTTATGTTATGGGCGTATAGAAAACCATATAAAGAAGGGTGAATTGAAATATAAGGATTTAATTTAGGTTTTACTAGGGGATTTAGAAATAAGTGAATTGGTATGTGAAAACATGGAATAGGGATTTCAAGATAGTTCGGCTGGTTAAAAAAATGACTCAAGTAAATTATATAATATTAACAATACGATAACACAAAAAATGTATTAAATTTATGTTGGTATATTGATTATACTTTTATTGGCTATGTGATATTTTCAATAATGAAAAAATATATTATTCTCCCTTTTTTAGGTTTTTATGTTTGAATGTAGGATGGATAAATATTATTATTTGTTAAAATCATTTGATTTTCCAATACTACAATGTTTATGTGTGGGGGTACGGAAATCACTTTATTTTCATTAATGGTTTCTCTCTTTTTAATATTATTTTTCCACTATATTTCTATTATTTTTTTGTGGTTACGTCATGTGTATATTATAGGAGAATTTGTATGTATTTAAAAAAATTTCCAAAAATTGGATTTCTAATTTATTTGTTTATTTTTGGAATTAATTGAATTAAATACTATTTCTAATTTTTGGATTTGATTATGTTTCATGGTGTCATTGTATTATTTTGATGATTTTTAAGTACATATAAATTTATAAATAGAGATAATGAAAATATTGTATCATGATTTTATGTTTTTAATTTGATAATGTGGTTGATCATAAGTCATTTCCGGTTAAATATAAAGAATTTTCCATGATAATAAGGATATAACCATTAGATTAATAATTTCATTGACTCATCATTAGATATTACTTTAATCAACATATGAATACATGCTCGTGAAAAATACTTCATAGTAGGAATTAAAATATTGAATTTATGTGTTTTCTCTATCATAATACTTAATAACACTATAAAAAATCAATTTTGAATATCGTGGGTATACATCAAGGGACCCCCTGGGTTATTTAACTATACTCTGGTTCACTATGTTCGCACTCGTTCAGCATCCCATGGGCTTCATCCTATAAAATAATATGACAATATTTTGATCGACACCAATATAAATAGTTATGGATCCTGTAGAAGAATAGATAATGTGAGATATTCTAGGTGGGGAAAAAATAGAAACATTTAAATATAAATATATAAGATCAGAAGAGATGTGATGATGACAAAATAACGAGATATGTTTGATGAAGAAGACTAAGGATATCAAAATGGCTATTAATAAAAGTTGACTTCCACTACAGGAAAATATTGGAAACCACACTTTAAAATAAGCATAATAATATATTCATATAGTTACATACATATATACATATATATAACTATATATATTATTTTTGTTTTAAAATCCTTTAATATTGAATGATCATTGGATATTTCAATAATTTTGTTAAATTCCTTCACATAACCCTCTCTTCAATACTCCATTGTGATCTCTATGCTCATGATTATTAGTAACTAACTATGTGATTAATATTTGGATTGAATAAAAATTTGATATTAGATTCTAAAAATTCATGAATAATATTTTTTAAATATTATTGATTTACTATAAGGGGAATCTTTAGAGGGAACATTAGTGCCACGAAAGTCTAATCATTTTTTTATATAATATTCTCCATCCAATTAGGAGGTGGATTCGTTGTGTACATTATTTTTGAACAATATTTCCACAACCATTTTTGAATATGGTGTTCATATTGAATAGAGTTTGATAATTTTATAAACATTAAATTACAAATATGGAATTCAATGTTCACTCTGTATGGTTGGGTAGAAAAATTTCAATTCCCACTAGTTTCATTTTTTCTGTTTTCATCAAAAATTCATATATATTTTCATATATTAGTTTTCGTGAACTATGAACCTTAAATATCAATGAATTAATAAAACAGAATGCCACAAAAACATAATAATTGAATTATGATAAAGTGTGATTAAATCTTATGATCCTCAACTGAGTTGACCATGGTCATCCATTGTTCTCCACAATTAAAATATATTATAGCTTTGGTAGTGACCTATAACAACTGAATAAGTATATTAATTAATAGATTTAATATTAATTTTACCATAAAATAATATAAATAAAATCGTTGTTGAATTATTTATGTCATATATTTAAATTATTTATTTTTTAAATGTAATAGATGTAATAAATTTATATAAGTTTTCAGATATGTGGTTCTAAAGAACAAAAAAATAAAGATAACACAATTAATGAACGAATTTTTTGATTTATTAGTAACACCATTTTTTGGATGAATATTGATATAATTAAAACAGTTATGCGGGATCAATATATTAGGAAATATTTTATGAAATATGTAATAATATTGATGAAAATTGAGTTATGTCACTTCATGGATGCAGAGAACCAACATAAAATAACCCATATATGGACATATCTTTATTAAATCACTATATTAACATTGGATATCACTATTCAATATCTATTAGTTTAGTGTCCTTGAAAAATATGGTACATACATGATTGAAATATTAGAGTACTGGACAATGCTCGGACTGATTCTCGGATTCCCAAAGTCACTCCCGGAACAACTACATGAACATGTACTGATGCCCAGTTCTCGATGAGACCCATGAGAAATTTTAATAAGAGGACATTCTATAACATGAACCAATTTCCAGATTCCAAAATAGAATACTTAAGCAAGTTCTTGAACATGAAGCACGAATAATTCCCAATGAACTACCTATGTACCCCCGTTTCACCTAGAAGGCAGTGGGTCTAGCATTTTGATCAAATTGTCTCATGTATCATCAAATTTATCACTAACTGGAAAAGAAATTTAATGTCATTCAAATGTATATTCACAAAGTCTAATAGTGTTCTCACCAAAATCTTGGTTCAGGAACATTCTACTATTAATTACCTGAAGAGCGTGCATGCAAGTATCAACATAATCCCGGTTTCCTTTATCTAGAATGCACACCCATATTGTAATCGTCATTGTGAATATTTGGAGAGACATTCCCGACTGACTATAGAGTGAGTTATCAATGCAAGGAGCATCTCTAGTACCATTCAAGGCATGCATGCTCAATGTGCCTGGGAGATTATCGAGGTTCTTTCTCGATGGTATTGGCTTATAAAAATGTATTATAAGTAGTGATAGGTGTATCCAGATTTTCATTCCTTCTCTATTTCTCATGGGGTATCTCCTTTGATCATATCCCTCTAAATATTGTCTATATGGATCACAGTGAGTGGGTAGATTTCCTTTCTTCATCAAAAATGGATCCTCTATAGTCTTGGGTTTCTGGGCTATCACGTTACAAACATCTCCTTCTGCCAAGCTAGCATGTATCAATCCTTTATTATGGCTATTAATAATAGTATTTAGTGGAAAATCATTAAAATTGTTGATATTTATGAATATCTGGATAAGTGTTTCTTCACTATATCATGTTTTCATGTTTTTTAGTTGTATTATTTTCATAGGCCCATTACACATATTACCCAAACTGATGCATGGAGTGAAACTCTCTATCATAATGAAACATGGGAAAAATATAACATTCATTTTTTGAGTCTCAAGAAACCCACTATATCAACAGATGAAAGAAACAAATGATGGTAATTCACAAGGATTTTCAATGTCCATAATGTAAGGTGGGTGTGGAGGAAACCATGTATCATTTGTTCTTTTTGGGAGACTAAGCCAACAGAATTTTGTATGCTTTAAAATACATTACATGTTTTGATTAAATGAACTATTTGGATTCCCCCTACCCAGTGAGATAATATCATTCTGTAGGAAGGGAAGGTAATTAGTTGTTGGCACATGCCTTAGTTCTTGCTTCAGGCTTCTGGTGCATTTAGATAGCACAAAACAAATCAATTTTCTTGGGGTAGTCGGTTCCCATATGGCTACGGTGGGAAGGGAAAAATACTTTATGTTGGATCAATCTCCACATTTGAATGGTTTGTAGGATTCCCCCACCATTATGTTTATTGCATCCCATAACCAGTCACTAAACCATAAACTCAAAGAAAAGTGGGGGAACTGGGATTGATATTTCCTACATCCCTCAGGTACTAAAATGAGACCTTATGGTTCATTCACCATGGGCATCTTGAGGGGTAGGTGCGGTGTCATCCCTGACTTGTAGGTTGTGGTTATTGATAATTTTTCTTCCCACAATGGTTTGGTTAATTATTTGAAGGATGAAGCCCTCATGATACTCTTTGGTCTTCCACTATCTAGGTAGATGAACATACCCCTTAGTGATATTGAAAACAATATTATCTTCATCTATAAGGAATTAATTTTCTGATAAGGGATCCATTCTTGGCCCCATATCCTATGTCATTAGGAAATGCCTTAGTCAAAGGGATACCAACACTTATATTCTTAATACATTGTGTGAGGGTATCACGGTCACAGTCTATCAAACTTCATTGACAACACATGGAAGAGTATCATTTTTTTACTAACAATATTTCTATGCTTTCAGAGGTGGAACATCTGGTTAGGGTGGATTATATTATGCTGTATCAGTTTAGACACCCACGGTTCTCATTTCTTTTGCCTATTTGGTTCTTTTGTTCTTTTTATACCCTTTTACATCTTATTCTAAAATAAATAAATAAATTATCCTAATGACATATTACATTGTACATATTAAATACAATGAATAATATGTATTCATTCATCATTGATATTACCCACAATATCCTTTTTAGATCATGTGGATGGAAATAGAAATGTATGGTTGTGATTATATACTATTCAAGAGTTTATATAGGGCATTATATCACTAGTAAATATGTTATAATTAATATATAATGGAATTTAACTAAAATCATATAATTTAATCAATTATATGTGCAAAAAATGCATCCATTTATAATATCAATGAAATAATCTAATCGATAAAAATATCTGAATTATAATTTTTAAAGTGATAAAATGTTATGTCATGATCTTAGACACCATGATATCTCTAACACTAAGACCATGATTCATGAATTTATTTTGCTATTGGTAAATATCCATTTAAATTTTTAAACAGATTTGTCTTATGACACCTATCGATGGTTCGCGGGACTGAATAATTTTTTGTCACAAACATCGCCTCATTTCCAATTAATTCATCATTTATATATTTATTAATTTAAAACATGTATGATATGTCTAATGAAAAAATTATATGTATTGAATAATTATTTAAAAATATTATTATTTCCCCATTCATTCAGAAAACATTCAATGTAAATCTCGATTTGTAGAAACTTCAAACAATTAAAGAAATATCCATATCCAAAATATAAGGAATATTTTCATTTTTGGGAAATGAAATGATCAATGATCACAATAATTTTAATGTTTAATGTGAATGTTAAATACCTAAAAGTTAATAATATATAAAATATGACCTTATTCTGAAATGAAATAATTGTTTTTAAATAAATTCATTGAATTTTTGGGATACCAAAATAATTATAAAAAAAGTGTCAAATAAATATTATTTTAAATGACATTGAATTTTTATTGTAGAATATATATATTTTATAGTATTTATGGTTGAAGGAAGGATTGTTAATGTTGTATAAGTTAAAACACATTCCTATTAAAATTATATTATTAATGTTGGAGATCACCCATTTTCTGGAAAAATATAAATATTCTATTCATTCCATGTAAATTAGAAATGATTAAATAAAACATCATTTATAAATATTATATCTAAATAAATACTATTTTAATTAAAATAAATATGATATAGTAAAATAATCCAAAAAACTTACAATACAGAAAAGAAATATAATTAAAATTTATTTTTAGAATTCTTCTTGAAAGTTTATATTTAATTGAATCCTTAATGAAAATGTATAAGTTGATTTAATGCTAATTAACTCAATGTGGATACATAGATAGTGCATGAATGTAAATAGGTCAGTGGCATCAAAATTGTTCTGAAATACCTTACCACATGTTTCCTCTTTTTTTAAAATTGGTTATCCTTGTGTATAATGGTTTCAAACATATTATTAATTTATAAAATAATAATATTAATGTTCATAATATCATTTTTTATCTCCTATAAAATTGTTTTTAATTTTTCAAACAAGGTTAATTATTTCCATTTCTTTTCATCATAACTTCTTTATATTGTCATTTATATTCAATCATGGAGGTTCTAGTCCTTGTTTATTAATTATGGTTCCAAAAACTATAGAATTTTAATAATTATTTAAATATTTTATATATATATATATTAATTTAGTCTATCCATATACCTTACATATGATCGGTAAATGAAAAATATTTCACATCGCTTTATGGAGGTCGTAGTACACATGTTTGTATGAACAACATTATCATTTGTCCATGGAATTTGAAGGTAAAAAAGTATATATGATATTAAAATTTTAAAACTATATTAATACCATAAATATATTTTATATTTACTAGTTCCTTCTATATATCCATTCATCTAATTTTGTTATGAAAAAATAATTACAACATTATGTGTGACGATAATTTGTACAAACACAAGAGTGATTGTCTTTCATATAAGGTGGAAAACAAATTAAACATGATTCCCCAAAATTGTAATATAATTTCAGTATATTAGTTATGTTATAAATATTATTTTATGAAGGCTAAAACTCATTTAGATTAATATGATGATGAAATATACCCAAAGGAGTATCTATTGACAATTACAATATCATTAGGACTACATTAGATCTTCTCGTAATGGTTATATGTTTGGTCTTTTTGGAAGACAAGAACATAAAAAACATATTTAATGATTTTTTGTAGTCTAATTGGTTGTATTGAGGTATTCATTAAGGATCAAAGTGTTTTAAACATTTAAAATAAGTGTTATCACTTTAAAAGTGATGGTATATGAATTATTTGAATTTTAATGGTATTAAATTACTATAATGTTTTATGATACATGACTCCAAATTGATTTATATTGATGCTAAGATGAGGAAGGGTCAAAATACACACATAAAATAACATATGTAATAGTTTCAAATATTTTTTCCATGTTATATATTTATTTTAACCCGTCTTCAATAGTTTTGACTATTACCAAAGTATTACAATATTCTACAATTTAAGGATCAATAATTTTTCATTAATATGACCAAAGACCAATAAAAAGACCATGGTTTGTTTGTCAACTAATGATATAAATTTGGAGTATAGTAATATTTTAATTAACTATATAGAAATTAATATAATATTATTTATTTTATAAACCCATTAATGTCATTTATTGACACTATTCATTTAATTCATCATTATATACATCTATATAAATTGGAAATTAAAATATAATTCTTTTAATCAACAATATAATGTTAAATATTTTGAAATATTCAATGAACAAAGTAGTTATTTAAATTATTATAGTTTTATTAATTAAAAATTAATTTACTTTTTTATATTAATTTAATAAATATTATGTAGATGTTTCAGAAGAATTTATTAAATTTTATGATCTCTAAAAAATGAAACAAAATATATTATAAATAATAATTTTCCATTAAAATGATTTTTTAAAACAAATATTATTTAGTTTCCCCTATCACAATGTATTATTTAATTTAATAAAATAAAAGCCTCACTTTTGACATTATCAATCACATAAATATTATAAAGGTAAATATCATATCCATAAGAAATTAAAAAATCATTTTTAAAATCTAGGATGATTATTGATGAAATATATTCATTTTAAATACTTAATTAATCTGTTATTTTTGTTTTAATGTTCTCACTACATTATTTTTAAACATAATTACCATATATAACCTTATCATTATGATAATTATAAGTATTATTACTATTCATAATTTCAAAAATAATAGAGGAATATTTACTGATCTTGATAATTCTAGTTCCAAGTGTTGCATGCAATTTTTGAGGTTACATGTAAATAATTATAATAAATTAATGTAACCTTAAATAAAAAATTGAAAAAAAAATTATATTTTGGAATAAATATATTTATGCATAAAAACTCTTTTATACCAAATTCATTTACTAAATTCAATCCAATGAAATTTGTCTTTTTTAAAATATAATTGAACTAAATTTTCATTGAAACCATTTAAAAACATTAGTTTGTCAATTTTGTAGAATAAAATTATTTTTTTTATTAAAAATATATTTTTTTTCTATTTATTGAAAAATAAAACATTTTTAAAACATACCAAAAAATAACCATAATGTAATTTCATATGATCATTTTAAAACTGAATGTCATTTCATTAAATAAAATATATAGATGTTAAAATTCTAGTATGACATTAATACATATTTCATAATGTTTTTATTCCTATTCATACTCACAAACTCAACATTCGGGTTATAATGGGCATATTTTAATAATAAAATATTGATTTATTAATTCTTGGTGTTTACTGTTTTATATTATATCAAACATAGTGTACTAAATATATTGGAATATTATATTCTTACATACTATAAATATGTTTCCTTAAATTTTTTTTATTGATATTACCCTATAAAAAATGATGGTGGTTCTTCGTCGAACATCAGAAGGTTCCAGCATTGTTTCCTCTAGGTTAAGATTCCTCCAAAGTACAGTTACTAGTCAAATCATTCAATTCCATTACAATTGAAATATTTTATTAAGAATTTGGATAAGAACTTCATAGTAAGATACATCAGGTTCCCTTTCTATTTCATCATTGGAGATAACAAGTGTTTGGTTTGGATTATACTACCATGAAAAATGGATATGGAACACATAATTTTCATTAGATATGATTAAATTATTTTCCATTTAGTAACCCACAGTTCTAATTATTTATATAATTTTAAAGGATCCATTGTACCTAGGGCGATGTTGTTTCACCATTCTAGATCTTATAACACACTTCCGTGGAGATTAATTCAAAAAAAATCTCCTAAATGAAATTCCATTTATTTTATTTTATTATTAGCATAAATATTTTTTGGGAATTAATCTACCATAAAATTAGATTGTATATTATTTACATTCATTTTTTTCTCCTCAAAATAATTTAGGACTACAAAATTCCATTCACCAATATCATCACAACCAGTTAGTCTGAAACATCAATTCTCCTATAAATAATCATAAGGCACTATTTTAATAATTTAATATAAAATATTATTATAGGAAAAAGCACCATAGGTACATTCTAATCCTATATACCTTTAAACTAAATTTATAATGACCACAACATTTTTTATACATTTTGAACATACCTTGTGGACATTCCATTAGTTTGACATTGATAGGTGGACCTTAAATTTACCTCAATATCAAGATCCATCTAAAAATTTTACCATAATTCTTATGTAACGATAGGATCATAATAAAAAACTATTGAATGCGGAACTCCATTAATAATGGTAACATAATTTATATGTAGTCATTTTAGACAGTCAAGATGTAATGTGTATCAAATAATGAATAAAATTTAGGATTTGGTAAGTTAATAATCAATAATACATATTCAATCATTCCTTCTTGGTGTCTTGGGTAATCGATTGAAAATTTAAATATTAATGTCTTCCTATTTCCACATTATCACGACCCGTCCCCCAGGGCCCGTATCATGACTACCCCAAGCCCTCCTTCCATAGGCCAGTGGCTGGCGACTAGAACTAAAGGCGTAAATCCCTAAAACTGGGAAGGCATTGCCTTTATAAACTGTAAACTCACACAACCAGAGTACAAGCGGAATAAAACACTATGTAAAAGCTATATAACAAGTGTACTGAATGTAAAGGGGGGCAGAATAAAAGTGAAACTGTAAATTACAAATTCAATTGAAAACAAGTACAAATTAAAAGGGAAAAACATGAGAAAGGTGAAATCATTTCTTAGATCGTCCTCCGAGGTTCATATCTGAAGGGTAGGTACAGATGACCTCCATAGCACTCCACTTCTGTCATACTCCACCGTGTACAGATACTCCGTAAGGTCCTCCTCTATGTACCATCGAGTCCTCGCGCTCTCGGCCTCCGTCAGCGATGTCTGTCATCTGCATCCAACAGAACTAGGTATGGGAATAACCCGTACAGGGGTGAGTATAACCAATACTTAGTTATATGCCCATACATATACCAATGTTATCAAGTAACCCATCTCAATCATGAGGAAAACACAATGGTCATTGACTCAACTCAAACCAGTAATTTCATTATTGAAACCATGGCTGATGGAGAACTCAGCACTTATTGAGTACAGTGGGTCTGTCATGACACCAAGGAACTTCTCAGAATCCATTGACTGCTGAAGTACTCCTCCTATCAAGTATTGTAGGTCTGTGCCCACTACCAGGCACTCCGTCCGCTATGGGTCTACAACCAAATACCGGGTGCTCCCCCTAATATCCTATAGAGGTACTCCTCCTGTCGATTACCATGGGTCTCCTTCCAACTACTATTCACTATGTCCTCCATGGGTCTACTTCAAAATACTGTGTGCTCCCCACTGGTCTAGTCAAATAACTCTGAGTTGAATTGGTCAAGAATTCGTCAGGTCTGTCCGCTACTAGGACTCCGCAGTCTGTGTACTCGTTTCCGAGAGGATCCGCTCCCTGAGCTACTGTTCGATACTCCTAGTGTCATGAAGTCTCACTTTGAAAAATCTCAAAGGACCACCACATCATAGGGGTCTCAACGCAATAGATTGTGTGTCAATCGGACGCCCAATCTATGAGTCATTAGCCTTTTAGTCACAGGGCCCCGGTTGGTTTCATGTATGAACCAACCTGAACATATCTCAACTATACCCCGAACTCCCGTTGGGTATTTTCAAATGGATGGATTCATTCCAAGAATATCAGCACCACTGAGGATTCGTCAAAAAAAAGTCCATATCCCAAGATACGGGGGGAAATGTGTAAACAAGTCTGACAAGTTCGGGTCCGGTGTGACCCAGTTGGACCGACCGACCCGGTCCATGAATCTTAACCAGACCAAAGGGGATGCCTAGCCCGAAGGGGTGGTTCGACTTTAAGGTACGGCCCGACGCGTGGAGGAGGATCAACTCGAAAGCGGCCAGGCACGAAGGGGATGCCAAGCCCAAAAGAGGCCCGACCTAGCGGGTTCCCCGACCCAATGGGGTAGCCCGGCCCAGCAGCCCGCATGGCCTGGCCAGCGAGCGGCCCTCGTGTCCTGGCTGGCAGGCCCGCGTGGCCGGGCAGGCCACGCCTGGGAGGGGTGGGGGGGGGGTGTCACGCCCCCCATTGTTTGAAATGGCTAGAGCGAGGCACCAGTCCCCAGTATGCGTGGGACCAGATGGTCTTGCCTGTAGCATGCACTGGCGGCCGGCTCATCCGGCCGCCCTCTTTTGTCCGCCGCGGCCTACGACCACGGTCCTGCACCACCGACACGAGGATACGGCCCATGCGACCCTCCATCGCGACCCTTTCTTCGGGCATGGTGCGACGGCACCGCACCCCTCCGGCACATTTGTGGCCTGCCTAGCCGCAGTTCGGTTCACTATGCAACACTTCGATGCCATGCCCATGTGGTCACCCGGTGGACATTTTTTGTTGGCTTTCATCTCGGCCGGCATGTTGTCGGTCACCGTGTGTACCACCTCTGTCATTATAAAACAAGAACCAATGAAAGGTGAGGGTCGGGCCGTGTTCGTGTTGTCCGAACCCTCCTCATTACGGTTATATCATTCAGTTCTCGAAGCACACAACATACGACAGGGTATGAAGTGTAATATTCAAACATAAAATAACCCCTACCTCACTTGTCGACGATCATTGACCAAGTCACGAAATAAGGAAGCGTTGATTTTTTGACGTCGGGAAGCATCTAGGGTAGGAGAACAAGGAAGAAGCGTCGTTGGAATTATTCACAGTCATCTTCTTCTCTTTAGGTTCAGCTGAAGAAGGAAGAAGAAGAGCATCGATGTTCTTCTCATTCTTCGCATTCATCATTGGAAGAATGATTCTCCATTGAGATATTTCTCCTAAAATCTCATAGGAAGTGAAATCCCGACCCCAAATAAAATAATTGTCTGCCTATTATTTTATGTGTTGGAACGTAATTCAAAAGGGTGAATTAATAAACGTAATCCACCCAATTAAATCATGTGTGTTGGAATAATAAATTAGTGGGGGAAGGTGGGGAGTTTAACCCACATAAATGGGTAGTTAGAGGTGTTCCAAAATTAATGGGGAGTTATAAGTGTTATGAATCTTATATAGGCCCCACTAAATATAATCCTTCCAAGGGTGGTTATGTGCGAGCGGCCCCCACCACTAACCTCCACCTGGAGGTTATAACCACCATAAAATAAAAATATGTCAAGTGTTAATTTTATTTAATTATATTTAAAACCCCCCCAAAATCAATCATACACTCTCGTTAAAATGAAACTGCGGTGAAGGCATCACTAAGCAATCATTGATTCTGTGAGTTCAACGGTGACCTCAGATTTCAATTCCGAGCACTGGTAAAAAATTTATAGAAATGCACTTGTACGTTTAATAAACGTAGCTGAAAACAAAATTGATTCCGGGCACACCGGGCCTCAGAATCAAGTACCATCTGAAACTGCAGACTTTTAAAATTACAAATTAATTAAAAAAAATTCCCATGGGGAATTTGGGTCATTACATTGTCCCCACCTCAGGTCTTTACATCATGTTAATCTAAAACTTGATCTAAGGGAACAAATTATGGTACTGAGCACGCATCTGATCCTCCCGCTCCCATGTGCTCTCCTAGAAGTTCTCATGCTGCCAGCAAGTGCACACCAAAGGTATCGACCGTCCATATAGAACATCCTCTTATCAATCATCAATATCCACTAGAACCTCCATGAATGTTTTCCCATCATCGATGTCCAGCTCCCCGTGGTCGATGATGTGGGATGGGTCGTGCACTTATCTCCTCAGCTGAGATACGTGGAAGACATCATGAACCAGATGAAACTAAGGTGGAAGAGCTAAGAGGTAAGCCACCTCTCCTACTCTACTGAAGTCCTAGAATTTCCTGATGAACCGCAGGGATAGCTTGACGTCTCGGCCAAATCTCCGCAAACCTCGTCGAGGTGAGACCCTTAGAAATATGTGGTATCCATCATTGAACTCCATAGGACTCCGTCTTCTATCAGAATACGACTTCTGTCTGCATTGTGTAGTATTGATCCTCTTCTGGATGATCTGCACCTTCTCTACGGTAGCCCACATTATCTATAGTCCCACTAGTGCTGACTCCCCAGTGTCTGTACAGCATAGTGCTGATCTGCAAGGTTGACTGTACAACGCCAAAAAAGGTTCCATACCGATGGTGGAGAGAAAGATGTTGTCGTAGGAAAATGCCACCAAAGGCAAGTGATCTGCACAGTAGTGACCGAAGTCGAGGACGCATGCACGTATCATGTCCTCGAGGGTTTGGATGGTCCTCTCGGTCTAACCATCCGTTTGAGGATGAAAGGCGGTGCTCAAGCAAAGTTGTGTCCTGAAAGCTTCCTACAACCCCTTCCATAGCCAGGAAATAAATCATGTGTCACGTTCTGACACAATAGAAGATGTTACACCATGTAATCGCACAGTCTCTTTCATGTAGAGGCATCCCATGCTCTCTACTAATCCCGGCTCTATGATAGGTAGGAAGTGGGCTGACTTGGTGAGTCGGTCAACGATCACCCATATCGAGCCGTGAATCCTCGATGTACATTAAAGACATAACATTAAGTCCATGGATATCCCATCCCACTTCCACTCTGGGACTTCTAAGGGATGTACCAAGACAGCTGGTTCTTGGTGCTCTACCTTCACATGTTGACAAGTGAGGCATCGTGAGACAAACTCTGCTATCTCCTTCTTCATACCTGGCCAACAATGCTATTGTCGAAGGTCCTGGTACATCATCACCACACATGGATGTAACACCATAGGGGAAGTGTGAAACTCCCTCGAAACCTCATCCTAAAGTGAAACTGGTACCATGGTACGTCCTCTGAAGAGGCTGACGTTCTCCCCACCTTCACGAAATCCATAAGGTTCTTGCACTTTGGATATCTGAGCATGTCGTGTCTCATAGTCAACGTCTTCGCATTGCGCCTCCCTGACACACTGAAGAAGTGGTGGAGTGACTGTAAGATAATGAAGATAGGCTACTCCATCCCTATCTACAAAGGATATCTCCAAGGTGACCAGCTGCCTTGTCACCTCTCCTAGCTGCTGAATACCAGTCCTCCTGCTAAGTGCATCTGCTACTACATTTCCCTTCCCAGGAGTATAGACTATCTCGAAGTCATTATCCTGAATTAACTCAATCCATCACCATTGTCTCAGGTTCAGGACCTTCTTAGAGAAGATATAACTGAGACTCTTGTGATTATAGAACACGGTAAAATGTTTTCCCATCAGATAGTGCCACCGCATCTTCATGGCGAAGACCACTGATTCTAACTCCAGTTCATGGGTTGCATAGTTCTGCTCATGCTATCTCAACTACCAAGAACCATATGCAATCATAGCTTGCTTCTACATCTGGACACACCTGAGCCTTGTTCCTTATGTGTCATAGTAGACTACGTACCCTACACCTTCATCTAGAAGTCTAAAAATGAGGGCACTATTTAGCTTCTTCCTCAGCTCTTGAAAGCTCTACTGGCATCTCTCCGACCACGCGAATGGATTTCCCTTCTTCATCAAGGCTGAATGTGGGGTTGTAAATCTGGAGAAGTCTAGGAAAAATATCCCATATTATCCAGCCAATCCTAGGAAACTACATACCACTGTCACAATCCTTGGTGGCTGCAATGGAAGCACTGCCTCAATCTTTGCCGGATCCACTGCATCCCAAGCCTCCAAGATGGCGTGTCCCAGGAAGTGAACCTCTCTAATCCAAAACTAGAACATCGAGAGATTACCATAAAGGAGGTGTTCCCTGAGTGTATCCAGTACTACCGACAAGTGATAGTCATGCTCCTCCTTAGTAGTCGAGTAAATCATAATGTCATAAATGAAGACTATGAAAAAGAAATCGAGGTAAGGATGGAATATCCTGTTCATGAGACTCATGAACACTACTGGAGCATTGGTTATGACAAAAGGAATAACAAATAACTCGTAATGGGCATAATGACACCTGAATCCCATCTTCTGCACATCCTCATCTCATACTCTGAGCTGGTTATACCATGATCTGAGGTCTATTTTTGAGAACCACTGTGATCCTTTGAGTTGGTCAAAGAGGTCATAAATACATGGGAGTGAGTACATGTTCATCACGGTCACCTGGTTCAGGTGATGAATGTAGACGTAGATCATCAAGTAGCCATCTTCCTTCTTGGAAAATAGAATCGGGGATGCCTATGGAGAACCACTGGGCCAGATGAATCCCTTCCCCTCAAAGTCTTCATGTTGTACCCCCATCTTGTGAATCTCAGCGGGAGAAATCCGATATGCTAGAGTAGATATCGGTGTCTTCCATGGGTACATGTAAATTTAGAATCCCAAAAATATATGAGGAGGTAGTCCTGGAATATCTTCAGGGAAAACATCTGTGTACTGGTCCACCCCTACAGGATAATTCGTACTCTCCACATCAAATGCTCTGAGGGTATGGCAAGACAAATGGTGAGTGAATGGTTTCACCCTCCTCCGAGTAAGTCTTTCATGTGCTTCAATGGTTCCCTTATCACCAGGGATGGTGCACCAGGTCAAATCTGTGCTAACACACCACACTTTTCACCTAATACAGTTGATCTAAGAATGGACTATATTTAACCAGTCCATACACAAGATGACATCGTAAGGCCTTGAAGACACTATGAAGAGATCCAATCTGAAGATATCACCTTCTAGAGTATGCTCACAATTCCAGAACCAGTGCATAATCATCGAGTCTACTCCCATAGGAGTCTTTAGTCATAGGGATCAATCAACGATCCTTCAAAATATCCGAGCTCCAAATGAGGGAAGTGGAAATGAAATAGTGACTAGAACCTGTGTCTATAAGAACTGTAGTTAAGGTTGAATAGACAAAGATCGTAAATCGAATCATCTCCAGAGTGTCGTGATCGTAGGCCTCAGATACCTAAAATAGTTATCTTCCCTATCCACCTGCTTCATGTGGTCGGGGTAGACCTCGTGGTGGTGGTGCTGGTAGCACCTCGTAACGTCGTCCACGGCCAGCTGCATGTCCAGCTCCTCTGTCACGTCCTCCTGTGCCCTGTGGACTGCCTTGATCGAACCTATACCTATACCTGGGAGGTTCCTCAACTGCCTGATGACCATCAGAGAAGAACATTGGATAGTCACGGGCCATGTGACCAGGCCCACCATAGGAGTAACACTGCCCGCTCCTGGCATGACTGGCTCTGTCTTCACACTGGGTGCCCCGTACAACTGATCATGAGTCATGCAGTCGACCACCTATGGGTCTGGTCCTCATGGACCTCTACGTTATCTGGATACTGCAAGCTACAACTGACTCCGCTGCAGGTCAAATAGTATTGGGTCTCGCTGCTGCAGACTACTCAGCAAGGAAACTCTCCACATGGAGGGCTCGATCCAACACTCCTTTCCACGTCTAGATGTTTTGGAAGATAACTGAATCTCTAATCTATCGCATGAGTCCCTAATCAACGGTCCAAGCCCAGAAGAACATGTCTCGTACCATATCAGTGTAGTAGCGCGAGAGGTCGCTGAACATCACTGAGTACCGCACCACCGTGTTGCTACCCTGATGGAGATACAGTAGCTCATGTATCTGCACCGCATGAAGGGTGGATGGTACAAACTCCACCCGGAACTGGACCTCAATGTCAGCCTATAGAAGTGTCACCTCTTCATGCATCGGGAGAATTAGGCTTCACCGTCTTCCTGCTACTGCCTGAAGGTGGGTGGTAGTAAGGATCACCATGATGTTGGAATGTTCCCCTACCATTCTGAAGATTCTCACCACATCCTCCAACCAATCCTCAGCCACCTATGGGTCTGTCTCACCCCTAAACCTGGGTGGCCTATGGAACTGAATCTCATGCAGTGTGCTCATACGACATGAACTCGCTGCTGCAGGGGATGGTGGAATCGGTGGACCAATTGGAAGTAGTACCGCTGGTTCCTCCGCTGGTCCCTCAACTGAAGGAAGGCCCTGTACTGAGGCCTCATCGCTCGATGTGTTGTTTGTACATAAAACTCTTGGGACTCTAACTGGTCATCCATGAGGTGGAATCATGAAAGAACAGATGTGATAGAGTCAAATTATTATATCTGGTGAGTTGACCTAGTTTGAGATGACTTAACGAAAACTTTTGAAAACACACATGAAATCATTGTTTTGTGGACTAATCCATAAATCAAAAGTCTGGGTCCTGTTGTATGGATACGTCAGCCGCCGCACCAACACTGGACTCCCTGAACTGAAAACCACACTCAGAAGCCTTAACAATATTGCTTCATAGAAAAGAAATATCAGAGTCCAAATTTCTACAGTAGAATCGACTCCTCTGATAACAATTTGTCCCGACCCGTCCCCAAGGGCCCGTATTGTGACTTCCCCACGCCCGCCTTCTATAGGCCAGGGGCTGGCTACTAGCACAAAATGTGTAAATCTCTAAAACTAAGAAGGCATTGCCTTTATAAAACATAAATTCACACATCCAGAGTAAAAGTGGAAGAAAACACTAAGAAAAAGTCGTATAAAAAGTGTATTCAAATTAAAGGGGGAAAGAATAAAGGACAACTGTAAATTACAAATACAACTGAAATCAAGTACAACTATAAACGAAAAAACAGCTGAAAGCTGAAAGAAACTCATGGATCGTCCTCCAGGGTTTCTACCTGAAAGGTTGGAACAGATGGCCTCCAAATCACTCCACGTTCGTCAAACTCCATGATGTACCAATAGGTGGTAAGGTCCTCCTCCAGGTACAATCCAGTCTTGGCGCTCTTGGACTTTGTCATCACTGTCCGTCATCTGTATCCAACACAACGAGGAGCGGGCATAACCCGTGTAGGGTTGAGTATAAAAATACTCAGTAGGGACCCCGAGACCCTCGAGGAATCACAAAATCCCACAGGGATAAACAAAAAGGTAATAATTCAATGGATAACCATTACTTAGGTATATTCCCATACATATACCTAAGTTATCAGGTAACCCATATCAATTGTGATGAAAACACCTAGGTCATTGACTCAGCTCAAACCATGATTTTCATTATCGAAACCGTCGTTGATGGAGAACTACTCCTCTATCGAGTATAGTGGGTTGTCATGACACTGAGGTACTCCTCACAAACCTTGGACTGCGGAGGTACTCCTCCTGTCGAGTACCACAGGTCTACTTCCAACTACCAGGTGCTCTGTCCACTATAGGTCTGCCGCCAAATATAGGGCGCTCACCCTAATAGCATATATAGGTACTCCTCTTTTCGAGTACCGTGGGTCTGCTGCCAACAACCAGGTGCTTCATCCACCATGGTTCTTCCACCAAATATCGGGCACTCCCCACTAGGCTAGTTGAATCACTCTGATTCAAATTGATCTAACAATATTCAGGTCTGTCAGCTCCTAGGTCTCTGCACTCTATCTGCTCGTCTCCGGGATGATCCACTCCACGATCTACCGGTCGATACTCCAAATGTCAAAACATCTCACGTGAATGTATCTCAAAGGACTGCCAGATCATAGGTTTCTCAATGCAATAGACGGTGCGTCAATCAGACACCTGATCTGTGAGTTATTATCCTTTTAATTTCGGGGCCCCAGTTGGTTTTGTGTATGATCCAACATGACCGTATCTCAACTATAACCTGATATCCCATGAGGTATTCTCATAGGGGCGGTTTTTTCCAAGAGTATTGGTTCCACTGACAGTTCTTCATGAGGACACATGTAGCCCAAGGTATGGGAGGAAATGTGTTGACGGGTATGACATGTTCAGGTCCGGTCCTACCAAGTTGGACTGACCCGACCCGGTCCATGAATCTGACTCGGCCCGACAGCCAGCGTGGCCTGGCTGGACGGCCTGCCTAGCCTGGTTGGCCGGACCGCGTGGCCTGGCTGGCCGCACATGGGAATTGGGGGGGGGGTGTCGTGCCCCTCTTTGACCAAAATAGGCCACGTGAGGCACCACACCGTGGTAACTCTGGGACCCGACGGTACCAGCTGTCGTGCACACCAGCGGTTGGCTTAGCCGACCACCCTCTCCTGTTCGCCATGGCCTAAGGCCATGGTCCTATACAACCGGCATGGCGTGACGGTGTCGCACCCCTCCTCCATAGAACTCCTGGCTACAACCCTATTTTCCAGCAAGGTGTGATGGCTCTGATCCCCTCTGACACTTCCGTGGCTCGCCTGGCCGCGGCTCGGTTCGCTACACTGCATTGCGGTGACGCGACCTTGTGGAGACCCGGCGGCCATGAGCCGCTGGATTTCTTCTCAACTGACTCGTTTTTGGTCTCCTCATGTACCGCCTCTATCGTCATCAAACAAGAACCAATGAAAGGGGAGGGTCGGGCTGTGTGTGTGCAGTCCGAACCCTCCTCGTTACGGTGTTATAATTCAGTTCTCAAAGATCACAACATACGATGGGTTATGGAGGGTAATATTCAAACGTAAATAACCCCTACCTCGCTTGTCGACGATCGTTGACGAAGTCACGAAATAAGGCTACCTCGATTCGTTGACGTCGGGAAGAAGCCGAGGTAGGAGACCGAGGAAGAAACATCGTTGGCATTCTTCACAGTCTGCTCGTTCTCATTATGTTTGATCAAAGTAGGAAGAAGAAGTTCGTCAACGTTATTCATGTTCTTCGTGTTCTTCGTTGGAATAACGGTTCTCCATTGAGATCTTTTTCCAACAATCTCATAGGAAGCGAAATTCCAATCCCAAATAAAATAATAGTCTACTAACTATTTTATGTGTTGGCACGTAATTCAAGAGGGTGAATTAATAACCCGTATCCACCCAATTAAATCACGTGCGTTGTTACAACAAATTAGTGGGGAAAGCTGGAGAGTTTAACCCACATAAAGGGGGGGGGGGGTTAGAGGTGTTCCAAAATTAATGGGGTGTTAGAAGAGTTAAGAAACTCATGTTGGACCCACTATATAAAATTCTCCCAAGGTAGGTTATGTATAGGCGGTGACCACCACTAACCTCCTCTTGGAGGTTTTAACCACCATAATATACAAATACCTTATGTCTTATTTTTATTTAATTTCATTTAAAAACCCCGCAAAACAATCTTCCAGTCTCATTAAAACACAACTGCGGTGAAGGTCTCACTAATAAATCACCGACACTGTGAGTTCATAGATGCCCTCAAATTTCAGTTTCGGGCACCGGTTCAAAAGATATAGAAACTCACTCTTATTTTTACTGAATGTAACCAAACAAAACTTTAGAAATTGATTCCGGGCACATCGGGCCTCAGAATCAAGCCCCGTCAAAAACTGCAGACTCGTAAAATTTCTATGTATTTTTTTAAAAAAATCGATGGGAAATCCAGGTCTTTACGCACATTGTAATGGTTATAGGTTACATGACACATCTATAATGATATATCTCGGACACCACATGTTTAATGTCCAAACATATAGATATATAATCAATTATTTCACACTTCATTTTTACACAAAACAAATTATCCAAAAAATATAAATACATTTTTGTGATATAGGGTTCATAATGATTTTTTATCTAGAAGAATCATAAAAAATTTACAATTTTATCTCATTTATAGATATTATACATAGTCTATTTCCAAATTTTTTATTTCGTTGTTCAAATAAAAATTCATCCCAATTCGTATAATTAACGTCTTCAATTTTCCTTTGTGTATTATCATAGTTAGGTTTATAAAATTTTATTTTTCAACATATGGATGGTTTTAGAATCATTTGAGATAAAGCATGATATTTCCACATCATTAATATATCCCACATCCACCCACACTAAATCCTTGAAGACAACATCTATGCCCATTATTATGTTGATCATGACTCCATGATCTTTCACGGACAATACACCCACTACATTATTTTCTTAAATGGGTTCTTGTTTATTGATAATTCATAATCTTGGAGTTGTTCAAGCCATATGGTTATCACATACTGATCTCTTTCTGTGAAAATAATCATTTTACACTCTAATAGTCTCTATATATCCAACAACCTTGAAGAAATATATATATTGAAATATCATTAAAGAACATATTATAGATTCCAAATAAAAATCATGGGTTAGATAGTTATGTTCAAGAGTCTTTATCTATCATAATGCATGTTTATTACAATTTTAAATCTATTAAAGGATACAACCATTAACATTATTCTATGCATCCCTGTATATTATGAATCCAACATTTCCTAATGGAATATTCCAAATATTATCATTGACTGATCTCTGATATATGTTATAAAAATATTCATAACATTATATTTACCTTACCAATAGATCCATATTACATGGTATCATCATTAATAGGTTATCCAATATGTATATTTTTTGAAAACAAATCCCAGTTATAACATGAAAAAAATGAAAATTTGTAAATCTGTAATATTATTGGGTGTATGTCATTCAATGATAGACTTCATCTTTGTTTAATAAATTGGTATTCTATCCACTAAGAAAATATATTGACGAAAAGAAACATTCTAGAATAAGATTTTGTACTTGAAAAAATTTCTCATATAAGTCATTTTCTCTAAGAGGCTCTATAATAATCCATAAGTGAAATTCATGATCCTCAGAGCTTTAGTGTAAACAATGATAAAGTCATAAATACAATATATTAATTATCTAAATAATCCTTGAATAATCATTTTATTATATCTATAAAACTGTGTAAATTAGTCAATATAAATTATATTAATATAAATTAAAAACATACAAACCCTGTTTCAAATTCTTTCATTAGAATATATTTCTTCTTTACTCCTAATGTATCATATTTATAATAATGATAAATCATTGAAAAATATTGTGCACCTTGATGTAGATTGAATTTTTCATCAATATTAGAAAGATGATTCTTATTCTATACCATAATAAAATTTATTTCCCTCTAATAAATATACATCTGTATAGGTCCATCTTTCTTCTTATTAATAAAAAAGGTATTCAAAAGGTGAAACTGAAGGGTGTATAAATTTATTTTCACACAAATTATGCAATTTTATCTCGTATAAAATAATAACATAGTGTCCATTATATTTTTAGCCTTCAATATAGGACTTTCATCAAGAATTAAATCAATTTAAAAAATAATCATCATGTTTTGGGGGTTATTAAGGTAATTACTCATGAATTATGTAAATGTATTATTGTAAAATCACTACATCCTAAATTCATTGATTAAATTCATAATCAATAAATTGTTCCCTCTCTTCCTCACCAATAATTTCAATCATTAGATACACTATAAGTATATCATGACATGACTCTAATAATCATATATCTCCTCTAGAGATAAGTAACTTTTCATCATCATCAGTAATCATACTTTTGTTCTATTTTTAATGAAGTTTTACATTATATTTTGAAATCCAATACATTCAAAGGATTAAATCAATATAAACCATATATATTATAATTTAGTATGATAAATGCTCATGTTAATTTGTTATTATGGGAATTTACTGACACATCCATGTTGTTGTGATATGTTCACAACGGGTTTTTAATAATATATAAATCTTAATGTAATATGTAAATATATAATTAATTTTTAAAATAAGAAATATAATAAAATGTTTTAAGATCTAAAATCTAATAAAACATTTTCTAAATATTATGTTTCTTATTATACTAGGCATGACATTATTTAAAATATCAACCTTGGCATAGTGATTTCATATGTTTGGAATTCTCCCCCATCCTCTTCTACGATATGTACCCCTGACACCTTGAGAATTGATGTGAATAAATCATCATTTATATAAAGTTCAAATAACATATAGAATTTATTTATTTGAGTACCCTTACTTTTCATTGGAAAAAATACAATATATCTACACTAGTAAATACTCTCATGCCATTGAAAAATTATACATGATGTTTCACCCCACAATATTAACATGATGGGAGTTTTTTTGAAGTTATATTATTATTTAATTAATTAAATTTTCCATGGTACCCAATCATATTGTAATTATATTTATTTCCTAAACTTATAACCAGTATAAAAAAATCATTCTATGCATTTATGGAACATAATATTTTATCGTCATATGATGATAATGTTATAGAAACTATTTCTAATGGTTAGTATTTATTAATTATATAAAATAAATGTAAATAATATTATAAGGATTTCAAATACAATCAATGTGAACTATGTCTATTCTCATGATGGTATCCACATTCTTCACAACACAGTCTTACTCTTTTCCATTAAGCCTAATAATATTCTCTCAATTTATGTTTGTATGTCATGAGTGAAATATTTATCAATGAATATTATTTTTAAATATCTTAAATGCAGATGATATATTTTTTTCACATCCAAGGTATCATGGATCTATGACGACCATTGATCTGTATCAACTGTATGAAAACACACTACAAAAATAACATTTTTCATTTCATTACATAGCATATAGGGAAATATACTTTCAAGATAATATATCCATATATTAGCAAACACTTGATTAATAGTTCCACTAAAATTTGGATTCTTTTTTCACTAGAAATTAACCACTATATTTGTTTCATGCATTGGATCATCATTTTTTTATCTATGTGAAATATTATTGGATATTAACTTGAAGAGATACCCAAATATATATAATATCTTCACATCTCCGAAACCTAAATTATTAGTTTTCTCATTTGATAAATCTATCCAGTGACCATTTATATTCATTTACTTTATTCAATTAAGCTTCCCCACAAAATAAGGGTACACTCTGAATTGTCTCATAAAATTATCATCATGGTTATTAATCCATAAAAATATTTTCTCTAATGATATATATTTTTAGAAACTATAATTTTTTACATGCATTCTCTTGGTTGATATATTTTTTTAAATCTAGTTCCCAATGTTTCTATTAATATTTCTCTAACACCATCAATAATAACCCAAAATCTAATAACACAAAGATGGTTTCTATATTATTATATCTGTAGAGATATAAGGGAAATAACTGAAGAAATTTTATCAGTTTAGATGTCTTAGATAACTAAATACAAACAATATTATTATATTACATTAGAAATATTAAATGTATAAAATAATAATTGATTTTTAATTTTTGATAATAATAATTATATCATAATTAATGTCCTGATGAAATAAGAAATGTGTTATAGTGTTATTATATAAATAGAAATGGGTGGGTCCAATTGAAATTATAATTATTAAATGATTCATTAATAATGTTTAATTTTAAATAACTAAAAAGACATGTCATTTAATCACTATCATTTTCATATAATACATTCATAAAAAATATCAACATGGTCATCTCTTGGGGAGTAATAATAAAATTCTAAATGGTGGAAATTCATTCTATTATATGAAATGATATAAAAAATCATGGTATCTCTATAGTCATGAACATACATAATGAAAATTTAAAACAATTGGTCATTATCCATTTACATTGGCCATATATTTTGGATCATTATAAAAATTGATGAATTGAGGGGTTATGTAATTATAGGCCCCACCCATCATTGAATTTAAAATAAACTATAAACATGTTAAAGGATAAATTTAATTAATTCACAACATACATTAACAAAAATTATCTCCATAGATTAATGAATATGTAACATATATATATTTTTTTTCAATCAAATAACTCTCATGGTAAATCCTCATCTTTAGAAATGATATAAGTTTTTTAAAATGTCAATATCCATTATAAAATAATATATATATTTAATGGAAATGAAATGTTCAGTGATCATAAGAAAGTGAAATTTTCATGAAAAAAAATCCTATATATTAATCGAATAAGAATGGTTTAATTGTATTCATGAGAAATAAGGATTTTAAAATAAACTAATTATTTTTAGATAAAATAAAATTGAAGATAAAACCAAGATCTTATGATTCTTAATTTACATAAATTAAATATTTTGTAGATAAATCTAATTAATTTAAAACATTTATGATTTGGAATGGTCTTTTATCAATATATAAGATAAAATAATTTATTTTTATTCCATTATAAAAAATTTAAAATGAAAAATATTATGAAAATAAAAATTAGATTAATTATAATAATAACATGAAAAATTTAATGATAACTTAATCTATCTTTCTTATAATGTTTCTAAAAATGAAAATGACTCTTAGAAAAATTTTTGTAAAATATGAATATAGAAGGGAAATATATAAAATTATTAAGAGAAAGAACACTATCCATTTAGTTTAATTTTACTCATGATAGTGTAACATGAATTAAACAATTAATCACCATGAATAAATATATATTCATTTTAAATGACTCAATGGGTAAAAATATATAGTATAGAAATGTAAATTTGATCATATTACTGAATATGGATAAGTGGAGTAAAATTTTGCGATAAATCCCTTACCTTACGTTCCATATTAGACGAACATGCTTTTAAATAATGTATAATGGTTTCAAACAAGATGTTACATTATACCAGAATCATATTAAAATTTATAATGTCATATTTTATCAACTTCTAACAAGTTTTCACACAATTTTAAAAAATAATAATATTTATCAATTTTAAATGTCAAATGAATTATTTTAACATGCATGTTTTATCATGGATATTCTAGAAAATATAAATATATTATAGTTAAATAATATCCAAAATTATAAATCTATTAAAAATATAATATATATCCATGTATAAAATCAAGTTTACCATCCATTTAAATAAATAATATAATAATATCACATAAATTTATGGAGGAGGAAGTATACATTCATGCATGAGTGACATTATCATTTTCCAATGCATTTAAAGGTATGAATTTATATATGATATTATAATTCCTGATAAAAATTTCTATAAAAAATTTCATATTTTTTCATTATTAAAATCATTATAACCATCCATTTAAAGTGGATATGAATGAAAAATTACACCACTACATTGAGATGGTAATAATTACTTACACATGAGTGGTGTTCTAAATATTATTTGGATAGAAAAACCATTTAATATGGTTTTCCTATAATCATAATAACATCTCAAAGTATTTATGAGATTGTATAGATTATTTTTCATATGAAAAACCTATTATGAGGATTTAGAAGACTAAATAAACATGAATGTGTCGATAATTTCAATTACCTATACTTTAGTAGGAATCCTGTTGAACTCCTTTTATGGGAAATAGGGTTGGTATATTGGAATACCATCACCACAAAAGATGTCATAATATTGTCTAAAATAAATGTGGGAAGGATAGTGTTGAGATATGTGGCTTAACGTGTTCTGATGGATTGAGAGAATGAGTATCATTTTTTAATCTATGAGTGGGGTATTTATGGAATTTGGTTAATTATTAAGTTAATATAATTTTTTTGTAAAATGGATCAAAATTTGTATAATTAAAATATATGATGAGGATGAATCAAAATTATCTACTTAAAATAAATTTTTACAAGTTCTAGTTATGTTATCGCCATGAAAATATATTTTTTACACCCCATTGAGCCATTTGATCGGAACCACATTATTAATTTTTTCTAACATTTACCTTCCAATAATGTGACAATAAAATGAAAAAACCAATAAATGGACCATGGATGTTTTTAAAAAAATATACGCTTAATTCCCCAATATATAATAATTTTATAAAATTTAAATAATTTACTAAAATAATATTTATTTTCAAATATAGTTAATGATAGTTTTAAGAATAGTAGTTAAAGTATATATTTAATACATTATAGAAAAGAGTGAATTCAATAATAATCTATTCAAAATTAAATATAATTATATATATATATATATATTGGAAACACTAATAATTTAATATTTCTTTACGTATTTTCAAATTCAATTATTTTTTATCAAATAAATAAATTAATGATTTGATAGGGTTTTGAATGAATTTTGGGTATTTATTTCATCCCAAGAAATATAAAAATAATATTCTATTATAAAAAATAATTTATCATTAAAAATATTATTTATAAAATAAAATAATTTTTATTTATCCCTTTCATAAATTATTATATATTTTAATAAAGGAAAAGTGACATTTCGGCCATTAAATGTCACATAAATATTATAAACGAAAAAATAATATCCATATAGAAGAAAAATATAATATGTTTTATTGTTCGTTGATTATTGACAAAATTGACCCCACTAATGAAATAATAAATGGTTTTTTGTTGATATTTATAAACATGACATTTTGCTTTTAACAATAACTCCCCTTTATAACCTTACCCTTTTGATAATTATTTACTTCCTATACTAATTATAATGTGAGAAAAATTTAAATATTTACCAAATTTTGTCCACCTAAATTGAAATATGTAATCCATGTTAAATATTTATCTCCAATATTTGGCTGAATTTAATTAAATATACAAATAGAAAACGTATTGTAAAATTCTTTTTCTTGAATAATGCATTTCACGTATAGGTTTTTTATAATAAAATTCAATTATAAAAGTAATTCATAATACTATTTTTCGATTAATAAAACTATAAGTGTACTAATTATTAATTAAAATCATTGTAAAAAAAATTATTATATGGATTTGAAAAACATGTATTTTTCAACAAAAATCATTATAATTCACTAGTCATTGAAAATTCAATCATTTTTAAAAAATCGCAAAAAATAAAACTAATATAATTTCTATAAACTCATTATATAAATTAAAATCTATTTTTAAACACATTTTATAAAAGTGTACTAAATAATTATATAATTTTATGATAGAACCATTAAAATTAATTTTTAAACATATTTCTAATAATATATTATAACTATAATACTAAAATCAATGTTTATTTTAAAACAATAAATTAATCATTTTTGTTGAGTATGAGCTTTATATTTATTTCATAATTTTGTTATTCGTATTAATAACCCCAAATTCAAGTACTAAGATACAACAAAAATATATAAATAATATTAATTTTTTACATCATTTATTATTTTTGTTGCATTTCTTATATATTTTCAGACATATTGTACTTATAATCATTTTATATTACACTAGAGGTGGTAGTTTTCACATATTCATGAATGAAAAGTTCATTTTAATTTTTAATGGAGAGGGTGAGGTGGTTATAACATGATCCCATAATATTAAAATATTATGAGTAATATAAATAAAAGATTACTCGTATGTTTTTGTTAAATTTTTATTGAAATGGAATGATAGAAAAAAAAAAGAAATGTTATAATATTTATAGTACTTAGGTTGAGGATTTTTATTTCCCGATGAAGGACTCCATTAAAATAGAATACAAGGTCTATAATATTTTTTCCTTAATATTAATGACATAAAAGGGGAATCTATTTGATGGAAATAGCTATGATTAACATTAGATGATTTATATTTCAGAGTTTTGCTAAATGGTTTGTGATAAGCCCCTATTATAATGGTTCATTATGGAATTTTTAAATATTTCTTCTTAATATTAATAAAGGGTGTTTTTCCAATTTCCTCGGGACATAAAATTTGAAAATAAGGGAGTGGATATATATTTTTGTTGAATCACACATATAAAACTCAATTAGACACATTTTTTTTGTGTTAATCATTTTACAACAATGGGTAACATTTTTTAAAATATGTTTTCCCATATAAACAAATTTTAAGTAAAAATACATTTTCTAAAACTAAAAATAAATTGGAACTTATTATATAATATATAAATTTTAAATATAAATCATCACCCCCTTTTTTATAATCTCTTTATAATTTTTTTAAAATTTTATTAAATAATAAATATATATTTTATTTAAAATCGCTGTCGATAAGAGTATAAATAGTATTCTAAAATATCAATTATAATAATGGAAATTAAAATTTTTTAATTTAAATTATAAATATTTAAATAAATATTTTGTTGAAAAATATTTGTTTCACATGATTCCATGTGACACTTATATAATAACAATGTCATAAATGATACTATATTTTTCAAAACGTTATTTTCTACTTATTAGTGAAAAAATAATCCTTTTAGAAAATAAAAACATTATCATAACTTTATATTAGGATGTTGAATAAGGATATAATATCCTTTGTAATATTATTATTCTCAAATTTTTGAATTTAACCATTAAATAAAATAATATAATATAATGATAACTTTTTTGTAGGAAACAAAAATATATAAATACAAGTTTTTCTCATAAATTATTTTAATATGAACTCATAATAATATTTGTAATCAATAAATATTATATGAAATTAAAATATTAATTTAAAATAATATTTTATTCCTCTAATAAATTAGGTAGTCTATAAATAGATGACTTTTATTAAATTATATTTTTATGAAAAAAATATACAAATTTGTTTTTATGAAATAAATATTTTTTTATATTTTTTTATGTCATCATTTCAGTATTCTTAACAACACCCTCTAATTCAACATCGAGGATTTAATGGTCCATTTTTATCCAAATAAAAAAAATATTACAATCTCAGTTTATTATGATGTTGGGAATTGGACAAACTATTTACAGCTTATTTTTTAAAAGAAATTCCATATTGAAATTCTAGGCCCTTAGATAATATCAATGGATAAAGCACCAAAGGTGATCAACCATTATTATTGTTTAGGAATACCAATCCATCGAAATTTATTTCATAAAATATATCATGAAATGATTACATATATTTGTGAATTGTGTATTGTATAACATTTGTTAAAGGATATGAGAGTCATGATAAAAAATATTTAGTCATCTAATTTGTTAGACATACTAAGGAATTTAATGTTTTGTATATAATGTGATTTTTAGGAATAAAATAAATGAAAATTTTTGGGTATCTAAAAAAAGTTGTTTTCTTTTAATGTGTACTTTCATATTTATAATATTTATTATGTGGGATGTTTTCAGTAATCCAATGGATAAAAAACATATTTATTATGTTCATTTATGTTAAATTAAATTTAAATAAATTCTAAATTGATGAGTCGTTACTGATAATGAGCAATGAAAAAAATTAAAATGTTTTTACTGCCAAAATAAGTGGTTTTGTCCATGATGATAATTTTTCAGTAGTTTTCACCTCTATTAATGAAATTTATGGGACACCAAATTAATTTTTGAGCGTGGTATTTAACAATATATAAATTTTTAAAAAACAATTAAATCAAAAAAATAATTATGAATTTTAATCTCAACCTCAACATATATGAAAAAAATCATCACAATGATTACTTCTGTTGACGAATTAAATGTTTCTATATTCAAATATGATGTTTTTGTGAACATTAGTTAATATCTATAAAAAATATTTGAGATAAAATTTATTTGTCAAATGACATTACGAATGGGTTAAAAATTATATATCTATATCACCTATGAAAGTTTTATTGTTGATTTACTAATGAATCATTGTATCGAATAATTTCAAGTGGAATATACATCAATAGTTAATAGGATCAATTCATCCATTGATGAATAAAAAAAATGTTTCGATCATATAGATTTCCACTGTCTCATTAGTACCATAGATTACATGGTGATGATAAGAAAAAAATACTATATTCATGATTTCATAAAAAACAAAATGATTAACATCTTTTAATAGTGAGACTAGACTTATTACATATTATAGGGACATAATATTTCCATTAGAGTTATGAAAAATATTCAACAGTACTTATTTATACTTATTCATACACTGATTGAGATTAATTTATTTTATATCAGAACAGTACCCCTTGAATCAAATTCTTTATCGGAGGAATATTCATTTCAAAAAACTCTAAGAAGAAATTTTCCCATAATACTGATATATATAATATTATACAATTATTGAAATGTAATACACAAATCATGTGATTTTGGGGAAGTTTCCACTTAATGTTATGTGTTTTAATGTTTTGTACCCATTGGTTATGAGGTGTGACTTATAACATGTAAAAAATATTACATTTACATTGTGAAATATTGAATGTAAAATTATATTAATAATAATTAAAACATAATTAAAGTTCTATGAGGGCATGGTTAAAAAACTATATAAAATGATTTAATGAAGATAAATTTTTAAATAAATTAAAATTACACAATTATATTAATAATTCTTACATAATAAAATGTTATTGGGATTTTGATCTCTCCAAAATTATTGTTGTGATTTCTATGATATTTTCAAACATTAATTATTTTTTATTTTTTCGTCAATGTTCCTAAAAAATGATCACTATGTAAAATGGAGAAGATACAATAGATTAATCTATAAAGATAAGGAAATGTTGGGAAAAAATGTATTTATAGTAGAATATGATGATAAAAGAATTTTTACTACATTGATTTATCTTTTTTTATGTAATATTAATATCGATATTCAGAATCTCTTTTATTTTTATATCATATTGATGATCCTTTGTTGAATTTTCTTTCTTTTATGTGTTTTTAAAATATAAACATTACATGAGTGTGAAAAGGGGACTATGTAATTGTTTCTAATTAACCCATGTTCCTTATTCAAGTAATCATACTCATAGAGCTGGTGTACAATCATAAATAAAAATCAATCCATTTTTGTTTTTTATATTCAATCTTTATAATTGTAGAATTTTTTCATCATCCCATAAATGAAAAACATTAATTATTTTTGAATAATTTTTCTTGTTTTGTTATTTCACCACACACATATATTTTTATTAAATTACAAATCATAGGAATGTTTATAAAGAGTAATGATGAAGTGTAAGTGTTAAGACGAATTTTGTAGTCAATTTTATCGACTGTTGAAGTTATAAAGATACATAAATATCTTATCATGATTCCTAGCATATATTTTCTATGTTAAATATTATTTCATTATAATCATCCTAATATAAGATCTTGTGAACCATAACAGATAAATTTTGAATTTCATTACCAAGGAATAAACTTATTGGTGATAAAAATCATTAAAAACTATTTATATCTGGAATACATAAATAAATAATTTACCATAACAATCGATTCATAAAATACACACATTTATATAGTATAGAAAAATTACCTATGATAAAATTGTTAAAAGAATATTCATATAGTATGACCATTGTACTTGAGTTATATTTTCATTGTGAAGAAATATATCTGATATCACGCCCAATAAAAATGTTATAAAAAATGGGGATAAAATTAGATTTTTAGTGAAAATTTTTAGATAAAAATATATACATGATAAAAAAAATTATGAGATAACTCTTGAAAAAATATACCATCAAAGATAATATCTACTAAACAACCGAAACAGGTTTTATAGGGAGTTCCCCATAATAAGAATTCCCAAATTATAAATAAATGATACATTTTTTGATATATTAACTGAGTGATTTTGATTATACAACTGTTTGGAAGATAATTAATATCATTGGAATTCTGAGTGTTTTTATGGGATTTGATGTTAAATATGAGGGTGCATATGAGTTCCAAAATCTATGGGATGTTACGGGAGAATAATACAATTATTGAATGAGTTGTTAATGAATCTCATTATTTCATAATATTGTGTTATCATGGTAATATAACTAATGAATTAGTAGTTCTTATTGATAATAATATAATATATTATGTCATATGATTGAAACTATTACACAGAAAAGATTATACACATAATTAAAATAATTTGGGAACAATATATTACACACATTTATTACCATGTTCTATATATATCTTTATTCATTCATAACATTATATTTGTTGAGATCCAAATCACACTAACTAGGTATAAATTTGTGATTTGGTGTTTTCGTGTGGCAATGATTTTTCTACAAACTATAAATGTATAAAAACCCAACCTTATTACATTATATAATATTTAATTATGAAAATAATTCACATCCATTCACATTGAGTATCATTTTTAGTTTTTATCTTTAATGATTTGGTACATAATACATTCATAAAATTATACAATATTTCAGAGTGGATTCTATAAAAATAGTATTCATTTCATGAATAATATAACACGTTTGAAATAAAACATGATTACATTAACTAATATTCCATAAATTTATCTTGGATTCCTTATTTTTCATAAAAATCCTTATAACATATGAAAATTATTCAAAAACATATAATGATCACAAAAGCCTAGTAAGGTATATAAATAGGAGGAAAGAACACAATAGTCCATGAACACTAGTATCATATGAAATCATTTTCAAAAGACATACATATCACCCATATATACATACTTTGTGAAACATGATATTTACACAAGATACACAAAAAACATAAGAACATAAATATAAACATTATGGTATATTGGGAAATTTCTTACATAATCTTTTAACCCTCTTGGCTACCTTACAATTTTTAACCTTCATGGCTACCTTACAATTTGTGTAACCATGGCTGTTAGACATGGAGTTACCATAAGGCCAACCTCCAAAATACACATAACCATTGAATAAGAGAGAAATATAGGTCAAAACCTTAATCATAAATAATTTCCCATATCCAGAACATAATCATTCAACATTAATAATAGCATAAAAACATTTCATTTTGAATGTTGTAAACCCGAATTTTTAAAGGTAATTTTAAAAGAAAAGACTCTAATAAATATCATAACATTGATGTGATACTTAATTGAGCGGATGTAATTTGTATAAAATCTTGATATAAATATAATTCAACATAATATAATCATAATTCATCACACAATCAATTTTAATACCATATAAGTAATTAAGTATAAGGTTAACCCTAATGATGGAAATTGGGATAAGAATTTTATTTACCTCAGGTTTATATTATTTCCAACATGTTTAAGAATCATGTATAATGGTTAATATAGTGTTATTAATATATTAGAAAAACATTTCGTTCTTTATAATACATTATATGATCATTTCATTGTATAATTTCACCCAATAATTTTTTGTATTTTGTTTCTCGCACTGTTTTGGGTGAGTTCTTTACATGATTTCCATTATAGGATCATGATGGATATTCATGTCAATTCGTATTGAATCTCAAGATTTGGATTGGAGTAGAGTTTACATATTTCCAAAACTATAAATTATATCATTTATCATTTTTAATTCTTACATGATAATGATTCATAAGTTAAACCAATGATGATGTTCGTTTAGATCAATTTTGTGGTTCTTTGATAATAATGGCATCATCTTGTCTTATAAATTTAAATCATGGGTTAAAAATAATTATATAACCACATGATACATAATAAATATATTATAATTGGTTTAAACCATAATAATGGTTTTATGACCATACATGAATCAATTTATGAAAATTTAAGTCACATCGTCCATGATTTCGGTAATTCGACACATCACATAGAATTCTTTTTTATTCCATTAATAAGTGGGATCAGATAAAAATATTGATGTGTAATTTTCCATGATCAAGAGAATATCAAGATATACAAGATTCTGGAGCATTCATTCCTCATTGATAATAAGAGGTGAAGAATGATGATGAAATGAAAAGAACTCAAAATAAAAGAAAATGTGAGAAATACTTCATGAGAATTCGGTAGACTAACGAAATCACATTAAATTTCATAAATTATTTTGTTGGTTGAAAAGGGTCCTCTCATCATTATAACATAATATGTAAAGTAATGGGGGATATTGAATAAAAAATTCAAACATAAGAATATTTAAATTAACTATAATAACAAGAAACTAGAGATAAGAATGAAAACTAAAGAGGTTGTTTACCTCTCAATATCTTATCCATTAGATCCTTCATAAGGGATTTGGATTTTGTCATTTGGTGAGTCCAACAGCTCTAAAAAGTGGGGGATATCCTTGGATAGAGTGTCATTAAGAAAATAGGTAAGGTACATGGCTTGATAGGTGTGAGAGGAAGATGGGAATTTGGGTGGTATTTATAGTGAAAGAGAGGAGGTATTTTTCAATATTTTAATCATTGATAAAATATATTTGTTCAGGACTATGAATAGTCAAAATTCATGTGTCCCAAAATTTTAATAATTCCATTTGAGTTAGAACCATGTGGTTATACATCTGCCTTGCATCACCTTTGATGCATTAATTCAAGTATTTAGAATTTATCGTATTTTATTATATTTTAATATTCATAAAAATTTCATGAAAATAAAAAATTTCAGAAAAATTAACCCTAACCATTTCATGACATGTAAAATTCAATAAAGAACTAATTTTTTTTAAAATAACCTTTAAGTAATATTAATTAAATTTTTACATATAAGCATACTAAATTAAAAAAATAATCATAATTCTATAATTGCATTTATATAACGTTGAATTATTAATCAAAATGAAATTATATTAGATACTTAAGAAAATAAAATAATTTAAAAAATTACTATTCGTTATTGTTAAATTAGTATTTAGAAGGGTGTGTTACTATTCAACAAAAATGTTGGTTCCATCAAACTCTAAATAACATAATGAAAACATTTGTAGATGACCGTTTTGAGAAATTCAAAACATAGTAGAAGAAAATTTATTTTTAAAGTCTTGTTGAAAATATCTACTAAATAAAAACATTCATGTATTTAAATCTATTACTTAAAAACCTTTGGGTGTTTCATTCAACCCACCTTCTGGAAATTGCATCTTTGCAATTTTATTTACCTATTAAACAATTGAGCGTAACTTTCCCTCATAGCATTTTAATACAATTATGATTCTTCTTCTACTATAGGGCTTCTCCACAAATTCCTTTCCTGGTGTATTACCTTATTAGGAAATACATGTTCCCTTTTATCAAGAATCTGAACTGGATTCCTTTTATAATAATGTTTCTCTTCAAGAAAAACAACTTCTATTCTCAAAAAATGTGTTGAATCTGGCACATAATTTCTCAACATCAAAACATGGAAAGCATTGTTTACTTGAGAAAAACTCAGTGGCAATGTTACTCAGCAAGAAACTAGTCCAACATTATCCTGGATTTTAAAAGTTCCAATAAACCATGGAAATAGCTTCCCTTTTTTACCAAAATGCTTCACAGTTTTCCATGGAGATATTTTGAGGAAAACATAGTCACATACCTCAAAAGATAAGTATTTCATTCTATTATTTGTAAAAAATTTCTTCCTTTTATAAGATATCCTCATGTGATGCTAGATTATCTTCACATTATTATTCAAATACTCTTCTAGTTTTGGATCCTTCAACTTTCATTAACCAAATTCATCCCAAAATTCTGGAGTCCGACACCGCTTTCCATATAATACCTAATATGGTGCCATCTATATACAGGAATGAAAATGATTATTGTAAGAAAATTCAACTAAAGAATAATGTTTATCCCAATTTCCATGGTAGTCCATTGGTCATGCTAGAAGCATATCCTAAAATGTTTGAATCGTTTGTTCTGACTACCCATATGATTGAGGATGAAAAGATATGCTGAAATATAATTTTGTTCCCAATGACTATTGAAGTCCCTTTAAAAAGTAATAAGTGATCCTGGGATCCCGGTCAGATATATTACAATGGGAAACTAGATGTAACCAGAAAAACTTTTTGTGGAATATTCAAGAAAACTGATCCAATGACATTGAATATTTAATAGAAAAAATGGGTAGATTTAGGTAGTCGATCATCAATAACCCAAATTTCATTGTTACCTAGAGATGTATATTGTAGTCCCACCACAATGTCTATGGATACATTCTCCCACTTCCACTCTGGCACTAGAAATGTTTGATTAATCCAATATAGAAACTGCATCTCTACTTTAACATGTTACATGTCCAAAATTTCACAGTAAATTCTTCAATATCCCTTTTCATTCCATCCCTCCTATTAAACTCCCCATGGTCTTTGTATATATTAGGACTGTCAGGTTTAACTAAAAATGGAGAACTATTATCATTAAAGAACACATATATCTTGAAATATGAATCACAAGGCACACAAAACCTTTTACCATATCATAAAACATAATCTTTATCATTGTTATATTCTAGAAACTTTGGCATTTTAGACAATTCTACATTTTTCTATAGCTCATGGTCTTCATTTTTTCCATTCTAAATTCTTGCTAACAATGATGACCCCCCTAAAAACAGAAATGAAACATAGGTATTTCCTACAGCAAAAACATCTAATCCAAAATTCACCAAATCATTAATCAAGGGATCATGATCCAAACATAACATTCTTAATGATTCATGATGTCTTCGACTCGTGGAATATTTAACAATTATTTTTTTCATGGATTTTAATTTATCGTGAAATCATAATATTTTATGAGTTCAAGCCATCTTCTCATCCTCATGTTTAATTCCTTCTAAGTGAATATATACTTCATAATTTTTTGGTGAGCGTATATCACTAGTGCAGAAAACCTTTTTTACGATGGGTATTTATTATTTTATTCATCTGATTTTGGATGATGTTATTAGAGGAGATGCTATAAAAATTGTATTTTATGACATTTATTTTATATACGACATAAAAACCAATAACATGAAGAGTTTTTCTCATTAGATCGTCCAAAAATGACATGGCAAATTCTTTAGAGTCTTGATTTATTATGTCGGTTTTTTAGTAACAAACAAGGTAAATACTTTTTTACCTCGATTATTATATAACCGAGGAAAAAAATGCTCCTCTAATGCATTTATTTCGTTTGTTATTGAATAAATAACATTATAAATTAGTCTGCCAAGTATTTTTTCACGTCAGCTAAATATTAACAGACACTAAAAGATATATACGATGTCGGTTATAAAATAACCGACATAAAAACCTATTCCATTCCATTTATTATGTCTATTATGAAATAATTGTTGTAAAAACCCATTCGCATGCATTTGTTACAAAGGTTTTCAAATAACTGATGTAGAAACACATTCCCATGCATTTTTTATGTTGATTATAAATTAACCGATGTAAAAACCAATTTTTTTAATAAAACCATTATACCAAAACAATTACCTACCATAGAATACGTAAAACATACAAAAATCAGACCAAAACCAGTACCCCCCACTAGATATCCCCCAACCCACCGGGCATCCCCCAACCCACCGGACCCCCCCCCCCCCCACACTAGACTACCCTCCCACATCTCTATAAAACACCCAACCTCATGGACAGCCCGCACCCCATGGACATCCCTCCCAACCAGTTGGACACCCTCCCACCAACATGGATACCCCAGACACCTCCCCCCTCCCCCACCCATAAGACAACCCTCCCATACCCATGGAAAACCCTCACCCCCTGGACATCCCCACACCCCTGGACACCCCTAGGATAGCCTCCCACCCTCCTGGATATCCCCACTCCCCATGACTTCCCTCCCACCCTCCTAGACGCCCCCACCACCAAGGACACCCTAGACACCTCCACCCAACAAGACAACACTCCCACAACACTGGACCCCCCCCCCCCCCCCCCCCGCCCCTCACACACACCTTGGGAACCCACTGGACAGCCCCAACCCTCCTGGATATCACCCACCCTATGGACTGCCCTCCCTCCCTCCTGGACACCCTCTCACACCATGGACACCATGGACACCCCCCAACCCACCCATCTAGATATCCCTCCCACACCCATGGGAACCCCCCCCCCCCCTCTCTATGGACACCCCCACACCACTAGACAGCCCTTGATAGCCCCCACCCTCTTGGAAAGCCCCCCACTCCCCTGGATTGCCTTCCCACCCTCTTGGACACCCTCACACACCCATGGACACCTTGAACCCCCCCCCCCCCCCGCCACCCCACTGGACAGCCCTCCCACCCCCATGGACACCATGGACACCCCCACCAATTTGAATAGTCGCCCTACACCACGGGAAACCTCCACACCAGTGTACACCCCCACACCCTTAGACCCACCTGGATACCCCCTCTCCCCTCATGGATAGCCCCCACTCCTTTAAACAGCCATGCCACCCTCCTGGACACCATCCCACCCACATATGAACCCTGGAAAACCCCCACCCCACTAGACATCCCTCCAACACCCCTAGAACCCCCTACCCTTCACACACACACACACACCCACCCTTGGATACCCCTAGTATAGCCACACCCACCCTCTAAGATAGAACCACCCCCTGGATAGCCCTCCCACCCTCCTAGAGACCCTCCCACCCCCATGGACACCCTAGACACCCCCACCCCACTAAACAGACCTCCCACACTCCTGGAACCCCCTAGAAACTCCATACCCCCCCACCTACCCTACACACACCTCATAGACACCCCACACTCCCCTGGAAAACCCTCCCAAACTCCTAGACACCCTCCCACCACCCAAAGGCACCAAGGATAAAACCCACCCCACTGGACAGCCCTCACACACCCTTGGAACCCCCCACCCATCATGATACCCCTGCACACCCCTAGACACACCCTAGACTGCCCACACACTCCTAGAAAACACCAACACCATAGATATCCCTCCCACCCTCTACGATTCTCTCCCAACCCCATGAACACCACAGGCAACCCCACCCCACTAGAAAGCCCCCCCCCCCCCCCCCAACACTCTAGACACCCCATACCCCGCTGGACACCACCTACCCCTGGTCACCGGCTAGAAGTCCCCCACCCCTGGACAGCCCTCCCACCATCCTAAAAACACTCCCACCCATATGGACACCCTGAACACCCCAACCACACTAGACATTCCTCCCACATTCCTAGAACACCCCTCCACCATTGGACACTACCTCACCCCTAGATACATCCTGAACAGCTCCCCCCCAAACCCTACTAGAGAGTCCCCACTCCCCAGGATAGCCCTCCCATCCTCCTAGACACCATCCCAACCCCAAAGACACCCTGGACACCCCCACCCCACTAGAAAACGCTCCCACACCCCTGGAATCCCATTAACCCCTTGGAAAACTACCCACACCCCTGGATATCCCCCACCCTCTAGGACAACCCCCCATACCCTGGACCACCGTCCCACCCTCCTGGACACCCACCCCCATGGAAATCCTAGACACCCCCAACCCAATGGACTAACCTCCCACATCCCTAGAAACACCAACCTCAACGTATACACCCCCCACCCCTCGATACCCCCATGGACATCCCACCCTCTAGGAAACCCCCAACTCCCTTGGATAGCCATCCCACCCTCCTAGACACCCTCTCACCCCAATGGATACCATGGACACCCCACCACACTAGACATCCCCCCACACCCCTGGAAACTCCCACACCCCATTGGATTCCCCTTAAACCCCTAGAATCCCCCCAGGTCAGAATCAATACTAGGAAAACCATCAGAACTAGAACAAAACAATATGTTAAAAAAAATTAAACATTCACATATATAACATTCAAGACATAAAATGTCAACTAAAAAAAATCAAAATCCATCCTAAACTTCTACCAATTACACAATTATAATGAAAATACTCTCAAATAACAATATACACTACAAAAAAACTAAAATCCAATCCAAAATGTAAAATTATTTGACAATTCGACATGTAAGTGTTTGATCTCTTGAGAACTATAGTGTTTAGGGTCATAAAATAGGTACAAATTAAAAGGATAGTAGTTAAAATGTATAATGAATATATCAAATGAAATATTATGGAATATATTAAAAGGAAATCTTATTAGGTCAATGTTCACACGTGTTCCAGAAGTAATTATTTCATACATAAATCATGACATATGATATCTCTTTTCAACGATGCGTTGTTATACATGAAAATTTTGTTTAAATGTCTTTAAATTCAAATTATTATTTTTTATAATACATCAAAAAGTAAAAATTATAAATGGATATTTACCTTTACTTTTACATATTAGATCTTGGCACTCCTTTTAGTTGTGTATTTTTAATATAGAACCATACCCTATTAGAAAATAATACGAATGGGAAAAATTTGAAATTCATTATAATATATACAACTATTAAAAAATTGAAACATATATTTCCAACATATTCCTTAAACATTCCCTCACATCTCCAGGGACATAGAATATCCATTATAGTGATTCCTTACATGGAAAAAACACCTAAAATCCAGTGATCACTGGTAAAAGAATATTTAAGGTTGGTACTTTTTTATGTTAAATGATATTGAACTCTTTTCTAAATATATTTTTCATACCTCTCATGAAAATTCATCATTCCACACTATGTTATTATATTCTGTTCAAATCATTTAGAAATATAAAGAATTCCTTATTCCTCATACAATGCATGTGCTTTAGGGGAAATCAAATGCAGGTCCATGAATCCATATACATCTGTCCACTGATTCTTCTCACACAATTTATAAAGAAACCTAATATAAAATAGACATATGTATACATTTTTAATAAATATAACGCAGGGAAAAGGTGTTAAGACATAAATGGAAAAAAATTCACCACGTTGATGCCCAACATTTCTCTAATTAATAGCTATATGATATCATTTTTCAAAATCCCTACATTTATTGCACGTCCACATACATGAGCTTCCATTGGAAACTCATAATGATCCACTAACAAATTTGAATATCTTGACGATATTTCAAGACTACTAGAATCTATATTTCATGTCATAACCAATTTTCATTGTTGTTTTCTCTACATTATTTCCTTACCTTTGAATTATTACTTAAAAAATAGAAAAATATATTAGTTTTCAACTATTAAAACAACATAAATATAAAAATTGAAGATATAACATACATATTTCTATTGTAATGAGTCGCCGAAGACATGATGGAAAAATTAAAAAATCGATGACAATATGTCTACCTGTCATCACCTCAGCTGTAGTTAATGGTACTCGAGCTAATTTGTCTATAAAATCCCATACAATGACCCAATGGTGCCCTACCTCTAACTATTGATGATGAACTGTATCTCTTATACAATATACCAGTATATATGAAAATATATTATGTTGAGGATAATCAACATACAACTAGAAATATGTAGGAAGTTTTTGCGGAGGATTTGGAAAAAAATGGGGTCTGCAGGTTGAGGTGGGGGACCAGGAGCTACCGACTAAGGTGGAGGATAAATAATGGGGTCTGCAGGGGGAGTTGTAGGAGTTAGAGTTGTAGTCTGAAATTGTCTTCTCTTTTCTGCAAAAATAGACTTTACTGACACCCAAATATTTTCCTCCATCATCGCACTAATATTATATACTTCAGCCTCCAAGTATTCTAGTTTTTTTATAAATACCCTCAATTGAAGAAGTTGATGAACATTGCACCAATTTTCTTACCGGTACACTCGTCAGATATCCAAGTAGATGACCAGGAGGTTAGGGATTTCCCAATATTGCAGATAAAATATATTTCCTCCCTATAGTTGTTATTACCCCCTATGAGCTCTTCTAGTTAAGATAATCATGTATTATTTAATTGAACATTTCTGTAACGATTTATATTATATAAAGAACATAGTGAACTTAAATAAAGAAAATAAATATCTTACAATCCTACCAGATACGATTCTCAAATCATATGAATGATGTAACACCTTTTTCCCATCTAATCTCTCTTCCATTTTTCATGTCTAGATGGAGGGGATGGTGGGGAAACCTCTCTAGAGATTCAAGTCTCTTGTCTCAGTTTTGTAATTTTTCAGCCAACATATTTTCTTGCAATAATATATACCCCTATGAGAAAATTATTGAGGGTATACATTCTAGATTGGATCTCTTGATGCGATGTAATTGTTTTCTATAAATTATGAATAAGAAATCATTAAAAAAACAATAATAATATAATTTGTATAATAACGCTTATAAAAGATTTCATTATCCATGCAAAAAATGAATTATTTCTTCTATATTCACCAAAAATTCTCTATGTGTTCTCATCTGTGAAAGGATATATATGACATGGATTGACATAACTCATATGACCAAAAATGAAATTAGGTATCAGGGTTGATTTTAAATCCCTCCATCACCTATTAGAAATCAATTAGAATTTATTCTTGACTCCATCGTTGTCAAGAATATCAAATGTTATCTGATAAAGAAGAGGTAAAACATATTATAATAGAAACATATAATGAATAGGAAAAATATAGAAAAATATCTAACCAAAATCATCTGTTATAACTGAGATATTTTCAGTTTTTTTAAACTTATCCAATCAATATACAAAATGAATACATTTCACTTACCATGAGTTGATACAAATCACTTACAATAATTTTCATCTGGACATCTAGGAATAACATTCCAATCAAAATCAACGTGTAGCTTATTGTCCTGCATATAGGAAATTGGTAATTTTGGTAAACATGTGCACCCACTTTTTCAAACTATTTAATGCTTCTTTTTCGTTATGGGATCACATGAAGAAGATTGTTGAACATAATGTGGAGTATATGAATGTTCTTCCCTAGAGGTATGATCATTATGCTCATCTCTAGAATCATGTCTTTGATGAACCAATTGACCTTTAATTTTACTTAAAATAAAAAAGAAATAATTAGTTAAAAAATATACAAATTCAATTATTACAATACTATCATAAACAAAAAATTGAAAATAGATGTAAGTTACGTAATAGTAAACAAGGTTAATATGGTAAGCATGTTAAAAATTGGAAATGATGGTAATCAAGGTAATCATTGTAATGTATTTTTTATGCAACAAAATAAATAAATATATAATTTTTGTTAAGGTAAACTATTGTAAACTATGGTAAATATGGTAACCATGGTAAACATGGTAATAATGGTAAACATGGTAAACATGTTAAAAATTATAGAAATGGTAAACATGGTAAACATGGTAAACATGATAAACATAGTAAATTAATTGTTATTAAAAAAAAAATTGATATATAATTTAAATAAAGGTAAAAAAGATAAAATAAAATAAACAGAATTATAATAATCATAAATGACTACTTTGTTTTTTTCAAAAAGTGTATTAATAAAGAAAAAATTACAATATCTATCATTTTATGAAAATAATAATTGAAAAAAATAAACATATGTAACCTGTAATATTAAGAATGTAAAAATGGATGTTTTTACCTAATTCATTCATTATGATCATTCTATATGGCACAAACCATGTCTTCAACATTCACATCATTATGTCCATCTAATCATTTCATTTATGTTAGGATCTCACAAAAATTGGCATCTTCACCATGTTGATCCTCACCAACATATTTTTTTCCCTTGTAAAATAGCAGACCACTACAAATCTGATTGTTCAACTACATAGAAAATCTGTTTTGCATTTGTTTTGATTATAAATGAATCTGTTTTGTGTTCCAAATTCACCCTTTCGTAAAAAATGAATTTTAAATATTATAATATGTAAACATTCACTACTAAAAATTACACTTATCCCAATGATTTGAAACTATTGGGATAGGCCCTAAAACTGTTCTGATAGAATACCCCAATGGATTCACACACCATTGGCATGATGGTTGGTGCAATAGCCATATACAAAAAATTTGACATGAACTATTGGTATAGAATACCTAAAGTTTAAATATTCCAATCGTATCAATGAAACTATTGGGATATATATATACCATGGGGGTGTCCCAAGGGCAAGGGGCTATCTCGTGGGTGGTGGGGGCTGTCCAATGGGATAGAGCCTATCCGTGAGGGTATGTGATGTCTAGGGTGTCCAAGTGGTTCAGGTGTCCAGTGGGTGGGGGCCTGTCTAGTGGGTGCGGGTGTCCATGGGGGTGGGGGTGTCCAGGGGGTGGTGGAGTGGTGTCCAGTAGATGATGGTGTTGTCCATCCCCCTACCCCATTGGACACCCCTACCCTCTTTAACACCCTCTGGACAACCCCTACCCCCTAAATATCACCCCAACCCACCGGAAACTCCCCTCCCCCAAGGACACACCCACCCCTAGATACCCTCTACCGCCATGGACATCCCAATCACCCCCTAGACACCACCCCACCCCTGGAAACCCCCACCTCCTAGACACCACCTCCACCCCTACCCACTTGGACACCCCAGGACACCCCCACACACTAGAAATCCCCCTCACCACCTGGAGAGCTCCCTCACCACCTGGACACCCCATCCCCCATTGAAATACCCAATCACCCCTCGACACAACCCTCACCCTCGACCCCATTGGACACCTCATAGGACACCCGCACACCCCCTGGAAACCCCCACCCCCTAGAAATACCCCTCACGCCAATAGACTCCACCCCTACCGCATAGACATACCCACCCCCTTAGAAATCCCCATCACCCCCCATGGAACCACCCCAACCCTTAGACACCCCCTGGACACCTCCACCCCATATGACTACCCTCCACCACATGGATTTCCCCAACCACTATAGATATCCCGCCACATCCCCTAGACTCCCCACCCCTTGGACAACCACCTCACACCATGGACACCACCCCCACCCCTAGACACCTCTACCCCCTGAGAAAGCCCCTCCCCCGGGACATCAGCCCACCCCCTTAGACACCCCCTAAACACCACCACCCTTTGAATAGACCCCACCCCCAAGATAGCCCCAACCCCAATAGACAGTCCCCAAACCCTTGGACACCCCCGCCCTATTGGACAGCCCCATCACCACCTTGGACATGACCCCACCCCCTTGGACACCCCACCCCCTTAGAAAGTTCCCTCACCCCCTGGACACCACACCACCCCCTTGTTCACCACACCACCCCCTTGTAAATCCCCCACCCCCTGGATAACCCGCCCGACCCCATTGGAAATCCCCCACCCCACTGGACACCCCCACCCAATTGGACACCCCATACCCCCTTGGACACCCCCACTCACCCCATGGACACTGCCCCACCCCTTGGACACCCCCACCCACTAGACACAACCCCCACCCCCTACCCCATTGGACTCCCCCACCCCTTGGACAACCCCCTCACCACCTCGACACCACCCCACCACCCCATGGACACCTCAACCCTATTGTAAAGCCCACTCACCCCCTGGACACCACCTCACACCCTTGGATACCCCCTGAACACCACCAACCCTTTGGACAACCCCCCCCCCTTTAAACATCACCCCCCCACTCCTTGGATCCCCCCGACAACCCTTTGGATAGCTCCCACCACTTGGACCTCACCCCACCCCTCTAGATATCCCCCCACCCCTGGAAAACCCACCACACACCCCAGACAACACCACCCCACATGGAAACCCTCTACCCTTTGCACATCCCACCCCCCATTACACCCCCAGACAACCCAACCCCTTGGGACAACCCCTCACCCCTGGACACCACCCACTACCCCCTTGGACACCCCACCAACCCACTTGGACAGCCCCCACACACCTCTAGACACCACCCCACCCCCTTTGACACACCCTAGACACCCTACCCCACTAGACAGCCCCCCCCCCCACACCTATAGACACCCCCTCCCACTTGGAACCCCTCTAATTTGACATCCCATCTACGCACACACACACATGACAAAACACACAAAAATCGTAAACATGGATGATATCACATTCATAGTTTATATTAAAAGATAAAATTCAACAAGGAATAAATGAACACTATGAATAATACGATGATAGTACAAACAAAGATAAAAAAATAAAATCACAAAAAATTTGTTTCGAGCATCGTGAAAAAATAAAAAAAGAAATTGAGTTGTGTGAGGGTTACTTGAGTGTTACGATTTGAACAGGTAGATCTGTTGATAATAAAGATGATGAATGTTTTGGGAAAATTGAGGTTTGAAGGCATGACTTCGAAGAATCCTTTATAGGTTTTCTAAGAAAGAAAGACAAGTCCCAGATCGCCCGATTGATAAAAAAACAGATTGAATGAATAAATAGAAAGATCAATATATAAAATATTTGTCACGTCGGTTAATTAATAATCGATGTGAGAAAAAATATTTTTTTATAACTATGGTTATTTAATAATAGATTTTTATATTTATTTATAACATTGGTTATTTTATAACCGACCATATAAATGGCCCTTTATCACATTGGTTGTTTTAAAACTGATGTGATTAAATGCTGATATTTGCTTCATCAAATTGGTTATAAAATAACCTACGGGATGATGTGCCTGTATTCGATATGTCACATCAATTATAAAATAACCGACATGATAAATCAAATCACAATTTTTTATTACATTAGTTATAAAATAACCGATATAAAAAATTAATTCCCATCGATTTACCACATCGGTTACACAATAACCGATGTGATAAATCAATTTGTACAGCTATAAATATCAGTTATATAGAACTGATGTGAAAGATTCTGACGTGTTAAACATTTTTCCCTCTAGTGTATTTAAAATTTGGCTATGTAGAAATGACGCATCCTAATTATAAAATAAAAAACAACAACGTAAAATTCCAAATCATGTGTGGGATAATTTATCTCATTATATTTTAGTTTTCTTGAAGAATAAGCAATTACCTGATCATTCTGCTTCAAAACACAACCAATTACTTTCATGGATATTTCACTGTAGATTACAAACCCACCATTTAGGAATGGTATGGCCAAAATTGCAGCGTTCACCAATCTCTTCATATGTTCCTGAAAAAAATCACATTCTTTTTTCCAAATAAATTTAACCCCTCATAATGATAAATTAGTTATCAGGCTAGATAAATGTGCAACGTTCTTTAAAAACTGTCAGTAATAACCTACTAACCCAAGGAAACATCAAATCTCCGATGCCTTTTTGGATCTTTTCAATTCATCAACCACTCTTTTTTTAGAATGATCGACTGTTATTCCACACTTAATTACAATTTGCAGTAGAAAATAAATTTTTTATAACCAAAAATCACTATTTATGAATTTTACAGACAATTTAATTTAATTTATGAATTGTAAAATAACCCTTATATGTTTTTAAATCTCATATTTACTCTTAGAAAATACCATAATGTCATCAATAAAAACAATTAAAAACATATCCAAGAACATATGAAATAATCTATTTATAATATTCATGAATAAATCATATGCATTAGTTAACCCAAACGGTATAACAACAAATCTGTAAAGCCCATATCTAGTATGAAAGATTGTTTTTGGGATTTCATCCTTCATCAACTTCAATTGGTGGTATCTAGATCTCAAGTCAATATTAGAAGATTACCAATCTTCAGTGAGTTGAACAAACAAGTTATTAATGTGAGGTAAAGGATACTTGTTTTTAACAATGATTTTATTTAATGCTCTATAATCAACATAGAGTCTCATAGAACCACCTTCTATTCTAACGAACAAAATAAGTCCTCCCAATAGTGATGTACTAGGAAAAATAAATCCTTTATGAAGAAAATCATGCAACTAATTTTTCAGTTCAAGATATTCTATTTGATCCATACGATATGGGTTTTTGAAATTGGCTTAGAATCATGAAGTTTTTCAACTATGAATTCAACATCCTGATTATGTATGACACCGAGTAAATAATCATAAAAAACATCAAGGAATTCATTTACCACTATCACATCATTATTCTGAATAGTTCCCTTGTATTAAAAAAATATTAAAAAGATATCTTTCATTTCCATCATTAAATTGAGTCTCAGCTTCCTGATATATTATCAATTGTATGTGTTATATCTTGTAATCAAGAAGAAACTATTTTTCAAAAACAAATTATTTAGCTTTACAATCAATATTAGCATGATAAAAATAGAGCCAATCCATTCCTAGAATTATATCCAACACAAATAAGGGTAAAAAAAGGTTTGTAGGAAAATTCATTCCATATTAATTCTTATTTTGTATCATATTTCCCCCCAGAGTCTTGAAAACATGTTCTGGTCTCATTTGTTGAGGTGATATTTCAAATTTACCAGAAAATTTTACAATGATGAAGGAATGTGATGAACCCATATTAAACAAAACATTACCAAAATCCGAGTAAACAATCAATGTAAATGATATAAATTCATTGGATGGCTTGGCATCTACTAAAGTATCCACAAAATATATCACTAACCCATTCTATTATCATTTTCACTTCATTACATCATTTGGATCTCTCTTTGAGATGAAATTTTCATAATGACCCATCTCACCACATTTAAAACACCTAACAGTTTTCTTATCAGGATCAGTCTTAAGATGATTTAAAATGAAACCTCGGGCCATATGTCTCAACATACCAAATCAAAATCAATTCCCAATTTTTTAAGACATTCCCCAGGGTGCTTCTTGACACACTTTTCACAAACTTGCAACTGGATTTTTCTTAAAATCAGATATCATTGGATTATTCTTAGCCATCGCTTACCATCTAGAAGTGTTCTTCTCATTTACAAAATGAACAAGATCATAAAAAAATCCATCTCAACCCTCTCAGCACATTAGACATGTTACTCATATATTTTGAATTCATAATAGGTTAACGCCCTTCGATACATTGGAATTAGTCTTGATTAAAAGAGTTTGATTTTGCTATCATGATCTAGAATAATATTTGGAGCATACCTTTCCAGTCAGGTGATGTTTACTTCACACATATACATTGAATACTTCTCTTTTTTACTTCAATTCAAGTAATTTATTCTTCAAAATATGTCGTACTACCATATGAAAATATTTTTGAAGGAAAATACTTTTAAATTCATCCCACTTTACGGCATCAATATCCACTCTATCATTAATATTCTTTACCATTGACTACCACTGATCAGATTACCCTTCAAAATGATAAATGGAAAGACTAAAATATTGATTGAATGAACATCCCAAAACAATGAATATCTTTTCAAGTAATTTAATGGATCCTTCAGCAGGTAGTGGGTCTGAATATCCATTGAAAGTAGGAGGGTGCAGTCTTATAAAATTTTATTTTATTTCTAGTTTCCATTATGGTACCTCTATTTTTTCTCTTACATGGATTACACCACAATTTATTTCTTCTGTATGTTGATAAATTACTGTCACAAAAAACTCGATTACAATCCCTACCATTGTGGGCAATAGATTCTGAATGATGTTGTTCCGTCTGTGCCTCTCCACTTCAGCTTCCCTATTACTTCTACGAAAAAACATTCTAACAAAACATATCACATTAGAAACTAAATGGTAGTATTTAAATTATATATCATTTCAATTTGACCCTTGAGAAAAAAACATTTATGGTAATATATTAACATAATCTTAACCCCTAATGTTATCTAAACCATACTGTGATACCAACTATATAGACCTGACCTTATTACATTAAATAATCATGAATTTGGTTAAGAAATCACTTACTTTCACATTGAGTATCTTTTAAGGTTTACTAATTAGAGAATTGGGAAATAAAACATGCTTAAAATTGAACATTATTACAGAGTGGATACCATAAAAAACTGTATTCATTTATAGCAAAATATAATACTATTCACATAAAACATGATTTATTTGACTAATATTCAAACATATAACCCGAATTCCATTTTTTCTTACACATCCCTATAACCTGTGAATATCATTTAAAACCCTAGGATGAGAAAAAAATCTTAGTACGGGATATAAAATTAGGAATTAACAAATTAGTCCATGAACTTTTTTAATACACGAAATCATTTTTAAAAGCCATAACATTCACCCATATATACATACATATTGAAACATGAGTTTTTTAAATTTTCCACACAAAAATAAGAACATAAATATATTAAAAAAATGTTTCTTGGGGAATTACATTCAGAATATTATAACCATTTAACCTAACATACAATTTGTAACCCTCGCATTTGTCTTCCAATTTGTGTAACCATCACTGTGACCCATGGAGTTACCATATGGCCATCCTCATACCTACACAAACCTATGAATTAGAGGAAAATATAGGGAAAATCCTTTATCATAAAAAATGACCATTATTAAGAACATAATCATACAACATTAATAATATCATAAAAACCATTCTTTTTGAATTTTGTAAAACGATATTTTAAAAAAGGATGTTAAAAGAAATGTCCCTTATAAATATCATATAATTGATGTGAGAATTAATAAAGTTCATTGAATATTTATATACTCTATAAATAAACAAAATTCATCATAATATAATCATAATTCATCACATAAAATATTTAAATAGAACATAAATAATAAACAATAAGGTTAAACCAAAGGATGGAAAACTAGTTAAGAATTATCTTAACATGGGTTTGACTTAATTCCAACACATTTAAAACACCTATATAATGGTTAAAATATTTTTATTAATATCTAAAAAAACATTTCCATATTTATAATACCTTATATGATCATATTATTATATCATTTTACCGTGTAATGTTTAGTATTTTTTTCCTTGCATTGTTTTGGGTGAGTTTTTACATCATTTACATGATCGGTTCATGATGGATGTTCTTATCGATTAGAATTGAAAATCCATAATTAGAATGGAGTATTATTTATATATTTCTAGAAACCCTTAATTATACCAATTATCATTTTTAAATCTTACATGGGGATAATTCATAAGTTAAAACATTAATTATGTTTGTTTAGATCACTTAAGTGGTTCTTTGATAATAACGACCTCATTTTTTTTATATATTAAAATCATATTTATAAAAAGATTAAATAACAATAGAGGAGACATAATACATATATTATAACATGGTTCCACAATAAAAATGGTTTCATGACATGAATTGAAGTAATTAATGGAAATTTAAATCACATCGTACACAGTGTCGGTAATTAGACACATCACGGACAATGTTTTTTTATTCATCGAATATGTTGGAGTGCTGAACAAGATTGAAGAGAAATAATCCATGAAAATGAGAAAATAATTAATTTCAAATATTCTATATCATTCATGCCTCTTAGATAGAAGAGTTTAGGAAATAATATGAAATGAACACAACTAAAATTAATAGAAATTTGAGAAATCCATTAAGAAAATTTGGCATCCTAACGACATCGCAAAAAATTTCAAAAAATATTTTCATTAGATTAATGGGGTATTTAATAGTTATTACATAGTATGGGTAGTAATGAGGGATATGTAATTAAATATCCCAACATAAGACCAAATAAATTAAAAATAATAACATAAAATGGAATAAAATAAAGAAAGCAACAGAGGATGTTTACCTCTTAATCTCTTATCCTTGAGATCCTTCTTAAGGGATTTGGTTTTGGACTTTTGGTGAGACCCAAAGCTCTAGGAAGATGGGAAGATACTTGGGAGGATTTTTGGTAATAACATATGTAAGGCTCAAGGATTAAGAGGTGTAGGACGAATAAGGGAATGATGATGGTATTTATTGTGGATGAGAGGAGGTAGTTTTCATTATTTAAATCATTATTACAATATTATTGCTCAAAACTATGAATAGTCATAATTAATGTGACCCCAAATAGTAATAATGGCATGTGAAGTTGAACAAAGTGGTCTTACATCTGATTTGGATCAGCTATGATGCAGTAAATCAAGTATTTAGCATTTATCATTTTTATCATATTTCACTATTCATCAAAAATTCTATAATTCAAAAAAATTCCCAAAAAATCACCCTAAATATTTTATTATGGATAAAATAAAAAAATAAATTTCATTTTAGGAAAATAATTTTCAAAATATTAACAATTTAATTTTGAAATAAAATCATAATTAATTAAAAAATAAACTACTCTAATTCTATAACTGCTTTCATATCACATTGAAAAATTAACCATGTTGTCATTATCTTAGAGCCATAGGAGAATAAAATAATATTAAAATATACTATTCATTTGGGCTTTATTACTATTCATATAACTATTAATAAGGGTGTGTTACTATTCACCAAAAAAACATGTTGGTGCTATAAGACTCCAAATAACTTACTGATCATAATTTGAGATGACTATTATTAGAAATTAAAACCATAAAAGGAGATAAATTATGTTTAATGTCTAGTAGTAAATATCTAATTAAAATTATCTTTTTTCATTTCAATTTATTTTTAGAAAATCTTTGGGTGTTACAAATTGTTATTATAATATTACAAGGGCCATTCAACTTTCAATGAAAAATATATATTTCATCCCTTAATTTAAAGGCCAACAATCTAGGTTTGATTTCAGATCACAAGTGGAATTAATATTAAAAATTATCAAATTATGGTACTTATATTATATTAACATGATTTTATTATATGTCAAAAAAATAATTACATTATCCTGACTCATAGTACTAATAAATGGGGTGAATTACATTATAAAAATTATTTAAAATAATTCTCTTCATAAAAATATATTAAAAAAAATATTTTATCATAAAAAATGAAAAATTATAGAAGGTTATTTATGAAAATAATAATAATAATATGACTAATTTAATGAATAAGAAGATAATAAATTCATATTTGACTATAATTATTTTATCATTTTTATAGTGGATGAATCATAAAATACAATTAAACATGAATATATTATAAGATATTTGTTCCATAGATATAGTATGTTAAGGATATCATGTAGATATTTAATATCAAAATAAAAATAAAATGAATATATTTATATTACTAAGAGACTATTAAATGTATGGATTATTATAAAAGAAAAAATAACTATTCCAAATAATTTATTCTGAGGTATTCATTTTCCCATCAATATTTTGTTCCAAAATAAATACAAAAGAATAATATATTATATTTTAAATCAAAATACTTGAAATTAATAATGTTGATTTTTTTAGAGTTATGTATTTAGTCATTATTCCGTAGATAATGATTGAAGTTGAATAAATATATAAAATTATTCATTTAAATTAAAATTTCATATGATATTATGGTATAATGTTTGAAATAAATTAAATCTGATAGAAAATAATATAACTAATTTACCAAAAAATATACCTTTTATAAAAAGGAATGAATTAATTTTTTTGTGATGTAGAGTTATTCATGACTCAAATAACAACCGCATGAAAAGTAATCAAAATTATGAGTTAAACAAAAATTACAATGGGTGAAATTTAAGATATATATTTGTGACTAAATAGGCAACTATGTAGACACATAAATTAATCTAAGCACATAAAAAAATTGATTTCTATTTTGGTGAGATTAACATTTCGGGATAGATAAATCAAATAATGAAAATTTAAAAATTTACATCATTTTTAAACAAAGTAATACAATTAGAAAAAAACAAAATGAAAGAAAATTTACACAGGAAGGGAAAATATAATTTAATATATATTATTTTTTATTACATATTAATAGATACATGTAACTTAATAATAAAAAGTTATATCCTAAATTTATTATAAATAAAATATATAAAAGTTTAATAAAGATCCCATGAATTTTATTTTCTTAAAATAATATTCTAACTAATATTTTAGATTGTGAAAATGTTACTAAATATTTCATTAATAAATTTTTTTTCAATACTCCGAATATTATATCACAATAATATAATATTTAAAATAGATTTTTTTAATAATTAATCTTTTTAAAAAAAAATAATGTTGCACGAATTCATAATAGTTTGCGTTGTTTAAAAATTTTATGGAAACTGTGATTTATTGAATATATAAATATATTTATGGACATGAAATTTTATATTCGTAATTATGGATGGATACATACTAAAGATATCTAAATAATTATTTTATTTTAAAATATTTAAAAAACAATTATTTAGTCATTATAAATGAACTTTTACAAAGTTTAATATTTGCTAGTTTATTATGTAAAATATGTCATAAATTATATTTTCTCATGATGGGATTGTCAATAAAATTTAATAGTTTATTTTAATTACAATGGCTTCGATTTTCACCCATTTTTTATAAATTAGTAACGAAAATTATAAGGCTAGTTGTGGAGAGGGTGTGAGATTCGAGGCTGGGTGTGCTCATAGTGATATGGTGAAAAATGATACATTTTCGATAAACTGTGTTGGTGGAAAATTATTTAAATTCGAATAACATCTAAAAGGGTTCCAGGATAAGAAATCTAAGGGCTCTTTTTCATATAGAGTAGTGACTTTATCTTAGGCTATTCATAACATTGACTAGGGTGGGTTGATTGTGAGAGTTACATATTGGATATAAACAGTACTAATGAATTTCAATAAAAATATCTTATTTGACATGGAAATGATTTTATTTAAAATATCATTATTCATAAATTTAGGGTTATTAACAGGACCCTAGTGTTTAACTAAGGTAGGGAATAGAAATCCCCCCACATTTTGGAAAATCTAGATCCAATATCTAATCAGAGCCTAGCGGATCAATGAACATTTGTGGGTAAATGATTGAAGATGAAACATACATTTTTCTTCATCAATATCCTATCCAAACACAAGTTAGGGTGTCACTAGCTTTGTGATTTTGTTTCCCTTGGAATCAAACAATGAATTCAGACCAACCCACAAAAAGGTTGATCCATAGTGTAATCGTTTTTAGAGGAGGGATAATTATTGCGGATTTAAATGAATTAAATATTGGTTTTTTTTTTTGATTAGTTCTTAATCCCACTAAACTAAACAGATCTAGGATGAAATGACGAAGTCCAGGAACCATTCTTTGTGTGTTCATGTTCCTTATCTATTTTCTCCTAAATCTCTTTTGTTTTTCAAGTGTTATTACCCTTATCCTTTCCTTATAAAACCCTATCTAAATAGAACTGATCTTGCATCGGTCGGAGGTGGCTGCAGCCTATGGCTGTTGCTGGGGTTAGCGGTTCTGGCTGGTTTAGGAAGTGTGTGTTCAGGCAAGGCCACTTGCAGGGTGGCTGGGGATGGAGGTAGTGTTTGGTTGGTAGGGGTAGTCGAGCAAGGTGGGGCGTGGCATGAATGAGATTCTGATAAGTTGAATGGTGGATGTCCTTGTGGAACCACATTGTATAGGTGGGACTCTTCTACAGAATCCATGGGAAGCAACCAAGGGACATAGCTGGAGGTCATGATGGGGAATTATAGGATGTGTATTAGATATGTGATAGATAAGGGACCCTATAGTGGTAGTGAGGTCGTAAGACTAGGCATATATGGCAGTAAAAATGTGAAACGTGGTCTCGCACTAAATTTAATGAGGGAGTCGGTTGGCCATGAGGTTAATCGGTCGGATGGACCACTGGGCTATCGAATGTCATGATCCTTCTCTTGGTCCCCATACTAGGTCTACTCCAATCCTTCCACCAATATGCCAAGGGATGTACACGAGCGTCGAGTAGGCATATCTGACAAATAAGATTCACGGGTCTATGTACCTGTACACACTCAGCCTTTTCCTATCCCAAATTTGATGAATTCAAAACACTAAATAAAAAATAATTAATACTTCTAAGATACCCACAATTATGTATTACTGTGCCAAAAATGAAAATTAAACCAGGCCAGAATACGAACAAAATAAAATGGAGAAGAATAGGCTCGAGAATCTCATCCATAGAAATCCCATTATAAATGGTAGGTACTGAAATAGATATCTGAATTTGCTGAAGCAAACATCGTCTATCGGGCCTCTCTCTAAGCACTAGATGTCCCTTGCCTAATTAGGACTCCGTCAAAGCATAAATCATCTAAATATGATGCTACAAACTGTGGGATAGCCCATGAAATTGTGAGTAATGTAATAGTCATTAGGAACCCAAAAATCCCAATGGTTCACCACATATAATGACATGAAGCAGACAAAAAAATAAACACATGATGTAAACTACTATGTAATCACACTATGTACACCTCAATGGATACACATGAAATACATGAAAAAGGAAACACATGAAGTACACTACATTTGAAACAGATGAAGTACAATTAATATGGTCATTTCACTTAGGTACAAGTATAAATAATTAAGGAAAGGATTTACCATTTTTTCAAAATATATCCCAGTATCAATAACTCTAGATGTGTCATCAGTGCATGGAGCATCGATTTTTCATGGATTGTCGATGGTGTATATAGCATTAGGGGAGCACAGAGCATCACATGGGGATAGAGCATCGGTGGTGGCCGGAGCGATGATGGAGTATGGGATGCCCATGATGCACATATAGTTCATGTAATATGGAGAATATATGGATCATGGAGCATCGATGGCACATGAATCATTTATGGGTCAATAAGTACACCATGTCATGTAGTCAAAAATAGCCACAAGATTCTTATTGTACCGTGCCTATTCTGGGGAATCCAACTCCCCAAGACATTAAGTTGTTAACCAACATAAAAAATTATTTTATTGTATTTAAAAACGGGAACCTCATTTCAAAAGCCCCAAAAAAAAAATCATCAAATAGACACAATGTTTGAATGAAATGACCAATTTAGTAAAAAGTGTCTGGTCCGATCTGAGTCCAACCAGACCTAGTTGGGCCGACCCAACCTAAACAGGTTCTCCAAACCATACCTGACACAGTCGTTCAGCACCAGATGGATCCATCAAGGCCCAATAGCCTGCTGGGCCTCACGGTCCAGCCTTCAAGGCCATGGGAACGTCCTGGTTTGCCCATCTAGGCTAGATCCATCGCCCATAGCTCCATCATGCACTCCCAGTCATGGTAGCTGCCACATTAAACATGGAAACCAATGAATCTTGAACCCAATCCTCTTGAATTCTAATGCCTTCGGATCCACAAAAACCCGAACCGTGTGACAGTCATGTCCCGTAACCTACCCTCATACATGGGATCCCATCGATGTGGCCTCCGAGCCGTGTATGACGGTAGCCACCATCGCTAATCTAGTTCTCTAACCACGACCAACACAGTCACATGATCCTCCTTCGGTGCAGTCTGACTGGACCACATATGTGTGCACTATTGGAACATACCCTTCAGCTCATCCATAACTACCCTCTCTTCTAGACACACTACCAGCGGCCCCCATTCATCACATCCTCGACCAAAAGTCATCCCCTTTATGTTGTTCTCTCATCACACCTCTACAATGTCACCATAGATGATGAATTTCAGTCTTATATCGTCTACATTTGGTTTCAAAAGCATGAAGAACATATGGAGGACACAATAGATTTATGGGGGTATGAAACACATGAACAACCAATGAATGGATCGGGGCATTATTCATTAGGACATGATCCATTTATGTTATTAGTATTATGAATAAACCAACATGGGAATAATAACCAAGATATATTCCATTTAGTCTCAAAATAATTAACCCACATACCATAATGATTGAAGAGCGGATCAAAGGGTTGATTCTATACTCTTTGTTTCACTCTATCATGGGAAAAAATAAATCCCAAAGAGATTGAAAAACAAACTCATTGAATGGATTAGTTTTTGATGAATAATGGAAGACTGTGTCATCATCGATCCTTGATCTACTGGTGTTCATCATCAGGAGATAGATTCCATCACCTTTCTATAGGGTAATTCTAGGTTTATAGTGATAACCTTGTATTACATTGACATTGTTTATTAATAAATTGAAATTGATGATGCATCAACACATAATGTCCAAATAAAATATTTTTATTAAATATTATAAGGGAATTCATGTCCAAAAAAATATATTTTGCTGCTAACCTAAAATGGCTAATGTTAGGAATTCCATAATAAAAAAACTCTTTACAAACTGAACAATGTTCTTTGATTTCCAAAACAAGATTCAATTAATGATTTATTAGAATTTAAAATTACAATCATTAATAATTAATTATTTTATTTATAGTTTTTCCCCTGGTGATATTTTCTATTGATAACCCATTCCGACCAATGTTAGGTTGCGCTGATGGTAAATCCATTACAATAAGATCAAAGGTGCCCTTATATTTATGATCTATAATTTTTTTATGATTTATTTCATCTTTACAGAAAATTCATTTTTTCATGATAATAAAAATATAGCATTTTTCAAACCTTATTCCCTAGAACCATAGGAATACGAATCGCTTTCCATCTCAGTGTGTGGTCTCGAAATTTGGTCAAATAATTTATAGACATAAAATCAAGAAAACACGATTCATTAAATACTTGCCACCATATGGATTTATGTCCACAAAACCCAAAATAGGTGATACACCTATAACAGTTGAGGTTATTAAAGAAGATTATGAGCCTCCCACTACAAAGTGGTCTCTTGGAGATCTCTATGCTACCACAGAACACAGACCACTGGAATTGACCCCAATAAAAATATATTAACTTATCAATCCTTTATCACCACTGGGTACTCTAATAATGTTTCACCATTATCAATGCATAGCTCCCTCTAGTAGATGATGTGTGATTAATAATGAATGTCCCACCAGAACTGCGACATGTGGAGGACAACATGAAATTTGTTTAACTACTGGGGTAGAGCTAGGTGGTATTCCCACTCACTAAATCCACACAAAATTGGAAAAGGGACAATGTATCTCAACGATAACATGCTGCCTCAGCCAAATATCTGCAATCCCCATCGAGATGGGAGTTGAAGTAAGACATTGTATTCCTCCTCCAAATCCAAAGTCCTTTTCCGCATGTCATCCTATGACTTCTTCTAGCTTTGTATATTCCTCATCCACTGCTAGATGATTTTCAACTTTTCTCTGGTAGCCCATATAAACTCTGGAACCCTATGTACTGAGTCTCCTGGGTCTTTCCAACATAGTGGTGACCCACATGTTCATCTATACATGGCCACAACAAGTTCAATATCATTGGAAGAGTGGTAGTTGTATTTATTTGTAAACTCCACCATTTGTAATTGGTCCTCCCAACTTCATCTAATGCCAATGATTATAGTACATATCAGGTGCTCTTGGACATGGATGGACCTATCCATCTGGCCATCCGTTTGTGGTGGAAATTTTATGATCATGCGCAAATGATTCCCAAATGGCTCCTGCAATACGTTATTATAGATGTGATGTAATGAAATAATCATGATCAGAGATGTTAGTTGAGGGAACATCAGGAAAAACAATCCCATAGACATCGAGGCATCCCATGCTCTCTGCTGAGCTTTGCTAATGGATCGGTAGGAAGTGGTTTGGCATGGGGAGTCGATCAATGGTAACTCATATAGTATCATGTCCCCTGAGCATTCATTGTGAAACTATCATGATTTCTATCGTTATCATGCCCCACTTCCACTCTAGTACATGAAGGGGTAGAGTCTAACCAACTGGAAGTTGGTTCTCATCCATCACTTGTTGATAATTAAGGTATTAAGAAATAAACACTACCACCACCTTCTTCATTCCCATCAACTAGAAATTAAATTAGAGGTCTGGATACATATTTTAACTCCTTGATGTACAACCAAATTGGATTTATGGAACTCCCTTAATACCACCTCCAAAAACATCACTGGAACTACTGTGTTCCCTCTGAATAGAATTATGTGCTCCCCACTTTTCGAATATCCATCAATGGCATGCACTATGGAAATCTGAGCACATTCTTTCTCATAGTCAGTATCTTTAATTTATGCCTCCTTATGGCTATATAATAGTGGAGTGGTAACCACCATAAATTAGAGATATTAGTTTTTTCTCTATAAATAAATTATATATATGATGAAGAAAACTGCTATGACGCCTCACTCAGCAACTGCAAGGTGGTTATCCTGATAAGACCCTCTACCACAATGTTCGCCATCCCACATGTATAACAAATTAATTTTCATAGTATCTAGAGGAAAACTACACGTAATCTAAATCTCATTTTTATATCCTTCTGATAAAAGATATAACTGAGACTATTATGATCAGTGTAGGTGTCAAACTGTTCATCCATTAGGTAGTGACTCCACATATTCATTATGAAGACAACCACTGGAAACTCTAGATTGTGGTTTTTGTAGTTCTTCTCAAGCCGTCTAAACTAGAGAAAACCATATGAAATTTTTACATTCCCCTTCATCAAGAAAAAACCAAGACCGGTTGCTGAGGCATCATATAACACCACTTACTGAACACCCACATCTAGAAATATCATGATCGTAGCTCACTTGAACCAATGACTTAGCTCTTGAAAGCAGTATTGGAAGATATTTATACACATAAAAGGTCTCCCCTTATATTTCAAGGATTTAAATGGTGCTAATACCACATAAAATATGTGTAAAAACCTCTGATAGTACCCAAAAAAAGTAGGAAACTCTACACCTTGGTAACAATATTTGGTGGCTCTCAAGAAATAACCACACCAATATTCAATGGATCAACTGCAACCCCAACCTCTAAAACTACACATTCTAGAAAGTGGACCTCACGAATCTAGAACTGAATCTCTTATAGGTTCCCATAAATATAAATCTCTTGGAGTGTGTCCAAAAATATCCACATGCATATTGTGTGGTCCTCCTTAGATTCTAAATACACCAGGATTCCTTCAATAAATTCCATGACGAATCTGTCAATTTATTTTAGGAATATCCTATTCATGAGTCCCAAGAACACTATTGGGGTGTTTTTCATAACAAAAGACATCACTGTGTACTCTTAGTGGTCGTAACTGATATTTGAAATAAGTATTTAGGATGTCCTCATCTTCTACAAGAATATGGTGACCACCAGATATGAGGTCTATCTTTGAGAACCACCTCTCTCCGTTTATCTGATCGAATAGGCCATCAATCCTCAATAGTGAATAATTTTTCATTATAGTCAATTAGTTCAGGAACAAAATGTCTAAACAAAATTTAAATCTCTCATCTTCATTCTTGTAAAATAAAACTAGGGCTACACATGTTGAAACACTAGATCTCATAAAGATCATTCTAAGTAATTACTCTAATTATAACCATAACTAATTTAGCTCCATGGGTTCCATCTGACATGCAGGATTAGATATTGGTTCCATACAAGGGTAAAAATAAATGTAAAATCATACTCCCTTTGACGAGGCAATCCCGCAACATCGTCATGAAATACATCCTCGTCCTCATCCACCATTGCTGGAAACATAAAACACATCTCATCCACTACACGGAAGGTCACGCTAGCGAACATGTGTATAATCAGATACACCTTATTATGTGGAACTCCATCTTCCACTTCTTGGTATTCCTTTTCACTAAAAATGGAAAACCTGGTCACATACCCAAGGACACACCACACAATGTACATAAAAAAATTAAATTTTGGATTAGAATGTGCATTAAAAATCTATTCAAAGGATGATGTCTTAAGGCCTCGACACTTCCACCTTTGGATCCCAGCAAAAACACTCACACCCAAGTGTACGATCACACTATCTTCACCCATGTGTGGTCATCTAATCCCCTCCTATACGAGTCTCCAATAATATGGTTCGATACAAAATTTCTACTAGAGTCTACATGTCTTGAACAAGGTTTTTGGTGAGAAAAAATTGATTTCCCCACGTGAATATCCAAAATATATCAATGGATTATATGACACAGATTATACCTCTTATCAACATTTGATCACCGGAGTTGTAATCCTCCATCACCTGATGCTGGCTTTATCCTTGTCGTCCAACTCCCTAAGCTTTTGTTGGACCACCTGGTGGTGGTGGTTGTTGTACCTTGAACTTCCACCCACTACTTACTTCCCATCTAGCATCTATTCCACATATGAAACATAGATTTCAACACTTTTCCTACCTTCTAAAATTCTTCATTGGACCCTCGTTCATCTGCTTATCGGTCATATGATAGGATAAACAATCTATATCCAGATATCCTTGATCTTATCATGAATAAGACAGCAATTTCATCAAATGACATACACTACCCTTGGAGCCTCTCACAGCTGACCTCATGACTTGGGTTCATCCCTAAAACATTATAATCCACTTGGATCCCTATGTTAGATGTCAGCTACCGAATTCCAATGATTCAACTACAATATGCCTGATGATATCTCCCACTGTTGGTGTCTCCTCTGCTAGAACTATCTTAATGAGAATGTATATATCTTGTACCCCATCATATTTTGTGATCCTATGGTCTATCATAGATTCCATGATATCTTGGAATATCCCCTGCTCAGTCTTCCAACACCTATTGAAGGGTCCCTACACCAATTTCATGGAGTAGTGAGAAAAATCCCTAAATCTCGCTGAGTACTCCAATACTTTTTGGCTTCCCAAATATAGATAAAGTATATCCAATATATGCATGGAGCATAATTTGGCTGGGAGGAATTCCATTATGATGATATTTTTGAAGTGTCCACCAGTGAGGTTAGTATCATCATGATTCTTGGTCACTATGCTCCACCATATCTCAATTTATAAATGTTGAAGACACAAGGCTAAGACTTTCATATTTTCAATAGGTGTCATCCCATGAAGGAAGAAAATCGTAGGAACTCTTATAGATAATGTATACATTAATTATTCACACGGCATAATGTCAATAGGATGAACTCCTCTATGATGATATTCATGAAGTCTACACTAGTGAGGGTCGTCTCTTCATGCTTCTAGATCAGTATAGATAAAGTATTTCCTATATGCCAAGAGCATAATGTCATTGGGAGAAACTCCTCTATGATTATATTATTCAAGTCAACACCAGTGAGGGTCATCTCTTCATGCTTCTTGATCACTATGCTCCACCATATCCCCCCTTATAAATTTAGAAGACACGCGTCTAGAACAGTAATATTTTTGAGAGGCATTATCACAAGAAAGAAGATATTTGTCACCACCTCCAACCAATACATGGCTACCCAGATGACTTACTAACCCCTGAAACTAAGAGGTCACTACATCGGAAACTCACCCAAAGCACTCATCATGGTTGTAGCTTCTACTGGTAAAATTGTATTAACTAATACCTTAAGTATGATGATATCACTATTAAACAACGTGGCAGATGCTATCCCCAATACTTGTTCAGGTACTAATGCCTCATCTCTAGGAAGTATATCCTCATGATTGCGTTTTAAAATCCTGGTTTGCTGGCTGCATAGAGGCATCGTAAAACATATATAGGGGTACCATAATCAATAGAGTATAACAGGTTAGCTGAGACGGACTCAATAATAAAATGATAACACACTCAATCCAGTATGATGCATGTAACATTATATTCCACGAATCTAATGGTTTCATTTGCTGATTTAGAAATCCAAATTCAGATTCTGGGTGTAGGGATATGTCGACCGTCACACCACCACTAGATTCACTGGCCTGAAATATGAACTGGAAACACATGAATCTATCACTCCAAACCAATATCATATAAAAATGGTTATATAGTTAGGTCAAACCTTCCATTGATACAACATTATCACAACCCGTCACCTGGGGCCCCTTCCATGACTACCCTATCCTGACTCTAATAGGATAGGGTATGTCGAATGGAACTGAATAGTAATTTCCAAAAAATGAGGGGCATTTTCCAATGTACCTACACATAGTGATTTCCAAGACCAAAATTTATTAACTGAAAACACTAATAAACCATAATTCATACCTCTATGATTCCAGATATAGAGTATAACATTCTATAAACTAAAAACTGAGTGGGGATAGAATATAAGCCCAACCAAAAGGGATTGTACAGTCTCTGGAATCCCATTTTCTGAAAATCCTACCATGTAGGTAGTTAGAGAAAATGTTATTTGATGTTGCTAAAGCACACATCATCACTTGTGCCTTTCTTTGAGCACCACCTTTACCCAATCCACCTTGTATAGTCTCAATGCATATATATTTTTCATAATACATGATACATGTAGGAGAAGACCTTGTAGTGGTGAGGAAAACAATACTCAATATGAACCCAGAAATCCCTAAGGCACACCCCTAAGAATTACACAATGTATAACACAAAGGAGACACACAATGTAAATCATAATGAAAAAATACAACGTACAACAAAAAAACATTCAAAGTACATCAAAAAAGAAAACACACAAAGTACAACCAATACAATCTAGTCACACAAGTACTTGTCTATAGTATTAAGAGAATGATTTCCAGTCATAGTCGACATATCTTCCAATCTCTATGATACTATATGTGTCATTGGATCATGGAAAATTTATGGTTCATAGATAAGTTATGGGGCACATAGCATCAATGGTATACAGAGAGTCAGAATCCCACAATACGTATATGGGAACATGAGTGTTGATCATTAATGGAACACAGAGTGTCAGTGGTGAACAGAGCATTACTAGTGCATGGAGCATTGATGGAGCACAGTGTGTCAATGATACACTGAGTTTTGATGGGCCATGGAGTGTCGATGGAGCACAGAGCATCGATGGTGCATGAAGCGATGATGGAGCATGTAGCATCGATGGGTTATTAAGTCCTCCCATGTCATATAGTTTCAAAAAGTAGCAGAATTCATCTCATAGTGTTCTTGTTTTGGGAGAATCTACTACTCATGCTGTAGGGTCATTAACCAAAAACCACAAAAAAAAAAAATTATATTACATCAAAATCATTACCTCGTTGAAAGGGTCTTAATATCGCAAATAACTTGTGAAATATATACATAGGTTTAATGTTACATACCATTTAATAAAAAGGTTCTGGTCCAGTCTGAGTCAGACCCGACTTGTTCGTTTGGGGCAAGTCCAAACTGACCCAGCCCAATTGGCTGCTTGGCCTCATGGTCAAGCACGCTGTTCTACCAGTGCAGCCTAGTTCAGCCAACCCGGACAAACCCATGTGGGATGACCCCTTTAGAACAAGGCTCTGCAATGCACTCTCGATCAATAAGGCCACCACATTAAATAAGGATGACACTATTCCTTGACCCCATTCACTGTAGATTTCATAGGAATGGGTTCCACACGTACCACATCCAAGTTCTAGTCACCACATGTGGACTCATCATAGCTACGAGATCCCACCAACACATCCTTTGACCCATGTATGGCCATACCCGCATCCATGGGATCCTCCTTTGTTGTAGTCCTGCTGAACTGTGGCTATGTACCCCTCCAGAACCCAGCCTCCCCGCCATGGTATGCACTTCCCTCCCCACCTGCCACCCTTCTAACAACCTTTCATACTTTATGGCCTCCATCATAAGTCAGTACCTACTTCTTTTCCACTCATTTAAACTCAAAAATTCCACCACGAATCACAACAATTTTTATTAGGTTGTTCACATAGGGTTTCATAAGGTCGATGAACTCATGAATAACATGATAGATTTATGTCGTGATTAAACACATCGACGTCTAATGAATGGGTCTTGGCCTTGTTTATTCATCCTTGATCCGTTCATGTTATTATGATCATGAAAAAAACAATATAATAATCCCCATTATCTATTCTGTTTAATCCAGCAATAATAATCACTCCCATAACAACTATAAAACCATAGATCAACCAGTTCATGGGATGGTATGTGTTCATTGAATGATCCCAAGAAGGGAAAAATTCACAAATAGATAGACACCATTCCTTGATGACTGGATCAGTCGTTGATGAAGAATGGGGGTCTTTGTCTTCTTTTATCATCGATTCATTGACATTTTTTATTGGGAGAGATCTTACTTATCCTTAGGGGAATTCCATGGTTATGGTAATATCCTAGATTTCCTCCTACATAGATCATTAAGGGAAGTAAACTGTCAATGCATCAAAATGTATCATGAAAATAAAATATATTTTTTAAATATTATAATGAAATTAACAAAAACACATTTTCATTCGACCCATGCCACTCAATGATTGGAATCGTTAATGGAAACAAATGTTACGAACCTAATTGTGGTCTTGGATATACATTTCAACTTATTGTTTAGGTTTTGTTATATTTTTATAAGTAATTAATTTTATTTAATTATTTTTTTATGGTAACGCCCCTGTGGAAATTTTCTACAAATGACATGTGCTAACCAATGATTGGTGGCACCTAGTTTAATTCCACTACTCGAAGTACAACGGTGTCCTCTAATTTTTTATCTAGGTACTCATTGAAATGTTATTTAAATTTTTATGAAATGACACTTGTGAAACCTATTAAAAACCACGCATTTTTTCAAACAGTATTTTTAGGCACCTCCGGCCTTAGAATTTCATTCCATATCAGTGACTTGTCTTGGATATTTCACATATAATTTCTAAAAATACAATCAAGAAAATAGGATTCATTAAATAGCCACGGTAGGCTGCATCCGATGGAAAAAATATGGCCCACTCGAAGTTGGCTAGGCTGGAGAACCAGAATGATCTGGTAGCCTAGTAGGAAGTTCTACGAGTCCCAATAAGGACATGGTCAGGAGGTCCAACGGGCCTCTTAGGGCCAACCCAGACTGACCGGGTCTGGTAAGCTGAGCTGAACTGTACCATTTTTACTACATTTATTTTATCTCCCAAATTGGGGGTCTTCTTGATAATCCGTGTATGTATTTATGAACCTTGTGAATATGAATTTCAGATGGTATAATATAAATATGTTTTTGAGGAATTTGGTTTTCAAAATAATGGCTTGATTAGTTGGTTTTCCAAGAAAAATCACACTTCGAGTGGAATCCTGATGCTGGTGGTGACTATATGATCATAGTGAATATGTGACTTTTGGGTTTCATGAAAAATCAATAATATATGTTCTATCGATGCTATTTATGCCATCGATCCTCCCTGCACCATCAATGTTCTGTCCTCCGTCGTTGCATATGGCACTATCGCCACTTCAAGTGGAATCTATGCTTCGTGCACCATTGACACTCTATGCTCCATCAAAGATCTACGTGACATTGACACTTTGTGCAATGTTGACACATCTAGTGACATGTGTACTGATTTATCTATTTAATATTAATGGAAATACTTCTTTTTATGATTTACACCTATACTTGTGTGTGATGATCGTATTGACTATACATCATGTGTTTCCACTGTGGTTCACATCGTGTGTTTCATTAGTGTTACACTTCATGTATTCATTAGTTCTATTATCACAGTCATTTCAAGGGGTCTAATAGAGTATTTTTTTACTCACACCCACAGGGGAATGTTCATCACAATTTGTGTCTACTTCAGACGATCCACATTTTGATGTTGTCTATGTTGGACTAAGACAAGATGGTTTTTAGAGTAATCAAATGGAAATGTGGTGCTCTTAAGGATTCAAACATAGGTCCTAAACCAACCCTTCATGTAGGGTTCTCTAAAGTGGAATTTTAGGAATTTGTTCATTCACTTTATAGTCTCTTTCATTTTGTGCGCTTGTATTCTGGCCTTATTTACATTCCATTTTTTCTACTGTTGTACTCTATGGTTGGAATCTTAGTATATTCAACCTTATTTTACATTTTGTTTTAACATATTAGTATTTTGGACATGTATATTTGTGTCTTTATGGGTACATAAGAAACATTCTCCCACTTGTGTGATATACCCATGCGGTTCTAGTCTCCACCCCTTGGAATATCGAAGGTGGTCTTAGGGTCGTCAGGACAGGGTCCCCATTGGGATGGGTCGTGCTAGAGTGGTATCAATGAATGTCATTTCTACCTAAAAAAACCATGTTTTTATGAGATTGGTGTGGGTAAAAAGTGTTACGTGTTTCTAGTTTCAATTTTATAAAAATGAATTTAGTGTTTGTGTAGCGGTTGACATATCCATATACCAGGTCTCTACGATCTACTTTTCAACTAGGTATATGACAGCCCTAGTTGAAAGGACCATAAAAGGGCCATGCATAATATAGTATTTAGAGTGTGTTCTCATTTTCTTCTTGAGTCATCTTAGCAGGTATACTCTTTTAAATGTTGTACATATTAATCATTATCAAAATTCCTCACAGATAGACATAGAGTATTTAGATGCATGATCGCAAGGATGATCCGTGCAGTGATGAGGCATCAATACATAGATCATTACCAGAGATAGCATGCTCGAGTGGTATACCAGTGAAACCACTACCAGGATATAATTAGAAACAACCACATGAACCAGTAATGGATTCATACAGACCAATGAGAATACCATGAGTTTCATAGGCAGCACGCTCCTTGTTGTAATGGGGATCAAAACCCTCTGGAATCTGAGGATTTTATGATGGAGGAAATGTGTTTCTTCCATAATGTGAAAGATGCATCCCAACCGGATTAATGTACTAGAAATAAGTTATTTATTAGGATCATCTAGGATATGGTGGAAAATAATGATCTAGATGCATGGGGAGACAACCATCACATGGAAAAACATTGAATATCTTGTTAGGGTGGTCTTTAGTCATGCGATGTCAAACTCTGTGTGTGAACATGAGCTACTACCATTGTAACAGGTAATCTCGATATTAGAGGATTACTATTGAAAATTTACAGATCATCCTTGATATTCCATATCATTTTGAATCATGTTGAGATACTAGACAGAACATTGCTAGTAGAGATCTTATTGATGGAGAAAACAACGGCAATAAGATCTACCCTCAGGTGTCAGTTAGATAAATCATTGGTAGCATGTACCATATAACTAATACAGGGATCCAAGAGGACCATAAAATTTGAGTAATTTTCAAGGAAAAGGGTTTAGTGGTATGAGTATTCTAGGGAAGAGCGATTTAGGTGAAGGACATAATGGTTTACTTGTTTGATGATCGAGGAAATATGGATATATATTTTCCGACCCATCATATGACTGCTATTTAAATGGTCAAGGGAGAACCAATGTAAAGGATAATTTAGAAAAAAGGTGGTTATCTATGCGGAAGATGTGGTAGAGGAGCCTGACAGGTAGCATGATGTGGGTGGTGGTTCGAGGAATGACCACCCCTAGGTGGTCCACCATGGGCTCAAATTGCTGGTGTATAGGGATGATGGAAACTTCATTTGATGGACGATTATGATCCCGAGGTTCCATGGATTATTATTGGTATGATCTATATCATTTCCACCCAAGATGTATTTTTTATAGACATAGGTTCTAGTCACTATTTTCTCACCGCAAACCTAGTTCAAGAAAAATATATTCTATTGGAAATGTTAAATCGATACCTACACTTAGATACTTTCATGGGAGGATAGTTAGTGATCAAACAAAGGTTCCATAAATGTTACCTTTCTCTAGGGGGTATGAGTTTCATTTGGGATCTCATTGTGGAATCATCGAGGCCCTACAACATTGTACGTGGTATGAATATTTTATCCATAGTTCATGCACTAGTTAACTATTTTAGGCTCATAGTTTAGTGTTTTCAGGGATATGGGAATAGGATTTCATTTTTCAGTGATAAGGAATACAATGTAGTGTATGATGGACACACACATTAGAGGGTGTATCTTATCACACAATGGTTGGCCAGTATAAACCTTACTATAGTGTATGATATGCGTCCTTGGTTTCATGTAGTGGTTCATGAGTATGAGGAAGGATTTCTAGAAGATGTTACAGGATTACCTCTTCATAGGTTAGTGGATATCTTCATTGTTATATACCACCGATAGGGAATCAAAATCTACACTAGCCTATTGGATTACTCCAACATATCTTGAATTGAGGGTGTTGTTGGAAGACATGAATATTAAGAGCTTCGTGACACGTAGTGTTTCACCTAGGGAAGCCCCAATTTTGTATTAGAAAATTTTATAATAGATATTGAGGTTATGTATGGACTTATAACACCTAAATTAAGTTACCATGATGAATATGTATCCACTACCAATGATTTTTGACCTCTTAGATCAGCAGAAGGGTGGGATGTGGTTCTCGAAGATAGACCTCAAATTAGGCTATAAACAACATCGTGTATGGGTTTAGGACATTATGAAGATTTCCATAAAATGTTAGTATGACCAATATGATAACACATTTATTCATTTTTGTGTGAAAATTTTTATAGTTGTGTTAATGTGACTCACAAAGAAGATCATTCTACATTACAAAGACCAGTTCATCATAGTCTTAATTGATGACATCCTGGTGTACTCAACATTCTAGGAGAAGCACACAATAAACTTGAGGATGGTCCTAGACACAATACAAATGATCAATATCTATGGGACTCTCTTCAAGGGTTTTTTTTCAGAATCTTGAGGTCCACATTCTAGGACACATCATTTTAGTGGTTGGAGTTGCAGTGTGTCTGATGATGATTGAAATAGTGATTTCATTGGTGCCACACAAGTATGTTACCGAGGTTCGGAGTTTCATAGCTTTTTCTAGGTACTATTGGTGGTTTGTAACCAACTTCTGTAGGGTTCCATAACCCTTGATCGACATGACATGAAGGGGAATACATTCATGTGAAACAATATGTTCCTAATGCACTATCAAGAGGTGAGGCAAAGGTTGAACAATGATACTCTCTTGAGATAACAAGAGGAGGGTGTTGAGTATTTTTTGTTCTGTGATGCACTAAAGACTAGGATAGTTTGTGTCCTGATGTAGGTGAAACCGTTGATTGCCTATGGTTCACACTAGTTGAGTCAGCATGAGTAGAACTATGTGACACCAGATCTTGAGCACACATCAGTAGTCTTCATATTAAATATATGGAGGCATTAACTGATGGGAGAACAGTTTACCATATAATCTGATAAAAGAGTCTCATTTTTATCTTCTCTCAAATGGATCTAATCAAGAGAAAAAATTATGACTATAGTTACTCTAGGATGATGAGGTTGAGTTTTTCTATACTCCTGGGGTGGGGAATGTACAGACAGATGGAATCAGTATGAGATCAAGAATGAAAAATTCTGAGTGAGTAATTAGAGAAGTTGGTCATGTTACAAATATACATTGTGGATACAGATGGATTATATTACCTTTAGATGATGGTTTTCACCGCTCTACTCTTACAATGAGTCATGGAGTCACATCTTGGGGATATCAACTATGAGAATAAACGTGCTTAGATTTCCAAAAGGAATAACCCTAATGAATATTCAAAATGTGGGGGGAACATCCATCTCTTTAGAGGACACAAAATATTACCTGTGATGTTACAGGAGGAGGTCTTGATCTAGTTCCATACAAATTCATTAACAATACATCTAATAGTGGAAAAGAAGTATCAGGACATTCCATGATTGTTCTAGTTCCTAGGGTTCATTAATGAAGTGGCCTAGTTCATTTCATGATGAATCGCTTTTAAGAAGGTGAAGGTGGGTCACCATGTACTAGCAGGGTTGAACCAACCATTTGAGGTGCCATAGTGGAAGTGGGATGGGATATCGATGGGCTTCATGTTGGGTTTAACACTCCCGTCCTGGGGACATGAAAAAGTCATGGTGACTGTTGACCAACTCCCCAAGTCGGCCCACTTATTACAATTTTTTAATTAAATATTAGTAAAGGTTTCTGGATGCCTCTACATGTAGAAGATATTTAACTCCATGGATTCAGATTGACAATAGTATCATTTCATGATATTTGATTTATATCTTATTTGTTGAATGGATTACAGGTGGCAGTTGGGAATTAGTTTCACTCGAGCACTGTGTTTCATCCCAAGATGGATAGACATATAGAGAGGACCTTCTAGAATCTTAATTACATGATATGTGTTTCAATCCAAGACTTTGGCCATAGTTTGGAGGATCACCCACCACCAGTGGATTTTTTTTAAAACAACAACAATCAATAAACCATTGGTATATAAATATTTGGGGCCTTGTATGGGCGACCTTTTAGGTCACCACTATGCCAGAAAGGCCAAAATAATCAGTACTCATAGTTATATATTTAGTTCAAGTTACCATTGAGAAGGTACATATCATCTAGGAGTATATGTGGACTGCACAGAGATGGTAGAAATTGTATATTGGATGTAGGTGTGGTCCTCTAGAGTTTGAGGAGAAAAATTATATATTACATTGGGTATCACCTCTAGGGGGATTGCAGTGATTTGGAAGGGGAAGAAAGTTATCACTGGGATACATTAGCTCTTTATATATTTTCAGTACTGTTGGTAAGGTGGCATACCACCTAGATCTTCCCCCACAGTTGTACTAAGTTCATGATGACTTCCACATGTCACAGGTAAAGAGGTACTTGAATGTTCCATCAAACATCATCAACTGCAGAGAGATGAAAATTGATAATGATGTGAAATTTTTGGATGACTCAGTGGATATTGAGGATTGAGAGGATCGAATCCTTAATGATCATTTGATTTATCTGCTACATGTTCAGTGGATACAGGTAAATTTCTAGGAGAGCACTCTGTAATGGGAGGCTCATATTCTTGCTCAATGACCTCATCTTTTCTCATACTATAACATGTCTTGGATTTCCCGGAAGTGAATACCTAAGGTTTGAAAAATGTGATGACTGTTATTTTGATTGGATTTATTTTTATAAATTAATTTGGAAAAATAAAAGGCCAGGTACTAAGATGAAACAAGATTCTGAGTCCTGGTGTTCCCGAAATGTTATGGTAATAAAATTTATGTTTTTAATAAAGTGTATTGGTGGGTTCATCTTCAAATAGAAATAAATTATCAACGGATGTCCAGATAAGAAATATAAGGGTATCATTGCATCAAAATAAACTATACCTCCGTAGATGGGGCCTAACGTCGACCGTCATGGGTCGATGGTGAATGATATATATTCGACGTAAACATCAATACATTTTATTAGTAAAAAAATTTTGTTTGAAATAATGAATATTATATTTAATTTTTTTTTATAAATTCATGTGTATCCACACAACCCAAGAGTTTCCCAAAGTCACAGTCAAGAAGGACCTCCCAGTGTTTTGCCGAATGAAGATAAAAAATCAGAACATTGCAAAGTGGATCGAAGAACATTGGTAGATCAAGGATGGAAGATGAAACAAAATTTAATTCTTTGACAATGAATGGACCAACCTCAAGGTTGGGTGTCAATGTATTTTTGATTTATTTCTCGTTCATAGATTAAAATAACATTTGTAGAACAACCCAGGAATATTTTGATTGGAAGATACACCATTCATGTCGGAGGGATAATTATCATGTGTTTAATGGGGATTAAATCCTGTTTATTTGTATGAATTTTTTTTCTTTGTGATTCTACTAACTTGGATAGATCATGCCTAAAACGAAGCAAGACGAGATCTGTTCTTTGGGTGTTCATGTGCCTTATCTCTCCCTCATAATTATCTATCCCACTTCACATGTTCTTCACTTATCCTTGCCATATGAAACACTATCTGAATCAAATCAATTCAATGACACCACAAGGCAGTAGTGGCATCAGCCAGTTTAAGAAGATCATGGAAGAGAAAGGTTTTAGGAAGGATGGCCAGTGGAAGATGCAACATCGACCTGAAAACTGAATCCTTGCCAGGCAGGGCATGGCAGGAAAAAACCACCTAGAGGGTGCATAGTGGCGGTGACGGGATGTGGTCCATGGAGCCCACATTTATATAGGATGTGTGCAGAAACTAGGGGTCACAACGACAATAACATGGACGTATCAAGTAGCTGTGTGTGATGGGGGACCCCATAGAAATGGTGAGGCTGCAGGACATTGCAGAGGAGGCAGACTGGTCGCATAAAACATGGACTCATACCTCTTTAACTGAGGTATCCTAATATCCATTCATTGAGTAAAAAACATTTAAATGTGGTCATTTATGGTTAACAGGGCCGAACTATTATCCATAATCGACTGATTTGGGTTGGGTCAGCCGAACTAGGTTTGGTCGGGTCAGCTAGATTGCTGAGGAAAAATTTGGACTCGACCATACCCTTTTTACTAAATAGGCCATGTCATCCAAAAAAATGAGGTCCATTTGATGATACATATACGACGATAGGAACCATATGATGAGATGATCCATTTGAGATAATATAAGTGTGTTTTCTAGGAATTTGTTTTAAGACCAAATGTCTTGATGAGAAGTTTCTCTGAAAACTAGTTCACTATGAGAAGAATCATATGGAAGGTTGTCACTACTAGATCTAGGTGACTACTTGACTTGGGAGCTTCATTAACCATCATGTAATTGTGTGCCATCGAAGCTTCGTGAAACAACAGTTCTCCATGTGACATCTATGCTCCATGCACCATTGATGCTCTGTGCACCATCTATGATTTGAGCGCCATCGATGCTCTCTGTGCCATCAACACCCTAGAGTCCATCACCGCTCTGGGATTTATTGACGCACTATGGGCCATAAAATCTCCATAGTCTGTTGATTTTATGTGTTCCGTTGAATCTCAATGATTTATCGAAACTTCTAGTCCCATAGAGATTGTGTGATCTTTGGACAACAACCAGAAATCATTCTATTTATGCTTTAGACATAAAACTATGTGAGTTGATCATGTTGACTATACGTCGTGTGTTTAATTTTTGTTTTACTTATTTTCATTTCATCGAGGTAAACATCATGTATTTCATATTGGTTTTACCATTCTAGTTTTGTTGTGTCCTATTAAGTATTGTTTTTCTCACGTCTACCGGGGTTTTCCCCACATGTGTTATACCTTATGCAGATGATTGGAATTTTAATAATGCCCTTATTTGACTAGGACTTTGTTGTTATTAGAGTGATCCGATAGATGCATGGTGTTTCTACAGCTTCAGACATCTTTCCAACATGTACCCATGACGTAGGGTTTTTTGTGGACGAGCTTCAAGAACTTTTTCATTCGCTAGATGGAATATTTCTTTTGGTGGTCAAGTATTCTTGCACAATCTACCAACCTATTTTCCTTCTATAGAACTCGTTGGTCTGTTTCTTAGGGTATGCATTCATTGGTTACTTAGTGATTTTTGATTTTTTTTTCATTTAGGGATTTGAACGTGTGTGTGTTTGTGTGACTAGGTACATAGTCAAACTCCTCCCATTAGAGGGATATTACGTCTTTTTTCTATTCACCATCACATGGCCTATCAGAGGCGGACATAGGGTAGTCATGTCATGGGCCCCTTTGGGATGGGTCATAACATTAATTGATATATAAAAATTGAATATATGAACATCATTATTTGGAATATAAAAATGAGAAAACATCACTATGAATAGTTGTAATACAAATTTATTTGGAAATAATGTCATGGTTTTATAATTTTGGAAATACTATATAATATAACATAAAATCCTGATATAGTGGATGTATCCATTTTAATAGGGTAATTTAATTACCGATCCTAGAAGCCACTATAACATGTTCCCTGATTTGGAGTGGAATACAACCTCACTGACACTCCACTCCCCACCCCTCCCATACTGCAGAGGTTCCTAACTAGCAACAAGGTTGTAATGAGATACATGTAGAGAGTATAACCACATTACCAAACAAATACAATAGATGAAATATATATGATAAAAAACCATGTAATAATTATCACTATCCAAAATCTACCATGAATAATGTAATTGATTCATATACTGGGTACATTCCCATAATCAAGTACAAAAACATGCCATGTACTTCTAGTGCGAAGTGTCACACGGAATCTCAAAACAACTCATGCAAAAAAGAAAATCCCAAAATGGTAACCAATATCATCTTTCTATCCACTTACATTAACTATACAAAATCCATATCATCCAATTTTCATAGGGATGTTTCCCATTATCCTTACATGTAACCATGAATTCTACTCGGGAAAGCAACAAATTCCAAAGATATGTTTGAACACAAATTTATAGGTAACTAGAAATAGGGTCTAAAACAATATACATTATATAATAGTGTATAAAGCTGTATAAATAAAAAATGTATTTGGATGTTAAAAAATATTATTCATATTTATGAATCATTTAATTTCATACGTAGGATGCTATGTTCTGTAATAAAACAAAATATTTACAACCACCTTATATCATAGGTGAATTAATTTTACCATATAATTTATTATACCTTTTATATTTATTATAGGTAATGTAATTATGGTGTAAACCACAATGTCCAACACCATTACCATTGGTTGGAATTCCATGACCAACCCCCAATATAGATGTGGATGTACATGACCAACCCAATTTCAATAGTGTGGGACACTAAGTGAAAACCTAATTATGTCGGGGGGATTTCCAACACCAACTCCCATATATATTTCTTTAACAAAATCCTCTTCTGTTTTAATACATCTAGCCCTTTTTACCACATTGTAATCAATGGGGATCAACCCTTCAGTTTATCCCAATTTCCATGGTTCAACACACACATTATGAATAACCCCAATGCATAATTAAAACATTTACCATCTAGTCACAACCAAAACCAATAAACATATATGTTAATCATTTTATAATATAGTATTCCCCTCCCCTGTAAATGATATATCATATTACACACTTATATTCAAAAAAATATATAACTTATTCATGTTTAAAAATCACCCCTATGGTTCATTATAGAATGATACGAACAATTAAATTTTTTTAGACTCATAATCCATTATTTAATCATTTAGAAAATAAATTATCATCATTTATGAAGTGTCTCAACCATTAAAATAGTCTGAGATTTTACATGGAGAGCACTTAAATTTGGATTCTAAATGAAGGATTGATCAACATTATCACATTATTTGAACTCAAATATCCTTCAAGGCTAAGACATAGAATCTACTGAAAAATATGGGTTCGGGTGGTTTAGAAGGAGAATAAACATTACACCACATATATTTTAAAATATTTTAGGAAGAGGATGTTAGACACACCCAAATCAATGATTACTTACAAATACTTCTTCAAAAACACATAAATGCTAGATATTAGTCCATAGAATGATTTAGAGGAAAGGTTTGTGGCTCTAGGATGTTGTATGATGAAAGGAGAGAAATATATTGCGAGTTTTATTAATTTTTTCAGGTGTATACAGTAAATTTATCCACTGTAATGAGTCAAATGGTTTTTCTACATGGTTTTCCATGCCATGATCCATCTATGAACAAAATTTAAGCCACCCTATGTAAATGATATAGGATTTGTATCACTTTATATTAGGGATCATGAACGGCTACTCAAACCGTTTAGTGGTTGTGTGTTTGGATCTATATAAAGTTACAATGTTACTATGCTCCCTTTTAAAGGTTATATAATCATGAAATCTCCCCCTATGGTCTGTATTGTTAATGTGAACATTAAGTACAATCTATTCAGTAATCATGATCCATATATAGTATATATCCTATTCGTTCTCTATTATGTCACAAAAAACCTTGGAAAACCCTGATTCACCTCCTATTCACAAGGATATTTTCATCAATAATTATAAAGTTAGTTAAATAAAATTTTAAACAAGAATTTACATCCTTAGAATATAATGATCATACAATCTACCAACATTATAAAAAATCCTCAATCGAGATATACTCACTGTCATCCTGAGGTCATAATAGTTAAAAGATTAGGACCCCAAGCGCACATATCCACCCCTCTACAATTTATCCTATTAAATGATTCCACACTATTACAATACAATGACCAATGGTACATTCATATCAGAAAACCCATTGTCACTACAATACATAATACATACAGGATGCTCCTTAAAGGTCTCATCTAAATCAAGTTCACAATTATGTATATTTACCACATGATTCACATCTGGTGATACTATATAATAAATGTCACTTGAAAAATAGGGTACATATGACAATACCAATGTAGAACTACCAATAATGAGGCCACTGGTCCGACCCTCTATAGAATCTAAAACAGTCCCCGTTATCTAGTTGTTGACATTCAATACTTCTAAATCAAATGGTGACACAAAATTGGAAACACACAAATAAACATATGGTTTCCCACAATGAACTCGTGAGGTTGATGTGGCCGATGACCTTTTGAATTATGTCTACTATGGATATATCTGTATGCTTCCAAATAATATAAAACTACTATAACATATCATATATGAGACTTGGGCACATAAAATCTAATTCCCCTACTTATGTTCAATTAATGGATATCAACATGTAATACTATAGAAAATATAATGAAATTCAATCTAGATATTCATCAAATTACTATTTATATATGTGAACCAAATTATAACTATATGTTTCTCCCATGATTCACCAAATTCATTGACACATGCCCCCAACATGAACTATATCATCATTCTAGTCCATTCAGATTTCCCATCTATCTATGGGTGAAAAGTGTTGTAAGTGTGTTCCCTAGACCCAACTTGTATTGTACTTTGATTATCACTACATGTATGAAGTTTGTTATAATACATGTATTTTTCATGACATAATAGTCCAGATACATATGAATCCACTTTTTTGTGGCAATTTCCATAGATTAAACGTTGTATCAAATGGGTTATAGCATATCCCAGAATATAATGAGAACCCCAAGATGCCATGATAGTAATCATAAAAAAATGTCATATGGTCCAGTTACATCATTATGAAAGAACACATATGATGTGTGACCATCAGGTGACGGGGACTTGTAAATATTAAGACTACGTCTCATGATATTTTCACTTGATGATCTATAGTAGTGCAGATCCTGAGGACAGATCCGCATAATAGGAACACCACATGTTTCATGTGTCATTCCTCACCCCGTTCTATGTAGATGTGCAGTGGTCTCCAGAATTGGGATCATTATCAATGAATGATATTTAATTTAACACCATACTATTTTATGAGAATTATATTTTTTATTTTATATGAAACACCAAGAGAATCTTCCACTATACACAAAACTTGCTTGGCTTGCATTACATGCAAGAGAAACCTTCCTCGATTGCTTGCGTTGCACAAAATACCGAGTTTCACTAAACAATGATATATTATTATAATGTTATGAACAAAAAGTTATGAATAGTAATAACTGAATTTTAAATTTTATAAAATTATAATTCATCTTACATATTTTCAAGAATGATGTATGAAAACGAACGCAATTTTTCAGATAAAAGAAGTATTTTTCAAAAAAATGTTGTTTTACCGCCTTTTGATGGCAAGCCCTTTATACATATAATTTTTGAAAAGTTGATACGTTCAATTTTACAAAATAAACTTCTTCATTCAATCATGATATAAAAATTTACATTGGATAAATTTTTGGTATTTTTCTGATAAGTTTTTTATTTTGATGAATAGTAAAAATACACTAAATTTTGATTAAAAACCACTTTTTTCATAGAGATAAGTTATATTGTTAAATTATAAAATTTAATGGTTTTAACATATCAAATGAATAATTTTTTACCATTTAATATAATTTATGTCATTACCATTAATTTCACATTAAATTAACAGGTAAAAACATTTCAATCTTTGGAAATGTTTTAACATTTAAAACCCGTATTATTAACAACGGTTTAAATTTTAATTTAATTACTGAAACATAAGTGATTTGAATTTTGAAAAATGGATTCCATATTTGGTTTCAGTGGGTCCAAATTATGTTAATAGGTTACTTTTAATCTTTTGATATTATGAATAGTAGCTACGGTAATTTTTATTAACTATAGTTAATGATATATTGGGCAATTAAGGGTAAACCTAAGATTTTAAAATTTCCATAAAACAAGAAAAAAATAAATTGGATGAATAAAAGTCTACCCATATCACCTAATGGGGTTTAATATATTAGTTTCATGGTCTTTTGACCAAGAAAATGAAATAATTATTATTAAAACCAAAGAAAGTGACAACCTGTCAGTCTCTCATATCATAAAAGTTTAATAATTTTAATTTAGTGATAAAATTCATAAAACATCTGATATAAACTATCTACAGAAAGATAATAAAATTATCTACATCATGATAATTTATTTAGAATTTATAAGGGTAAAATAAGTATCATTAATGATGACAAAATAGTGATGTAGAAATTATTTTATCGATTGAAATATCAAATAAATTGTTTTTAAAATATTAAAATAAATATTATATGAACTAATAAATGTGATCCATTAATTTAATAGATAAATATTACAGGTTAATAATCTATTAAATATTTTTTTTGAACATATCTTCTCTATGGATTTTATTTCAATTCAAATAAATGAATAGTGTCAAAATTGACACTATTTCTATTTTATAAAAATAACTTATTATTAAATGGCATAAAAATAAATAAAATATTTAAAAGTTATAAATTGAAATTTATATGGTCTAAAATGTCATAATGTATCCAATTACGGACAATTCACGACACATATGTAATTATTTATAACAATTTAAATTTTATAATATTATTACAACAAATAAAATGAAATAAATTAAATAAAGATAAATCATGTTGATAAGGTTTAAAATAAATTCGAAACATTTCTAGATTTTATTGGATGATGAGATTAAAACCCTATATCATCTCAGATTTTAATTTAAGTCATTTTTTGAGGTTTTTAAGTGGGGTTTGAATTTATTATAAATTAATATTTCATATATATCCATAGGTGCCCCTCTCCTCCCTATAAAAGGGCACCTCCTCCCTCTCCTTCTCACACAATTTTGAGCCTTTGAGATCAGCCAAACCCGGCCAATTTCTCTTCACCACTTCCCTAGAGACATTCTAGAGGTCATGGTCTTCTTCAAAGACCATCTTTAGTTCTCTATGAGGAGGTTAAGAAAAGGCGTGTCGAAGAAGAGTTAATATCCTTTACCAATTCATTCAAACTTATTTCTTCTTCTACTTCCTCTATATGAGTTGTTTATTTATTAAGTAATAACTCGAATATCAATTTTATTTTGATATGTTATTATGAATATGAAACAACCATGTTATATCTTCTATCCATCCTATGAAAAAAAAATGAAGTCACCACACGTGCGTACGTACGGCCTACCGTCTCCACACCGTGGTGTAATCTTTTATTTCATCACTAACATACTTGGATGGGTATATGATAGAATAAATAACTATATAAGATTATTGTAAATTAATATTCATTCTAAAATATTATATACCATACACTTCAATACAATTCCACAATCAGGGGAATGATATCATCGTTCGTGCGTACGTACGACCTACCGTCTCAACAATGTGATGTGACTCGTTCTACGTGATCTTCAATGAATAATGATTATATAAATGAATTTAATTACTAAATATGATATATATTAAACTAATACCATTATATAAATGAGGTATCTATAACCTAAAAAGAGTAATAATAATTTATTCGACAAAACATGCATAAGAACATAAAGCAATGAACACCTGAATAACAAGTAGCAATGAAATATTACTAATAAGAAGATAAGAATATAACCATATTTTATATCATAACAATGAATATTTCTCTATAATAAGTCAATGAAATTATTTAAATCATTATACAGGAGGTTTGGATACGTATAAATCATATCTGACCTAAGGTAACGTAAAATATCACAATCTCATTTTTATCCGAGATTGTTTATACTTCAGAATTTACTGGGGCATATTTATCATCCACATCCATGATTCCTCAATAAGTAATATTATTTTTATCCTAAAACAATTGTTTAAATCCAATTTTAAATTTTTTTGAGTTTTTAGTGAAATCTATTAAAGGAATATTTTGTTGTTTTCAGTACGAGATACTTTTTTACCGTTCTGGCCAAATTACGAGAAGAATGTTTTTTTTAACTTATACGACATGAATAAAATTTTATGATTTCATAGAAAATTATTTACATGAATATTCCTTTACAAGTTTTCATGTTTATTTTTAATTATATTTTTTATATTAAAATTTTATGACATGTTAAGAAAGGAAAAATGTTTTTGAAGTAGAAAGTATATTTTTCCTAAAGAATGAAGTTCAAGTGTTTTATCAAAATTATTTTCCATCTAAGATAATATAGGGTTCTGTTTCTATCCCTATTTTTACATTAATTTGACTATGATATGATGGAATTTTTTTAATGAAGTCCTTTTAACTTATATGGTTTATGTTATGATGGCATGATGTTTAAGAATCCCATTTTTATTACATGGGTTATTCTATTATATATGATTTATGATTTTGGGTCACATATAAGAATGGTTTAATTATGAGATGGGTGGGACCTATATCTCCCTCCAATGCATTGGGTAATGATTTATATCTCATGAGATAGACATGGTTGGAATGACAAGTAAATCTGGTTCAGTGATACATGACTGGAACGAGGAGTGAACTCAGTTCAGAAATGGACTTTGACCACTATGACTGTCCTGTAAATGAGCCTTGAGTAACAAGAAATTATTTTCTATGATTATGCGAGTATTCGACAATGTTTCGTGATTTATTTTATGATTATTGGGATTACATTTCACTACTATGATTTATCCCATGTAATGATATTATGATCTCTTTTGCAGGTTACAATTTTCAAAATTTTATGTTCTTATGAAGATGATATGATTGATATTTCCTTTTTTTACCCTTAATGAGAATTTGAACTCACCCTTTTGTATGTTTTCTTTTCCCTAGGTCAGGAATAAGGGTATTAAGTAGGATATGCCAAATGGGACTCTAGATATGATGAAATAAATGGGAGACAATGTAGTTCCTTTATAAACCAATTGTTTATGATTCCCAGTTTCCAAAGACATTATACCTATATGGTCCTATCATGGTTTTGTTATATATTATAATAAGTATTCTTCAATTCTGATGTAAAAACACTGTATTTAAAGTAGGGGTCATTATAGTTGGTATCAAAGGAAAGGTATAGTCAAACTTTGGAAACTAGGATGTGAAAGCATTAGTAAGAACCCTAAGGATATGTCTAAGCATAGAACACAATATTATTGTTTTAGAAATAGCCATGAATAACCTATAATAAGAACATATGTGTGAAATTTTATTCTTGATTATGTGGTTTTCCAATTATGATTAGTGTTTCTCACACTATGATTATTGGTTTTAGTCAATGGTTGAAACCCAAAAGAATCGTGTTAATGTTGAATGCGATAGGAAATGCAAAGATTGTCCCCCTGATCAAACAGACATTATGGGACTAGGAATGCAAAATATTGTATCCATGTTCACACGTCTTTCTCAAAATATGAATAATTCAGGACTTAAAATGATAAAATGAAGGAGAAAAATTCTGTTGAATCCTTCATGAGGCAGCATCCACCCTCATTCAGCGGGTCTACTGATCAATTAGTGGCTGAACAATTGGTCAGTACCACCGAGAAGATATTTTCAATTCTTCAATGTTCTGAACATGATAAATTCATCTTATCAGTATATCATTTGGAAGGTGAAGCTGATAAATGGTGCAATCTTATCAAGAATATGAGGCAAAAGAGACGAAATTGAGTCCATGGAATGGGATGAGTTCAAGAACATATTTTTAAATAATTATTTCCCTCGTATTCTTTGAAAAAAGATGGATAAGGAGTTTCATGAACTAAAGAAAAAAGAATGATGAATCTGTTGGTACCTACGATGAAAATTTTACAAGACTTGCAAGGAATACTTTTGGAGTTATTATCCAAACTAAGAGTAAGATCGATCGATTCATTAGTGGTTTAAAACCAGGTATTCAAAGGGAATTAGCCATAAGGGACTTCAATATAAACGATGAAATTGTTCGATGTGCTCTCAAGGTTTATATGGAGATTGGAGTAACCCATCAGTCATACAGGTTTGATAAGAAGAGGAAAATGGAATTCAAATGGAAATATAAAGACCACACTGAAAAGAATATGTGTTATCCCTTATTCTCAAAGTGTGGAAAGAGACATGGAGGGAATTGTATTAAAGGGACCAGTAAATGTTTCAATTGTGGAAAAGAAGTTCATTGGGCATTTGAATGCCACAATGATGGGAAAATTATGTCTAGTGATGCAAAAAAAGAAAATGATACACAGAATGCACCTCCTACACTTCAATGTTACAAGTGAAAGGAAATGAGGCATTATGCTAATCAATTCCCTAATCAAAGGGTTGTTGATGATGATCGGCCTCAAAAAACTCTTAAGGCCAAAGACAATGGAAAGTCACATGCAATTTCTATCAGAAATGTGGAGTACGAAAACGAAGTGGTTAAAGGTACACATACCATCCACTCTAAAGTATCAACTTTTTTATTTGATTCTAGATCCACCCAATCTTTTATTTTTGAAGAATTTTCCATGTTTATCACTGTACTACTCAATAATTAGCTTTTGAGTTCACTGTGACAACTCCAAATGGCACAACTATTGCATCAAAAGTTTATAATTCTTCTCCAATTGACATTTTTGGGAATGTGTTTCCTGCATATCTTGTGATCCTTCCTATAGTGTAATTTTATGTGATTCTTGGAATGGATTTGATTTCCTTATATGGAGATCAAATCAATTTCTAAAGAATTGAAATCACATTTCATATTCCTGATCAATCTATGATCATCTATTAATGCAAGGATGAACGTAACCTTACAATGGAAATTTATTCCATCTTGTGGCTCTTGATTCCAATAAATTAAGGTTATTTATCCCAAATGGTTGGAGAGAAACTCACGATTAAGAATATTCCCATTGTATGATGGTTTGATGATGTTTTTTTAGAGGAATTTCCAGGACTTTCACAAAATCGTGTAGTTGATTTATCAATAGAACTCATACCAGGTGATATGCCAATTTCAAAGACACCTTATAGAATGGCCCCAATTGAGTTGCAGGAATTGAAGAAGAAACTCCAAGATAATCTTGATATGGGATTCATATTCCCTAGTGCATCACCTTGGGGAGCACTTGTTCTGTTTGTTATGAAGAATGATGGATCAATGAGACCCTACATTGATTATCAATAACTTAACAAGATCACTATCAAGAACAAATATCCTCTCCCACGCATTGATGACTTATTTAACCAACTACGCAGAGCTCAATACTTATCCACAATTGATCGTCGTTCATGGTATCATAAATTAAGGGTCAAAAGGGAGGATATACTAAAGCAACTTTTCGTACAATGTATGGACACTATGAATTTATAGTGATTCCATTTGGTCTTACAAATTCCCATGCTATCTTCATTGATCTAATGAAAAGAGTCTTTGGAGACTATCTTTTTCAGTTTTTGGTAGTCTTTATATACAATATTCTTTTCTATTCAAAGAGAAAGGAATAACATGAAGATCACTTGATAATTTTATTGAAGACCGTGAGAAAAGAGATACCTTATGCCAAATTTACCAAATGTGAATTTTGGCTTAAAAAAGATTCATTTTTGGGTCACATAATTTCAAAGTATGTGATATCTATAGATCCAGCAGAAATAGAGGTTATCGAAAGATGGTCGAGCCCAACAACAGTAACTGAGATCTGATGTTTTCTTGGTTTGGATGGATATTATCGATGATTTGTGAATTATTTTACCGATTATCTAATCAACTAACTAGGTTGACTCAAAAAGGAGTAATGTTCATGTGGACGAAGGAGTGTAAAGAGAATTTCAAGGAGTTAAAAGGAAGGTTATCTGGTGCACCTGTGTTCACACGTCCATGTAGTGGAGAAAGGGTTGTGATATACATTGATCCATCCAAGAAGGGATTGGGGTGTGTTTTAATGCAAAACGATATGGTGGTATCTTACGCCTCATGACTATTGAAAATCCATGATCAAAATTACCCAACTCATGATATGGCATTAGCTATGGTAATATTTTCATTAATGATTTGGAGGAACTATCTTTATGGTGAACGGTGTGATATTTGTACTGTTAATAAAAGTTGAAAGTATATTTTCACACAAAAGGAGCTAAATATGCATCAAGGAAGATGGTTGGAGCTGATTGAGGATTATGACTACTCAATTCATTACCACCCTCGGAAAGAAAACAAGGTGGTAGACACATTAATTCTACAAGAACATGCTAACTTATCCATGATGCAGATCACAAAAGATCCAATATTTATGGATTTACAAAGGATATATCATGGAATTGTAATTGATGGGGAAAATTATTATCTTTCTCAAATTAAAGTTCAACCATCTATTCATGTGAAGATTAAAGGGGCACAGAAAGAAGATGTAGAGTTACAAAAAAAGTAGGGAAATGTTCCTGAATTCCACATTGATTATGATGAAATAATAAGGTTCGTGAATCGGGATTGTGTTCCTCCCATTCCATAATAAAAAATGGAAATATTGGATGGTGCTCATAGTTATTCATTCAATATTCACCCTAGAATCATGAAGATGTAGCGGGACCTAATGGAGTACTTCTTGTGGAATGGCATGAAAAGAGATGTTTCTGAATATATCTATCGATTCTTGGTTTGTCAGCAAGTTAAAGCTGAGAGACAGTAGTCTATGGGAATGTTACAACCATTACCCATACTAGAATGGAAATGAGAAAACATCACTATGGACTTTGTCACTGGACTTCCAAAAACATCCAAATTCAATAATGTTATCTGGGTTATATTTGATTGTTTTACGAATTCGACACACTACATTGCTATTAGAGAAGATTTATCTCTTGATTAGATTTCCAGGATATATGTGAAGGATGTTGTAAGATTTCATGGAGTACAACTTTCCATTATATCTGATCGGGATCCGAGGATTACCTCGATGTTTCGGTGATGTATTTATTATAATCGAGATACAGAGTTGATTTTCTTCACTACATATCATCATCAGATCGACGATCAGTCTGAGAGGACAATTCAAACTCTATAAGATATGTTGAGAGAATGCTCTATGGATTTCAAAGGTGGTTTGGATAAACACATATCTTTGGGGGATGATTCTTATAATAATAGTTTTTACTCCCGTATTCAGATGGCTCCTTATGAATCTCTCTATGGAAGGAAATGCAGAACTCCAACATGATGGGATGAAGTTGGGGAGAGAATGTAATTTCGACCTGATCTTATAGATGAGATGGCAGAAAAGGTAAGATCTATTCAAAAACACATAAGATCAGCTCAATTTCGACAAAAACGTTATGCCGACAATAGAAGAAATGACCTAGATTTTGAAGTGGGTGATAATGTTTTCTTATGAATATCTCCTTGTAAGAGAGTAAGGAGATTTGGAAAGAAGGGAAAGCTAAGACCTAGGTATATTGGTCCTTTTGAGATACTGGATCGTGTTGGGATGGTAGCTTACCGATTGGTGCTTCCACCAAATCTCTCTCAAGCTCTTGATGTGTTCCATGTATCTTTCCTGAGAAAGTATATATCTGATCCTTCACTTGTACTAAGCTCAGATGTTGTGCCGCTATAGCATGATCTTTCTAATGAAGAACAGCCGATAGAGATTCTGGATCGTAGAAAAAAATTTCTACGAAACAAGACTACTTGCTTGGTTAATGTTTTATGGAGGAACCACCAATTATAAGAATCTATATGGGAACTTGAGGATATGATGAGGGAGAGGTATCGTCATCTGTTTGTTATGAAATGATGAATTTTGTGGGGGATAATCATTTTAAGGGGGGTAGAATGTAACACCCTGAGAATTTATCAGAAATATTTTTTTATGTTATATGCATCACCATGAGAATCTTTCACTATACACAATACTGGCTTGGCTTGCGTTACATGGAAAATCAACCTTCCTCGATAGCTTGCGTTGCACAAAATGTCGAGTTTCACTAAACAATGATATATTATTATAATATTATGAACTTTCTGTTATAAATAGTATTAGCTGAATTTTTTATTTTATAAAATTATAATTCATCTTATATATTTTCAAGAATGAGGTATGAAAACAAAATCAGTTTTCGGATAAAAGAAGTATTTTTTAAAAAAATGCAGTTTTACCTCCTTTTGATGGCGCATCATTTATAAATATAATTTTTGACAAGTTTATAATTTCAATTTTAAAAAATAAACTTCTTCCTGTGTATAATCATATAAAAATTAATATTGGATAAATTTTTCATAATTTTCTGATATGTTTCTTATTTTGATTAATATTTAAAATACAAAAAATTTTAATTAAAAAAACATTTTTCATCAATATAATGTATATTGTTAAATTAAAATTTTGAATGGTTTTTAAGTATAAAAATAATATATTTTTACCATTTAATATATTTTATTTCATTACCATTAATTTGACATTAAATTCATAGGTAAAACATTTCAATATTTGGCTTGTCTTAACATTTAAAACCCGTTTTCATAAAAACGGGATAAATTTTAATTTAATTACTGCAACATCTATAATTGGAATATTGATAAATGGGTTCCATATTTGGATTATGTGGTTTTAATTTATGTTAATAGGTTACATTTATTTTTTTGATATTATGAATAGTAACTACTGTAATTTTTATTCACTACAGTTGAAGATAAATCGAGTAATTAAGGGTAATCCTATGATTATAAAATTACCCTAACACATGAAAAAATTTTATTGGATTAATAGAAGTCGACCCATATCACCTAAGGGTCGGAATAGATTCATTTCATGGACTTCTTACCATGAAAATGAAATAATTATTATTTAAACCAAAGAAAGTGACAACATGTCAATCTCTTATATTTTATAAGTGTAGTAATTTAAATTAAGTGATAAAATTCTTGAAACATCAAATATAAATAGTCTCCAAAATCTAATAAAATTATCAACATCATGAGAATTTATTTATAATTTTTAGGGATAACAAAATTATCATTAATGATGAGACAATAGTGATGTACAAATTATTTTATTGATTGAAATATCAAATAAATGATTTTAAAAATATTAAAATAAATATTATATGAATTAATTATTGTGATCCATTAATTATATAGATACATATGACATGTTATGAATCAATTATATATTTTGTTTTGAATATATCATATGTGTCGATTTTATTTAAATTCAAATAAATTAATAGTGTCAAAATTGACAATATTGATATTTTAAAAAAATAACGTATTATTTAATGGCTTAAAAATAAAAAAAAATATTTAAAAATTAAAAATTGAAATTTATATCATCTAAAATGTCAAAATTTATCCAATTATGGCCAATTGAAAACACATAAGTAATTATTTATTACAATATAAAATTTAGAATATTATTACCACACAGAAACTCAATAAATTAAATGAGGATAAATCAAGTTGATAAGGTTTAAAATAAATTCCCAACATATCTAATTTTTGTTAGATGAAGAGATTACAACCCTATCACATCTTATATTCTTATTTAAGTAATTTTTGGTTGTTTTTAAGTGGGGTTTAAATTTATTATAAATTAATATTTCTTATATTCCCAAAGGTGCCCCTCTCTGCCCTTATAAAAGGGCAACTCCTCCCTCTCCACCTCACACCATTTTCTGCCTTAAATCGTCGAAAACCCCTAATAATTTCTTATCTCCACTTACCTAGAAACATACTATAGGTGATTTTCTTCTTCAAATACCAACTTTAGTTCCCTAAGAGGTGGTTAAGATGAGGCTCGTCGAAGAAGAGGTATTATCCTTTACCGATTCGTTCAAATTTATTTCTTCTTATACTTCATCTATATAAGTTGTTTAATTGATAAATAAAAACTCCATTATCAATATTATACTGATGTTTTATTATGAATATGAAACAACCATGTTCAATATTATATCCATCCTATATAAAAAACGAAATCACCATGCGTGCGTACGTACGTCCTACCGTCTCCACGCCGTTGTGTAATATTTTATTTCATCACTAACATACATGGATGGTTATATAATGGAAGAAATAAATATATATTATTATTTTAATGTAATATTTATTATTAAATTTTATATACCACACACTTCAATACAATTCCACAATCATGGGAATGATATCCTCACTCGTGCGTACGTACGGCCTACCGTCTCCACGATGTGATGCGACTCATTCTACATGATCATCAATGAATAATGATTATATAAATGAATTGAATTAATATATATGATATATATTACACTAATAAAATTCTATAAATGAGGCATCTATAAACTAAAAATATAAATAATAATTTATTCGACAAAACATGCATAAGAACATAAAGCAATGAACACCCGAATAACAAGTAGCAATGATATATTACTATTAAGAAGATAAGAATATGACCATATATGATATCATAATAATGAATATGATTCTGAATTAAGTCAACGACATTATTTAATTCATTATATAGGAGGTTTGGATACGTACATAGCATATTGACCTATGTTAAAGGAAAATCTCACAGTCTCATTTTTATCCAAGATTGTTTATACATCAGAATTTGCTGGGGAATATTTATCATCCACATCCAGGTTTCCTCAATATGTAATATTATTTCTATCCTCATGAAATAGTTTAAATAAAATTTTACCTATTTGTAAATTTTTAATAAAAGATATCAATGGAATATTTTTTCATTTTCAGTACGAGATACTTTTTGACTTTTCCAGCCAAAGTACGAGAAGAGTTTTTTTTTAACATATACAGAATGAATGGATTTTTCTGATTTCATAGAAAATTATTTCCATGAAGCTTACTTTAAAAGTTTTTAAGTTTATTTTAAATTAAATTCTTTTAAATTAAAAATGTATGACATGTTAAGAAAGGTAAAATGTTTTTGAAGTAGAAATGATATTTTCCTCAAGATTGGAGTATAAGTGTTTTATCAAAAAAATTTCCATCTAATATAATATAGGGTTATGTTTCTATCCCTATTTTTATATTGATTTGAGTATGTTATGATGGAATTATTTTTTTGAATTCCTTTTATATTATATGGTTTATGTTATGATTTCATGATGTTTAAGAATCCCATTTTTATTACATGGGTTATGTAATGATATATGATTTTTGATTTTGTGGAACACAAAATAATGGTTTCATTATGAGATGGGTGGGACCTATATCTCCCTCCAATGAATTCGTTAATGATTTATATCTCACGATATAGACATGGCTGGAATGGAAAGTTAATATTGTTCAGTGATACCGGACTGGAACGAGGAGTGAACTCAGTTTATAAATGGACTTTGTCCACTATGATAGACTTGGAAATGAGTTTTGACTAATAAGAAATGATTTTCTATGATTATGTGAGTATGACACCACGTTTCATGTTTTATGTTATGATTATTGGGACTACATTTCACTACTATGATTTATCCCATGTTATGATATTATAATCTCTTTTGCAGGTTATGATATTCAAAATGTTATGTTGTTTTGAAAATGATATGATTGATATTTGTTTTGTTTAACCTTACTGAGCATTTGAGGTCACCATTTTGTATGTTTTCTTTTTCCTAGGTCAGGAAGAATGGTATTAAGTAGGATATTCCAAAAGGGACTCTAGATATGATGAAATAAATGAGAGACAATGTAGATGCTTTATGATCCAGTTTTTTATGATTCTCGGTTTCCAAAGACACTATACCTATACAGTCCTATCATGGTTTTTTTATATGTTGTAATAATAATGCTCTTATTCTGAATTAATAGCAATGTATGTAAAATATGGGTTTTTTATTTAATTATGTACATTTAATTACCGAATAAAACAATGGAGATAAAGTCATGGAGAGTTAGTATGTATTGGGTACTTCTTAATGGCATCACAATGATTGAATGGTCGGGAAATGATTTTTCACTTTCGATTTCAGTAAGAGATATCTCAGACCTGATTGATTAGGATGGTTGTACATTCATTATATCCATGTCCATGGTATTGGAAGTTAAGACCATCTAGAAAAATTAACAAATAAAATAAAGCATGATAAAGGATGATGACACTAGTGTGCATTCTAGTTTGTTGATATATCGATGACACAGAGATTATATTACAAAGACTGTGTTCGTAAGAAGGTATTCGTTGCATTGACTTTAACTTATCTCTATAGGGGCCTCGATGGGTTGCTAGACCCCACTATTGGTCAGTGGATATTATTCACTACTATTGAGGTAAGGGCCTTGAGTGTCACACATGATGGATCTTTGATAATATTCCCTATTCTATGCATATGAATATAAAACAAGGTAGGCAATGCCAAAGGGTCTAAATACTATCCTTGTTCTATTGATCACCATGTAATAAATAAATTATTTAATTATTCAAACTAGGAATAATATGTGGAGTTCATTTAAAAAATGTATTTAAAAGTGATCAGTAAATACAAAAAATTAAATATTATTTGAATGGATTTATGTATTATGGGTTTGATTATTATTAGCAAGATAATTGAGTCGAGTTATAGTCTCAAGTTTATCTCATGATATATATATAAATATTTAATATATATTGCTATTATGATAAAATTATAAATATTATTTATGAAACATATTTATTTGAAATAAATAAATATTTATAGTACTTATAAAGAGAATATTTATTACACGGGGTCCAGGAACCCATATCGGATATTTTAGATATCCCCTATATAATATAGAGAAAGGCTCTCCCCTTTAACTATTCATGTGTCAATTTTTAAATCCTCTCTGTCCTATTGGATTCTAGAGAGAGATCTCTTCAAGAAAAAAAGAACTTCAAGAACATTATTCGTGGATCGAAGTTCCATTCCATGCTGTGATTAATGTTGCATCGAGGAGAACGTTGGTGTGTCACACTAGCACCTGCGATCCAACGAACAACGCATATGCAAATTTGAAAGGCATGAGCGGATGATCTAGTGGACTTTGAAATTGCAGTCTTCGATCAATGATCGTTGGAAACCTATGACACACTTTCTCACGTCATATCTGAACAAGGTACTTGTTCGTATTATATTTCTTGCTCTGTAAAATCCACGCATGGTCCTTAGACCATACAGTGATAGAACACCGGAGTCGACATCATAATGTCGCTCTAGTGATGTGAAAATTCATAATTTCTCTGTACACCGGCTTCTGCTACATGTCATGACACCTAACTATGTTATCAAAGGGACACATTATTTTTTAGAGTCAACGGAAAAAAATTATATTTCATAAATTTTAATTTTGGGGATTAATTCAGTTCCAATGAATGCTGACACATGTCAATCAATTTTCAAATGGCCTTTTTAAGAACATTGTAAATATTTAATTGGATCAAATTGTCACTTTATATTTTCTTCGAATTAAATAACTTATAATAATGTCTTTTAATTTTATTAATGCATTCTTAAAAAATACTGAAATCCGGCCATGCTATGTCCAGAATCCGATCACCGGAATTTTCCCTGTGTTTTTTTATTTTATGTTAAATAAAAAATTCCAAAATAATATTATTTTATTTTACATAAAATAAAAAATGAGGTCATTGATGACTTGGGCTCACGATCTTTTTAAAAAAAAATTGGGACCAAGACCCCATTTTGTGGTCTTCTTCCATTTTATTTTAAAAAAATGGAAAAGGGTTTTTCTTTAGTCTAATGAAAAAGTTGAAGAAAGATGACATGAATTCATCCACATGAAAAGGAGGAGGCAACCACACCACCTTGGGTGAAACCCTAGCTACATAAGCCTCCCCTCTTCAATGATAGGTCATGCCTCCCCTCCCCGCTCACCCCGCGCCTCCCTGCCAGCACTGGCCTCCTCTACCGCTGGACGGCTGCCTCGCACCGGTCCCTACTGCTGTCCCACCCAGACCACCTCCATCTCACCTTCTAATAGACCGTTCCACCCTGCTCTTCCCAATCCAGACATGGCCCTGCTGGACCTAGTCGTTGTCGGACCTGGCCGCGCTAGATTAGGCCACCTCTGATCCTAGACATGTCGGACTGGGCCGCCGCCCCTATAGCTAGCCGGAGTAGTGGGATACCGCCCTTGTGGCTAGCTGGAGCTTTTCCCCGCCTCCTCTCGCTCCCTTCACTGTTGGTTGGAATATGCTGCCGACGTGAGTGCTACTGGACCAGGAAGATATGATGTGGTCACACCGCGGTCACATTGTAGTTATGCCACGATTACACATTGATTTAATACTGATCCTGTAAGATACTTGTAAAGGTTCACAGTCCAGCCGAAATCTATCTATTCTAGAGGTAACCCAAATAATTTATATTTAATTAATTTTTTTTTGAAATTAAATCAATTAGAAATAGATTGGGGTTTCAATTTAATTTATTCCAAAAAAATTAATTCAATTAGAATTAAAATAAAATTAATAGTTAAATTTAATTATATAGTTAAATTAAATATATTTTTTAGTATAAATTTTTTAATAGATATTAAATTAAATAGTACGAATTGATAAAAATAAATTATTTTATTTTATTTAAATTCATTTAATTTATAAGAGTTGATGTACTGTTTAAATTTCATTGAAGTTTAATATTAATCATGTATTATTAATACCGACTGGTCTTGAGAAAGCAATAAAACCATGCATGTCAGGTGTTTTTATTTATTTAATTATTTATTCAATGCGTGCGATGATTGTAAAAATTAATTAGATAAATTATTTTCTACGAGCCACTTATTAATTAAAATATGTATAAAGGCATGTCTGTCAAATGTACAAGCTGTGTTTTGTACCCCTAGACCCCCTTGCATGCATGCAAGTATATTTGTTATATATAGATGATAATATTATACATATACCTCTCAATGTTGAGGTGGTAATCCAAAAGGGAGCCAGGTGCATTTCACTAGGGATAGCAGTGATGTGTGTCAAGTCTCAACTCAGGTAATGAATCACCTAGGTCAAGAAAGATCTGTTATGGATCAATCTTTATAGAATTCTCAAGACCAATCAAATTAAATGATTTACATGATGCATAGATTATTATTTTATGTGAGTGTATGATTATTCCTTGATCACATTGAATAGAAATCAAGATAAAAAATAAAAAACTAAATGAAAAATATATATCTATTTCTTGTTCTATTGTGAGAGCAACAATATATATTGAACATATAGATAAAAAATTATTTTTTTTCAATAAATATCAAAACCACTCAAAGAGATTTTATGTCAAAATGCCTTCCATTATCACATTCGAATGAAAAAAGATGTTTGGGGTGTTTGTCAGCCATATTTGAGAGTGCCTCTTAATATCGGGGAATTTTCATGAGAGTATTGGGTCGAATAAAATAAAGTGATTATTCAAAGATTAGCCATATATAACTTTCAATCACTTTATAAGAAGGATGTTGAGAGAATCAAGTTCAGATTCCAAAAACCTTGGAATTTAGAAAACAACACTAGGAACCACAAGCCATGAGGTTGGATAGTCTAGATCCTACATTCAAACCCACCATGTAGTGGCATAGCCCTAACTTGTAGACTATGAAAGAGTATTCGAATATCCTTTCCCTAGAATACTCAATCAATAGATTAGTCTAAATCTAATATTGAGGTCCATTAAGGTTCACTAAAATAGTGCCAGTTTAAGACCCCACCCTTAAACCTTACTTAATCTTGAGTTATTACAAGATTACACATTAAGGATCTTTTCAGGTTTAGAGTTTTAGAGAATTAGATCATAAAACATGCATTACATTCCACATTTAAACAAAGTTGTTACATATAGATAGTAGTTATATTTCCCATCAACAGAAACATATTTAAAATAAAACATGGATTCTTTCTTGACACTTCCTTGACATTATCATCATATCATGTACCTTTCCCTTGACCTGTGAAAAACATTTCAAAAAAACTTGGGATGACCATAAAAAGCTCAGTATGGGTTATAAAAATATGGAAAGGATACATGAGTTCATATATACATAATAATGAAATCATACTTTACCCATAAAACATAATAACATTAACATACCTCATCAAATCATGAATAAATCATAGAAATCATAAGACATAAAGGTAACTTGAGGAATTCATAAAATTCTTACGTAGGGAGTAACCCTCTTGGTTACGTTTGAAATACCCATCACAGTATATTCCCTAAATCTCTTTGGAGAAACCTTAACGTTTCACTCCTTCGCGTTACCCAATGCATTGGTGGGCTATATTGGGCTCACCCGCCATTAGTTTATCACAGAACCACCCGTCTTCTTAAAAATTCCCAAGAACCATAACATAATCGAATCACATAAAACATGCATAAAGGAAACATAACATTTCCACATTTCAGTCACAAGATATCAATACAACACATTGATATAATAAAAACATTATGAAAACCATTTTCAATACCAAAATATATGAAAAGTAAATCATGGTATTTTTTTTAAAAAAAGAAGGTATGTCTTGTAGAGGAAGCCGAAACTCAAATAATGGTCACGGCGGTGGAGAAGTCGTTGTTGTCGCATACATACGAAAAAAACATTCCCTTTTGTCATTTTTTAAAACGCTTAGTATAAAAAAATATTCATTCGGGATAAACGTAAAAGTCAAAGGGAATTATACATTGTATAAAAGAAAGTTGTTTATAAAACAAATTATGCCTCAATGAAAGGAGATTGAGACGAAGTCACATACCTCAGGTCCGACTTGACTCGATCATTCTCTAATGTCCTGAATAATAAACTTGAGTTAATTTATACTTTCTTAAGAACCTTTTAAAAGTTCATTATTCCTTTTATATCACTTATTACCTTGTTATGAACATTATGTAATTATTTAAGTTAATAATGGTCGTTTTGTTGATCAATGGTACTTGAGTCAAAAGTGGACTTCTTATATTTACAAGTTGTTCACATAGTCAAATATCCATTATCTCAATAATGATATTCATGATGTAGATGCCATATATTTCATATATATCCAGTATATAAATGAATTTATAATATTACATAATTATTTGGAGGTAATAAATGAAATGCACTATTCATGGAGACGGTAAGCCGTACGTACGCATGAACGCTAAATTCATTTATATTTCTTATTTTATGGAATGGAATCATAATGATATAAAGTTATATTATAATTCCAGTAAATATCATATATAACTCCATCCTTTATACGTCCCACATATGGTATTAACGAATCAAATCACTTTGAGGGGGCGGTAGTCCGCACTTCCTTAAATGAAGATATCGCTTTTACCCATAATGGAAACCATAAAGGTATGACCAAAATGAAAAATAAAAAGGCTTAAGGAAAACATAAACATATTATATCATATATATATATATTGTCATCTTAATGGCCACCTTTGAAGGTTTTAAAAGAATGTTGAACAATCATCGTTTCGGGAGGCAGAAATTCTCCATCCACAGAAACAGTATGTTCTTTAACCATTAGATGTAGGTGTTTGTAAGTGTATCTCGAATCCTTCTTATAACAACATCCTAGTATATCGACTATACTGGTGTTGTTACAAAAGAAATGAATAAAAAGATTTTAGGCGGTTGGAGAAGAAAAATAAAACAAAAGAACACAAGTGATGACATTACCTTAAAAATGGGTAACCCTTTTTGATTTGAGCTCAAAGGCTTCCTTGGGAGACATCAACCCAATGTGAGGCTTCTAAGAGTTATAGAGGGATGTTTAGAGACAAAAGTTTCAGGGGTTGGCCAAGACAAAGGCTTTGGATGTGTGGGTATGGAGGTAGAGGTGGGGGCCTTTTATAAGAGGAGAGGAGGGGCACTCTTGGAAAATAAAAAATGTTACTTTATATTAAAATGAGTTTCTGATTTAAAAGGTCCATCATTGAAATAATTCTAGGATAAGGTGATAAGGGTTATAACTATACCCATCCAATAGGTTTTTGACAGGTTTAGGACTTAGATTTTACATTATCTTTTCATTTTATTTAAATCGTTAAATAATGAGGTAACTGTTGCATCATCATGATGTCATAAATAATTTAATTTATTTAATGTATAAAAATTATAAAATAACTCCTATGATGTATTAAATCTTTTTATCTTTCCAGTAATTATTTATAGTCAAAAATATGACTTGTATATCCCCATTTACAAATTGTTTTAGTAAAACAACTCATGTTTGTGTCATTTTAATTTTAACATTAAATAAAAAGGTATTAATGTCATTTTCCTACCAAAGAGGATCCATGGGGTCCCCAAGTTAACCCATGGCTTGTCTTGGTCGGCCATGACACATCCAATAAGATTAGGATATGTGTCTAGGTATTTTCATTTTATTATAATATCATTTTATCCTTAAATTGCACTAATTACCTCCAATCACGATTAAAAACTTAATAAGTTACTATTCACCAAAAAAATTATTTTAATCCCATTGAACCACATATTACTTATTAATGAAAACCATTTATGTGGGATTTTTGAAATTCCAAAACACATAGGTAGTAAAATTTAATTTAAACTAAAAATCAATTTTTTTAAGTACCACTTAGTGGTTTCACTATTCATCAAAAATTGAAGTTCATCAGAAAAATACCAAAACATAACCCTAAGATATATTTGATATTGCTAATTCAAAAATGATGTCTATTTTACAAAATTCAAAACATATTAGTTACATTAATTAATTTAATAATTAATTCCCACTGTCAGAGCAAATAGCGTGTTTTTATGAAACAAAAAGTATCAAAAGATTGACTCTAGTTCAAGTCCGATTTCAATGTGAAATTAATTCCAATGTCCACCATTGGATTACATGGTAAAAATATATTTTATTTACACTTTAAAACCAATTAAAAATATAATCTAAATATATAAATAAATTTTATTAAAAAGTGGTTTTGAATTTAAATACAACACTTTTCACTATTCCTAAAAAAATGAAAATTATCAGAAAAATACCAAAAATTTATCCAAAGTAAATTTAAATCTACAAATAATAAAGAATAAGTTTATTTCGACAAATATATCTTATAAAAGTTTTAAAATATAGATTTAAAAATGGTTCGCCATCAAAATGCGGTAAAAAAATCTTTTAAAAATACTAGAGTATTCCAGGCTTTAGGTTGGATTTATTCTCATTTTAAACCTCAAACATACTATCTAATTCATAAATAGACATAGATAAAAATATCTATTATTCATTAATTAGTTGGGATGTTACATCCTTCCCCCATTTAGAAAATTGTGTCCCATCAATTTATTTACTTACCGAATAAGTGGGGTTATTTTTCCCTCATTGCATTTTCAGATTCCCATGTTGCCTCTTCAATCATGTGGTTATTCCACAAAACCTTTACCTGATGAATAACATTATTCCGTAACACTTTCTCACTGTGGTATAGAATCTGGACCGGTTGTTCCTCATAAGATACGTTCTCTTCCAGCTGAACTACCTCTGGACTCAAAACCTGAGATGGATATGGCATGTACTTTCTTAACATGGAAACATGAAAAACATTGTGTATCTGAGATAAGATCGGAGGTAAAGCCACTTGGTAAGAAACTCATCCAACTCTCTCCAGAATTTCATATGGTCCAATGAACCTTGTACTCAGCTTTCCTTTCTTACCAAATCACATCACACTTTTCCATGGTGAGACTTTGAGAAAAACATGTTCACCTACCTCAAAAGAGAGGTCCTTCCTCCTATTGTCCGCATAACACTTCTGTCTGCTATGAGCTGTTCTCATGTGTTTCTGTATCAGTTGAACTTTTTCTTCCAACTCTTCTACCAATTCTGGTCCCATTAGCTTCCTTTCTCCCTCTTCATCCAATAAAGTTGGAGTTCGACACCGCTTACCATATAACGCCACAAATGGTGCCATCTGTATACTAGAATGAAAACTGTTATTAAAAGAAAACTCAACCAAAGAAAGACGTTGTTACCAAATTTCCTGATAATCTATCGAACAAGAATGTAGCATATCCCCCAATGTCTGAATCGTTCGTTCTGACTGCCCATCTGATTGAGGATGAAAAGATGAACTAAAATTTAATTCAGTACCCAACGACTTCTAAAGGCCTTTCCAAAAGTTAGAAGTGATCCTGGGATCACGGTCAGATAAAATGTCGAGAGGAACTCCATGTAACCAGAAAATCTCTTTAAGATTCAAATGGGAATATTGATCTAGGGAAAACGTATCTCATATAGCAAGTAAATGAGAAGATTTAGTCAAGCAATCAACAATAACACAGATTGCATTATTACCTCGAGGTGTCTCCAGAAATCCCACGACAATGTCCATGGATATATTCTCCCATTTCCACTCTGGCACTGGTAATGGTTGAAGCATCCCTTTCGGTAACTACCGCTCCACTTTAACCTGCTGACAAGTCAAACACTTCATAGTAAAATCAGAAATATCTCTTTTTATTCCATCCCACCAGTAACACTTCTGAAGATCTCTATACATCTTAGTACTTCCAGGATGAATGGAAAACAGAGAACTATGAGCTTCACATAAAAACTATCTCTTCAACTCTGAATCACAAGGAACACACAATCTCTTCCCATATCTCAAAACACAATCATTATCAATGTTGAATTCAGGAAACATACCCTTCTGAACCAGCTCTACCTTTTTCTGCTACTCACTGTCTTGCTTCAGTGCTAGCTTGATTCTGTCTGATAGAGAAGATTTCACTAATACCTGAAACAAAACAGAAGAACATCATGCACCAAAAACATCTATTCCAAAGTTCATCGAATCCTTAACCAAATGATCACAATCCAAACACAACATTGTTAATGAAGCATTAATTTTTCGACTCAAAGCATCAGCCACTTTATTTTCATTTCCAGGATGGTAATGAATTGTAAAATCATAATCCTTCATTAATTCTAGCCATCTCCTCTTTCTCATGTTTAATTATTTCTTAGTGAATATATACTTTAAACATTTGTGATCGGTATATATTTCACAGTTTACTCCATACAAATGATGCTTCCAAATTTTTAAAGAGAAACAACATCAGCTAATTCCAAATCATGTGCAGGGTAATTTACCTCATTAGTTTTCTACTGTCGTGAAGCATAAGCAATTACCTAATCATTCTTCATTAGGACACAACCAAGTCCTTTCAATTAAGCATCGCTATAGAAAACAAACTCACCATTCCTGGAAGGTAGTGCCAAAATTAGAGCATTCACCAATCTTCTTTTCAACTCCTGAAAACAATCATCACACTCATTTGTCCAGATAAACTTAACACCCTTTAGAGTTAGCTTAGTTATTGGACTAGATTACCGGGAAAAATTTTCAACAAACCATCGGTAGTAACCTGCCAAACCAAGGAAACTACGGATCTCGGTTACATTGGTGGGTCTTGGCCATTCTTCCACAACCTTTGTTTTTGCAAGATCAACAGTTATCCCATCATTAGAAACAATATGACCAAGGAAAGAAATTTGTTGCAACCAAAACTCACACTTGATGAATTTCCCATACCATTTATTTTCTTTTAAGGTTTTCAAAATAACCCTTAAATGTCTTTCATGATCCTCTTAACTTTTATAAAACACCAAAATATCATCAATGAATACAACCACAAACTTATCCAAGAACTCATGGAAAATTCTTTTCATTAAGTCCACGAATACAGCAGGTGCATTGGTTATCCCAAAAGGCATTACTACAAATTCATAATGGCCATATCTTGTACGGAACGTGGTCTTCGGAATATCTGCATGTTTTACCTTCAACTGATGGTACCCCGATCTCGGGTCAATCATTCAAAAAAACTGAACTCCCTAGAGCTGATCAAAAAAATCATCGATATGAGGCAAAGGATATTTTTTCTTAACAGTGATGTTATTCAAGGCTCTATAATAAATGCAAAGTCTCATTGAACCATCTTTCTTTTTAATAAATAAAACAGGAGCACCCCATGGTGATTTTCTAGGTTGAATGAAACCTTTCTCTAATAAATCTTGCAATTGCTCTTTCAACTCTAAAAGTTCATTTTCTTCCATTCGATAAGGGGGTTTTTAAATTGGCTTAGCATCAGGAACTATGTCAACAGTAAATTCAAATTCCTGATCTGGTATTATTCCAGGCAACTAATCAAGAAAAACATCAGGATACTCATTTACCACTGGAACATCATTAATATGAACCGTTCCTTTGTTTTCAAAAATATGTGCAAGGTAACATTCATTTCCATCTTTTACAAGTTTCTCGGCCTCTTGATATGTTATCAACAGTAAGCATTCATTCTTTTACACAAACTAAAAGTATTTATGAAAATAAGCTTCCTTAGCCCTACAGTCAATCTTAGTAGGGTAAATAGTGAGCCAATCGATACCCAGGATAACATCAAACTCTACTAGAGGTGAAAAAATAAGGTTTGAAAGTAGGTTCTTTCCACGGATAAGGATAGGAAGATTCTTATAAATTCGTTTTGACTCAACATTTCCCCCAGGTGTTTTTACCACAAGTTCAGGAGTCATTTCTTGAGATGGTATTCCCATTTTACTAGAAATGTTTTCAGAGATGAAAGAATGTGTAGACCCCGAATCAAACAACACACTGGCATAATCTGAAAAAACAAAGTACCTGATAAAACATCATTTGATGGCCCGACATCAACTGAAGTAGTAGCAAAGGATTTCACCACCCCTTTCTGATTGTATTCTAACTGCTTCCCATCACTCAAGATCTTTGTCGGACACCCATTTTCCTAGTGACCCATCTCATTGCACTTACAACATTTCACAAACTGTAAATCGATTTTGGACTTACCAACACCTTGATATTTTTCAGTACAATCACGAGCCTTATGTCCCATATTACCACATCGGTAGCACTTTTTAGAATTCAGAAGGCATTCCCCAGCATGCCTTTTACCACATTTATCACAAACTTGAAATTTATTTTTCTTACCAGTAGACTTTTTTGAAGAATTCTTTCCTTTCTCCTTCCACCTTGGTCTCTTCTTCTACTGGTTGTTATATAACACTTGATCATCGGAAAACTCCATTTCGACCTTCTCAGTACATCTAACAAGATTTTCATAACTTTTAAACTCACTAGAAGCTAAAGTGCTTCGATATTTTGGCTTTAACCCTGAGTGAAAATGATTGATTTTACTATCAAGGTCTCGGATAAAATTTAGAGCATACCTTGAAAATCAAGTGAACCTTTCTTCATAATCTTCCACTCAGTCTTCGTCTTGCCTCAATTCCAGGAATTGTTTTTCCATCCTAAGTCGAACACCCTTAGGAAAATACTTCTCAAGAAACATACCTTTGAATTCATCCCAGTCAAGAGCATAAATCTCATCTGCGTCCCTGATATTTTTAACCATCAACCACCACTGATCTGCTTCACCATCCAAACGGTAAAAAGCAAGACTAACCTTTTGATTGTCTAAACACCCCATGACATCGGAAATCTTCTCCAGTTCTTTTATCCACCCTTCATCTATAACAGGGTCAGATGATCCTCTGAATGATGGGGGATGTTATCTCATGAAATGTTCCACCACTGACATGTTCCTCTACGGTTGATCTGGCGGATCTCGTGCATGGATACCACCACCATTTATCACTTGAGTAAACTATTCCATCACTCCAAAAAACTATTCAGTTCCAATTCCAACCATCTCAGGATGCTGATTCGGAAGGTTATTTCCTTCTTTATGCCTTCCTAGGACTGCTTCACTGTTTCCTCTGCGGAAAACCATTCTGAACAAACATGTCTTAGAAGAAGCAACAAGGTAATCTTCAAATGCTATATCATTTCAATTTGACCATAAAAAATATTTTTGGGAAATCATTTTGAAATAATTCTAACTCCTAAAGTTATCTAAACTGACCTCTGATACCAACTATAGGGCCCCATCATTTAACCTTACTTAATATTGAGTTATTACAAGATTACACATTGAGGATCTTTTCAAGTTTAGAGTTTTAGTGAATTAGATCATAAAACTTTCATTACATTCCACATTTAAACAATGTTGTTACATAAATATAGTATTCATTTTTCCAATCAACGGAACCATATTTAAAATAAAACATGGATTCATTCTTGACACTTCCTTGACACTATCATCATATCATGTACCTTTCCCTTGACCTGTGAAAAAATTTAAAAAAACTTGGGATGAGCATAAAAATCTCAGTTTGGGTTATAAAAATATGGAATGGAAACATGAGTTCATATATACATAAGAATGAAACCATACTTCACCCATAAAACATACGTACTTTAACATACCTCATCAAATCATTAGTAAATCATAGAAATCATAAGACATAATGGTAACATGAGGGATTCATAACATTCTTACGTAGGGAGTAACCCTCTTGGTTACGTTTGGAATACGCATCATAGTATATTCCCTAAATCTCTTCGGAGAAACCTCAACGTTTCACTCCTTCGCGTTACCTAATGCATTGGAGAGCTATATCGGGCTCACCCGCCCTTAGTTTATCACGAAACCACTGTCTTCTTAACAATGCCCAAGAACCATAACATAATCGTATCACATAAAACATGCATAAAGGAAACTTAACATTTCCACATTACAATATCAAGATATCAATACAACACATTGATATAATAAAAACATTATAAAAACCATTTTCAATACCAAAATAAAATAAAAGTAAATCATGGTATTTATCTTTCTTTTAAAAATAAGGTATGGCTTGTAGAGGAAGCCGAAACTCAAATAATGGTCACGGCGACGGAGAAGTCGTTGTCGCCGCATACATACGACAAAAACTTTCCCTTTTGTCAATTTGTAAAATGATTTGTATAAAAAAGGATTACTTTTGGATAAACATAAAAGTCAAAGGGGTTTATACCCAGTATAAAAGAAGGTTGTGTATAAAACAAAATATGCCTCAATGAAAGGAGATTGAGACGAAGTCCCATACCATGAGTCCGACTTGACTCGATCATTCTTTAATGTCCTGAATAATAAACTTGAGTTAATTTCTACTTTCTTAAGAACCTTTTTCAAGTTCATTATTCATTTTATATCACTTATTACCATGTTATGAACAATATGTAATTATTTAAGTTAATAATGGTCGTTTTGTTGATCATTGGTACTTGAGTCAAAAGTGGACTTCTTATATTTACAAGTTGTTCACATAGTCAGATACCCATTATATCAATAATGATATTAATCATTTAGATGCCATATATTTCATATATATCTAGTATATACATGTATTTATAATATTACATAATCATTTAGAGGTAATAAATGAAATGCACTGTTCATGGAGATGGTAAGTCGTACGTACACATGAACGCTACTTTCATTTCTATTTCGTATTTTATGGAATGGAATAATAATGATATAAAGGTATATTATAATTCCAATATATTATAATATATAAATCCATCGTTTATACGTCCCACATATGGTATTAACGAATCAAATCACTTTGAGGGGCGGTAGTCCGCACTTCCTTAAATGAAGATATCGCGTTTACCCATAATGGAAACCATAAAGGTATGACCAAAATGAAAAATACAGAAGCGTAAGGAAAACATAAACATATTATATATCATATATAAATATAGTGTCATCTTAATGGCCACCTTTGAAGGTGTTAAATGAATGTTAAACAATCATCGTTTCGGGAGGCAGAAATTCGCCATCCACGGAAACAGTATGTTGTTTAACCATTAGATGTAGGTGTGGTAAGTGTAGCTCGAATCCTTCTTATAACAACATCCTAGTATATGGAAGATACTGTTTTTGTTAGAAAATAAATGAATAAAAAGAGTTTAGGGGGCTTTAGAAGCAAAATAAATCAAAAGAACACAAGTGATGACATTACCTTAAAAACGGGTAACCCTTTTTGATTTGAGAACAAAGGCTTCCTTTCGAAGACTTCTGCCCAAAGTGAGGCTTCTAATAGTTATAGAGGGATGTGTAGAGACATAATTTTCAGGTTTTGTCTGAGCCAATTGCTTTGTAAGTGTGGGTAAGGAGGTAGAGGTGGGGGCCTTTTATAAGATGAGAGGAGGGGCACTTTTGGAATGTAAAGAAATGTTACTTTATTTTAAAATGCGTTTTAGATTTAAAAGATCCAACATTGATATAATTCGAGGATAAGGTGATAAGGGTTCGACATATACCCATCCAATATGTTTTTGACTAGTGGAGGTCTTTGATTTTACATTATCTTTTCATTTTATTTAAATTGTTAAATAATGAGGTAATCGCTGCATCATCATGATGTCATAAATAATTTAATTTATATAATGTCTAAAAATAATAAAAAAAATTCTATGATTTAGGAACTATTTTTAGCTTTCTAATTTCTATTTATTGTCAAAAATATGACTTGTATAACCCCATTTGATAATTCATTTAGTAAAACAATTCTTGTTTGTGTCATTTTAATTTTAACATTAAATAAAAAGATATTAATGTAATTTTCCTACCAAAGTGGCTCCATGGGGTCCCCAATTTAACCCATGGTTTTTCTTTTTCGGACATGACACATCAAATAAGGGTGGGACATGTTTCTAGGTATTTTCATTTTATTATAATATCATTTTTTCCTTAAATTGCACTAATTACCTCTAATCACGATTAAAAACAGAATAAGTTACTATTCACCAAAAAAATATTTTAATCCCATTGATCCAAATTTCAATTATTAATGACAACCATGTAAGTCTGATTTTTGAAATTCAAAACACAGAGGTGGTAAAATTTCATTTAAATGAAAAATCAGTTTTTTTAAGTACCACTTAGTGGTTTCACTATTCATCAAAAATTGAAGTTCTTCAGAAAAATACCAAAACATCACCCTAAGCTATATTTGATATTCCGAATTCAAAAATGACTTTTATTTTAAAAAATTCAAAACATATTAGTTACATTAATTAATTTAATAATTAATTCCCGCTGTCAGAGCAAATAGCGTGTTTTTATGAAACAAAAAGTATAAAAATATTGACACTAGTTCAAGTCCGATTTCAAAGTGAAATTAATTCCAATGTCCACCATTAGATTACATGGTAAAAATATCTTATATTTACACTTTAAAACCAATTAAAAATATAATCTAAATATATAAATAAATTCTATTAAAAAGTGGTTTTGAATTAAAATACAAAACTTTTCACTATTCCTAAAAAATGAAAATTATCAGAAAAATACAAAAAATTTATCCAAAGTAAATTTCAATGTACCAATCGTAAAGAATAAGTTTATTTTGACATATATAGCAAATAAGATTTTCGAAAGATAGATTTAAAAATGGTTCACCATCAAAAGGCGGTAAACCAAACATTTAAAAATACTAGAGTATTCCATGCTTTAGGATGGATTTATTATCATTTTAAGCATCAAACATAATATCTAATTCATAAATAGACATAGATAAAAATATCTATTATTCATTACTTACTTGGTATGTTACAGGCAGTCATTAAAATAATATAATAATTTATTAATAACAAATTTCCAAATGTAATATGGACAAAGAACTATGTGCTAAATGTTTAACAGATGTAGATTTAAGATGGAAATAACCAAAACGAAATGTACATTATCACTACGATCGATTCTGGATAAAACAAATATCTTGACCAACCATAACATTTTAGGAGTGGTACAGGTGCTTGCTCATAGTACTGCACCAAGAAATGATGTTGTATGTGTTGGAATCCCCTATTCCTACTGATCCTACTACGAGAGCAAGAATGGTAGATAAAGATAAATGGAGAAGCATGTTTGCGATGCACTTGATGTACAATGCATCATGTTTTCTTCAATGTCCAGCCAATTGAAAAAAATTCATGAGGATGAGGATGACTACAAATGGAATTCACATCTCCCAAAATTATATCACGAGTGGGATAGGCTAGAAAGGTATGAGATCTCTAGTGCTCTTTATAAGTGCAGGCTAGAAGAAGGGAATCAATTCTGTCCTCATGTACTCATGAAGATTGGGTATTATGAGATTCTTGAAGCCCTTGGGTTCAAATTGATCCAGGAACTAGCAGTGGATCTCATTCATTCCTCATTACCTTCATGCTTCTTGACTTTTATTGTCAATTATAACATGAATGATATGAAAAAGTCACTCTCGGACCATTGGGAAGTTTTTTCCAAGCTAAAAAGGAAATAAAAACTACTAATTCATATTTCCTCATGGTGAACAATAATATAAAGGGAAAGGAAAATGGAAATTAGGCCAAGTCAAGGCCAATGACACCATGGCTTAATCCTGTAAAGAAGCTAATGATTCAAAGGAAATTTATTGAGCCAGAAGCAATCTTCTTTGGATGTGTCAAGAATATCCACTAGAAGAAACATTTCCGAGGTGGGAAGAAGAAGAAAATTGATGCTTCTACATTAGGTATTTTTTAATTGAATAAAATCTATCTTTATCTAAAAGATTGGAATTGGATATGACATGTGACTCAAACATTTGAATTCATATAAAGGAACCAAATAGGTTCAAGAAGATTGAAAAAGGTCAAGTGGATCTCCAAGCTGTAAATGGTGCAAGTATGGCATCCTTGGTAGTGGGAGACTATCACATAACCTTTACAAGTGGTTTGGTTGTAGTTTTGAACAATTGTTATTATATAACTTATGTTCCAAAAACATAATCTCTTTGTTGAGTTTAGAAAATATTGTTTTTTATTTATAGTTTGAAAATAAAATTTGTCTCTTTTATGGGGATAACATATTTTATAGTGTGGCACATTGTAATAAGGGTTTATATATGATGGAATTTGAGAACCCCATAATGGAAATCAACGACAAAAACAGCCAGTATGTGGTCCATTTTCAGTAGAGGAAAGTGGTGGGTTTTAATACGTCATTACTTCTGCAGATGACTATAGTAGGAATGAATATATCTAAATAAGGTGGTATAAGTATGATTCATTTCAATTTTCAAGTAATACAAAAATTAAGTAGAAAACCATATTGGTAAAAAGATAAAATCACTCCGCTGAGACCGAGGTGGAGAATTTCATAATCAATATTTCAGAGGACACTTGATGGAGGGTGGTATTGTATCCCCACTCACTCCTCCTTATACATCATAATGTAATGGTGTTATTGTAAGTAGGAATATGACCTTTCTTGACATGGTCAAATCAATGATGTGTCATGAAACTCTTCCAGTATCCATTTGGGGATATACCTTGTAGACAAAAACATATACACTTAACCAAGTACCAACTAATTATTTGATTTGATTCCATATCAGTTATGGTATGGAATGAATCCGAGTCGGACACACATTTGTGTATGGAGGTGTGAGGAATTTTTCATGACTTTACCGAGGAACAAAACAGCATCCAAATGCACCAAGTGTATCTTTATAGGATATCCTATAGATACAAGATGATATTACATATATAACCTTTTAGATAGAAAAGTCATTATGGAAAGATACACCATATTTCTGGAAAGGGAACACATTTCTATTAGAAATATTGGGAGAAATATTGAATTCGATAATTTTAATTCTCTGGATGCACAAGAGATGGTAGAGGAACAATATCTATAAGAACAAATAGAAGAAGAAGTTTTCTTGAGACACAAATACTACGTAGGTCTATGTGAGATGATATTGAACTCGGGTGTTATGGTATTTCTTTCACCGAGTCAAGTGACACATTAATCTATGAGGATGATGTACCTATAACCTATAAAGAAGTTATATAAGGCAAAAAAGCTGCTAGATGGCAAGAAGCCATGAATTCTGAGATGGATTCCATGTACCAAAATAATGTTAGGATTTTGGTAGTCACTCCAATTGATGTAAATCCCATTGGATAAAAATGGGTATTCATGAAGAAGCTGGACATGGATGGTTGGGTTAATAACATTAACGTGAGACTAATTAACAAGGGTTTTAGGAAATGTCCAGGAATTTACTATGATGAAACCTTTCCAGCAGTAGAAATGATTCAATCCATCAGAATATTACTTGCAGTAGTAGCCTTTCATGATTACGAAATTTGGTGAATAGAAGTTAAAAATTCATTTCTAAATGTTATGTTGGTTGAAGACGTCTATATGACTCAACATGAATGGTTTTCTATGTCATAGAATGCAAATAATGAATGCAAGCTACAAAAATCCAATTTTGGTTTGAAGTAGGCATCATGATCATGGAATGTTAATTTTGATGAGTCCCTATGAGTTTTAGGTTTTGTGAAAAATGAAAGTTAGACATCTGTATATAAAAGGGTTTATGGGAATGCCATCATTTTCCTAGTGTTATATGATTATGATATATTAATTATGGGAAACGAGGTTCATGTCTAACAATCAGTTAAGACGTGGTCAAATGAATTCTTCTCCATGATGGAATTTGGTGAAGTGACCTACATTATCGGGATCAATATCCATCAAGATTGATCTCAAAGGCTTCTTGTGATAAGTCAAAGTACAAATATTGACATGGTACTTAAAACGTACAATATGGAACAATCCAAGAAAGGATCGTTACCTATGTTAAATGGTACAATTCTATCCAAAAAAATTGTCCTTAAACATACAAGGATATTGATATAATGAGTAGAATATATTATGCATCGGCAGTGGGTTCTATCATGTATGCCATGATATGTACTAGGTTTGATGTTGTCATTGCATTGACTATAGTGGGAAGAAATCAACCCAATCCAAGAGATCCACACTGGATAGTTGTTAAAACTATAATTAAGACTTGAGGCAAACTAAAGATATGTTCCTACTCTATGGAGGAGATGAGGAACTAGTAGTGAGTGGATACGCTGATGCATGTTTCCCGATAGATCTTGATTATCTGAAATCTCTCTTATGAAACATATTTTCCATGAATGGTGGTGTTGTGAGCTGGAGATGCTCGAAGTATGATATTGTTTCCAATTCTAGAATAGTGTCTGAATACATTTTATCATTTGATGTGGAAATGTAAGCATTCTAGATATGATACTTTATCACACACATTGGTTTTGTGACTAGCAGTACTGACCATGTTCTAGTATATTGCGATAATACAGTTGTTGTGGTGCTTTCCACGGAGCCCATGCTTCACCAAATGACAATGCATATTATAAGGAATTTCCAACTCTTGAGGTATTTTACTCAAAGAGGCGAGGTCATAGTTTTACGAGTAGCCACAATGGAAAATGTGTCCGACCCCCAGACTAATGCCATTTCTCAACTGAAGCATGATTCTCATGAGAGATATATTTGATTAAAAAATGTTTGTAGTTCTCTCTAGATCAAGTGGGAGCGTTGAAAGTCGGTGACCTAGACCCAACTTGTATAGTACTTTGATTACCGCTACATGAATGCAGTTTGTTATAATACATGTGTTTAACTTTCCATAATAGTGTAGATACTTTAACATCCTCTTTGTTTATGGAAATGTTATTAGATTACATGTCATATCAAAAGGGTTATAACTGATCCCATGATATAATGAGAACCCCAAGATTCCATGACAATAATCTTAAACTAATGTCATATGGTCCAATTACATCATTATGAAAGGATAGTGATGATGTTGGACCATCTGGTTCAAGGGGATCATAATCATTGAGACATCATCTCATTAAGTTCGCACATGATGATCTCTTGTAGTTGAGATCAGGAGAACATACCCGAATAATAGGAACAACACATGTTTCAGGTGTCATTGTTCATTCCTACCTACAAACATGTGTAATTGTCTCTAGAAATGAGATCATTATAAATGAATGTCATTTAATTATGTACATTTGATTCAAGGAGAATGAAATGCTGATAAAGTCATGGAGAGATAGTTTGTATTTGGTACATCATTAATTGTATGGCATTGATTGAATGATGGATAAATTAATTGTTTTTTCCATGTTTAGGAAGACATATATCAGTCTTGGTTTATTTGGATGGATGAAAATTCATTAAATACATGGCCATGGTAGTAGAAGGTAAGACAATGAGGAAAAATCAACAAATAAAATAAAGCAAGATAAGGGATTATTACACTAGTGTGCATTCTACATTTGTGAGATATCGATGAAAAAGTGACTATATTACAGAGACCCTGTTCATAGTAAGGTATTCATTGCATTGACTTTAATATGTCTCTATAGATGCCTCAATGGTTTTCTGTAATCCTCTCTTGGTCAATGGATATTATTCATTACTATAGAGTCAATGACCTAGAGGTTCACACATTATAACACATTTAGAATATGCCCTATTCTATGAATAGGAATATAGAAATCGGAAGGACCCGCCAAAGGGTCCGAGTGCTATTTGTGTTCTATGAATCACCAAGTAATAAATAAATTTTTTAGTTATTTAATCATGGAATAATATATTGAATTTATTTATAAATTTTATTTACATGTTATTGGTAAATTCAAAAAATAAAATTATATTCGAATGTATTTAAGTATCCAGGGTTCATTTAATAATTTCAAGAGAAGTGTGTCGAGTTATAGACTCAAGATAATCACATGATATATACATATATTTAATATATATTGTACCTAGTGATAAAATTATAAATATTATTTGTGGGTTAGTTTTATTTGACATAAATAAATATTTATAGTACTTATACAGAGTATATTTTATACACAGGGGCCGAGAGCCCATATTCATTATTTTAGATGTCCCTTATAAAAGTACTAGAGAAGCTCTCCCCATGAACTAATCATGTTTCAATTTTGAGAGCCACTCTCTCCTCATATATTCTAGAGAGATATCCTCTCATGTAAGGATGAAATTCAAGAGCTTCATTCAGAGATCGAAGTTCATTTCCTTGTGGTGATCACTACTGTGTCAAAGAGATCATTTGTGTGTCGTGATAGCACCCAAATTCTTACGAATGACACATGTGTAGATTTAAAAGGTGTGTGTGGATGATCTACATGAATTCGATGTTGGATTCTTCGAGCGACGGTCACTGGAAACCTGTGATACACTTGCGCAAGTTAGATCTGAACAAGGTACTTGTTCATCTTAAATTTTGTGTTCTATCAAATCAATACATTTTCCTCGGACTGTACCAGGGTAGCAAACTAATTTCGACATCGTAACTTCACTCCGGTGATGAGAAATGTTTTTATTTCCTGGACTACCAACATCCCCTACCCATCCTAATACACATAAAAAAGAATCACTCAAAAATACATGATTACACAATACCTTTTTCAACCATTTCATGAGAAAAAATGTAATACATAGATCCCAATTTGAATTGATACTCTTAGGTACCCCTTGAAAAAGAAATATTTAATGAACATATAGTTCACCCAATAGGTAGACGATGGAATTTTAAAAACTTGAATGAAATATGATTCCTTATTCAATCGATACAAAATTACCCAAATTAGATCATTCATATTTGGTGTCCTAATATGAGTTACCACAATATACCTAGAAACATTAACCCACATACATACCATAATCTGTAATGGTAATAAATGTCCACCAGACCACTGATTCTTCATGTTCCTCTAATAGTAGGTGTAGAAAAATTTCTTGTAACAAGTAATCTTATTTTCATTTCCTCAAAAAAATACTATCATTGAATATATTTATAAATATTAATCCAAATTTTGTAAACCTAACAATTAAATACATGATTATCATGAATAATAACATCTCATATTCAAGTAGGGAAAACAAAATTACCATAAATGAGAATAATTTCATTTTCATCAAAAGAATAATCAAAAGTTGGTTCCCCATTATCAAATCTATCTCACAAATCTATACATTATGAACACAAATATTTTATACTATTTTCATAATTCTAAATACAGGAATAAACTAATAATATGATTATTATTATCTTATTATTGTCATCTAAAAATAATATATATTTCTCAGTAAACAAACCCATCACTATACCCTTGGATGTAGACTCTTGAAACGTCAGATTCAATGTCCTCCCACTCAACATATATAAAACACCATCTCATTTAACCATTATGTAATATTAATTTTAGGGGAAAGACTACATGTACTAAACCCATATCTATTGATGAATATTCGAATCATGATATGAAAATTTATACATAGGTCTCTTATTATCATTAAAAATTAAAAACATATTTACCAATATGTAATGCCACAGTATATTTCATGGTGTAAACGACTATAGCCAACTCAATAACATTCATGGGATACATCCATTGACGTAGGCTAAAATTACATGATCAATACACCCCATAATTATATCTCAACATATGTACATCCTCATGTTAAATCATAGATAAATTAATAAATAATTTTTACTCATTATCCTAATCATCTAAGATAAATATTTTTTTTGTGGGAAAACAATTCATTAACTCCTAAAACACATCCAGGCATGTTTCCAAAAAATAAAACACTATACCGTTCATGGTAAATCCTCAGATTGGAGATACTTGTAATGATATGTTCTTAATGAACAATTGATAAAAACTCTATAAATGAAAAATTAATTAAATATCAAAAAACATTCTCCTGATGCTCCAAATATTAAACTATTTTACCCTCTTATGGGTCCTCTAAAACACCATGTTTTGACATGGTGTTACCCAAAAAGATAATTTTCAATCTAGAAATGACACATTAATACCACAGAATACATATTATACAATATTATTTTACTCTAACGATAATAAGATACCAGGAATGTTATCTAGAGGTCTAAGAGTACACAATGATTTAGAACACAAAAAACCTCAATGTGATATCAGTAAGGGGGAATGATTCAGTTCATCAATGACATTAACACCATATGTGAATTCATCAACCCAAAAAGAATCATTCTGAACTCATAAACTAAATCTAAAAGTGAAAAAATGGTATATCAGAAGGCCTCATCCTTAGAAAATGAAAACATAATCACAAATCAATCATGGATAAAAGAAAAGAACCTTTTATCAATTACAATAAAAATCAATGTTTTGAAGTGTATATGAGTTCATAAGTATCATATAATTCGACATATAATATTCCAAACACAACCTAGAGGTTCAATAAGTTTTTATTAGATAAAAATAGAGAACCCCATGGTGAGATACTCTGTTAGAAAAAATAATTAATTCTATAATTCATCTAACTATGTTTTGTGGTACTGAAGATCCGTTGGTTCATATATATATGGTAGAATAGAAACTAACCAAAACACATGGAATCAGTTCAATTATGAACTCAACATATTTTTTTGTGTGGAAACCCCAAAAACTAATCTAAAAACACATCGTATAATATATCCAATACATGAGAAATTAAATCATGCTCCAAACTATATTCACCAAGAATCATAATTTCTATATGCGTTATAAGATCACTCAATTTCAGATGAATTTTACATATATAACAATCTTATATATTTCATTCTGTATAAATGAACATAAGTGTCTCTATTAAGAGATGAAAAAATAACTCTCACAATGAAATGATCAATGTGTTCCCTGTATGTACCAAAATAGTCCAACTCTATTATCAAGAAAGAACCATCCATATCAAGAACATAGATTTCCCAAAACATGCGATACCCACCAATACTAATGAGACTCTCCAACATTTATGAATACCATTAGATATCAACCTCATATTCATACCAATAGATATCTACTAAATCATATACTACACCTCAAGACCAAAACCACTTAAAAATTTAAAACATCGAAATTATTTGGGGGGACCAATGTCAAAAATTGATAGAAATTTAATAATCCAAATCAATCCCACCTAAAAATATTTATAGTCTAAACAAAATACAAACCTCAACTATAAAAATATCATGAAACTATAATGTTCTCCTTCCTTGGGATTCATTAGGTATGATATGCCCTGGGCCTCCCAACTAATACCATTCCTATCATCTCAATGTACAACATCTACCACCAGTATTGGTGGAACTCGAACTACCTAACTGATATAGGGTTGTTGATCCCTTGATAGTGATATATTGAGTTCTAGAGCCTCCATCATTATACATATATCAAACGTTCTTACCGAACCTCAGTATGTGATCCAAACATTCAAATATTATACAATATAGCAAGGTTTTGAGACACTAACCATGAAAATTACTGTGTATTACACACTAATAAAAAATGATATTACAACAACATATAGATGTGTAACCTATCCTCTCGCTACTCTTTCCACCACCACCCTATGGGAGGTTATCATAATAATGATCCCTTCAACTGGACTATGTTTAAACTGATCAAACATGTAAAACTAATTTCCCATAATTGGACGTATCATTAAATTTCATAGATAAATCTTATAATAATACACCACCTTAACAAACATCTCTAATGAAATTATATTTTCCAATGAATCTATAACACAACTAAATACATGTTGGAAATTACTATCAATATATACATTATATCATAGAAATATTAGTGAAAAGACTTCATGTATGTGGTGATGCATTCATAATCCACCACCACCATCCTTTCATGATTGTATCACATGAACCCTTAATATTTATTTTACCTCAAAGTCTTATGGTAATAGTGCTCTAGGAATCTATGAAATAATTTCATCAATATCATGCCCCCATTATTCAAATCATGATCTTGAATATCCTTCAAGATTTTTATTTTTCCATCTAACAAGTCAGTATTTATCATTACAGCCATCATTGTAAGAATCTCTATGTTGTCCAGTATCCTCTAAATGGACTCAATTATGAAATCAATTTAATTATGTACTCCATCATTAAAAAACATTAGAGGGTTAGTTATCTTAAACATTATCTTAAATCCAAATATACTCACCACAACCATAGTAAACTACATAAATTCAGAGTATTTATAATGGAATTATCTTCCATTCTACCACTCATGAACAATAGAGGCCCTAATCCCACAACTAGTGGAGAATTTTCAATGATATAAAATTGATACCCAACTAGTAAACCCAAAAATGGTGGAATATATCTACAATGTGAAAAAATCCATCTCAAAAAAAATAATATATAGCATCCATAGTATGTAAAATGATGACTCACTACTGACCCTTAACAACCCATTCTGCATACCCAATCCATATAGATATAGTCACATATCTAAAAATACCCCCAAAATAATCCTATCATTATCCATAGTTGACAAGTTTAAACCAATAATGTGATCCCACATTAAATCAGATGCCATTTTTAGCATTTAATTTAAGAGACCACTTTTAAAACCAACAAAATTCCTTATCCGGAGCAATTTTATCTGGAAACAAAAAATAAACTTGACATCATATTTGATTTCCAAGAACCCATTAATAATATAATTTTACCAATGTGCCTAACTTGATTTGTGTTATATATAACCCTAAGTGCCCAAAATAATGCATTAAAATACAAATATTGTGCCTAGTGAGGCCACAAGTAACACCTTAGAGATCAATAACTCCACACAAAAAGAGAATCATCTAATGGTGAAATATAGTACATTTATAACGAAATAATATAAAAAAACTATCACACCCATAGACACATGGTCACCCCCCATGGATCAACTAAAAATATGCATGATCTCATTACTGAGGTTTCTCACTCCAAAATCACCTACCTACCATCCAAAATATTAATGTAATAGAAAATAAAAGTCTATAAACCCAAATTTTAATGACCCATCTTGGAAACCACTATAACTGTTTCCCTGATCCAGAGTTGTACAAGACCTCATTTCTACATCCCCATATTCCAAAGGATTTTGAACAAATGTTTGTTTATAATGAGGTGTTTGTGGTAACTACACCCTCTTTACCAACATAATATAATAAATTAAATCATGATGAATTGTAACTATGTAATAATGTTCAACATCAAACAATAACCATGACTTGAATAACAGATTATGAGTCTGGGTAATTTCAAAAAATCATGTATGATAAACTTGTCATGTCTTGTAGGGGTTGTGTGTTAGAAGGAAACCGAATATCTGAAATTTTGAACGATAATACCAAAAACAGGACCCAACATCAACCTATTCCAATCATCCGGGATTTTTTTACCAAATCCCATATCTACTATCAAGCATATGGACTTTACCTTATACTCAACAATAACTTGGACATCTCCTATGGTACCCTAGGGTTGCCTGATTAGGGTGTGATTTAAATTCAATACACAACTACTAATGAGGTCTACAAAAATGTATAGTCTAAAATAGAGTAAAATTAAGTTAAAATGAATATTAGAAAAGAAATAAAATAAAATAATTTTCATTTTTATGTATTTATTTATTAGGCCTTAGGGATCATAAGTTCCACATTTATAACATGAAATCTTGACCTCTAAATTTCAAAATGAAATTCATTTAACCATATTACTCATTGTACCATAATGCATATTCTAGAAACAAAATATATGGTGTGGAAATCCATCACCAAATCCAATTCTTAATGTGGAACTTCAAGGCCATCATCATTTCCATTTTCTAACCAATATGACTGAGAATATTACTATGGTAATGAACCCAATTTCCAACCTCGTTAAGATGTGACATGTCACGATGAACATCATTTCAATGGTGCGGACAAACATGACCAACACTAATATTATTGGGTGGAATATAATGTCCACTACTATATCAATTTCATAAATAGTCACTTATAATTTTTTAAAATACTAGTAAATTTTTACCACATTATAGTCCAAGTGGAGTAACCCTTCCACAAATCAACATTTCTATTACTCACAATATTCATTAAAATTAAAGAAAAGACATAACTTTTCCATGTTACCAATTTGTCACACCTAAATCCATTAAACATAATTGGGGACCATTATATAACCAGGAAATTTCCCCCAAGACATTTTTAACAAATTAACCACATAAAATCATTAATTAATTTAATCCAAAATTCACTTTTTTCTATGTTATTATTCAATGAATAATTAAAATTTGTTTAATAACATAAACAATTTAATTCATCATTTAACAACTCAATTCCCATGTTATAGTTAGTGTCTCACCCCTTTGTTGGCCATAACATCAATCCACTCTTCAATAATGGATTCCATGAAGTCCCTGAATGAACTAAAACATCATTCTCACACCCAATTTACCTTCTCCTATAAATGAATTTAAATTTGTAGAAAAAAAGTATAGGTAAAAGACCACATACACATGGAGAAGAAAAAACACTATATGATATAACATGTACACCACCTACATTAAGATGATAAATAATCTCTGGATAATCATATTACCTTGATTTGATCTCAAAAAACATTTAAATCTCAAGAAAATATTTTCTTTTGGAAAATAGATGTTCATATGCTTTAAATAGAAAAATAACATCACACAATAGTTCATCCTGGAAATAGAAGGATATGGAGTGTTAGAAACACCCTCAACCATATTCAAAACAAACAGTTCTTCATCCAACACAAAGATGAGAGATATTAAACCTTCAAAATCTTGGGTGGAAATCCTCATTACCATAGTCTATAGTAGAATTAAATTGAAAAAATTGCTAGATTTTTTAACCGTCATGGGGGGAAATCGTAAATTATCCCACTTCAATGAGGTTGAAGGTTTGACAGAATGGTTGGACAACCCATGAACCCACTGTTTGAACAATTGTTTCCAATTAGGGGCCTTGGTCATAAGGTATCCCGGGGAGCTGTCATGGATTTCGAAACCATAGGACGCCATATAGTTATATTTTTTCAAATTTATATGTTTTATGGGTCCCCATGAATATTTTTCCCATCTAATCACCCACCCCCAATAGGCCGCATAGTTATGTAACATTTTCTGTACTATTCTCCTAGTGTGTTCCTTGATCATTTAAGCCAAATTTCATTGAATTTCATGCCTGGAACCACTAGGACTCCCCCATGTCCCCTCATATTCATGTGATTAATTTCATTAAACATTATATATAGATTTGACTCAAAATTTTAAAAAATAATGTACCACTTTGAATGGTCTGGATGTTATACATATGAATACAATTCATCTTATATTTGTAATATGAAAATATGTTATAAAATCCTTATACAAAAATGATTCTGAGAATATTAAATTTTCATCTTACGAATAAAATCATTTCTTATTGATATATTATATAATTTCAGAATAATTTTGAACGAAACTAAAAATTTATTATATTTCTATTTCTTTCATAATTGGTACTCATTCAATGTGGTTGTATTGTGAACTATATACAGATACATTTTAGACACAATGATGAAAAATTTTATGGAATGTCAAAAAATTAAAAATATATCATTTTATTGATTTATATTTAATCAAATTTCAAAATTTCATTGACATACAATGAATATATTATAATATTTAATCATTTATAACATCAATTTAAAAATGTATTGATTGAATGAAGAAATCATCATATGAATAATATTCAAAAAAACATCTTAAATACGGTCAATCATGGAATTACTAGGAAAATGTATAGAATGTTGACAATTGTAATGAAATACATATTGTATAATTCATGGAATTTTTTTTACCTTGTTTGAGTTTTTTTAAAGATAAATATAAATAGTAATAAATTTTAAATAATTGAAAATAATATATTTACATAATAAATATAGGCCCTCATGTAAAATATAGAAACTCATATCGACGGGTTTATTTACTAGTTATTTAAATGATATAATGGGATAAACAAGCTTAGTAGAGATAAAACTGAAATTATAGTATGTAATGATTTCAAAATGATTTATTATGAACATTAAAATATTATAACTGATTAAAAATTCAGTAAAATATGAAATATAATCCTTCGAATGATTTTTTAACCCCAAATTTTATGTATCAAAATTTATTTTAAAATAAAATTATAATGTTAATATGTTGTTGAGGTTATTAATTTTTTTTAAATATTTATATTCATACGAGAAGAGAACAAATTAATGAATCTTTAATCTTAAATTCCTATTCCAAGCATACAATAACTAAAATTATAATATACCCCTAGAGTGGGTATCATTATTATCACAATTAAATAATACATAATATGGGAAACAATGAAATTATTAATCAAAGTTAAATTCAAACTATATATATTTTGATAATATTTTTAGGAATAAAAAATTAGATGATTTGAATTGAATAATAGTTCATAAAAACATTTGAACAAAATATGTTAACAATACTAATAATTATATATACCATAATATTATTACGAGTAAGTATATTCATTAATTTAGGTGATAAAAAAATGTAAGGGTATTGAATGTGACGAATCATTTATATTAATATACCATTTTAAAAATGTATATTTAGTCATGTTTTTTCTAATGTAAATAAGATTAAATATCCTCATTATAGATTAGACGAAATAATTATTAAATAAAATGATTATTGTGAATGTATAAATTCCAAAAATATATTTATTTACATTTTACATATATTAAAGGTTTATTTTTAATCTAATGATGTAATTATATGGAACAACATGCCAACCATGACCATGATATACAAGATTTGTCACAAACATGGTAATGTTGAAATCCAAGAGAGGGAGTTTGTATCACAATATCATGTTGAGAATAATAAAGTAATAATAATTCATTATTCTCATATATTCAAAAAATAAAATCAAAATGTATGATGAAGAGATATTTATAGAACTAATCATTTTTTAAAACTCTCCCTCTCCATCACCCAATATCATGTTGTTTTTTGGATTATAAATCATTGAAAGCATAATAATACCTTAATTTAATGATATATCTCCATTAATGTTTCCCTGAATAATTTCTATTTATAAAATTATCTTAATTTAATTTTGACACCAAAATTTATTTGAAACAGAAATGGTGATATCATTTGTTGTTGAAGAAGTTGGAAATAGGTCTTCAAATTTAATAGTCATGTATATATCAATTTATTTATGTTCATATTTAATATATATAAAACATAAAACAATATTAAATTTATGTATTACCTATATTATATTATATTTGAATGAATAATTATTTTCTGTTCTTTTGTACCTGTAACATTAAAATATTATATATTATTGAAATTAAAAATTTTGTGTCTTTAATGTGTAGGATTATAAATTTTATACATTATAGAATTTTTAATCTTAAAAAAATATTTAAATTTTCCAAAAGACTCATGGAATAACTACATACTAGTTTACTTGTTTTGGATTTAGTATGAATATGTATAAATCATGTTTCTAGAAATTAAACAAGAAAATTATAAATTTCTCATTGAATAGTTATTTCATGTTGTAAATTAGATTTGCTAATTTTCTATAATATATATATTTTATTAATATATAAGAATATTTTAAAAATCTAATGGTGATTCCATTAATGGTTGAGTATGATAACCATCATGGTTTTTGGGTAATGAGTCAACCCATAATTATATAGGTTAGACATTGAAGATAGTTCACATATTATGCAAAGGTCAATATGTCATATTTTATTGGACATATATATTTATTAAATAGATTTTCATGAAATTAAATTTTGTGATCATGTAATATATTTAAATATGATTTTATAAATCCAAAATTATTCAATGACTATACTGGTCAAAGTATGAATTTAATGTCATTGTTGAATTTTCAAATTTATAATTCATATATATAAGAACTGAATTTGGATCCAAATGAAAATACATAATAATAAATTCTAAAACTATTGTTCATCATTTTTCAATCTAAATTGATGAACTTTTATTTCCTTTTAATATTAAATTAAATTGATATTTATTTTTATTTTTTGATAGATTATCACTTATTTAAAAGAACGAAGAGTAATTAAGATATTTGATAATGTGTATATGGTGTGTAATTTCAAGATGTTTAATGGGAGGTTGTATTATTTGAGGATTTTTTCATGCAATATTATCATTAATTTAGTATATGTAATTAGAAAAAATAGTTTTCTCTATGGTTCTATGTGAAATTTTGATTTTTATTAATGGGAGATCACATTTTCTAACATGGAAGATAAATTTTCCATCAGGGTAAGGATATAATTGAGATATAGTAGTATTGTAAATTTAGTTATCCTTGAGTGATTAGGTGTTTCTTTCAAAATATTCATGTATAATTATTGAAATTAAATTTAATTCATTGCAGTATGAAAATGATGATTGTATAAACATAATTTATAATTTAGTATTGGTTTCTTAAGAAACTTTTCCTATAATGTTTATGTGATTTGTTTGTTCCCACATGTTATAAGGCTGTGATTGGACATTTTCATAACTATAGAATAAAACAATACAGTGTATTTTTTTTTCAATTAGTGTATATAGATCCAAACCCTTACCTCAAGTAATAAATCATATTGTGTAATAACTAATTATATTAGAAAAATTGATTTATTTTTTGAGTAATCTATGTATGGACACACTAACACTAATTGTAAATTGAATATTTATGTTGCTATTTTATATGATGATCTATCATATTTTGAATAAATATATATAAAAATACAACAAATGCATCCTTAATATATATTTAGATGTCTTTTTATATTAAATTGTTGTCAAAATGGTTCATAACGGTCTATTTCACTTTTGTTTCTAGTAATTTGAAGTGAATAACAATTAAATTCGTATTATTGTGGTAAATATATTGATACAAAAAAATGAATAAGATTTCATATAAATCCCATCAATCAATGATACAAAATTCACTAAACATTATTCATGTTGACATTAATATTCATAAAGGCTAATTTCTAGTCAAATTGAATATGTTTATTTATTTTAAAATGTAATTTAATGAATTTTTTGAAGTATTATTAGATTTTGTGAATGTGATTTCGAAATAAATTTGCAGAATTAGTGAAACCCCCCATTATATTAAAATAATTATGATTATTTTAATAATACATTGAATTAATTTTAATGAGAATGATTTTCTACTTTATGGTAATGATAAAAATGAATAAATAATTGATAATCATTACTATACCATTTTTTCATAAGAGTTTAGAACAATAAAGGATGAATAAGAAGATATAACGAAATAATATAAAGTGGAATTCATTGAAATGATGATGATTTTAGTGTGGGAGATCTATAATAAATGATGACTGATTAAGTAACAACATTTTTTTAGTTAAATTGAAAATTTATAAAATGTATCATCGACAATATTATTCTATTGAAATTATTTTAATGTGTACAGGTTGTGAATATTTCCAAAACTTTTCAAATTTTGTTAAATATGTAACTCAATGACATGTTTGAACTAATCTTGTCTATAAAAATAAATGATATATAGTATAAATACCGATGTATAAGATGTTAATTAACATAAAAGAGAGTCTAAATAGTGTGGTGGGGAAATTATTCTAAACGAATCTAAAAAAACACCACCAAATAATATCAATAAATGAATGAAATATTCAGAATGGAATAGAACATTATTAAAAATAGTAGTCATAAAATAGATTACATCGAAGGTCACACATATAATACACCAAATTAAGATTATTAACACCAACAAGATAGGTTATGAAAATGTTACCAAGATTACAGAATATAAATAAACACATTGTGTCCTAACTTCATAGTCTCTCTATGTGACCCCACTGAACACCATGCTTTCCACCGTAGCACCCTACCACTAGTATAATTTAATTTTTGATTCCATAACCATTATTTATGCCCATGAATTGAGATACCCATTTAATGTGTTTATGTTAATGTATTTGGCCACCAAATATAAATCTATATTGTGTTTTCCCATGTAAGTGCATGATATTAAAGGAATATAAGTAAATGTGAATGAAAATTGCACTCAATAATGTGTTGAGCGCTCATGTACTAACCAAGAATCCAATATTCTCATATGTACTTCTTTCATCTATAGGTCTGAAGGAATTCCATAATTGTACTATTTATCATGGTTCAACAAAAAATGATTGCAAATATATCGTGGTGTAACAAGAAATACTTTAATTATAAGGTAAGTACATAAGGCTATAATGCCAAATAACAATAAAATGTCTATTAATAAGGAAATTATACCCAATCCCTCTATAGGATATTTCCATGAGCTCATAATACACCATTTATTTCTCTCCTCAGACCTCATGTTCCTCAAAACCATTCCCAATGTATTGATCCATAATCATCATGAGGGAAAATTTTTCATTCAACCATATAATTTCTAACTCACCAATAATGGATCACATTTAATTTTACCGAACAATAAAAACACCCACATACAAAAAATTATTATAAAATGGGGACTCCATATATATATATATATATGTGTGTGTGTGTGTGTGTGTGTGTGTGTGTGTTTAAGAACTATATTATATAATGGTTGAGTCTAAAAATCCACAAACACACATGTGTGTGTTTGATCATAATCATGAACACTCTCACTACATAAATGTATACATGTGAAATAAATGTCAACATGGGGCTCAATGGAAACACATGAACACACATGTGATAAATATAGAACAATAGATTAAAATTATACTAAAGGATACACATGTTGTCAATATATAAGAAAAAAATTATATATATTATCTATAATGTAAGGAACTTCATTCATTAACTCAATTCATTACAAATGGTAATTATCATGTTTTCTACCTAAAATCAGGATAACACATTAAGGATACCTATAAGTAATCAAAATTCATCAAAAAGGAAATTTTAGGGCATGGTTCCCAAAAAAATCCTGGATTTAGTTTGATTAGTATTGCCCGATTAGCTATTCCACATACAACAATTTGATATTTGTTGAAGGAAAATAATGTTATTTTCGATATATATTAGATCTTATCATTCAAAGATAGAATAAATAAAAATTATATCACAAATAAAGTATGTAAATTTGAGCATTGAATCCTATATCTAAAATAAATCCCATGATATTGTAGAATGATCTATAAATATCATGAAAAACATAAATCAATGATTACATAACATGAATATCCATGCCCCAACTCCCAGATATTCATCGGAGTGGAATTTTTATTGTAACAATATTAATTATACCAACAAAATATATCTCTATTATAGAGATAATTAAGATTATAATGAATATTGATATGTTTTCGGAGGTTTCATGTTTAAAAATTATTTTTTGGGTCAATTTAAATTTCACCAACATTATGGTCTCATGATTTACAAAAATGTATGCAACCTGTTTGAGGATTAAATCCAAATCTAAGAACTCTCAGGTTTAGTACCAATGGAATGGTAAAATAATAACACACCGTTTGATTTTACTCTATAGAGAGTTATATAGTTTTATAGGAAATGTAAAATGGATTTCATTTTCAATGAAGTATCCATGAACCATCCACTAACAATATCCATCATACTCAAAATATATTGGTTAGGCCATGTGGTTACCCCTAACATTATGAAAATTTATAACCCCCTTAATGGATTATAAAACAATTTATAACTATAAAAAATACACACAAATACTTCACCCCCAAAACACATAACTCAAAAACACTCAACCAGTGGCTACAAATACGGTGTACTGTACCGAAATAACTTATTCTATTAAAATTTGCACTCTGAAGACTTCTGGTATTTTGAAATTTTCCATAGATTTCACGAAAAAATATCATGACATTGATATCACACATCATATTATCATTCCCATATACCCTATTTAAAAAGACACTATTAGTGTAGTACTTAGGAAATTAGTGCAACCTTCCTTTTTAGTCTTTTCCCTAATCTACAGTAGTTGTTCAATGAACAATTCATCACGTTCCAACACTATATCATCATAGTAAATCACATTCATAGATCTAGGTTAATAACTATAAATCTAAGAGACATTGAAATGATTAAATATAACTAAAAATTATGGAAGAACATGTAGTCATTAAACCACAACTCTAATACATTTTATGACCTAACAAGATCCCAAAACCATAATTTTATTATCCCATACCTCCATAAATGATAATTCCGCAAACATGGAGACACCCGAAAGAAATATATACCACTGACTGTGATCTCTATTTTTAATATCTTATTGTTATCATATGATCATTCTTTACACTGAGTGTTAATAAAAAACCACAAGGTATAATATACCCTCTCTATGGATTACATCACTATAATCACACCAATGATAGTTTCATCATTCAAATCATACCAATACATCAGTTACATACCAAGATGAGCATAAATATCTTTAAAATATGGAACATGGACAAATTAATGGACACTATTATTGAATATGAAACACACCAAGGACCCATGATCATTCATTTCTCAATTGATTATTAATATATAATAATGCATCATATCATCTATGATATAGATCATTATATCTAACAATTAATTGGTCTATATATGATTCATCAAAATCAATTTTAAGTATTCCCTAAGACTTTAATAAGTTATTACAAATGCACAATATAAAAAATTTATCCTTGTTATATATTATTCATGACAAACCCTTATGAAGGTATACAATATTTAAAATATAATTCATTTATATCATATTTACCTAATGAGTATTTCATATCAACATGAACTCTTTTCATGTTATTATTTGACCTATTATTTCCAAACATGAATCCTGACTTATGAGTTTCCTTGGATTCCCTTCAATGAATTCCATCATCAACCCATCACACTTCAACCAAATCATGGTATGCGCTAAATGTCACAATCCTAGTTTTTGATGCTTTGGTTTGTAACATTGATAGTTTAGGAAATGTAAAATAAATCCCATTATTTATCTACTTATTAACTACCATTAAAAAACACATGACGTCTAGATATGTAATTATTGAACCTCGGTGAAGAACCCTCTGATATGAATGGATGTCCCCCAATAGATATTCACTCATGGAATCTTGAGCCAAAAATATACAATGAACATCGACCACATTGTCATTGTAAATCGACCGTACCTAGAATGGGTTACATTCCACATTTCTTTTCTGGAATTCCTTATCATTTTGAATTCCATATTTTGATCTTATTTTCCTCATTTTCCAATGATTATATATTATCCAATTAAGACTAGTTTATCTCCCCTTGGTCAATATATGAATACAACATAAAATTAACTAACTACTTCATAAATTTTGATTACTCTGATGATTTTTACACTTTAATATTCATTGTTATCCTACTAGGATTATCTTCACTATCATTACATTCCACATGAATATAATCAATTTGAAAATTAATTTTATATTATTCACCTAGAAAATCTACCGAAGATTCACTTTTTACTTATATATTATATATCACAGGATCTTATAGTCTATATATATATTGATATCTCTTAATGAATATATAATGGAACCAACAAAAAAAAAACATTTTCCAGATATTTTATCTCTCAGACAGGATTATAGAAGTTCCACTCAAGGGACCATAGATGATGAGACTCATATTCACTAATGTGTTCCCTCTACAACAACATATCCTATAATTAAACACATGTCAAGTAAAATTAAACTATATAAAAATCTTTTGTTTAACAATATTATGTCAAGAATATGATATGATCTCATCGCTATCTCTGAGAAGGCTGATAGAGATAAACCATTCCACTAAAACATCACTATATTCTAGTTAATCCCATTCGTAGGTGCTGCAAAATTGTATATTTCTAATTTCAGTTTTTGAATGTTGTAAAAAAAATGTATACTCTTGATGTCATAATAATTTATAGGTTTTTTCCATGGAATCAAATATTTTACCATTTCTAAGTCCACAAAAATGTTAACCCTCTAGATCATGGGTGGAAAAAACCATCATCATGTATCATGGACTAATTATTAGAGGTCTTGGGATAAATATTGTATTTTTAATGTGTTCTCATAAAATATCTATGTAATAACATCAGATAACCCAACAGACATTTTCTAATTAGGATAAACTTCATTACCTATAAATCATAATGTCACACTATATATTCTTTTAAATCATTAATTTTTATTATATAGGGGAATCCATATTTTTTCATTAATGGAATGAGTTTTATTCTAAATTAAATCCCTATATCATTGATGATTCATAAAAAATAATCTATGAAAACAGCCATGTAACAATCTAGAACTAGAAGAAAATAGAAGGATGATACATCCAAATCATTAACATGAACCATGCCCATTACCTTTTCTACAATAGCTCAAAACTAACCCTTGTAAAATCCAATTCAGACATAGATTAAATCCACTTAATTGGTTTCAAAAATCATACCAACACATAAGTATTGTAATGGATTCCCATATATTTCTACATTTGGTACATCTATAGAGATAATCAACTCTCTTCATTATTACTATATAAAGATAGATAAAAATAAAATGTAACCTGAAAGGAAAGTAGTATAAAAAATGGGAAGATCTATATTTACTGGATTAAAAATTATAAAAAATGAAAATATTGATTACATTTGAACAATAATATAATGCAAAAATTTTAGTTTCTCTCTCCATTTTCAGCTGGATCCTAGTCCTCCTTTTAAACTATGTCTTCCTTGACTCTACAAGTCTACGCTAGAGAAAAATAACATGAATGATATTCCATATTCTATGGATATATAGTCTTATCTATAGTTCCCCAATTAAATCAATAGGTCACTATAAACATGTATTATTCAATCCTATGTGGAAATTTCTATAACAACCTTGAAAGGAACACCTAAAAATTACCCATACTTCCACACTGTTGACAATTGATCAAATGTAATGGGAAATTATTTCAGCAATTCAAACTATATATAAAGTTGATTAACTTTGTATCTCTTCCCCACCATGGAGGGGTATATGATATCCATGATAGGTTTTTATTTATTTCCCCCTCTTTATTTTAGCTCTGTGACCTTATTCTTCATGATTCCAAACTAGGAACACACTACAACGATGAGGAAAAATCTTTTCAATAAAATAATATTTGTAAAAAGTCATATCAAATTTTCCTCCTCTAGACCGTTATAAATTCTTAAGGTTAGTAATAGAATATTTTTATGTTTTTTAAATATCATACTCTTTTATTGGAAATTTTTTTTAGAAAAAAATTATTTATATACATTATGGTATTATGTACATCTATCCTGGTCAGGGGAGGAGTGATGTAAGTATAATATATGAAATAATAATAGTATATAATAAATCACATAACCCTCAAAATAATCCCCATAAACTTCATATTTGTATCAAACATATGTTTGGATATGAATAAATTCTCTATAATAAGATCGAATTTGGACACCAATCTATGCTTTTCATGTATTACTATTAGGTTAATAACACCCCATCACTATAGAAGGGCTAATTAAATCATGAATGAATTTATCATCACACATCAATCCTATGTTTTATTGAAATGGTCAAATAAGACCTAAATAAAATCAATTCATTCCTCCTTATATTTTGGAAGTCCAGATCCTTCGAATGTTGGCGGATTCTAATGATTGAAATCCAAAGAAGAATACACCATGGCCCAATGGAATCCTTCTCTTTGAACATGTACAATAAAAAAACACATATTTGGGGTGGTTCATCCCCATTAACCACTGAATATTACTTGAGATAATACATATATTCATCATCATGTGATCCTTGTGGTAATTTAGGGGTTATATCCCTTATTGGAATATTCTATAATTCCAATCATTGTTTTCCAAAATGAAATATTCAAGGAGGAATTTCATATAATGGAAGTAGAATGCACAGAACACATGTAAAAGTTTACATATCATGACAACATAAAAAATTTATCAGAAATAATGATTTATTTTTAACAAAATACATATCCTAGGAGGATACCAATGATGATATTACATAATACTCATTGGACTAACCACGGCTAAATCCTCATGTTATGTATGTGAACTTTTGTCGCATACATAGATATATATACATAATAATATATATTCAATTTATTGAATAATCCAAATATTACAATAGTATATAATATATTTATGAGAACATATAAATAATTAAAATAAATTAACCACCACAGATATTATGAAACACACACACACACAAACATAGATATATATATATATATATGTGAAATATGATCATATTTTCCAAGTGTTGAAGGATGAATTCACCCAATTCCCAAAAAATAGAACCACACGGTATTCTAGATATCAATGTGACATCATAAATTGACATATATTAAATCAATATCAAATTTGGTAATTAAAATTTATATTACATAAGAACTCACCCACAACATATAATACTACATTAACTGGGTTCCACACATCCTATCCTTTTTATATTTCTATAAACATACTAGGAAAGAAAAAACATCATCTCATTCCACATTATAAATCCACATCAAGAATCACCGAATCTATGATATAGTTTTACATAAAATCATGCACACATATTTATTCACAATTATTTAAAATATTAATAGAGGATCTAATTTGTAAGGCTATGCCCTAAATATGATAACACATATAAAAGAATCATACCTAGAAAAGTATAATATTATTTTTAGGTAATCACACAAGTGATTAATAATTTTTTTAATAATAGAGGAAAGTAATAAATTTTAATTTATATGATTATATATACATGGACCCCATATGTGGTAGGATAAACTATATTATAATTGTGATACATGAAAATAATTGAATAAATTATTATTTAACAATTATTTATATTCATGGGATTTATTCAAACACTGAGATCCTCTCCACAACATCACATAATTGGGCGCTTTACCATTCTGTGATCCCTATTCGTGAACTCTAAATATGCATCTCGATCATCTTTTTGGGTGTTAGTTAAAATTCCTCTTGATACCAATAATGAAACATTATCATATATCATCATGCATAAGTTGTGTATTCTATTATTAGTATAAAAGGTGTAAGAATAAAACAATAATTCATTTTTTCAGTCTTCTTCCACAAACCAAAACACAAAAAATGACAACCATACCAACATATTATCCATGATATAATAATGGTCATAATAGTTTTTGGGATGACGAGTAACCTATAAGGCCACCACATATATCATGAGTGTCCCTAGGGACACCAATTCTTTAGTCGGGCCACGCACTTGTCAAGACCTATATCTAATTATGTTTAGGAAATAATGCCATTGTAAATCCTCTATATTATGTGTGAGACTATAATTACATCATAACCCATCCCTACATTCATTAAATCTTCATGTATATCACACCCCTTCCAAATTTATTAGTCAATTACTATAATTGTATCATGTTACACGTGATCCCCCTCAATGTTCTATCCAAGAAATGACTATCCATCATTCATTTTAATTGATATTAAAAACCCCCAAATTAAATATATTAAAAAATAATAAAGAATTAAATATATTTGATGTAACAATATTATCTGGAATATGTCATGGAAGCCACACACAAACAATCATGTGATCATAATATTACATAATCTCAATTACTGCACACTCTTATGCAATTAATATAAAACTTAGATCCCATAAGATAAAAATCACAAGTGGGATACTAAAATACCCATTAGTTATCATTGTAAACAAAATAAAATTCTACAAGGGATCTAAATGGTATATATGTTCTTACCTCAAGAATATTGATAAGAACTATTAATATTCTCCAGGATTCAAAACATGATTCTTGGATTCCTAGTAAGGTTCTATAGAACCAATAATAATTTTTCAAAAATGGTATTATATGACATTTTTAATTAATTAAAACTAAAAAAATATATGAATAAAATTATTCTTACCCAATTAGATAAATATACATAGGTATATCCATATTATTTCATGAGATATGGAGATATTAAACATAGATCTTGGATTATATAATTAAATGATCATGGAAGTATATAATATATCATATAAAAAACCGTATATGTAAAAAAATTGTCATATATTAATTATTAATACCAATTAAATTAGTAAATAACTATACACATTAATAATAATATAGAATAACAATCACATGCCTTTATTTCTCACAACCCAAAGCCTCAAGATTCATCAGAATTAGACATTAGTGGGAGGATAATCTATAGAATCCAGAACTGCTGTCCATAGGATCAAGATTAATAAAAATATGTAGATTAATGCAGAGTTATTAATAGGTTTAACGATTAAAAAATTAGATTATTATTGAATTCATCCATGGTTTGGACGTACGATTTTCTAAACCTTGTTCTAATCAGGTAAAGCTACCGTCCACATTTTGGAACCCAAGTTGTTTGGTGGAATGGATTAGTAAACCATGAAAAATCATTTTATTGTTCCACATTCTTGATCCTCGGATTTTATGGATAATTTCATATTATTAAATCTAATGATCATACAATAATGTTCCACCCACCTTTTTTGGAAACATTCCATGAAATTTCATAGAGAGAATTACATTTTATACAATGTCATAAAAGTTTTGGAGCCTAATATTTTCATATTAACCCTATAAAACCAACCATAAGATACATTATACTTCACCTAATGAAATGATAACTCAAAATCCCTCAAAAAATGACCAATTAGCGGAATAAGGTACCTAAAAACTACGGTATTAATAAAATGATGATCATGATGACGAGGATATATATAAAATATAAACATATTTAAATGGAATGAGTATTACCCATATGTATTTCATTAAAAATAACGACATCCTTTCACAATTATCTACCACATAAGGGAAAATATATTCTAGAGAGGATAATATTTTTCAATTTGTTTAACATAATGTAGAGTGGGGTAATTTACATGATAAGATACACGATTGATGAAAATAATCATTAATGATAGTGAGGTTCTTCATGGATAACTATAAAATATGTTGTAGCTAGAAGAATAAAATTATGTTTTATATTATAATATTAAAAGTCTTACATAATTTAATCCCATGAGAAAATAAGATTTCATTTACATGAAGATAACATAGAAATATTAGATACAAATAATGAATTTCTTAACTAATACCCAATAATATGTGTTCAAATGGATTAACAAACACAAAGAAGAGTTTGTCATGTTAAATTAAATTATCAAGGATCATGGTAGTTTCTAGATAACCTAGATATATTTATGATATTAAATTATATAATATAGATTAAAATTAATGCAATCTATTGGATATCTAACAAATCAATTGGGGTATTTCCATCACTAAAAATGGACTTAACTAATGAAAAACTGATGTATAGGGAATTGTAATATGAAAAATTTATCCATTATTTTTACTATTAAACAAAACCAGTCCCATTAAAGTAGTATACATATTGGAGAAACTCAAATGTTCATTAGAGTAAAAATGGTGAAAAATATTAAGGCACAAAAAATCGACTCTATTTTTTAAAAAAATTGATTCAATATACAATTTATTTATCAATTTCCAAATATACATTATAAAAATAATAAAATGGATAGACACTAGAATAATTGTTTATATTATAAATTTTTGATGGAGAAATTTTTTAATGTGAAATATATAGGAACAAACTAATTATGATCACATCAATAACACAGAGTAATATATATATGGTCACTCAATGTAGTAGTTAATAATAAGTTAAGTATTTTTAAAAAACATGAAATCATAATTTGTATTGATTATATTGTAAGAATAGATGTCCCTATCATATGTAGTAAAATATCATTTTTATCAAAAAATTGTTGGATAAAACATTGTATAAGAATTACAGAGTTGATAAGAGCGTAGTTATGGAAATTCCACTAAATATAATAAACATTGATTATTTTTATTTTATAACAGTTAATAAAGATCAGATATGATAAAAAATAATGATTTCATCATGCGGATTAAATTTTTCAACAAATATTTCATATGATTTAACAATGATTATGGATTAATTAACAGTGTCTCTAAGAAAATAAATTATTAGTTAGGATAAAATAATGATTGAATTATTTATGGGGGTTATAATTTTTCATAATTTAATTTCTATTACCCAATTTTTTAACACATTAGGTGAAATATATTCCACTAATATATATTATATCATGATGGGATTTTATTTTATAAATTTAGTGAAATCACATTATGGGTTATTTATAACTCTTTTGTGGTGAAGAATACATGTTCCCCTTATCTAATGATTATGAACATAGGGAATGGTAGAAATTATATTGAGCCAAAAAGAAAAATTCCATAAAACTGTTTGTTAAATGTAATTAATCTTCATATATCTCTACTAAAAAAAATATGTTCTCATAAATTAATTTTTTTTCAAAAGATAATTATCATTCAAAATAATATATCATAATGGATAGTAAGTATAAAAATTTTCTAGGATTTTTCATATTGATTTATATTTAAAAATATAACAAGTATAAATTTATTAATAAATGATTATCTATAATTAATTGATTATTTCATTTTAATAGAATATTTAATGTTTATAAACATATTATAGAAGTCATTAAATTCAATATAAATTATCAAATAATTTTTTAGGTAATAAATGGAATAAAATTTCAATATTATGGGAATTTTTTTTAACAATTCCTAAAAATATCCTGGTATATTATTTTATCATACATCTTAAAATAATTAATCATGTAATATTGTAATGGATTTTACATAGAATGGTTTTTTAGATATGAGGAAAATAATAATAAATAAGGATAAATAGGTTAAATTAGAAATACATACGAGAAGAAATTTGGAAGTAATTGGTCTTAACTTCAATCTACATACTTGATATGGAGCTTTTCCTTTAATAGTTAATAAATATTATGAAAGGTGGAATATTATAAAACCATAAATGATGTATCTTAAAATATCATTATGTAAAAAAATATTTTCAACAGTTAATAGGAATATTAGATATTTCATAAAATTTTAGATGAATGAATATATCATATTTACTCAACTCTTATAATGTTATAAAAATGTTCAAATATTTTCATATGGAAATATTTAATACCTTGTAAAGGAATTTTTTATTTGAATAATTTAGAATTATATAGCTAAATAACCTAACGTGAATGATTTGTTGAATTAAATTGATCAATGTAAGCATTTAGTATGGTTTTGATTTAAGAAAAAAATAGATGATGTGACTAATTTGTTTTTCATCATGGAATTCTATATTTAGTTTCAAAATTTCTGATAAAAGTTTCTTTAGAGATCAATGATAAAATATATAATATGTGAATAATTAAGTTATTTTGGATTGTAATACTCCCAAATATTTTTTTACAATTGAGTAATAAAAATATCATATATTATTTGATGTTATTTTTATTTAATAATAAATTAAAATAAATTATATATTTTCATTACATTATATGTTTTATATATTTATATGAATATTATCCTATATTAAATTTCATGTAGTTTGATGATTCAATGTGACATGGATTTTATTAATTGGGGAATTTCAAGGGATATGGATTAAAAATATGGGGTTATAAAATATGATAAAAAGTTATTGGGAAGAGTTGTGAAATAAAATAGATATGTCAATGTTTCATATATAAATACATGTTTGTGAAATCATCCTACAAAAATAGACTTCAGGTTATTTCATGCACTGTGTCAAAATAAAATGTTATCCCCTTATGTTATGTATGAATAAATATAATGGATGAAATATTATATATATTTAACAATAAATTATTTTAGATTAAACCACAACAATAGAGACACATTTTATATTATACGAGTCTCGTTCTATATTAAAATATTTTTGATGATTTCATTTTAGGATGAACACTCATGGGAAAGTGTTGTATGTTGTCCCACAATGGAATATGAAAATATTTTTTGAAATTAAATTGAATGTTCCCAGGGATTTCCAATTAATAATTATTTAGGGATTTACCTATGAAAAGATATAATATTAAAATTATATATATACATATATCAGTGTTGCATACATTAATCCATAATTCCACAACAGGATCCCCCACAATACTGTGTCAGTTGGAGACCAACATGACACAATCATCTATGATGATCTATCAGAAGAATATGTATCCTTATATAACATACAATAAAGTATTACCATTGAAATATAACTTATATTATGGTAATTCAATTAATTATATTGCTCTATCCTAAAATTAAGGGGAGAGTTCTCTTCATGAAAAATCCACATGAATCAAAACGATATGTCTTGTTGGAATATATTATTACAAATGTAACGCCCCGACCCCAGCTACCCGGAGTTGTTGCATTACTTCGTAACATTGGCATGATCACAAGAAAGATCAAATCTCGAAAGACCGATTGGTTTAGTAGCCTTGGAAACACTAGATATATTCATAAGTTTTACATTACATCATAAAATGAAGAACTACTACAACAACATAATGTCTCCATAATCCACACTACTATCCCCTCATAATATCCCTGCAGGTCATTCATAATTTACTTCTTCACATCCTGGGGAAAAATAAAACATAGAAAAGGGGTGAGCTCAAATGCCCAGTAAGGATAACAATATAGCGGAAACTTTCATAAATAAGAATAAACATTTAAGGCAATGCATTAATAAAACAAAAGCCTTTTAAAATTGAACTTCAACATGGTATGGCAAAAGTAAAATGAAATAATGCCATTTACTTATTCACATGGGTATTCTACTAATCGAATAATCACATGCAAAAATCAATAACCACTTTCATAATATTGGAATGCATAATGCCAGACTATCATAACCACATAGCCAAGGCCTCGTGCCAAGACTACAAATAAGATTTTGTCAAGGCCTTGTGCCAAGACACCAGTTTGTCTCATGAGACCTACCGATGCATCGAGGAGCTATAGCGGGCTCCACCCGTCACTTATTAAGTCCAATGCATTCCCATATGAAAAGGTTTAAACATAACATAAACATTCGTATTAAAACTAGCATACGAAATGTCAATAATTTCACCATAAACTATGAATGGTATAAAAATAGCACATCCACAGTCAAACATATCACAAAACCTTCAATACAATATAGAAGTTTTGTATCATAATAAATCAACTTCAAATAATCTTAAAATCCATCAAAGGATGTTGACATAGATGAAATCAAAATTCTTTTTAAAGAAGTATCTCCTTTTACATTGAAATCATTTAAGATCCATATAAAATAAAACATTTTCTTTGAAAATATTCTTATAAGCTTGTATGTAAAGCTTCGACAATTTTATAACGGCGGAAAATAAATGCACCCGCCGTATAAGTTAAAAAAACATTCTTACCTCAATTCCGTCGAAAAGGTTAAAAAGGACCTTGTTTTGAAAACGACGGAAAGATTCCTTTATAAAACTCTTATAAAAAGTCAAACAAGGGTATAAATGACTTTAACCCATATTCTTGTAAATAGTAAAAATGTTTTGAAATACATTTTTAAGAAACATGGATGTGGATGATAAAGAGATCCCAGTAGATTATTACATATAAACAACCTCGGATAATGAAGAGATTGTGAAATAACCCTTACCTTGTACTTTTCCTTGGTTGGGGTAGGTTAACCTCCTGTATAATGGTGAAATAGTTGTTATTAAATTATACAAGAATCATATATATTAATATGATATCATATATGATCTTTTAACATTGATTTGTTAATAATATCTTAGAATTATCGTCGTTTCGGGAGTTAACTTACTCATTTTCTTTTATATGTTTTGTTACATAAGCCATGGTTGTTGTATCTTATTCATATCCAGAATGATATACAGTCCTTAAACATCATTTTTAAATCATAAAATGATAATTATACTTGAATGGATACGATGGAGAATGAATCTCATCGCGTTCGTGGAGACGGTAGTCCGTACGTACGCACGAGCGACAATATCATTCTTTTGATATTAAAATAATATATAAATGGATGGTATATCAAATATACAGAATCATTAACATGTTATATTTATTATTTACATGAGTTACACATCATTATTATACTCATCCAAATAATATTATATTGAATAACAATTACACCACGACGTGGAGACGGTAAGCCGTACGTACGCACGTATGGTGACATGTTATTCAAAGGGTGGATAGAATACTGAATATGATTGTACCATATTTATAATAACATCACAGTATATGTGAGATACAGGAGTTATTATTTCAGAATGGTAAGAACAAAGGAAGAAGAAGTGGAAGAAGAAATGAACTTAGAAAAGGGTGGTGAAATCATTACCTCTTCTTCGGGTTCTTCCTTTTGATTTGATCAAAAGGGCTCCTTAGGTTGGCTTTCTGATCAAACTAAGGCCTCTAGGTTGTAGTGAGGGATGTTGGGAGAGTATTTGGGCAGAGTTTGGCCGAACCAAAAGGCTTTAGAGGTGTGAAGAAATGAGAAGGAGGAGTGCCCTTTTATAAGAGGGGTGAGGGGCACCTTTGGAAAAGCTAGAAATATTAATTTATAATAAATTCATATTCGGTTTATAAAGGCTCCAAAGTTGACTATTCAATGGATGAGGTGGGGATAGGTCGAAAACAACTCATCCAATAGAATTTATACAGGTTTGGGTACTTATATTAACCTTATCTTTAAGTATTAACTCTAAGTTAATTAGTTTCACTTTTACAATGTCTCTTTGTATTTTTATATAATATGGTTAATAAACTTACTATATACATCCAAGAGACCCCCAAGTGGTCCATTAATGATTAACCTATCATAATATAAGTCTCTTGGCCGAACCTTAGATTTTTAGGAATTTAATATCAATTAATAATATAATATTTGTTTTAAGAACTCTTTTATGTCAATTTTGACACTATTCAATAGTTGATTTTTGTGAAACTCATAACAGATTGATTACTTCGAAAAAAGTCCATTAAATCAATCCTAATATATCATATCAGCCTAGAAAATTAGTTTAATTCATTAAAAGTTTCATATTATATTTATTTGGGTATTTATAATATCAATTATTTTAATTTTTCACTATTATATTAATTACTGCATCATCATTGTGTCATAAATAAAATAACTTATTTAATGTCTAAAAATTATAAATAAAATATCATTATGTAGGAAATCTTTTTATCTTTCTAATGAATATTTATAATCGAAAATCCAACATGTATAACCCTATGTAAAAATTGTTGTTCTAAAAGATATATGCTTGTGTCATTTTTGTATTCATTTTGACTTAATTAAAATAAAGTGTCATTATCACTTACAAGTGGATCCATGGGGTCCCAAAATAGACCCAAAGATGCCCATGGTCGACCATGTATCAACCAATAGGGTTAAGACACGTTTTAGGGTAATTTAGTATTATTATAATATTATTTTCTTTAACCCTTATTTACCGGATTTACCCTTTAACCATGGTAAATAAAATATTTACCGCAGTAATTATTCAAAATGTGTAAAAATAAAAGTTACCTATTTACACAATTTAAACATACTGATTCCAAATATGGAATCCATTTTCCTAAATTCAAAACACAGAAGTGGCAGAAATTAATTTAAAATTAATTCACGCTGTCAAAACAAAAAGCGTGTTTTTAAGAGATAATAACTATCAAAAGATTGACACTTGTTTATGTTCGGTTTAATTGTAAAATTATGTCCAATGATAAACATTAAATTGAATGGGAAAAATATATTCTAAATATACTTTAAAACCACTCAAATTCATAATTTATCACTATTAATTATTTTGATTAAAAAAGTTGTTTTTAATTAAAATTTAGAAATTTTCAATATTCATCAAAATATGAAAGTTATCCGAAATGTACCAAAATTTCACCCTAGGCTAATTTTGATATTCCGAATCCAAAAATGAAGTCCATTTTCAAATATAAAATATATATAATTTCAAAAAGTAGGTATTACTATTCATAACGGCTAGTTTGATTAGTTATGGTGTGTTAGAACTCGGTGTTGTGTACAACACACGCTATCACATTATTCGAAGGGAAACATACCGTAGAAGCTTGGGGTGTTACATTCTCCCCTCCTTCAAATAATTGCGTCCTCGCAATTTCTAGGGTATTACTGCATAAAAAGACTCGGGTGGTTCTTCATCATAAGTTCCTCGGGTTCCCACGTTGCCTCTTCCATCTTATGATTTCTCCACAAAACTTTTACCAGACGCGTCGTCCGGTTTCTCAGTACTTGTTCTCTTGTATCAAGAATCCTGATGGGCTCTTCACAATAAGACAGATCCGGTTCCAGTTCTAATTCCTCATAGGTGAGTACATGCGTTGGGTCAGGCATGTATTTTCTCAACAGAGATACGTGGAACACATCGTGAACTTTGGAGAGACTTGGCGGCATTGCCAATCGGTAAGCTACAGCCCCAATTCGTTCTAGAATTTCGAAAGGTCCGATGTACCTGGGACTCAATTTACCTTTCTTACCAAAACGTATGACTCCCTTCCACGGAGATACCTTTAGGAAAACATGATCACCGACTTGAAATTCCAAATCCTTCCTTCGATTATCGGCATAGCTCTTCTGCCTACTTTGAGCTGCTTTGATGTGATTTTGGATTACCTTTACCTTTTCCATCGTTTCCTCCACCAGTTCTAGACCTACAAGTTTTCTTTCACCGACGTCATCCCAACAGGTTGGTGTACGACATCTCTTTCCGTATAACGCTTCATATGGTGCCATCTGAATACTCGAATGGAAGCTATTGTTATAGGAAAATTCTACCAGAGGTAAATATTGATCCCACATACCCTGAAAATCAAGTGAGCAAGATCTCAACATGTCCTCTAAGGTTTGAATAGTCCGTTCTGATTGTCCGTCTGTCTGAGGGTGGTAAGCAGTGCTCAAATGAAGTTCAGTATCCAGGGATTTCTGAAGACTTTTCCAGAATCTTGAAGTAAAACGGGGGTCACGATCAGAAACAATCGATAGGGGTACACCATGAAGTCTCACAACTTCATTAATATATAGTCTTGCTAGACGTTCCAGGGGTAGATCTTCTCTTATAGCAAGAAAATGTGCTGACTTGGTAAAACGATCAACAATAACCCATATTGCATCGTTCCTTCTAGAAGTCTTTGGTAGCCCCATGACAAAGTCCATCGTAATATTGTCCCATTTCCACTCCGGTATGGGAAGAGGTTGCATGACTCCTCCAGGCTGTTGCCTTCCAGCTTTCACTTGTTGACAAACCATACATCTTGACACAAAATCAGCAATCTCCCTCTTCATGTTGTCCCACCAAAAATGTTCCTTCAAATCTCTATACATTTTGGTGCTCCCAGGGTGTATAGAGAAATTGGAACTATGAGCATCATCCAGCAATTCCCTTTTTAGATCAGGTATATTGGGAACACAAAGTCTCTTCCCGAATTTCAAAATTCCATCTTCATACACAAAGTCTCTCAATCTCCCATCATTCACAGCTTTAATCTTCTTTTGGAATTCGTCATCATCGGTCTGAGAACTCTTAATCCTTTCTAGTAAAGATGGTTTGGCAACCATTTGAAAAAGCATTGATGTTTCACCTTCCCTGGTTATTCCCATGTCCATTTTCACTAGATCCATGAAAATTGGATCCCTTTCAATTCTCATATTGTTCAAAACTCCATGGTCTTTTCTACTCAAAGCATCTGCCACCTTGTTTGCCTTCCCCGGGTGGTAGTGTATCGTACAATCATAATCCTTGAGTAATTCAAGCCATCTCCTTTGCCTCATGTTGAGTTCTTTTTGTGAGAAAATATACTTCAAACTCTTGTGATCAGTATAAATCTCACATTTTTCACCATAGAGGTAGTGCCTCCATATCTTCAAAGCAAAGATCACAGCTGCTAACTCAAGATCATGAGTAGGATAGTTTTGTTCATGAATTTTCAACTGTCGTGATGCATAGGCAATAACTCTATCATTCTGCATAAGGACACAGCCAAGTCCTTTCTTTGATGCATCACTATAAATAACGAACCCATCATTCCCCGATGGTAGAGTCAATATAGGAGCATTGACTAATCTTCTCTTCAGTTCTTCGAAACATTCTTCACACTCTTTTGTCCAAACAAATTTAACCCCTTTACGTGTGAGCTTCGTTAATGGGTTAGCCAATCGGGCAAAATTCTGGACGAAACGTCGATAATAACCTGCCAAGCCAATAAAACTACGTACCTCAGTTATACTCGTAGGTGCTGGCCATTCTTGGATTGCCTTGGTCTTAGAAGGATCAACAGAGATTCCATCTTTAGAGACAATATGGCCAAGAAAAGAAATCTCCTGAAGCCAGAATTCACACTTGCTAAACTTTCCATATAATTCATGCCTCCTCAGAGTCTTCAAGATAATGCGCAAGTGATTTTCATGATCTTTGTAGGTTTTGGAGTATACCAAGATATCATCAATAAATACCACCACAAATTCATCGAGATACTCCTTGAAAACTCTATTCATCAGATCCATGAATACAGAGGGTGCATTAGTCAATCCAAACGGCATTACAGTAAACTCGTAATGCCCGTACCTGGTTCGAAATGCTGTCTTCGGAATGTCTTCCTTCTTTACACACAACTGATGGTATCCAGATCGAAGGTCAATCTTTGAAAAGTATTGAGCTCCATGCAGTTGGTCAAATAAATCATCAATACGAGGTAGGGGATACTTGTTCTTTATCGTTATAGCATTGATCTCCCTGTAATCGATACATAACCTCATAGATCCATCTTTCTTTTTAACAAAAAGAACAGGGGCTCCCCATGGAGAAACACTAGGGCGAATAAATCCCTTATTACTCAATTCCTCTAGTTGTTTCTTTAGTTCGACTAGCTCTACAGTGGCCATTCTATAAGGGTTCTTCGATATAGGCCTTGATCCAGGAATTAAATCAATGGAAAACTCTACTTCTCGTTCTGGAGGATGTCCAGGTAAATCTTCCGGAAATACATCTACAAACTCTTTCACAATAGGTACATCCTCTATTTGAACATTTCTTTCCTCACCCGCAGTTATTTCATTCTCTTCCTCCCCAATAATTGAATTTAGTTGAGCTATTGAGGGTGGATCTAAATAAGAATTAGGTGGTGACGATTCTGCTCTAAAAATAAGGTGTTCCTTATCATTATCATCAAGAATCGTAACCTCTTTCTTCTTACAATAAATCTTCGCATCATAGTCCGAAAGCCAGTCCATACCGAGGATTATATCAAACTCAATCATAGGTATGACGATGAAATCAGCAGATAAAGAAAATTTATGTGCTCTAATGGGGACTGATTCACAAAACTTTGTTGCAACGATACTTCCCTTAGGAGTTTTAACTGACAACTCCCTTATTAAATCAAATTGGAAATATCTAATTTTCTTAGCAAACTGGGAAGATATGAAACAATGCGATGATCCAGAATCAAATAATGCATTTTCTAAACTTGAGGAAACCATTAAATTACCTGCCACCACGTCTTTCGGATCTTCTACCTCAGCAGTAGTGATAGCATAAGCCTGGCCTTGATCCCTTGGCCTTTTCTGAGGTAAGTTCTCCTGACGCTTAGGACATGCATTTGCATAATGCCCCATCTCCCTGCAATTGTAGCACTGAACGTTGGTAGCTTCCTTCTTCCCCTTGCAATCATGAGCTTGGTGGCCTTTTTCACCACACTTGTAACAGACTCCCATTCCCTTCAAGCAAGTACCAGGATGTTTCTTCCCGCATTTACCACAAGATGGATATTCAACCTTTCCCTTCTTCCCCTTATTTCCATTCCCAGATTGATCAGCAGGTCTCTTCTTCTCTTGCTTCGCTTTAAAGTCATAAGACTTAGAGAATTCTTTTTCGGTCTTGATAGCACATGAGACAATGTCTTCGTACGACGAAAAGGATTGTGAGACTAATGCTCGACGGAGAAATGGTTTTAACCCATCAAAGAAACGATCAATCTTACTTCTTGGGTTGCGAATATAATCTCCAGCATACCTCGCTAACCTTGTAAAGTTAGCCTCATACTTTGTGACATTCTCATCCTCCTTTTGTCTCAGACTCAGAAATTGCCTTTCCATATCTGCTCGATGGTCGCGAGGAAAGTATTTTTCTAAAAACAGATCTTTGAACTCCCTCCATTCCATGTTTGATACTTCATCATCTTCCTTCGTATTTTGAATCAATGACCACCATTGATCAGCATCTCCAGTGAGGCGGTAAACTGCCATGATAACTTTTTCCCTTTCACTGCTCCCCAAAGCCTGAAATATTTTCTCTAAGGAAAATATCCATTGCTCAGCTACTAAGGGATTTGTACTCCCGTTGAACGTTGGTGGTTGTTGTCTCATGAATCGATCTAACATTGATCCTCCACGCTGCGGATCAGGGTGCTCCATACGGGTAAGGTTATTATTCATAACCTGAGTAAGTTGTCCCAGTACGGTGATTAGCTGATCAGCACCAGTTGCATCACCAGCCCCACTATAATTATCTTGAGCAGGAGGGAAATCCCTACATGGAGTGCGTGCATTGATACGGTTTCCATTTCTTCCACTAGGCGCCATTTCTAAACAATGGCATAAACTAGATCAGTTTATGAATCAAAATACATAATCCCATACTTATAAAACACTTAACATAAATTGAACTATTTATGGATATAATCCATAATCATAAAAATGTTTTCTTTGAAGAAGTATATACTCATAAACCCTTCATAATGATTTGTAAAGATAATGAGAGTTATCCTAAGCATATCCCCCGGGAGTGTCGTAACCAAGAGTGCAGCAAGGCCCGTTGTCGTGCACCAGTTCCCGTTCGAGTCTAGCTCAAAGCGGTGTTTTCGGGTTTTACCCCTAGGTACATCTGTGCCAGAGCCGCCTCTACCTGCTCGTATCCAGACAGGGATGTATTGCTCGGAAAACTCACAAAATCTCTACAATACCAAAATTCTAGGAAGTTCTTCTATACTAATCCTCAAAGTTCATCTTAGGTCTACGTGCTCTAATCAGAGTTTATCTAAATCTAGCTTCCAAGGTTTGTACTAAACTTCCTCTGATACCAACTGTAACGCCCCGACCCCAGCTACACGGAGTCGGTGCATTACTTCGTAACATTGGCATGATCACAAGAAAGATCAAATCTCGAAAGACCGATTGGTTTAGTAGCCTTGGAAACACTAGATATATTCATAAGTTTTACATTACATCATAAAATGAAGAACTACTACAACAACATAATGTCTCCAAAATCCACACTACTATCCCCTCATAATATCCCTGCAGGTCATTCATAATTTACTTCTTCACATCCTGGGGAAAAATAAAACATAGAAAAGGGGTGAGCTCAAATGCCCAGTAAGGATAACAATATAGCGGAAACTTTCATAAATAAGAATAAACATTTAAGGCAATGCATTACTAAAACAAAAGCCTTTTAAAATTGAACTTCAACATGGTATGGCAAAAGTAAAATGAAATAATGCCATTTACTTATTCACATGGATATTCTACTAATCGAATAATCACATGCAAAAATCAATAACCACTTTCATAATGTTGGAATGCATAATGCCAGACTATCATAACCACATAGCCATGGCCTCGTGCCAAGACTACAAATAAGATTTTGTCAAGGCCTTGTGCCAAGACACTAGTTTGTCTCATGAGACCTACCGATGCATCGAGGAGCTATAGCGGGCTCCACCCGTCACTTATTAAGTCCAATGCATTCCCATATGAAAAGGTTTAAACATAACATAAACATTCGTATTAAAACTAGCATACGAAATGTCTATAATTTCACCATAAACTATGAATGGTATAAAAATAGCACATCCACAGTCAAACATATCACAAAACCTTCAATACAATATAGAAGTTTTGTATCATAATAAATCAACTTCAAATAATCTTAAAATCCATCAAAGGATGTTGACATAGATGAAATCAAAATTCTTTTTAAAGAAGTATCTCCTTTTATTTTGAAATCATTTAATATCCATATAAAATAAAACATTTTCTTTGAAAATATTCTTATAAGCTTGTATGTAAAGCTTCGACAATTTTATAACGGCGGAAAATAACTGCACCCGCCGTATAAGTTAAAAAAACATTCTTACCTCAATTCCGTCGAAAAGGTTAAAAAGGACATTGTTTTGAAAACGACGGAAAGATTCCTTTATAAAACTCTTATAAAAAGTCAAACAAGGGTATAAATGACTTTAACCCATATTCTTGTAAATAGTAAAAATGTTTTGAAATACATTTTTAAGAAACATGGATGTGGATGATAAAGAGATCCCAGTAGATTATTACATATAAACAACCTCGGATAATGAAGAGATTGTGAAATAACCCTTACCTTGTACTTTTCCTTGGTTGGGGTAGGTTAACCTCCTGTATAATGGTGAAATAGTTGTTATTAAATTATACAAGAATCATATATATTAATATGATATCATATATGATCTTTTAACATTGATTTGTTAATAATATCTTAGAATTATCGTCGTTTCGGGAGTTAACTTACTCATTTTCTTTTATATGTTTTGTTACATAAGCCATGGTTGTTGTATCTTATTCATATCCAGAATGATATACAGTCCTTAAACATCATTTTTAAATCATCAAATGATAATTATACTTGAATGGATACGATGGAGAATGAATCTCATCGCGTTCGTGGAGACGGTAGTCCGTACGTACGCACGAGCGACAATATCATTCTTTTGATATTAAAATAATATATAAATGGATGGTATATCAAATATACAGAATCATTAACATGTTATATTTATTATTTACATGAGTTACACATCATTATTATACTCATCCAAATAATATTATATTGAATAACAATTACACCACGACGTGGAGACGGTAAGCCGTACGTACGCACGTATGGTGACATGTTATTCAAAGGGTGGATAGAATACTGAATATGATTGTACCATATTTATAATAACATCACAGTATATGTGAGATACTGGAGTTATTATTTCAGAATGGTAAGAACAAAGGAAGAAGAAGTGGAAGAAGAAATGAACTTAGAAAAGGGTGGTGAAATCATTACCTCTTCTTCGGGTTCTTCCTTTTGATTTGATCAAAAGGGCTCCTTAGGTTGGCTTTCTGATCAAACTAAGGCCTCTAGGTTGTAGTGAGGGATGTTGGGAGAGTATTTGGGCAGAGTTTGGCCGAACCAAAAGGCTTTAGAGGTGTGAAGAAATGAGAAGGAGGAGTGCCCTTTTATAAGAGGGGTGAGGGGCACCTTTGGAAAAGCTAGAAATATTAATTTATAATAAATTCATATTCGGTTTCTAAAGGCTCCAAAGTTGACTATTCAAAGGATGAGGTGGGGATAGGTCGAAAACAACTCATCCAATAGAATTTAGACAGGTTTGGGTACTTATATTAACCTTATCTTTAAGTATTAACTCTAAGTTAATTAGTTTCACTTTTACAATGTCTCTTTGTATTTTTATATAATATGGTTAATAAACTTACTATATACATCCAAGAGACCCCCAAGTGGTCCATTAATGATTAACCTATCATAATATAAGTCTCTTGGCCGAACCTTAGATTTTTAGGAATTTAATATCAATTAATAATATAATATTTGTTTTCAGAACCCTTTTATGTCAATTTTGACACTATTCAATAGTTGATTTTTGTGAAACTCATAACAGATTGATTACTTCGAACAAAGTCCATTAAATCAATCCTAATATATCATATCAGCCTATAAAATTAGTTTAATTCATTAAAAGTTTCATATTATATTTATTTGGGTATTTATAATATCAATTATTTTAATTTTTCACTATTATATTAATTACTGCATCATCATTGTGTCATAAATAAAATAACTTATTTAATGTCTAAAAATTATAAATAAAATATCATTATGTAGGAAATCTTTTTATCTTTCTAATGAATATTTATAATCGAAAATCCAACATGTATAACCCTATGTAAAAATTGTTTTTCTAAAAGATATATGCTTGTGTCATTTTTGTATTCATTTTGACTTAATTAAAATAAAGTGTCATTATCACTTACAAGTGGATCCATGGGGTCCCAAAATAGACCCAAAGATGCCCATGGTCGACCATGTATCAAACAATAGGGTTAAGACACGTTTTAGGGTAATTTAGTATTATTATAATATTATTTTCTTTAACCCTTATTTACCGGATTTACCCTTTAACCATGGTAAATAAAATATTTACCGCAGTAATTATTCAAAATGTGTAAAAATAAAAGTTACCTATTTACACAATTTGAACATACTGATTCCAAATATGGAATCCATTTTCCTAAATTCAAAACACAGAAGTGGCAGAAATTAATTTAAAATTAATTCCCGCTGTCAAAACAAAAAGCGTGTTTTTAAGAGATAATAACTATCAAAAGATTGACACTTGTTTATGTTCGGTTTAATTGTAAAATTATGTCCAATGATAAACATTAAATTGAATGGTAAAAATATATTCTAAATATACTTTAAAACCACTCAAATTCATAATTTATCACTATTAATTATTTTGATTAAAAAAGTTGTTTTTAATTAAAATTTAGAAATTTTCACTATTCATCAAAATATGAAAGTTATCCGAAATGTACCAAAATTTCACCCTAGGCTAATTTTGATATTCCGAATCCAAAAATGAAGTCCATTTTCAAATATAAAATATATATAATTTCAAAAAGTAGGTATTACTATTCATAACGGCTAGTTTGATTAGTTATGGTGTGTTAGAACTCGGTGTTGCGTACAACACACGCTATCACATTATTCGAAGGGAAACATACCGTAGAAGCTTGGGGTGTTACAACAAAAGTGGTTACATTGTAATAAATAATAATGTAAATTGTTTTCACTAATTTTTTCATCTTCAAATAACCTCTCAAGGGTAGATGATTGATATAAGTAAAATGTAATATATTTTTATGGATGGATAAAAATATATAAATAATATTCTCATAAATAAGTATAGAGATTTCTATAATGGGAAATTATAATCCTTCATATGCCATACATCATTTAAATATGGAATTTTTTTAGATGAAAGGATTTAAATGAACAAGATAATATGATCAAATAATATTAAAATAAAGCCATATGGGGGAATATATTTGATCATAAAATGAATATTATTTAATTATGAGTATATCGAATATGTGGAAGAAAATTATGGAGAACTATTATACATAATTATTTAAAGTGAAACAAGACAATATGAAAATGGATCCATAATAATGAATTATTTATTATAAATTTTATATTTTATTTCAATACATTTAAATCAGTGTATCGGTTTTTCTTTATATGTTTATGCCTCGATATACCAATCATATAAATTATGGGTTATCAATATTAAATGGTTATTTATTAATAACATTAATTTTTTTAAATGGGATTACATTGGATTTAAATTTCATTCACATTAGTTTTCAAAATCAGTATTATGATTCATAGTATGTATTTGGTGGTTGTAGAAGTGTTTGAATGGTTATCATCATATCCATAACCATATTTCACTGGCATTGTATCATTATAAATATCTCATATTCCCCATCTCATTACCTGAATTTTTAAAGGGGTATTGTGTATGTTTTGGGATTAATCATATTGTGTAGATCAACTATTGGTATAGTGAGGTTCATATGGTCTTGTAAATTTCATAATTTAAACTATTTTGGTGATATAGTTTTGTGTAAAAATGGTTTTTAGTTGCACTATTCCCAATAATATAGTTATAAGTTATCATAAATCCATTGATATTTATATTCTATTTTGTTTCATTTAGACAATTTTTTTGTTAATTTTTTACACAATTAATATAACCTAGTTCCCTCACATTTCCAAATGGATTTTTCATCCTTTTCCAATTATTTTTTATCACAACACTCTTTCTATTTTTTATGTTTTGAAATATGAAAAATTTAATAAGATTAAAAGGATGTTTGTGTTTAAGATTGGATCTATAGAGTGAATCATATAGTCATATCCCAAGATTAACTCCAAGGGTAATTTAAATTCAACATTGAAAACACCAAAATAATTGTATAATCAATATTATGAATAATTATAAAGGATTAGAGACATTCAATTCATTAACGTTCAAATATTTTGTAAGTAATATATTTAAAAAATATATATAAATTATCACCATGAATATTAGGGATCATCTCAATTGAATGAAACTACCAAGGTTAATTTTTTTAATAGTTAGGGATAATAAAGTTTTTATTAAAAAAATCAAACCAAAAACAAGAAGATAAGAATATAGGTTCACATGAGTGGTCGATGTTCTCATCATGATTTACCATGTTATTTTCCAAACATTATCTGCAATTATGTGTTTCATATTTCTAAATAATTCCCAATCCATTCCACTTCCTCACCCACATCCATGACTGTTGTTGTAAAGAGCTTCTAATTTGTTCACTTGTTGATGAAGACATTCAATTTATGATCCATATGAAAGAGTATAATAGAATAGTTACTCATCCTTTTGTTTATTGATGTCAACCCATATTTATCTCTACCCACTATTTCTTGGATATATCCCTCATTTTCAGTTAACATGTTCTAATAATACATCCAAATCAACCTATTTTACTGCTGATTGGGGCATCCCTGTTGAATTAATCTCATATGTCTCTTAAAAATATCTTTCTTGAATCGTTGTCAAAGTTCCAAGGCTACATTATTAATCTTTTCCTCCTATGAAGTATCAGTGTAAGTACCAATTTCATCGTAATTCCCTCTATTACTGTTCTGAGAGTCAAGAGGATAAAAAAATTAGAAGATGTCACCGACATATCATTGTGCATAACAACTGGCTGAGACTTACATGAAAGATCATTATTTCCTTTTACAGGGGGACTATATTTATATAAACATAATTTTACATGATAGATGAATGATATTTATATAATAAATCAGTCATTCCCTCAAAAAGGGGAGCATTCTGTTCCATATCCTGAAACTCATAATTTTAATGAGCCATATTAGGTGTAGAGGATACTAGAAAATAATTGGGATTGATATCTAGATTATATAAGAATTAAAGATCAATAATTACATTAATGAGATGTGAATTAGGAGCCTTATTTTTTAAAGAGTCACATCAGTTGCAGTGGGAATTTATTTTCTACATATCACAGAAATTTCTAATGAAAAATCCTCACAAGGGGAGGCAGAAGGGTCATATGTTTTTTTTCATATGTGATAGATACGATAGGATTTTCAAAATTTTTTTTATAACAATTGAAGAGGAGTGGGATGTAAGGGAATAACATAGAACATGACCAAAAATGGATTCCACTATTCCCACTTGAGTTATGACACTCTCAACATGCAGATTTAGATGTTGATATTGTGGTCTGAGTTCATCTATAAACTCTGCCTTACCTTCTTGACCCTACAAAACAATGTTATCCCATAATCAAATGTAATTTTTTCCAATGATATTATTATATTTTATATAGTTTTGATCTTTATCCATATAACATGGAGAGTGGTTTCAATAATGAATCTCACCATGAGGTATAACATTTCGAGTGACATGTTTTTTTCCACTTGATTATACACATGTTCTATCTAGGCACCAACAACAACAATCTGAGGCATCTTCTAAGATGAAATCTCAGACACATGAGAGGTCTTATATTTCTATGTTTTTATTCTTTTGTAATACGATTTATTATCATTTCCATAAATAGAGAAAAACTCATAAATAACAAACATCCAACAATTTGAGTTGTCAAACCCAATGACCCAAAATTCTGGACAAAAAATAGGTGAATTTTCAAATTTTTTTATCACCCCAAAGTCTTCATCTTCAGAAGAATGATAAGCTTTATCAATCAATTTGGACCATAAGTCTACTTCACTCAAGAATTAGGAATAATACCCATATCAAGACACTTAAATTTAATTATTCATTTTTATACGAGTTCTTCTAGACAAATAAATATCATGCAAATTCCAAGGATTCCAAACAATCCAGTTAAAGACCAATACTATAACCCCATTCTAAACCAAAATGTTACCAATTTACTGAGTGTGGAATTTGGGTTCTCTTTACTAGATTTTTAGTTCTACCATTTAGAAATAGTTTTATCTATAACCCCTTTCCTTAAAATTATTTATTATGTTTAGAATAAGAGGGTAAAAATCCATTCCCAATAGTAACACACTTCCATGTGAAGAAATAATTATTATCGAACATCTGTTGTATAAGATGTTGGAATTTACATGGCTTACGTCCTCTGGGAAAGATGAGTAAATCTATTACAGAGTGTGACACAATTTAATTCCACTCCAAAATTACTATCAAATCAGCCTAACAATTGGTGACATTTAACAGCTTACAATTAGATACATTATAACCCATAAAGAGAGATAACGTTCTACTGTGTTCAATAACATCGAATGAATTTGAAACCATTGATCCATAATTTTCAATTAAAAGATCCTTCAGTCTAGTCTCAATGTGCTTATGTGAATAAAATAAAACTTGAATAAGGAAATCATAGGCCATAAATTTAATATTCAATGAAATTTATGGAGTGAATCCGCAAAAACCATTAAAAAGAACAGATAAGTGCTCCTGACCGCTCGACATTCTCTGGAAAAAGATTATCACAAATGATTTCCTAACCTACTCGTACATAAATAATATGATAAAAACATATTCCCCAAAATTGTAGTAAAATGAATAGAATGATAAATCAAATGTATGAAACATATATTGTATTGATATGATCACCTAAGTGCGTCAGATAACCTATGGTAGTTATGATATTGGGATAAAAGATCAAAATATTACAATTTCAAAACAATAATAAGTTGAAAATACAAAATTAATTAATAAAATCATACATTCTAATCTCAGGAACAAATCATTTACAGTGTGATAATCATGTATAACCTCACTCAATTATCATAACACTTCTATACATGCATATGGTGGTAGTTTTTTTCTTACATATCCATTAAATAAGGGATGATCATATTCTTATCTCTTTTATTCGAATTTAATAGAAAAAATATATTATACACACTTACCATCTCAATTTTAATATAATTAACAAAAATAATCCCCCTATATGGTAAATTCAATGTGAAATCACCCACCATTAATGAGAAGATAATTGTATTTTTTTGAAGAAAAAATAGATTATCACAATTATACGTTGTGGAAAAAATATTCTATTATATATTAGGGGAATATTTTTTTCTTATTTCTCCAATATTCAATTATTGAAAAATAATTATTTTTTTCAATCCCATAATGATTAATATAGAGGAAACAATATCCAAGATTAAATTGGATACATGAAATTATAATGAAATATATAAAATACGAGAAGATGATAAAAAAATTCATTTAGTATGGATTCAAATATAAGAAGGTGTATAATATGTGGAAATTATATTTATTCATAAATGTTAGTTTTATATATTCCATGAGTATAATCTATGTTTTCTTTCACGGAAATCACTTTTATTTGTTTTTTGTCATAATTTTCATTACAATCCATAAATTAATAAATGAAGATAAATATAGATAATGTATACAATACTATTTGTGGGTAGTTCTCTATTTAGATTGTTAGTTATTGTTTATAATCATTTTAAAATTTTTAGATTTTAATTATGTGAGATTTAATACACTTTATTTCCATTTTTAGAAAATTTAGTTTAATACAGTGATTTTCAAGAACTTGAATTCCAAAAAACACAAATTTTTATTGATATTTTTTCACACTCAATTCAATTCATATAATTTAATGAACATCATCTCCATTAAGAATTTAATTAATTTATTATACTATGTATTATAAAAATGAATCCAAATAGGTTTTTTGAACATTATAAAATAATCACATATTTCGCTACCACTTGTGATCACGTGACATGAATCATAAGATAACACTTTATTATTTATACTCACTCAAAATTCATTTAGTTTTGGAGTCGATAAAATTTATGATGGGTTTTTATGAAATTAAAATTTTATATAACACTCTTTCAAATTAACCACGTGCTTAACATTTTTTTGAGATTTATTGACCATTAATTTTATTATTGGGAATATATAGTATATAAAATCCCTTTAAACCCATCATGTTTTGTTACATATATTATAATTAAATGTAAACATGGGGTAGGAAATCATGTGGATCAATGTAATGAATAACTTTACTTTATACAGGTTAGTTTTCTTATCTCATTTATATGTAATTTAAGTCGTTTATTTATTAAAATTTACATGATCCCTCTTGTCCACAATAAACAAAAAATGTTATATACTAAAAAAATATAGTGTTGGTATTGAAATCATTTTTGTGTTGTTTAATTGAATCTTAAAAATTATTATAATTATATGGAGTGAATTTTATGGAAGTTATAAAATTATATTTTCATTTTCATTCTCCTGGATAGAAAAAATGATAAAATAGGTTGATTTAGTATTAATTATTAGAGTACAAATTCTATTAAACATTTATTGGTATTATGATATTTGATCTTCATGATTCATTTGAGGGAGGTAGAGAATGATTTATTTATGTATTTACTTCTAAAATAATTTTCTTCTGTTATATTTTGGATATTTCAATTCAACAATGAATTTTTTTTAACTTTTAAACAACCAACATTGATCCCCAAAACTACTCATGAGAAAGTTATTTTTAATTTGTTAAAATATTTTTCAAATAGAGATGTAGTGACAATGCAAGATAACAGAATGTTTCCAATATCAAAATATGTTGAAAACATTTGAATACAAATTCATGTGATTGACATATATATTTATTGGGAACACTTTTATTTCTGAAGGGGATTATAGATAGGTGGTAATGAAGGAGTCGATCGGGAATTATTGTAATTTTTAATAGTGAGGGAATAGGACCCTCATCCATTAATGAGGGAGGAGAATAATCCCTATATTTGTAAGGATAATTTTCGAGATCTAGTTGATGATTGTAGGTTTTCATTTTATTTAATACATTAACATTGAACTAATATTTCACTTTTATTCATGTTTAATTGATGTTCATTGGGTTCTTATATGGTTAATAAGTGGTCACAACCATTTATCATAATTTAGAATAGTATTCATCTCTTCCATCCTTGGACTAGGTCTATTTGTTTCTATGCGATTGGATTCCAATTTTTCTCTCTATCAAACTCATTTAGATGAATTTTTTTAAGGAACCATATGTTATTGAATATTCTAGGACCATTCTAGATATTAAAATTCATAATCGATGAGAATGATATAGTGAGGTTTTTTACATGAAATTAATATCTTTTCAATGTTATTTATACCATATTATTCACATTTCATTCAATATTTACAAAAATCAAGGCATGTTTACCTTGATAATTTTTATTTAACACCACGTTCTTCCTCTAAAATTATAGAACAAGACACACCCATTTTTCATAAGTAATTCCTTTAATTTGGTTTATATATATAGTTTAATATATAATTTCAAAAAGGTAATTTTCTTATGTATCTATTTATCGATACACCTCTCTTAGTCCCTTATAAAAGTAGTACTGAATATATTTTTAGGTGAATACATGTATTTAAAACTGATCCAACTAGAATTGATTATATAATATTTTAATAGATTACAGAGATACGGACACCAACAAAAAAATATTCATCAATGGTCCTTGTGTGTTCAATATGAATATAAGTTTCAACTACACAATACTTAGTAAATGAAATAAGTGGATTATTATACTATGTAAAGTGGGTTACAAATTTACTATCTTTCATCTACCATGTTTCACATACCATTCTTATTTCAACATGTGTGATGTTAGACATTATGGTAACATAGAAAGGATAATAAAAAATGGATGAGGAATTAATCAACCACTTTACTAGATATTAATATAATTAATGGTTTGGCTAATCACTAACTAACCCGAATAGAAAAGATGATAGTTATTATTTGGAATAATTAATGATATCTATATGAAAACTATTTAATGATCATTCCTATAGTGGAAACACTGCGACAATGAAATGCATAATGAAATTTATATCTATTATTTTTTCTCGGTTTTTAGATGAAATAGGTTTAAATGAATCATATTTGGGGGTACATATTAAATGTGTTCACACTGCATCCCCAAATAAGAGACTAAATGTGCATTGTAATGAATGACTCTTATAATAATAAATAATAGAGATGGGAGCTCGTTAATGTTTTTATATACGTATTTACATTAATATTTTCTATGGTATTATTAAAAAAGATAAAATATATGATAGAAAAGCCTAGGATATATGTAATTTTTACCATGTTAATTATTTTCCAATAGGGCTAGTCTAGGATTTAATGTAGAATCAATATAAAACTTGTAATGTAATATATAATATGTTTTAAATTCTTCATATGAATATGATGGTGAAATTTTCTAATAATACAAAATGTATTAGGGTAATTGAATAAATAATATGACGAATAATGGTTATGTACATAGATATTTTCCATTTTCTATTGAATAATAAATCAATCTTGTCTCTTCTCCAAAAGGGGGATGAAACCTAAGAATAATATAGAATATTCTTCTATTATATTAACCTTGATGAAAACGTAAGAAGGGAAGAAATATAAATTTATAGAGTTTAACATTTCATTATATAAGGGGTTTGATAAGGCTACTAGGATTATAGTTTTACGAGGGACCTCAGAATTTTATCTAGATGGTGGATCCTCGCTCCAATTTCATATAGAAAATGATTGGTTAATGAAAAAAAATAGAAGTATTTTAATAGGGAACTCATTGTAAAAATACCAAATGAAGTATAATTATCCCCATAAAAGTATGTTCATATTATGGTTCTTGGGGACAATCAGAAGCTGGATATATTTAGTATATAATGGATGTGTAATTTTCTAGAATGAATGTTTTTTTGAAGGATCCATTTACATCATTTATGGATGATCATGTTTTGTAGTAACTAAATTTATATCCCTATATATAAAATCCCTATATCATATCCAACCTACTCATTACATCAAATATCTATCATGAGAATAAAAATCCAACTAATTATGAATAACTAGTTCTGAATAGTGGGTTATGCTATTTTCCAAGTGTTCTTGTTACTATTTCTATTTTTGTTCATTATTTATAGGTTCAATATATTTGGGCAAGGATTTCATATCATTTTGGAACCACGATAAAGTTTTAATCGAATGTTTTTTATATTATGTTTATTTTTTAATTTTGAGGTGTTCAGAAATCAACTAAATTTAGTATTATTGCAATAATTATTCAAATTATAGAGTAAAAATTTTCTATGCGAGGTAGGTATAATTGTATAATGATCAACACAATGATATGAATGAAATTTCATGAATATAATGAAAATGTAATTAAAATATAATAAAAATAAATAGGTGAATAAATTGAAATGGTATAGTTCACAATTTTTATTAATTTAATTAGTGATTGATTGAATTATATATCCATATTGATAAATAGTCTAATAGATTTATTGTTAGAGACTGTTAAATATAAAAATTATTATTTAATGAATTCATTTTAGATCAAGTATTCTCCCATATTTAATTTTTATTTTAGTAACACATTTTTTATTACATAAAATAGTTTAAAAGACATTTTTATGAAACAGAAATTTTTGGTCTTAAAAGATATGTTTTTCATTATAATTAATTTAAACAAGAAATTATTATTTTTAGGCATTTAAATATTTCTAGTGAAGTATGATTTTTTTGTACCATTAAATGGGATATTTCTAATGCTACGTAAAATTGAAATGGATAAGTGAGTTATTATAAATAATTTTGATATGATATATTATATTAGAAGGAAAATAAAATGAGAGGTGTCGTATTAGCAAGCCCTTGTGGGGACCTACATATGAGTCATCTAGGAAATTCATGCACCACATTAGAATAAAACTGCAACTACGTAACAAATATATCAACAACCCTAGTATAAAAAAAACATTAAAATTAACAAATCATTATGGAAAATTTAAATAATATAAGTGATATCGATGTAAAATTATCTCAGATCATATTTATATTCATTCAATGTGGTTTTATTTTATGTTTTATTAAAATATGCTGGTGAGATATATAACTAGTAAGAGTATAAGAAATTAAGAATATACATGTTATTAAACCAAAATTATCCATGTATCTATAAGATTTATTAATAATTAGAAGAATGTATAAAATATGAAATGTTATAGGTGCATAAAAATAATTACATAAGAGCCATCTACGAAAATTCATCCCCCACATTGGAATAAAACTACAACCGCTTAAATAATCTATCAACAACCCTAGCATAAAAACAAAACATTAAAATTAATACATCATTATGGAATATTAAAATAATATAAGAGATAGACATATAAAATTATCTCAGATTGATTTTATATTCATTAAATGTGGTTTTCTTTTATCGTTGATTAAAATATATTAGTGAGTGATATTATTAGTAAGTGTAAATGAAATAAAAAAGATACATGTTATTAAACCATAATTTTCCCTGTATATATAAGAGTTATTTATTATTATAAGAATGTATAAAATATGAAAAGTGAGAGGTGTATAAAAATATATCTATAATTTATCAAATCCATTAAACCCAAATGAGACCTATAGGTATACCAAAATTTTATGTTATGATGTGAAATCCCATAGACAATATAATCTGATTCTCGGTCAAAAGATGACGACACCTTATTCACCATCACAAACTTCTTTTTCCTGGAAACTAATTTTTTATTATGATGGTCCATTTTATGGTAATTTCCCTAAACATAGTTGAATATGACAACTGATCCCTATTATATATCAATATTAAACAAAAATGTGTATACCCTATATTAAATCATATAAAACAAAAAATATACGAATCAGTGGTTATTAAAATTTAAATAATCCCAATGCATGATTCTTGAATCATTGAGGAACCTCATATCTTCATAGTATCAATCCAAGCTATACATTGTTTCTTGACATGAATCTATTAAAATTTGAATAATATTATTCAATCATTATTTAAATATAAGGAAAGGTCATATATTATCCACTTTAGACCATGTATCATAGAAAAAGTGATTCACACTTGATCATGATGGTTGAAGAAAATATGAAAATTGTGATCAAATTTTAACGACGGTTAAAAGGGAACCTACATGAAGAACAAAATTGGTCGTCCATCAAATCATAATAAACATAGAGACTATGGAAGAGATATAATGAAATGTAGATGGACATTCTATCATGGGTATTTATAGGGAAAAAGATACAATATTTTATTCTCTTTGAAAGGATTAGGTTATAAATCATAGATATTTTATTTTTCTCCCATCATTCATATAATGAAATGATATTTCACTATATAACTAAAAAATAAATTAATATCTTGATTCTCATGGGGTATGAAACTAAATAAAATAAGAACCTTCATATTTTTATGTAATATATGGGACCATTATGAATTTTATGTTGAATTAGCTGTGCTAAATTGAAGTAACTCTAACAAAAAAACAAAATAATCAATGTTAAATGAAATTAATTCGAGAATAAGAAGTCTTACATTTAAAGAAAATTTATATAAAATTGAATAGGAAGTCACTTCTCTAGGGTTTTCCATTAACCAAGCCTAATAAAAACATTAGTTATTAGGGATTGAGAAAAAACATATATTGGTTAATTTAATGATTTTAGAGGTACCCACATAATACCCTATAGCTAAACTGTTATGTGAATATAATACTAGATCATTCTAAATGTGTTGATCTAATTTAATTATCTAATGGATATATGTAAGTATAAATTAGTATTTTATCAAACTATATCAACATATTAATAAATATGTATAATATATTTATATGCACTTCAAAAACAATTAATATGAAAAAAATTTATTGTTCTAATAAATTTAATTTTCCACTTAAAAGGAAATATATTTCAAGAAACATTGTTAATTTCAATGTATTAATAAAATAATATATTAAATATATAATAATAACTAATTATTAATATATTATTTTCTAAAAAAAATATTAATTTATTTCAATTTTTTTATATATTAAATTTATAACAAAAAATTCATTTTGGATTTTTGGATTTTAAAAAATTAATACCATTTTCAAATTTATTTTAATCATTATAGGATAAGAATATTTTTCAAATTTCCCAGAAATAATTAATTTTTAGGTGAATAATGAATTTTCATAATTTATTAATGTTTTAAATTTTATGAAATTATTTAATTATATGAATAAACAGAAATATTTCAAAAATATTACTCTGAAATTGAATATTATAATTTAGAATAATTAATTTAGAAATATTATAATGAATTTATAAACACATAACCAATAAATATATAATTTACATTATCTAATGAAATATATATTTCAAAATTTTTTAATGAATTATAACTAAATTAAATAATTTTTTTAAATCTAATTAATTTGATTAATATAATTTTTATTTTAATAATAATTTTTATTTAATTCTAATAATTGGAATTTTAAATTCTATCATAATTATAAAATATTTTTCTCAAAAATAAAAATATTCCAGAAATGGCACTTCAAATGTTACATAAACTTTTAACAAAGAAATATATAAAAAAAATCATGGAATATTTAATTGATGAATTGGATTTCATAATCAGAATAAAAGGCTTAATTTATTTAAAATCATATATTCAAATTTATTGATATTTTTTATAATTAATCATAATATTTATATATTACCTTTGTAATTATAAATTTAGAGAAAATGTCAGAAGTAAAAAACTCCTAAAATCACTATTATATTGTATCGAAAAAAACTCTGAGAGATTTTTTATCATTATATTTCAAGAAACCCCCATTTTCTACATTTTATCCAATAAGCTAAGAATATTATCATGGCATTACGGAAAATTGATGTGGGTTTCGAAAATACCCCTTTATCCTCTTATAAAAGAATAACAATTCCACAATTCAATGATACACTTCACTTATAATTAATTATTTAAACTCCACCATTAATATCTCACTAAAATACTATCCCACATATATAAAATTATTCTCACCTTAGGTTTCATTATTTCCTTCACTTTCACAGTGTTTTCTAGAGAAAACTCATGATTCCAAATTGATAATTACAATCTCGTAATATTTTAATTTATTCATCCCAATCCTAAAAAAAATTTATAACCCTGATAATATAATTAAATGTTTATCATTAATATAATGGATTTAATTTATATATATTAGTCATCGAATTTTTTATCATTTTCATCCCGAAAGAATATAAAATAATATCTATAGTGTAAATGACTGGATTATGACTTCCACAATGAGATATGGTTTTCATTCCATCACAACATATCAATGATTTAATATAGGATAAATTTGTTGAATAAATATGTTTTTTAGGCCAATAATATGGCAATATAATGGCTATATAATTTTTACTGTTGCAGTAATGTAGAAGTCGCTATAGCAGCTTGAACTATTCACCCAATTTGGGCCTTTGGGCCACCAGTTTTGGCCTACGGGTATCAAGGGCCTCCAGTTCATCAATGGCCTTCGTTCCATAGGGCCTTCGGGCCACAATGACTATGGATTAGCCTAGTTCACACAGAACATTCCCCAGAAGTGGATCAGAGCAACAAGAGTAACAGCCACCAGATGTAGAGCTAACTAGATTGGAAGAATCAGAGGGTATGGCAGTCGCAATTGAGACCGGGCACCATGCATATTTGTACGGGGAAATGTCAGCCAATCGTAAATATAATAAGGAGAGCTTGGTGATCAATGCAACATAAGTTAGGGAGGGTAAGATCAAGTGGGATGGGCCTACGGGTATTGTATTGGGCATGGTATGCCTCTGGGCCTTCGTGTCATGTATTGCGAGTATGTCGGGCCTTGTTCCATGGGCCTACGGGTCATGTACGAGTTCCCCTTACACCCTTAAAAGGGTGATTATCCATAATAAATTAAAAAATATGGCCTTAGGGCCATTCAGGAAGGTCTGAACTTATACCTCCATGAAATGAAACCACATTTTTAATAACCAAAGAGATTATAATGTAGTAAAAAAAATTAGGATACATGATACTTATTACATTTTAATGATTCATTATTATTTATTTTATCATTATTTAATAACATTCTCTTACATAACCCATCATTAAAAAACACTCTTATTTGGGTATTTTTTAAGAACTACAAAATAGATTTTATATTATTTATGTTGTGGATGATTTAAGGATTTTATATTCCTATTAAAAGATTTAATAATAATTTATTCAAAATTAAAAAAATATTATATAGTCAAAATAAAGATAAATAACTACTTTAATGATATATCACCTTTTTTTAATTAATCTAACCAATAAAATATAGAAATGATTTCATCATCAAACTGAATTGAAAATTAAAATATTCAATGAAATTATAATTTCAAAAAATATTTTGAAATTATATATTACAAAAACTACTATGATATAGTAATTTTTACCTTTGAGAGGAGAATAAATAACACCACTTCCAATATGAAACTACCTAAAAACAGACATTATTTCAAAAAAACCATTTTGAAAATAAATGATAAATATCTAATATAAATTTATTAAATAATTATAATTCAATTTCATAATGCTTTATATGAATGATTATATTTCTAAAATTGATTATTAAGATTTATATTTTTTTATTCAGGAGTGTATAAGACATTATACTAAACCGAAGTAAGGAAAAAATGTTTTCATGACTCGAATACATCCCCTGGGTCACAATAACTTCTCTAACATTACAACACATTTCATGTACCAGCGTATCAAAACTATAAAGATGTTATTTATTACTTCGAAATTAATTTATATTTCATTCAATAATAAAACTAAATTCATCATATATGATGAATATATTGTTTTCTTATGTGATATTTTTTAAGAATATTTCATATCCATTTTAATGGATGTTTCCACCACACCCATATTTTTAATTCTTATCCATGTTCTCGATTCTCAAGTGAAAACTCCAATTACTTTTATCATTGACCCATATAATTCCATTTTTTTAAAACCATGGTTTTGATTTCTTTTTAATTATTTTGGAATTATTTAATATAATTTTAAAATATTAGAAAGTACTTTCATTTTAATAATGATATACTTTTCCTTTATGGAAATTTTTTGTCATAAACTATATTTAATTTGATGTTATATTCACTGGTATTTGTTTTAGAATTTTTTGATTTTTCCTATCCTTTTAAATATTTTTTGTGAATGTGGATCAAATATCATTTCTTTTTAATATTATAATACCAATAATTATAAAAGAATTATTATTTTTTGGTTTCCCTACCATTTTCAGTGGTTCCCCATCCCATAATATAATGGTCCATAAATAAATTCATATAATATCCTTTGGGTTACCACATTTTTTATTATCAAAGGATCAAGATTTTTCATTTTTTCATTCCACTCAGAAGATTTATGAAACATACTTTCCATCCCATGGGTTATTTATTAATAGATGAATGGATTTACATTATGTGGAACTAAAATATAAGGATTATGATTGGTGTGTATAAATATCACACACCAATTCATTGTAGATTATTTTATTCTCATCATTTTTTTATATGAATAAATTATTTCAAAACTATAAAAATAAAAAAGACAGAGATTTGTTATAAAATTATTTATCCTTGATTTGAATACCCCAGGTCATCAAACAAAAAATAATCATAAGGGATTTGAAATTCAATTTCATGGCCCCATTATAATTATCTTCTCACCCAGATAGCTCCTACATATAGAAAGCGTGAAACAATCAATTCAAAAAATAATTAAAAATATTTTATTCGAGACATAATGTTTTTTAAGAAATCAACTCATGATATTTCTGTCAACATGATAAATTAAAACCATGAACAATTTTGAATTAAATATCAGATTTTAGTGTTGTTATGAGTCTGGAGGAAAAAATAACATTCGAACTAATTAGTATTTCTTAATCTAGACAAATTAATATATAAATTTTTATTAATCAATTATTGAATTTGGTGAAATGGGAACTTCATGATTGAGTTCATTATTTTACTATTTATTTCAACCATGTTTTCTAGGTTAAGGATAATTGGATTATTCCTATAAATAATAGGATAATAAAAACACAATGTTTTCATATATAATATTATTTCAATATTTTAATGGATTCTATAATTTAAATTTTTATACTATTTATAAAATTTAATTTCATATACATAATCGTTATAATAATGATTCATTATTAAATGAATCCTTTTATGAGCTAATTAATTTTCCATTTTCATTGTAATTTAGGTGAAATAAATTTTTTAGAAAACTAAATTAATTAAATGTAAAAATTTTCCAAATCAATGTATCTTAAATTTCAATGATTATAGTTCTAAAGGGGTAATTAATATTGATTAAATAATCATAAATGTGTTAAATAGAGTTTAACTAAATCATTTTTTGGTTTACATAAGGATCACATTTAATTTTTTTTGATTACTAAGAATATATTATTCATGGATTATAGGTGACTAGTGTAAGAAATATTTCATTTATTGTCATAAGATATATGTAAAAAAATACATTATTTTATACTGTATTATTCGTTGGATACAGAAATTTTTTTTTCACCTAGTTCATATTTTTAATGGATGCCAATGATGATGTTGTAAATTTCATTGAGTATATGTAAATCATTTGGATCCTATAGCATATATGGAAATTAAGATCGAATATTTTATTGAAACATTTCAATATGAAATGTGGAAATGTATTCAAAATGAAATTAATATTCAAGTAGTAAAAAATGATAAATTAATATAAAAAATTATCAGTGGATATTGGTTTGTTCTACAATAGAATATAATTTATATTATTTTTATATGAAAATGACGATTTATGGTATTATTAGTAAACATATAATGTTCCAATATTCATTTCTGTTTTATATTTATGTTTATACATATAATTATGATTTTATTTCATAAGTTATATGATTACGTAATCATTTATTATATAATTATTCCTTTTTGTGTAATATTCAACAAATAATTTTATGATCACTTCCCGAACCAAACTAATTTACTATCTTTAAAGACTATATTCACAATATTTTTTATTTCATGAAACTATTAAATATATCCTACTAATATATTCCAAAATATTTCTCTTATTATATATTACCCATGTAATTCCCTTCTTCATAACCCAGAGAGAGGGATCATAAAAATTAGTGTACTGATATTCTCAGTAAGTGTAATCAAGAGATATATAAGTTGATTATCGTAGAAAAACATAAAATTTATATAAGGATATGATATTATGACGATAAAATACCATTTTTATTCCTAATATTTCATTGATCAAAATTATAAATCCTTCCATAAAAATAATAATTTTAATAAAATAATGTATTGGTAGAGTGAATTTAATTTAGTCAATAATGAAGAGCGATCTCAAATCATAAGAAAAAAAAACTTGTCATAGAAGAGTGGCACTATTATATCTATAGAATCCATTTCATATATAAATTTTAACTATAAACCACACAAAATCATAGTGTTTTTGGAATTAAAAATAATTTCCATTATAATAATTGATCGATCATTATCGCTTTTTCACATACATTATTAGGCTTTAATACCTTTTTCACAAGTTGTATCAAGCACATTTACATTCATCCAATAATAATCTCTTGATATATTAAAAAAATTTGTATATAGTATATGAATATATAATTCTATGAAACTCATCACATATTAAAAATAATACATTAAAATTACACAATATCAATAAACAATCATATTTTAAATATTACATAACTCATTTAAATGAAATGAGTTTCATAAACATTTTATAATTTAATTATATCATAACCCAATGAATGTAAATTAGATTCCTAAAAATACCATCATCATTAAAGTATACCATCAAAAAAATTGTATGTTTTTTAGCATTATAAAATATCCCCTTAAAGAATAATTGAAATTAAATTATCTTATCAAAGATGAAAATTACATTAAATGATTTTTAGTGTATTTCATGATGAAAATAATTTTTTTTATTTTATACCACTTTTTTATAATCTATTGTGTTCTATAATTTATGGATATTTTGTATAAAAAACTCCTTGTGAAATTATTATGGATTGTAAAATTATATTAATGTTTCTGAATATAGGAAATCATTATCCTACCAGGTAGCACCCCTGGTAAATAAAGAATATGAAATTTTAATATTTATCCATATTTGTGAATAAAATATTAATATTACTTTAAAGGGGACTCTATGATCGATGGCGTACCCAATACGCAACAACGAGTTTCTTGGGAATCTTACATTGCACTCTAATTATAAAATAATATTATTTTAAATGGTAGTTAACGCCTAGCCGTTGTAATGGCGGGAATGAACGTAACTAACTGCAAAATGATTATATATGTTTGTCAAATATTTTAACTTTTATCCAATAAATGTTAGAGGCTTAAAATGTGAATGAATCCAATTTTAAAGCGTAAATAATCTAATATTATTTAAAAGGTCGATTAACCACCTTTTGATGGCGAACACTTTTTAAATACACTTTTTGAAAATTTCATATGTTATATTGGACCAAATAAAATTCTTCTTTCAAATCGGGACATCATAATTTACATTGTGTAAATTTTTGGTATTTTTTCGATAAAGTTCATTTTTTTAATGAATAGTTAAAAATGTTGTATTTTAATTCAAAACCACTTTTTAATATAATTTATTTATATGATTATATTATCTTTTTAATTGGTTTTAAAGTCCAATTATAATATATTTTTACCATTTAATCTAATAGTGGTCATTGGAATTAATTTCACTTTGAAATTGGACTTAAACCGGTGTCAATGTTTTGATACTTATTGTTTCATAAAAACACGTTATTTTCTCTCACATCAGGAATTAATTATTAAATTAATTAATGTAACTTATATGTTTTTAATTTTGTAAAATAGACATCATTTTTTAATTCGGGAAATCAAATATAGATTAGGGTGAATTTTTCGTCTTTTTCTGGAAAACATCAATTTTTTATGAATAGTGAAACCACTAAGTTCTACTTAAAAAACTGATTTTTCGTTTAAATGAAATTTTACCACCTCTGTGTTTTTAATTTCAAAAATCTAACACACATGGTGTCCATTATGAAGTAAAATGTGGTTCAATGGGTTGAAGATAATTTTTTTGGTGAAAAGTAACTTTTATGTTTTAATCTTGATTAGAGGTAATTATTGTAGTTTAAGGTAAAAATAATGTTTTAATAATATTAAATGACCTAGAAACATGTCATACCCTTATTGGATTAGTCATGGACGACCAATAAAATACATGGGTCAACTTGGGGACCCCATGGATCCACTTTGGTAGGAAAATGACATTAATAACTTTTTGTTTAAAGTTAAAATAAAAATGTCACAAACATGTGTTGTTTTACTAAAACAGTTTTTACATGGGGTTATACAAGTCATATTTTTGACTATAAATATTCATTAGAAAGATACAGATATATCCTACATCATGATATTTTATTTATAATTTTTAGACACTAAATAAACTAAATTATTTTTAACACAATGATGATGCAGCGATTACCTCATTATTTAACGATTTAAATAAAATGAAAATATAATGTAAAGTCTCTGACCTACACTTGTTAAAAACCTATTGGATGGGTTTATATAGAAACCATATCACCTTATCTTCTAAATATATCCTTATAGAACCTTTTAAATCCGAAAATCATTTTATAATAAAGTAATATTTTATAACATTCTAAGAGTGCCCCTCCTCTCATCTTATAAAAGGCCCCCACCTCTACCGCCTTACACACACCTCTCAAGAGTTTAGATCGGCCAACACCTACCGATTTCATCTATAAACATCCCTATATTCATTATTGAATCATCATGTTGGGCACAATCTTTTCCAAAGAAGCCTTTGAGCTCAAATCAAATAGAGTTACTCGATTTAAAGGTAATGTCTTCTCTTGTGTTCTTTTGTTTTATTTTTCTTCTCCAAACCCCTAAACTCTTTTTATTACTTTTTTTGGTAACAAAAACAGTATCTTAAATATACTAGTATGTTTTTATAATATGTATTAGAGCTACACTTTCACACACCTCCGTCTAATGGTTAAAGAACATATTGTTTCTGTGGATGGTGAATTACTGCCTCATGAAACGATGATTGTTAAATATTCTTTTAACACATTCAAAGGTGTCCATTACTATGTCACTATATTTATATATGATATATAATATGTTTATGTTTTACTTAATCTTCTGTATTTATCATTTATGGAAAACCTATATGGTTTCCATTATGGGTAAATGCGATATCTACATTTTAGGAAGTGCGGACTACCGCCCCCTCAAAGTGATTTGATTCGTTAATGCCATATGTGGGACATATAAAGGATGAAATTAATGGTATTACATATTATATCCTACTGTAATTATAATATTACTATATATCATTATTATTTAATTCCATTGAATACAAAAAAAATGAAAGTACCGTTCATGCGTACGTACGGCTTACCGTCTCCATGAACGGTAGATTTCATTTATTATCTCCAAATGTTATGTACTATTATAAGTACATATATATAATGGATATATATGTAATATATTACATCTAACTGATGGATATTATTCTGGAATGATAATATATATATCTATCATTTTTTTATAATTCCATTAAAATGACAAAAAAAAAATGAAAGTAGCGTTCATGCGTACGTACGGCCTACCGTCTCCATGAACGGTGCATTGAATTTTTTATCTCCAAATGCTATGTAATAGTATAAAATGAATATATACTGTATATATATGATAGTTAAAACATCAATACAATTCTGGATATGATGTAATTATAATTACATGGAAAATTCCTTTCCAACAAGTTTGATTTTTACTCATGTACCGAACATCGACAAAAACGTCTGATATGAACTCACTTTATTAACAAATTATTATAACATTATATTATGGGAAAGTAACTGAATAATATTATCTAAATTAGGTCCTTAAGAAATTATAAATTGACCAAATTTTATTATTCAGGAGATTAAACAATGATCAATTCATGACGGACAAGAGGTAAGGGATCCAACCTCTCTCTTTGTTTTTAAGTACTCTATTTTATGCCATTTCTTTTAAGCTCATCTTTCTTATTTTGGGGGATGTTATTTTATATTAATAATAATGTAATTTTTATGTTCATATTATGAGAGACCATATTTGATCTCATAAATTCATTTTTGGAAGTTTCATGTGGCGCTGTTAGGCTGCCGAGTTTTCGTAAGGGATTTTTCATTTCACTTTTATTCCCATGACATTTATGCTACGTTTTACACTATTTCCATTGAGTGGTGTATGTAATTCCCATTATTATACTCATTGTGTAATATAATTTCATTTATGGGTATTTACATCTTCATTGTATGACCCATCTTCCATGGGGTGTGCGTTTCGAAAGTTACCCAACTAGGTAAGGGTACCTTTCACCCTCCTCTTTTTAAAAGACTTATTTTGTTATTTCTTTTAATTAACATACTATTATGTTGGGATATTTTATTATATATCATTATTTATGTAAATTTTATGTCCAAGGGATGAGATTCCATTTTTTATCTCATCAGCTCATTTTATGAATTTTAAAGTGACGTCGTTAGGCAGTTGGTTTCTGTAAGGGAACTTTTTAACCCACTTTCATTTCTTTGGGTTAAACCTCTACTTATTGATTTTATTATGCCAATATTATGTGTGGAATATCTATGTTTTAATTTCCACAATCCATTGTGTGGATATACTATTTCCACACATAATCATCTCGTTGATAAATTCTTACGAACTTGTATGGGAAATCACAACTCAATCTCATTTCATTGAGTTAAATATCTATGTACTTGGTTGTGTTTTTTCAAGATTATGTGTGAATGACCTCTTATTGTTTCACACTTAATATCCAATTTTATTGGGTGTATTTATATTTCTCACACATAATTATGTGATATATTTATCCTTAATTTGATGATACCATCTTTATAATGGATTTCATCTAAATTTACATTTCCATTGAGACATCATTGTTGTTATGCACCAATTCACCCTTATATGGTGTGTATATTGTCCTTTGAAATATTATATCATGAATCCCTTTATTCTCATGATATTATAAATTTTGGATTAAATGTTATTCCATAATTATTTGTATTCAAGAGTCTCTCATTTTGTTAAAAACACTTTAACAAAAATATAGTTTTAAATGTTTTTAAAGATTCATTATTCTAAATCATTATCTTTAATTTCCATGTCGTCAAAATGGTTTTCAGTATTTATTTATATGGAAATTAATGTTTTTAAATTATAATTCCATCAAGAGCTTCAACGTTGTATGGGACACATTGATTCAAAAATCTCTTTTAAATGATTTTTGAATATGGATTGATTAATTCATTATCTTTAAATTACTTATTGTGATTGAAAATAAAATGATGTTATTGAAATGTATATATTTTCAATATTTTATGTGTAATGATGGTACTGGGACATTTTACGGGTGGTTACGTGATAAACCATATAACGGGTGGTGTCGTGAATACCAGGACGGGTGGTTACATTATAACCTCCAATGCATTGGGTATAGAAGTCGGCCGTATGGCTATTCCATTAAATATGTGTCGAAGTCAATCGTATGGTTATTCCATTTAATTATGTTTATGTCTCAAGTTACCTTTATATGATATGTGTTCTTTATTTGGTTTTTATGGTAATCTTTTGTTTACAAAAGGGTATGTAATGATCGTTTATTCAATGAAGAGTATTTTCTTCTTCATAAAGGTGAAAAGTATTACTTTGATAAAGTATTCTTGGTTAAATGGTTGTTTTGAAAAACTAAAAGTTTTCCTTCTTTTTGTATCCCTTACTGAGGTTTTTATGCTCACCCCAAGACTTTGAAATGTTTTTCAGAGGACATAATGTCTAATAGGGTCAAGGATGGGATCAAGGAAATGTCAGGGTGTCTAAAACATTGAACTAGACATGTTTCCTTTTAAGAGTTTTTATTTTATGAAAACTTAGTATAAGTGTCTAATTTGTAATAATTTGAGATGTAATAGTTATGTCCTAATTCTCTAAAACTATAATCCTAAAAAGATCCTCAATTTTAATTATTCATATAATTCAATAATAAGTAATGTTTAAGGCTGGGGCCTTATAGTTGGTATCAGAGGTCGGTTTAGATAACTTTAGAGGTTAGTGTATTCTTTAAGCATAAGTGACATTACCATAATGGCTAGGATTTCAGAAAGATTAATTGTTTTTAGATAATGTGAATGAGTAAGTATATCTTAGTGTTTATCTTCCTCATTAGTACATAATTATTTTGTCGATATACTCACACTGAAATTTTTTGTTTTAGTAAATGGATGGATCTAGTAGGAACCAAAGTGACAATGGGTTTGAAGGAAACTGTGGTGGTTCTCTCATTAAGAGACTGGATGAAATGGGGGATTCAATGAGAAATCTCGTGGTTATTCTAAACCAACTATCAGGAGTCATGATCAACCACTTGAACCTTGGTGAGTTCTATAATGCATCATGTACGAGAGAACCAACTCGACATGGATGTTCAAGTAATAATTATAAAGGTAACCATTAGGGTTTATACAATCCTTACTTTTGAGGTAATTATGAGTTATTGTATATTATGATGGAAAATGCAAGGCATGAGATAAACTTGATGTTAAAATATGTTATGATTATTTTTGAGGATTTTATCACATTTTGGGGAATGTTTTAAGAATTATATTGTTTTAGAAAAACGACAACACGCAGACCGTGTGACAACCCATCGTGTCGGACAATTTTGCGGGAATCGAACCCACAACCAAAGTGCGACTGGTATTTATTGCCTAATACTGGACTACGTGAAGTCCCTGGTTAGTTTGATGAATTATTTTTAGTTATACTATTTTGGGAATCAAGAGAATGTTTATTTTGGGTTATCTATGGAAATGATTATCCTATCATCGAGGATATGTGATTAGGTTAATTACTTTTCAATATGAGAATTTAAGAGCAAATGATGTTATTTGGAGATTAAAGTTAATTTTTACCTTGGAAGACGATGTAATTAAATCCTTAAAATATTTGGGTTTCATTCTTAGTTTGGTTTACTTTTAAGAATTTTATGGACAATTTTTTATCGAATGGTCTTCATTGAACTTTGGGGGTTTTTTGGACAAATTTTGGAGATTAAGAATAGATTTTATTTTTATAAATGATTATACTTTTGTGGATTATATGATATCATACTAACAATTTTGGTTTTGGATTTTGTCTAAATACATGGGAAGTATATAGTTCTCTTTTGTGGATTAGGTGATTCTAGAGAAGTTGATTATATCTCTCTTAATGTGAACAAGTCATCCTAAATACTCGTATTTTGGAGAAAATATGAGTTTGATTAAGGAATCTAGTAAAAGATGAAAGTCTATGTGACAAGTAAGTATGTTTCATCATGATTTAGTAAATCTCAAAAATAAATTCCTCAGTGAAGATTAACTTAAAACAAAAATGTTTTCTGTTAACTTTTCCAACTGGGGAATCGAATACCGTTTAACCCATCACAAGTTTGTGATTTTCTTATGGTTAACTTTCTCCTAGACATGTTTACTATCACTCTCCCTCAGAACATGACCCTTTGTTTTCTCCTCTATATCCATACATTCATACATGGAATCCTAGTATGGGTTAACTCAGGTGACCTTTGTACTTATCATTCTTTATTTTAAAGTGATATTTTTAATGACTCTTGTTCCGATGTGGGACTTTCAATGATGTTTCTGAGCCCAATTTTAAAATTACGAGAACGCAATTCCCAAAATGGGGGAAGGATATAACACCCCAGGTAAATAAAGAATATTTCATTTTCATATTTATCCATATTTTTGAATAAAATATTAATATTACTTTGAAGGGGACTCTATGCTCGATGGCGTACCCAATATGCAACAACGAGTTTCTTGGGAATCTTACATTGCACTCTAATTATAAAATAATTTTACTTTAAATGGTAGTTAACGCCTAGCCGTTGTAATAGAGGGAATTAACGAAACTAACTACAAAATTATTATATATGTTTGTAAAAAATTTTAACATTTATCCAATAAATGTTAGAGCCTTAAAATGTGAATTAATCCAATTTTAAAGCGTAAATATTCTAATATTTTTTTAAAGGTTGATTAACCACCTTTTGATGGCGAACAATTTTTAAATCCACTTTTTGGAAATTTCATATGTTTTATTAAACCAAATAAAATTCTTCTTTAGAATCGGGACATCATAATTTACATTGTGTAAATTTTTGGTATTTGTTCGATAAAGTTCATTTTTTAATGAATAATGAAAAATGTTGTATTTTAATTCAAAACCCCTTTTTAATCTAATTTATTTATATGATTATATTATCTTTTTAATTGGTTTTAAAGTTGAATTATAATATATTTTTTCCATTCAATCTAATAGTGGTTGTTGGAATTAATTTCATATTGAAATTGGACTTAAACTAGTGTCAATGTTTTGATACATATTGTTTCATAAAAACACGCTATTTGCTCTGACAACGGAAATTAGTTATTAAATTAATTAATTTAACTTATATGTTTTGAATTTTTTAAAATAGACATCATTTTTGAATTCAGAATATCAAATACAGCTTAGTATGAATTTTGGTATTTTTCTGGAAAACTTCAATTTTTGATGAATAGTGAAACCACTAAGTGGTACTTAAAAAACAGATGTTTCGTTTAACTGAAATTTTACCACCTCTGTGTTTTGAATTTCAAAAATCTGACATACATGGTTGTCATTAAGAAGTAAAATGTAGTTCAATGGGATTAAAATAATTTTTGTGGTGAATAGTAACTTTTAAGTTTTAATCGCGATTAGGGGTAATTAGTGTAGTTTAAGGTAAAAATAATGTTTTAATAATATGAAATGACCTAGACACATGTCCTACCCTTATTGGATGAGTCATGGACGACCAAGACAATCCATGGGTCAACATGGGGACCCCATGTAGCCACTTTGGTAGGAAAATGACATTAATAACAATTTATTTAAAGTTAAAAAACTGTCACAAACATGTGTTGATTTACTAAAACAATTTTTACATGGGGTTATACAAGTCATATTTTTTACTATAAATATTCATTAGAAAGCTAAAAAGATTTAATACATCATGATAGTTTATTTGTAATTTTTAGACACTAGATAAACTAAATTATATATGACACCATGATGATGCAGCGATTACCTCATTATTTAACGATTTAAATAAAATGAAAAGATAATGTAAAATATAAGACCTAAACTTGTCAAAAACCTATTGGATGGGTCGATTTTGAAACCGTATCACCTTATCGTCGAAATATACCCTTTTGGGACCTTTTAAATCCGAAAATAATTTTATAATAAAATAATATTTTATAACTTTCCAAGAGTGCCCCTCCTCTCCTCTTATAAAAGGCCCCACCTCTACCCCATTACACACACCTCTCAAGCCTTTTTCTCGGCCAAACTCTGCCCATTTCATCTATACACATCCCTATCTTCATCATTGAATCCTCACTTTGGGCAGAATCCTTTCCAAGGAAGCCTTTGAGCTCAAATCAAAGAGAGTTACCCGATTTAAAGGTAATGTCTTCCCTTGTGTTCTTTTGTTTTATTTTTCTTCTCCAAACCCCTAAAATCCTTTTATTACTTTTTTTGTAAAATAAAAGTATCTTAAATATACTAGGTTGTTTTTCTAAGAATTATTTGAGCTACACTTTCACACACCCTTGTCTAATGGTTAAAGAACATACTGTTTCTTTGGATGGCGAATTACTCCCTCATGAAACGATGATTGTTCAATATTATTTTAACACATTCAAAGGTGGCCATTAATATGTCACTATATTTATATATGATATATAATATGTTTTTTCCTTAATCTTCTGTATTTTTCATTTATGTCAATCTTTTATGGTTTCCATTATGGGTAACCTCGATATATTCATTTTAGGAAGTGCGGACCACCGCCCCCTCAAAGTGATTTGATTTGTTAATTCCATATGTGGGACATATAAAGGATGGAATTAATGGTATTACATATGAAATCATACTGTAATTATAATATACCTTTATATATTTATTATTTAATTCCATTGAAATGAAGAAAAATTAAAGTAGCGTTCATGCGAACGTACGGCTTACCGTCTCTATGAACGGTGCATTTCAATTCTTATCTCCAAATGTTATGTACTACTATAAGTACATATATATAATGGATATATATGTAATATATTACATATAAATTATTGATATCATTTTGGAATTATAATATATATATCTCTCATTTTTTTAATTCCATTAATATGACAAAAAAATGAAAGTAGCGTTCATGCGTACGTACGGCCTACCATCTCCATGAAAGGTGCTTTTAATTTTTTATCTCAAAATGCTATGGACTAGTATAAAATGAATATATAATGGATATATATGATATTTAAAACATAAATACTATTCTGGATATGGTGTACTTATAATGACATGGAAAATTCTTTTCCAACAAATTCGATTTTTACTCATGTACCGAACATCGACAAAAACGTCTGATATGAACTCACTTTATTAAGCAATTATTAAAACATTATAATATGTGATATTAACTTAATAATAATATTTAAAGTAGCTCCTTAAAAAATTATAAATTGACCAAATTTTATTATTCATGAGATTAATGAACGATCGAGTCACGTCGGAAATGAGGTAAGGGATCCAACCTCTCTCTTTCTTTTTAAGTACTCTCATTTATGTCATTTCTTTTAAGCTCATCTTTATTATGTTTGGGGATGTTATTTTATATTCCTAATACTTTACTTTTTATTTTCATATTATTAGATACCCTATTTGATCTCATAAATCCATTTTTGGAAGTTCCAAGTGGGGTCGTTAGGCTGTCGAGTTTTCGTAACGAATTTTTCATCTCACTTTTATTCCCAAGACATTTATGCTACGTTTGCCACTATTTCCTTTGAGTGGTGTATGTACTGACCATTATTTTAATATTTGTGTAATATTATTTCATTTATGGGTATTTAAATCTTCATTGTATGACCCTTCTTCCATGGGGTGTGCGTTTCGAAAGTTACCCAACTAGGTAAGGGGACCTTTCACCCTCGTCTTTTTAAAAGACTTGTTTTGTTATGTCTTTTAATTCACATACTATTATGTTGGGATATGTTATTATATATCCTTATTTATGTAAATTTTATGTCCAAGTGATGAGATTCCATTTTTTCTCTCATCATCTTTTTTATGAATTTTAAAGTGACGTTGTTAGGTTGTCGGATTTCTGTAAGGGAACTTCCTAACCCACTTTCAATTATTTGGGTTAAACCTCTACTTACTGATTTTATTTTTCCAAGATTATGTGTGGAATATAAATGTTTTAATTTCCACAAACCATTGTCTTGATATAATATTTCTACACATAATCATCTCATTGATAAATTCTTACAACTTGTATGGGAAATCTTAACTCAATCTCATTTCATTGAGTTAAATATCCATTTCATTGTTATTGTTTTTCCAAGATTCTGTGTGAATGACCTCTGATTGTTTCACACATAATATCTACTTATATTGGGTGTATTTATATTTCTCACACATAATTATGTGATTGATTTATCCTTAATTTAAGGATACCATCATTATAATGGATTTCATCTCAATTTATATTTCCATTGAGACTTCATTGTTGTTATTCACCAATTCACTCTTATATGGGGTGTATAATATCATTTGACATATTATATCACGAATACCTTTATTCTCATGATATTATAATGTTCGGATTAAATGTTATTCCGCAATTATTTGTATTCAAGAGTCTCTCATTTTGTTAAAAACTCTTTAACAAAAATATCTTTTTAAATGTTTTAAAGATTCATTATACTAAATCATTATCTTTAATGTCCATTTCATAAAAATGGTTTTCAATATATATTTATATAGACATTAATGTTTTAAAATTATAATTCCATTAAACGAATCAAAGTGGTATGAGACACTTTGATTCAAAAATCTATTTTAAATGATTTTTGAATATGGATTGATTAATTCAATATCTTGGAATTACTTATTGTGATTGCAAAAGAAATGATGTTATTGAAATGTTTATATTTTCAATATTTTATGTGTAATAATGGTACTTGTACATTTTACTTGTGGTTACGTGATAAACCATATGACGAGTGGTGCTGTGAATACCAGGATGGGTGGTTACGTTATAACCTCCAATGCATTGGGTATGGAAGTCGGTCGTATGGCTATTCCATTAAGTATGTGTGGAAGTCGACTGTATGGTTATTCCATTTAAGTATGTTTATGTCCCAAGTTACCTTTATATGTTATGTGCTCTTTATATGATATTTATGGTAATATTTTGGTTAAAAAAGGGTAAGTAATGATCTTTTATTCAATGAAGAGTATTTTATTCTTCATAATGGTGAAAAGTATTTCTTTGATAAAGTATTCTTCGTTTACTGGATGTTTTGAAAAACTAACAATTTTCCTTCTTTCTGTATCCCTTACTGAGGTTTTTATGCACACCCCAAGTTTTTGAAATTATTTTCACATGACATAAAGTTTAATAGGGTCAAGGATGGGATCAAGGAAATGTCAGGTTGTCTAAAACATGGAACTAGACATGTTTCTTTTTAAGAGTTTTTATTTTATGAAAACATAGTAGAAGTGTCTACTTTGTAATCTTTTGAGATATAATAGTTATGTCCTAATTCTCTAAAACTGTAAACCTAAAAAGATACTCAATGTGAATTATTCATATAATTCAATAATAATTAATGTTTAAGTTCGGGGACTTATATACCATGTAGGTTAAAATAGAGATTTCATTCGTCTTATTGGTAAAAATTAAAAAGTAAATCATTTGGAAAATTAAAAAAAGATTCTAAAGAAACATTTTTAAAATGGCTCATAAATGGGTGAAAATGAAATTAAGAGTAAAATTGATTAAATTAATTAAATCCTAAAAACATTTAGATAAATCATGTACATAGAATAAAATGATTCATGACCAGAGGATAAATAATGTCTATTTTGCATAAAAACATAACCCCAATCATTTTAAATTACAAAGATCTGAAATTTTAATATTTAATAGAAATTATATGAATATATTAATATGAATAATATTATTTTATTATCATATAAGATCAAAAAAAATCTCAATAAAAATTAAATAATGAGAAATCCAAATTATTATTAGATTAAAACATAAGTCCCTTACCTCAAGACTTATATTTATTCATACACATTTGAGCTTCCAATATAATATATATAAATTTATTATATGAATATTAATGAAACATAACACTACGTGTAACACTATATATTATTATATTATAATTATTATCACCTTTTTATCAACAATTTTTTATTAAGATCACTGTTCATGGTGATAACTACATCAATCTCCATGAATTTTTCGATTCCAAAATCATAGTTCAATTATAATGACCATGGTTCCATTATCATCTGAAGATTAATCATGATAAAAATATAATATATATCATTTATATATATGTAGTCATCCATTAATGGTATTGATGTACAAATGCATTACATTATTGATGAAGTCAATAGGTCATACATATTCATGAATGTTGTTTTTAGTTTCAGATAGATATTACAAAAGAAATGAAAATAAATATTAAATATTAAATTCATTATTATATGATAAGTGTTATATATATTGACTAAATAAATCCTTATTTCCAATCATATGTTTCTTTACATAATACCATATGGTGGACGAAATGAAATTTTGTGTTTTTTGTGGATCTTCCTTTATATCAGATACATACATTCACATCCCTTTAGGACAGTTTCTAGTGGTTTTTATTCATGGATGTGGTAACAACCCTAGGTTATTATATCCATGAAGACCAATGCAACTATTTTTCCAAGGTAAGTTCCTATTGGGATTCATGTAAAATAATACATAAAATCCCAAATCAGTCGAGACAATGAGAGTTTTGCATATCATACCCTTTTGGAGGGGATTGTTACCTATTTCTGGACTCTCTTATAAAATATTGAAATGTTCAAGAATCCTTAATTTATTCCAATGTTTAATGTTTCCCACCCTCAAATTTTCAATCTATTATTGGCATTCATGGAAATCACAGCCATCATTATGTATCCCAGGTTCATCAATAATGGATATATCAATATGTGTCTGGGATTCTCCACTAGTGGTACCAATTTATAAACAAATTATTGACACATTTATTTTATTATCATGGAGTTTAATTTGGTCCACACTCTATGGTGCTATAGATTTTATAATTTTATAGATTGATAATAGTTTTTTTGATGTCAATATCAGTCCCATGATAATTAATTCATATGTATCATTTTGAAAGGAATCTGAACCCATGTAATTCAATGCCACTTAAAGGGAGACACCAAACATTTTATGCTGATGTGATGTGTACAAAGAATTTTTTTTAACATCATCTGGAAATGAAATCTAGGATAATAGAACCTAGTCAATGTTCCTTGAGGGACATATACCAAAGGGGCCCAAGTAAACATGAAATCATAATGTCAAATTTGTTTGGTACATCCCTACTAAGAATATTCCATAAATAAAATAGTCTTTATTTCAGGTGATTGGGTATGGACCATGGAGATTCTTCCTATGTATCTCGTTTGGATGGGAATCAAATCTCATATACTTTGGTTATGAGGGAAGTTTCATATGGTTTCCATTTGAAGATTTTTATCATCTATAATGAGGCATGTTGGGTGGATTCAGTTTCAACATACACGATGAAGGATGTTATTTTGGGTGGACATGAACAATGATTCTACCAATCTTGGGGAACATATAATGTTTGTGATTTTGTATATTTCATGATTCCCACTATGCATTAATTCAATGTGACTCATGATTTATCTTTAGAAACATGGTGAAGATGAAAATATGATGATCACACAACCCACAATCCTATGGTTGATCAATGATGAGTCCAAAGGGCATGATGGATTATCAAATATGATGATCCACATGGATACGACCAATGTATTAAATAAAGTGAAAATGTAAAACCTTTTTCAGGTTAATCTATTTTATTAATCCATGAAGTATAACCTGGTGTTGGATACATGTCATTGAGGACCCATACATGTTGAGGCCTTATGAAGGATGGTTATATGGAGATCTTGAAATTGTTTCTCTTCCAATACATGAATCTAACTACGTCGAAGTCAAAACCATAGTAAAACTCTAAGGTAAAATGTTTCATTATCTAATGTGATAAAAAAGTGTAAGTGAATGATGTTAATATCACATGATCTATGTACCAGTAGTGGACAGTCACTAGAGACCAAAGGGAATGATATAAGGATTTTAATGTCCATCTTGCATCTTTTAATTTTGTATCTGGTATAGTCACATATTTCAATCCATATTGCAAAGACATTTGAATCTAATTATGAGAAATAGATCCAAATACTATACGAAAGTCATTGGGATTAATTAATTATGGATTATATGTGGTTGAATACATGTCATTGATGGCCCATTCCTCTTTGATTCCCTCTAATTTAAGATGAGAGAAATATACAGATAAGTATTCTATTCTGAGACAAGAATCTGACCATGCATATTTATACATTATATCAAAACTCGAATCCAACATACATCAAGAGTGAATGATAGAAATAATAGGTAGAGTAAGTTATGATAAACAATAAGATCCTCATTACTCTGCTGGAAGAGGCTGCTTTGATGGGATAAGAAGAAAGATATTTGATGTTCTTGTTCCCTACAATCATTTTATATTGGATAATCATGTATTACAATCAATATGTATATTTTACATGTGTATAGAAAAGTAACATTAAATTTAGTAGGAGGGTTCATCTAAGAAAGACATAGGTCTTACACTTATAGTGATTCCATATAATTTGTTTCACATAAGACAATATGATACTACATTAACACTCAAAGTGAAAATAAAGTATGATCCTCTCCCTTTGTTCATAGAACTGAAGGAACCTGTTCATAGATAAAAAGGGATGGAAATGTTACTAACAGTAGTATCTTATATTTGGATTCATGTGACTCATAACCATGGTCATGGTAGTTGTGATCATTGAAATGAATATCAACATGTGCCTCAATAACATTATCATGTAAGTTGGATAAGTGGGGGACAACTCTGACTAAATGAATTAATATCCAAATCAGAGAAATGATGTTTTTTTCTCTTACAAATTTCTTTCATGCCTAGATGCTTCATTAGAGGTTTAAATTTTATCCCCTTTATTTAGGAGATCCAAATGATGTAGATTTATTCCATTAGTGGTATGGAAGAGGTATTGTAAGATGTTAATGCAGGTAAAGTTTGTGTATTCCAAAGAAGTTCCATATATTGTAATACTGAGGAGACTGTAAGGGCATCACATACGTAGGGATTTTTGAGATAAAGATGATTTTCGGATGTAATATGTATGAAACAACATATGGGATAAATTATACTTTATTTTATATGGGTATCCTACAGTGTCCCTGAAAGGATCTTAGACATGGCCCATATTTTGAAATTGGACATCATTGTAGTTCATATTAACTACATGTGAAGAGGTTTCATGCATTGGTGTTGTTAATTTAAAACCATGGAATGATATAAATTCCACTATCTCTGTTAATTCATTCATTACATGGGTTTTAAAGAGATACTAGGTAGGTTTCAGTGTGCCTATGTGAAGGACTTTTGTGGGATGTTTCAAAAGGTTTCTTCGGGATTTTCTATTGTGTAAATGATTAGAAACATGGTCCAATTTATAAGAAAATATGGGTTCCAGGGTTATGATTTTTTTTTCATAGTATTTCCTGTTGGCTAATGTAGAGGTGTTATTATGGATGTTCGACATGGTAACATAGATAATTGGTCATGCGCAATGCCACGATAAGTGTAGTTTAACCTGGCATGTTGATGCATCATTGGAAGTCATGTGCGACAAGATTTGGAAAATTATTTCACCCATGGAAATAATATATTTTCCTCATTTCATATCATTAATGAATTTTACTTTAATAAACATCCAACCAAATTAAAAGACATAGTGTGAACCCCCCAACCCTCATTATTTGATCCAATAGATTGAATATGGTCTAATTATTAGTCATATGGATGAAAGGACCCTACCGTTTCATAGGTCATCTGAACAAGTTATCTATGTAAGGACTTGACATAAAAGGTACACGAAAATGTTCATGCATAGGGGCTCCCACATCTATATATAGAGCCAATGGTATCATCAGGTGATCCTCATGCTTTATACTGATGGTCTCAACGTGATTTTATTAAATGTAGACCATTCTATTAAGCTTACTTTTCTAACACCTAATTTCTACAAACCATGTGCAGACCATCTTAAGAGACCCATATTTTTTTGGATAAAGTCCAATGAAATGTAACATTTGTATCATCCCATTACGTTTTCAGGTACTTTTGATGTATCTAAGTGCCTCTATTTTGGATTAGTTACTTGTAGTTGCGTTTGGGTGAAATTTTATCTAAACCAAAAAGGCAATGGCTTGTGCACGTTTTGCACACGGTTTGATAAACCATGCTATCAAACCCAACAAACTTAGCAGCACTGGACAGCAGGGTACGCACGGTGTGCACACGGTTTGAGAAACTATGCAGACCATGAACCTTGGATAGTGAGATCTACACGGTGTGCACACTATTTGACCAACCGTGCAGAAAAACCATGTGGTCACTTAAAATTAGATCCTTAAATTGGGGATCTCGAATGTTTTTCCTCTAAATGCTTTGTTTTTCCACTTATGTGGACCTAACATGGGATTTTTCTTCTCCTGGGGTCATAGAAGGTTCTCCCTTTGTTCTGTAGGTGATGCAAAGGCTCCTCTTGGTGAACAAAAGCGGGATTCTCAAGGTATGTGATCGTTCTTCTTCTTTCATGATCGGTTTCTTAGATCTACAGAGATCTACTTCCCCTCTTCCCTTTATTTCTTATATCTTCACCCGTTATGGGTAGATCTAAGTGTGTAAATTACAAATTAATGAGTTTTGGTCCTGGTCTTGCTAGGGGAAGGGATCTAGGACGGGTTTTTGGAGAATCAACTAGGATTCTTGAGTGTTCTTCAACCGTTGTGGTTTTGGTCAAAACCTTCGAGGTAGGTGGTTCCATCCCAACTTGATGAATTGATTATCTTCATTGATTGTTTTATTTCACTTGTTGATTTTAATTCAATTCCTTTGAATTGAGATGTTTGAATTGGTTTTGGCATGAGAATTTGGAAAACCCACAATTCCATTGAATTAGGGTGTGTCTGTGTTTTTGCAAATTGGATAATTTAAATTGTGGAATTTAAGTTTTGTATTTAATTTAAATGTTGTCAATTGAATTGTTGATTTCTATTGTGGAAATAAATTGTGAAATGATGGAATTGGTTTTGAATGGATTTCAAACTGGTGAAAATTGCTTAAAATGTTTTGATAGAAACCCATTGATTTATCATGTGAAAAAGGAATGTTTTTGAATAAAACCTATTGTGGTTTTAATTTGAATGGAATTGGAACATTGAAAAGGAAGAATGGGATTGATCTTATTTTAATCATTCATAAAATAGTTCACCCATCATGTTAGAGTGCATGAAATCCTTAGGTAGTTAGTGAGTTATTTTGATACACTCTACGATACGACAATGTTCTAAAACATACTTGCGGCGGGTCACATCCCCGATGGGTTGGTGATGAGTCGCATTTAGCTAGTGTCATAGGGACATGTGTATACACATTTTTCTGAGTTCACAAAGAGAGTGCAGAATCCCATAACTGATTAATACTATCGTACCTTTTGCTAGATGCCCATGTTGCTCGCCTAAATATTTTTATGTGATGTTTAAATGTTTTCCAATGCATTTGAACTATTTTACATGCATGATAATTTTTACCTAACCTGTTCTATGTAACTGTTTTTATTTAAGTCATTGTCTTAATAGTATTTCATCATTGTAAAACCATGATTGGTGAACATTCCTTTACTTGAAAATGTATAGCATGATTTGTTAAAATTTGTTTTCCTATTGTCAAGCATGTTTAATTTACAATTGAATGTTTTTATTTGGATAATCTTTATTTGGAAACTGTTATGGAATCCCTCATGGTATCCTACTGGGATTAGGCTCACACCCTACTTTTTCCTTCATGTGTTAGTATACTTCCTTCTTCCAGGTTCATGTAAGGGGAAAGGATCACTTGGAGGTGGATACATCTATTTAGTTTTCAACGTGATGAGTTGTGTCCTTGGGGTCTTTGGGGTTGTTTTCCTGTTTGATATACTTGGGTTGTAGTACTTTGGGCTTTCTGTGCCTCTTTTTTTTTCTGGTTTAATGCTCCCAGTGGAGTTTCTTTGTTATGAAAACAGTTTGTTTTACTCTTGCTTCCTCGTCCTTGTGGTAAATTTGTTCCCACATGTATGTTGTATGATGACAGGTGCTAGTTGTCGACCCATAGGGATCAGGAACCCCCTTCGTGTTATGTCAGGGCCGGCTCGGTTATTAGGTTACCAGGGTACCCGGGCTGGTTCATGAAAAATTTGTATCAGAGAGCGGTTTGTTGAACATCATGCCTTGATTATAGTATGCATTTGAGTTTTCATGTCATGACATTGGAGGTAGATATGATTGAGTGCCTGGCCAGCTCTCACCACAAAGAACCTTATGTCACCAGGGTTAGTTAGGGAAATACGACTTGTGGATTAGTTATAGTATTTTCCCTCTTTTGATTTGGATAGAGTGGAATCCAAATATTGTATATTCCTTCTTTTAAGAGTAGTTTTCATTGTTTCTCGGTTGGTGTCTTAATCTCTGTCTTTTCTGGTGTTGTGTAGCAATATGCCTCCGAAAAGGCGTTGGAATCATATCCAAAAAGTGGATGCTACTAAAACTCAACAAGCGAGACCTATTGTGGATCCGAGTCTGGTTGAGGTGATCATCCACACTGTCCAAGCTCTAGGAGAGGCACCACCTCCAGTCCATGTTCAGATACATGCTTTAGATCCTCAGAGTGATATTCTCTGAAGTCATTCTCATGATTTCATACACCAGAAGCCACCAGTTTTCAAAGGCTCCACTGACCGCCAACATGCTGAGGAATGGTAGAGTAATATTGAATTGTCTATTTGGGTTCTTGGAGACACCTGAAGTGATCACGGTTAAGTGTGCCACCTTCATGCTAGAGGGACCAAGAAGGAGATGGTGGTACATGATGGTGACGTCAAGGAAAAATGAGGATTTGGAGTGGAACGACATTAGGGTTCTTTGCACTGATTAGTTCTATGAAGAATCAATGGTGTTAGGCAAGGCCCTGGATTTTTTAACGCTTTATTAGGTTAACAAAACCGTTACTGAGTACTCAAATCGCTTTTCTAAATTGGTACAGTTTTCTCCTGAAATTGTATCTAATGAGATGATGAAGGCTTGATGATTTGAGTTGGGCCTTCGATTAGATATTCATTTTCTAGTTTTCTTATTGATGTTTCCCACTTATGCTGATGTGTTTGATAAGGTAATGATGGTTGAGATGGACCTGGCAGGAAAGTTAGGGATGAATGAAGATTCTTCTCCATCTTGTGATAGTGTTTGTCCCTCTAAAGGGAATTGGATGTGTGACGTATCATATGGTATTTCTCGCCATCAAATTAATTCTAGACCTCTGGTAGCACTAGTATGGGCTTCTTTGACATGATATCAGTGTGTAAAGTCGGGGAATTCTATGTGGGTTTTCACTGAGGCACCCAAGAACTGTAGCTCTTGAGGACGTTTGGGGCACTTACAGAGTTTATTCCATCACTTCTCTACTCCACGTAGTGGAACAGGATCATCAGCACCCCAGGAACTATGGGGATATCAAATGTTTCACATGCTAAAAGGTTCCGGCCACAAGCATCAGGAACAAAGCATCTTTACGTAGTGGAAGAGTCGCCAGAGGTAGCTGAAGCTGGTCCTATGACAGTGAGAGGTACCATCACTATATATTCATCCTTAATGACATCACTTTTTGATACCAGTGCATCGCTCTCTTTTATTTCAACTCATATTGTTAATCTACATAATCTACCCATTGAACATTTGTCTTGTTTGATGGTTATTACTACACCTCTTGGTACAGTGAGAGAGAAGGGTCTCTGTAGTCCTGCTTGCGTCTTCTTTCTATTAGATGTCAAGCTTGATTGGGACTTTTTGGTTCTCGACATGAAATCTTTTGACGTGACATTTGGGATGGATTGGCTCATCTCCAATAAATCCTGGATTGAATGTCACCTATGACGGGTATACCATACTACACTCGGTGGTGTGCCTCTTTTTTTCAAGGAGAATGGGAACCCAGGTCAAGGAGAGCCGGACAATCTTATCTGGAGATGGGGGAAATTATATCAGTGCTTTCTTTTGATATAGAGAAGGATCCAATGAGTGGTTATCTTCCTCCAGCCATCAGTGAGTTTATAGACGTGTTTCCTTCTGACTTCTCTGGTATGCCACCGGTAAGGGAGATCATTTTTTAAATTGATTTAATGCCTAGTACTCAACCGGTTTCTATCCCTTCATACCGAATGGATCCATCCGAATTAAAAGGATTGAAGTCTCATTTGGATGATCTTCTTGAGAAAGGTTTTATATGCCCGAGTGTGTCACCTTGGGCAGCACTAGTTCTCTTCGCCAAGAAGGCTGGTGGTCCTCTACAATTATGTGTTGATTATCAAAATCTCAATAGAGTTACGATAAATAACAAGTATCCATTACCACGAATTGATGATTTCTTTGACCAATAGAAAGGGTCACAGTGGTTTTCAAAAATTTATCTTTGATCTGGTTACCATCAGTTGAGGTTAAAGGAATCTGACATTCAGAAAACTGCCTTTTGAAGTAGGTAGACATTATGAGTACCTTGTCATGCCCTTCGGCCGAACAAATGCTACTGTAGTTTTCATGGCCTTGATGAATCATATTTTCCATGAGTATCTGGATAATTTTGTGGTAGTGTTTTTGGATGACATCCTTGTATACTCCATGTCCGAGGAGGATCATGTGATTCATCTGAGAACAGTTCTGGGTCTTTTAAGATATCACCATCTTCATTCCAAGCATTCGAAGTGCGATTTCTGGATTTGGAAAGTGAAATTCTTGGGAAATGTGGTGTCAGAACAAGGAATATTAGTTGATCCTGAGAAATTGAAGGCTGTTATGACTTAGGAACATCCACAAAATGTTTTCGTGATTTGGAGATTCTTGGGATTAGCAAGATATTATCACCGTTTTGTCAAAGAATTTTTCAAAGATAGCTTCTCCAATGACTGATTAGACTTAAAAGAGAGTGTTGTTTTCCTGAAATGACAAAAGTCAGAGTTCTTTTGTTGAGATAAAGCATCTTTTAACTACTGAGCCAATGTTAACTCTTCATGTGGCCAGGGTAGGTTATGTGGTCTTCTGTGATGCATTGAGTTCAGGTATGGGATGTGTCCTTATGCAAGTTAATCATGTTATTTCTTATGGATCACTTTAGCTTAAGCCTCATGAGAAGAACTTCCCTACCCATGACCTTGAACATGCAGATTTAATGCATGCAATCAAGTGTTGGCGACATTACCATTATGGAGAATGGTTTGATGTGTATTCAGACCACAAGTTCTTGTGTTATATCTTCTCAAAAAAATATTTGAATCTCCGCCAAAGGCATTAGGTGGAGTACCAGAAATCTTTCGACTTTGACATCCCCTACACCCCGGGTAAATGCAATATATTTGTGGCTGTATTAAGCAGGAAACCATCATCTCAGGGTGTGTATGAATCTTCATAAGAGTGGAGTTTGATGGCTCTTTTTTCTCAGTTGCATATTGGTGTTTAGTGGAAGGGGAATGAAGTTTATTTTATCCAGTGTGCAGTTGACTTCTACTCTCCTCGAGTTAATTCTTCAGGAACAACAAATTGATGATGATTTTCGTGGAAATAGGGACTCTCTTTATGGTGGGGAGACTGACACCTTGTGGTCATTCTCCAAAGAGGGGGTTCTGTGTTATCAAAACCATTAGGTTGTGCCGTTATAAGCAGTAAAGGATTTGATGAGGGATTTCGATAACTCTCAGTGGGTTATGGACCCCAGGACCACGATGATGTTCTATGATATATGGTGACATTTCTGGTGTCCTGGTATGAGATGAGACATTGTGGAGTTTGTATCTCATTGCAATACATGCCGGTAGCTGAAATCTATGCACCAGAAAACTTCGGGTTTTCTTCAACAACTTCTAGTCCCTACATGGAAGTGGGATTAAATCTCAATGGACTTTTTGGTTGGGTTACGTCAAACTAAGAGGAAGAAGAATGTGATATGGGCTGTGATCGAAAGACTGACCAAGTCGGCTCACATTATACCTATTCAAGATACAACAAAAGATGAGGAGTTGGGAAATATCTATGTGAATGAAATTGTTCGTTTTCACAGAGTTACATATACCATAGTCTCAGATAGGGATCCATGGATTACTTCTCGCTTTTGGAGAGGCCTTCAGGAGGCACTGGGATCTCAGGTCCATTTTTGCACGACCTACCATCCACAGTCAGATGGATAGACAGAGAGAGATATTCAGATCCTTGAGGACATGCTCCATGGTTGTGTTATCGAATTTGGTAGATCTTGGGATGATAATCTAGGGTTAGCTAGGTTTTCTTATAACAATAGTTATCAATCTGTGATTAAAATGGATATTTTTGAGGAAATGTATGGTCATCCTTGTAAATCTCCCTTATGTTGGTCGATTATTAGTGAAAGTTCATTGGTAGGACTGTGTTTGGTCCATGAGACGACAGTTAAGATCCAGTTGATTGATCAGAGAATGTTCACAATGAAAAGTCAGTGCAAGTATTATGCTGACCATTTCCATAGACCGTTAGATTTCTTAGTTGGTGACGAGGTGTTCTTGAATGTTTCCCCCCGTTTAGGTCATTGATGACATGGGGTGAAAGGGATGATTTCTCCTTGTTTTGTGGGACCTTAAGAGGTTATTGGTATTGTGGGAAAAATTTCATACCATCTAGATCTACCACCACAACTGACACTGATACATAATATGTTCCATGTATTGCAGCTGCGGAAGTACCTCTCCGATCCATCTCATGTTGTGTGCTGGAGTGATCTTGAAATTGAACCGGATTTATCAGTGACTGAACGACAAGTCATAATTGTTAATTCTGAGACCAAGGTACTTCGTGGGAGAATGATAACTCTGGTTTATATACTTTGAAAACATGGTTCAGATTCTCATGAGATATGGGAAAGTGAGGTACTAATGAGAGAGCAGTGTCCTCATCTTTTTAACGTAGAGATTTTTTCATACAATTTTTGGGGACAGAAAGGTCTTATGGTGGGGAGGTTGTAACATCCCATAACATTTTCAGGTACTTTTGATGACTCTAAGTGCCTCTAATTTGGAGTAGTGACTTAGGGGTGCGTTTGGGTGAAATTTTACGTAAAACAAAACAGAAATGGCTTGTGCACAGTTTGATAAACTGTGTGATCAAACCGTGTGAACCTAGCAGCACTGGACAGTGGGGTATTCATAGTGTGCACATGATTTGAAAAACCGTGTGACTAAACCGTGCAGACCAGCAACCTTGGACAGTGAGATCGTCATGGTGTGCGCATGGTTTGACAAAACATGCAGACAAACCGTGCGATCCCTAAAAATTAGATCCTTAAATTGTGGATCTCAGGGTGTTTTGCCTCTAAATGCTTCATTTTTTTCCTAAGTGGCCCTAACTCGGGATTTGTCTTCTCCTAGGGTCAGAGAAGGTTCTCCCTTTGTTCCGGAGGTGATCCAAAGGCTCCTCTCGGTGAATCGAACTGTGATTCTCAAGGTATGTAATCGATACTCTTCTTTATTGGTCGGTTTCTTAGATCTACTTAGATCTACTTCTCCTCTTCGCTAGATTTCTTATATATACGCCCGTTATGGGTAGATCTAAGTGTGTAAATGACAAAATTATGAGTTTTGGTCTTCGTAATGCAAGGGGAAGGGATCTAGGATGGGTTTTTGGAGAATCAACCAAGATTCTTGAGTGTTCTTCAACCGTTGTGGTTTTGGTCAAAACCTTCGAGGTAGGTGGTTCCATCCCGACATGGAAAATTGATTATCCTCATTCCATGATTTATTTCACATGATGATTTTAATTCAATTCCTTTGAATTGACATATTTTAATTGGTTTTGGCATGAGAATTTGGGAAACTGCCAATTCCATTTATATGGGGTGTGTGTGTGTGTTTATGGAAACTAGATAATTTAAATTGTGGAATTAAAGTTCTGTATTTGATGGAAATGTTTTCAATTGAATTTTTGATTTCAATTGTGGAAATAAATTGTGAAATGATGGGATTGGTTTTGAATGGATTTGAAACTGGTGAAAATGGATTAAAATGTTTTGATAGAAACCCATTGGTTTCATCTTGCGAAAAAGGCATGTTTTTTAATAAAACATGTTGTGGGTTTAATTGGAATGGAATTGGAACTTTGAAATGGATGAATGTGATTGATCTTATTTTAATCATTCTTAATATAGTTTGTCCATCATGTAAGAGCGCATGCAAGCCTTAGGTAGTTATAGAGTTATTTAGATACACTCTACGATATGACAATGTTCTAAAACATACTTGTGGTGGGTCACATCCCTGATGGGTTGATGATGAGTCTCCTTTGGCTAGTGTCATAGGGACGTGTGTATACACATTTCGTTGAGTTCACGTAGAGAGTGAAAAATCACATAACTGATTAATACTATCATACCTTTTGGCAGATGGCCATGTTTCTCACCTAAATATTTATATGTAATGTATACATGTTTCCCAATGCTTTTGAATTGTTTTACATGCCTGCTGATTTTCACATAACCTGTTTTATATAACTATTTTTATTTAATCCATTGTCTTAAAAGTATTTCATCATTATAAAACCTTGCTTGGTGAACTTTCCTTTACTTGAAAATGTATAGCATGATTTGTTAAAATATGCTTTCATATCTCCAAACCAGTTTACATTAAAATTGAATGTTTTTCATTGGATAATATTTATTTGTAATCTGTTCTGAAATCCCTGGTGGTATCCTACCGGGCTTAGGCTCACATCCTACTTTTGCCTTTGGGTGTGTGTAGACTTTCTTCTTCCAGGTTTGTGCAAGTGGAAATGATCACTTGGAGGTGGATACAAATATTGAGTTTTTAAAATGGTGAGTTGTTTCCATGGGGAATTTGAGGTTGTTTTCATGTTTTATGTACTTGGGTTGTAGTACTTTGGGCTTTCGGTGCCGCTTTGTTTTCTGGTACAATGCTCCTAATGGAGTTTCTTTGTTATGCATACTGTTTTTTTACTCGTGCTTCAACGTCCTTATGGAAAATTCGTTCCCACTTGTATGTTGTACGATTCCAGGTGATAGTCACCAACACGTGGGAATTGGGAATGGATTTGGGGAAATGTCAGGGCCGGCTTGATTATCAGGTTACCAGGGTGCCCGGGCAGATTTGTGACAACATTACTGGGAAAATTATACGGTAGATTTAGATAATACCCTATGTGGGCTAAATCCAATTAAAAATTTGTATTTTTCAAAAAAATTATCCCAAAGCAGACCAATGTTTTTAATAAAATAACGTTTTCCCTTATTGGTTCTATTGACACTCGATAGATTATATTTTTAGATGGAAAATTTGGAAAACACATTATTGAGATTATTAAAACCATCGTACTGGACTACTATGATGTAATTGATACTACTATTACATATGTATCAAATCCTATGAATAATTATCACCATGACTATCCAGAAAATAACTACCATCACCTCTTTTCCCATATTCATTTTAATGAGTTCGCTGCATTGGATCGTAAGATTTATAAAACACGTCCCTTGTGTCAAGAATTCAATAAATTCATTAATACCAATATATAGATCATGGGAACATATATCAATGTTGGAACCTAATATATGACATGTCTCATGCTACACAAAAAGTGTGATCAAGAATAGACGTCACATACACATGAATCAAAAACTCACCACTAATCACATATCTTCCAAAATTACTATATGGATCAGTTTGTGGGATGGATGGATGAATGGAATCTTCAACGGAGAGTTGGTTTCATACCCCAAGTGGATGTGGGTGTATTTGGTGCATCAGACCAATTATGAATTTGAATACTATATGAAAGCAGTGTGTATTTATAAAGGCATATAGGCGGCACATACATACATATACAAGAATCCAAAATTCATTATCAGATTACTATGTCGATGGATCCCATAAATGAACTCATTCAACCAGATGAATAGAGATGTTGGTATCATCTGATGTGGATGCCTAAAATATCAATAAGGATATGATCTTGGATATATTTATGATGAAATCATCACAATAAATGTGGCATTGGACAACAATGAATGGATTATAGTTCATTCGTGTGATACATAGTAGATAATTCAAGTTCATGAGGAAGAAAACCCCCTTATGAGGAGGCATGGACATCTTTAATCATCGATTCATTCTTATCTAGAGTCATATGTGGATGGACACTCTTTTTAATGTTTTATAAGGAATTCCACGAAGGATAAGTGGGCCATTCCTGAAAAAATATGGCCTTCCATGGAGGGGGGTTAATGATAAATGTGGGAACAAACCCATGTATGAAATACTTATAAACACATGTTTTCCAAAATTATAAACATGTGTATAAATGTATTCATTTTCATACATGTGACTCCAATGGAGGGGTGTGTTTTAGAACATTTTTTATTATGAACATTTTATAAGATAATAATCACATATGGTTATCAATCCATATCATAACAATGATTCAAAATTTCTTTTTTCATGTTCACATAGGGGAGGAAATTTTCAAAAACATTGGTCCATTCTAATAAATATATTTGGAATCATCTTATCCTATTTTTTCTCTTATTCAATGTTATTTGGAGTTTAGATTACCGGGGGATAGTTTTGACCATTGTTTTAAGAGAATTGATTGTATTCATACCTTATACATGAAGCCAGGGGTGACCATTAATTGGATTAATCTATTCATATTAATCAATTTAAATATATATAGGGACCCTCCAACTAGGACATTCCCAACTGATGGAAAAACTATAAATGAGAGGAGATCAGACAAAATTTCCTTCAGAGATGAAATTCTAGTTTCTTGAATTGATGGTGATGATATTTTTAAGCTCTATGCTCCATAATAATTTTCATAATTGTACATGTTTATATAATAAATAAATGAATATCCATATTTTCATGTTTGGTAATTGAGTCAATCAACGGTGAACTAATTTCTACGGAATCTCGCAAATGAGGACATGTCTCATGTTGTGATTAACATCCCCCCACCCAAAAATTGTGTCCACTAGGTTTACCTTGTCATATGTGGAGGCCATTCATAATATCCCAAGGGAGTGTTAGAAAAAAATTTCTCATAATATGGGATCGTAACAACCTCTGAACATAGAATTCAATGTGGAAATGCTCCTCCCCCTTCTGAAGATTCTTTGTCTCTTTTTTAGGGTCCTTCATCTCTATCAGAGGGGCTAGATGATGAGGTCTAATGTTTTCCCAAAAAAATAAATACACAATATATTTCACTTCTGAGGATCAAAATGGTTGAAACATCTAAGGTATGGCTTTGGCGGTCTAGCTGTCAACATCAAGATGATCACAAGTTCTATTCTCCCATCCTACATTTGTGATGGAGAGATTCAAGAAATCATGGAAAACAAAGTTTATCATTTTATATTTACATTAGTTTCTAATAGCCTTAGAATATGTGAGAAGATTGGTAGTTCAATTTTAGAAGAACATTATTTCTGATCCAAAGGATTTGTGGTCACTTTTTTTTATGGGATAGAGAATTCCAAAATTGGAGATTCTTGATCCACATCCAATCACATCTTTTTTGATTATACCACTGAGGTTGGAATTTATATTTGGTAATTAGAGATAATTATCTATGAAATTTATAATCTTATTCCATCAAAATTATTCATCAATGATATGGTAAAACAAAGGGCCACTAATGAGGTAAACCACCCAACTTATGTGGAATGAGATGATTATGTCGATGCCAATGATGAAATACCCCCTTTAATTGTTTCTTCTTTTGTTCTTAGTTTTTTATAAATATTTTGTTTCTAAGAGAATATTAACATTATTTTTTGTGGTAAAATGAGAAATTGGTCGAGGTCCCATGATAAGAGTATGTCAAAAATAGAAATCCAATGAGAACTAATTAATAGTCTCTTAATCCGAGAGAGGTATCCAGAGGCCAAAAAATGAATTAGAATGATATAGGGGAGAATATATACTACCACCTATGATATATATCATTAAGGGGGATGCATATACATTACTTTCATAAAAATGGAATAATGAAGAATGAATCGCTTGAATAATTATCTTTCCATTGAGAGTGTTTTCTCAAGGAATCATTAATTTTTTTATTAAATAAAATTGATCACATATTCTGTTGATGAGTATCATTTTCTCTCCTCTTTGAAGGTGTGTGGTGATTGGCCACCTATAATTGAAGATAATTTCCCCTATAATATTTTGACATCCACTAGTGAATTGGATCCCTTAGATAGATAATTTTTATGGGATAGGACCATAATGTCTTCCATTTTCATTTTTCCTAATGTTGTAGAGAGGGAAAATGATTCTTGGGAATAACAAATGTACATTATAAAATGTAATACGATGACTATTTAATTTTTTTACATAAGATATTTAATATTCATCTCAAAAATAGGAGGAACATCATGTGACTGCTAATAACCATGCGGCTTTCCCCTAGTATGTTGTTTAGGGTCACAGATCATCAAATGTTGTATTTGTGTTAGGAGATGAGTCCAATGTTTCAATAGTCCCTGTGGTAGTGTTTAACATAGGGCATGTGGAATTAATTCAATTAATTATTAATCATGACATGAAATTTATCAACATGCTGAAAAATATTAACATTCCCCCCTCATTGGACGAGCATGAGAAATATAACATTTAATTCAATGGATTTGAGTCATTGTTTTCATGTATACTTGTTATATTCCTTACATTATAAACATGGATACTCAAATTGTACTTCTTTATTTAAGTATAATGATCCATGAGGGATGAGCCTAGAAGGTTTTCATGTCCATACAAATCCCAGTACTGTGGGATCACTAACTCCAATGGATTCTAATATGGGGAGGCTTCACAAGACCCACATGGAGAGCAGGTGTCATAATCAATAGAATGCTCCCCATTAAAAGAATCAAATCGTAACACATGAGGTTTTTGGATTTTGAGATAGGATAACACCAATTCCACTTTCCATAATAGAGTGACTATCACAAACTATAGTAGACATTACAAAATAATTCCATTCTATATCATTTTGAGGATATTAATAGTCCTTATCAATTTTCTACCAACATAAAATTTTATGATCACATTTGAATGAGGAGATTTCATACCGACTCAACCCTTATTAGAATGATATTACATTACTATCTCAGATTTATTAGGGAAGAATGAATCATTGATTTCACTGATCCCAGAATATATTTACACATATGATAGTGTCACCTTGTCAAAATTTGAGGTACAAATTCCCATTTTATAACATGTCATACATCCTAGAAGGACGTTTAGTATATAATCTCTCTTACACTTTGTAAAGACCATACTTTTGAGTCTCTATATAAATCCATTGATATTTATAATACAGAAATATTTTAAATTTTATTCCCATATGATTCATAAAACCATGATGGAAATCGTTACTTAAAAGGATAAAGAGTCCAAGATACAACAATACCTTATCACGAAAGGTATCTTTTCGGAAATGATGTTCTATAAGAAGCATTATCCAAATAAGAGAGAAATAATTCCCTGAATTTTATATAATATAAAGAAAATTTTAATGATAAGGCCATCCAATTATAATTCCTAAAATATTAAAATGATGCCACCCATGGGGATCTTGAACTGCTTCACAGTTTAACAAAATGTTCTCAAACTGAGGGGACATCTTCAACTACATTTGTATTATTGAAACTCTGCCGAGTCATAGAGACCATGTTTATTTTACAAGTATAGAATTTATATAATTTTTATATAGACCAGTTGGTATTATATCAAACGAAGATATATGTTTATTTTCTTCTGTAATGTATTTCAGAGGGACTCTTACTTGTGAATTCTCCTATGATTTTCATTATCTCATAAATATAAAATATATTCCTTCAAATCATCAATGTATTCATCCCAATTATAATTGTGTGATGGTAATATAACATCAAAGATGGTTTGATTAAGACATATCATTCTCTTCAATGTGTGTTATTCCCTGTAATAGGGATGTGGAAATCATAGGTTTATTTCATAGGCATATAGTCCAAGAATGTGTTGTTTGACTATTGATAATGTTATATGGAGAAAACTATGACATTTTTCCATGATATATTTTCAAAAATATTTTCTTATGTCCAATAAATAAGACATAGTGGAATAAAATTCATTTTCAGGCCTGGAAATGTATTCTTTTAACCTAATAAGTTTTGTGACTTTTAACATTTTATTTCACTTTTTTTTCATAAATCTTGTAGATAATATTTCAAGTTAGTAGATACTCATATTTTTCAATGGGTTCCATTTGGAAAATTTCAACCTGGAATGTTTTGAGCCTCTTTTTATGGGTATTATAAATTGATTCAATAATGGAAAATAAATAATGGTGTTTTATGTGTAATAACATCGACCATGATTTTTGGGGAGATGAATCAAAAAATTTGAAATAGCCTTGAATGCTATAAATTTCATCAGATACCATAAGGGTAATCTTGAGTCATTATTTATTATTCAAGGATCCCGAATATGATACAATACATGTATGTGAGGAAATGTCCAAGGACCAAGATCATGAAATGGTTTTCGTCATAATAGTTTCAAGGTCAACGGGAATATAGGAGGTATCTCGTAAGGATGAATATGATTTCAGTTAAAAGTATCATTTGGTGGAAGATTTTATGAAAATCCAACTGGAGAATGTTACAACAAATTCAAGACATATGATTCTTTAGGTATTCCAAAATTCTACTACAAATTTTTCAGATTTTTTTTATTATTTATACATTATATGGCCACAATGTTTGGTTTTACATGTAAATGTATATAATAATGAAAAGATAATTTTTATTGACATTGGGAAAGAATTGGTAACTACTCCTATAATAATTTATCTTTTGAAAGGGTGGGTACATTCAGTTAAATGACTAATGTCTGTGGAAGTCTCCTTTATTACATGTGATGAAGCATCGTACATTTTATTGCCTTGCGACCAGAAAGTGAATCTTTTTATTTATTTTCTATTGGTGATGATATTGTATTCATTTTAATTTCATTTGGTTTTTATTTTATGGTGTTATAATAATTTTCATAAAACAAGTTAATTGGGATCTATAATTTAATTTCATTTATCTTTAACTTATTGATTATTATTTGTCCATTTTTTAGTTATCAAATTGATAATGTTCCACCATCACAAGGTCTATAGGGAGGATTTTTTTAATATATGATAACGGGATTCTAAATCTATGAAATAATATGGGAATAGAATGTATTAATGAAACATGTAAGTGGGTATTACATAGAGAGAATATTCTTCTACTGATGAATATTGTTCCAATTGTTAAAAAAACTTTTTAGTGGAATTTTTATTATTCAATTGGGGAATGATAATGAATTGAAAAAAATGGAATACTTTGGTTAATATGTATATTTATTGGCTTAATTTAAACAAATATTACTACTAATTGTTATATCATAGACAAGATATATGTCTGATCGTTTATGAGAAATTATATTTCTGATTAGCAATGAAATTTTATAAGGATTTCGTTTTCTATTGACAAAAAGATTGAATTATGTATATATATTACATGGGAATGGAATTATATTTCATAAAAATCACTTGTGAGTGGAGGGAAATTTTTTCTTCTACTAGTTTGACCCACATACAAAGAATAGAGATTTTTTTACGACTATGCCCAAAATATAGGATTCAGGCATCACTATGTATCACTGTTGAATTAAAATATTGTATTGTGTAGATCATAGGAGATCATATAGATTAACATCATGAAGAAATTATGATGTATGATGTTCTATTTCACGTAATAGGGATACCATGGTGTTATTTTGTTTTGGGTCTTATGACTAGGAACAAATATTATATAAATGATTAATATAATGAAGCCTATACTTCTATGAATGTTCCAATATTATTTTAACTCCTGGTATATAAAAGGTAAGCCAATATGGTGGGGTTTAATTGGTTATAATTGGTGACATGTGATGATTACTTTTTGAGGGATTATAGATACAAAAGTGTATTCCATTGAATATGAATATTCCTATAGTTGGAAAACAAATTTTCTATGAGATTTTATGAAAAGAAAAAAATTTTCTCTGAAATAATATCAAAACAATTAAATAATATGGTTGATGGCCCCAAATTTTGGTAGTTGAATTTTGAATAACCATATAGAGATTGCAATAGAATCTTCATGATATATTTGTTCAAAGGAATAATAAAATCAATTGTTGGAGGCTGAAGAAATATAATGGAGACTTGAAATTCATGATGATAATCAAAATGAAATTTAGAAGGAATATATTTGATAATAAAAGAATCATTTGGACCTACACTTTCCCTGAAGGGTGGAGTCCCCCATATTTATCTGGATTATATATAGGAGAATTTGCATTTCCATGATGGTCTTCTGAATGAGGGAACCCAAATTAGGTGAATTGAATAGGGTAAAATTTAAATTACCCATGGATGGGACTAATAGATAAATCCATGTAATAATTTCCAATCACTTTGTAATGATATTCATGACACACATTATTCTGGAATATAGGTGTGGTGGGAGAAAAAAACATATATAGTGGTCCTCTTGGACAAGCTCCTCAATTATTTCTTGTTCTTTTCATTAAAGTGGCATCAAACATGCTGATTAATTTTTTTGAAGACTAAACTGAGAGTGTGAATTTTATGGTCTATCATAAAGGACTATGATAAATATATCATTAAATAATATTCATGTTTTTTGGGGATGTTCTTAAAAAAACACCTAACTCCACATAAGCTATTACATGAGTGATATGGAAGTAATTACTGAGTATCCCCATAGCATGAAGTAAAAAATAAGGATATGAAAATGTAGATTTGTACTGTATAGTGGTTGGACAAAGATATATGATCGATACATCCCTACCTCTCTCCTTATGAATGTGAATGATATACTAAATAGTTATAGTATCCTATAAAGATTAATGTCATTCGGTGAAATTGTAGGTGGATCAATATGAATGGGTGGGAGTTTTGTAGCTGGGAAAATGAATAGTAAATTGGGAATCACTGTATATCCTATGATGGTAAGAATCAAGAAACAAATATCCCTTGAAAATTGGTTCCCCATATCTATCAGGTTTTTACATGGGATGAATGGGACCTTCTTATTTTTTATAATGACATTTGGGTGAAATAATTTTGTTATATTCATCACTAAAAATTTCATTTAGAATTTAAATATAGCCACATATAGATTTGTATGATTCCCTATGTAGGTCTGACATGTAAAAAATAACGAGAATTTTTTTTATGCGGATCGATCCTTGGTTAGAGATATATGGGTTGGAATGTTTCTCATTTGAATGAGAATCAAACCACATATAGTTCATGAATAAATTTCTATTGTTTCACTAAAATAGATGGTTTTGATCCAATTAATAATGAAATGAAATGTTACGTAGTTTCACATCATGAAACAGGGTGACAAACCATGAAATTTAATGTCATACCAAAAAGACATTGTTATACATTTTAAAATATTTTGAATATGATGTTTTTCTTTGTATTTTATATTCCTGCAACTCAGACTATGATTCCTTGTAGACTAGGTTGATAATAACATGACCATATGGAGTTCCTTTTGTGGGGGTGAATAAAAGACCACAACGCTATGATGATTAATGTCATACAAAACAAAAAAAAATTCATGTATTTTATCATCTTATGAAATAGTGGACCTGAAGTTATTTTCATGATCATGCGAAAACTATTTACTACACAATGCATCATCATGAATTATAGATTTATATATCTTTTTTCACATGATGTAATTTTTGAAAAAACATTCATTGTTTTCAGTTGTAATGATATCCACATTATTCAAGAACAAATAATATTTTTCATTGGAGTGTAACATATGTAGTAAATAATGTTCTCCATATTTGTACCATGTTTAGGATGCTTCATCCCAGAATCATTATTGTTATTTTTACCAACACTAGATTTTTATTGTGTAACAAATTGAGGAGGATCTTCCTGTTAAAATCATACGCTATCCAGTTTTGAAGGACATCCATGGGATTCAATCTGTGAAGTATTTTCGCATCTAGTTTATGTAGCTCAACCATCCCGTTCTTGGATTTCTCATCCATTTATAGCCTGTCACATACGACAATGCAGAGTGGTGTAAATTGAACCATAATAGGAATGACTCATTTTGTCTCATATATAAGTTAATATAAGATTTCCAATGAGGTGGTATGAATTGTATTCCAGTAATAGCAAAATAAATGAAAGTGATTATCAAAAGAAAAAAATCATTACCCCTAATTGCTTGAAGTATATAAGATATGACCTTTTTGAATGAATCTAGTATCCCATTATATGATTTCATGATAGTGGTTCTAAGGGTTGGATTTGATATTGTACACTTGGTACAACTTCTTAAATTTTGCATAAATGAAATTTCTGCCATTTTTCATAAATACTTTTCTAGGGACACCATATTAGGTAATGATATTAGCCTCCTTCAAGCTGATAATGCATTTGGCCCTGACCTATTTTAGTGGTACTTATTCATCCCATTTGGAGAAGAAATCTTTTTCAATAATATTGTAATTCAGAAAGAATTCAATTGGTGACATTTTTCATAATAATTGTTCTAGGGACACCAATTTAGGTAATTATAGAAGCCTCCATGAAGTTGAAAATGCATTTGCCCCTGACCTATTTTAGAGGTACTTATTCATCCCATTTGGCGAAGAAATTTTTTTCAGTAATAATTTAATTGAACTACATGGTTTTGGAAAGTTGAAATTTTAATACAATATCCATTTCCCATTTTGAAAATATCCGAAAATATTTGGCTATATGTATCAACTCAAGACATTGATGGATGATATGGGAAAACCCCTAGAAGTAAATTTTTTTTAATTTTTGTGAAATCATGGATCATAGAGGGATAATAGTACCCCATCATCTATATTAGATGATAAACCATGAATTTTAACTAGTGGGAACCACATGTTCATTTATGTACTTCCTTCTTCATAGCTAATGTCTCTTCTCCTTTAATACGCCTGAAAAGGCTCCATAAAAACCCATTTATATAAGATCTTCTATTGATATATCACATAAAAAGGGTGAAATTGGCCTCTTTCCATCATATTTTATCTTTCCATATCTATATGATGAGATTACTCCATTTTGAATGTAATCATTTATGGGATTCATTCATCCAGTGGTTGGACCATATGGTTTCATGATGAGACTAATTTTATCAATATGTTTAATATATAAAATTGTAAATTTTCAGACAACTCAATAATGCACAATTCAGTTCACTATTTCATCTAGGTATTTATCTTATAAAGTCATAGATGCATTTTCCAAGGCATCTTCTAATCCATTATAATAAATGGAATTGTGTTCATAGATTTTTCTAAAGGGAAACCGTCAATTAACCCAAAAACATAGTCATTAAGGGGTTATCTCTTCATTTCGAATGGAAAAATTCTTTTGGATGATTTTTTAATACCAAATGGATTCCCCTTTTAAATCATAATGGCCTAGAGGTATTTAGAAATCCAATTGTAGCCCTGTAATGAGGTACTAATACTCAGGCTCATTGAATTTAATATTTTTTGAAAATAGGAATGAGTTTGGATAGAATACCTTTTGTATAGAGATGACTATGATTCCCAACATGAATTTATTGACCTTCAAGTTCTCTGCTCATTTCCTTATTGATCTTCTTGATGTGCGGTCAAAATTCATTTCGAACATTTTGGGGAGGTATTGAATATAAATTATCACATCATCAAGAAATTTCGTATTAAATGAATTTTTATGAAAAAGGTGTAACTCTAGAAAATCATCAATATCCACACATTTCATTACTTCTTGAATCACGAACCGTTTATCAAACCATTTTATAATAAGAACCCACAATGAAAAACAACCGGTAAACATTGTATGGATTATGATATATTTGACTATATTATTAATGTAGACCACATGGACCACATAGTGATGAACTTAGTGACTCGAATTCTAAACAAGGATGATTAACACAAAAATCCCTTCATATTATCCTAATATTGTGTCTCAGTTTCTATTATTGATCAACTAATAAAATAATGGGCAGTTTTCATTACTATCATCATTCTTTCATGAAATGAATGAAAATAGTGATCGCTCTTGGACACTCACATCTAGAATGAGTATTATTCAATAAACTATTGTTATAATGATTTGTGGGATAAATATTTATTTATTTTGGTCTTCAAATTATTTTTGACAGTCAGTGGTCCATTGATATGGTCCACCCTTCATCATCAATATAGGGATCAGAGAACACTATCCAGTGAGGTTGGTAATAAAGCATCAAATGCAGTATTTGTTTTATTGGATTCATCTCAAATTATTCGGATACTATAATGTGAAATCTTATAGATATCCTTCTTCTTCTCATGGACAACATAGATTGTGTTTTTCATAAAACAACGCCATGGAACCTTCCTAAGGTCACCCATATGGAAAATTAAAATGTGTTCAATATTAGGCTATGCTATCATAGTTTTATAATGATGGAAACTAGATTAGACATGTGGTTAAAATACTATTTTTAATTATCCACAACATCTGTGACATAAATGTCGACAAAAATTATGGAGTGTTTAGTGGTGTGATTCTTGAAAAGTTGGTATTTTGTGAAAACTTTATCTCTGGAAATTTGAATTAAATGATAGAAAAATACACCTTAGGGGTCCTTGAAGGTTATTACTTCCTCATTTTATGGAGAAATTATCATCATTTCATACCTTAATTATCCATACCAGAAAGAGGGGAATTGATAACTAACATCACATTAATTAATTATTCCATTATTGGGAAATGGAAATCATCTTCCATACAGTGCCGATTGAGATATATCATATCGATAAAATCCATGATATGATTATTCGTTATATTTAACATGAAATTTTTTTCCATATATTTCTTATATTGAACATTCGAAATGAAGTCGCCCATGATATGTGTTCCAACTTTATCCTCAATTTCGGAGGCATGAGTATGTTGTGTCTTTTTTCTATACATTTATATCCTTAGTGGTATTTATGAAATTACAAGAGATGATTGGAAACATAAGGTTAAATACCTATCATTTTATAATTCCATGTGAACACATCTTGATATTGATTCCTAAATGAGGTTTAAACCTTTTCATATTCTGAATCCATGTCCTCAATGGTCAAAGTGTGTTGTCGAACATTTTTTGTACATTGATTTATTTCTTTGATTTTATAAATAGTGGTACATGCACCATCTTCAAATTACAGAGGGGCATCTCTGTTGTCTTTATTCTCATACATGCTATCATACAATTTCTCTTCCACATTATCCTTACACTAATTTAACGTAGATGATGATATATATTTCTATTATTTCTTGGAGGAGTTAACATTTTGAAATTTTGGGGACAAAGTGATTACCTCTGACCTATCTAAGGAAATGTGATTTGTTGTGTGTCTTTTGGTGGAAGGAGTTCGTTATACCTTATGGATTACTTCACCATGTAAGATGCAATGTCATATAATTCACTAATGGGATTGCTGGTAATGACTGATATCATAGAATTCATTGAACAATCATATGAACATGGAACCATCCATTAAATACGATTTATTAGAAACACATAATCGTCACTGGTCATCTTGATGTTATTATCATTGTAAATCCCAAGACTATTTGGTAAATTTATTCATGAAACAATATCAATCATTTTATATTTACAGTCCCTCAGATAGAGTCATACATCAACATATTTTTATTCATAGGATTTAAATGGGGAATTATCACTAGGCAATGTCCCAATTTAACTATTAATGAAATATTTGTGGTATTGGTGGAATTAAAAGGAGATAGCTTCATACTGATGTAACCTAGGCATACCTATAAGAACAATGAAGGATATATATTGAAAAACTAATAGGAATTGTTTTTAAAATATGAGATTTCCAAATTGAGTCATGATATTTATTTCACAAAGAGGATTCTTCTCCCTCTTTTCACAACTATGTAGATTTAGAGTGTACTGGGAAAACTGGGACTCCTTATTTCCCAATTGAGGATTTTCTCAGACCATAAATAGGTTGATACGTGATCCATTATAAAAAAAAATCATCAAATATCAATTTCATTTATCATTCCAAATACATACAATGTTATGATGTTTCCTCTTATAATGGAGTATGTTTTATATTACCTGAAATATATGATCACAAGGAATTATGTAGCATCTATCTTGGAAAGATATACTTTGTTAGTATGAACATAAGCCACAAATTCTGGCGGTCTTGACAAATCTTCTATGAGTTCTTCCCGATGATCTTTTGTAATATTCAAAGAATCCATGATTTTCAACGTGTCCACCAATATGGATAAATTCATTAAAATTTCATTAATTCTAACTAATGGTATGTGATTCCACGAATTGGGAACCTCTCTACCAAGAACATTAGAAACATACATATTTGATATTGGAAGATCATTCCTTGAAATTTGGGTTGATGAAACTTACATCATTTTTTTATTAGGACGAATAGGTATGATTGTACAATGAGATTTATTGGCAAGAAACATCTTATTGAGTATATAATCAATAATAATCAAGTCATGTAAAGTTGTACCATGTGTGGGGAATACTTCTTTACCATGCAATTATTGATGAATGTATCTCCCTTGTGCAGATGATACATAGTTTATCTGAGTGGGTATTTGACAAGAATACTGACTTCACGATTTTCTGTGTATTACCCTATACCTTATGATCCAGAGGCTTCATCCCATAATTCCCCTATCAGGTGTTTGAAATTTGGGTTCATAATCACACTCATCATCTCTGAAGTTTTCTATTAAATAGAATATAGTTATCAAGTCAGAGATCGACTCCTCATCTAATGTGGACTCCATATAGTGGATCGAATATTGTGGCGTCATTTTGGTGGGGCAGTTCACGTTGTTCTAATATTAAGAAAAAGTATTTTGAGACAGTCAAATATGACTATAGAATTTTCCTATGATCAACTTATTGTGTTTTCTTTATTCTATTCCAAATAATTTGATACTCGGATGGATGACACTCGAGATTCTGTCGCATCAATGGTGTTAGATGTTCTATAGAATATGTGGTCACGGTCATTGCCATCTATTTCAACTATGATATGGGGATAGTTTTTATACAATTGATTTTAACTGTGACTATCATATTGTTCAAATACAGCATACCCTTATTCTTAACTACCTCCATTCACCCTCGTCCTCAATATCGGAAGAATAAATGCTATTATTTTTCATAGTTGGACTTCGTAAATTCACCTTCCTAGAACCCACCATCTTCAATGTGGTGTCATTAAGAACAACTGATTCATGGATATCATTTCCAATTTCTTGATTGTAGGGGAAATAACTTTATTGATTATTATTAGAATCTATACTGGGATTCTCGAACATTAAAATATTAATAAGTTGTTTACAAATGTTGAGATAAAGAATCTAGGGACATGGATTTTTTAGAATGAATAATTTTTTTTCATTATCTCCTAAAATAATTTGAGCCTATATGTCTTATAGTCATCATGAAAATGTGGTAGTTGTTGTGAATACATGGATGGGGAACCACATGATATGGTTTGGGATTTTGAACTAGAGTTGGTACATGGGGTGGATTATGTGTAACAATTGAATCTTAAGTTTTCCTTATTATCATTCCAAGATATGATGAAATTAATTAGGCCATAGAATTTGGTTTTTGGGAAGGTTTTTTCTACTCATTATTAAATATAATCAATTTCTGAAAACACTAATTTTTATTTCACATAGATGAGGGTCGTATGCAACTCATCATAGTGATTATCTATATAGATTGGAGAAAACTCTTCTTGGAGAAGCATTATTTTAATGAAATATGACAACACATTCCACCGAGTGTTGAAATATGAGACCCCCTAATTCTCCTTATGTTTGTTGTTTGAGATCCTAAGGTCTATGTTTTTTCTACCATATCTAGGTAAATTTTAATTGAGTCTTATGACAGATATCATACAACCATATAATTTACAAATCCCACAAGATAATGTATGATATAAATGATGGTCCCTATAGTGATTCAATGAACCAACTATGTTTGACAAAACTAGTTTAGTTAAGGGGTCCCTATCATAGGGTCACAAAACATACAAATGTTGTCAAATTTTATTCTATGAACTAAGAGCTATTGAAAATTTGATATTTAGTGTTACCAAATAATCGAGATGGAATAGATTGATCTACTCATTTGGGGTGAGGATAATTTTACAGCTATACTGATGCACAATCTTCCTATATGGATTCCAATCCAGCAAGTAGTTACTCAATAGTATTTTTGAGAACCTAAGGAATTTATGGATGAGATGGATGATACATAATGGGAGTAGTAGGTAATGATAATTGTGGACTCCCAAATTGTATATTCCATGGGTAACCTATATAGGAACGCTTGAATGTACACACATGGCCATCTTTTTATTATGTACCAAACATAGGGAAATCCTGAATTGCTAATATGTGATCAAAATATATTGGTTGGCGGTAGCCCATGTTGAGACTATATTCTAGCACAATTAGGCCCACAATGGTAATCCATCATTTTATGGTATTCATGTTGGGAGTCTGGGGTGAAGATTTTTTTTGGATAATATATCCATGGAGAACATTTCCTTATAGTAGTTGTGCATTGATTTATCCCATTTTCGTCATTTAATCATCTTTCTATAAAAAAAATTACTCATTTTTAAAGGGGAACTATATTTTCTTGAATTAGGTGAGGTATAACCAATCATTATCCCATTTCATTGTTGAGTGATCTTTGAGAATTCACTGGAAGGGTTATTTGGGGTAATTTCATAATTTATGGAATTCCTCTAGTTTCTAGTATATACCCCACATTCAATTTAATTACTTTGTACTACATTATAAACTGAAATACCCACCTCTATATCCCCCATTTTGACCTAATGTTTTGTAGGATCTATATTGGTAGTGTTGATGAAAATCAATTATTCCTAATTGATTACAAGAAATTTATCTATCTCTTTTTGATGCTTACATTTTTTTCACCCTCCATGAAGACTTTTTATATCCCTCATTGCATATCTCTTATTCATTATACAAATAGTGTTTTGAATGGAATATCTAGACAATTGTTTCATGTGTGCATCCAATAAGGATACCTGATCATGGAATGGGAATAATAGGGGGTTTATTTTTCAGCATTCCCCCTAATCTAGAGTAGTTTTACATAAATAGATGAAGACTTTGTCGAAATCTAAAATTCATCAACCTTGTTTATGGGTATATTGTTTCTCTTTTTCAACTAATTTTTAGTCATGATTTTCTATCCTTGATGGTTGTGTTGAGAATTCCCACATTAATTGGGTTGGGGTTAATCTTTTATTTTCATGGATGATAATTTTTTGCCTTCCTTCAAACTTTTATGGAGTAGTTTTCAAACATTATATTGTTGCATCATTACAATTTAACCCGAACAATATTCTTCTAATTTTTATTTAACATTCAATGAAATTTTGGATATATGATAAATTATTTACATTATGTTGTAGGAATGATTTATACATTTATTTTCCTGATTAAATTGAATTTATATCATTATCAAAAATCTATATTGATATTGTTGAGAGTCGCCAAGGCTGTATTTTAGGTGTGTATATTTTCGAGTGTGAACAAAACCCGTAACATATAATTGGTATGAGTCTGTGACATTCTTTAGTAAAATATTGCGTAGGATTTTCTAATTTGGGACTGTAGTGAAATTCAATGGTTCATGTTCACCCCATCCTCTTATATGAACACTAAGTTGGGTATCTTGGATTAGATGATGTAATTATTTTAACACTTTGAGCTACTCACACTGAATGGATTCTGGTTTCATCCCTAATTATGGATTTCATAATGCTATAAGAGCATGAAAATCAGTTAGGTATTTCATAACATATATTACCATGACATAAATTTAATAAACATCATAGGGTAACACATATGACATCAAGTGAAAAAGAGTGTTCCTTATATTGAGGTGGATGTCATGCACACAATATTATAAGAATGCATCTGTGATGTTAGTCCAAGGAGTAGAAAATTTTCAAAACACAACTAGAATATCATCTTTTCCAAAATGTTTTCTCATGTTCAATGATTCCTATACGTCACTCACTAGAGGCTCCTTGACTTGCTCTAAGCAATAAGGATACATTACAAGGGCCTTATAATATCCAATGAGATGGTTTAGGACTTCATATGTTACATTAGATGTCATGTGATGATGGGTTGGTTCATATAGAAACTGTTTCCTTAGGTTTTATTTTGGTATACAATGGATTTCATGTGTTAGTGAAAAGGAATGATATATGAATTGACCTCTCATAAAAAGTGACTCTCAGTAGGTGGTATTTCTCGTCATTAAATATCAAAGTGGAAGACCTTCTAGATAAAGTGAAACACTACTGCAGAGAGAGCCTTCACAGAAAATTCATAATTTGGAGGACACTGATTATGTCTTGAAGTCCAACTATAAGGATAATACATGCAAAATATGTCTTGGTGAGGTCCTTTAGTAATGGAGATAGCTAGAAGAGACCCTCCAATTGTTTAATATTTTATTCAACTAGAGGGATGAAGTGGATCTCATCAGTATCTGGGATGTCAAGATCTATCAATCTATAGATATAAATCCCACCTTTATGGTGAATCATACAAGGGGGGACTTTGGAATGAATTCCATTATCTCTGAAATGTACTAATGATATATTAGAATAATGATCTTCCAAAGATAAATTAATTGTGGATTCAATAACTCTATTATTATGTAGTGTATTATCATAGATCATTTTTACATTTTCCTTAATCTCTAGGGAGTCCTTTTTTTAATTCCTTTTTATGAGAAACTGTGACAACATACTAGGTAATGTTATTTTTTAGGCATGGTAGCTCTTATAACTAAATCCCATTTTGATGATGTTGACTGGGTATTGTTCCTACCTCAGTGTGGTCGTTGTAATTTTAAAATTATCTCAATTTCTAACGGAGTTATGGACCTAATATAGTTTTCCACATATCACAAGGGTATTTCCCACGAGTGCCCCTATATGGGGGTTGAAATTTGTGTATCCTCCATGTGACCTGAAGATGAGTGACAATATTTCTTTGGAGAGAGTATTATATCCCCCCATACTCCTTTGATATCACTGTTATGATATCCAAGTAGGGTTTCTGGATATATGGATGAATTTGAGCATACCCTTTCACAATTTTCATGAAATCCTCCATGACATCAATGTCTATAATGGGGATTTATTACCATTATTCAGTTAGATCTGGGGTTTGTTCCTAGTATTATCCTACATTTCATAACAGTGTATAGTAGATCTAATAATTTGTGTAGATATATAATGTAATCTTCAATGTTATTATTATTTAGAAATTTTGGATGATTTTTCTAGATGATGAAGAGTGAAACAACATGCATCCATTAGGACTCCAGGATGGTGTGTTCCCCTTCTTGTGATTTTCTACAAAACAATGATGAAGGGATTCATTGTGCATATCAAGAAAATGATATGGAGAAGATATATTTATATTGCATGGTGTTTTTTAATTCTCGTAGATTGAAACTGAATTCAATTTATTGGCTTTCTGGGTGCAGGTATAAGTTTTTTCATGCTTATAAAGTGCCATCGTATTTTGTTAGAATGCTTCTCTAAAAGACTCAAAATGAATCCACTGGTATGATTTATTATCATGGAAATGTGTATTTTCCTTCTCACCATTTTCCACAATATGTGATTTCAATGATTCTATATAGGGAGAATACGTCAAACTCTATTCTCTGATGACTAGTTTCTACCATTGGGGATCTGTCTTCCATACATTAGTTAGGGATGACTTAGGACATACTACAATGTAAATAACACTCATCAGGTTGAGGGTTCACTATTGACCATCATTAGTATTTGTGATTACAAGTATAATCTATTTCGGTGGAACTTTTTCCTTTTTGTGAGGCATTTTTTTACTAAATATATACCTCTCTAGGATAAGGGAGGATATTATTCATCCATTTTGAGGATATTATCCTAAATCGGGGGATTTTATATTGGTTCCATCCTTTTCTAGACCACTGGAAATCACTTAGTATAAGACTAGTTGGTATTCATGAATAGTTGTAACCGGTGGGTAGCCTACAAGTTCAGGATAGTTTCATTTTTTCCTCTTTATTAAATGTGTTTGAGACCTAGTGTGGAATATTTTATGTTGGAAATCATTTCCTCATGTTGGATGATGACCCAGAATGAATGGTATAATATGTCATATGCCTTTTATAGATAGTGTGAGATAATTTTGATTTAAGGGAGATCATATTAGGACATACATAAAATATGGATGTAAAATACAAACAAGAGAAACCCATAAAATAAGAATCTTAATAACTGAACACAGTCATGATTGATTGCCTTGTCTGTAACAGCTTAATTTTATGAGGGAAAGGGGCCTTATAGGTGGGTGACCTCAATATATTGGTTAAGGATTAACACCATTTTCACCATTTTTGTTTCTTCCCAATATTCTATTTGGAGTATTTAATGGAGTTTTGTGTTGTGGGTCGAACAACCTTCACACCCAAGACATACACATACATCCCTTGTGGGTGGTTTCCAACAATATTTATTCATGGAATTGGAAAAACACAATAGTTATTATATATATTACGAGTCATTTACCTTCATTCCAAATCAATATTGTTATTGGGAAGTTTGTTCAATGACACTAAATAACAGACATGGGTTGATGGATATAAGGTAAGGAACATAAAAAACCTTTTTGAGGGGAATTGATTCCCATTATTGAATAATCATAGTAATTTAATATATGTTAGTGTATATTTTAATAATTCCGAAGTATAACATAGTCCATCCATGAAATAACAATTTATTATTGAAGTTATTGTAAATTAGAGTCATCTATTTTTATCATAGGATTTCTATAAATAGAGATGTCATTATTTGACTGAGGTTCATTGCCAATGGAAACTTTTTCTAAATTGATTAATAGTTATTATATTATTTATTATAAAAATGATGATTTTAATCCATGTAGTGTGGTTCTCTTGTGTCTTTCATAATCCTTGGATATGGGAGATATTTTGATCTCTAGATTGGACCATGATATGTTATTTATATATATCCTTGTGATTGGAATTAGATCTCACCTAATTTGGAGAAACTTAATGGGAAATAAAAAATCATTTAATTTCATGATATAATGATTTAACCATGTAGTTTTTTTCATGTATAAAGGTCATATTATAAAAAGTATCATATTAATTGTTTGTGGGAATGAGTTATAAAATTTTTCCTAAAGAAACCACATGGGATTCATGTTTCATTGTTGCATATGATCAAACTGAGAATGCAGCCTAAATAGAATAGGGTGGATTCTGGGTTATTGGGTTTGGACCTCATAGTGGATTCTTTTATATCCCATTAAGATAAGAATAAAATCCCACATAGATTAGTGATTAAGAACCATGCATTTGGAGAACCAATGAAGGTTTTTAGAATATATAATGAGACCTATAGAAAATATTTATTGGGGGTTACACCTTAGAGGAATATATTTTTTATGGACATGATTGAGGAATAGACTTAACTAGTATCCCATTTAGGATTTTGGATTATAGGGATGTCATGATTGACAGTAAGGGTAAAAGAGACACATAATACAATAAATACTAGTTTCTTAATTAAAGTGGTTGTATATGCGGTTGAATACATGTAATTGAAGACCAAAACCAATAGATGCCCTCTATAAGAAAGAGATATAAAGATCTAGAAGACTGTTATGTACTGAGACATTAATCTAACAAGGGGAATATCGATATCTTATATAATCTCTATGCCCATTTTTTCCAGATAAAATATGGAAAACAAGAGGAAGATGAATATGTAGAGATCATAATATCCACTTTCTACTACTAGATTGATGATGGATCCCAATGAGAAAGAAAAAGGACATGAATATGTCTGAATTCTATAATATTTTGTTAACCATGATAGTCAGATATGATGACCCATCATTCTATGACCCATGTATTAATAAATGAGAAAAATATCAACCTATCACAAGGAGGTAAAGGGGATTAATCGTGGAAATATGCCTTATGGTTAAATACATGTATTTGAGGACCCATTTATTTTATGCCCTCTAATGTACTATGAGAAGAAGACTTAGAAAAAGGTTCTCCGAAGAGACATGAATAGGACCATGAGGATTCCAATTTCACTGATAACTACAATTCCCACTTTATTTTTTTATTGAAAGTGGGAAATATGGGGATGTTGAATTTCCAAAAAACAACATGATCATACATCATCTAGTGAAAGTGGCTTTGGAAATAGGAGAATATTAAAGTGATATTAAGTGCATGTTCACTCTGATCATTGTAACCTAGATCATCAAATTTGAAAATCCATATAGATACAATTTACATGAATAGAGAATATGGAATTATTCAATTAATATAGTTCCTACCATAATGACATATGATTACTCTAGGTTGGATTCCCTAGTCATGGTTCCCTAGAATATTGGATGATTCAACAATAACAATCATAGGGAAATGAAACTATTATCCTCTCCCTCCCCACTATTTATATGATGTCCCTGGTTTTATATATAACATCGGAAGGTCATGGTACTAACCCTTGTTTCAGAGACCATGAGTTTCTTGACAGTACCCCTGGCCAGGGTCCCCTTGACCATGGGAATTCATATCTAGATATACTATCAGGACCCTTCCAATTTGATAACCCATGTGTATAACAATAATGACTAATATAATGCATATATATATAAGGCAAATGCTAGTGTGAAACAGACCTTGGTTTTTAATATTTCGATTTAATCCTAGAGGTTTCTATCCCCCACCCCCCATAAATTGAGGGATCTAGTGGAAGAGGAGTCTTGTTATTAGTGAATGTGAAAAGGTCTAACATGTGGTTGTTGTACATAAAGGCTAAGCGAGCTATGGTAGTTTTTTGTAGGTTGCGTCTGGGAGGACCTAAATGTATTTTCAAAAATATTCCTACATTAAATAAATATTATATGGTTATTGACCGCATGGTAAAAAATAATTTGGTGAGATTATGCTCTATGATCAAAGGGTTTCATTGGTTAACCTTGTAAGGATTTCATATAGACCCCAGTTTTGGGAATGGTCCATCAGTATATTACATGTTAACTACGGATGAAATGGTTCCTCATATAGGGTTTGTGTATTTTGAAACCTAGATGGATTTTAATTCCACTACTCCAGTTAGTTACCTCTCCTCTTATGGTTTTCATAGTTACCTAAAATGTTTCTCTTTGTTTTGCTATCATGTAAATGAGGTGTCTCATGACCCTATTTCTATGAAAATATTGTATCATGGGTGAGTGTTTCTGCTGTTTAAGTTCTTTACCTAAGGAAAACATGTAGTTGTTCCATGCATGTTGTTGCTGGGTGACCTTGCTATGTTTTCTTTCCTATAGCCATAGGATGCATAGGTCAACCATGTAGGCTGATACCACTCTGGGGGACCTCCGTGAAGGTATATTTTGAAGGGTATGACCCTTTTAATTCTTATATTTTCTTATTTTGTCCTCTTTATTGTATAATCCTGTAATACCACTTCACCCATTAGACAAAACAATGTTTCAAAAATATTCAATGTGAAATTGAAAAATATCACATCACATAATAGAGTAGGTAGTCCAAATTTTCTCTTGTGTAACACCATCAGTTTCAAATAGATTGGATGGTATGAAGGTAGATACAATATTGTAGTTTGAGAAGCATTAATATGCCAAATATTTCATATATAAATTATTAACCCATCATAATAACCATACTTGAATGATGATGATAAAATCATAATAGTATCTATAGGTAGTGGCAGTAGTAAATATGTTCACACAAGAGATACATGCACTTCACATATGATATAAAAATGGTTAGATAATGGAGTTTATATAATAATAATAACATTTTTTAAATTTTGGATCATATTTTATTATTTTATAATGAATACAAAAAAAATTTATGTAGTAGAAGAAGGAATAATTTTATAGAGGTTAGGTAATATGTTTAGCTCTTATTTGGTAGTTCTCCTTTTGATCCATTCGGAATGAGAACTTGAATGTTGTTTTATGAATTTTGAAACCACTAAAATATATCAATGCTATTTTATAGGTTTTTGGGAGTTTTGTAATCATTGTAAATATCTTTAATTAGTTTATAGATGTGAAAGCATGGGTTTCTTTTTATCAGTGGATGTGAACACACTCTTGAATGATTAATATTGTATTAAAATAATATTCACTTTTTATCAATTTGAAATTTAAAAAATATTTAAAATTTAATATAAGAATGGGATGATTATAAATAATATTATCCAGTAAAATATACAAATTTTTTAGTCATATTTTATAACAAATATATTCGTTTTAAACACAATAAAAACTCTTGAGAATAACCATGATACCAATGTTTCTTAGAATTTACTTTTAAAAATGTTACCATAAAAAAGTAAAAAAACCTATAAATAGACCATTTATGATATATTAAGCTATATATATTTGATTTGGCCAATGATATTATTTATATAATTTTTAAAACATTTAAAATTAAATGTTTCCTATAAAATATCATTATTTTCATTATTAGAAATGCATGAAATATTATTATATAAAAATTTTGTTACTAAAATAAAATTATTCCAAAATTATTTTGATTATTATATAATGAATATATGCTTTTAAGTTAATAAACCAATAAAAAATTTACTTGTTTAATAATAATTTTAAAATTTAACTTTAGGATTCAACCCACAGTTATCAAATTTTATCCTTAATTTATGTAATGATTTTCTAAATATTTATGGGTTATGATTTTAAGTATTCTGTAAATGTTGGATAATAAATGTAAAATTGATGAAACATTAGACCATTATTAATTTTTATTTTCCATATTCAATTTTTTTATTATATTTAAATAATTTAATAAAATATATTCAATATAAAATACAAATAATTTAACTTAATGAACAATTAACAAAACATGATGTTGAAAACAACATGAAAACAAATGAATTTTATTGAAAACATTTAACTCATTTACAATATTATTTATTTATGTTATATATTCGTGGGTGACATTTACTAAACCATAAATATTACTTTTATATTTTTAAAAATAATATAGTTGATATTTGTTGGCCGGAACATGCATTATAATGGTGTTTTATATGTATTACATATAAATATTTCATCATTGAAAAATAATTAGAAATTAACATGATAAAAAATATTATTAATTTAAAATAACCATTTATAATATAAAAAATATTTTATTTTAATACCTCTCAAAAAATATTATATATCTATAAATCAATAATTTTAGATTTATATCATTATCAATTACATAAATTACAAATAGGAAAAAAATCCAAATTGAAAATAATTTTTTGTTTTAGAGTTATTATTATTATTTTTGATATATAATCAACTAATGAAAAATAAGGAATTATTTTGATGGATTTAAATCATTATCCAATTATTTTTAACCCTAATTGATCAATTTTTCCATTAACATGCAATCAAAATATACTAAGGTTACTATTTACATTGACCAAAAACTATATCATCATTATTACTTGATATTAAATTTTCAAATTAATTATATTTATTGTAGTTATAAAAAATAAACGATGATAATTTTTTATATTTTCTATAAAATTAAATCCCTAATATGTGATGGAAAATAGGTTTTGAGATAAAATTGTTTTAGTAATAAAAATGTATTTAGACAAAATTATCTAATAAAATAGATTCAAATGAACAAAATTTGATTATATATAATATATGAGTAATATTATTCTATTAAACAGTAAATAATATTTTTTATTTTTAAATTCTTGAAAAAATTTATATATTTCTAAAACAATTTCATTTTCATTATTCAATGAAAAATAACTATTTTAATAAAAATAATAATTCATCTCCATAGAATAATTTTGATATTATTAATTTAAAAATTATACATTATTTCTCATATATAATTGATTATATTTGTAGAAAATTTGTATAATGTTCACTCTCAAGAAGAAATAAAAAAAACATTTTAAAAATTCAAAAAAAAATTTAAACAAAGACGATGTCACTGAAATAGATAGTTTGTATTAAAAAGGAATTTATCAGAAATAAATTATTGATTATGAATTATATATATCTCTCTAATAATTTTTTTCATACTCTTCATACTACTTAATTTCATTTTATAGATATAATGGTCATAATAATTATTTTTCATCGTTTTCTCTTGTTTGTTATTGTGTGGAATTTATACTATCGAACATTATGTTCATTAAAAATATATATGTATTTAATTATAACCTCATATAATAAATGTCTACCTCAAAATATTAACTTCTTCTTGTAAATAAAGTCTTTATTATTATGATGTTTCATTTCTCTAAAACAACATCATTTAACGGGATAATGGAACATCTTATTGGATAGACATAATGGGAAATACAAAGGCAATCTATAATAAACAATAATGAGTTTCTAAAATTAGATAACAATAGTGGAAGTGAAAATATGTCAATGTAGTATATTTTTATTTCTCAATAAGGATTTATAGTTGGGGATAACATTCATCACGGGGAGGTGAATTATATAGAGAAATTTAATGACCACAAATCCATAAATTTATTTGGTGTGAAAAATACTAGTGATTCATCATAAATGAACGTAATTGGAAAATACATTTTTAATGATCAGTTCCTAGATTATGGGAATCACTATAAAATGTATATTAGTGACATAATTTAATATATATACTTGGAATTTTTAATTTCATTCATTAATCAATTTCCATGAAAATCATGTCTTCTGGTCATAATGATAAGAAATCTAGATGAATTTTTCGTTCATAATGAACCAAAATCTACATCATACTCATAAAATTTTCCAAAAAACAATAATAATCATTTTAATTTTAATATAAATATTTAAAAAACCCAATATGGTTAGAAATTTTTTTTATAATATCAAACACAAATAAAAAATCTAATGAATAAATAATACATTTTACATCAAAATTTCCACAATATATCCACAGGTTCTACATAGATAATTCAGTGGAAAAAATCATACATACAAATATATCTAAATAACATCAACATTATTTATTTTTTAAAATCATCGGTTATCACATAACACTCTAAATACATCCAATAATGTTAAATCACAACCTTCCATAATTATCCAACATTTTAGATGACTTGTTAAACATAAAGGTAATATATACCTAACTCTAATGAATCATATCCCAAAAATATCAATAACAAATATGATTAAAAACTAAATAATATTACAATATAGTGTAACTCAATATAATATCACTAATAAAATTTATAGGATTCCATGAATGATATTACACAGCTTGACAATAGGTATTAGAAATAAATAGGACCTTGTCAACTAATCGTTTTTCTACAGTCATGATTATCTATCCCACACAATTCAAAACAATAACTAATAAAACATTAAATCATATACATACCAAAATGGTCTTTTAAACATAAATATATTATTCTTCCCAAAACTAGTAAAAATTTAAATTCACCTACAATTCCATGACTCAAAACCTCAAATGAAGTATCTATTACATTTAACTAACGATCAAACTTAAATATGTAAAATAATGATGGTATCTATAATTAATATGTTTTCCCCCCAAGAAATTATATTTTCTTCTAAAAATTAACACAATATAATTATGTAAAATATAATCACTTACTATGGAACATAATCAATGATTACCTAAATTTAATTATCATAAAATTAATATCCAATTTTTGGGTTGCTAATACTTTCCCATTTATTTTATCAATTTTAATCATTGAGTTATCCCAAAAAACATTATCATTGTATCACTAGATCATACTTATAAGTTCAATATACTATTGAACCTATTTATTTAAAATCTTATCCAAAAAATTATTAGAAAATTACTTATATGTTTCATGATCATTATATCCATAACATCACTAATATTAAATTTATGCAACATTATTATCAAATCCAAAAAACTAAACACTCAATGATTAGAATAACATATTCCCATACATAGTCCATGAGTTAATTATTATATTAAGGAATTTTCTTAGATTATTACAATATTCACCCAACATAATAGATTGATCTATAAATGGTACCTTATGATGAACATTAATCTAGAAAGAAAACATTTAATTTTTTTATGAAAAATAATTTTCCTCCTTACATTTTCTTCTACAAATAATTATTTTTTTGTTCATATGAGACATTTTCTTGATTACTTCTTCAAATATACTTGACATGTGGGAATATGAATTGAAATCCCCAAATAATCTTCCAAAAAACCCATTTTTCTCATTTAATATATTTTGGAAAACATACCCTCATTAATATTATTAATTACTTAATAATATAAGTGGTTATAATTAATAGTAATTGTTCACATCCCAACTCCAGTTACATTTGGTTTATCATTATTATATTAATGTTATTTTCTAACACATTATAAAATATTATGAATCTCATGGTTCTAGTGATTTAGTGTTAATAAAATGTATACAGTGATAAATAATAGTCATACTGAGGAATCATATAGTCATGAATAATCATAGATATGATGTATAAATAGTGAAATATTATTTTCAATATGTGACACATTATAATTTACTAGTGAAATTCATGGTCATTATCTATTAAATTACATCATAAGGGATCATAATGAAATTGTAAAATAATCCATTAATATCCCTGTATTGTTACTTCAGGTGCCTAGTAATGAAAAACTCATATTTTGATAGAATTACGGAACATATATACTCACCCATTATGTTTTGGGGTTATTAAAGAATGATGTATCTATACCCAAAGCACATCCATCAATATTATTCATATAGGGATATATTTCTATGATCTCTATATAATATTGTCATCAAAAAACCATTATCAATATATCATATACATAAATTTAACATAATTGTTTTCACCATAGTTATTTCATAATAATATCCAATGGATGAGTAAACACTACTCTTATACCTAATGTGATGAAAAAACTTAATAAATAAATATTACACAATTTTAGATTAATATATAGTACATAATATTATAATCCTTTCCTGAATTATAATGTTTTTGTTGTTTTAATATTAGATACAAAACTCCTTAATTTATGTAATAAAATATTATATTTCATAATGATCATCCCAAATACTATTATTCATATATATACCACACATAAGACCATTATTCATTACATAGGGAAATGATTCATAAATAATGATGAGAAAATAATATCGGTAATGGAAAAAAGGATTATATTAATTGATGATCATATGATTATATAATATAAGAATAAGGATGTGATATTATAATAATTACATAAATATTACATATTCAATTCTTCATTGATAATAATCATGAATCAAATCATTTAACATATAAATATAAATTAAATGAATTACAGGAGTGTGAAATTATTATTTTTCAATCCTTATCAGTAGGTTCAAATCATAATCATAAAAAACATTCTATAACAATGTGGATCCATAATATGTATAGGAAACGTTTCACTTATAATGGTCAACTATAGAGACTATAAAATCATAGTGGGATAATAATAAACAAATATTTCCCATTTTATAACAATTTATGAATCATTACCTGTATCCCATATGGGATCAGTAATCCCAAAATGATCAAGTAATAGGTCAACCATGTAATATTTTTTCTCATAATTTAACCATAAAATATAAAACATTTCTCAATTAATTAGAGGTATATATAACACTTCCCCAAAAATAAAACAATGAAAACTATATATATTTTTTCCACAATATCATAATTCATTCATCAAACCATCATATCATAACTCTTCTAAAGAAATGGGTTTCTAAAACTTTTTATCATTTCATCTAATCTTATCCCATATAAAAGAAAATACTTCAGTAAAAATATCATCATCATAATAATAAAAAATCTATATGTCAAATAAATATGGTTTCACTGGATCGTATACTAATTAATTCTTAATTATCATCAATGGATGTTATCACTGATAAAATATATTTATAACATCACTAGAATATTTCATAATGAGATTCATTTTTCATTTAAAATTGAATTTTTTAATATTATAAATTTGTTCAAAATATTATTTAAAAAATTTATATTATGTTATCAATTTTTTAAATATATTATATTATTCAATCCATTTATTGATATTCAAGATAGTAAATTACATTTATTCAGTATATGTTAAAAAATAATTCCACATTTAATGTAAAGATTTAAAAGTCCCATATTTAGAAAATAAGACTAATATTATATTGAAAAACATATAAAAAGAAGAAAAAAATTGTTTGAAATGACTATAATAATTAATATTAGAATATAAAAACAATATTGGAAGCATTTTGAGGAAAATATGGTCATGGAAGAAATTTATTCCCTACCAAAGAGGAAATAAGGTTTGTATTTGTAGAAAAATATTCCAAATAATTTAGTTACCATATAGAGAAAAATGGGACAATTACATGTAAATTAAAAAAATAATCATATGATATGTAAACTAACGTGATTTATCATATTTGTAAAATAAAATTTCATAAATGGAAATTTATGAATAAACAATCCGGAATAAAATGCTATTGAAGCAAAAATATCCTTTCAAAATTATCATTGTCTCCATATTTTTTAATGAATCATATATAATAAATATATATTTATTATACATATATTTGATATGGTTAATAATATATTTCATACTTTATATGGTTTTCTTATAACATACAATCGCCCGTTTAATGATAATTTTTTTTATAATCGTTGTTCCTAGTGATAACTACCTCATTTGTAATGCATGTTCCAGTTATAATCCCTTGTTCCTATATTATTATATTGTTTAGATAATCATAAAAAATTTAAAAATATAAAAATATATTAAATATTTAATTTAAATATATAGATAGTGTAATTCCTAATATCAACATATAAAAAAATGAATGACACCATTCATAATGGTGTTATGTCGAATGTATGCATTATAATTATTCTCACTATCAATATAAGGAATGAAATAATTTTCAATTTACAACTCAACATTATATAGATATTTTTATACCCTATATGTCATGTATATAATATATATTAATAATATATATATATATATATATATTACTATCTATGAAATTTTTAATTGAAAAAAAATCACATCGCTTTATGCAGATGGTAGTCAACACATATGCCCGATTGACGTTTTCAATTCTCAATAGAATTGAAGGTAAATATTTATATATATTATAAAACTTATATATGAATAATTTCTTCATAAATAATATTTATAAATACTAAACCTATAATAATAAAAATCAATAAAAATTGAGATAGAAAATGAATTCAATCACAATTTGCATGTAGTAGTCCATGTGTACACATGAGAGAAAATTTAAGATCCTTTTTAGTCACATAAATGGTTAATAATGATTTTTTAATAACAATATTTGCATTAAATTTTATTTAGGATAATATTTTTATATTTTTATAATAATAATTTTTTTTGAACGTACAAGATGGAATAATAAGAAATATGTTAGGTAAGATGTTGACATATTCTTCGGTATGCGTCCTTAATATTATTTATTAAATAAAAATTGAATGGTATTTTAAGAAATATATTACATATATTCTTTTCTATGAATGTTTTAGAATGAATTGGGAATGGTTTGTTCCAGATACATTGCCCAATGTGATGTAAAGAATAGAAAGGATGTTTGTCTTTTTATATGTGGGTGAGAAGACACACTTGGAATTTCATAATGTATTAAATTATTATATAATATATTTCATTAAAAATGGATTCAAATTGATATAATTAAAATATAATTTAAGTATAATATAAAATATTATTAAATAAAAATTTTATTTATAATTTATGTGATATCATAATCCTTAACTATTAGTTATAACACCCATGTTAACCCTTTGGGAAATTAATATGATATAATTTCTTTTTACAAATTAGGACTCAATAAGGATACCATAAATAAGACACCAGACCTTTAAATGTTATAAGGAATGTTTTTGAATCCATATCTCTTTCACTTTCCAAAATATAATTTTTATGAATTAATTATCATTTAAAAACATTTTATCTATTATAAAAATACATTGATGTCAATTTTGGAAATAAATGAAATATTATTAACTAATATGTTTAAACCCATTAAAAATTTATTCTAGGATTAAATTTATTCAATGATAAAAAATATATTTTCAGAATATAATAATTCAATAAATTTATTAAGGATTGATATATAATTTTGAAACACACATTTTATTTAACCCATAGTCAACGAATTGAAAACATAATTATGTTAATGATTATTTTAACATTAAAGGGTTATAATTTGACATATAATGTATCAATTTCATCAACAAATGGTTAATTGAACAATTTTCATAATATTTCTCAAACAACTTGTCATATTTAATGTTTTATATTATTTTTAAATAATTTAATTAAATAGGATTGACATAAATCACAATTAATATCATATTAAGAACATTCGACATGATTTGAATTTTAAAACGCCATAAGAGAAATGATATTTTAGTATAAAACATTCATTTGTGTATAATATTATTTATATATATATTTTCATTATTCATGTTAAACTATAAATCACCCAAAAATATTACATTCCTATTTTATATAATTATTTAGTTATTTTATTTAACTATATCCACAACCTATGTGTCAGGATAATATTGTAATTTTAGGTAATTATTTCTTAACTAAAAATAATAAATAAACAAATATGATAAAAAATCATTCAAATTTAAAATTACCATTTATAACTGAACACATATATTTTCTTGCTACCACAAATTATAGTAGTAATTAAAATAAATAATGTTGCATTAATCAATTTTCATTTCATCATGTATTAAAAAATCTATAATAATATCTAGACGTGAAAAAATATCATATATTATATGTATGGATTATTAGGAATGATATATACTAATTAGATGAAATTAATTCATTTTAATAATGAATTTTATGCCTTATCTTTTTATAACAAGTTTATACCCATATTTTGAATATTATGGTAAATATTTTTACCATGGTTAGAATTCATATAGATCATAAATTAAGATTAACTTATTACATAATATTATTTACTATAATCCAAATGATAGAATCAAATTTATGAATTTAAATTCACAAAAGTGGTCGATTTAAATTTTAAAAAAACTTTAAAAATGTGATGAAAAAAGGATTTTAACAAAAATTCCATTTAACTATAATGTTGTTTTTATATAAAAAAGATACCATAAAATTTATTATATTGTACATTGTATAATTTTTTATATTATTATAAAGCCATTTTTATGATATTAAAAATATTAAAATGGTACATTATAAATTCAGGATATAAAATGAGTTGTTAATAAAAATTAGTGTTTTTACTCTTAATTGAAAATTCAATCATTTCTAAAAAATACCCAAAATACATTTTAGGATAATTTTTACAAATTAAACAAATCCTTTTAGTCAAATAAAATTTGAAAATGGTCTAGAAATTAATTATATTATTTACTAAAAAACATTAAAATTATTTTTGAATAAAACATATAGTTTTCGAATAAAATCAATTTTCTAAACAAATGTTTCCTTATATCAAATGAATTTATCACAAAGTATTTATTATTTCTTAGTTATATATTTATATCACATAAGGTAGTGACTACTATTCATACCAACAAATTTTACATCGTTGTTTGAACCGTCCTAAAATAATAATATTTATTAGTAAATTTATGAATTGTGGTATATGAATTATACACTGTCTAACATAGTTTTCATTTAAAATATCAGTTTGTTTCAGATAACCATTGTATTCAATAATATATATAAAACTCATATATCACATAACTTTTAGAGATAACAAAAAACATTTATAAATTTTTCAAAGTGAAATATTTTATTTTTATCTTGTATGGACACTAAAATGAAATTTATCACCAAAGTAATCATGTAAACCACCCGATTAAAAATATTATAGGGATCATATTTCCTATTATAAAATATAATCCTGAGTGAGGGTTGATATTATTGGGGGTAAATGCCACATCTATGTGAGATTTTACTAATCAATACCATGGAAAATTCTTCTTTTTTAAATGTATCAGTAGTCTATGACAGTTCAACAACATTAATTCAAATTAAAATTATAGGTAATGTGTAAAAAACATCACTAAGGTTATATTTGTTCCAAAATGGGTGTTCAACTATCATATTCCACATTACATTTTCAAATATTATTACAAATAACGGTATTTTCCCTCTCATATATTGATTATAAGATTTGAAACCTTACCCTTGTAACCTTTAATAATGTTCTCACAAATGTGACCCAACCTATAAATAATTCAATAATACATTATGATGTTTAATTATTAAATACCCAATTAGCATCAACACCCATGGATATAATATTTTTCATTCCTTGAGACTATAAGAAAAATAATATACTTATTTTATATTATGGAAAAATATCTCAGTTAACTAAATTCATTCATAGATGTTCCTTGAGATAAAATTCACTTAACATTATGGGGAATTGAAAAAATAAATAGAGGTGTACTCAAACAATTAGTATGAGATACCATTTAAATAACATTAATATAATGATCTATAACATATGGGGAATCATGACTAAAGAAAAATATCTAATTTAAAGAAACCTATATTAATAAGATAAGATTGAAAGATAGAACTAACATCTAAAATGATTAGAATTTTTCAATAGAATGAGAATAATAAAACATAACTCAAAGAAAATGGTCTAGGAGAACATTGTAATTAAATAAAAATAATTAGAAACATAAGATTTATTATCATTGTGAACATGTTTACCTTTCACCATGTTCACTTGTTAAATTGTGAGTACAGTTAAACTCCACCACAATCACCCTTTTTGAATATTGATAATTACTAATACACTAGTTTATCATTACGATATTAGGAGATATGATCATTTCCCATTACACTGGGGGGAGATATAGGTACCACCTATCTCATTATCTATTCCATTGTGTTCCGTGTGAGAAAAAAAAATCATCACATCACAAGATAAGCCATATTAAATGTACCACCAGAAGAATTTAAAAATAAATTTAATATTTACTGACATAAAAATTGAGTCATTATGAAACTAAACATTTTTTTGACCTAGATAATGAACATAATTTTTCATCTAATGTGATTTGAATTTCAAAAAACCGACATACATAGTTGTTATCATTAAGATATTTAGATTCAGATAAGATCAATATACATTTTTTTTGAATAGTACCTTACCCTTTTAAATATTAACATACCCTTAGGAATAGTTATATTTCCCATGTCCGTATATATAAAACATTGAAACCATATAATTTAGAGTGAATATCTAAAAAATTAATAATTAAGTGTTGTTATTTTTTAAGTAACAATTATTTATCTACAATTCTAAAATAGAAAATTAATTAAATTAATATTCATACTATTTATTCATAAATATCGTTTTTTATTTTTTTAGGATTATTTTATGTGTCCTCAGTTGATTTTTTAATGTATTATAAAATCGTTTTTAAATTTAAAATCTGTAATTTTTTGGTAAAACATTATTTTATTTTAATATTATTATTCACTTATATAGAAAAATATTTTTATAAAATAGTGTTCATTTTTGAATTGTACATGTCAAAATATGTTAAGGGTGAATTTTTGGTGTTTTTGTTCTTAAATACATAATTTCTTTGAATAGTGAAATTTTATATTTTATGAGAAATTCAAAATAAAAGAAATTCTAAATCATGATTGAGTCATGGCTGATGTATTTTCTCATTAGTTTGAACTCACATGCATTTATTACTATTTTTAGTGGCAATAATGAATAAAATTAATAATCTTGATCCAAAATGATAAAATAATGAATAAAAATTGAAAACCCTCCTCTCCTCGACTATAAAAACCACCCCTAACTTCATCTTCTCTTCACTCCTCTATGACTTGAATCTTCGCAATGTGCAACCTAAAAAATATTTCATAGGAACTTCCAATATCTATGATCCCTTAGTATTTTCAAAATACCAAAACTCTATCTCTTATGGTGGATCTCAAGGAGGATGATTCATGAGATAAATCATCTTTTTTTTTATTTTCATACCATTTAATTTTATTTTATTATTATATACTCACCTACTATATCCGAATTATAATTATTAATCCAGTATCATTTATATACTGTAATATTATCATGTTAATTTAAGATGCATCATCAATATATTTATTCTCCAACTTTTAAATTAAAAACCAAAATCTTCGTCTGGGATGTGCCAATTTACAACCTTCATTAAAGATTATGTTTAGTTCATAAATTTCTATATAAAGTCTATTAATTAAAACATTTATAAAGATGTAACATACTTTAAAGAAAATATAACTTCATTTTTTATGTTCTTGATGTCACATATTCACATAATACCAAGGGATAATACCGAATGTGTTCATTATGATAAATAATCACCGCAATTTAAACAATTATCCCTAAATGTATTATCAAATGATTCATCCTATAAATATATAACCAAACAATATAAATATCATTTTAAACTAATTAATTTTTATTAACAAAAATCACTTCTAATTATGGAGAATTATACAAATTTTAAATGAACTCCATTACTTACAATCTAGAGAACTAACCATGAAATCAAGGAACCAAACACTCCAGAATGACGGAAATCAATCATATAACTTATCAATAACACCATAAATTTACAGAATATAAATATAATGAATTTTATGAATTTAAATATGGATATCAATTAACTTATTAATGTATTTAATTTGATAGTCCATGATGTTAAGTTCTTGTTCTGAACAAGTTCAGACATAAGGCAAGGGCTTTCTACCCGAACCTCCATTTTCATTTAGATTAATCATATTCTCTTAATAACATAATGAAATTAATAATTTTTATTATTTAATTCTAATAAATGTTTTTAATGTTTTATATATTTGTACAAATTATAATTCTTCATTCTTAATGTGGATATATATGATTAAAAGGATTCTTCAAAAACTCTTCCCGATAAACAAGCGTGGTTCAAAGGAACATATAAAATTATTGTATATTTAAAATGAACTATATAATATGTTTTCAGCCTCTCATTTTTTTATAAAATAATTCATTTTATAATGAAAATAAAAAATAATTCAGTTGTTGTTTTCTAAAAATATTATTTCAAAAATAATTCTTCTTTTCAATGTAAAAGTGTATTTACCTACATAACTACTTGGTGATTTTATATGAATATTTTCAACCATTTCAAAACTATTATTGATTATTTTGTTTAATTTTTAATATTCTTTTATGATAAAATCAATCATATTTTATTTAATTATTTATCATTATATTGAATATGGATGTTCTATCTTGATACCAATCACCATACTACTCTGAATGGTTAGTGATCATATTTACTGACTGGGGAATGTTAATTGCATTTTACATGTTAGTTTAAATATGAATTTATATGTTTTTATGTTTAACCCAATCATATAAATAATTTATTGGAATTTATAGTAGATATGTTGGGCCTGGTATATCTTCTCGATGCATTTGTAGGTCTTACGAGACAATCTAGTTTGAATTTTACCTATTTATGTACTGTCTAGGCATGAGGCTCTAACATAATGATTATGTTGTCTATCAATATGAATTACATCATTATGAATCTATAGATTGATAGTCTATGTTATTATTTGTCTAGTATAATATCCATTTTTATGTTTATGGTGTAATTTAATAATTTTTAATTCCATAAATATTTTTCTCAGGTTTATTTTTAAATCCATGTGTATTTAGTTATTCATATTGAATAGTGTTTATGTTTATTATTATTTCTTTTTTATTATTTATCCTTATTGGTCATCTAAGGTCACCCCTTTTTCTGTTTTATATTTTAACAGGTGGCGAAGATGTGTATTAACAATGAATTCCAAGGATAATATAAGAGTTATTGGAGTTTTTAAAGGATATTGTATATTGCATTTCCATTCCTATTGTAATATTGAACTTATATATGTATATAGTTTTAAAAAAATACTAAACTACCCAGTCCTTATGGATATGAAATTCTTTTAATCATTATAATGTATTAAAATAATGCACCGGCTCAAGGTAACAAGTGTTAGGGAGTTTTAGTTGATTTTAGAGGATGTTTAGAATAAAACATAGTAACTAGATTTAGGAAATTTTGATTAGGGAACTAGACCCTATGATAGATTTTGAGGATAAACATACAAGAACGTCCAATAATTTTGATATAAAAAATATGAGGTAGATCCTCTTTGAATATAAATCAATATCTGGATACTACAAGTGAATGTGGTTCAAGCACAGATATACCATGAACAAACATTTCAGACAAGGTGTTTCAAGGTTGACAAGGGGTAACCTGGTACACAACAACAAGCCTTACAGGAAACCTATTTTAACACTCCTTGTGGATATGATTAGGATAATTCACATCTTCTTTAAAATCAATTATGAAGGATTTGAAAGTAAATTTTTCATCGAACAAACCTTGTTTATGATTATGGGATAAGCGATGAATATGATTTCAATTTGTGTTATGTATTCTTCTAGTTATGATTATGAAAAATGATTCATAAGAAATCCAAATGTTTGCCACAATTTATTTATGTATCCTATTGGAAGGAATTGTAACTAGAAGAATATGTGTATCCCATGTAGGTATTTCCCCCATATTCCTGATAATGATGTTGGTTCAGGAATTGTGATTGGTGCGGATCATCTTATAACTATACTTGGAAACATGACTTAGATTATGAAGAATAACCATACCTATATAGAGCACCATGAAACATAATGTGGAGGAGAAGTTTTAAACCACATTATGTGACAAAATCCTATATTATTTAATTGTTCCACAACCCATTTGTAGCATTGAATGGGGAATGTTCTATAGACAATATATTTCTTATTCAAGTAACTAACTAAATAGAGAAGGGAGTCATGCCAATTTATGATTTATCAGGATATACTGATCAATTGTGGTAAATAATTCAAAACACAAAGGATGAGGTATATATTAAAAATATAGAATTTTTGGATTTTATAGAAACATTCATAGAAAAATACATCCCTCAAGTAAATAAATATGATATAGAAAGTAAGCATATGAATCTCTAGGAAAATTAGGATAACAATTTTGCAATGTATAATGCGGACTTCACATGTTTTGAAAGCCATGTCCTCAACTACAAACTAATACAAAGATTAATATTGATCGATTCTTTGTTTATTTTAAACAATTTATTTTTAGGGAATTGGTCACCCTATGTTTCTCATCATATAAAGATATAGTCTCATGTGATATTAAGACATTACACATAATTTTAATGAATTAGTACTTTAAGAGAATTAAATTTAAGAAGAGGGATACTAAACACACTGGAAAAGGAAATACGGAAAAGGGGGAGATGGGAAAAATTTAATTTATATGATGTAATGATTGTTAAACCCCCCCCCCCAAGTACATTCTTGATGGTTATGGGTGATTGATACAAGTGTGGAGGAAAATTCTATCAATCCCGTTATTTTAAGGGAATGAAAGAAGCCACCAATGTTTAATGATACAATTTCAATGATATGGGACATTATTAAAATTATTTTTCTTATAATCAGGGATAAATTCCCCTGGTAAGGAAAAGAATGAATGGCCAAGAATAATCCATCACAATAGCTCAGGTTGAAGTTCTTAATGATATGGGGGAATTTGAATTAATCTTTTCCTCAATCAAATCTAATGATTTATTTGATTCTGGATCATCACATTCTTTTATATCTTCACATTTGTTTCATGAAATTTACACATTTCTAGTTTGATTTAATAATTTTGGTGTCTATACAAACTCATAAGGGAAGGATCATAGAAAAAATATTTGTGAATCAATCCCACTTATGACACATAAGAATTCTTTAGTTGATGATATTGTTACAAATCCACTGATTGAATATGATATAATACTGAGTGTTGATTGTTTTTCAAATTAGGTTGTTAAAATCTATCTCATGAAGATGGAGGTTTCATTTATTATAATGATGTAGAATCCCTTATCTTTTGAGTAGAAGCAACATCATCTCATTCTTATCTATATCCACTACTTGTAGCTCTATTAAATTATAATATTTTGGAGGATGAAAAACAATATATGTGGGAGTGCAAAAAAATATTCAAAATGATGACGTACCTATTGTGAAAGAATACATTGATATATTTATTGTGGATTTACATGGAAATCGTAAATGGTAGGAAGTTGAGTTAATTATTGATTTAATTCATTATTCAATACCTTTATCAATGACTCTTTATAGAGTGGACACTATTGTGTTAGTAGAACTAAAGAAAAAACATAATGAATTGAGAGAAAAGGGATTTATTCACGATACTGTTTCTCCATGGGGAGACCCAATTCATTTTTTTTAAGATGAAATATGAATATACATAGCTATTCATTGACTATATATATATCCTTAATATTATGATAATGAAATATTATCCTCTTCCTCACATTCGTGATATATTGGATCAACATTAGGGATCCCAATATTTTTTTAAGATTGGCCTTTTATAATTTTATGCTCTGTTGCATGTGAGAAACAATGATATTACATATACACAATTTTAATCTAGGTATGGGCATTATGTGTTTTTAGTAAAATCATTTTGGACTAACTAATGCACTCTTTATTTTCATGTATCTAATGAATAAAATTTTCAAGGAACATTTTGACGACAATATTCATGTATTTGTTGATGATATCCTAGTATACTCCAACATATATATAGACTATGAGAAAAACATTATTGAAATTCTGAATACTCTTTGATAACACGAAATATATGATATTTTTATCATGTGGGAATTTTGGATTCAATAGGTTTATTTTCTTGGCCGTATTTTCTATAAGGATGAAATCATAATCGATCATGAAAAGAAAAAGGCAGTTCGAGAATTTCCTACATCAACTAATATAACTGAAGAACATAGCATTAATGGTTTAGAATATTATTATCAACATTGGTTCCTAAACGTCACCTGACTAGATAATCCATTAACTAAGACAACTCATATGAGGATTAATTTCATATGGGTGAAAGAATGTGAAGAATGTTTTTAAAGAATTGACAAGGAGATTAGCTGTTTCAACAAACCTGAATATACCATCATGAAATGGTTGATATAGGATTTATTGTGATGCATAAATTAATGAACATTTCTATGAATTTATAAATAATTATACATTTATTTGTGATGTATCAAGTTAGTTAAATGTTAATGAATATAATTACCTAACTCATTATCATCAGTTATTAGTAGTAATATTTGATATAAAGATATAGAGGCACTATATATTTGGGGAAATGTGTAAGATATATATAGATTAAAATAATTTAAAATATATATTATCATAAAAATAACTCAACATGTTGAAATGGGGATGTAACAATCTCATCAAGGATTATTATTTTTATATCAAAAAAAACAACCCAAAAGAAAAAATATGGTAGCTAATGCACAGAGAATGATGGATCATTGAGTTTTAAATATATTGAGGTTTCATAGGAAACCTATATCCATGTATATAGTAATGATGGATAGGGGAATTACCAACGAAGGTGATAAATCATTACTTTTTCGATGGGTTTCCCAAACATCTTTTTTGGGATTAATTAAAACTTATTTGCCTAATGATGATAATCTTACAAATAAAATTAGTGTTGTGAATGATGAGATGTAAAATGTCTACATGTGTGGGGATGGAATTATAAAATTTTAGAAGAGAATATGTGTTCCCTCAATAAATGAGATGAAAAGGGAGTTATTGGATGATTACCATTGCTTGAATTTCTCTATACCCCATGTTAACAACAAATTGTATATATATTTGAAGGACGATTTCTTGTGGGACAACATGAAGTATGAAATTTATAATATTGTTTTAATATTTTTAGTCTATCAACATGTGAAGGTCTAATGACAATATCCAAGAGTAGTCATGCAAATCATACAGATTCCTACATAGAAACAGGATGAAATTACCAAGAATTTTTTACATAGATTACCCATGACTCTAGGAAATAATGATGTAATATGGGTAAATGTTGATTGACATACAAAATATTCACATTTCCTCGATGAAAGGGATGATTTTCCACTAGATAAACGTGCATGATTTTAAATCAATGATGTTTTGTGACTTCATGGAGAACCTCTCTCAATTTCTTTTGATCATGATCCATTGTTCACATAAAAATAGTTTAAAATTTATCAAAATAGATTTGATCTTTAGTTTCGATTGAGTATTTATTATCACCTTCAAACCATTGGGAAATACAAATGGAAGATCCAATCATTAGAAAGTATTTTGATATCTTGTTCACTAGACTTTTAGTGAATTTTGGGTCATTAATTATTATTGGTGGACTTTTCCTACAAAAACACATAACTTTTGAGAATTTAAATGGAATCATTTGAAGCATTGAAGGGAAAGAGATGTTTTACACCAATATGATTAGATGAAGTTTGTAAAAGAGATGTCATGGCCCCAATGATTGAGGAGGAAACAATATTAAATTCAATGACTATTCAAACCCATATCAAAGCATAATAATGTAGGGAAAATTTATATGATGATAATCAAAGCACGAATATGGAATTTCATGAGTGATATCAAATTTTATGCAATGTATCTTCATAGAACCGTGTTATATTAATTAGAATGAAAGGGAAACTAAGCCCAAGGATGATTTTACGATTTGAAATTATGGAGACAATTGTAGTTGTGGTATATCATTTGGTAATAGATCGGATCCTTTCTATGGTAAAAAATGTGTTCCATGTCTCATTATTTTGAAATTACATGTCGGACGCAACACATGTCGTCACATCAGAAGGAATATAATTGAAACCTAAAATATATTTAGATGAAGAACCAATTTATATTTTAGACACTACAGAACAATTGTTAAGGAATCATAGGAATATACGGGTAAAGGTACACTAGAAAATCATAAAATTGATGTTGAAATATGGGAGCCAGAGGAACTTATGATGAAGAACAACCAATATCGTTTAATAAGTTTACATTCTTGTAATTTTGAGGATGAAATTTTTATATGTGGTGAAGAATGTATCGGCCGAAGAATTTAAAAATACATTTATTATTGAATGCATGAAAAAATTAGTGTCTATAAAACTAAACATTGCAATAACCTATCCAACAAACAAATGTTTTCCAATTATATGTTTTATATTGAAAAGAATTTAATGCATCGTTTCAATAAATATGTTATTTAGTGTCTGATATGATCAACATACAATTTTTGTGCATAGTAATATACGCTAATTAATAACATAGTAGTTGTATGAATACTAACCTCAATCTTGTATGTATAAACAAAATTTTGGTACCTTATAAATGAAAGTGAATATTATTAAAATTTAAAAATTATGGGTTGGTATTTTTGAGTAATAAATATTTATTTAGAATTTTTTATTAATAAATTAATAATATTCATTTTCATAAAAAATATCCTTAAGTAAATATATTTTTTCCTTATATTTTAGGAAAATATAATTATTCAAATAATTATTGAATGTACTATAAAATTAGAATTAAATTTAAAATATAGATTGTCAATTGAATAAAGTGTTTATTTAAAAATTAAATTTATATTAATTAAAAAAAATACATTGATCAAATTGAGTTCATTTTTTATTTCTAAATTTTAAAAAATAGTAAAGGTGAATTTTGGATTTTTTTTAAATACTTTAATTTTTTTGAATAGTGAAATTCGATATTTTAAGAAATAATATAAATAAATGAATTTCTACATCATGCATGAGTCATGTATTTTCTAAATGACAATTGGTTAAAAATCAAACTCACTTATTACTATCATTTAGACACAAGAATCATGGCTATTCATAGTATTCAATAAAAATAATAAAATAATGATTAATGTAGTGGAAACCCCCAATTCTCCTTGACTATAAAAACCACCCCACACCTACCCTTCTCTAGACTCATTTAAGATATGATGTTCCTCAACATTCTTCCCAAATACACATCTATTTTCATTTCCCACATCCATTAAAACAATTTCATTCAAAAAAATCAAATCTCCTTTTCTATTGGGAGGTTTTCCAAGAGGTAGACTCAAGAGGTAAATCCTCTTCCTTTTCTTTTAATTTCATTTCAATTTATTTTATTTTATTATTCGATACACACCTTATCTGTCCAAATAATCATGAAAGGGACAATATTATTTATATACTTGAATTATATATTGTTCATATAATATCCATCATCAGTCTCATTAATATCTCTCATTTTATTTTGAAAATGATTCCATCGTTTGGGAAGTGATGATTTACATCCTTCATGGACAAATAATTTTAATTCTTAAATTTCAACTTCAAGGATACTCATTAAACCAATTTTAATATATTAAAAAGTGTTTAAAACGAATTTTACATCATTATTTAGGTTCTTTATGTAATATAGTTTTTATAATACGAAGCGATGATTCAAAATGAGTTCTTTATGATCATTAACCTCTATAATAATCTAAATGATTATCAGTATATGAAATATATAATGATTCATCAATATAATATCTAAAAAATGAGATATATAACCCTTTAGGCTTTTTTATTTTCATTTCTGAAATTCAATTACGATTATAGAAAAACATTTCTATTTTAAATGAATTCCATTACTTATAATCAAGACAAACAATCATCAAATCAAGGAAACTAACACTCCAGAATATAGAAAATAAATCATATAACATATCAATAGGGCCATAAATTAAAATAATAATACTATAATTAATAATATATATTTATATACGTTTATTAATTAATTTATTAATAAATTTAATTTTATTATCTAATATGTAAAAGTGAATTCCAAATCATGTTAAAAAAAGGTATGTTTATTCAACCCGAACATCAAATTTCATTCGGGTAAATATTATTCCCTACATAACTCAATTAATTTATTAATTATTCCTATTTACTCCTCTTAAATTCTGTTATACTTTTTTATATTTGAGTACCAGTAATAATCATTCTTTATTTTCTAGGAATTTAAATGTTTTTAAAGGATCACTCTAAAATTCTTCCCAATGAACAAGCATGTTTCAATGGAATTTCTTGAAATCATACCTATTTTAATATACAATATATAATCTATATTTAAATTCCATTTTTTAAATATCCCATTTTTTGTGAAAATACTAAAACAATTAACTTATAGTATTATGAAACAATATTTTGAAAATAACTCTTCATTTTAATGTAAAACAATTTTTGTCCTAATATTTACTTAATAATTTTATATGAGTATTTTGATCTATTTCAACACTCTTGTAGATTATTATGGTTATTTAGGAATATGATTTTATGATATCATATATCATATTTTATTTAATGGTTTATTATATTTTTATATTGGATTTTTGGTCTTTATACCATTCCCCGTTTTAAGATGTATGGTTAGTTGTAAAATTTAATGATTCGAGAAAGTTCTTTAGATTTATTATGTTAGTTTTAATATAAATTTATATGTTTTATGATTATAATTGATCATAATATGAATTTACTATCATATTACATGATGGGTGGGTCCCGCTATAGTCCCTCGATGCATCAGTAGATCTCACGAGACCAACTAGATTTGTTTTTAACTATTTATTTACATTCTTGGAATGAGGACTTGAAAGAATGATTATGATGTCATACATTATACATTCCATTATTAGGAAACCATATATTAATATTCCATGAGATTATTCAACATGTTTTTTTCCAAGGTTATGTTTTATGAAATTATTCAATCAGTTTTTATCCCTTCTATATTATGATCATGTTTATTTTTAAAGGCATGTGTTTTTAGTTATTCAACATGCCTGGTGTTTATGTCCACGATTCATTCCTCTATATTATTTCCCCATACTGACCATATATGATTACATGTTAATTAATTTTTATATTTCCTTATTATGTGATGAAGTGTATTATGAATGACTTGGATGGATAATCTATGAGTTCTGGGAGTTAAAAATGGATCTGTTATATTATATTTCACATTATGTATTAATGTTGATCTTCTATATGAATCTAGTTTTTTGAATCAACAAAACTACCTAGTCATTTTGGATAAAAATTTATTATAACCATTCCAATGTAATAAAATAATACCAAATATCTGAGCAACTGGGGTCAAAGAATTATATAAAAATATAGGTTTCAATAGATTTCCAAATGAACATATAAAAAACTTGTGTAAATAAAATGTGATTTAAGAGATATCCCAATGTAAATAATTCAGTTTTCCTAACATATGAAAAAATATATGTTTCTTAAATTTTATAAATAACATAGTTAATTTAATTTAATCTTTCCAAATAATAGATAAACTGATATTTTTGTTATAAAAAAAATTACATATAGTGAATTTTGTAACAAAAATATATCAGATTTTCAATTATTTTGACACCAATTAAAAACTATTAACGATCAAATATTTAAATATTATACATCATTTCATTATACTCTTTTAAATCATAATAATTTAAACATCATTTTTAAAGGCATTTTCAGTTGTCCATTTTCAAAAAGACTCATATTTTAATAAGAAAACATGAAAATAATTAATTTCATGAAAATGTAATTTTTTAAATAAACATTTACTTATATGTAAAAAACTCACATCTTTTAAATGTGAATTTCATGAAAAACGATGTCAAAATAAGAAAATGTATTAATCAAGGAATAGTGTTTGATATTCAACATCTTTAACCATTACCCTTGATTTTCAAAAATGTTCTTTTACAATAAAGAATCCGAAAAAAATTATATAATCTAGTAAATTATTTCAGAATTCACATATTTACATTCCAAATGAACCTTTTAGTTTTGGGTTTTAGGAAATTAGGACTTAATTAATATATATGAATCCACAAGAATTAAATGTGTATACAACTAAATCATTACTAATTATTTCTTAATATATATCTATTTAATGGGAAAAAGAATTCTTTTCATGAAAAGTATTCACAATCATGCCTTCTCATTTTATCATACCCATCCATCAACCCTGTGAGAAAAAAATTAATCCTTTTTATGATCATAAAAATATCAGCAAGGGACATAAAATTATTGATAGAAACCATAAGTAAATAAATTTTTATAAAAATAAAAATTCATTCACATACAGAGATACTTATTACCTTGTAATTATTATATCGTTATTTATGAAAAAACGAGTTTTCAATAAAACCTAGAAAATATAAATAATGATAAAAAGGTAAAATGAGTAATTAATTAAATAATATTGTAACCCTTGCGACTACCATATATATTTTAACCCACATGAGTACCATAAAATCTGACCCTCATTGAAACCTTATGATTTAACCTACACTACTACCTTATAGTGTAACCATCACATTAACACATGGAGTAACTATATGGTCAACATACAATATAAACATGCCAACTGCATTGAAGGGAGATATTGGTTCCAAAATTGATCATAAATATTTTCAAATAACAATTCCATAATAATCAAACTTTTATAATTTCAAACAAAAATTACTTTTCAATTTTATAAAATGAAATTGAAAATATGATTTTAGAAAAATTCAATTAAATATATCATATCACTGAAGAATTAATTAAGAATATTGAAGAAATTAGTATATTCAATTTGAATACACATTATAATATACAATATAATCAAGAGTCACAATATAAATAATCTTATCAAGTAAATATAAATGATGTAATAGTTTAACCCAAATAATTGAAATTGTGTTAGGAATAGCCTTACCTCGGGTTCGTCTGATATAAAATTTGTTAAAACATCCTATATATTGGGTTAAGGAGTTTTTAAAATATATTATATAACATTATTAATATTTATAATTACTTATAAGATACTATTATATCATCTTTCAACCCTTTATCAATAATTTTTTTATTTACATTGTTTTAGGTGCTTTTATTTCATTGTTTCCATTATTGGTTTGTCACGAATTTTCTTTTCGAATTGAAAAAATACCAAAATTAAAATAAATTTTCATTAATAATATTTTATAATATTAAGTTGTCATATATATCATTTTTGTTACATGTTATGAGTATTAATCATTAGATTAACCATTATTGATGAACCCTAATTTATTTTGAAGATTTTTTGTCCTTACATATCACTCTTGATTTATTAATTAATATTGTTTATAAACACTAATTTCTAACATAATATAACATATAATGTGTTTAATAAAATATCATTTAACCAAAAAAATGGTTTTACAACCACCCATGAATGTGTTAATTGAAATTGAATATTCATCGTCCATGATATTAGAAAATTGAAACATCACAGACCACGTTTTTATTTTTCGAATAAAAGGGAGAGGATAACAACTATGATCATGGGGTTTTTTGTCCCGACCCGTCCTCGAGACCCGTGTTGTGACTACCCCAATACCGCCTTCCATAGGCCATTGGATGGTGACTAGCACCAAAGGCATAAATCCATAAGCTATGAAGGCATTGACTTTATAAAAATAAATCACACACAATCAAAGTACAGAACTGGAAGCAAACCACTAAGTAAAACAGAATAAAAAGGTAGTGCTGAAAGTAAGTGGAGGAGTATACAAACCCAACTGAACAACAAGAACAAGTAAAAGTAAAAAAGGGGAAAAAGCTCCTGGATCTTCCAACGGGGAATCATACGTGAAGGCTAGGTACATAACTCGAACAACTTTCCCTTGAGGTACGTCCCATCTAGTCCAGCTCCGAGAAGCCTTCCGTTTGTCACCCTCAGCCTCGATCACTGATGTCCGTCTTCTGCACTGAACACAACATGGTTCGAGCAAATCCAGTGTAGGGGTGAGTATAACAATACTCATTAGGGGACCCTGAGACCCCCGAAGGTCTCCCAGAATCCACTAAGGATAAACCACAGTATTAAGATACAATCACGAAGTATCAACCAACCCTACATAGGTATATGCCAATACAAGTACCAAAGTTATCTGTCACAGTCCAGCTTCAACTCTCGAGCACAAGCACAACCCATTCCACTTAGGATGTAAAGTCAATCACCATGATGATAGTGATTGAAAGACAAAACATAGCTCATACAGGTATGCATCTTATGTAGAGTGATAGAGATGATCAGATGTAGTCACTAATTCATTTAAGCTATCAGACACACAAAGGATACATGACCAGCTAAGCTGTTAGACCCACATAGGATACAGAACCAGCTATTCTATCGAACCCACATAGGATACATGAACAGAAGTCCGAACTGTCAAACCCACAGAGGATCTCGGTATAGTAGTCATCGCTGTCAAACCCACATAAGATTCTAGTACAGTATCATTGCACCCAGCCCTAGGGTTTCCGCAGAAAGCATGCTTGATTCCGGGATGGTCCGCACATCATGCCAAGTGATTATACATCAAATGACACTAAGAATTGAGTTGATGTATCCCATAGTTCCATCTCATCATAAGGAACCCAACACAACAGATAGCGTGTTAATCGGACGACGATTCGGAGAGTTGTTGGCATTTCCGTTCTAGGGGACCGATTGTTTTTTATTCCCAAACAAACCCGACCGTACCCCAACAATATCCAAACCTCAAGTGGGGTATTTCAAATGTATCGTATCATTCCATGAATTCCATCATTGCAATAGGTTCGTCAATTGATCACCTGAAGCCCATGATAGGGTCGAAAAGGTGAAAATGACCATAGCGGGGCCAACCTAAAATGAAACTGGTGCACCACGGTCAAAACAATATTTCTCGTGAGATAACATGGTAGAGATGACTTAAAGAAAACTCTTGAAACACACATGCAATCAGTGTTTTCGTGCACTGAGTCGGAAATCAGAAGTAAGGGTCCTGGTGTATGGATATGTCGGCCGTTGCACCAACACTGAACTCCCTAAACTGAAAACCACACTCAGTACCATTAACACTATTAGTTCACAAAAAAATATTGATTAGATTTTTGTGTTCTGTGGTAGAACCGACTCCAATGATACCAATTTTTCATGACCCATCCTTAGGTCTCGTTCCATGACTACCCCAAGCCCTCCTTCTATAGGTCAGGTGCTGGAGACTAGCACCAAAGGCATCAATCCCTATGATGGGAAGGAATTGCCTTTATAAAAAGAAATCACACACAATCAGAGTACAAAACTAGAAGCAAAACAGTAAGTAAAAATGAATACCAAGGTAGTGTTGAAAGTAAGTGGGCTAGTATAAAAAACCAACTTAACAACAAGAACGAGTACAAGTAAAAAAAAGAAAAAAACTCATGGATCGTCCACTAGGGAATCCTACATGAAGGGTAGTTACAGAACATGAAAAAGTCACCCCTGAGGCATGTCTAGTCTAGTCCTGCTCCGATCAGCCTCCCATCTGTCCTGCTCAGCCACGATAACTAATGTCTGTTGTCTGCACAGAACAAAAAGAGGCGTGGGCGAAGACCGTGTAGAGGTGAGTATAACAATACTCAGTAGGGGACCCCGAGACCCCCAAAGGTCTCCCAGAATCCACTAAGGATAAACCAAAGTCGTAATATACAATCATGAAGTATCAACCAACCCTACTTAGGTATATACTCATACATATACCTAAGTTACCAGTCACAGTCCGACTCCAAATATCGATCCCAAGCACATCCCAGTCCACATAGGAAATAAATTCAATCACCTAAATGATAATGATTAAAATAAAAGACTCAGCTCACACAGGTATACATCTTTTGTAGAGTGATATAGAAGATCAGATTTAGTCACTGATTCATCTAAGCTGTCAGACACACACATGATACAGGACCATCTAATCTGTCGGGCCCACAAAGGATTCATGACTAGCTATTCTGTCAGACCCACATAGGATATAGGAACAGATGTCAGAACTATCAGACCCACAGAGGATCTCGGTACAGTAGTCATCGCTGTCGAACCCACAGAGGATTCCAGTACAGTATCGTCGCATCTAGCCCTAGGGTTCCCGCACACAACACACTCGATTTCGTGAGGGTCCAATCCTCGAGCCAAGTGCAGATACATAAAATAACACAAAATATTTATTTTATGTATCTCATAGTTTTGTTTCATCATATGGAACCCAATGCGACAGACAACGCGTCAATCGGGTGCCCGGTCTGATAGTTATTGGCATTTCCATTCCAGGGGTCTGGTTGGTTTTTAGGCCTAAACCAACCTGACTATAACCCAAATGCATCCAAAACCTCAAGTGAGGTATTCCAAAAGTATTGTCTCATTCCATGAATTCCATCTCTATATGAGGTTTGTCAATCGGTAACCTGAAGCCCATAATAGGGGCGAAAGGGTGAAAATGACCATAGTGGGTCGTGTCCGGTCTGACCCTGTCTGACCGACCTGACCAGACCCGGTCCGAACTGGGGTATGACCTAGTCTGCGGGTGGTTCTTGATCTGAGTGGTCAGCCCATCCCGAGTGGGTGGCCCGAACCAAGGGAGCGGTCCAACCCGAAGGCGCGGGCCGGCCTGATGGCACGACCCGACCCGAAGGCGCAGCCTGGCATGTGGTAGCCCGACCAAGGGGTAGACTGGCCGTGGGGGCCTGGCTGAGGGGTATCCTAGCCGAGTTTGGCCCGTTTAAGGGGTGGCCCAGGCGAGGATTCCCCAGCCGTGGGGTGGCCCGGACGAGGCGGCCCTGCCCGTGGAGGCCCAGTCGGCCATGCGAGGGAGGGGGTGTCACTCCCCTCCATGGTTCGTCAAACAGAACCGATGCATTGCACAGGTTCATGGGATGTGGGACCCAGGTGGTCCCACATATCAGGCTCCATGGCTACCGGCCCACCGGGCCGCCTCCACGGCTTGATGGTGCCACGTTCCTCCTGCCCTCCGCAAGGCGCAGCAACGTCGTGCCACCACTGCCGCGGCCCGACCTGGTCGCGGCCTTCGGCTCAGCCGCGTGGTGTGACGACGTCGCACTTCTCCATATGCACCGGCCCTCCTGGCCTCATTTCCTCAATTGTGCAGCATGACAGCACCTCTCCCCTTTGTCTTGCCCCACCCTGACAGCAGTTCTGCATCTCCGGTGCGGCGAGACGTGATGGCGTCGCTCTTCTTTCATCCGTCACAGCCCTCCTGGCCTCGGTTCTTTTATGCAGCGGTGCGATGGCATCGTGTCCTTCTGGATCTGCCTCCATCATCAACCAAACAAGAATCAATGGAGGGATGTCGGGCCGTGTTTTTTCATCTTGCGCCCTCTTCATTAGTTAATAAGAAAAGTCCATCATCGAACCAAAATAGACGACAAGGAATGATGGTATAATTACTAAATTAAAAATAATCAAATCCCCGCCCTTTATTCGACGACTATTTGTTGACGATGGTGTTGTTTCGTTGACGTCGGGGATCGTCTGAGGAAGAAGCATCATCACCGTTCTTCGTGAGAGGCTCTTTCTCTTTTATCTTGGTCGAAGATCATGGACGGTGTTCGTCATTCTTTGGAGATGAGGAACATTCTTTGTTGGGAGGATGTCATTCTTCCAAGAGTTCTCCCAAGAACCACTAAAGAGAAACACCAACCAAAATAAAATAAGGGAAACTATATTATATTATTATTTCCATGAATTCCAAAAAGAATTCAAACCATTTTAAATCTATTAATTAATGCCATTAATTAATTTCTTCTCTGGCACACTTATGAGGGAAGGTGAAGAGGCCTCGCAATAAATTGCGTGTTCCAAGAGTTAAAGGTGGGTTTAAGAGGGTTTGATTCTCATGTGAGCCCCACAATATGACAACCTTCTATGGGAGGTTACATGTGGGTGGCCCCATATCCAACCTCCCCATTGAGGTTTTAACTACCATTCAAATAAAAATATTCTACACATATTTTTATTTAATTTTATTCAGAAACCCCCAAAAATAACTTCCACTCACGTCAGAACGCTACTTCGGTAATGGTCTTCTTAAGTGATTGTCAGCGTTGGGAGTTCAACGAGGCCCTCAGATTTCTATTCTAAGAACTGGTTCAAATGATATAAAACACCGCTCAAACGTTTACTGAATGTACCTGAAAACAATTCTGAAAACTATTAACATCGACCCTCGACACACATCAGTCAAGGATAGGATCTTCCTAAGTGTAACACATCCCAATGAACCCAATGGTACCCTCAGATTTCTAATTCGAGTTGCCGTTTAAAAGTTAATAATTTTACAATAAAATAATTATCACTTAATTTTTTTATTTACGTCCAAAAAATAATTTTCTATGGTGTCCGTCGCTAATCTAAGTTTGTATCTTCCTAAAGAATTCCTACCCTCACGAGTTCAGGGACGGTCTCAGATTTTTCATCTGAGCTACCATTTGTCAGTTATAATCATATGAAAAATAAAATAACATTATTTTATTATTTTATTTACTGTTAGGACTTTTTTTTTTGTTTTCTTACAGGAGGCCCATGCTGAATAAACATAAGTCAAACCTAGGGTAAACCTGCCATCATAAGCTCAACAGTGGCCTCAGATTCTTGATCCATGTAACCGTTTAAGAGTTATTCCACTCTTTCAAGAAAACAACATACAAGCCTTAATTTAGGATTAAAAAAACTTCAACGGATCATTCCGGGCACTCCAGCCCTCAGAATCGCGTGCCTTCAGAAACCGCGGTCTCGTAAAAATCCCATGTATTTATGAAAAAAAAATTCAAAGAATTTCCAGGTCTTTAAATTCTCTCCACGTCAGGACATTTCATACCTGTATGCTACAACTCACACGAAGGAAACAAAATGGAATATTGAGCACGCATCTAGCCTCCCGATCCCACATACTCTATTGGAGATTCATGTGCTGCCAGTGAATGTGCACTTGAGGAATCGATCGTCCATGTAGGACCCACTCCGGTAGATCCTCAATCTCCACTAGAACCACTGAGAATGTCACCCTATTATCGATGTCCATCTCCCCATGGTCGATGATGTGGGACAGGTTGTGCTTGTATCTCCTCAGATGATATATGTGGAAGATGTCATGCACCCGGTGCAACTGATGTAGAAGGGCCTAGCGGTACACCACCTTTACTACCTTGCTGAGGACATGGAAAGGTCTGAATAACCTATGAGAAAACATTCTGCCTCGGCCAAAACTACGTAGAACTTGTCGAGGTGAGACCTGTAGAAAGACGTGGTCGCCATCTTTGAACTCCAGAGGTTTCGGTTTCCTGGATGTACATGGTAGACTGGTCACGAAGTCCATGGATATCTGATTCTACTTCAAAACTAGGACCTCCAAAGGTTGAACCATGCCTACTGGTACCTGTTGTTACTCCTTCTCTTACTAAAAAGTGAGGTATCGTGAGAGAAACTATGACACTGCTTTCATCATTACCGGCCACTAGGGCTATTGCCGGAGGTCCTGAAACATCTTTTCCACTCCTGGATGTACCATTGGAGGATATGTGTGGAACTCCCTCAAAAATTCCTCCATAAGTGCAACCGGTACCATGGTTCATCCTTGGAAAAGAATGATGTACTCCCCACCTTCAGAAAATCCATCAGGTACCTGCCCTGTGGATATCTGAGCACATCACATCTCACAATCAACATCCCCACGCTGAGCCTCCCTGACTCGCTGAAAAAGTTGAGGAGTGACTGTGATAGACTGAAGGAAGGCTACTCCATCCCTATCAACCAAGGATATCTATAAAGCAGCTAGCTTCTCTGTCGCCTCGCCTAGCAGTTGTATATAAAATCTCCAACTGAGTGCATCTTCTATAACGTTCCCTTCTCCGGAGTATAGACTTTCTCAAAGTTATAGTCTTGAAGGAACTCAAGCCAATGTTTTTGTCTCAGGTTCTGGTCCTAATGAAAGAATATATACCTAAGACTCTTGTGATCTGAGTATTCGGAAAAAATATTTCCCATAAGATAGTGCCGCCACATCTTCAAGACGAAGACAACTGCTACTAAATCCAGGTCATGGGTAGCGTATATCTGCTCATTCTGTCTCAACTACCGTGAACCATACGCGATGCCTGCTCACTCCTGCATTAGGACACACCCGAGTCCGGTCCCTGATGCGTCGTAGTAAACTACGTACCCAACGCCCTCGTCTGGTAGCCTCAATATGGGCGCACTAGTCAACCTCTGCCTCAGCTCTTGAAAGCACTTATGGAATCTCTCTATCCATATGAAGGGTTTCCCCTTCTTCGTCAAAGATTATAGTGGTGCTTCAACTCTAGAGAAGTTTGGAACAAATGTATGTTTGGTCGTCTCATGAGGGATCGAATTCACCCTCTTATTCATGATTCTATCATGTGCTGCATGGGTTTTCCTTTTATCCGACCAAGGAAAACCCCATCCCAACATTGTAGATAAACCACAACCTATATTCCAAATACATTCAATTTGTGTACAAGCAGTGGTTTCCCAGTCCATACCCAAACTAACATCGTATGGTATCGACACTTCCATCAAGAGGTTCCAACCAAAACCCTCGCCTCAAGGGATAGATCGAACCATCTTTGTATGTGTGATTATAGAGTCTCCTCCCAAGGGTATCTCTAGACATGAGGGAGAAGTCAACGGTTTAACCGGAAACTCTCATTCTGGGACAATATTCGTGGAAGGAAGGGATGATTGGTACCTATATCTATTGATAAGGAAGCCCATAGTAGACACAGGCCGTACCTAAAATCATTCTTATAGTCCTTGGGTTACACTTTTTGACCGCATGTAGCTACTCACTTCCACATCCCTCCAGCTCCCTGAGCCTAGAAGGAACTACAAAGGCGAGTGGTTGCAACATGTCAAAATGGTCACCACCTCATTCTGATCTCCTAGCTCTGCTTCCATGTATGATGCCCTGTAAATTCACATGTCCTTAACACTTCCCCTTATTGAAACATCTAACATGCCCAACTCTCTGATACTGGCGCCAGTTCGCAGCTTCCCACTGCTAACATTCACTGACTGTATCTGCTCATCCCAGGAACATTCAATCACAAAGGTTCTCTCTGGCACCCTAACATAAGTAGGAATGCATATAGGAAGACGTGATGGCTCAGTTGTCTTTAAACACACCTTTCTTAGAGGTCTAAGCTATAATGAACTGTTCGCAAAATATTCATCAAGTACCAGGAATAGTCGGTACACATCAATTAATACTCAACTACTGACATGTCATCCTGCTAAAACTGTATAAGCTCTAGAAAACTCGTATCTATATCATCATGCCAGACCTCATTCGCATGTGGGTCAGGCTCACCTCAGAACATGAGGGATATATGGATCTGAAAAACATGTAAAACACTAAGCCTACAAGTGTCCTCTACCGGTACCACCGGTAGTGTCTGCTAAGCAATGGGCAGTGATACAGTTGGCACACTGCCCGAAGGTACCATATCGTAAAATGGTCCAAGTACCGAAACCTCATCATAATGCAGTCCATCCTCATGGTCACTCACTTAAATATTTTAGTATCTATGATCAACATCAGTTCATCTAGTGTCTCAACTAAGCGGAAAACTACAGTAATCTCCTCCATGCAGTCCTCTACTATATGGTAATCTATCTCACCTTATAACCTCAGAGGCCTCTGCTGCTGGAACTGGTGCAATGCGCTCAGTCAGCATGCTCCTCCCACCAATGAGGTTGGTGGCATCCACTACCCAATGTGTAGTGGTGTTGTAGGTACACCACCCTAAGGTGCCAACATAGTAAGAGGGCCCTGTACCAGAGCCTTGTCGCTTGATGGGGTACCATCTCGTACAAAACTCGGAACCCTAGCTTGCTATCTATGTGGGGAAATCCTAAAAATAAACAGGTGCACCAAAGTCAAAAAAATATAACTCATGAGCTGACTTAGTTGATCTACCTTAATGAAAACTCTTGAAACACAAACAAAATCATTGTTTTCGTGCACTGAGTCGGAAATCAGAAGTCAGAGGCCTAGTGTATGGATACGTCGTCCACCGCACCAACACTAGACTCCTTGAATTGAAATCCACACTCAGTAACCTTAACACTATTTCATAACAAAAAAATTATGATTAGTGTCCCGAGTTCTGCGGTATAACCTACTCCTCTGATACCAATTTGTCACGACCCATCCTCGGGACTCATGTCATGACTATCCCAAGCCCGCTTTCCATAGGTTAGGGGCTGGAAACTAGCACCAAAGGTGTAAATCCCTAAGCTGGGAAGGCAATGCATTTTTAAAAAAAAATCACACACAGTCACAGTACAAAACTGGAAGAAAAACACTATGAAAAACTGAATACCAAGGTAGTGTTGAAAGTAAGTGGGCCAGTATACAAACCCAACTAAACAACATGAACATGTACAAGTAAAAAGGGAAAACAGGTCTGGGATCATCCACTGGGTTATCCTACCAAAAGGGTAGGTACAGAACTCGAACAACGCGCCCTTGAGGTGTGTCCCATCTAGTACAGCTCCGATCAACCTCCCATCCATCACGCTCGGCCTCGATGACTATTGTCCGTCGTCTGTACGAAACACAACAATGTGCGGGTAAAGCCCGTGCAGGGGTGAGTATATAAAAACTCAATAGGGGACCCCGAGACCCCCAATGGTCTCCCAGAATCCACTAAGGATAAACCACAGTCGTAAGATATAATCATGAAGTATCAACCAACCCTACTTAGCTGTGTGACCATTCATATTCTTATGTTACCAGTCATAGTCCAGCTCCAAATCTCGAGCCCAATAACAACCCTGTCCATAGAGGAAGTAAATTCAATCACCTCGATGATAATGATTGAAAGAAAAGACTCAGCTAACACAGTTATACATCTTTTTTAGAGTGATAGGGATGATCAAATGGAGTCACTAATTCATCTATGATGTCAGTCCCACACATGATACAGGACCAGCTAAGCTGTCAGACCCTAAGAGGATACAACACCATTTATTCTATCAGACCCACACAAGATACATGAACAAAATTTAGAACGGTCGGACCCAAGGAGGATCCCGGTATAGAAGTCATCGCTGTCTAACCCACGGAGGATTCCCATACAGTATCATCGCAGCTAGCCCTAGGGTTCCTTCACACAGCACGCTCGATTCTGGGAGGGTCTGCATCTCGATCCAAGTATAGATACATCAACAACCACGAAGCCTTGAGTTGATGTATCTCATAGTTTTGTCTCATCATATAGAACCCAATGCGACCGGCGACGCGTCAATCAGACACCCGATCTGAAAATTATTGGCATTTCCGTTCCAGGGGTCCGGTTGGATTTTATGCCCATACCAACCCAATCGTACCACAACTACATCCAAACCTCAAGTAAGGTATGCCAAATGTATCATCTCATTCCATGAATTCCATCACCGTAGGAAGTTCATCAAACGGTCACCCGAAGCCCAAGATAGGGGCAAAAATTTGAAAATGACCATAGCAGGTCCGGGTCGGGTCCGACCCAGTCGGAACGACCTGACTTGACCCGGTCCGAACCAGGGTCTGACCTTGTCCGCGGGTGCGGCCCGACCCGAGTGGTCGGCCTGGCCTGAGTGGGTGACCTGACCCGAGTGTTCGGCCCGAACCAAGGGAGTAGCCCGACTAGAAGGCACGACCCAGCTCGAAGGCGCAGCCCGGCCTGTGGCGCCATAGGGGCGGCCCAGCCGAGGGGAGGCCCTGCCGTGGGGCGGTCCGGCCGAGGGGCGGCCTAATCGAGGTGGCACTGCCGGCCACAAGAGGGATGAGGTGTCGCGCCCCTCCCCAGTACGTCGAAAAAACCGGTGCTATGTGTCTGATAAGGGGATGTGGGACCTAGGTGGTCCCGCCTATCCGGCTCCACGGAAGTAGGCCCATCTGACTGCCTTCGTGGCGCGACGGTGCCAAGGTCCTCTTTCCCTCCACGCTATGCGATGGCGATGTCCCGCCCCCGCCGCGGCCCGACCTGACCGCGACCTTCGGCTCGACCGTGCGGCATGACAACACTGCACTTCTCCATCCGTTGTGACCCTCCCGGCTGTGGTTCCTCTACTATATGGCACTACGACGCCACTCACCATTTTCGTGGCCCGCCCTGGTTGCGGTTCTGAATCTCCAGTGCGGCGCGACGAGATGGCGCCGTGCCTCTTTCGTCTGCCAAGGACCTCCCAATCGCGGTTCTTCTCTGCCGCGGTGCGATTGCACCATCCCCTTCCGGCTCCACCTCCATCATCAACCAAACAAGAATCAATGGAGGGACTTCATGCTTCGTTTGTTCGACCCACTCCCTTCATATTAGGTGATAACAAAATGCCATCATCGAACAAAAATAGATGATGAGGAACGAGGGTATAATTCATACATTAATAATAGTCAAATCCCTTTACCATGATTCGATTATTGTTCGTTGACGATGGATTTGTTTCGTTGACGTCGGGGAGATTCTGAGGAAGAAGAGTTGTCGGCGTTCTTCGCATATGGCTCTTTCTCTTTTAGTTTGGTCAAAGATCAAGGATGGTGGTCTTCATTCCTCGAAGATGAGGATCGTTCTTCGTTTGGAGTTTGTCGTTCTTCCATGAGTTCTCCCAAAGCTCCACCAAAGAAACACACCAACCAAAATAAAATAATGGTTACTATATTATTTTATTTTTTCCTTTCATTCCAAAAAGAATAAAAACCATTTTAAATTTATTAATTAATGCCATTAATAATTTTCTAGTTTGGAAAACTTATGAGGGAAGGTGAAGAGGATCCACAATAAATTGGGAGTTCCAAAAGTTAAAGGGGGGTTTAAGTGGGTATGATGCTCATGTGAGCCCCACCATATAACATCCTTCCAAGGGAGGTTATGTGTTGGTGGCTCCATCGACAACCTCCCCTTTGAGGTTTTAACTATCATTCAAATAAAAATTTTCAACACATATTTTTATTTAATTTTTTTAGAAACCCCAAAAAATTAACTTCCACTCACGTCATAAAGAAACTATGGTAAAGATCTCCTAAAGTGATTACCAGCTTTACGAGTTCAACGGTGCCCTCAGATTTCAATTCTGAGCACTGGTTCAAAAGATATAAAACACCACTCGCACGTTTACTGAACTTACCCGATAAAATGGTTGGAAAATTATTAGCAGCCACCCTCGACCCGCACCGGTCATGGTTAGGCTCTACCTAGGTGTATTATGCCCCAATGAACCCAATTGTACCCTCGGATTTCTAATTTGAGCTACCATTTAAAAGTTATGAATTTTAAAATAAAATATTTGTTAATTAATTATTTTATTTGTAGCCAAAAACTAACATTCTATGGTGTCTCTCACCGACCCATGTTAATATGTTATTAATGGATGCCTACCCTCACATGTTCATCAATGGTCTAATATTTTTAATATGAGCTACCATTTTTGAGTTATAAGCATATGAAAAATAAAATAACTTTTTTTAATTATTTTATTTACGAATATTCCATTTTCTGGTTTTCTCATAGGAGGCCCGCACCGACTAAACATAAGTCACGCCTAGGGTACACTCCCTCCTGAGTGGAAAGGTGGAATTAGATTTCTTATCTGAGTAACCGTTTAAAAGTTATTCCACATTTTCAGGAAAACTGCTTACTCGTGTTAATTTAATCTTAACTAAATTTTTACGGATCATTCCGGGCAATCCGGGCATCAGAATTGTGTGCCGTCAGAAACTGCAGACTCGTAAAAACACCATTTATTTAAGAAAAAATAATTCATGGAATTTCCTTGAATTTACATTCTCCCCAACTCATGACTTTACGTACCCGTATGCTACAACTCGCACTAAGGAAACAAAAGGGAATACTGAGCACGCATCTGAGCCTCCTGCTTCCATGTGCTCTACGGGATATTCCTGTGCTGCCAGCGAATGTGCACTAGAAAATCGACCATCCTCATAGGACCTGCTCTGGTCAATCCTCAATCTCTACTAGAACCTCTGTTAAAGTCGCCCAGTCATCGATGTCCAGCTCCCCATGGTCAATGATGTGGGATGGGTTGTTCACGTATCTCCTCAGCTGAGATACATGGAAGATGTCATGTACCCAATGCAACTGATGTGGATGGGCCTAGAAGTACACCACCTCAACTACCCTGATGAGGACCTAGAAAGGTTCTATGAACCTAAGAGATAAATTTCCCCCTTGGCCAAATATCGGTAGACCTCATCATAGTGAGACCTGTAGAATGATGTGGTCACCATCCTCGAACTACAGAGGTTTATGTCTCCTAGATGTATGTGGAAGACCCGTCATTATATCCATGGTTATCTGATCCTACATCTACTCTGGGACCTCCAAATGCTAAACCATTCCTTCCTATACCTATTTTTCCTCCTCCACTTGCTGACAAGTGAGATATAGTGAGAGAAATTATTCCACTGCTTTCTTCATTCTCGACCACCAGGGCTGCCGTCGGAGGTCACAGAACATCTTCTCAACTCCTGAATGTACCTCTAGAAGAGAAGTGTGGAACTCCCTCAACACTTCCTCCTGATGTGCAACTTGTACCATATTACATCCTTGGAAAATAATGATGTGGTCCCCACCATCATAAAATCCATCAGCTTCTTACCCTGTGGATATCTGAGCACGTCACGTCTCATAGTCAACGTCCCCACGCTGAGCCTCCCTGACTCACTGAAGAAGTTGAGGAGTGACTGTGAGAGACTAAAGTAAGGCTTCTCCATCTGTATCCATAAAGGATATCTGTAAAGCATCTAGATGCTTTGTCGCCTCACCTAGAAGCTATATAAAAGATCTCCAAATAGAGCATCTCCAACAATGTTCCCCTTCCTAGGAGTATAGATTTTTTTAAGTTATATTCCTGAAGGAACTCAAGACAATGTCGTTGTCTCAAGTTCAGGTCCTCATGAGAGAAGATATACCTAAGACCATGTGATTTGTGTATATGATAAAACGTTCACCAATAATATAATGCCTCCACATCTTCAAGACGATGACCACTACTGCTAACTCCAGGTCATGGGTAGCGTAGTTCTACTCGTGCTGTCTCAACTGCCGAGAACCATACGTGATCACTGCTCGCTCCAGCATCAGGACACACCCGAGTCTGGTCCCGATGCCTTGTAGTAAGCTACGTATCCAACGCCCTCCTCTGGTTGCCTCAATATGGAAACACTAGTCAACCTCTGCCTCAGCTTCTGAAAGCTCTGCTGGTATCTATGTTACCATACAAAGGGTTTCCCCTTCCTCTTCAAAGATGATTGTGGTGCTGCAACTCTGGAGATGTCTAGAACAAAGGTAATTCTGGTCGTCTCATGGGTGATCGACTGCACCCTCTTATGCATGATTCTATCCTATGCTGACTGGGATTTCCTTTTCGCCGACCAAGTAAAACCCCATCCCAATGTTGTAGATAAACCACACCCATTTTTCCTAATATAGTCAATCTATTTATCAACATTGGTTTCCCAGTCCATACCCAAACTAACGTCGTAAGGTTTCTACACTGCCACCAAGACGTTCCAACCGAAACTCTAACCTCAAGGGTCGTATCACACTATTGGCGTATGTGAGATTATCGAGTCTCCTCGTAAAGGTATCTCTAGACGTGAGGGTCAAGTCAATGGTTTAACCAGAAACTATAGGCCTGGGACAAGATTGGTGGAAAGAAAGGATGATTTATACCTATGTCTACTGATGCTTTATCTATTAGTAGACACATACTATAACTCAAATCATTCTATGAGTCCTTGGGATACACTCCTTGACCACATTCATCTACTCTCTTACCCATCCCTCCATCTCCCTGAGCCTAGTTGGGACTGCAAAGGCGTGTGGTTGCAACATGTGAAATTGTTCACCACCTCATGCTGCTCTCCTAGCTCTGCTTCCACGTCTGCTGCCCTGCAGATTCCCCAGTCCTTAACACTTCCTCTTCCTGAATCATCTCACACGCCCAAGTATCTGAGACTGGTGCCAGTTCGTAGCTTCACAATGCTAACATTCACTGGATGTATCCTCTCATCCAAAGAACATTTAATTACAAAGGTTCTCTCTAAAACCCTAACATAAGAAGGAATGCATAGAAAAAGATGTTCTGGCTCAGATATCATTAAACTAGCCTTGCTCAGATGTCTATTCTATAATGAACTATTCACATCGTATTCATGGAGTACAATGAATGGTCGGTACGCCTCGATGAATACTCAACTACCAACATGTCATCTTGCAGAATGTGTATAAGCTCTAGAAAAATCTATGCCATCTCCTCATGTCAGTCCTCAGCCACCAGTTAGTCAAGTCACCTCAGAACTTGAGGGATCTCTGGTGCTGAAACACATGTAAGGCACTAAGCCTACATGTGTCCTCTACCGGTACCGCCAGTAGTGTTTGCTGACCGATGGGCAGTGATATAGTTGGCACACTTCCCAAAGGTACCATCTCACAAAACGGTCCATGTAGAAAAACCTCATCACTATGAGGACCATACTCATGGTCACTCACTGAAAAATATTAAAATCTAAGACCAACATCTTCTCTACTAGTGTCTCATCTAGGAGGAAAAATCCAGTACTCGCATCCATCTAGTACTCTACGGCCTGGGAATATGTCTCGCCTCGTATCCTAGGAGGCCTCTGCTGCTGGAAATTGTGCAACACAATCAGTCGGTGTGCAACGTCCTCCAATGTGGTCGGTGGCATCCACATCCCAATGGGTGGTGGTGATGTTTGTACACCACCCGAAGGTGCCAACATTGTAAGAGGACCATGCACCAGAGCCTCGTCACTCGGTGGGCTACCATCTCGTACAAAACTTGGATCCCCATTTGGGTGCCTACGTGGGTCCATCCTGAAATGAAACAGGTGTGCCATGGTCAAAACTATAAACCTGATGAGCTTACCTAGTTGAACTGACTTAATGAAGACTTTTGAAACACACACACAATCAATGTTTTCATGCACTAAGATGGAAATAAGAAGTCATGGTCCTTGTGTATGGATACGTCAGCTGCCACACCAACACTGGACTCCCTACACTGAAAACCACACCTAGTACGCTTAACACTATTGTTTCACAAAAAAGTATGATAAGAGTCCTGAGTTCTGCGGTAGAACTGACTCCTCTCATACCAATTTGTCATGAACCTTCTTCGGGACCTGTGTCGTGACTACTCCAAGCCCACCTTCCATAGGACAGGGGCTAGAGACTAGCACCAAAGGCATAAATCCCTAAGCTAGAAAGGAATTTCCTTTATAAAAGTAAATCACGCGCAATCAGAGTACACAATTGGAAGCAAAACACTATGTAAAACTAAATAAAAATGTAGTGCTGAATGTAAGTTGGCCACTATACAAACCCAACTGAACAAAAAGAACAAGTACAAGTAAAAAAGGGAAAACAGCTCATGGATCGTCCACTGGGGAATCCTATCTAGAGGGTAGGTATAGAACTCGAACAACTCGCCCATGAGGTACGTCCCGTCTAGTCCATCTCCGACCAGCCTCTTGTCCATCACCCTTAGCCTCGATCACTTCTATCTGTCATCTTCACAGAGCACACTATGGTGCGGGCGAAGCATGGGCATGGGTGAGTATAGAAATACTCTTTAGGGGACACCGAAACCCATGAAGGTCTCCCCGAATCCACTAATGATAAACCAAAGTAGTAAGATACAATCAAGAAATATCATCCAACCCTACTTAGGTATACGCCCATACATATAACAAAGTTACCAGTCACAGTCCGGCTCCAACTCTCGAGCCCAAGCACAACCCAATCCACATAGGATGTAAAGTCAATCACCTTGATGATAATTATTGAAAGACACAACTCAGCTCACACAGGTATAAATCTTATGTAGAGTTATATAGATGATCATATATAGCCACTGATTCATCTAAGCTGTCGGACCCATAAAGGATACAGGCCCAACTAAGCTGTCAGACCCACACAGGATACTGAACCAGGTATTCTGTCCATCCCACATAGGATATAGGAACAGAAGTCAGAGCTGTCGGACCCATGGTGGATCCCGGTACAGTAGTCATCACTATCGAACCCACGGAGGATTCGGGTATAGTATCTTCACAGCCAGCCCTAGGGTTCCCGCAACTAACACGCTCGATTCTGGGAAGGTCCACTTCTCAAGCCAAGTTTCGATACACCAACTATCACTAAGTATTGAGTTGATACATCTCATAGTTATGTCTCATCATAAGGAATCCAACACGATAGTTGAAACGCCAATCCGATTCCCGGTCTGAGAGTTATTGGAAGTTCCGTTCTAGGGGCCCTCTTGTTTTTTAGGCCCAAACCTACCCGACTATACCAAAATGGCATCCAGACCTCCATCAGGGTATGTCAAAAGTATCATCGTCTTCCAAGAATTCCATCTCCGCATGCGGTTCATGAATCTGTCACCCAAATCCCAAGATAGGGGAGAAACGGTGAAGTTGACCATAGCGGGTTCGGGTCCGATCCGACCCAGACGGACTGACCCGGCCTGACCTAGTATGAACCGGCGTCTGACCCATTCCGTGGGAGCAGCCCGACCAGAGTGGTCAGCCCACCCTGAACCAATGTAGCGGCCCGGCCGAATGGGGCGTCCCGGCCGTGGCGGCCATGCCGAGGGGCAGTCCAACCAAGGGGCGGCCCAGCCGAGGTGTTGGCCGGCCAAGGCTGCCTGGCCAGTGGCGGCCCAGTAGGCCACAAGAGGGAGGGGGTGCCACACCCCACCCCGATTTTATTGAACAAAACCATTTCTTTGGGCCGGTTCAGGGGCTGCGGGACCCGGGTGGTCCCAGTTATCTGTCTCCATGGTGGCCAGCCCGGCACACCACCATTGCTGTGCAATGACACCGCGGTCGTCCTTCCCTCTCTGCAGCACGACGGTACTATGCCACCACCGCCGTGGCCCGACCTGGCAGCGGCCTATTGCTCCGCTGCACGGTGCGACGGCGTCACGCATCTCTATCCTCCACAGCCCTCCCGTCTGTGATTCCTCTCTGGTGCGGCGCGACGACATCGTACCCCTATGTAGTGGCCCACCATGGCAATTGTTATGCATCTCCAGAACAGTGCGGTGTGATGGAGTCGCACCTCTTTTATCCACAGCGGCCATCCCGACCGCGGTTCTTCTCTAGTGCGGTGTGATGGCACCGCACCCTTCCGGCTCTACCTCCATCATCAACCAAACAAGTATCAATGGAGGGGCATTGGGCCGTGTTTTCTCGGCCCGCGCCCTCCACATTAGGTGATAACAAAAGTCCATCATTGAACCAAAATAGACGATAAGGAATGTGGGTATAATTCATACATTAAAAATAATCAAATCCCCATACCTTGATTCAATGATTGTTCATTGATGATGGTGTTGTTTCATTGATGTCGGGGAGCTTCTGAGGAAGAAGCATCGTTGGTGTTCTTCGCGGGATGCTCCAACTCTTTTAGCTTGGTTAAATATCAAAGAAGGTGTTCGTCATTATTTGGAGATGAGGAGCATGTAAAAATGGGTTTTCAAAAATTAAAACATTGATGTTTCTTCATATTTTCCATGAAAATTAGTTTTGTTTTTGTTTTATTATTATTATGCATATTGGGATGTTTGTTGGGCCTCTGGGCTATGGCATGTTTTATCACTGGGTAGGTTCTCTGTTGTGGCCCACTTTTTGTTCAGCCTCCCTTCCACCATAGTGATCTTATTGTTATGCCTATTTTGTGGTTGTTGATGAATGCGTATCTAACGGATCTGGTTCTACCGTTTGTGTTTCTTCGGTGATCCTATCTGCGCTGGCCACTTGATCATTTCCATCCACGTGTGCTGGCTGTTCTTGTTTTTTTGAGTCGTCGCCTACTTCGAGATACTTCTGCCCATCCATTTCCCGTAGTGTGACCCTCGTTTGTTGTGCATGTCAGTGTGTCTCTTCGTATTTGCTTCTTATTTATGTTGAGTAGCCGATGTGTTTTCAAAGCGTCATCGTCGTCTTGTTTCCCTGGATTTCGAGATCCCTTTGAGAAATAGAACCGTAGCTGGTTCTGTGACCCACCGCATGTACGCCGCCATCTCGACGTCGTTCCAGTGAATCCTAGGGAAGAGATCTCTTGTTAGTTTTGTGGAGATGACCTTGCAGATTAGAACATCAACCCCGGTGGAGATTCATGGTCTTTAGTGCTTCTTTTTTTGTGATCCCGTTTCTTTTTTCTATAATCTTTGCGTTGTATGTTTTGGTTTCTTTCGTTGGTCTTGAGTCGGGGTACCGTGTTTGAGTCCTTCTAGTTCGGAAGAGTAATACACTAACTCCGACCCATAATTCACCACTGGATCTTGGGGTGCAGAGGTCTTCTTTCTTAGATAGCTTTTGTGGTTCATGTGCGTGGTCTGTCTTTGTTGATTATCTGATTCTATGCTCCGTTTCTGTTTCGTTTTGCATAATAATAAAATATTGTGGTGGTGTTCTTGCCATGCAGTAGGACCAGGTGGTTTGAACCACGTAAATATCTCTGTTCAATTTACATTCCTGCAAGTTATTTTCTATTCATACGACTTTGTAAACTGAAACAACTTATTTCTGTTTCTGTTTTGTTCGATCGAAATCCTTGTTAAACAAACTGTTCCCACAACAAGTTGTATCAGAGGGTTTCTATTCGTTTCTTTGTTTACAATTTCTGTAAAATTGGATGTTGAAAAGTTTAACAGAGAATATGAATTTAGTTTTTTGAGAGTAAAAATGCCTGCTTCACTTGTTCATAATGTTTTTGCTGATGGTTTTTATGGAAATAAGAAACCTATAGTTAATGATACTACTAACGGTCAGTCCACCACTACCTATGTAGATGTTGACCCTTCTATATTGGAGAAGGCTCATTGCTCTCTCTTTCTAACCCTAGGTGATAAGGTTATCTCTAAAGTTTCACATGAAACCACTAATAAGTCGATATGGGTTAAAATTGAACACTTTTACATGACGAAGTCTTTGTTGGAGCGTTTGTATAAAAAAATGCATTTGTATAATTTTAAAATGTCTCCTGGTACTTCTGTGTGAGTTCACATAGATAGGTTTAATTAAATTTTGTTAGACTTAGAAAATATTTATATTGATGTTAAAGACGAGGATCAGGCTTTGATTTTGTTAACCTCTCTTGATGATTCTTTTAATTCATTAAGAGATTCTATGATGTAAGGTCAGAATTCCATCACTTTAGAGGAGGTTAAGTTTGTTGTTTTGTCTCGTGACCTTCAAGTGGATGGTTTAAAATAAGGGTCTAAATCTATTAAGAGTGAACCCCAGTTGTTGTATGCTAAGGGTCCGATTCAAAACAAGGTTAAGAAAGATAAGAACTGGTTTAAAGGATTTAAGTGTTTTCCATGTGGTAATATCGGCCTCATTAAACATTATTGTCCTAATTTACAGAATAAAGATAGTATGGCCTAGAAAAATGTGGAATGTCCCGGTTCTGACACTGCAGATGTCCTTTAGTTTTCTAGCAGCCCCTTCGTTTGAACTATACATAGGTTCATTGTAGTTTTTTTCTAGCGTTCCTAGGGTAGGCTCCACTTGTTTGTGTGGAGGAATCGCGGTTAAGAAAAAAGTTCTGTGTGGGCTGGTCTAAGCTATTCGGGCTTAGGTGGAGAGGATGTTCTCCTGTCAGTTTTCTATTCTTTGATTACTGTGTTTAGTTTTCTTTTGTTTTGATTAATGATGCACTTTTTTGTATGCTTTGATTCGATTTTAGGTTTTTCCATTGTATTTTACCCCCGAGAAAGGCTGTTTGAATTTCAGGTTGTTGGCGCATAACATATCAACTGTTCTGGGTTGAAACAATTGTAAAAGATGGGTAAGTTTGTTGTTTTTTGGTTTCATAGTTTAAATTCCTGATCATGATTAATTTGTTTATTATTATAAATGTAGTGTGGGTATAACATGTCCTTCTACCGACACATGCTATGTGATGTTCATTCTCGGTGAACATTCACAGAAATAGGATTTTCTTCTGTAGAGATTCTGCCCACACTAGAGATAGGTGTATCTGTAGTTAGATTTTTGCAAGAACAGCTCTTGTTTTGTGTTTTAATTTTGAAAAGGTGGAGATTTGTGAAAAATGGGTTTCCAAATATTAAAACATTGCTGTTTATTTGGATTTTCCATGAAAAATTAGTTTTATTTTTGTTTTATTTTTATAATGCATATTGGGATGTTTGTTTGTTAGGCCTTTGGGCTGTGGCATGTTTGTTCACTAGGCTGGTTCTACGTTGTGGCCCGCTTATTGTTCAGCCTCCCTTCCATTGTGGCAAACCGGTTGCTATGCCTCTTTTCTGGCCGTTGATGAATGCGGATCTAACGACTCTGGTTCTGTCGTTTGTGTTTCTTCGGAGATCTTATCTGTGCCGGTCGTTCGATCATTGTCTTCCACGTGTGCTGGAAGTTTGGGATTTTTGAGCCGCTGCCTACTTTGAGATACTTCTAACCATCCATTTCGTACTGTGTGGCCCTCGTCTGTTGCGCCAGTTAGTGGGTCGCTTCGTCTCTACTGCTTATTTATGTTGAGTAGCTACATTTTTTTAAAGCGTCGTCATCGTCTTGATTCCCTGGATGTCGACAGCCCTATGAGATAGAGAACAAATGCTGGTTATGTGATCCGACACCTATATGCCGCCATCTTGACGTCGTTCTGGACATTCAAGGTGGATAAATTTCTTGCGAGTTCTGTGGAGACGACATTAAAGATCAAAACACCCACCCCAGTCGAGATTCATGGCCTTCGGTTCTTTTTTATGTGAACCTTTTTATTTTTGTTGCAATATTTGTGTTTTATGTTTTGGTTTCTTTCAATGGTCTTGAGTCTGGGTTTCGTGCGTGAGTCCGTCCAGTTCGGAAGACCACTGCACTAACTCTGACCCAGAAGTCACCACTGGATCTTGGGGTGCGGAGGTCTTCATTCTCGTATAGCTTCTGTGGTCCGCGTGCATGGTCTGTCTTTGTTGCTTCTCTGATTGTATGTTCTGTTTCAATTTAGTTTTGCATAATAATAAAATATTGTGGTGGTGTTCATTCCCTGGAGTATGACCATGTGGTCTGAACCACGTAAATCTCTCTGTTCAATTTACTATCCTACAAGTTATTTTCTATTCTTACGACTTTCTAAACCGAAATGTCTTATTTCTGTTTCTGTTTTGTTCGCTCGAAAACCTTGTAAAACAAACTGTTCCCACAAGAGAGGGTTCTTTCATGATGAGTAGCATTCTTCGTTGGGAGGATTTCGTTCTTCCAAGTGTTCTCCAAAATCTCTACCAAAGAGAAACACCAACCAAAATAAAATAAATGCTAGTATATAATTTTATTGTTTCCATGCATTCCAAAAACAATTCAAACCATTTTAAATTAATTAATTAATCCCATTATTTAATTTTCGGTTTGGAACAATTATGAGGGAAGGTGAAGAGGCTCCTCAATAAATTGGGAGTTCCAAGAGTTAAAGGGGGGGTTTAAGGGGTTTTGATGATCGTGTGGATGCCACCTTAGAACATCCTCCCAAGGGAGGTTATTTGTTGGTGGCCCCATCACCAACCTCCCCTTGGAGGTTTTAACTACCATTCAAATAAAAATATGATACACATATTTTTATTTAATTTTATTTAGAAACCCCAAAAATTAACTTCAACTGACGTCAGAACGCAACTGCGGTAAAGGTCTCCTTAAGAGATTACCGGCGTTACATGTTTAATGGTGCCTTTGGATTTCCATTCTGAGCACTGGTTCAAAATATATAAAACGCATCTCGCACGTTTGCTGAACGTACCCCCAAAAAAGTTCAGAAAATTATTAACAGACACCCTTAACCCATGCCGATTGAGGTTAGGCTCTTCATAGGTGTATCACGCCCTAAAAAACCCAATGATACACTTGTATTTCTATTCCGAGTTACCATTTAAAAGTTATGAATTTTACAATAAAATAAATGTCACTTAATTATTTTATTTGTGGCCAAAAACTAACTTTCACTGTTGGATCTCGCCGACCCAAGATAGAATCTGCTTAAAGATATCCTAACCTCACTAGTTCAGTGTTGGTCTCGTATTTTTAATCCGAGCTACCAATTGTTATTTATTAGAATTTGAAAAAAAATAACATTATTTAATTATTTTATTTATGGTTATTCCATTTTCGGGTTTTCTCACTAAAGGCCCACACCGACTAAACTTAACTCACTCCTAGGGTAAACCCACCATCTTGACCACAATGGTGGCCTCAGATTCTTAATCTGAGTTACCGTTTATGATTTAATCCACTTTTTTGGAAAACACCATACGCGTGTTAATTTAAGCTTAACAAATCTTTGACGGATCATTCCGACCACTATGTGCCTCATAATCACGCGACTTTAGAAAATGTGGACTCGTAAAAATACAATGTATTTATGAAAACAAGTCCACATAATTTCCTGGTATTTACATTTCATGTGAGAAAAATATGTATTGTTCATAGAGAAGAGTATTGGGAAGGTAATTGGATTGAAATTAATAAATATAATGTAATTTTATTATTGAGGAGAAGAGATGATGGGTGTGGATTATATATTGGAGAGATGAGTGTTTTCTCATTATTAAATTCATTAGTTTTTTAATTCGGCTGAAGACTATGAAATGTTTGAAAAATGTCATGAAAAAATACAAAATTGATAGTATGTTCAATATTTTGGTTCTTATATAATTCATTACTCAAGAACTAGTTTATTTATCCTATAATGTATATATACTGTAAATCGATGTATTTTACTATCGACAAAAAAATCACATTTTTCAAAAAATTCTCCAAATATCACCCTATCCATTTTTCTACATATAGCAGTCAAAAATGAACTCTGTATTTTGATGATAAATTATAAATATGAAATTTGTAATTTTTAAAAAAAATTAATAATTTATTCATAAAATACCAATATTTAATTTATAAATAATTTTATAACACATTAATAAAATAATTATACTTTCATAATATTCTATTATAGTCATAATAAAATAATATAATAATTTATGAATCTATTTTAATGGCCCACCACTTCTTATTGGCTTTAGATCACAACGAGTAATTACTAGGCCTTAAGCGACATCCCCAAGACACCCAAGGCTGGAAATAAATGCTGAAAGGGTTTCAAATACGAGTGGTTGATAATTTAACCATTAAAGAATAGCCCAATGAACCAACCTACCATAATCCAACATTTACTACATGATGCATGATAAATTGAAAGGCAACTAATCGACATCATTTAATTCAAACACATCAAAGTACACAACAACGGATAAACAACTCAAGACACTCAGAATCTACCAAGACACCGTCCATCGATCCAAAAAATTCTCCATGACCCAAGTACCACCACATCACCCATGCATCACCATGAACCACTAGAAATGATAAGCCTTGCAATTACCTGTGTCACGGAATATGACATCTTCAAAAGTACCAATGTCCCAAAGTAGGGGTGAGTATAAAACTCATTATGTTTTCCCCAATGACTTCTATACACATGCCACTAGGATATAAGAGTTATCAATAATTATATCAAACAATCCATGTAAAAAAATTTCTCAAAAGCAGTTTATAAATAAATATAAACATGATTTCAGAACCGTTCATTTCTAAAACCATACAAGTTCAATTGAAACCAATTTTCCAGCAAGATATTTTTCCAGAAAAAAACCAAAAAATCTATACAATGATTTCCCTATATCCCTATATCAGCATACCCAACCATTTCTCAATCTCATGTAACTAACCATTCATGCTACATTATGATAGTTCTATATTGATGAGGGGTTTCTATTCGATCTACCAAGTCGTCACAGGGTAATTCTTTCCCATGTGCCATCAATCCTTTGGCACCGAGCACAAGGTCATATTTCAACCAAGCCCTGTATATGTAATTACAATGTGACATTAAACGTTTGGCAATGATCAGAAGGTCATATGAAAACCAATCTGTGTATATGCAATATGAACACAGAACACATATGCCCAACGATCAATCCAAAATAAACCTTTCAAAAAAACACATTTTTATTGAAAACTATTACCGTCAAAACCATTTCAAGGCCAAAAGATTTCAACACCAAAACATTTAAATAAAACTATATTTTTACTGTATACCATTTCTATTGAAACCCACTTTTTCATCAACCATTTTTCAATTCCTGAAAATACATAATATAAAATCATCATTTTAAATTAAACCCACTTTTGCACAACTATGAACCAAGACCACGCAATTTTGCAAAAAACATAAATCATCACAAATGGATATTTTTCCATTAATTTCACAATATATTTTTAAATTTGAATATAATACAATCAATTCTATCAAGAGGAGTTGAGAGAGAATCCACCTATCTCGAATTTCTTGATGAAACATTAACAACAGACAAAGAACACACAAGAAAGTGGGTCTATTCTACAAGAGTGGCCTTAGATCCCTTATAATAGAAAGATCAAGACTCCACATTGAATTATATGGCATCAGAAAACGTAGATCTACCCACTATAGGTTTATTTTTGAGAATGATTGGAGATCAGAGATGTAGGTCTAAGTAGATATAAGAAATCATGAAAAATCCGTAAAGAATGGTGACATACCTCAAGAATCAGAATCGAAATCACAATGGGAAGGCATTAGAATTACTTCAAATCGTGTTGGATGGGTTCTCCAGCCTTATAGGGAGAATAATATATAATTATGGGCGTTTTGAATCAAAAAATAAATAAATAGAGAAAAAACGAGAAAGCTCATAGAAAATATGATCTAGATTTGACCTCTGTGCAATATTTGACCACATGGTTTGGGCCAACCGTGTATGGATCATGTGACCTTAATTATTGACCCAAAACTCCTTATAAAACTCCCAAACTCTACCATCCTTCACCTTTACCATTTTAATTGAAACACATTTTTTTGGAAACATCAAACATTATGGAAACACCCCAATTTATAGAAACAACCAAAATTATGGAATTATCCAAATTTATGGAAACAACCAACATTATAAAAATATCCAACTTTTTGGAATCAACCCAAATTATAAAAATATCCAAATTTATGGAAACAACCAAAATTTTGGAAACATCCAAATTAATGGAAACACTAAATATTATGGAAACTCTCTATTTTATGGAAACACTCTATTTTAATACACACCAAATAAAAAACGTGAGGATAGGGGTTATGTACCCAAAAACGGGGGTACTACATTCTCCCCACCATTGGTATTTCATTCATAGTAACGTAAACAACCCCTGATGGCCAAAAAGATTTCTGGCCACTGCTCTTTCATTTCATTCTCACGTTCCCAAGTCTCTTCCTAAATCCGAACATGTTGAAATAAAACCTGTACTAGGCCGATTATTTTCCCATTCAATAATTTCTCTTTTCTATCCATGAGCCGCACCAGAATATGTTCCAGTTATGTATCTGGTTCTAGCTCAATGTGATCCCATATGATTACATGGTTAGGATCAGGGTGATATTTTTTTAACCAGGATACATCGAACAAATATTGCACCAAAATAAACCAGGGAAGTAATGATAACTTATATGCCACCTATCCAACCCATTCTAATACATAAGAAGGTCCAATGTATCTTAGAGATAACATTCTCTTTTTACCAAAATGAAGATTTCCATGCCTAGGAGGGATCCTCAAGAAGACATTATCAACCACAACCAACGATAATGATGTTCGATGGTTATCTGCATTATATTTCTGAAAACTATGAGCTGTCTCCATCATCTTTCTAATCAACTGGATATTCTATGTTGTTTCATGGACAAGGCTTGCCTCGACTATCGATGTTTCATCCGTTTCCACCCAACATAGTGGAGAAAAATAAGGACACTCATACAATGCTTCAAATGGAGCCATCTGTATTAAGGCTTGATAGATGTTATTTAATGAGAACATCACTAAGGGTATATGATCCTCTCACGAGACACAAAAATACATTACAAAAGACCGAAAAATATCTTCAATTTTTTTTGTATTTTCCGCTCAGATTGACCATCTGTTTGAGCATGATACGCAGTGCTCATAGTCAATTGAGTTCCAAGGGCTTGCTGTAATGACTTCTAGAACTAGATGTGAACCTCAGATATATATCTGAGACTATTGAAACTTTTACACCGTGCCTCTTTACCCATTATCAGATGTAGATTTTTGAATGATCCTCCACCTTATGAGTTTCATGAATCGTGATGAAATGGTCCGACTTGGTAAGATGATCCACTATCACCCAAATGGCATCGTGTTTCAAGAATTTTCGTGGAAGACCTATAATAAAATCCATTACTATTTGATTACATTTCCACACTGGGATGGGAAAGGATTGTAACATACCTTCTAGACTCTCATGCTCTACTTTAACATGATCACAAGTTAAGGACCACAAGACGAACTCACCCACCTTTCTTTTCATCCCGCTCCACAAAAACAATTCCTTCAATTCCTTATACATATTCTGTGTACCTGGATGTACATCCCATCATGAATGGAGGTAAGAATGAAGTACTTGTTCTTGAAAAACCATAGGTACAACCATCTGATCTCTGAAACACAAAACTAAACCTCCATCATGTTTCTATCCATCCATGGTCTCCCAACCATTGAATTTTAAACATACAACTAGACATTATGAATAAGATGTTTGTGCATATTTTATCATTTTTACTAAATCAGGAACAAGCGTAGCTGAATTGAAAACAGCTACATCACCTCAGTAATCACATTACACATGCATGTCATCTAAAACTGACATCAACTTCCATTCATCTAAAGATTCTTTGGCCAACTGAGCATTTGAATTTCTAATCAATGCATCCACCACTGAGTTTCCTTTCCATGGTGTGTACATCAAGTTAATTTCAAACATTTGGAGATACTCTATCCACCTCCTTGGCCTCATAATCAAATATCATTGTGAGGAAATGTTTTTAAATCTTTTTTGATCAGTAAACACAGTAAATTTCTCACCAAAGAGATAGTGTCTCCATGTTTTCAAAGCATGGAAGACTGCAAAAAACTCTAAATCATGTTTTGGGAAATCATTCTCTTGCACCCTCAACTGCCTTGAACCATAAGAAACCAAGTGATCTCTTTACATTAGAACACAACACAACCCTCATCCTAAAGCATCACAATACACCACATACCCCTTCAAGATTCTGGCAATATCAAGATAGGTGCTAATGTAATCCGAGCATTTTGTTCCTGTAAAGAGTTCTCACATTCCTCTATCCATTGTAATGGAGCATTATTCTTTGTCATATATGTCATTGGTGAAGTTAGTTGTGAAAAATCATGCACAAATCGTCGGTAGTAACCATGTAGACCATGAAAACATCATAATTCGAACACATTCTTCAGTGGTTTCCAAGAGATAACAACTTCTATTTTTCAGGATCAATAGAAATGCCATTCTCAACAATGTCACATCCAATGAAACATACATCTTATATCCAAAATTCACACTTTGATAATTAGGCCAACAAACAATGATCTCTCAAGATTTTAACTGTTTTTCCAGGTTCACCTCATGATCATCACTTGTCTTTGAATAGACCAAAATGTCATCCACAAACACCACAAAAAACTAATCCAGATATTTTTGAAGTATCCAATTCATCAATTCCATAAAGACTTCTGGTTCATTCGTTAGACCGAAAGTCATGACTACATATTCATAGTGGTCATATCTACTTATGAAAGCTGTCTTTGGAATATCCTGTTTTCGAACTCTCAATTGGTGATATCCTGATCGCAAGTCAATCTTGGAGAACCACTGAGATCCCCTTAATTGATCGAACAGATCATCAATGCACGGAAGTGGATATCTATTCTTTATCATAACATGGGTAAGCTTATGATAATCAATACACAATAGAAGAGTTTTATCTTATTTCATCACAAACAACACTGTTGTTGCCCATGGAGACGTACTTGGTCGAATAAACCCTTTGCTTTTTAACTCTTCCAACTGGACATTCAATTCCCGCATCTCAGTATGTGACCTCCGATATGACCGAAGTGAGATTGGATTGATCCCCATAAAGAGATCTATCATAAACTCCACTTCTCTTATAGGTGGTATCCCTAAGAATTTCTTGGAAAAGACATCGGGAAATTGATCCACAATAGCTGGAAAACTATTTTCCTCGATCTCTTCCATCGATGACAATGTCAATGCTGCCAATTGGTAAGATATTGTTCCCACCATTGGTTCCAACATGCTCATTGCACCTTTCATTACAATCCCCTGTCCTCTAATGAGATTATCGATACCGTCCTCAATCGTGAAACTAACTATTCTCTTATAATAGTTGATTTGAGCATTGAATTTTGTCAACCAATTCTTACCAAGGATTACATCATAGACATCCATATCCAACACCGAGAAGTTCCCTTTTAACTCACCTCCCCCAACAGCTATAACACATTCTCTACCCACAAAGGCTTGACATTCTCTTTCACTAAGAGGAGGTTGCAGTTTCAAAATCGAAGGCATCATTTCTACCCTTAAACCCAGAAACTCAACCACACATGAAAAAAATAAAACATAGTGAAGCACCCGTATTCCCCATGGTTACCACAATGCTTCCTCCAACCAGAGCTCCCAATAGATCTTGATTATCCACCGATGATAGATCCACCATTTCTAGGTAATCACCAATACACATCACTTCTATTTTTTAAAATGGACATCTTTCTTTAACCCCACTTCGAATATCCTTGCCTTCAACGACATCTTACTCGCCACCTCATGTGAAAAAAGCACTAAGCTCATAAGTATAGATAAATAATCCATTATAGAGAGACAATCTTATTTCAGGGTGAAGAGGTCAATCATTTTCAGGATCATGAACATGTGAGGTTAGAATTGTTTGATGAAAAATTCCCCATAATCCTCCCTTCTAAGTCCTTCATCCAGTTTTTCCAGCACAACTAAATCCCCCCACAGATGTGCAAGATTCTAGAGCATATACGTTTTGAGTTTTACCTTCAGCTTTACTGGTGTTCTGATGAAGTCGAACATACGATTAATCCTACATAACCACATCTCTGCCTTCTCAGGTTCAAAATCACCATGGAAATTAGGTGGATTATACTTCATGAAATGTATGGTATGATCCACATGTTGTGGCTCATTCCTCCGGTTCCCTATGTCCACATCTTTAAAAGCTTCGACAATACCCTAATGTATCTTGTGGTTCACATGTGGTTCTGGTGCAACAACATTCTCCGCAACTTATTCGGTTTGGTTTCGACGACGCCTACTAGGTGTCATTTTCTAAAATAACAACAAACTCCATTATTCTCACTCTCTAGAAACTGTTGGCTTAGCATTTCAAATTCTATCACATCAAATATCAAAACATTGTTTTCCAAAACATCCTTTTTCCCACGTTCAACTATTTATGAATCCACTTAACAAGCTTTATAAAATTAATCCATTTTTCAAAATTTAATAATCATTCGCTTTTTCAAAATCTTTCATTTGAAAACCAAGTCCGTACTTTTCAAAAATGACCATTTCTCGAAATGATGTATGCAGTCCTAGTGGGAAGTCATTCCTCTATAATGCATTTCATGCTTGTATCATTGGCTAAACCCATGACAATGAGATATCAAAATCCTAAAAGTGTCTCAAAACACTTATTTACCCAACTCCCTGATAACGTGAAGTTCAGCATAAAAGGGTTAGTTACATCCTTTTATGCTATACATTTCATGTTCCATCAATCCTACTCCTTTCTATGATTTTCACCCAAGGAATAGAAAAAGGGACTTTATCTACAAAACTAGGAACATTGATGACGTATTATTAGGAAAGGTCTGAACAAGCTGATACCATTTGTAATGACCGCCAATTCTCTTTCACTTGAGAGCAGAACGAGTCATTACTAGGCCTTAAGCGACATCCCAAAAACACAAAAGGCTGGAAATAAATTCCAAATGGTTTCAAATACAACTGGGGAAAGATTTACCCTTTAAGTAATAACCCAATGACCCAAAAAATCAGAACCAAATATTTACTACATGATGCAGGAACAATTGAAAGACAGCTAAGCAACCTCATTTATGTCAAACACATTAAAGTACACAATAGCGGATAAACAAATCAAGTCTCTCAAAAGACACCAAGACACCCTCCACAGCTCCACACCAAGGTCCATGCTCCAAGCACCACCACATCACCCAAGAATCACCACGAACCACTAGAAATGGGATGACTTATCTTTACCCGTGTCTTAGAATATGACATCTTCAAAAGCACCAAAGTGCCAAAGCAGGGGTGAGTATAAAACTCAGTAAAATTTCCCCAATGACTTCTATACTCACACCACTAGGATAGAAGAGTTATCGGAAATTATTTAAAACAATCTATATAAATCAATTTCTCAAAAGATGTTTATAAATAATTGTAAACATGTTTTCAAAACTGTTCATTACCAAAACCATAAAAGTAAAATTGAAACCCATTTTATAACAAAATATTTTTTCAGAAAAATAACGAATCAATCCTTACAACCATTTCCCAATATCCCTATATCAGCATACTCAACCATTTCTCAAACCCATGTATCCAAGCATTCATGCTACATTATGAAAGTTCCATACTCATGAGAAGTTTCTCGTTGATCTTCGGAGTCATCACAAGGTAATTGTTTCCCATGTTCCATCAATCCTTTTGCACCGAGAAGTAGGTTATATTTCATCCAAGCCTTGTATATGTAATTCCCATGTGCCATTAAACCTTTGGCACCGAGAAAAAGGTAAAATTTTAACCAAGCCCCGTATATGCATTAGGAACACACAACACATATGCCTAACAATCAATCCAAAATAAACCATTCAGTAAAACACCTTTTTTGAAATCTTTTTCTATCTAAACCATTTCAATGCAAAACCTTTTCAACTCCAAACCAATTCAATAAAACTCCATTTTTAAAAAAAAAATTATATTGAAAACCACTTTTTCATCAACAATTTAGCAATTGCAGAAAATCCATAATTTTAAACCATTATTTTAAACTAAACCCCCTTTTGCACAACTATTCACCATGATCACGCAATTTAAAAAAATAGTAAATCATCAAAAATGAATATTTTTCCATGAATTTCACAATAAATAATCAAATTTTAATCTAATCCAATCACTGATATCAAGAGGACAAGAGAAACAAGACGCCTACCTCGAAGGTCATGATGAAACTTTAACAACGGACGAACAACGCACAAGAAAGCGGGTCGATTATCCAAGAGCGGCCTTACATCTTTTATACTACAAGATCACGAATCAAAATTGAATTTTTTTGCATCCAAATATGTATATCTACCCACTATAGTTTCAGATCTGAGATAGAATGGAGATCAGAAAAGTAGATCTAAGCAGATATAAGAAATCATGACTAATCCGTAAAGAATGGTGATATACCCCAAGAAGCGGACTTGAAATCACCAGGGGAAGTCTCTAGAATGGCGTCAACTCATGTGGGAATTTTTCTCCAGCACTCTAGGGAGAGTAATATAAAATTGGGGTCATTTTAAATCAAAAACCATATTAATAGAGCAAAAACAAGCAAGCTCCTAGAAAATAGGATCTAGATTTGACCTCGACGCAAGATTTGACCACACGGTCTGTGCCAACCATGTATGGATAATGCAACCTTAATTATTTTCCCAATATTCCCTATAAAACCCCCAAAATCTCCCTTCGTTCACCTTTACCCTTTTTTTTGAAACCCATTTTTTATGGAAACATCACACTTTATGGAAATACACCAATTTATGGAAACAACCAACATTATAGAAATATCCAAATTTATGGAAACAACCAGCATTATAGAAATATCCAAATTTATGGAAACATCCAAAATTATGGAAATATCAAAATTTATGGAAATAACCAATATTATGGAAGCATCCAAATTAATGGAAACACTCTATATTATGAAAATTCACTATTTTATGGAAACACTCTATTTTAATACAAACCAGATTAAAAAAATGTGAGGAAATGGGTTATGTACCCAAAACCTGGGGTACTACACTATTTTACAAAAATAAAATTATATCATTAAATTAATTATAAATTTTTAATTAAATATTTAGGACCTAAAAAATAGCAACACTTATGTTTTCATTTCCAAATAATTTACTTGCTTATTTCATGTTATAAATATTCCATGATTACACTTATAAGATAAATAAATTTTATTTTATTCTCACATGTGATGTTACAATTATATTTCAAAAATTAATTTTCCTAATGGTCATGTTACTATTCCTAATTTCATGTTCCTATACTATTTATATAAGTTATTTAATTTATGTAAATATAAATTATTTAATTAAAAATTTATAATGAATTTAACTGTTTAATTCCAGAATGAATACAAATTATTTTATACGTACTTGGGTGGATACATTAAAATCCTATATCATAAAGATAAATATAGCAATTACCCATTTTTGAAACTTTTTCATATAAATATCCATCAAAATTATACATTAGTAACAATTATTTTCAACAATTTTATTTTCACAACCACCTACTATCATCTTGTTGTAATAATGAAGACCCGTTATAAATATGGTTATAATGAGTCTTCTTTATTCCTTTTTATCAAAATTAAAATAATTACCAAAACATTTCAGAAAGTATATTTTTTTATAATGTCATATATTGTCATAATAGAATTATAAGGTATTTTTAATCTTGTATCAGGAAAACTATAATTGTAATGAACTTGTATTAGGTTATATACAAATATTGAATGACATACATATAATGGTCATCACATTTTGTGGTATAAAATGAAAAATATTAACTATATATAAATTAAATTAATTATATATAATCATAAAATATAAACTAAAGCCATCCATGATTAATGATTATGTAAAATATAAATAGGTTTATTCGTTGAGGTGGTAGTGTGGATACCACAAGATTAAAATTTATATTACCTAATGAACTATTGGGACAAATGTTGAATATAAATAATATTTTCATTCTAACAAACTCAATATATAATTATTAATAATTAATTAGAACTATATATAGTACTATAAATTGTGTATTGTTATGAAAACCCAAAAGTGTTTCTTTGTGGAGGAGGTAATCCCTAGATACCCACTAATGACAATTATACTTTTTTAGTACATTAAAGTGAATAATTAATTTTCATCCCCTTATTACATTAACCTATGAAGTCATTAAGGTTTATGATTTTATTATTACACTATATTTCATGTAGTTTTTGAAATTAAATAATAAATGTAATATATTAATTTTTTTTATACCAATATTGAAACCATAAATGTCCTATTCACGGAGTCCTTAGATTTAAGATACTTCTGCTTATTTTTGGTGACCAAGGGAATCATGGAATATAAATTAATTCAATGTTATGAAATTTTGGTTGCTTTATTTATGGAATTAGACCAGGCTATAAATATTATAGGATGCCAAATAATCATTCCAATAACCTGAAAGGCGTTCTTATTCTTTAGGAGTAGTAAATTAGTGCATGGGAATCTCAATAATAGACATGGGGTTGGTTTCTATCAATAATCAGAGTAAAATAAATATTTTTAATAGAATAAAAAAACTTTATGATTAAAAATATATATAATGAAATCCTTAAAAAGTAATGAGTACCAAAAAATCACTAACACTCCAATGTTATGTAATATTATAAATGAATGTATATACTAGATATAAATGATATATATGATATCTACATAATGAATATAACTCTGGATATAATGGATACATGAACAACATGTAATTATAAAGAGTTTATTTTTGTCTCAAGTACCAAAGATCGTTAAAACGACCGTTATTAACTTAAATAGTTACATTGTGTTTATGACATGGTAATAAGTGATATAAAAGGATTAATGAACTTGAAAAAGGTTCTTAATCAAGTATAAATTAACTCAAGTTTATTATTCAGGAGATTAAAGAGCAATCGAGTCACGTCGGACACGAGGTACGGGACTTCGTCTCAATCTCCATTCGTTGAGGCATATTTTGGTTTAAACACAACTTTCTTTTATACGGTGTATAAAAACCTTTTACATTTATGCTTATTCAAAAGGAATCTATTTTTATATAAAGCATTTTACTAAACGACAATAGGAATGTGTTTTTGTTGTACATATGCGGTGACAGCGACTTCTCCGCCGCTGTGACCTTTATTTGAGTTTCAGCTTCCTCTAAAGCCATAACCTAAATTTTTTTTTAAATGAAAAATAAATACCACTTGTTACTTTTCTTTTATTTTGGTATTGAAAATGGTTTTCATAATTTTTTTATTATATCAATTTTTTTTATTGATATATTGTGATTGAAGTGTGGAAATGATATGTTTTCTTTATGCATGTTTTACGTGATACAATTATGTTATGGTTCTTGGGCATTGTTATGAAGACGGGTGGTTCCGTGATAAACTAAGGTCGGGTGATCCCGATATAGATCTCCAATGCATTCGGTAACGCGAAGGAGTGAAACGTTAAGGTTTCTCCGAAGAGATTTAGGGAATATACTGTGATGGGTACTCCAAACGTAACCATGAGGGTTACTCCCTTCGTAAGAATGTTATGAACGCATGAAGTTACCTTAATGTCATATAATTTCTATGATTTATTCATGATTTGATGAGGTATGTTAATATGCTTATGTTTTATGTGTAAATTATGATTTCATACATGGACTAATGTTTTTATTTCGTACTTTTATATCCCTTTCTGAGCTTTTTATGCTCATCCCATGTTTTTGAAATGTTTTTCATAGGAATTAAGGTGGAATAGGGTCAAGGATGGGATCAAGGAAAAGTCATGCTATCTAAAACATGGAACTAGACATGTTTCTTTTTAAGAGTTTTCATTTTATGGAAACTTAGTAGATGTGTCAACTTTGTAATCTTTTGAGATGTAATAGTTATGTCCTAATTCTCTAAAACTTCAAACCTGAAAAGATCCTCAATGTGAATTATTCATTTAATTCAATATTAAGTAAGGTTATGGCTTGGGCCTTATACTTACTCAGGTTTTACATTGATAATTCAATTAACTATATTTTATGAATTTTAATTGTAATATCCCATCCTTACAGTAGGATATAATTAAGAATCAATGGTAATTATATTTTTGATATTTTGATTCTGATTAATTACTATCTTTTCACGTCTCATGTTTACCAATTACAATTCCAAGTTATTCTTCCATTGACAGATTTCACCAATCACGATCATTGATCATGATTTTTTTTTGAAATAATTACCAATTTATTCCTTATTAATAATATCATCACAGTTAATTTGGGATCAATAAATTCATATTTTTCACCTTTTGCTGTAAATTTATATAAAAATAAATGTTTATAGTAGATTAATATATAATTAATTTTTAATGGACAAATTTAAATTTGGTTATGAATAGAGATTGACATATATAGAATCATTGATTTCACTTAATGTTTTTTGAGAGTATGTTTTAAATATTATTTGATATGTGAAATCACGATGAGTGATATATATGCATGTTTATGCTCTCAGTTTTTATCAAAGTATATATGTTATATATTTATCAATATTAATAAATCATTAAGGTCATGTCTCAATATTATTTATATAGTTTTATATTCGTATTAATATGTATTTGGAGAATTATTTATTTTATGAAACATAATAAAAATGTTAAAAATTATTGTCAATATATTATTTTATTACTTTATAATTGGTACGATTGATTTTCCAAATTCAAATTATAAAACCCCATCCTAGTTTTCTGATCAAATTATTATTTCCAAATTTCATCAAGTGTACATACCCATTTATTATAGGATTTCAAATAAAAATGATTTTGTAATGAAATATTATTGATAAAATACCAGAAGTGTAAATCGCCATAAATTATAGAACAAGTAGTGAAAGAAATAAAAAATAAATGATCAATGAAATGAAATTAAAATAAAACTAGATTGAAATTGAAAATATTATATCACATGTAAAAACAAAATAAAATCATTTATATTATACACTAGTAGTCAAATGATGACCTATTCAGATAAAAGATCAAAAAAACTTGTGTATTGAAAAAATAAATAAACTTTATTACTCAATTTAAAAATATTAACCATTATATCATTGTAAATCAACTATTAATGCCACCTACATCAACTCATGTTCGGGACATAGGGTTTATCCCTTACCTGGATCCTTGAAATAATGTATGGATGAGAAAATTGGGGTCGTATTGGATGCAAGTATATAATCTTATAGTATTCAAAAATTGAATCCACAACATATATTTATGAATATATATGTGGATTCATACACTAATGCTACAGTATATATATGAGTTTGTAAATGGGAAATAATAAATACTCAGAAATGATGACCCACTCATATTGAGACACAATGTTAGTACATGGACTCCAAGAATCATAAACATACTGATTACATACAATATCTGGGCCATAGATCCACTTGTAATATATACCTTCACTAAAATAAAAATAAATTACTTGATGATGTTTTAATATTAAAAACCATCAACAAATGTTGAACCCCTTGTGCCTTTTGAATGGGAATCATTTATTTGAATCATATACAATGGTCACTGTAAGAAGTAATATGAGTACGGTAAACATTCTATACTGTTACATACAAGCTAAGATGACACAAAAATCATATTTTTTCCCAAGGTGTATGTCACACATATGATGAGAATTAGTGAAACATAACTAATGGGTTATGAATATAGCCATATATCATAATTAATTGAACCAAATACATCATTGGATAAATTTTAAAATGAATAAGTCAAACATGTAACAATAAAACCTATTATATAAATAAATACATTATCTAAAAAAACCCTATGAAAAAAACTCTCATCCTACACATTAAATCCATCTCATCTGACCATTATAAATCCTCAAACTTAACAAAATTGGAAAAATAACAAAAAACTCATAAAATTGAATAAAATTCATGAAAACAATAAAATTCATTAATGGATAATTCATATCCCTAGGAACTGAGGAAGAAAATTTTAGGAATAAACAGATAGATAAATACAATTAAGTTATGAATACAATTAAAAACACATATAACCATTTAATATAGACAAAAACAATATTTTATAACCACATAAAAACATTTAATCCTCTGAAAGAACAATGTCATGCACACCCAGGCTTTGTAATTCATGATAGGTAAGAAAATAATATATAATTTTTGAAACATCGGAAGGATATCCTTCCTCAAGAGATGGATATATAATTAACCATTCCATATCTTCACATTTCATTAAAACCATCTAAAACATATCATTATAACAAAAATATTGAAATCCAATATTTTAGACTATGAATGATGAAATAGTATACACGTGTAAGAATAAAATGTAAAATCTAAGGCCCCTATGTTTGAATTATTATGTTTTAAATTTAACTTTAATGTAAAAATCATTATAAATGGGTTAATATATGGTTTCCCGTGATTATGAACGGTCTCAAGGTTATAATTCAGTCATGTCATGGAAAAGAAGGAATTGTGTCCAATCGGTACTGAGTTAATAGGTTGTGTATGGTTAGTAGTTACAGTTTACAATAACCATTTGTATAAATGGTGGGGTTTCATTGATGTAAAAACCACACATGTTGGGATGAAATATTATATGGATTGATATCCCAATATATTTTTTGGGATAGAAATAACACAACATGTTTTATTAAACTGTATAGCTGGAGAGGGAAATGATGTGTCTTTACTTTATCTAAGTAAAAGAGAAATGGACAAATGGTATATAGAAAAACATGTACAAACCATAGTCCCCTTTAAAAACAATTTTTTTACCAATTTATCTCTCCAATTTTTATTTCATTATCCCCTTATTTTCACACCTATTACCCCAACATAAAGTATAGAAGATGAATGTAGATATCTCAAATAGCAACAATAGTTTTTTATTATATGTAAATTATATAGTCATTAATATAAAAAACACAATATACATACAAATAAAAGATGAAATGGTTTTTTTCTTAGGTAAATCTTGATCATATATTTTGTTAACATTACTAATTAAAAATATATTTAGTGCCTTCTTATTTTTCTTATTAAGTAATGTTCTCATTAGTATAAGTAATCATCTTGGGATATACAACAATGAATGGGGTGAGAAAAAATGACATTTATATGATGAATAATGAGCATGATTTATTTAAATATGGGGGAGAATAATAATAATAATCCTCATAACATAAAAATATTTTCATAATCTTTTTCAAGTAATTATTCATTAGATAAATCCATTAAATGGAGTAATGTATAAATGTGAAATATCATGTCACAATTTTCAAATACCACCTATAATTGGGAACAAATCTAGAATCACGTTCAAAAATAAAATATTTTCAAAATAATAAAATTATTATTATGAAAAAATGTAATTTTTTTTTTACATATTTCACAAAATACCATGATATTTCTCTAATTACCCAATACATTTTAGGAAAAAATAATTTTGGTCCCATTTGTCAAATCATAAAATTAATATAATAATGCATGCCACATACAATTTATATCAATAAATGACATTTAATTACCCATGTAATAGAAGTTTTATCATAAGGATTTAATAAATTTTTAATAAAAAGGGATTTAAAATGAAAAAGGGAATAACTTATTTTGTATAGAAAATGCCATTAATTAGTTAAAAATAAACAATATCAAGATTAGTTGAGATGTCTTTAGGAATGAATGGTTTATTTGGAAAATCCTTATATTTTTCATTAAATCATATCTGAAACACCTATAGACTCAAAAATTAAAAATAATGACATTTTAATTATATTTTAGGTTTATAAAAATAATACCCACATATAATTTTGGCATGAATGAGAAAAAACCTAATGAACTTATTTTGGGATAAATAATCTTCTTACAATATGTCTGAATTAATTCTACACATTTACATAATATCCAATATCTTTAAATTAGATTCATTAATTTCTATGTTAAAAACCATATACATTTATATTTTATTTATCAAAAAATATAAAGATCAATTATGGTTTTTTAGGTTATTTATAATGTTTATCTACATTTTCCTTAGAGTGTGTATTAAAGGGTTTTATGGTCGGATCCCTCAAGTATAAATATGCAATTACATTTAAAATGGAAGATGAAATATTGATTTATAATGCCTTGTTATTAATATAAATATATTATTTTATATATTCCCATGTATATATTTTCAAAATTTAATAATGATTAATTTGATAAAATGTTAATAAAAATGTTTAATATATCTTCGTTATTTTTACAACCACTATGAACATGTATAATATTATTTAATATTATGTTAATACACTGGTTTTAGATATTTATAATTGTTATCATATTGATATAAAAAATCTATATGATAAAAAAAATTATTCTATGACCAGATATGAAGGTAGTGATGAAAAAAAAAATTTCTTCTATGAATGCAATTAATTGAAAGAACCCATAAAATGTTTTAATTTTTCGAATAAAGGAAAGAGATAAGAGTTTTGTGGAAAAATATACAATTTAAAAATTAAAATTATAGTATATTTATTATAATATAGTTATAATTCCACTTTGTATTATGTTGGAGAGGATAAAATAAGAATAAAAGAACACAAAAGTGAAAGAAGTGGGACAATAACTATGGAATAACATCTCATTGAGATCCCCATTATGGTTCTTGATAGTGGACTTCTGATTACACAACCAGAATTTTGACATGTATAGAGTATTTGGAAAGAAATTTTTTATAATTTAGATAATTTAAATGTATTTGATGTTGTGAGGAGAAGAGGCGGTGAGGGGCGATATTTATAGGGTATGCAGGTGTATTTTTATTATTATATTTGTTAGTTAATTAATTTGGATCAAGACTGTAAATAATATTGATTACAATTAAAAAGTATTATAACTATGTATGTATTTTTATAGATAATGGTTCCACATCATCCATATATTATCTATGACTAAAATATTCATTTATTTTGATTATATCATAAATGACTATATTTTACTATTCACCAACAATTCTATTATTTTATAACAATTCCCAAAAGTCATCCTAACCTATTTTCTATGATTATATTTAATCAATTTCCACCATTTTTTAATTTTCTTTTAATTATGATAAATTTGTCTGGTATATAAAATCAAAATTTATTTGATAAATATATATTTTAATGTTATCGACCAATAAATAACCTTTTGAAAAATTAATCATGGTATCATACAATTATATTATAATTATGATTTAAAAATATTAATTATTAAAATCAATATTATAAAATTAATTTTTATTTCGAATCATTATTTTAATTATAGAATTGAAAATATTCATTATGTAAAAAAAGTAACCAAAAACTAATTTATCATTTTTAAAACATTTATTTTCTAATAATGTGATTTTATTTTATTATATTATATTTTATAAATTCCAAAATATTATTGATACGTTAATAATTGAGGTTTCTATTTATTTGTTTGATTTCAATTTTCAATGGTCCTGTAACTATTCAAATGGTATGTTTACTAGTAAATCACTATAGGTTCCATATTTTTTAAAAATACCACTTATTTAATTATTTTATTTATTATAATAATTTTTACATTAGGTTATATTTGTTATTTAAGTGTTTTATTCAATATAAAATAATTATAAAAGGGATATTTCATAGATAAAATTATTGGTCATTAAACTCATTCCCAATTTGGACATTTCTCCATCAAAATATTTATTTTTGTACTGTTATTAAAATGGATAATGGTATTTACCCTTAATCAATTCCTTTGGATACCATTATTTCACTTCATACTTATAGTACATCCATATCTCTTTTATATGTTGAATCCTCTTATTTCATGGGACTTTGTTTCTATTTTTCAAGAACATTACCAGAAACAATTCATATGAGAAGTTTTTTTTTCTAGTTGTGCCACCTCAAAATTTAGTACATGTGAGGGGATAGGTACGTATTAACTCAATAGAGATATAAAGAACATATCGAAAACTTGGGCCATATTTGGTGGAAGTAAAATTTGATACTCCACTACTCTTATTTGATCAAAGATCTCAATGGGGAATTGTACATTGTGATAAACATCCCTTTAATTCCAAAAAACGTTACTCTATTCCATTGTAATATATAAATGAAGACCATGTCTCCAACATCGAATTCCATGTACCTGAAGAGGTTATCAACATATCTCTTTTTCAACATTGATTATCTTTGATGTGGTCTTTGTTTCCTTAAATCTGATGTCTCATTTCTTACACAAGATAATGTCCATGAGGTTCTTTTCTCCAACTTCATCACACAAAAATTGACATTCTACATCACATAAAAATTAAATATTCATATAAATCCATTTTATTAGATGAGGATATTTGGATTTATATTTATCACTCAACTAATGGGTGTTATTGATCTCATCCCCCTTTCAATTCATTTGACCATGATCTCAGAATTTTCGTGAATTACTAAAAAGAATTTTCATAATGGAGATTATATTGAGGGTGTTAGGTCGTGATAAATTTTCATTTAAACACAAAAAATGAATAATAATTCATCATAATTTACCTTTTAGCCTTGTATAAATATCATTAATGAAAAATAGTGTAACCCAATTCTGACTCACCACATCCTTCACATATAACTTCAATGTTTTCCATTAGAGAAATCTACCAAATATAAATGATGTGGGTGGTCTTGGTGAGTCGATCCACCACTACCCATATTGTAATTTATTTATTTTGATGTATTTACGAGACCACTGAAAATACCAATAGTGATTTTATCCCATTTCCACATGGGTATAAGAAATTATTTGATGATTAAATTGGACTTATGTTTTTATAATTTTATATTCTACCATATAAACCATATTTAGATATAGAAGAAAATTATTTTTTTAATATTTTTTAACAAGAAATGTTTTCTAAGATCATGTAACATGTTGGTACTTCCCAGATGGATACTGAAAGATAGGCTATCGGCATTATCTAATGGGTCTTTCTTTATCTCCACTTGTGAATAAACACAATGACTATTTCCAAACTATATTACACTATCATCATCATTATATAACTCATGTGGCTTCCCTTCCATTACATATTTCACCCTATTTTGAAGCTACATATCCTCCCTTAGTGCCTCACACATATTCTATTTTATAGATGGTTGATAAATCATTTAGGAAAAGTGAGATGTTTTCTATTCCATTATGATTTCTATATCTATCTCATTCATTTCCACGAAGTTTGGGTCTTTCTTATTCTACATCATTGATAGATTAGCAGTTTACATTATTCAATGGGCATTAGAAAACCTTTTTCACTTCCTCTAATAATAGTGAATTGTTAAATCATTGTCAAGGATTATATCAAACAATCACTTTTGATTTATGATGAAATCATTCGGTGTTAATATACACTTTAGAATCTTTTAATAGGTATATATTTTATTGTTCTCTCCATAAAGGTACTGCTGCTACATTTTCATGTAAAATACCATGGCTTTTAGCCCTAGATATTATGTCATGCAGTTCTTATCATGGGCCTTTATATTCCATGAGGTAAAGGATATAACTATATTATTCCCCATGAGTACACAACCCAGTTCTTTCCATAAAACATCAATAAATATAAGATAACCATCCCAAATTATTATAATTGTGATAACATGGATAATGAATAAGGTCTTCTAGCTCTTCATAATGATTTCCTCACATAATTCCATAAATACATACTTTAAAAAAATTTGGTTAACATGGTTAAAAAGATAGTATATCATGAGAAATTCCTCAAAAAATATCGAAAATAACCAGTAATGCTATGAAAACTATCGATTTCTATGAAACTAGTGTGTTTTGGTCATTCTTCAGTTACATTTGTAGTTGAAAGGTGCAGAAAAATTCCCTTGATTATGATCACGTTCCCTAAGAATGTGACATGTCACATCCAAAAGTCACACATTATAAACATGCCATACAATTTCTCCTTCATTAATGTCTCCAGCACAATACCCGTCTGTTCAGCATGGTCCTCATTTATCAAATAGTATATAATAATATTTTTGATACAAACTTCATTAAAATTTTCAATGTAGTATGTGTATACTATATTCATAAAATCCATGCATATTTTAGAGGAATTATTAGGTCTGAAGGGAATCATTAAGAACCCATAATAACCATTCCCTATACAAAAATTAGCTATTTGACTATATTCCTCCTTCAACATAAATTTAGGATATCTGGAACAATGATACTCCTTATAGAAGTATTTATCTCATTGTAGTTGATCGAATATGTAAACAAATTACGTATTATAGGATTCATTTCAATTATGTTGATCTTAGTCATCTCTCCATAATCAATACACAACATCCTTGATCCATCCTTCTTCATTACAAAGGGAATTAGCAAACCCAAATGAGGAGTTATATTGTGTATGTTCCTTTTTCCAAGTTCTCTTTCAGCTACTTCTTTTAATATCCATGTTCAATTATAGAGATCCTATTTCAGCATTTAGATATATTAGTGGCTCCCAGTATGAGTTCTACTGAAAAAACCCTCAAGTTATATGGTATATTTGGGTAGAAGTTCATAAAATACATCGTTGTATTCCCTCAAAATTGTAATTTCCTTAGTTTCATGATTTCCTTGGATGAAACCATTTTTTATAGGTACGATTATTGATAGAAAATCAATTCTCACACATTATAGTGATTATAAAAACAACATAACTGATCTTAGATTAATATATAGAGGATCATAGATGGTTTAAATTAGAAAATGATATTTCCTTTTCAAAGAATGAATATGAGTGATCGATATATGATGACCCAATACATTTCTAGTATAGCTTAAAATTCCACCAATGGAATTACCAATAGATTCACTAAAAGCATACTACCAATTACTTCAAAAAGATAAAATTTCAATACATTGGTTGTATTGATCGTACCAGTTTTTATTTTTATGAAAATCTGTAAAATTGAGATATTTGCGGAATAAATATAATATTTCATTAAAAATTTTACGATATAAAGGAATGTGTAACAATAGATTCAAATTATGCATTGTCCATTATTGAGGGAATATATAGTGTATCTTGTAGAAAAAAATTATTTTGTTTCACAATAGCAGTAGTGATCTCTTAAGATTTCCCATCCACCAATATATTTCCTATCTATCGATGTTGATTACGCTCAAGGACTTGAGGTTTATTAATCTAGATTGTATAGTTCCCTTACTCCGTTAAGATGAAGAATTGAACAACATATGGTGTATGAGGATGTACCTTTATTTCTTTTTTATTTTTTTCTATATTATTTATGACTCTTTGACATTAATTATTTTCACAGACCCCTCTCATACACATGAATAATTTACACATCCCTTTGATGTAATTTCCATAATATTTCATCCCAAATTTCTGACATGTGGTTGGGTGAATATACTCTCATCTATTATCATTTGACCCAACATTATGAAACTCTATTCATCTATTTTTCTCTCCTTAACCATTTATGAATTCAGAAAACCCCATATCCATATTAAGAGCTCATAAAACCAGTTCTTCATAATACCCAAAGTATCGATAACTATATCCCTTCATTGGTGAGGTTTTGGACCACTAAATAATCTACAAATTTGTATATAATTTTTTATAACAAATCCCCATGAATAAATTATAATCGTTGTGATGTTTTCACCATATGTCGTGGCATATTCATCTTCTTTTTTCTTAACACATATAATTTCTATCTCCATCTTTATTCTGATGAGTTCTAAGGGAATACTTGTTAAAAAATATTTTCATAAAGTCTAAAAAATCAATTTCTTATTTTCTATCAATTTATTGTGTGTTCATATTAAATTAACCGCACTGATCAGCCTCATCATCTAATTGAATGAAGGAAACAATCACATTCACCTTCTCAGAATAGTGGAGCACAAAATAATATTCTCTATTGAGTTAACCCCCTATTATGAAATAAGAGGATATGAGATATACTAAATATTGGTGTTCATTACATCATAAAATATTTAATATCTAGTTTCCCAATATTTGGTTATGGTATACATTACCCCTTTATCAAGTTATTATTCGAATTCGGAGATAGCTGGGCATGTGTATCGATGATGTTTTTAACTCCACCTCCACTAGAATTAGGATTTTCATTTGGTAAAATATTACATTTTTCATCACATAGGTTGTTGTCCTTATTTTTTTATTCCCATAATTTTTAAAATAGAATAGTTTTGAACAGAACATTATTCAATAAAGCAAGAATAATTTATTCATTATATTAATTAACATGAAAAGAAAGTCATATGTGATCCCTCTCTGATGAATTTTTATGAATAAAATTTTTCATGAACATTAAAATTTAATTTGTATTTTCTTAAGGTGTTTTACTAATTATTTCTAATCCTAATTTCAATATTAAGAAATCTATGCTCTAATTGTAACTATAGAGGCCATTATTTTTTATTATATGACTATTACATCATATTTGAGATAAAAAAATAATAGAGAAACAAATAAATTTACAAAAAGGTTAGTTTTAAGGGAAAATTAATCTCAAATATAATTTGAACATATTAATACATAAAAATATATTTAAATCACTAAAATTTGTATTTAAAATGTAATATTATCCGTAGAACAAGTAATCACATAATGGTAAAAATCAAAGAATCCAATTAGACGAAATCATAGTAAAAGGATGAATAATTGATATCAATTAATATAACATTGTTGAGATTAATAATAATCCTCATCACGACGTAATAATGGAATCACAATCATAATCATGACAAAAAAAATTAGATAATATCATGAAATGTGACAACACATAAAAATGAAACATAATATCTTAGTGTTCAAATACCACACCTAGTTGTTAATAATGACGACACATTGTTCATGGATACATATATAAATAATAATAAGATTTTCATTGTTAAAACAAATTTTATCATTTTCATACATACAACACAATATGATTTAAGATACATCAAATTACCCAATGAATTTTTGGGATATATAAATATAGGTCCACACTTTACATCATAAAATTTATATAATCATGTGTTCCACATGGAATAAATATCGATAGAATTCATGTAATGAAATATATAATGTAATGTGTATTGACATTTATTTCATAAATTTAGAATAAACATGATGCTTCCAAATTAAAAGGTGAAATAATATTTGGTTTATGCATCATAAAACTTGAGTGATAATGAATAAATCACATAAAGAGTCCAGTTATGTTTTGGAAAGAATAGTTCCATTGAAAAATCATTATATTTATCATAAAATATTATTATAAACATTTATATCATTGAAATGAAAACATAATAACAATGAAATTTGATTTTTTGAATATTAAACAAACATCCACATTTAAATTGGGCATGATAGAAGAATAATCCAAATAATGGAAGTTGTGTTTGTGAATTACCATAACGTATGTTTGAATGTGCTATACAGTATTATTTAATATATTTTATATTAATATTATATTAATTAGTTACTAATTTCAATAAATTATTCCCAAATATTTTATTTATTATAGTACATTATGTCCATTTATGGATGCTTTGATGTGTTATAATGATTAGATTCATTGTCCCAGGAATGTTTGTTTCAGGGATTTATGGTTTGATCCCATGAGTAAAAATATAGGGAATTCATTTCAAATGGATGTGAAAATACATAATTCGAATGAAACAATATGAATATACGTTTATACTTTAAAATGTTCTGATATATAATTTTCATAGATATTATAATGATTTGTTAGATATAATGTTAATGAAAATTTTAAATTTATCATGGAAATTTTTACAACCATCGCAGACAATTATATATTTTAATATAATTATTATTAATTAATAATATAAGATTATAAATGATTTAAAATTTATATTAAAATCTAATTCAACCATAATAATGTTTTCTTGACCATCCATGAAGGCGGTAATGGAATACGAAAACCTATCGTCTAGGATGTTGGTGAAAGGACATATCATGAATGATGTTTTCTTTTTTAGAATATAAGAAGAAGAGAATATATTTGATGATGGTCATAGATTAAAATAATAACATTAACATATATATATTACATTGTAGTTATCATGAAATTTTATAGGGAATGTGATGATAGAATAAGAATAAAACATATAAGGGAAAGAATGATGTATTTTCCTCTTGAATATCATCACCATGAGAACCTCATTAATACACATGGTATTTAACTTTTCATCAGACCAGAAGCTCCTAGGCACAGTGAATAGTATTGTTAATTTAATTTGGTATTATTTTGTCAAAATAAATTTCTTGGAATATTTTAGGATTAGTGGTATTAGGGCCTGTATTTATAGGTGCAGAAAGAAGTATTTTTTAATATTATATATCACAATTTTATTATTTAGCTCAAGATAATTGGTACTATTCATTAGTGGGTCAAAATAAATAAGTAGAGATTAATTTTTTATATAGTAGGTCTTACATAATACATACATAATCCATGAATAATAAATTATTGTATTAATAATATATAGTAAAGTTTAGTATTACATTATTCACAAAAAAAAACTATTTTTGAAAAAACCCAAAAATTCACCATATTAATTTTTCAATATTTAGATTTAAAAATTGGTTTCCATCTGACATAAATTATTTCCTAAATACAATAAGATTAATTTTTATATAATTTATCATTTATTTTGAAAATTTTGATTTTAAAATATAATTTTATTTTATGATCCTTTGAAAGTTAAATTATAGTATCATAAAATAATATTATAATTATGAAAAAACTATATTTGATTATAAAGAAATATTATTTTAATAAATTTATATTTATATCAATATATTAACTAAAATTCTAAATAATCATTTATATTTTAAATAAAACCAACCATTAATTTTTCATTTTTAAAACATTTATTTAATTACACTCTAATTTAATTATATAAAAATTTTATTTATAATACGACTAAATTTTTTATAGTATTTTAATGGTAATGTAAATATTTTATTTTAAATATTTATATTTTTAATGTTCATGATTCTATTCCAATGATGAGGTTATTATTCCATTGGAAAAAGTACATTAGTTTCTATAAATAGAACTTATTCCACTAGTAACATATGGTTATAATTCTTGTGTTTGGTTCCTTATGTGATTTGTGTTTTTCTTCCACATAACATAATTATAATAAGGGATTTTCATTTATAAAATTTTGGGTCATAAATCTCTCCTCATCCATGTGTTATTTTTTGATGATTAATTGGCATTTGGAGAGGTGTTACATGTGAATAAATGCTCTGTGTAAGCCTCTGACTGTATTTATATCCATTTTATGGAAAATTATTTTATTTTTATTTTTCACTACTTACTAATATATTATCAATTGTATTTTTGGTTGTTCATTTTGTTGTTTTTTGAGAATATTGTATCTTGATATAGTTTCTGAAGTTGGACAAGTGGTTGTTTTTTGTTCTTGAGCTATGTGGTCTATCTGATTCTTCCCACAGTCTTGATGTATTAATTTTTTATGTGAATGTTGTAATGAACTATCATGTGTAATTTTCACTTCTCTTATTTTGTAAAATGAATTGGAACATAAATTAATGTATAATACCATAAACATAAACCTTTAGTATTGATGTTCAATTTATACTAGGGATAGGGATTCACATATGGTATTCCCAAACCATTAAAATGGTGAAATGAATTTATAAATTCAAATATAGGATAATTATAATGTTTAATAGGGTATAATTGTTAAATGGATAACCGGTACTGTCAATGAAATACATGAAATGTTTATATTTTGGCTTTTATAAAAATCGATTAGAAGCTGTTGAAATGCTTTAAATATTCTTTTTTTCACTTTGTAATGGATATACTTTAATATAAAGGAAATTTATGTTTTAATGTGGATAATGTTTTGAAAGTTGGGTTATACCAAAATTTGATTTTAAAAAATGGTGTTTCACATTATATTTCAACTATGATTTTAATGTTATGTATAATGGTATTTTTTTCAGTCCAAACTGAATGAACCATACAAAAGAGTAATTTTTAAATGTTTTAATAATAATTTTAGTTTTATTATACATCTCATTATACACAAGAGGTGTTTTGTGAAATTACTATTAGAGGAATATTGATGTGTTAACTAGTTCTATGAAACTTTTAATCTAGCATCATTTGAGTTATATAAAAAATTTGGTAAATTTGATTAATGGATAAAGAATCATGTCAATGTGGTTAAAAGTATGAGTGGGGTATTGGATTTTGGGGATAATCTCGTGGATTGGGATTGACTGATTATTTTGGCGACACATGTATTTTTCTTGGGATAATATCTCAGACAGATGATATATCCTCTTAATGTTTGCATGGTTTACGAAGTCGTACTGAGGTTCAGTGCTCATAAATATTTTATGGTTTTGGATGACGTATTATGGAGAAATGATCCAAATGTGTTGAAATTATATGTATTCCTGGAATGATCCTCCATGCTATATGGTTAAATTAGATTTATTAGTGAATTGCATTTTATGAATAAAACCCTGTAACCCATTTTATCTTATGTCTTAGGCTCCCAAAATGACCAAAGCTAGTTTGGTTGGTTGATTGACACATTGGAACATAAAAAAGATACAAATAATTAACAAATATAAAAATGTGATGCTTCATCCCTCTATTAATTTTATATTTATTTCAACTGGATAATTTTTATACAAAATATTATGGAGTAGTTATTTCTTTATACATTGTCATTGGTGGCCTACAAAGATGTAAGCACACCTAGATTATGCCACTATGACACTTAGGTACTCATGTAGATGATATATGTTTTCTCTTAAAGTTTTAAAACATTAACTAGGTATTTGGAATGTGATAATGGTTTCGATAATGGGATTTTAAAACTGAGTTGGAATCAAGACCGTATTTGGGGATTTCATATATTATGTCTTTTTTTCTTTATTTTATTAATACATTAGATGTAGTGTATACATTCCACGTTATATTATGTATTACTTGTTTAATTTTTGGATCTTTCATCAGGTCATTCAATTTCACTAGTATATGTTTTTATATAAATATTGATATTATTATTTTGTGTCTTCACTCTCATATATGGTTATAGTCTCCCCAATTGAACATTATAGACCCAAAACTATAGTTAGCATCAACTACTATATGGGGGGGTATTTCTAAGCTCATGTGGTGGTCCATCTTAGGAACCAGACATAGCTTCTCCTAGGATGGTACATTATTAAGTGGTATAATAATTTTTGTCTTTTTTTAATATTTGGGTAATGGTAGAGTTTGTAATAGGATCTGGTCTTGTCTTTGTAATTAGATCATTCATCGGTGAATGTAGCACCACAGATAAGGGAAAGCCCATGTTTCTAGGGGTGGGAATTGATGTTCTATTTCCTTCATTCAAAGTTCATTGATACTTCAACATGGAGTGGATGAAATGATATTGATGTTAATGGTTTATGAGGTTTTATAAAATGGCCTATAATGAAAATATATTTTCTGCAAGTTTAGGTGTCATGCTCGGAACATAGTATTGATAGGAAATCCTTATATTTCATGTGATTTATTTATGTAATTGAATTAAAACATGAAATATTTTAATATATATTCAACAAAATGTGAATATAGAAATTATAATGAGGTAATGTTCAAATAAAACGTTAAATAGTTAATGTAGGAACATTTAGATGTGGGAAATGGGTATCCTTTGCATTTTATAGCTAGATGTTTGTATGAGTGATTCAGTATTATGATTTCTATACTAATAGATAATTGTTATGGATCATGATAATTTTATGAGTTTTTATGTGTTGATATAGTGTTTTAATTTTTTTCCTTCCATAGGGTAGTGAACATGTGTTTGTGAGATTTTTTTTGATATTTTTGAAGTGTAAAACCTTGTGGGAAGTTATAACACAGATAGTACGTTAGAAAAGGATTATTGGATTGTAGTGATGTTTGTGGTAGATTCTTGTTATTATGGTGGAAAAAGTATCAAATATTTTATGTGGTGTGATGGTACAATGTGTTTTGTAATGGAGGAAAGGCTACCTCCTATGAGTGGAGAATAATTGGATGTTTTGTGTATATGGCTTAGAGGGAAATCCTATGGACTTATGAATCCTTGGAATCTAGATTTTGGTTTTCATACAATATACTCATTGAAGGATAGTAGTCAGAGGGTTAGTCTATATAGTGTGTGCTCTTCGTTGTGTAAGAAATTGGTGGTATAATTTTACATATACAGTTGAAAACAAAATTAGTTTTTCTATAGAAGGGTTTTATTTTTCACATAGATGAGAGAGATAGTGATTTGGATAAAAGGACTCAGGTGGTGGACACAAGTTGTTGTACTTAGTAATCGATAGTAACCGTGTTTGAGGTAATACATTTGAAATGGGTTCTTTAGGATTTGATACATGGGTGGATTCACCTGAGTTCAAATCCATGCACGAAATCTTCCAGAATTTCTTATTAAAATGTATGATCATGACTTGGTTCTTTTTTAAGGGATCCGATCAAGTTAATATTATTTGTTTTAATGGTTTCATTGAACGGTATAATAATTAAGAAAATGTACACATTGATTTTTTTTATATTTAAAGTGGTAATATATGTTTACCTAGGGTGGATGAGGGAATGGATGATAAATTACAGATTTAAATTTTTTAGGAATTCGATCTAGAAAGTTGAGTGTTTAGATTTATGAAATTTTTTATGGTCAAATTATTGTATAGGAACATTTGGAATTCCTTGAGTTGTATGGGATTAATGGTCAAAATGTGTGGATAGTATTTTGAGTTTTTATTAGGGACTAATTCTTGTGGTGTGATACTTTTGGACATAATTTCTTTTATATAAAATTTTTATATTAAATCATGTGACATCAAGGGTCATGATAATGTTTGGATGTCTAAAACATGTTATAAGATGCACAATGCCATTTGGGATGTTTGAACATGAATCAAAGATGTAAGGGATTGTTTTTTCCATTTAATAAATGTCAGAAGTGATGGTAATGGGTGAGAACATTTCGATTAGGATGGTTGATATGTATTTCTTTGTTTTATCAGTGAGTATCTAGGGTTATTCAGGAAGGACTCATGTGTTGTGGATTCAATAGTGAAAAAAGTAGTGTCCAGTCACAACTAATTTTCAATGATTCGTTCGGTGGTGGTGAGGGATGGTAGGTTGTTCCATCTAATTATGATTGTTTAGTGTGGATGATAAATTTGGCGATGAGGAATCATGAATCTTTTTAGTGGGTAAATTTGTCTATATTGAGAGATACGACTTTGGGAATGAATGAGGTATAATAGTAATCATCGAATAAATTTTAGTGTAATATTAGATTAATGATTACCATGCAAAATATATTGATATTTTTATGAGTACAATATAAGTGATTTTTCTATATTCATGGCCTTTTAAACGTTTTTTTTTGTTAATATATGGACATTTTTGAATGTTGTGTGTTTGGAGAAAGGTAAATAATGTTGCATGAAAAGTGGTGAAAACTAGAAAAGTGTAGGGATTCAATATATAAGTGGAGAGGATTGTGATATGAATATAGTTGAATCACGATGTTAATAAATATCCATGGATGTACATGTATTGATTCCTTTGGAATGACCATGTGTGCCTTTAATATGGAATTTGACCTCGACAAGTGTTGTCTTTGGACTTATGGTGGTCCTAAAAGTAGTCTGGTGTGTTAGGGTTGATGATGTGTTTGTTGTTGTGGTATATCATGACAATATTATAGGTTGTAGTGGATGATATTATGAATTAATTTCATAGTATTTATTGGATAATATATTAGAGTTTAATTAAAATTGAGATTGTTTTTCATTAAGTGTTATCGATTCATTTCTATGTTGAGTATTGACATTCATGTATGGAAATTAAGGATCAATGATTATTATACCATAGATGATTCAAATCGGTTGGATAAAAATAATAGATGTAGAGTGTTTAATTCCTCCTAATGTTAATGATTTGAAATAGGGAGTGTTTATAATTAAAGAAAGAGGTTGTTTTGTAAATTAATATCGTCCTTAGTTTATGTATATATGTAATATTCATGCCCATTCATGGATGTTTTAAATACATGGATTGATACTGATACTGGTTATAACTCTCATGGATGCATTTTTGTGTTTAGTTAAGAATCACATAAGGTACATTATGGGATCATGATTTTAATGTTCTAGTGTTCCTTTTTTTATGCAGGTTCCAAACATTTGAAGATAGTGTTTGTGGGATAAATCATATTTTTGGGAGCACTGTAATGGGTATGTGGTTAGTTTATTACATGGATAATGTTTTGGGTTATATAGGATTGAAAAAATGAATCTTTTTGTCTACATTGTCAACTATTGTTGCCTCATGATTTGACTAGTTTAGTGTCATGAGAAAAACGTTATTCATGGTTTGATTTATGGGTGTTATGATATGAAACGGTGTCATATAGACTCAATTTAGGGATTTATTAGGTCAATGAAATTGTATAAAAAATCTTATGTTCCATCAGGTGATGGTGAGAGTGTTCATATATTTGAGAGTTGTGGGGAAAATCAAGTCGATGGTATAATGAATGGCTCTCCCAGGGTGGTGTAGTTCATTAAGAAGTGTTTTTTCCATATTTTGTTGTTTAATTAGAGTTTCCTTGGTATTATTCATGTTCTTTATGTTAGTAATGATGTTCCTGTGGACAGTGAGTCCTTGAAGGTGAAATCAACATATGTTGTGAATCACAATAGGAAGGAATATGTTTTTATATATTTCCCATGATCTGAATGTTCTCCTAGAATTTTCATGATTTAAAGGGAAATTGTTATCGGTATTATAGAATTTGATCCTATTGTCCTAATAGTTTTATCATGGTGGGTTAGAAATTGTAGAATGTGTCCCTAGAGGATGATCTGATATAAGGGGAGATGTTTTAAGATATCAATGTTTGATTATGTTGTTTTTTATTTTATATTTTATATAAAATCAATGTAAATGGGTTAATAAAATGTATCCCTTTAGAATGAAAGGTGTCGAGGGCTTCAATGACATCTGGTCATACAAAATAATGATGAGTGGCCAATTTTTGAAATGATCCTAGTTGGAGAACATTTGTTATTAACTATGATCCATAATTATGTGTTCCACAGTGGGGGAAAAGAGTTGGGGAATCTGTGCAGGGTGGTCAAGGGGATAATTAGGATCAATCTCTAATTAGATAGTGTAAACAGAATAGCCAATATGTGATTGATCAAACCATACATCTCTTAAGGATAACATTTTGGGATGATTTAATCTTGGATAGAGTGAGTCAAACAGTTGTCACATGGTTACGAAAACTGTGCGGCCAAACCATGTGCACTTTTAAAAAATGGGTTTTTACAATTTTCGCTCATGAGATTATTTTGACTCACCTATTTTCAACCCCATTGAACACTACTATATAAAGGTATATTAATAATTATCTATACCCTCTTTGATGGGTGATTATCCCTTGATTCATACACATTTGGAGTGTTGTTTGGTTCAAATAATTTCTCAAATTAAATATTTAACTACAATTCCATACATTTTTTGGAAGGGGGTTGTTGGTTGTTTACTACCCAAAAGATCCCTAATTTTTTTAATGGGTGATCTTTATTTTCATGTTTAAGGATGTTTTATCTAAATCAAAGGGTTGACATTTAACAAGTTATTTTCTATGATGTTATGGTTGGTGGTCTAAAACTTTTTCCTTATATTATGGATTTGTTAACTATTTATATACATGTTAAAATTTAAATCCATTCTACGTTTTTGGCTCTCAGAATATGAAATTTCTATTAAACTTATATTGAAGTGTGATATACTTCTAGGACCCCATTTTGGTTGTTTATCACTTTATATCAGATAAGGGATACCCTGGATGTATTCGAAAAATTTAAAAATTTTGATATGATCTGGTAAATTTTATGATTCAAAATTTAATAAGGTTAAAATGGTGAAATTTTATAGTTATATGTGTGAAGAATGAATGGTAAAATATAAACGTTTTTATGTAAAAATATTTTAGAAATACTAAAAGGATTCTAAAATTTCTATGTACATTACCCTAACAATGATTTTTATTGAAGGAAAGTCTTGTTTGAAATTGGATAATTTTTTTACGATAAGAAGATTTAAAAAGTAGGAATTCTTATTATGCTTCACTGATTATTTAAATTTTTTCTATAATTGTGTTGTTTTTTGTATCAGTGAGAAATACACATTCTAAAGGGTAGTTCTAAAACAATTTAATAATGACTGTGGTTTATTACACCTATCATTGTGTTTTAGAGGTGCTTTATAAAATGAATTTAATGGGAATCTAAATGTGATAAATGGTTTGAGAATCCATAATTATATAATCAAATGTGTTATGGATCAAAATGGTTAATTATGATAAATGTTTTATGAATCATGTCCATGTTTTGTAAAAGTATGAGTGGGCTACTGGGATGAGGATATACTCCCAAAGGTTGGGTTAGAATGATTCTATTGCGCCCCCCAATATTTTCATGTTTTTGGATGATTATTTAAGGATTTATAGACATAAATTTCTTATATTTTAAGATGTTATATTGAGGCTCTATGATCTTAATGAGTTCTTGGTTAAGGATTTTGGACTAAGGCTCTATGATATTCTTGTTTGAAAATGATATGGTTACTTAGACTAATACATTGGGGTAAATGATTATATTGAATTTATTATTGAACCCCATTTTTTCCTTATTTTTTCTATCCCATTATATATAATTACCTAGGATCCATGCCTGAACTGATCATGTTTAATTTTTCACAAAAAACATTAGAACTAAGATATTTAATAGATAATGAAACATTTTTAAGCATGAATAATCCTCCCTTTAATACATTAATTATTTATTAAACCTTGATTGTCTACATATAATGTTGTACTGACTTCTTATTACACTAAAGACCATAAGCGGTGGCCTATTATGTTCTAATCACATTAAAATTGGGCTACCATGGCAGTTGGGTAACCCTGAATATGATGAATTTTTCTATTATATGATCATGATGGGGACATGGTGTCTAGTTTGGGCATGCGATGTTGGGTTGGAGCTAACGAATTTATGACTTGGTAGGACTCATGATTGTTGTATGATTTGTTCATGGTTTTTATATTCTATGTGTTAACTTTATGACATATTATTATAGTTGGGGTTTTGTTTAGTGGTTAAAACCCCCATAAGACTACATTATGGTTGGGGGTTCAAAACCAAAGGGGAATATGTACTATAGAATCAATATAGTGGTAGTATAGAAAAAATATAACATCAGTGAAACTATATAAATGGTGGCATGGTAGTGATGGTGTGAACTATAGTAGGAACTATAACAGCGACAACACTATATCATCTGGGGTATTGTAGTAATATGATCAACTGATGGGCCTTTTTGTCAAAATTAAGGGTGTAACGGCCATGTAATGGGATTTCATTCCCACTATTCCTATGGTCCATGTGGTGGGGTTCAGGACCACTAGGACTATGTTCGATTTATATAACAAACAATCCTTACTAGGTAGACTAACCCATTGGGGGATATGGGATGCCCATTCATCCTGTGTGTGAGGTGTTTGTGTCATTAATTCTAATTGATCGCAAAAAACCTTATATATATATACATTACTTATTGACATGTTGTGTATATATTACATCATATATATTTTATTATTTTTTTATTTGGTACCTTTCATCCTCTTCTTTCATTGTACTATTTCATATACTAAATATATAAGATGATATGATTTCTATAGGGGTTTTATTCTGATAATAATTTTTATTCTCCGAATTGTACTTATATACTTCCTTACTAATTGTCATCAACCACAAGATTATAGGGAGACACACCCTTGTTCTTGTGGTGGTCCAGATCAGGTGGCAGTTATAGTAGAACATAGTCATGCACATTACATAAATGGTTTTTAAAATACAAAATGGGGTCCAACATAAATGATGATTATTACAAGAAATAATATTTTATTCCAAGTGGATAATAATAATCATAATAGTTTATCCAAAGAGAGTTATATATATTCCATGATAATTTATAATGTGATACAAGGTTTTATAATCAATTTGTGAATTTAAATATTGTATTTTTCTTAATAACCAGTCAATCTGTTAGACCAGTGAGTTACTAGACAACCTATACAAGGTGTGGAGATCTCTACCATCCTCCAAATTCAACCCAAATAGAATTTTAGTGTATATTTTGGAGATTAATATCACTTAGATTTTGAATTTAGAATTCACCTCCCATTTCTAATGTAAAAAGTTGTATCCTACCAATTTTTTATTCTATAGTGCCTTTAATATCATTATAATGAACAGAAAACCCAAACCATATATAGGTATGTCTAATAAACCTAATTTCCAATAAATTAACATATTAATTTGTTGCCAATTATTCCATTAAAATATAGGGTCTCTATAGAATCCCCCCTAGTGCTTCAATTATTAAATCAATTTATCTTGGGAGTCATACTGAATACCTCCAGCGTTTATAATTTTAAATTATATTTATATTCTCATGTCAGTTTTTTTATTTCTTTATTCTAAAAAATACACTTATAAGATGTATTGTTTCCCAAATTTTTTTTCAATCCAATACATTGTGCATAGTACTCATTTATCAATATTATCATTTCTCATTAATCAAATATCCAGAAAATTAATTATATGAAAGTTGTTTGACTCTTAATTATGGAGATCAGGTATATGGAACAATGAAAACATACTCAAATATCATGGATAAAATTCTATCTTATAGGGAATAATTTCTATCCATTGAATAATCGTAAACGGGCATACAAAACTTACCACGAGCTATTATTTATTCCCTTGAAAATAATAGAAAATCAAGGTGGTATCCATAAGAGTACATGATCACCCTTATTAAACTCCAATAGTTGGGACATATATTAATCAAATGGGTTCTTATATATTTTATTTTTAATCACCTACTTTATTTTAAAATATAGCATATTTGAGGTCATCCACACAATGCATAGCCCTATGAATAAATTGTACCTCCCCTTTAACAAATATAGTGGTGGAAAAAACAACCTACTATTAATGGACATAATGTGATGCATAAGGATAAAATCCTAAAATAATTTAGTATACATGAACAAAAATATAGGGTGACCATCCATCATATCACTGAATTCATACAAAACAAATCTAAAACATATAATCAAATATTAGGACCATTCCCATTAAATATTTGTTTCTCAAATGTTGATATATTTTAATCAGCTTCAACTATGTTTCTTGGGGTTTTTTAAAACTTTTAATAGAATCAAGAAATAATATTCACTTCTCACTCTAAATTGATACACATTAAAATATAATGAATACATATATACTTCTGTACATATATATTTCCCATATCATACATGAAATGGGTCTCTTGAGTATATAAAAAATGTGCTATCATTATTTATCAATAAAAATATATATAAACATCACAACCTCTCATCAACCTATTAATTATAGAGATAAACTATATTTTAAAAATATTGTAATTATTATAAGTACCAAGAGAGGCTGTATTGACCAACATAGTTTTTATTTTTCTCTATTAACCATAGGTATGTGAAATAAAAATCAATATAACTTGTGATTTATCTACTCATAATACTCTATAAAAATGTATGGAAGGCATCCATGATGATATTTTTCAAATGGTGTTCCTTACATGTCATGTATAAGAAAATTCCCTAAAAAAATTTACCCTCATTAAATTATAAACCAAAACCATTTAATTATATATAAATATCCCAAAATTTATCCAACACCAATATTAAAATGTGGTCATTAACAAAAACCCATTCCATTATCACATATAAACTGATTCAAACTTATTTTGTAATATTAATTGAGGTTTTAATGATTAATTAATGGATTAGTGAAAATAATACATGATATTCTTCCCCTCTATCTTGCTGAAACAAAAATATTCAATAACACACAAAATTATATATTCTCCAATAGATTCTAATAACACTTGGTTAAGAGATGTAATCTATTGGCAGTATTCCATTATATTCCCATTTCATAGGGTATATACCATCCTAATGTCTATATTATGGATCCAATTAACCCAACTAAAAAATCATAGATTAAATTCAAACATTGAAATGTTGTAATACATTATATTTTTGGTGTATAAATTTATTATTCCTACATATAATTGGTAATGATGAAAAAAATTAAGGAATACACCACTTGTGAAACCATAATATAATTTTTAAGGTAGATAAACTAATGGGTTCATAGAAAAAAAATAAAATTAACTGAAAAACATGTAGACTTATAATAAAAAATATCTAAGACTAATCGTATAGTCAAAAATTCAGACTACTCATCCTTTATATTATTATATCATATTTAAAAATTATGTAGATTTAGACTTCAAAATTTTCTCTTAAAATATTTCATTACACAATTTCCCCACAACAACTTCCAAAAAATAATAATGGACTATTACATTTTCATTACGAAATGAGATAAATCTCCAAAAATTTATCTTTATTACATATCCAATACAAATAAAATAATGATCTTAAAGACATTTATAATAACCACCCAATATTTTCACATCAATAATCTCCATGTCTATTAGTGGGAATCAAATTATTGGGGTGGTATACAATGAGACAAATATGTGAAAATTATATCACCCTTTATCAATAGATCTCTTATAAAACCCCTATATTAATCATTTCACAATATTTATTCTTTCTATTTGTATGAAAAAATCAATAATAAATATTATTTAAGACTAGTTTATAGCTCTTAAAATGTTTAGTCATACTAAATATAAAATAAAATTTAAACTCATTATTAATTAATAATAATGTACAAACATTCACATATTATAAATCACAATTTATTTATGTATATTACATATCATGTTTTAGGAAACTGTTCATCTCAAACATAGTTAGGGGAATAACCAAAGATTTCACAATGTAAAATATCTCTAGTTCAATATAATTTTGTTTTTAATTATCATCATTCATATGGGTCAATAGCTACATAATATAAAAATGAAAAATTGGGGGATTGAAATAAATTTATTCAATTTAAGAATACTGAATATAAAATGAAGGTAAGCATCACTCATCTCCTTGGATTTATAATAACAATTAATTTATTATAGAAACTATTATAATGTATTTTACATATGAATTAAAAACGTTTTTTTGGGATCCATTAAAACAATGTATATAATTGTTATATCAAATGATGAAAACATGAAATCATGTTAAACATTAATATTTCTATAAAAATTAGTTTAGATATACCTCATCGTAGTATATAAATAATTATTATTTAATTGAATATGTGTCTTGGAAAACCATTAAGATCTCTTCAACTGTTCCAAATTTAGTTTTGTGTATAGTTTTGGATATGTGTTCATCACCATAAACTACAAATGTATTCAATAATACAAAAAACATATATCACTTATCACGTCCATTCCAAATCCATTTCCCCAATGATATATACTTCGTATAAAAAATCACTCACCATATGACCCTTAAAATAAATGATCATCTTTACCAACTAATGTGATTAAAAATGGTAAAATAGGTATTGACATAGTTTCTTCACATATACAAAGTCTGAGGGTGAAAATTAAAATTATCCTATATTAAGAATATGTTAAATTATAATGTTATATTACATATAAATGATTAAAAAATAGTGGTAATATAGATATAATTATATCATACACACACAGAAACCAATCCTTTTCATCTGTACATTGATGCCAAAAAACAAATAGAGGCCAACTCCTACAATAATTCCCATGAAATCATTTTCACCCATATGGTATAAATTTTTATCAAATTAGGGATGTGGAAGATACACAAATACATTAAATGATAATGTGATCTTTTAAGAGTTTGTAACAATCCATTCCATGGATAGTCTCAAAAATAACCATATGTAGAAAAATTTGAAATTTGGTTACCATTTCCAATAAGAAATATATAACACCGTATGTAAATTTTAATCTAATTTATCTACACACTATGGGGAATATCACAGAACAAAATTCCAAAAACCAAACTCCATATTGATCTCTAAAAATTAAATTTATCATATAGAGAAAATTTAATTGATAATATTAAATAATAAAGGTTACAGGAATGGATGGAATAAATAATGATTGTTTCTCCAATAAAAAAATGAACCTCCTGCCTCTTGATTGAGATATGGTAAATGACAATGTATCTATATAATATGGATTAAAAAATGTAATACTATGATCCAAATAAAATATATCATGTTTCCCGCTAAGGTATCTACTAATACTACCCATGTGATCATGAACTACCTCTTCTTCTTATTCTCCAAAAAATTTCTAGAATTACCATATTTAATTTTCTATCACAAATATTCTTGAATTATATATTTAAATTAATGAATTATTGAAACAATACATATGTATTACCTCACAAAAACATTGTGGGTTCCCCATCTGGCCACAATCATGTAACTCGTTGATACGTTTACGAAAAAAATATAAAATATACATAACTACCAATGGTTATAACTCAACATAAAATACCACTATGATGAAAAATTTATGAAAAAATACCATGAATGGAATAAATCCCTTTTAATTTGTGTACATTATCAAGTCTCTTCTTCCATCTTCCGAAGAAATCACCATGAACAGGAAATTTGATTTACAATTGTAAGCCAACTACGTAACCCAGTACTAAGATGTTCTTTGTTTCGTGGGCCTTGTCAAACACATCGTATCACGATTTCTAGTTGAAAATCAAAATATTAAGCTTTAAATATGATACAAAGATATCCAAAATATGATCATTAAAAACCATATTCTCCACATGAATGGGATAAGATAATTCTAGACTATAAAAATTGGATCAATTATCTGAAATTTATTTTGATGCCAAAAGTTACTCAAAAAATGAGAAGACCCATCTAGATAATGCTTATTAGGGAAACACTATTTGAATAAGGGTTCCATAAATCCATCTCATAACTATCTATCATTACTTATATGATAGACCAATACACCCAATAATATACTTCATGGTCTATAATGGATTATAATGTATAGATTCACCCTTCAACCATGATTATCCTCCTCCAGTATGCTGATAACCTAGAAAATATTGAACCATACAAAAACAACCTCTGAAGATCAAATAATATGACAATAATATAAATATAAAATCTAAAAATACTAGTAAAAATATACTATAGTATCTACACCTTTATTTCCACCACATCCTCTAATTGGAGTTATATTATATACCCCCACTAGCATTGTCTATGTAGCTTGAATTTCTATAGAAGCTTCCAGTGCAAGGTTATATCATATATCATAAATTTTATGGTATATCGTAAGATCATTATATGAATCAAGGTCATAATTATCCATCATTAAAGGTGGTATAATGGTATATTAGCAATAATAAATTTTCTGACGTAAAAAAAATATTTACATAGAAATACCATTCAAAACTCAAATATTTGTTGAATGTAAATATGAGATATGTATATGAATGTAATATTAATATTTCTTATTCACTGAGGATTCACCCAATGATACATATGGGCATCCCAAAACTCTAATTTTTAAGGCCAGATATAAAATTAGATTCACATTAATTCATATCATTGTTATATAATTATAGTTAATATATGGTTTTAATTAACAAAATTCTATAAATAATTCTGTCAAATATAATGAATGGATTTTTAATTCATTTTATTAAAATTAAACTTCCATTTTTAAAATTCTGGATATCCTAAAAATAATCAAGTATGATTTCTGAAGGTACATGATTAATTCATTCATTAACAAACACTCTGTAATAAATTTAAAAAAGAAAAAATAACAAAAAATAAGACATAAAATCACAATAAAAAATGCATGAAAGTTTATTCTCAAAACCAATAAAATAACCCCCTTCCCTAGAAATGGAATTTCCCACTATATGATTTATATATAGAGAGAAAATATCCAATAAGACTTTCAAACATTGTTAATTCATTCTACAACCACAAATAGTATGAGAAAAACATAAAGATGCCACTTTTTAAGGGCAGTACATGGTTCAATGGGACCAAGAAAGAGCACCACAAGGAGTCATTCTTTCTTCCTAGTGTTAATGTGACTGTAAAAAAGTATTGATATATGAAACCATATGTTGAATATATTGTTCCCTTCATAATCATATTATTAATTAGTAAAAAAAATATAGAATATAATAACTAAAAAAGTACACATGATTTGAAATCATCAATTCATGTCTATCATATAAATCAAATAATATTCAATAATAAAATTAAAAAATTTCTATCATTTTTCATTATTTAAAAGATAATTCAAAAAAGTGATAAATATATACTGATGAAGTATTGAATGAAAAAAATATATTTACTTTATATAGTAAAATGATCCCAAATTATATTATTGTATCAGATCCATCTTGAAAGACCCCATTATCTCAATATATTAACATAAGGTCATTAAAATTACATATATCATTGACAACAAAGTCAACCTTGGAGTCATGGAGATTATATAGGATGTGACTATAAAACCTGTTAGGAAACCAAAAATTCAACCTCAAAATAATATTCAAAATATATAGGTATATTTAATTACAATATGGAATAAATATAATTATAAAACTATTAAAACATGTTTTATTATCATCTACAAAATTACACACCAAAAATTCTAGCTATAACTAATGTAATAAATTCTAAAGGTTATATTCATATATACCAAGAACTCAATACTGATATTATTATAAATATTCCCATGAGTGAGTATTCTCAAAAATATCCCTCTCTAGAATAACTCTGCCATTAATCTAGGAAGGATACCATGTCTATATCATGCATTCACTATCCAACATTCTTTTTTAATGGATAGTGTAATGAAATCAGCCTCTAATATATTCTAATTTGACACCAACATTATAAAAATTTCTCATGGTAATTTTAAACATTTTCAATGAATCTTACAAAATTTTATCGGGAATAAATAACATAGAAAACTATGTAGGTTATAAAAACTAACCTACTATTGTGAGGTAATGTTAAATGCATATTTTAATCTTACACCACATTTAAATTTAATTAATGTATATACACTAATTCATTACATAACCCATGATCTTGTATCTCAACACACTCTTTCCAACTATATAATATTGACAATATAATTTCTATACAACTTTATAATAGAATATTAAATAAACCCCGAAATAATAACATGGTAACGTTATTCTTTCTAGTAATGAAAATAAAATAATGATTACTCTTACATCATACATCCAATTAATTTAAACAATTAAACATGAGAAAAAACACTATTTTTATTAAATAAATATGAAACAACAGAAAACAATTGATCTATGTTGTTTAAAACGATTATTTTGTACCCTACCTTACACTATAATTCCTAATGTAGAATAATTTGATTAACATAAGAGCACACTGTTATATGACAGCTCTATAAATTCCATTATTGACATAACATGATATTGAAACCACAGCTAAATCCTTGGTCACTAACATGCCTGGTTACATTATCTAATTTGAGACCAAATAGCATGTACTGAATAACCTTATAGAATTACATAAATAATATATTTTATGCCATTGAATATATAAATTCCAATCATCATGAAAAATAAAAATTCAATTTCATATAAATATTAAAATTAAACCAAAACATTACATTCTTATTCATGAAAAAATTATGTAACACCCCAAGATTTCATAGTGTGTTATTTTTTCAAAATAATTCAATAACTTGCACTACACAAAACACCGAGTTCAATCACACCATGACTTACAAAAAAAAGCCATTCAAAATTGGTTATGAATAGTATTAACTAAATTCTAAACTTTAAATAATCCTTATAATTTTGGAATCCATATTATGAGTTTCTTAGACATAATGCAAGAACAGATTCATTTTCAGTATTGCACTTTTATCAACTTTTAATAGTGAAACCTTTTTAAATACAATATTTTAATATTTTTGACTAAATGGGGGACATCAAAAAAATTTAATATGAAACATCCCAAGCTTCCATGGTACGCTTTCCTTTGAATAATACTGTAGTGTGTGTTGTACGCAACTTCGAGTTCTAACACACCACAACCAATCAAACTAGCCGTTATGAATAGTAATACCTACCTTTTAAAATTTTAGAAATTTTATCTCTCAAAATGGACATCATTTTTGGATTCGGAGTATCGAATTTAGCCTAAGGTGAAATTTTGGTACTTTTCGGATAACTTTCATATTTTGATGAATAGTGGAAATTACTAAATTTTAATTAAAAACAACTTTTTTAATCAAAATAATTAATAGTGATAAATTATGAATTTGAGAGGTTTTAAAGTATATTTATAATATATTTTTACCATTTAATATAATTTTGGTCATTGGACATAATTTTATAATTAAACTGAACATAAACAAGTGTCAATCTTTTGATAGTTATTATCTCTTAAAAACACGCTTTTTGTTTTGACAGTGGGAAATAATTTTAAATTAATTTCTGCCACTTCTATGTTTTGAATTTTCGAAAATGTATTCCATATTTGGAATTAGAATGTTCAAATTGTGTAAATAGGTAACTTTTATTTTTAGACATTTTGAATAATTATTGCGGTAAATATTTTATTTACCATGGTTAAGGGTAAATCCGATAAATAAGGGTTAACAAATAATATTATAATAATACTAAATTACCCAAAATCGTGTCCTAGCCTTATTTGTTGATACATGTTCGAGCATAGTCATCTTTGGGTCGATTTTGGGACCCCATGGTGCCACTTGTAGGTGATAGAGACACTTTATTTTAATTAAGTTAAAATGAATACAAAAATGACACAAGCATATATCTTTTAGAAAATCAATTTTTACATATGGTTATATATGTTTTATTTTAGATTATAAATATTAATTAGAAATATAAAAATATTTTATATATAATTATATTTTATTTATAATTTTTAGACATTAAATAATATAATTTATTTATGACACAATGATAATGACGTAATTACTATAATAGTGAAAAATTAAAATAATTGATATTATAAATTCCCAAATAAATATAATATGAAACTTTAAATGAATTAAACTAATGTTCTAGGATAATATGATATATTAGTATTTATTTAATTTACTTTGTTCTAAGTAATCAATCTGTTATGAGTTTCACAAAAATCAACTATTGAATAGTGTCAAAATTGACATAAAAGAGTTCTTAAATAAAAAATTATATTATTAATTGATATTAAATTCATAGAAATCCAAGGTTCGGCAAAGGGACTTATATAATGATAGGTGTCTCATTAATGGACCACTTGGGGGTCGATTGGATGTATATATTACGTTTATTAACAATATTATAGAAAAATACAAAGAGACATTGTAAAAGTGAAAGTAATTAACTTAGAGTTAATACTTAAAGATATGTTTAATATAAGTATCCAAACCTGTATAAATTCTAATGGTTGAGTTGTTTTATACCCCTCCCCACCTTAACATTTAAATAATCAACTTTGGAGCCATTATAAACCGAATATGAATTTATTATAAACTAATATTTCTAGCTTTTCCAAAGGTGACCCTCACCCCTCTTATAAAAGGGCACTCCTCCTTCTCATTTCTTCACACCTTCAAAACCATTTGGTTCGGAAAAACTCTGACCAAATACTCTCCCAACTTCCCTCACTACAACCTAGAGGCCTTAGTTTGATCAGAAAGCCAACCTAAGGAGCCCTTTTGATCATATCAAAAGGAAGAACCCGAAGAAGAGGTAATTATTTCACCACCCTTTTCCAAGTTCCTTTCTTCTTCCACTTCTTCTTCCTTTGTTATTACCATTATAAAATAATAACTCCAGTATCATATATATACTGTGATGTTATTAAAAATATGGTACAACCATATTCAGTATTCTATCCACCCTTTGAACAACATGTCACCATACATGCGTACGTACGACTTACCGTCTCCACGTCGTGGTGTAATTGTTATTCAATATATTATTATTTGGATGGGTATAATAATGATATGTAACTCATGTAAATAATAAATATAACATGTTAATGATTATGTATATATGATAAAACAACCGTTTATATATTATTGCAAAAGAATGATATTGTCGCTCGTGCGTACGTACGGACTACCGTCTCCACGAACGCGATGAGATTCATTCTCCATCGTATCCATTCAAGTATAATTATCATTTGATGATTTAAAAATGATGTTTAAGGACTCGATATAATTCTGGATATGAATACTATACAACCTATCCATTACAAACATGGCTTACGTAACAAAACATATAAAAGAAAACAAGTAAGTTAACACCCGAAACAACGATAATACTAAGATATTATTATCAAATCAATATTAAAAGATCATATATGATATCATATTAATGTATATGATTCTTGTATAATTTAATAACAATTATTTCACCATTATACAGGAGGTTAACCTACCCCAACCAAGGAAAAGTACTAGGTAAGGGGTTTTCATCTCACTCCTGATTCCCGTGAGATTCATGCCATATTGCCACCATTAACTTTTGTGTGGTGTATGTACTACCCATAATGATATTCTTTGTGTAATACACTCTAATTTATGTGTATTTACATATTCATTGTATGATACCTCTTTCATGGGTTGTATGTTTCATAAGATACCAAATTGGTAAGGGTTGTTTCACAATCTCTTCATTATCCGAGGTTGTGTATACGTGATAATCTACTGGGATCTCTTTATCATCCACATCCATGTTTCTTAACAATGTATTTCAAAACATTTTTACTATTTACAAGAATATGGGTTAAAGTCATTTATACCCGTATGTGTTTCGAAAGGAATCTTTTCGTCGTTTTCCAAACAAGGCACTTTTAACCTTTTCGACAAAATTAATGTAAGAATGTTTTTTTAACTTATACGGTGGTTGCGGCTATTTACCGCCGTTATAAAATCATCAAATCTTACCTTACAAGCTTATTAGAATATTTTCAAATTGAATGTATTATAATTATGTTACTTTTAAAATTATTTCAAATAAAAGCGATATTTCTCTAAAATAGTTTTGATTTCATCTATGTCAACATCCTTTGATGGCTGTTAAGCTTATTTGAAGTTGATTTATTATGATACAAAACTTCTATATTGTATTGAAGGTTTTGTGATATTTTTTACTGTGGATAAGATATTCTTATGTCAGTCATGGTTTTTTTAAAGTATTGACATTTCATAAGTTATTTTTAATCCAAATGTTTATGTTATATTTCAACCTTTCATTCAGATGAATGTGTTAGACAAGTATGTTCCGGGTTGGGGACCGGTAAAAGTAAGCCCTCCGGTTTGGACTCCGGTTATTAGAGGAACTCCGGTTTGGTCTCCGGTTATTAGAGGAACTCCGGGTTGGTGTCCGGTTATTAGAGGCACTCCGGTTTGGTGTCCGGTTATTATAGGCACTCCGGGTTGGGTTCCGGTTACAGATAGCCCCAAGGTCTTGGGACGAGGCCTTGACAAAGAAATTAATGTTTAGCATTATGCATTCCAACATTATGAAAGTGGTTATTGATATTGCATGTGATTATTCAATTAGTAGAATATCCATGTGAACAAGTAAATGGCATTATTTCATTTTACTTTTGCCATACTATGTTGAAGTTCAAGTTTAAAAGGCTTTTGTTTTAGTAATGCATTGCCTTAAATATTTGTTCTTATTTTTGAATGTTCCACTATATTGTTATCCTTACTGGGGATTTGAGCTCACCCCTTTTCTATGTTTTATTTTTCCCAGGATGTGAAGAAGTATGTTATGAATGACCTGCAGGGATATTATGAGGGGATAATAGTGTGGACTATGGAGACATTATGTTGTCGTAGTAGTTTTTCACTTTATGATGTAATGTAAAACTTATGAATATATCTAGTGTTTCCAAGGATACTAAACCAATCGGTCTTTCGAGATTTGATCTTTCTTGTGATCATGCCAATGTTATGTAATAATGCACCGAATCTGGGTAACTAGGGTCTGGGAGTTAAAGTTGGTATCAGAGGATGTTTAGTACAAGCCTTGGAAGCTAGATTTAGATAAACTCTGATTAGAGCACATAGATTTATGATTAATTTTGAGGATTAGTATAGAAGAACTTCCTAGAATTTTGGTATTGTACAGATTTTGTGAGTTTTCTGAGAAATACATCCCTGTCTGGATACGAGCAGGTAGAGGCGGTTTGGCACATATGTACCTAGGGTTAAAACCCGAAAACACCTCTTTGAGCTAGACTCGAACGGGAACTGGTGCACGACAACGTGCCTTGCTGCACTCTTGGTTACGACACTCCCGGGGGATATGCTTAGGATAACTCTCATTTTCTTTACAAATCATAATGAATGTTTTATGAGTATATACTTCCTCAAAGGAGACATTTTTACGATTATGGATTATATCCATAAACTATTTAATTTATGTTATGTGTTTTACAAGTTTGGAATTAGGTATTGTTATTCATAAACTAATATAATGTATGCCATTGTTTAGAAATGGTACCCAGTAGAAGGAATGAGAACTCTAGCAATGCACATGATACAAAGAGAAATAAGGATCATATATTTTATGGTCTTAAGACAAAATTTACAAGAGAAATAGTCTCGCATGTATTATCATCATATGAAGAAATAATATCATGTGTTGATAAGATAAGTAAAGAGTTTACTGAGTCATATGGATTTGAAGGGAAGTAAGAGAAGAAAAGGATGGAAGAGAGAAAGATGGATAAAGGGAAGAGGGAAAAGAAGAATTTTCCCATATGTGATAACTGTGGAAAGAAACACCCTGGAACATGCCTGAAAGGAATGGGAGTTTGTTATATGTGTGGAGGAAAAGGGCACAATGTATGTGACTGCAAGGGTAAGAAAATGGTTTCAAATGTACAATTATTCATTTTCAAGGAGTTTGGACACTACGAAAACCTATGTCCTAGTCATCAGACTATGCCGCAAATGATGCTATTGGATAATAATCAAGTTATGATTCTACCACAGATGAAGAAGAATGATTAGAGTTCTTATGTTGATTATGTCAATTTAGTGTTGTATCGACAATGTACTTGTTATAATAATTATGGAGTATATAAGGATTGTACTGCAGTACTATTTCATTAAGGACTTGAGATTGTGTGGAACAAAGAAAAGTGACTCAATAGCAGGATAAATTTTTGGAAAATATATGGTTGAGAGAATGATAAACCATAATATAGTTCTGATACGGAGGTAGTGATTTTGGAATAATACATGATTGTTTTGGATAAATTATATTGGATATTCTTGACTACCTTGGAACTGATTAATGATTTGTATATTCCATCATTGTTGGGGTTTAAACCATTTTTGGATTGATGAAGTATATCCAGCATTCTATATAGAATAAGGGAGCATGAATGTAATCAATAAGGAATATGGTAATTCAGGATGATTCAGTGTATTAAAAGAATACATGATGAAGGTATTCATATGCTATTACGGGGTAAAAAGGATCTACATTATGTTTACCTTCCTTATAAATGATGGACTGTGAGTTTGGACAGAAGTATTTTGGATAGATCTAGTTTGGATTATTTTGGATTGCCATAAAAGGACAACCCGGAGGTCGGGCGGCAACCCGTCGCATCCGGCAAGGCTGCGAGACTTGAACCCGCAACCGAAGGGCGACAAGGGTGTATCACCTACCACTGGCCCATGAGATGTCCTGGTTTAAAGAATGTAGTTTCTTTAAAGATATGGTAGATGAATTATAAATTTATTTATTTTGGAACCCTGTACGAATAGTATAAATAGAATTTTTTTACGTTCTATTATCTTTTAGAGTGAAAGATGATTTTGTGATAGAAATTTATTAACGGATAAAACACTAATTATAAATTAAGTATATCTCCTTATGATCTTAACCAATTTCATAAATAAATTCCTCAACATTAATAATAGGGACTTAGAACAAAAATTTTGTCCTAGATGGTACCTTAAGTCATCACTAATTTATGGATTTGGGATTGTTGGCCTTTTCATAGCCATGTTCTCTACCACTCTCCATCAGATAATTGATGGTTATATTTCTCTTCTATATCCATATTTTCCTACATGGAACCCTAGTATGTGTTATTTTTGGTAATCTTCGTACTTTCCACTCTTTATTTTAAATAGAGGCCTCATTAATTCATTTTTTGATGTGGGATTTCAACTAAGATATTTTGAAACGTCAAAAATGTGTTATCCCAATACCCTATGTTTTGTTGAACCGATGGTATTTCAAATCATCATAGATTGATGAGTTTAAGACCTAAATTTTATACTTGTTTGTGATTGATGACCTCAATCACTACCTATAAATATTTACGTTTTCCCTCCAATTATATGTCTCTAATTGCCACCAATGTTCTCCTAATCGAGATCATAATTTGGTGGTGACCCTTTCATTTCTCTTTTCCTCATATTAAGTCAAAATTTTAGTAACCCAATTTCTGATGTGGGTTTTCCCACAAATATATTTTCTATTATCAACCTTTTATTTTCTAAGAACAATTTCAAATTGCGAGGATGCAATTTATTGAAGGAGGGGAGAATGTAACACCCCAAGATTTCATAGTGTGTTATTTCTTCAAAATAATTCAATAACTTGCACTACACGCAACACCGAGTTAAATAACACCACGACTTACCAAAAAAAAGCCATTCAAAAGAGGATATTAATAGTATTAACTAAATTTTAAACTTTATATAATCCTTATAATTTTAGAATCCATATTATGCGTTTCTTAGACATAATGCAAGAACATATTCATTTTCAGTATTGCACTTCAATCAACATTTAATAGTGAAACCTTTTTAAATACAATATTTTAAACTTTTTGACTAAATGGGGGACATCAAAAAATTTAAAATGAAACATCCCAAGCTTCCACGGTACGCTTTACTTGGAATAATATAGTAGCGTGTGTTGTACACAACTTCGAGTTCTAACACACCACAACCAATCAAACTAGCTGTTATGGATAGTAATACCTACATTTTAAAATTTTATAAATTTTATCTCTCAAAATGGACATCATTTTTGGATTCGGAGTATCGAATTTAGCCTAAGGTGAAATTTTGGTACTTTTCGGATAACTTTTATATTTTGATGAATAGTGAAAATTACTAAATTTTAATTAAAAACAACTTTTTTAATCAAAATAATTAATAGTGATAAATTATGAATTTGAGTGGTTTTAAAGTATATTTATAATATATTTTTACAATTTAATATAATTTTGGTCATTGGACATAATTTTACAATTAAACCGAACATAAACAAGTGTCAATCTTTTGATAGTTATTATCTCTTAAAATCACGCTTTTTGTTTTGACTGCAGGAAATAATTTTAAACTAATTTCTGCCAATTCTGTGTTTTGAATTTAGAAAAATGGATTCCATATTTGGAATCAGTATGTTCAAATTGTGTAAATAGGTAACTTTTATTTTTAGACATTTTGAATAATTACTGCGGTAAATATTTTATTTACCATGGTTAGGGGTAAATCCGGTAAATAAGGGTTAAAAAATAATATTATAATAATACTAAATTACCCTAAAACGTGTCCTAGCCTTATTGGTTGATAAATGTTCGACCATAGGAATCTTTGGGTCGATTTTGGGACCCCATGGTGCCACTTGTAGGTGATAGGGACACTTTTTTTTAATTAAGTTAAAATGAATACAAAAATGACACAAGCATATATCTTTTAGAAAAATAATCTTTACATAGGGTTATATATGTTGGATTTTAGATTATAAATATTCATTAGAAAGATAACACGATTTCCTACATAATTATATTTTATTTATAATTTTTAGAGATTAAATAATATAATTTATTTATTACACAATGATGATGAAGTAATTACTATAATATTGAAAAATTAAAATAATTGATATTATAAATTCCCAAATAAATATAATATGAAACTTTTAATGAATTAAACTAATCTTCTAGGATAATATGATATATTAGTATTGATTTAATTGACATTTTTCGAAGTAATCAATCTTTTTTGAGTTTCAAAAAAATCAACTATTGAATAGTGTCAAAATTGACATAAAAGAGTTCTTAAAACAAATATTATATTATTAATTGATATTAAATTCCAAAAATCTATGGTTCGGCCAAGAGACTTATATAATGATACGTGTCTCATTAATGGAACACTTTGGGGTCTCTTTGATTTATATAGTATGTTTATTAACCATATTATATAAAAATACAAAGAGACATTGTAAAAGTGAAACTAATTAATATAGAGTTAATACTTAAAGATAAGGTTAATATAAGTATCCAAACCTGTATAAATTCTAATGGTTGAGTTTTTTATACCCATACCCACCTTAACATTTAAATAATCAAATATGGGGCCATTATGAACCGAATATGAATTTATTATAAACTAATATTTCTAACTTTTCCAAAGGTGACCCTCACCCCTCTAATAAAAGGGCACTCCTCCTTCTCATTTCTTCACACCTTAAAAACCTTTTGATTCGGCAAAACTCTGCCCAAATACTCTCTCAACTTCCTTCAATACATCCTAGAGGCCTTAGTTTGTTCAGAAAGACAACCTAAGGAGCCCTTTTAATCAAATCAAAATGAAGAACCCGAAGAAGAGGTAATGATTTCACCACCCTTTTCCAAGTTCCTTTCTTCTTCCACTTCTTCTTCATTTGTTATTACCATTCTAAAATAATTACTCCAGTATCATATATATACTGTGATGGTATTATAAATATGGTACAACCATATTCAGTATTCAATCCACCCTTTGAACAACATGTCACCATACGTGCGTACGTACGGCTTACCGTCTCCACGTCGTGGTGTAATTGTTATTCAATATATTATTGTTTGGATGGGTATAATAATGATATGTAACTCATGTAAATAATAAATATAACATGTTAATGATTTTGTATATATGATATAACAACCATTTATATATTATTGCAAAAGAATGATATTGTCGCTCGTGCGTACGTACGAACTACCGTCTCCACGAACGCGATGAGATTCATTCTCCATCGTATCCATTCAAGTATAATTATCATTTGATGATTTAAAAATGATGTTTAAGGACATGATATCATTCTGGATATGAATACTATACAACCTATCCATTTCAAACATGGCTTACGTAACAAAACATATAAAATAAAACAAGTAAGTTAACACCCGAAACAACGATAATACTAAGATATTATTATCAAATCAATATTAAATGATCATATATAATATCATATTAATGTATATGATTCTTGTATAATTTAATTACAATTATTTCAGCATTATACATGAGGTTAACCTACCCCAACCAAGGAAAAGTACAAGGTAAGGGGTTTTCATCTCACTCCTTATTCCCGTGAGATTCATGCCATATTGCCAGCATTACCTTTTGTGTGGTGTATGTACTGCCCATAATTATATTCTTTGTGTAATACACTCTAATTTATGTTTATTTACATATTAATTGTATGATAACTCTTTAATGGGTTGTATGTTTCATAATTTACCAAATTGGTAAGGGTTATTTCACAATCTCTTCATTATCCGAGGTTGTTTATACGTAATAATCTACTGTGATCTCTTTATCAGCCACATCCATGTTTCTTAATAATGTGTTTAATTTTTTTTTACTATTTACAAGAATATTGGTTAAAGTAATTTATACCCTTATGTGTTTCGAAAGGAATCTTTCCGTCGTTTTCCAAACAAGTCACTTTTAACCTTTTCGACAAATTTAAGGTAAGAATGTTTTTTTAACTTATACGGCGGGTGCGGTTATTTACCGCCATTATAAAATCATCAAAGCATCCCTTACAAGCATATAAGAATATTTTCAAATTGAATGTATTATAATTATGTTACTTTTAAAATGATTTAAAAAAAGTGATATTTCTCTAAAATAGTTTTGATTTCATCTATGTCAACATCCTTTGATGGCTGTTAAGCTTATTTGAAGTTGATTTATTATGATACAAAACTTCTATATTTTATTGAAGGTTTTGTGATGTTTTTGACTGTGGATAAGCTCTTCATATGTCACTCATGGTTTTTTTTAATGTATTGACATTTCATAAGTTATTATTAATCTGTATGTTTATGTTATATTTCAACCTTTCATTCAGATGAATGTGTTAGACAAGTATGTTCCAGGTTGGGAACCGGTAAAAGTAAGCCCTCCGGTTTGGTCTCCGGTTATTAGAGGAACTCCGGTTTGGTCTAAGGTTATTATAGGAACTCCGGGTTGGCGTCCGGTTATTAGAGGCACTCCGGGTTGGTGTCCGGTTATTAGAGGCACTCTTGGTTGGGTTCCGGTTACAGATAGCCCCAATCTCTTGGGACGAGGCCTTGAAAAAGAAATTAAAGTTTAGCATTATGCATTCTAATATTATGAAAGTGGTTATTGATATTGCATGTGATTATTCAATTAGTAGAATATCCATGTGAACAAGTTAATGGAATTATTTCATTTCACCTTTGCAATACTATGTTGAAGTTCAAGTTTAAAAGTCTTTTGTTTTATTAATTCATTGCCTTAAATATTTATGCTTATTTTTGAATGTTCCGCTATATTGTTATCCTTACTGGGAATTTGAGCTCACCCCTTTTCTATGTTTTATTTTTCCCAGGATGTGAAAAAGTAAGTTATAAATGACCTGCATGGATATTATGAGGGGATAATAGTGTGGACTATGGAGACATTATGTTGTCACAGTAGTTTTTCACTTTATGATGTAATGTAAAACTTATGAATATATCTAGTGTTTCCAAGGCTACTAAACCAATCGGTCTTTCGAGATTTGATCTTTCTTGTGATCATGCCAATGTTATGTAATAATGCACCGACTCTGGGTAACGAGGGTCGGGGCATTACAAATTTTTTTTGGCTTGGAGGGCCTTAGGAACGACATATAAGTTGCCCAAAAAAGATCATATAATGATTCGGTAAGGGGAGATGGAAATTCGAGTTCATAATTTCACTATACAGAAAAATAAAAAAATCCATTAATGGTTATACAATCTAGAATATCATTGGGTACTATGTATACCTATAATCGGTATTTAATTTTCCACCACATAGAGAGTTTATCCCCATGGGTTGGACATGATGGACCAATTAGATGTTGTTCCATTACATAGAACATCAATTACTTGATTACCATAAACCAGGGTCCTAGTGAATTCCTTCAACATTTTAAATAAAATTTATATACCAGACAACATAAAATACCACCAACACTAGAATTTGTCATGTAATTTATCATTAGAGAAGACATAGTTATTTTATAAAACATAGATATAAATTATATCATTAAATTAATAGGTTCAAGAACATGTTTTTTCATCCAATATTAATATATATTTTCATTAAATACATAAATTGATTATATATATTTTTATCTTTTGAAAGCGGGAGAACAAAATTTTGTTTATTATATAAATCAACATCATAAAATAAAATGTATTGTTTATTGTAATGAATTAATGCTTTAAATTGGAAAAATATATAAAAATTAGCTTTTGATATTTTTCATGTAGGAAATTCCCATCACAACCTTTTATCATTTGTATTATTAACTAAGTTACTAATGTAATTTTATCAACAAAAAACCCAATTGATAAATTTTACCCAATGGAATTGGTGGAATTAAATAATATATATTTTCAACTTCTCTCTTACACATAATAGTAAACGAATTATATAAACACTATCAATATGTGTATAATTATTTTATTCCTTATATGAATAACTTTATCATATATTCATGGTATTCCTATATATACTCATTCAAATGTATTATTCATGTTTATTATAAATTATTTAATATTTATAAGTGGATGATATTAAAAAAAAGTATAATCCAATTTTTATATAATTTTTTAGAATACATGGTTGAAAATATATATAAATCATGATTTATCAATACTAATTGTGACTTGATTTATTTCTATTTATTTTTGATGACATCAATTTTTCCACATTTAAATATTTTAAATTTTTGAGTGTGAAATTTATAATGGGATAAAAAGTCACATCCTAGGGTTTCGATGAGCATGTTATGTTCTTAAATTATATTTTAATAATATATATATATACTAATAGATATAGTAGAAGTGATATCGAGTAAATAATTGTAGAAATGATACTTATATTATTGATTTATAATACAATATTTATAATTGAAGGATAAATATATTCTATAATATTAATAAATTTACTCTTATAATATCTAAATATAGATATAACATAACTATAATTTAAAATTATAATGTGTTGTGGTCTCCTATAAATACACTATATAGAAAAAATATTTTTAAAAAACTATTGAATCGTGGTTTGATTTTTCACAATAATGTTTAGAGGACCATGAAAGTAAATTAAATAATGATTAATTATGAAATTAAAAGTAATCTATATATATATCAAGATTTTATAATCCTTATATTTTTAAAATATCATATTGAATATTAACCTATCCATGATCCGCTCTCGGCAATTTTATTTTTAATTGCCGAAGATGAACTCAGCATGCTCATCACTCATTCAGTAAATCAAAACAAACTCAAAACTGTAAATTCGACCAGAAATTTTAGAGTACCTAATCATCTGTTATATAATGATGACATCATCTTGTTTCTTCAAGGGAACCAATATAATATTCATGTTCTTAAATAGGCCCTTACTCACTATGAAAACGTCTTGGGTCAGTCCATTTCTTGGTATAAATCGAACATTTTTTTGGTAAAAACATCTCTACGCAAAGGAAAAACACTATTACCAATAATATTGGTATTAAATAATATTTATTCCCCTTCACTTATTTGGGGGCACCTAATTTTTGGGTAATACCTAAAACTATGTACTTTTCTAAAAAAATTTATCAAATTATTAATTAACTCTCTAATTGGAAAGGAAAGTCCCTCTCCATTGCTGGAAGATTCTGCTTGGTCAAATCAACCATTGTCTCCAAAATGGTATACTCCCTTATGATATACAAATGGCATGATGTTACTTTCAAAATAATTGACACCTATATTAAGAACATCATCTGGATAGGAAGAATCTTTCAAAAAAAAAATGTCACCCTTCCCTGGGAAACCTATTGAAAACCATTGGAAAAAGGGGGTATTTGTATTAAAAACATAATGACGTTTAATGACGCTCTTCAATCTAGAAATACTTAGAGACTTGCCAATAATGACTTGAATTCCATCGACATCCATAAACAATGATTCATCTCAAAACATAGGAAGGGGACCATCCTTTATATCTCTTCCTCAATATGGCCTTCCATTAGGTAAAATTATCATAAAATCATGGAAAATTCTAGATGGATAGTGAGGGCTAACTCAAATATAAATTTTTGGCTTGACAACTGGACTGGTGTCCCACTGACCTCGATGCTTCCCCCTAATTCTACTCTGGTGGGCACTAGTCACACAATTGAAGATGTTCTCCATTCCCATAGGGATAATCTTCCTATCAATGTTGCTCAGATAATTGATAACTATCCTTTTATTAACTGTGATGATTTTATTGTCTGGGAATCTTCTCCGAATGGTATTCTTGAATAATAAAATTTCTATATACACAACTTTCTTGGAACTGAATCTATCATTGAATGGTTAAATTCTATCAACAAGATGTGGATTAATCCTTCTAGACTAACTCTAATGTGGCGCATTTCTCATAACAGATTTCCCACTGAGGTTTGCCTTCAATATTTCTATATCCAGCTGGCTCTAAATGTCACCAATGTAATCAACAAAGGTAAGACACTAACCATCTATTTTTATCTTGTTCCACAGCTTCTACTCTTTGGAAATATATATTTGACATTTTTTATTGTATATGGCATACCCCTGACACAATTTGCACCCTTCTTAAATGTTGTGTGCAGCGCCAAACCTCTTAGGAAATTAAGAACATTTTTCTAGATGCTGTTTATGAGCTCCTACTTGTGATATGGTATGAAATAAATGATATTCTACACAATAAATGCACATTAAATGTCAATACATGGCGAGCATGGATCCTCAATGTGATTTGAGATGCTGCATCGATCCAAAAATCTCCCTACAACAACTCGGTTGATGACTATGATATTTTGCACAAGATTCGGGTTGATGGAATATACCATAATCCTCATCACACCATTGATGTTTTCTGTAAAACTCCAAATCCAGGATGGATCAAAGTTAACGTTGATGGTGACTCAAAGGGAAATCATGGACCTTCAAGCTACGAAGCCATTTTTAGAGGTTATGCTGACAAGTGTCCTTGGTGTTTCTTTGGATATAGCGGCATAGCTTGGTCATTAGAGGCCGAAATGATGGGAGTAATACATGCGGTCAATTTTTCCATTAAAAAGGGCTGGAGGAAAATATGGATTGAATGTTATTCTACCACCATTATCCAGGAAATCTGGAATGGCGTGACTAACCCTGCATGGCCTTTGATCAATCATTGGATGCAGTGACCAGACTCTCTGCATGAAATAGAATACATTTCCTTGCATACCTTCAGAGAGGCTAACATTGTTGATGATTCCCTTACCAACAAGGGTGCTCATCAGACCATGACATGGATGGACACCCTCCCCCCAGATTTAATTCATCTATTTGATAAATATTGTAAAATAAATCCATTCTTAACATCTCCTGTAATCCCTTTGACTTTTTTATTCAATAAATTGTTCTTTACTCTTTAACTGGGGCACCACTTTTCTAAAAAAAATTAAGCTAACCATTATAAAAGAGACCAACCATATAAGATAATAAAATAAAAAATTAAAAATATTTTTCATTATAAAATTATGAAAAATATATATATGAATGATCTTAAATGAAATATAAAAATATGTAACATAAAATATATATATTTTTAATCATTAATTATTTTATAGTTATTTAATTTAGAATAACATTAAGGTTTTAAAATTTATATTTTAAAATTACTTAAACATTAATTATATTTTTATTAAACAAGCCTCAATTTTCTAATCATTATAATCACATTAATAGTCATTGAATATATAGTGTCTAAAAAAATATGTGTCTTCTTTGAATCATAATATATATATATATATATATTTTTATTTATTTATTTATTATAAATTCTTTTTTAGGGAATTATTCTGATGTAAAAACGAAAAAATTATGCTTTTGATATTAATATGATTTTATTTAATGAAAAAAATAACAATATTAAAAAAAATATTTTTTACATACCCATCTTTTAGTACCCTCTGTGAGTAGTTATTTAGTATATGTGTATTGATTGTAAACTATCAAAATACACATGTTCCAACTAGTTAGTATATTTATGAGAATAGACATATATACATGCTAATCAAAATAAATTTTTAAATAATAACTACATTTCGATAAGATAACAAAACATTTTTTTTATTAATGACTATCTTTAAATAAATTATATTATTTATATTGGTATGTTAGGGACATGGTGAGAGAAACTTACTTTTTTGTTATTACATTCTAAATAAGAGATATCATGCATTAAAGGAAATAAAATAATAATTTAGGTATATCTAATATGGTAGAAAAAAATATTCCAATGATGTTATATAAATTATACATTAATTTTATTGTATCTCTATGGTGAATGAAAATAGAAATGACTAATCACATTGATATAATTAAATAACCTCTTAGTGGTGAAATATATATATGTCAAACATCATTACTATTTAAATACATCATATTCCTATGTCATCTTACCTAAATAGAATAGTGCACACAAAAATCCAAATCTATGTTATCTCCTCTAAGAAACTAATACATTGATGGGATATAAATTTATTCACATTAATATTTAATAATTTTAATTCATTTATCATTTCAATATATAGTTTTATCAATACAATTATTAATGTTCACAAATTAACCTAATTTTAATAGACCTTAAATTTATGGGTCATTAAAGAAGAAATTTAGGCATGACTTAATAAGTCAAAATAAATTTAAAACATAAATGTAAAAATAAAAATTCATGTATTAAAAATTGTTTAACATAAAATATATTATTTCGATCTTTTAATGAACACATAAAAAATTTATACACATTATTTTAGGGCCCTAATGTTTGACATCATGATCAATTCTAGGATCTCCCTCTTTGAAAAAGAGTGATCTTTTTTATTCAATTCTCTATAAACATATGAAATACTGAACATAAGATGACTGAAAAAATGAATACAATCATCCCAATAAGATAATATTTTCCAAAAGAAATTCTACATTATCTCCTTCAATTCCATTTTATCAATCTCATTTTAAGATTCATCCCAATGATATTTCAATCCATATTTGATATCATAAATGATAACATAATCATATCCAACAAATCTATAGCCTCTGTGGTTTTATTTCATGTATATTGAGAAAATAAAACATTTTCAATGGCATGATGAGTTTGGAAGATACCTCTAGAACCTAATGGTACTTGAATTTTGGAGGCTACTCAATCCAAATGATTATTAATCTTCAAGCTGATCAGATTGATCCACCATACATATTTGAGTACACATGAATTTTTTGAAAATGAAAAATAGCCTAAATTTGAAGGATATGTACTTCACATACACAATTATGCATGATTCTATATTCCACAAAAGAATCTTCACACATTTCCATGTGAATAGAAAGAAAACCTGTATGAGAAGTCTGTGTTCAGTAACCAAATAATTGTAAATTCCATGTCTACAAGATATTAGAACTGATAGAGACATTATATTTCAAGAGAAGTTGGTTAATATGGTCATTATGACCATCATGAGAAATATAGTTCAAGTTTCCAGAAAATTTCATGTCAATATCAATGGTAATGGAAAATATGTGGGCTATATATTATCAAGAAAATCATTAAAACACAAAATCCATGAAGTTATTTTAAATGTTATCTTTATCCATACAAAATATAGTGTATCCTGAAAAAATATGATTTCTATTATATTCATGTGGGTCATGTGTAGGTATTCTTCCCTCATATATTATTCGTACCAAAAATGACCCTATAGGGTGGATATAATAAACCATTAAACTGATTATCCTTGAAGGAGTAGTAATCGAGCCATAATAATGCATCCTATAGTGATCATTATCAATGAGTTTTGAAATGGTTTCATGATTCCAAATTTGAGTGTCATCATCTATAAAAAGATAGTTATGAATGTCAAAAATAATTTGTTAGGGAATAAAATCAAGGATGATATAATACAACATTAAATCCACAATGGTCATTTTCAACCTGCAAAGGGGAAAATTAATTATTTCAATGAGAGGGTTATCCGGACATTAATAACTCCAACAACTAAGATTATATTCTATTCTTACCACCCACATATCATTATTCATAATATAATTAAGGGAGGATTTAATAGAGGTCCGAATATATGATGCATGATAGTATGTATAACCATCCAATAGCTTCATTTTGAACCCATTAGAATGGAATTCAGAGGAACTAGATTTTAAGAGATTCCATTTAAATATCCCTATGAGACTATCACTAAAAAACCTATGATCTATGAAATTAATACCTAACATCGCAATATGTTTAGAAAAACACTCTATAGGAAAGTGTACCTGATATCCATTCAGGCATAGACCCCATACATAAAAAGTTTCTGATCAAATATTGAGGCTCATTTATATGGCCCCATGACCATCTATACAAAGAGAATGACTATACAGACATAAGTGTATCAACCAAAATGATGTAGAAACCACATCCTACATAAGACATGTATTTTTATTGAAATATAACCAATTTTTTTGAGAATATCATGAATATTACATTAAAATATTTTCTTCTCACTTTTCCATAAAACAAAATGACACCAAGATAATTGAAATGAATATACCCTCATCTCACTCCAAGTCATCTAATAATTCTATTTTGTTTTCCAATCAAAAATAAATAACCAAAAAAATTGTACTTATATTATCTTTTATCATGTCTCACCACCAACTCATAGTATGCAATGATACCATTAATTCAATATATTCTATTAATTGAGACTATTCTAAGGACAATTATATCATAATAATAAAATAGGTTTAGTGGGGAAAAATTATTTAGAAAAAATACAAATTTCCAAAAAATTCCAATTTGATAAAAATTACAAAGGCATTTTCACAAATAATTTTCAATATTTTTAAAAAGAATCCTTGATAGAGGATTAACATTCCTGACCCACATGGTACATTGGAAAATTACTCAAGGATACCCATTAATGAGAATACAAACAATGCATAATTATGTGTTGTGTACTCCAATTTAATTAATTTTTTTTGAAAACTAAATATCATCAAGAAACAAAAAGAATATACCACTTCAATGCCTCATACTCCTTTGAAATTACACTTTTGACTACATTGTTTCTAAATTTTCATATCCATATCATTATGTTATCACATTCAAAGGATGTGACTAATCAATTTTTGATTCTTATACCATGGAAAAATACAAAATGATTTGGGGTAATTTTATCCTTAATAATTGGTCCCATTACACTCATAATGATTTTATAAAATTTCAATGGAAAATGTTTAGAATTAAATGTATTTTAAGTCCTTGATATCAAATACATTCTACTATTATCTACCATGGAAACAAAATTAATTTGAATTCTAGGATGAATAGATGAATGAGTGATGAAATCCAAGAATCCACTTATTAAATCATCCGAAAAATATCCCATTTAATGATGATGAACATATTCCTAAAACCATTCAGACCGACTGAAAACTATATGTTAAGATAGATATAAGGGATTCTTAGACATCTTCTTTGGTAAGGACATTGATAAGTGGTCCATACTGATATTCCCCAATTAATAAAGGAATGTTTTCAATCATTTTTGTTGAGTTTTACAACCCATCATCAGAATAAATCCCATTAATAAACTCCAAAACATCCTCTATACTATCATTTTAAGAGGTTTGGATACAACCATTAATTCAGATGGAATTTTACCCAATTCATTCACTCTTATTTTTAATAAATCTATGAATAAAATGAATTTCGATCAACATTCTTCATATATTTCACATTCCTAAATTTACTATCAATCATTTCATTGATAATTAATTGGTCATAAAATTTTTATTGGGCATGTTTTTACATAATTTATTGAGTTTCAATATGTTTTAATCTATTTTTTTGAGGAATTTTGATCTTCACAATAATAAATATCCATATCAATTTTAGAGAAATACTTCCATATCAATTATCTTAAAATACCCTTTGTAGTTTGTTATTTTTTAGAAGGTCTATACAATGAGATTATAATAAAATAAATCATCCATACCTTTATAATAATCATTATAAATCAAAAACTAATTTACAATCTATTGATGAAGTGAAAGGATCAAATAGAAATCCTTGTTAAATAAGTGTATAATTCATAAATAATGGGGTTCTCATATAAATGATAATTTGGGAAGAGTGGAGACCGATACTCCATTGGGAAAAGTTTTATCATCCATTTCCATAAAGCAAGTATCCAATTTAATGAATTTATTACAATTCAATGTATATCTATTCAATGTGAAGTCGTCTTCTACAATTTAAATTTCAACAAGGTTGCATTTGTCAATGCAGTAAGGAAACACATAGGCAAAAATTTATCTAAAGCCAAATCCAATTTATTTTTTCCAGTGTCAGTAAACTATTTATGACTCCCACACCAACCATTTTATAGAGATTTATCTTCAATCTCATTCCAAATATCTTGTATTTGGATGTATGATGTGAATTCAAACACAATAGTGATTGTAACATGAAATCCTGAAATGTTAATAGAAATAGTGATATTCTCTTCTATTTATATTCATGAGATAATATGTATTATTTCATGTTAAAAAATCTAAAATCGATACGTGATAAAACTATGTAGATTCTAAAAAAATGAAATTATACCCATTGGAGTCCCACTTGAAAGGCTTATAATAGTCAAAATCCATTTTTTCCCCAACTACTATAAGCATTATTTTATTGGAATGGATAATGTTTCTATGTTCCTTCACCATTATGGGATTCTATAGCCTATGAAAATTCCAACAGAACATCGTAATTGTTTTGGAGGCATTTCCTATGGCTTAAGGCCCTCCCTATTCTGAAACCATTCCATGAAATTTCATTTTTATACCTATACTTATCTTCATTTCCTTTATGTCATTCCTATCTATTTCTATAGGTTCCAATTTCCCCATTAACATAGTTGTATTCTGATCATCATTTCATTAACATTTATAAATGATTGCATTCATAGTCTTTTAAGTGAACTGATCCTTAGTATCCTCATCCCAGAATTAAAAATACAAAAAATTAAATTTATTGGAAGATTTTAGTGGTTCTAAATATTTATCAATTAATCCCTATATTAATGAAACCTGAGTGAAATAAACATTCATGAAAATTCCTTCTAGGAAAGTATGTTCAACATGAATAGAATATTATTTCTACTCTCTTCCTCATTATGAAAAATTTTCATGTGTGATGAGGATATGTGAGCCCCTATAATGGAGTCCAATAATTTAATAGATACATCATCTTATATGAGCATGTTAGTCTTCTAAAAGTGGGTAGCTAAAATGGAATGCATTTTCAAATTATTCCATTTTGAACACTATAATCAGGTTCAATAATTAGTTTTCTAAAAGTGTTAATAAATCATAGAAGATAGTACTTCTCCATCCATATTGATGATTCCATGGTATTTTTTAACACCCTAAGTCTCACCAACAAGATCTTGTTTATATTGAATTGTATATTTATCATAAGGGTCAATGCCAATACTTTTGTCCTTATTGATTGAAATAAGTTGAAAATTAGTTCAAGGTACCCGTAACTCCTTGTTTCAAAACCCATCAGAGCTCCCTGCCATATTTCTGTCACTACATTCGGAAATATGGATGTTTAAAAAACAAAATTAGGGTGTTATAGGATAAAATATGTATTTCCCATAATAATTAATTTGGACTACTCATGTAGTCTAGGGATTCCATCCATAGTATTGTGATCCAGCTCTTTAGGGATCCCCCCCATATAAATTTTAAATAGTTGTCCAATATTAGAGGAACAACTATATGATATAGATCCCTTGACATAAAAAGTATGAACCTTTTCACTTCCTTATCATATTCTACATTTAGAATAATCATTCCATTTAGCTTTTCATAATTTACAACCCAAATCCCTATTTCATTCATACGTATGGTGGCCAATGAATCTACATTTCATGAAAATATAGGCATCCACCAATATAGAATGTAAATATTTGAGTTTTTCATGGAGAAATGATGTTATTTATTTCCATTTAATCCCATTTCTACTTCTCCCTGGGTGATCATTGAATCGGTATACTTCAGATCATGTTATTTAGTAATGATTCAAATGGATTAAGATACAATTATCCATCATCTAGTGGATTCTGTGTGTTGTTAACAATGGAGAAAGAAGAAGGATAATCTTGTGATATCATTCACGGTTTTCTGCAGTTACAATTCCATTTTATTTTACCATGGAAATTAATTTTTTTTGTAAAAGTGCTTATATATAAACTGTTATTTGATTGAAATATTAATGTGAAGGAAATTTTGTTGTGCCATAGGCCTTTCACATGAAATGGTTCTCAATTTCTTCTTAGCCTAGTTGTGTAGTGATATAAAATTAATGATAAAATATCATTTTATCTAATTTAAAAATATATAAATTTTTTTATAAACCTGAATATTTTATATTCAATTTCATAGTTAATTTAACATTATAGTGTCTTGTTGGGGAATATTACATGCTTACTTAAGGATTTTTGGAAAAAAATAAATGTGGATGAAACTATTTTGGAGTTTGGTGGCCACTATAAAACATAACATTGCAAATTTTAATTCTATATCATATGTATCTGATTAGATATTATTATTATGATAAATTTGATAGGTACTAAGTTGAACCCATGATGTAGAATTATGTGGAATTTATCATCAAATTTGTGGAACTATTTATCTAAAGTGTGTTAGAGAATATGGGTCACTAAAACGTTTTCCCCATGAGGGAATTTATTATGGTTGAATTTATGAGGGTAACATGACTAATAATGATAATGTGATGTGTTTTTAGAAGTTTATTTTAGAATATTTATGTAAAATGTGTTATGTAAGAGGGTTTTTATCTTATCAGTGTTTGGTGATATAGTTATACGTGTCGTGCGTGATTCTGAATACTATAAGGATGGTGGAATTGAATCATGATCTATTATATGAACATTATTATTCATCTAGTAAATGATGATTTATTTCAATAAAATATTTACATTACATTATGGGTTGAGAGATATCCTAAGAGAGCTCATAGATTTGAAAAGGTAAGGGTTTTGGAAATTTTCGTGATGGTTTTGTAATGATTGATAAAAAGGCGATGGGACAAGGGGAATTGTATGTTTCTTGGGTATTAGGAACTTTAATTTGATATAGTTAATTAAAGGGGAGTTAGATCAAGAAGAATGAGGCAATGGGTTGGTAATTTTTATGGTTCATGGGGATTTTTGTTTAACATATTGGGACAGAGTGAGGTCTGATTGAACTCATGGATACCATTTAGGAAAGGCGGGGTAGTCAATGGGTTCCGAATGTTGATATTTCATATATCTTATAATATTTTTTTTTGCCTTCAATGATACATGGGTGACAGGTCATGGATTATGATTTTGGCCTTGGTTATACACTAATAAAACTGAGTTGTGAGTTGACAAAGTGCTTAATGATAAGATATATTGAATTAAACCTTTATCTATGAGAGAGTATATTATTATGTTTTTGGTTATGATGACTCCTATAATTAAAGTGGATACTTGAATTAATAACTCATTCAGAGCGAGTATTTGGTCAAGATGTTGTCGTGGGACCCTACTCTATTTTACAGGATAGTTTCTAGTATATAATGTAGTACCTCTAGTTTTGATAGAGATTACTTATTTGGATCTTAATATGAGTAAACATAATATGTGATAGAAAATATTCATGGATCTCTCAAGTGAGAGGGTATTATTCTATAATTATTTGTAGGAAAATACACTGAGTTATAGTGTAGAGGTCCATACATGGTTTATTCATCTAAATATTTGTCACAACCCTATTAGAAGTCATATGGTAGTTCTAATGGAATTTTATGAAAACCTATAATGAGTCACAATTCATGGTATATGACATGTGACATTAGGAGACCTCTTCCTGTGGAATTTGTTGAGTTTTTTCCTCGGGATTTAGTTATCAAATTATTACAAGATGCATTGGGTACTATACCAGTTTTATTATTAATTTATTATCATTTTAAATACTCACATATATTACCCCATATGCAAGAGGAACATAGTTTATCAATAATCTATAATTCTTCCCCACCTATATAGGAAACCCAATGCATGGACATACCATATGTATGATATGTAGTTTTGAGTACATGTAACATAGTGTATAAAGATAATGAAAAACCAAAATGCTAAAAATTATCCTTAAGGTGTGGCGTGATATTTTAATGGATCTTCTTTCTAAATTTAATTCTTTATTTATTTTTTATCTGATCTTTCTGGTTTAGGGATCAAAATAATAAATATTTTTATGAATGTATTTAAATTTTTATTATCACGGTGTATGTTTATTTAGTTATGTGTTTCTATGGATATATATATATATATATATGCATTTATAGTAAAATTATTTATAATTTATTACTTTTTTAATAAATTTATTTTAAAATCAATGTAATACTCTCAAAAATATATTATTCAATCCACCACAGAATATTGGTGGTCTCTAGTGTATTGTGATGTAAGCATGTGGATATGAGATTACCATAATGTTGTAATGTTCAAAAAAAATTAGTATGAGTATTATTAATTGGAATAATAGAATCATTTATTGTAAACTGTACTGTGGGATTTTGTATTTTTATAATGTAATTTATAATAATTTTTCTGGATATTTTTTCAATGGGTAATTAACACATATCATGTTGGAATACCATGTTAATACTTTTTTTAGAATGTTATTTCTTGATTCTTTTAGTTGTAGTTGATGTATTTTTTAACATGTGATGCTTTTTTAGGTATTTAATTTAATTATTATTATATCATCCTATATTGTAATGATATATTTATACATGAATAATATATGGAATTTATGATTCACATGGAATATATGTGAATTTTTTGGCTTCTTTTGGATAACAATAATGTATTTTTTTGTTCACATGCTTCAATAATTATGAATATACTATTTTTATATAAAACATTTAGGGGTAATTATACTCAATTATTACAAGGTGTTTTATAGTGACAAATCATGTTAATATAGTAATTGGATGATCATTGATGATGACTGAATTGTTCAACGTTTAATGGGAAGTATATTTAACCCTCATGGGTTATTTTTGGAATTGTATGATTCAGTGATACATTGATCGATTAAATTTATGCTCGATAGATGATTAATAATTCCCATGGGGTTCTTGTAGATGTTAGATACCCTTGAGAGGTTGTATAATAAGTCATATGTAATGAATTAGGCCTTTATTAATTAAATAACATTATGAAATTTTTGTTTAATATATGATGAAGAAGGTATGACAATTTCAATGATTAGTCTTTTTAATCTCAATTATTCTATTATTATTTATTGTATATAAAGATAATATAAGGTAGGTTTCATGATGTGTATATTTTTTTATGAATATTTTTGTATTAGAAAACTCTTTGAGGTGAGTTTGATTAGGTTGAATGACATGTTATGATGGATATTCCTTTAGATCATTTGATAGAATAAATTGTGGGGGAATTATTTATCACATGTAGTACATTTTTGGACTACATGATTTATTTTTTACGTACATCATCCTAGGTCTCTTGAGAGGTAAAAAATTGGGTCATGAGAAAGACAATGTGATCTGGTAATATAATAGAGTACATGAAAGTGTTTTAGATTAAATAAACATGTGATGTGGGAGGTAACTAGGGAAATGGATCATTATTATATTCATAATTTCATGAAAAGAGTTGTGTGATTGATTAAATTTTATCTAAATAAAATCCATAATTTTTGGATGAAGGTGTGTGAAATTTATATGAAGTTCTCCTCTGGGTTTAGATCTTTTAAAAGGACCATGTAACAGTATTTTTTGAAGTCATAGTGTTCCAATAAACCTATGTAGTAATGTTATGATATAATGATGTTTATTAACATTGATGTTTACTTCTTAGTGGATATTGAAGGGAATTTATTTCCCTTTAATGGGATTACCCATATGTTATGTCAATACATGAGATAGATTTCTCATTACATTTTTGGGATAGGGAATTATGAATTTGTAGAGAAGATTATTTTTTTGTTCGTGGGATTTCATTGGATTTACAGGACATCCATATATGGTAATATATTATATTTATAAGCAATAGGAATGTAATGAATTGAGATGAAGTCAATTTTTGGACAAGGCATGTTTTTTTTGAATATGGAATGATTCAATGTATTTTATGTATATCTTGAGCAGTGTCTATAAATGATAATTTATAATATATGTGGTGGGATTTCCTTTGCATTAGGAAATGATATTCCATAGTATCATGTTTTTTATAGGAATTATTTTCTTGGAATGATTGTGTCTATTAAATAAATGTGTGTGTGATATTGGAATCTGATTAGATATGTTCCAATGGATAAGATCCAGGGATGCCTTATGGTGGTAAGAAGATATTTTTTTTATGAATTTCTACCCCTTTATTTGTATATAATTTATATATAATGATGATCATGATGATCATTATCTTCCTTCAATGGTTTTGTATTTTTTTTTCTCATGAAACATTGATATTTGTGTCTCATCAATGTATGATCATTAGGATCTATAATACAGAAGATATTGGATGTGTTGTTTGGGAATTTTTGTGGAGTGAGAAGTCTACGAAGTTACTCTTATGGTGGAAATTTTTTTATTATTCATCAGCTCTTGACCGTTTAATTATAGGTGCTGTGGTTATAATGTATGTTATTGGTGGACATCATGATGCTATTAGGATGTTGATGTGTAGATGAACCAAATTTACTCTAGTACCATGTTTATTACTATGTATAGTAATTATATATATTGTTTAGTTTTCTATATATATAAATAGTTTATTATGAATATAACTTTCCAAAATATGAGGGTAATTTTTATTAGGGATCTATTGGTTCTTAGGTATAAATTTTGAAGATAGATTTTTTTTTCATGAGGATCCATCTTTTGGGTTTTACATTGTGGTATTTTGATTTCAGGGGGGGTCCTCAAAAATGTAATGCCCCGACCCCAGTTACCCAGAGTACGTTCTTTATTACATAACATTGGCATGATCACAATGTATCAAGTCTCGAAAAACCAATTAGTTTAGTAGCCTTGGAAACACAAGATACATTCATAAGTCTTACATTACATGATAATTTTGAAAACTAAAACATCATATTCTCCATAGTCCACAATCATATCCCCTCAGACTATCACTGCAGGTCAGTCATAAAATACTTCTTCACATCCTAGGAAATAATAAAACATAGAAAGGGGTGAGCTCAGATGATTTTGGGGGATAAAAATATAGCAGAAATGTTCATATGTAAGCATAATAATTTAAGGAAATGTATAACTAAAACAAAAGCCTTTTAAACATGAACTTCAACAAAACATGGAAAAACTAAAATGATATAATTCTATTTACTTAGTCATGTGGATATTCTACTAGTCGAATAATCACATGTAATATCAATAACCACATTCATAATGATGGAATACATAATTCCAGACTATTATAACCACATAGTCAAGGCCTTGTGCCAAGACTACAAATAAGACCTTTTAAAGGCCTTATGCCAAGACACTAGTTTGTATCATGAGACCTACCGATGCATCGAGGAGCTATAGCGGCCTTCACCTGTCACTTACTAAGTCCAATGCATTCCCCATATGAACATCATTAAACATAACATAAACATTTGTATTAAAACTATCATACGAACTGTCTAATGTTTATCCGTAAACCATGAATGGTATACAATTTACACATCCAAAGTCAAACATGTCACAAAACCATCAATACAATATGGAATATCTTTATCATAACAAATCAACTTCAAATAAACTTAAAATCCATCAAAGGATGAAGTCATAGATGAAATCAAAACTATTTGGGGGAAATATCTCTTTTTTCAAATCATTTAAATGTCACATAATTATAAAAGAAATTTACATTGAAAATATTCTTATAATCTTTTATGGGAATCTTCGACGATTTAATAATGGAGGAAAATAGCCGCAACCTCCATATATGTTAAAAAAACATTCATACCTTAATTTTGTTGAAATGGTTAAAAAGGAACTTGTTTGGAAAACGACGGAATGATTTCTTTATAAATATCCAATAAAAATTAAAATAAGGGTATAAATTATGTTAACCCATATTCTATAAAATAGTAATAATTGTTTGAAATACATTTTTACGAAACATCAATGTGTATTCTAAAGAGGTTCCTGTAGATAATTACGTATAAACAACCTCAGATAATGAAGAGATTGTAGAATTAACCCTTACCTTGTACTTTTCTTTGTTCAATGGTAGTTTAACCTCCTTTATAATGATGAAATAATTATTATTAAATTATACAACAATCAGATACATTAATATGATATCATATATGATATTTTAACATTGCTTTGTTAATAATATCTTAGTATTATCGTTGTTTTGGTTGTTTATAGATTCGTTTTCCTTTATATTCATGGTTATGTGAGTCATATTTGTTATTGATGGGATATATATTATTCATATCCATAATTATATAAAGTATTTAAAAATTATTTTTAATCATCAAATGAATATTATTCTTGAATGGATACGATGGGTAATGAATCTAATCGCGTTCGTGGAGACGGTAATCCGTATATACGCATGAGCGACGATATCATTGTTTTGATATTAAAATAATATATAAATGGACGTTATATCATATATACGGAATAATTATCATTTATATTAATTATTAAATCTATTACACATCATTATTATACCCATCCAAATAATAATGTATTGAATAAAAAATTCACCACGATGTGGAGACGGTAAGCCGTACGTACGCACGTATGGTGACATGTCATTCAAAGGATTGATAGAATATTGAATTTGATTGTACCATATTTATAATAACATCACATTATATAACAGATACAGGAGTTATTATTTCATAATGAAAACAACAAAGAAAATGGACGTGGAAGATGAAAGGAACTTGAAAGAGGTAGTAAGATATTTACCTATTCTTCGGGTTCTTTCTTTTTATTTGATCAAAATGGCTAGTTATTATTACTTTATGACTAATTTATGTCCTATAAGATGAATTTAGGATAGTTGAAAGGGTATTTGCACATATTTTAGTCAAGCCAAAAGGCTTTGAAGGTGTGAATTTAAGGGAAGGGCCAGTGCCTTTTTATAAGAGTTGTGAGGGGCACCATAGGAAAAGCTAGAAATATAATTTTATAATAAAATAAGTTTCTGATTATAATGGCTCAAAAGTTGATTATTCAAATGCCAGGGCTTGTATTTGTTGATAAACACTCAAAAAAATAGGTTTTAGATCGGTTTGGTTTACTACATTAACCTTATCTTTTAGATTTAACTCTTAGATTCATAGTTTCACATTTACCATGTCTCTTTGTATTTTTATATTATATTGTTACTAAACATACTATATAATTTCAAGAGAATCCCAATAGGTTCACTAATAACACATATAATATTATTTAGGCCCTTCTTATGAACCTTATAGTTTTAAGAATATTATATCAACCAATAATATAGTATTTGTTTTAAAAACTCAATTATGTCAATTTTGACTTTATTTATTAATTTATTTTTTTAAAAGTCATAACAGCATTATTAATTCAAAAAATATTATTTAAATCAACATTAATATGTCATATTCACCTATAAAAGTTTTGTATTTCATAAAAACATTGAAATTATATTTATTGTTGTATTTATAATACAATTTATATGATTCATTCATTAATAATGTAATTACTACATCATAATTGTGTCATAAATAAATTTAATTATTTAATGTCTAAAAATTATAAAAAAGTACAATTATATAGAAACTATTTTTATCTTTATAATTAATATTTATAGTCAAATAGATTAATTATATAACCTTATATTAAATTGTTTTACTATAAGATATTTTCTTTTGTTATTTTTTCCTCTACATTAAATTATTTAATATATTTTGTCATTATCACTTTCATGTGGCTACATGGGGTCTTCAAATCAACCCAATGATGCCCATGGTCGGAAGTGTATCATAAAATAGTTTTAGGACACGTGTAAGGGTAATTTAATATATTTATATTTAACCTTATTTACTGGATTTACCCCTTTAACCATGGTAAATAAAATATTTACCGAAGTAATTATTCAAAATGTCTAAAAATAAATGTTAACTATTTAAAAAAATTGGATCTCATGATTCCAAATATGATATCCATTTATCTAAATTCTACACATAGAAGTGGAACAAATTAATTTAAAATTAATTCTCATTGTCAATGAAAAAATGGTGTTTTTATGAAATAATAAATATCAAAAGATTGACATTTTTTTATGTCAACATTAAATGTGAAATTACATATAATGGCCACTATTGTATTAAATTATAAAAATATAATCTATTTATACTTCCAAACCATTCAAAATCATAATTTATCACTAATAATTATTTTATTAAAATAGATGTTTTTAATTAAAATTTAGTAATTTCCACTATTCATCAAAATATTAAAGTTATCAGAAAAGTACCAAAAATTCACCCTAAGCTAATTTCGATATTCCGAATCCAAAAATATGGTCCATTTTGAATGAAAAAATGTTTAAAATTACAAAGAGTGGTTATTACTATTCATAATGTCTAGTTTGATTAGATGCAGTGTGTTAGAATCTCGAAGTTGCGTACAATGCAAGATATTGCATTATTTAAAGGGAAACATACCGTGGAAGTTAGGGGTGTTACATTCTACCCTCCTTCCAATAATTTCATCCTCAAAATCTCTAGAATATAACTGCATGAAATTTCTTGGGTGGTACTTCATCATAAGTTCCTTAGGTTCCCACGTTGCCTCTTCCACCATGTAGTTTCTCCATAGAACTTTTACCAGATGAGTCGTCTAGTTTCTCAGCACTTGTTCTCTTGAATCAAGAGTCTTGACAGGCTCTTCGCAGTAAGAAAGATCATGTTTGAGTTCTAATTTATCATCGGTGAGTTCATTCATTCGGTCAGGCATGTATTTTCACAACAGTGATATGTGATACACATCGTGAACGTTGGAGAGACTTGGCGGCATTGCCAAATGGTAAGCTAAAACCCCAATTCGTTTTATAATTTCAAAAGGTCCAATGTACCTAGGACTCAATTTACCTTTCTTACCGAAACTTATAACTCCCTTCCGTGGATATACCTTCAAGAAAACATGATCTCCTACCTGAAATTACAAATCCTTCCTTTGGTAATCGGCATAGCCCTTCCACCTACATTGAGCTGATTTGATGTGGTTTTGAATTACCTTCACCTTTTCCATCGTTTCCTCCACCAGTTCTAGGCCTACGAGTTTTCTGTCACTAACATCATCTCAACAGGTTGGCGTGAGACTTCTCTTTCCATATAATGCTTCATATGGTGCCATCCAAATAATTTAATAGAAGATATTTTATAGGAAAATTCCACCAGAGGTAAATATTGATCCTACATACCCTGAAAGTCAAGTGAGAAATATATCAACATGTCTTTTGAGGATTGAATGGTCCATTTTGATTGTCCATAAGTTTGATGTTGGTAGGTAGTACTCAAAAAAAGATCATTATCCCAGGATTTATGAATACTTTTCCAGATTCCTGATGTAAAATGGGGATCACGATCAGAAAAAATCGAAAGAGGTACTCCATGGGGTCTTACATCTTCATCAATATATAGTCATGTAAATCATTCAAGAGGTAAATCTTCTATTACAACAAGAAAATGTGCATATTTGGTAAGATGATAAACAATGACCCGTATTGAATCGTTCCTTCTAGGAGTCTTTGGTAGTCCCATGACAATGTCCATCTTAATATTATCTCATTTCCCCTTAGGTATGGGGAGAGGTTGTAGGACTCCTCTAGGATGTTTCCTTCCAACTTTCATTTATTGAAAAACCATACATCTTGACACAAAATCATCAATCTCCCTCTTCATGTTGTCCCATCAAAAATGTTCCTTAAAATCTATATACATTTTGGTGCTCCCAGGGTGTATAAAGAAAATAGAACTATGAGCATTGTCCAACAATTCCCTTTTTAGAGTAGTTATATCGAGAACACAAAGCCTCTTCCCAAATTTCAAAACTCCATCTTCTTACACAATGTCCCTCAATTTCCCATCATACATATCATTATTATTCTTTTGAAATTCTTCATCATCAGTCTGAAAACACTTTATCCTTTCGAATAATGATGGCCTGGAAACCATTTGAAAAAGTATCGATGTATCACCATCCATGGTAATTCTCATATCCACCTTCACTAGATCTATGAAAATAGGATCCCTTTCAACTCTCGTCTTATTGAAAACTCCCTGATCCTTTCCACTCAAAGAATATGCAACCTTATTTTCCTTCCCCTAGTGGTAGTGTATCGTACCATCATAATCCGTGAGTAGTTCGAGCCATCTCATTTTCCTCATGCTAAGTTGTTTCTGTGAGAAAATATACATCAATCTCTTGTGATCAGTATAAATCTAACAATTTTTCACCATAAAGATACTGTCTCTATGTATTCAAATAAAAGATTACAAATGCTATCCTAGTATCATGAGTAAGATAGTATTGCTAATTAATTTTTATCTTTCTTGATGAATATGCAATAACCTTATCATTATGCATAAGGACACAACCAAGTCCTTTCTTTGAAGCATCACTATAAATAACAAACCCATCATTCCTCGATGGTAGAGTCAATATAAGAGCATCGAATAATCTTCTCTTTAGTTCTTCAAAACATTATTCACACTCTTTTTTCCAAACAAATTTTATCCCATTACATGTGTGCTTCATTAATGGGTTAACATATCAGGAAAAATTCTGGGTGAAATGTCGATAATAACATGCTAAACCAATAAAACTTCATACCTCAGTTATACTCGCTGGTGCTTGCCATTCTTGTATTTCTATTGTATTAGAAGGATCTACAAGGATTCCATCAATAGAGACAATATGGCCATGAAAAAAATCTCTTGAATCCATAATTCACACTTTCTAAACTTCCCATATAATTCATTTTATTGAAGAGTCATTAGGATAATGCACAAGTGATTTTCATGTTATTTGTAGCTTTTTTAGTATACCAAGATAACATCAATAAATACCGCTTCAATGTAATCAAGATATTCCCTGAAAACTCTGTTCATTATATCCATAAAAATAGAGGGTGCATTAGTCAGCCCAAAAGGAATTTCTGTAAACTAGTAATGCCCCAGCTTGGTTCGAATGTTGTCTTTGGAATGTCTTCCTTATTCATTCAAAATTGATAGTTTCTAGATCGAAGGTCAATTTTTTAAAATAATTGATATCCATGTAGTTGGTCAAATAAATCATCAATGCGAGGTAAGGATACTTTTTCTTTATTTTTATAGAATTGATCTCCCTGTAGTCGATGCACAACCTCATAGATCCATCGTTCTTCTTAACAAAAAGGACAGGGGCTCCCCATGGAGAAACACTGGTGAATAAATCCATGATTACTCAATTACTCTAGTTGTATCTTTAGTTCCACTAATTCCACAGTTTCCATTCTATTATGGGTCTTCAACATGGGCCTTGATCTAGGAATTAAATCAATGGAAAACTAAATTTCTCATACTGGAGGATGTCCAGGTAAATCTTCTGGAAACACATCAACATATTCATTCACAATAGGTACATCCTCTATTTGAAGATTCCTTTCCTCACCCACAGTTATTTCATTTTCTTCCTCCCCAATAATTGAATTTAGTTGAGCTATTGGGAGAGGATCTAGATAATAATTAGGTGTTGACGATTTGGGTCTAAAGATAAGGTGTTATTTATAATCATCATTAAAAACAATAACAACCTTTTTCTTACAATAGATCTTCGCATCATGGTTCAAAAACCAATCTACACCGAGGATTATATCAATCTCAGTCATGGGTATGATGATGAGATCAGCAGATAAAGAACATTTCTATTCTCTTATGGGAATGGATTCAAAAAACATTGTTGCGATGATACTTACCTTTGAAGTTTTAACTGAAAACTCCCTTGTTAAATAAAATTGGAAATATCTTATTTTTTTCGCAAACTGGGATGATATGAAACAATGTGGTGATCTAGAATAAAATAAAATATTTTCTAAACTTGAGGAAACCATTAAATTACCTACCACCATGTCTTTCGGATCTTCTACCTCAGCATTAGTTATAGTAGAAGCATGGCCTTGATCCCTTCTACTTTTTGATTTAAGTTCCCCTGATGCTTAGGAAATTCATTTTCATAATGTCCCATCTCCCTGCAATTGATTCATTGAACATCGGTAGCTTCTTTCTTCTATTAGAAATTGTAATCTTGGTGGCTTTTTTACCACACTTGTAACAGAATCTCATTCCCTTCATGAATGTACCGAGGTGTTTCTTCCGACATTTACTACTGGATGGATATTCAACTTTTCCATTTTCCCCCTTATTTAAATTACTTGAGTGATCAACAGAACTCTTCTTCTCTTTCTTTGATATAATGACATAAGACAGAGAGAATTCTTTTTCTGTCTTTCCAGCATATGAGACAATATCATCGTACGACGAGAAGTATTGTGAGACTAATGCTCGATGGAGAAAAGATTTTAACCCACAAAATAAACTATCAATCTTAATTCTTGGGTTACGTATATAATCTGCAGCATGCCTCACTAACCTTGTAATTTTATCCTCATACATTGCGACATTATCATCCTCTTTTTCCCTCAATCTTAAAAATTGTCTTTCCATATCTACTTGATGGTCATTAAGAAAGTATTTTTCTCTGAAAATCTCATTAAACTCCCTCCATTCCATACATGATACTTCTTTATATTCCTTTGTGTTTTTTATCAATGACCACCATTGATCAGCATATCCAGTGAGGCGATAAACTGCCTTGGAAACTTTTTCCCTTTCACTACTCCCCAAAGCCTGAATTATTTCTCTAGGGAACTTATCTACTGCTCAGCTACCAATGGATTTGTTCTCCCATTGAATGATTGTGGTTGATGCCCCATGAAGTGATCTAACATTGATCCTCTATGTTGTGGATTAGGGTGATCCATATGGGTAAGGTTATTATTCATAACATTAGTGAGTTGTCCCAGTATAGTGATATGCTGATCAGCACCAGTTGTATCACCGACTCCACTATAATTATCTTGAGCAGGAGGGCAATCCCTATATAGACTGCATGTATTGATATGGTTTCCATTCCTTCCACTAGGTGCCATTTCCAATCAATGACATAAACTAGATCAGATTATGAATCGAAATACATAATTCCAAACTTGTAAAACACATATCATAAATTGAACTATTTATGGATATAATCCATAATCATAAATATGTTTTCTTTGAGGAATTATATACTCATAAACACTTAATAATGGTTTGTAATGAAAATGAAAATTATCCTAAGAGTATCCCCCGGGAGTGTCATAACCAAGTCTACAACAAGGCCCGTTGTCGTGCATCAGTTCTCGTTCGAGTCTAGCTCACATCGGTGTTTTCGGGTTTACCCCTAGGTACATCTGTTCCAGAGCCACCTCTACCTTCTCGTATCCAGACATGGATTTATTGCTCGTAAAACTAACAAAATCCCTACAATACAAAAATTCTACGAATTTCTTCTATACTAATCATCAATGTTCATCATAGTTCTATGTGCTCCAATAATAGTTTATCTAAATCTGACATCCAAGGATTGTACTAAAATTCCACTGATACCAACTATAACTCTGTGACCACAGTAACCCAGAGTTGGTGAAATATTACATAACATCGGCATTATCACAGTGGATCAAGTCTCGAAAGACAGATTAGTTTAGTTTCCTTATAAACACTAGATACACTAACAAGTCTTACAATACATGATAAAATGGAAAACTACATAAGCATAGTCTCTATAGTCCACAATCATATCCCCTCAGACTATCCCTACAGGTTAGTCAAAAAATACATCTTCACATCCGAGGAAATAACAAAACATAGAAAGGGGTGAGCTCAAATGCTCATTAAGGATAACAATATTGGAAAAACTTTTATAAGTAAGTATAAATATTTAAGGAAAAGTGTAAGTAAAACAGAAGCCTTTTAAACTTTTATTTCAACATAACATGGAAAAAACAAAATGAAATAATTCCATTTACTTTTTCACATGGATATTCTATTAGGAGAATAATCACATGTAATATCGATAACCACTTTCCTAATGATGGAATTCATAATGCCAGACTATCATAACCACTTAGTCAAGGCCTTGTGCCAAGACTACAAATAAGGTTTTTCAAGGCCTTGTGTCAAGACACTAGTTTTCCTCATGAGACATACCGATGCATTGAGTATTTATAGAGGCCTCCACCCATCGCATACTTAATCCAATTAATTCCTCATATGAACAGGTTTAAATATAACATAATCATTCATATTAAAACTAGCAATAAAAATGTCAATACATTATCCATAAACCATGAATGGTATAAAAATAACACATCCATATTCAAACATATCACAAAACCTTCGATACGATATGGATGTTTAGTATCATAATAAATCAACTTCAAATAAGCTTAAAATCCATCAAAGCATGTTGACATAGTTGGAATCAAAGCTATTTGAGAGAAATGTCTCTTTTTTAATCATTTAAAAGTCACGTAATTATAAAGAAACATTTACTTTGAAAATATTCTTATAACATTATAAAGGAAGCTTCAACAATTTTATAACAACAAAAAATAGCCACACCAACCATATAAGTTAAATAAACATTCTTACCTTAATTTTGTCGAAAAGGTTAAAAAAAATTGTTTAGAAAACAATAGATAGATTCCTTTATAAACATATTATAAAAATTAAAACAAGGGTATAAATTAATTTAACCCATAGTCTATAAAATAGAAAGAATGTTTTGAAATACATTTTTAAGAAACATTAATTTGGATGATAATGAGGTCCCAGTAGATAATTATGTATAAACAACTCGGATAATGAAGAGATTGTAGATTTAACATTTACATTGTACATTTACTTGGTCAAGGGTAGTTTAAACTCTTGTATATTGGTGAATTAATTGTTATTAAATTATACTATAATCATATACATTAATTTTATATCATATATAATCTTTTAATATTTCTTTGTTAAAAATATTTTAGTATTATCACTGTTTCGGGTGAAAACGGATTCATTTTCCTATATATTCCTTATTATGTGAGTCATATTTATTATGGATGGGATTTATCTTATTCATACATATAATGATATAAAGTCTTTAAAAATTATTTTTAATCATCAAATGAAAATTAGTCTTGAATGGATACGATGTGGAATGAATCCCATCCCGTTCGTGGAGACCGTTATCCGTACGTACGCACGAGCAACAATATCATTATTTTGATTTTAAAATAACATATCATTGGATGGTATATCATATATAGAGAATAATTATAATGGTATGTTTATTATTGACATCAATTATACATCATTATTATACCCATCCAAATAATAATGTACTGAATAGAAACTACACCACGACGTGGAGACGGCAAGCCATACGTACGCACGTATGGTGACATGTCATTAAAATGATGGATAGAATAATTAATTTGGTTGTAACATATTTATAATAACACCAAATTATATAGAAGATACTATAGATATTATTTTATAATGAAAAAAAAAGAGAAAGGAAGTGGAAGAAGATAGAAACTTGAAAGTGGTGGTGAGATATTTACCTCTTCTTCGGGTTATTCATACTGATTTGTTGAAAAGGTATCCATAAGAAGGATTTACGACTAAAGTAAGGCCTCTAAGATGAAGGCAGGATAGTTGATAGGGTATTTGAGCAGGTTTTGGATGAGCCAAAAGGCTTTGAAGGTGTGAGATTAAGGGAAGGGGGAGTGCCCTTTTATAATAGGGGTGAGAGGCACTATAGGAAAATCTAGAGATATTATTTTATAATAAAATAATTTTAGGTTTATAATGGATCCAAAGTTGATTAATTAAAGGATATGATGGGGATGAGTTGGATACCACTCAAAAAATAAGTTTTAGATAGGTTTGGGTTACTATATTAATCTTATCTTTTAGATTTAACTCTTAGATACATAGTTTGACATTTACCATGTCTCTTTGTATTTTTATATTATATGGTTACAAAACATACTATATACTTCCAAGAGAACCCCAATAAGTTCATTAATGACACATATAATATTATTTATGCCCTTTTTCAATCCTTATACTTTTATGATTTTTATATCAACCAATATTATAGTATTTGTTTTAAAAACCCAATTATGTCTATTTTGACATTATTTTAAAATTTATTTTTTTAAAGTCAGAAAAACATTTTTAATTCGAATTAAATTCCTTAAATAAACCTAAATATGTAATATTAACCTATAAAATTCATGGATGGAATAATAACATTGAAATTATATTTATTTTAGTATTTATAATAAAATTTATTTGATTCTTTCATTAATAAGGTAATTACAGCATCGTCATTGTGTTATAAATAAATTTAATTATTTAATGATTAAAAATTATAAATGAAATAAAATAATGTATGAAATCATTTAATATTTTTAATGAAAATTTATATTCAAATAGATCAATAATATAACCTTATATAAAAAATGTTTTACTAAAAGAGATTTGATTTTTTTATTTTTGTCTCTACATTAAAATATTTAATATATAATGTCATTATCACTTCCAAGTGGCTCCATGGTGTCCCCAAATCGACCCAATAATTCCCATGGTAAGACATTTATCATGAAATATGGTTATGTCATGTTTAAAAGTAATTTAATATAATTATAATACTATTTTGTAACCTTATTTACTGGATTTAACTCTTTAACAATGGTAAATAAAATATTTACCGAAATAATTATTCAAAAGTCTAAAAATAAAAGATACCTATTTGGAAAATATGGACCTCCTAATTCAAAATATAGAATCCATTTTTCTAAATTCATAACACAGAAGTGGTAGAAATTAATTTAAAATCAATTCCCATTGGCAAAACAAAAGACATGTTTTTATGAAATAATAACTATTAAAAGATTGACACTTGTTTATGTCAAATTTAAAGGTGAAATTATATATAATGACCTTTATTTTAATAATTTATAAAAATATAATCTAATTATCTTTCCAAACAATTCAAATTCATAATTTATCACTATTAATTATTTTTATTAGAGGAATTTTTTTTAATTAAAATTTATTAATTTTCACTATTCATTAAAATATGAAAGTTATCAGAAAATTACCAAAAAATTCCCCATAACATAATTTCGTTATTTAGAATTAAAAAAATAAGTCCATTTTGAACGATAAAATGTATACAATTTCAAAAGGTGGGAATTATTATTCATAACGGCTAGTTTGATAGGATGTAGTGTGTTAGAATTTTGAAGTTGCATACAATGCAATCTATTCCATTATTCAAAGGGAAATGTACCATGGAAGCTTGTGGTGTTACAATAATATTATGTGATTCGAAACAGATTTAGAATACTGTTATTGTTATGTTGTACTAATTTCTTAGAATGTGAAGTCAATTTTTTATGAGTATCTATCAAAGGAGGGGAATGAACTCTATTCTTGTAGTATTGGATTTAGTGAGATTTAAAGTGTACTAGGTGCACTGTTTTAGATGTGGATATTAGATTAAATGATTTTATAGTGGATTTAATATGCATATATGGTATATTTTGGATTGTTTTTGGGTTAGTGTAACAAAATTTGTTTATTTTTAGAATCACTGTTAATGTGGTTTATTTGATTTTTGTCACTTTATTAGAAGTGAAAAGAAATTTTCAATTTAATTTTATGTGTAAAAATCGTTATATATGATAATTTATAATATATTTTGAATTAATGGTTCATTTCATTAAGGGATAATTTTAATATTATACATTTATCAGGGATTGATTTATCTAAAAATATTTTTATAGGGTATTATAGTGTTTGGACTACCCTATGAGGACCTGTTTTAGATAGGTTTGATTGTTTTATTTGAAACATCAAGAGGTGTTTCATGTTTTTAGGGAAAGATGGAAAAAGTGGTGACATATTCTGTTCATATAGTTCACCTTGGGCCCCCAAAAATTAATCATCTTTTACTTAGTGGATAAAGTAATGGGGACGTAGTCATTGGAGTTTCACAAGGTGACTAGTTCCTCAATGGGAGGAAGATGGTCATTAAACATCTTAATTTTTCATTACAGAGGGTTTAGACCAATTAAATGTTTGATATTTTATACTCTTGAATCATATTATTTTCGGATATGGGGTTTCAGGGGAGGTCAATTCAGATAGCATCCTCCACCTCCAATCAATTCATGATGTCTCATTGATATGTTGTAGTTCATGGATTATTTTTCAAAAAAATTAATGAAATATCATTTCATATTCTTTTTAAAAATTACTTATCAATGATTTTCATTTCCTTAATATTATGGATTTGGAGATGATTCAAACTAGACCATGGAGGAATCTTCCTACTCAAATAGGGTTTTTGTGTGGGGAATAATGGAGATCCTAGAATATTATTCATTTTCCAATTTTTATCATTTATCTAGACATATACCTACCCGTGAATTTATTTTTTAGAATAAATTTAGTTGGTATAAATATTAAATTTATCACATACTGGTTCATTTTTATGCTACCTATAGAGTTTTGGTTAGTGATTTATAAAAAAATTAGAGGTTCAATTATCATGATTTGAATGCAGTATTGTAGAAGAGTGAGTTTAAAATTATTGTGTGATGTTTTATTAAATTATTTATAAACAACATTGTTTATAACAAAAATATATATTATTTTTAAATTATTTATAATAAATTGATATAGATTATTTGGATTATGATGTAGGATTTATAATTAGAGTGTCTTGAAATAGTCTATGATGGGGATAGCTGAATTATGGGAATGTTTGTAATTATATGTAGGATGTAATTTCTCTAAATATTACCTAACCCTATGCATGTTGGTGAGTGATTTTTAATGATTTCATTAATATATTGGCCTTGATAAAATTTATAAGGATTCAGTGAATGTTAAAGTGCTAAAATGAGTGTTTAGAAATTAGTATTTCCTGATAGATTTATGCTAAGGGGAAGAGGATGTAAATTGAGTACATTAGGGGCCTAAAATGTGAGGTGAATATCTTAGAATTGATTTTATAATGTTACTTTGATAGGAATAATTTTTTTGGGCCTAATTGATATAAGTGAAATTATCGTACATTTCACAATTGATTTCAAATACACACATGAAGGATGATAAGATTCACAATGTCGTCTATAAATATTATATGTCATATTGGAATATATATAATGATCTAGTGACAGATTCCCTTAAGTGATTAGTTTGAGATCCCTCTTAATGAATATGTGTGATAGGACATGGTAATGGTCCATGGGAATTATATTAGTCTCTTCCCCATTAGATCCATGTATTAATTGAGTGTATGGGTATGGAATATCACATGAGTATATTGAAAAGGATATTGAATTAGGAGTCAAAAGGTGAGGTGGATCCATATTATAATATCTACGGTTAGGTATATATTATAGGTATATGGTTGAAATGGGATTACATGCATTTTCTTCTATTGATGGGGATAGAATGTGTGAGGTATAAAGAACAAAGATAACGAATTAGTAATGAGATATTATTTTTAAAGGTTCATATCATAAATAGATGTTTTTGGGTCGAGTTTTTATTGTGTGGGGATATTTTTTTTATTTGTTATTATTTTATTTTTTGGGGAAATTCATAACATAATTAAACTATATTATGATCATGGAATGTAACGGATGATAAGGAATCAATTGTTGGACCTGACATAGAATGAGTAAAAAAATTTGAGATCTCAGGTGTGTCATTATACCCTAATGTGGTGTTTAGTAGTTAGGATTTACATTTTCATATATTCCACAAATTAGGGGTTTACCCTATAGACTATCTTGACCAAGTGGTTATGGGTCTATGATGTGGTTTTGGGACTATATGCATTGTGATAGGGAAATCAACAAGATCATTTTGGGGGGACCACCCCATGCGAAGGTTATTATTCTTGAACAATATGTGATAAAATTCCCTTGGTAAGATGAAATTGACTTTGAATATTTTATAATAGATGGAATTGTTCTATAATTTTGTTGTGGGATCCTATACTGAGTGACATTGTACAGTTCCTAACATTGTATGATGTGTCTGAGGTATGATAAAGACACAATCAAAAGTGTTATAGTGATAATTGTGATATATTAAAATTTATTTCCGTATGTAAAATTGTATGGGTAAAGACTTGTAGTGTTTGGTTATTTTTTTTTCCAATATTTTCTATGATAGGTTAGTTTATTTGTTGTGGTGTCATTATTATAAAGAGATGACCCAAAATGGATGATTATGCGCATGATTATTGTTTATATCATTCTACCATGTATATAGATGTCTATGAATATGTATAATAATTTATCATAAATAAAACCTAATGAGATATATTTTTGACACAATTAATGGGTAACCTATAACACTTAATGACCTTTTGTTGGATATTCATGTATTATAATTGGTCACATAGAGGTTTGGTTGGTAATAGCATGATGATTTTCAATGATTGGATGAATGTGAGACTACACGATATAATGGATCTTCCTCGTAGTTGTTAAAATTTATTTATTTTTCTTTATAATCCTAATGAATGTTTCACTTGGATGTATTGAAAATATATTTAAATTTATTGTTTACTAAGAATGGTGTATATTTATTTTTTTATAGACTTCATTTTCTATAATTGTAAACACTTGTAGTCTTTTTTAGTATATAATGTGTTGAAATATATTCTATAAATATGGTTGTGATTTTTTTTGTTATTTCCACTCAAAAATATAATTCAAACTCTTTTAACTATTTGGTATTTTATTGTATATGGGTAGATTAGTGTCAATACATGGGTAGGCATAGTTGTGGATCTATTTTAGTGAAATTTTCTTAGAAATTATACTCATAAATAAAATTGTTTAATAATAATTATTTTTTTGAATTTACAATTTTAATATATGTACTTGAAGTATTTCTCATATCACTAAAATTAAATGGATATCAATGTTAATATACAACAACATAATTATCAACTATTTTGTATTCAGATTGAAATCAGAATTTCCATAATCTACGAAATACTAATATAGTTGTTGAGTGGGATGAATATATAGAATAATAATATAAGTATGAAAAATCCATTATATTTGAAATATTAAATTTTAAAGAGACACAATAAATTTTAGAAAAATACACTCTTAAATTATAATTATGAGAAACAATTATTTGGTTCGAATTATGGATAAAAATGTTTTTTTATGTGAGAAAATTATATATTGGTATGAATTTGTTGTAAAGGATAGAATATTAAAATTTTAATTTAATCAGCTAATGAACTTATATTGTCTTAATGTGTAAAAAATTAATCATCCTTCCATATAAAATTACTCACTGATTGATTTTATACATATGTATTTCCAAAATAAAATAATGAAAATATATGGATTTTCGTAATTTTGTTTTAGGTTGAGGAGATAATTTGGTGATATAAAAAATTATAAATACGGTATATAGAGATGTAATATTGATAACACGTTAATATTAAGAGAAGGGTTTTTTAAAATTAATGTGAAAAAATATTTAATTTTTAAATGATAGTTAATTTGATGAAATGTTTTAAAACAAAGGATAAAATAGGATTATAACTAGTTCCTTGAATAGTATAATCAAAAAAATATCCAAAAACAATCACGATATTAGTATGAATTTGTTGGATCGAAATTTGAGAAATAAATTCAGTATCAATCCTTTATTAGTGTCTTTGAAGATAATGATAATGTGTGGATGGATGGATATATATTGAAGATGATGGAGGACCGTTTATAAACATCTAGATTTTAGGATTTTGAATTATGGTTTATACAAAATGAGAAACCAAGAATATAAAAAATGTTTTAAATAAGCGTATATTAAATTTAAGCCATGGGTAATTATATTTTTTTCTTTATTAAACCAATACCCATTTATTTAATATTGATTTTTCTATGGGAATTTCAATTTTCAAGAAATATTTTTTTATCAAAACAGATTTTCCTTTTTAGTCATTGGAATGTCCATTATAAGATTCCAATTGATTTTAATTTCTTAAATTATATTTTTTTATAAGATTATAAATTTTATGGTATTAAATATTTTATTTTAATTATTATATCATATTTACATTTTATCGATTTAATAATAAATAATGTTTATTTAAATAATTTTTTTTCAATCATCATAAAAAACTAATATTTCACAAAAACATTAAAAATTCATTATATATTAATTTTATCAAATTTTATTGTAAATATTTTTTCATATTTATAAATTTAGTTTTATTTGAATGGATATTAACATTATTAAAAAAATATTAGTTGTTTTTGGAATCCAGGGATTGGTGTTAAAAATAAATAAACACATATTTTAATAAAATAAATTTTTATTGAACAAAATAAATACTAAATTATATTATTTAATTAGATAAATATAAATTTTTTATAAATTTTTATATCATAATATAAAATAATTTTTTTTATTCATCACTTTTATGTTATACATAATTACAACATTGTAATTTTAATTTTTCATCTAACTATTCTAGAAGAGCATAAACCCTTCATAAAGTCTTATATAATAATTATAAAAAAACATAGTTATTACATATGATTAAATTTAAAACACTCGTAGAATTTATATAATATCTGTTTCCATCAGATTAATTTACATTAAAATTTAGAGATATTTTTGTAGATTATTTGTATAGTTTGATCCTTTTCACATCAGAATTATAATCTCATCCAGAAATTTTAAATCAAATACGAAACTGGTACATTGATTATATGTAATTTAATATTCTATTTTAAATATTTTTTATTTAATAAAATGATATATATTACATATTGTCCCCATTAAGGAAATATTTATTAACTAAAATAAAATCATGATTGTTAAACACTCCCATATTTAATAATTTTATGCTCATAATTGTATATATTTATCAATACCTTAAAATATGTGTGTATTTTATCATCATAGTATACCAAGTATCCTATATTACTATATATAATAATGGATCTTTTAAAATTACATTCACCAGTGAAATTGATAAACTATAAAAAACTGGCACTAAAGAATAATAACCCAATATATGATGTTATTTATATAAAACATTATGATCAACCTCAAATTATGTAGTGGTGAATAATTTTTATATAATAGAAATGTAACTATTTAATAGTGAGTTATAGTATATATCATATAATTTAGAGAGAATTGGTAGTAAAGAAAATCAATATTTAAAATATCCACATAAATCTAAAATAAAAATCAGTTTAATATTCATTTTAAATAACATCCCATTATTACTAAACAATAATATTGTATTCCTTGGAAATAACCTAAAGAATATATGATTCCAATTAAGGATTTAAAACTGTGTCCACTAATTGTTTACATATATTATTTACAAAAATATTCCAATATTGATAGGAATTTAATTCCATAAACATCCTCATTTATCTCTTAATTGTGTTTTGGAACATCATGCCTCCTTCCCCTAGAATAATATTTTCATTTAAGACTATGGTACCTTTTTCTTAATAAATACATGCACAATTTAATTTTTATAAACTAATAAAAGTTATTTGTTTAGAAAGATCAATTAGAGGATGATACTAGAGTAATAATTTTTTTAATTAATTAGATTTCGGCCTTAATATTTCCTCTATTTTTTGGATACAACCTCTATACTCCCCTTCAATTTGAAGAAGATATAAAGTGAAAAAATATATTTTAATGTTTTTATTCGTATGAATAGTCCTAAACAATTATTTCAAGAAATTTTTTCATGTTGAACTAAATATAATTTTGTATGATGATAATATATCCATACATAATTAATATAGATCTGTAAAATCCACTCAATTGTTTGATACCTATCTGAGATATATTGAAGATGTGGCAACGTTGTGATGTCATGATCTGTTGATGTATCTATATAATATAATTTTCTGGAAGATATGTGAAGATAGTGATGATTCAGTTGTTTTATTATGTTGATGTGGATTGGAAATCATATGTTATATATTGTGGAATAGATTGTGAAGGAATTAGTAGAACTAAGACATTTCTCCATGTGTGGTGAGAGTAATAACACCACGAAAAAGTGATTTTGGGAAACTGATGATAAATTTTATTAGTAATATCTTATTATGATTGTGGGATTTATATAGTGAGTATGCTTAGGTGGGGTTGGGTGATTGCTGAGATGGTCATTTATTATTGGTTATGTTTGTTATTCATATATTCATTTGTGTGACACTTCCACAATTGAATAATTGTTATTGAGGATGATCCTACTGATTATATTTTTATACTCACCCCAATATATATATATATATACCAGGTGTATAGGGTGATTTTATAGATTGTGAATTACATTAAGAATTTAGATCATGTAGATGAAGTTCTAGTTTATTCCTATGTATTTAAATTGGTATTTTTTTATTGATATTATTTTTGAATGAGATTTATAATTTTTTTCATTATATTATATAGGTTTCATTTTATATAAGGGTTTTTGTTAGAGGATTTCCTACCCTTTTCATAGTAGCAATGATGCAATGTGTACCATTTTTATGTTTTTTTACTATTCAGTCTGGTCACTAACACATGTCCTATTAATGGATTTCATCAGGGGTAATTATCATCAAAACTATAGGTCGGGTGAGGTTCCCAATTAGGTGTATTTATGACAATTTATTTTCAATTCTATAGATGAGTGTTATGATATATTCTGGATTCCAGAACTATTGAGGTTTTCATTTGAATGATAGAGAATTATTTTTTTTTCTATCATAGTCTGTGATATAGTAAGGGGTTCATCTTAGACCATGGTAGCCAATGTCCCCCTATAATTTGATGTTTCTTTCATAATAATTACAAACACCCTAGTATGGATAAAACTGATTATTCAATAAATAAAAAGAATTGTTATATATGTCATTATTTTTTCAGATGCGATAGAAATTATGATGATTTTTTATAAATTTAACATTAATAAATATATTATGAATTTTTATGAATTATGTACTACTTTTCATTGAGATTTACCATATTGTTTTAAATGATCATGTGTTTTTCATCAATTCCATGGTAATGATGGAAATGTGTTGTAGGACAACCTTGTAAAAAATGGAATATTAAACTAGATTATGAGGATGATTGTTCAATATCGAAATTGTGTTACATCATTATTCTAGTACTAAAAAACTATGAGGTATGTATATCAAATCTATAAATGAATCATTAGTTTGAGGAGGATTATATTTCCTTTAGTACAATCAATTATTGTGTAATTTATAATGTTTCATTAGAAGATATCAATTTTATATATGAAGTGAATCATAGCAAGATTTTACATCACATATAGGTAATGGTTGTTGGAGTGTTCTGGTAAAACCTTTAATGTGTATTTATTCTTGATTTCATGTCATAAATGTTGTAGTATGTGAATAATAAAAAGTTTATCTTTTTTTATTAGTGGAGCCTCATCCAGTGAGAGTACTACATTTACATTAACATCTTTCAAATATTCCCTTATAATATATTCCTTGATAAGGATTATATATCATAGTGGTTAAAAGATATATTTTTCCATGAATATATGATCCACTAATTTACCCATTTTGTAGTTGTGGGTCATTATTTATTATATTATTAGTGAATTGATTACCATTAAAATGAATTTGAAAAGGGTGAAATTATGTAATAGTATATTTAATATACTACCATATTTCCATAATGTTCTTATGAAAAACTAATTAATATTATTCATTCCAATCATTTAATTTATAATATATAAGTACATCATCGATAAATTCGACACCAAACATTTTACGAAAAAAAATCAAAATATATTCATTGGATCTTTAAAAAATGGTATTCATTTTTATTTGAAAAGAATTACTATAAACTCAAAATTATCATTCCTCATATATAGATATGTATTTTGTATATTGTCCTTTTTTATATTTTCATGATGATAAATAGATATATTACAATGTTTTAGGGTACCACACTATTTTTTTGAAGATAAATTGAAATTCATGAATCCTTGTTTTATGTAGATATATATAACTAGTTGTTAATCTTAATTTTACTACTTCATTGATTTTAATTTCAAATTTTGATCATTTATGGTTTTTCTTAGTATGTTAATTATATTTTGTTTGAACCAAATTGTTTTTTTTTGTGAAAAGTAAAATTCCATTATGAATAGTAATAGGACACTTATGACTCCTAAATCATATATATGTTTTATTTTTTTATTTCTATAAGATAATGAGATGTCGATTTTTTTTTAGGGTGTTAAAAATGAGTTACAGATTAAAGAAAGTTATTTTTTAGGAAATTATTATTTTATATAAATATTAAATTAATAATACATAGAAAATTATCTTCCAAAAAATGGAGTTCAGTTTCTAATTCTACACACTGAAAATTAGTTAGGTTGAAATTTTGGTGTATTTCGGAATGTTTTGAATTTTTTATAAATAGTAAAATATGATAAAAAATAATAAATGTTAAATACATGTTTTACTGCATCATCGGTGATGAAAAGATGATGTAATCCCACTTGTTTCGAACACAAATGAAATTATTAATATTTGGGTTCACATGAATCATAACAATTCATAGTCATATCTAAAAAAATTAAAATAATTATTAAAATAATGTAAAGTACCTCCTCTCCTCCACTATAAATACCACCCTCATTCCCCTCTTCTTCTCACACCTCTCAAGCATTGAAATTTTCTATGTTCTTCCAAATCCTCTTCTCGATGGCCTCGCCTACACCAAAGACTCGATGGTATCACCGAAAGTCCAAAACAAAATTCTTTAAGGAGGATCTCAAGGATAATAGATCAAGACGTAAGAATCCTCTTCATTCTTCGTGTGTTTTATTTACAATTACATTATTTTCTTATACTCTCTTTCCCTATACATATGAAGGAGGTATGAAATCTATAGAATCATATATATTCAATAATTTATCATGTTCATGTAAAATATTTATCCTCATTCTTCATCTCCTATTTTAGTTATTCTAAAAATAAAAACTTCGTCCTAGTTTGGATTGTATATGAAAATCATGCAGGACGTGTTTGCATTTTATATTACTACCTTAAATTGTAATCATAAAACAATTTTAATGGTTTAATAAGAATTTAAATTGTATTTTATAACATTTCTTATGATCTTAAATGATCTTATAGGCATGATATTGAATTATATAATAAAACAAATCATGGTTGTCAAGGAATCACAGAAAAGAATCTAAACAATCACCATTAATGTTTTCTCTAATGATCCATCATCTAATATGATAACCAAATTATATATGGTATAATAATATATTTTTTAATAATATTAATTACATTACATTCCAATTATTTAATTTTAATTAAATGCAACAAGAAAATTAAATACAAACTGGCCATGTAAATCATGTACGGAATGCACCAAAAACAATGGGAGGAACAAAATACTAGTAATTAAAAGGTGAAATAATGTTATAGAAATATAATATAATGTGTTATAAACAAGAATATGATTTTTTATGATATTAATAATTCTATTTTAACCATTATACAATAGGGTTTAATGAGAATTATGTAAGACAACCCTACGGTAAGGGAATTCGAAACCTGATTTCCATTCTTTCGGTTAACATTCTACTTCAATATTTATGTTGTATTAAAATTGATTGTAACATACATTTTGTATCTATAATATTAAATTATGTGTATTTATAGTGTAAATACATATTTCAGCCACTCTATTAAGACTCAATTCAATTATATGACATGTATAAGGGAATTTTCTTTTAAAATCCTCTTTTAAAATTCTCTTTTACAAAATTCAAAAAGATAGGATTTTATACAATTACATATGTTTTATTATTCTGTTCTAGTTATTCAGCATTGTATATGATGAATATTTGGACATATATATCCCTAAAATTCATTGGGTATGTGTATTTGGGAGGTCAGTTGTATGGTTACACCAACTGTAAATGTGATGGTTATGAAAATGTTAAGGTAGTCGTGAGGGTTACAAATTACAAGGTAGGAGAGATGGTTACAAGATTATGTATTTAATTCCCCCAATCTATCTTGACGTTTTTATTGATAGTCTATATGTTTTTTTAAATCTCATGAAAATATAATTTTTCACAAAGTATGTTTATATGGGTAACAATTTTGACTTTTTTAAAAATGATTTGATTTGTTACAAGTATTTAGGGTCTAAGGTTTTCCTTCCATCATTTTATATCACCTACTATGATTTTTGTTATAATCCAATGTTTTTAAATTATTTCAATCTCTATAAAGATGTGTGATAAAAATAATTAGTCCACGTTACATGGTGTATATATTTTTTAAAAGAATACATGTTTTATTTAAAATGTTTTTTATTTTGGAAGAAATTGATACTATTTTTGTGGTAACTTCTCTATATGAATGTGGAATGTTATGCATGTATTATATACCAATTATCTAAATCCATAATCTAGAAATGATACACGATATGAAAGTAAGTGTTTTCTTGAATAAAATTCAAGACTATTTCATGTAATAAGTTCTAGTAATTATAGTTGGTATCAGAAGATGGTTTAGATAACATTAGGTGATAAGATGATGTTAATAAAATACAATAAATGATTTTTAATTTATGGTAAATTTCAAATAATATGTCATTTAAAGATTACAATTTTTATTTTACAACGATTGTTTGTTCAGAATGGTTTTCTTTAGAAGAAATAAGGATTTTGAAGAGGTGTGGTGATAACATGTCAAAATCCTTCTAAATAGGCAGCCCAGAATAGTAGTGATTAGATCAGAGTTGTTCATGATAGTAATGTCTAAGCTAATATAGACAATAAATGGTAGAGGAGTTCATAAAATAGAGATAATATAGGTACCATAATGGTATATGCCGATAGAGGAACGTTTTATGAGACAACACCCTCAAACATTCAATGCATCATCTGATTGAGTAGCGGCTAAATGCTGAATTAAGGCCCTTGATTAAATATTTGATGTTATAGGTTTTTTGGATAATCAAATGGTATGACATTCCATTTTTCTTTTCGAAGTTAAAGCTAATGAATGGTGGTCAATGGTAAAAAATATCATGGATAGAGAGGAGATAAATTACATGTATTTGTATGAATTTAAAATTCTTTTCCTTGAAGATTATTTGCCTATGCTGTTGTGACATTGGATGGAGAAGAAATTCCCTGATTTGAATAAATATGAACCAGATTCTATGGCTATGCATGATGAAAAAATAACCTAATTTGCGAGCTATTATACAAATATTATTCAGGTTCATGATAGAAAAATCATCTTCTTTTACTCTAGATTAAATCAATGTTATCGAATGGAATTATCCTTTCATGATTTCAAAAAATTAGAGAAAATTTCCTAATGTACTGAGAGGGTAGATATATAGATATCTAGTGATCATGTTCACTTTTAAAATAATTTGTAGATGGTGATATGTAATTTGATGGGTAAGAATAATCCAAAAAAATATATATTAATTAAATTACAGTTTCTAGATTGTGAAAAGTGTTGAATGATTAACTCTAGGAAATAACTTTCATAAATGGCATGTGTTTGGAATGTGGTTTTTTGTACATATGGCCGGAGATTGTAATGAAAATGATCCTAAGAAAAATTTTGATGAGAAAAAATTTATAGGTATTTAATGTGGAGAGATGGGTCATTATTAAAATGTCTGGCCAACAGGAGATCCAAATGATGCAAAGAATCTAGACTATAAACAGAAAGGTGTAGTGTGAACATTTTCAAATATGTTAGTAGACGTTGGGACATCCAATGATATATTATCATATACCATGTTTTATTTCTACGATTTTTATAATGTTTTATATATATAGTCTACACATTATATAATTGTTGGGTTATTTTATTTTTAATATGAAATATCAACTCAAAATGAGAAAAAACATATTTTTTAAATAGCAAGGGGAAATATTATATCAAATAAAAATTATAAAAATCATTATATTGAGGTATATGGAAATACTTTACCTAAAAACATTGTTATTTCCTTTAGTATATTTTAATGTTATTCTAGGAATGGATTTTATTTATATTTATCATGAAATGAATAACTATAGAGATAATTAAGTTGTTTTTAAGAAGATTTTCAGTCTTTATAGAAGAAAGAATATATACAAATGATAACATATCTAGAATCTGGGAAACTAATGAAATATTTAAAGTAATTTTATCTATCACATTTTTTTGAAAATAAGATAATCATTTAGATTAATGATGTTCCAAGGGTAAATTAATAATTATATGGTTTTTATATGAGATTACTAGTGTTATATAGGACCTAGAATTCAAATTCACAATTTACATATTTCTTGATAATTTTCCAATTTTAAACCCCTCATATAGAATGGTTCAATTTGAACTAATTAAATTCAAAAATTATTTGCAAGAGTATCAAGAAAAATGATGCATTCATCCTATCATGTGACCATGGGGTGATCAATTTTTTTTCATTAAAAGGAACAATGGTTCAATAAGACATGGCATTGATTATAGATCCTTTAATAAAATCACTGTTGAAAACATGTATCATTTTCCTCATATTGATAACTTGTTTGATCAGCTCAAGGGAGCTCAGTACTTTTCCATGATTGAAATGAGATCCCGATACTATCAGTAGAAGGTGAAGGAGGATAACATCCAAGAAAAATATTTTCATACTAGATATAAGCATTATGAATTATTTTTTAGTCCATTTGGATTAATGAATTAACCTATTTTATTCATGGACCTTATAAATATTATATTTCATGTGTTTTTTGATAAGATTTTGGTTGTGTTTATTGTATAATTTCAAAAAATTTCATTTATTGGAGATGTTCATGAACGTTATCTAAGGGTTGTTTTTCAAACTGTAAAATAAAATAAATTGTACGCAAAACTATGAAAGTCTGAATTTTTGTTACAACATATTTTTTTCCTTGGGCACATTGTAATGTAAGATGGAATAATAGTTGACCCTGTAAAAATCAAAAGTTTTTTATGAATGGGAAAATACCTAATAATGTTATATATATTCATAGATTTATTGGATAAGTAGGTTATTACCGATGTTATGCTAAAAAAATTGTTTGGTTATGTAGCCTGATAACTATGTTAACCCAAAAGGTGTCAAAATTGTTTGGACAAAAGAATGTTATTTTTTTCAGGAAATGATTAAACGATTGGTGAATGCTCTAGTTTTGGAATTTCCATCCCTAAATGGTGAGTTTTTTCATCTAAAATGATCTATAATTGAAGGGACATTGTTGTGTTCTAATGCAGAATGACGCGTTAATTGATTATGCTTCAAGACAACTAAAAAATTCATTAGTTATATTATCCCACACATGATTTGGAATTGTCATTTATGGTTTCTTATTTGAAAATTTTGAGGTATGATTTGTAAAGATCCAAACTATAAATATATATAAACCAAAAAATTCTAATATATATATATATATATATATTCAGTCATAAGGAAATAAACATGAGGAATATAATATGGATAGAATTTATAATGGATTACGATTGCATGATCAATTACTGTTGAGGAAAAGCATACACAGTGGAGGATACCTTGAGTCTAAATGATCACACTTCATTAACCATGTTATCTTTGAAACACGATCCCTTAATTAATGAATCTTTGCATTTTGTCTTAGAAGTTGTTTGTGAAGGAAATATATCTGTTTTGTTTTAGGTTTCGGTGTTGTCATCGTTATCAGAAAGAATTATGAAAGTGCAGAAGAAAGAACATGAGCTCTATAAAAAGGTATAATTGTTTTAAATATGTGTGTTCATAGAATATATCATTGATAAAGTTTGTGTTTTAATATTTGTTTAATTTTTGTGTATTCCATGTGATTCCTAGTTGAAGAAATATTAATTTTTTGAAGCTCATAGTTCTTCATTTTATGTTTATCATAGAAATAATATGATGTACAGAGTCATTCAGAAATACAATTGGTGGGATTGAATGAATATTGATATTGTTTATTTTACCAAGAAATTTCTGAAATGTCAATAGGTTAAAGCAGAGAAACAGTTACCGAAGGGGATACTTCATCCGTTTCTAGTGACAGAGTGGAAATGGTAGAATGTCTCCATCAACATCATTGTAGTAATACCCAATAATTCTCATGCCAATAATGTGATTTTGGTTATTTTTGATTAGATGAAAAAATATGCACATTTTCTTTTTTAATCTAGATTCAATTTATTTGTATCAGTATTATTGATTGAACCTAGAATAGAATATTAGGTTACATGTAGTTCATCCTTCTATTGTATCTAACTGAAATCATAGTATCACTTCTAACTTTTTGATAGTCTTTCAGAAGTAGTTTGGAATAGAAATAAATATTATTACAAATTTTTATCCTCAATAAGATAGGTAGTGTGAATGAAGGATTCGAAAATTGGAGGATATGATTTAATAAGTTCATTAGACTACTAGGGATGTTGGGATCATCACCATTATTTATTTGTGTTTTATGATAAGAAAATTTTTCATTTGGTTATACAAATGGCATATTTCAAAAAAATTTATGGGAACTAGTGTAAAACTCTAGCATTTTGGGATGAAGATGGAGAAAGGATTTTGACGAGACCAAGATTAGTAATGGATGTGGCGAAAAAAAATTGAATATGATCCAACAACACATTAGGACAACTACGAGTATGAAGAATAGTATTGTATACTTCATGAGTAATGACTTTTATTTTGAGATAGGTGATAATTTTTTATTATAATATCACCATATAAATTTTATATGTTTTTTGGAATGAAAGGAAAGATAATTCCATAGTTCATCTGACCTTATAAAATCTTGGAGAATGTTTGACCAGTCACCTAACGATTAGTATTACATCTGTGTTTATCTTAGGTTCACAATGTTTTCCTTATTTTGATGTTTAGAATGTTTATCCCAGATTCATCACATGTTTTGAACCCCGAAGTAGTTTTGTTGTAACAGAACCTTTCTTATCTAGAGAAAACAATTCAGAATATTGATCGAGGGGGATATGTATTTTAGAATATGGTAATCCAAAAGGTGAAGGTTTTTTGTAAAATCTATATTTGTTAATAAACTACAATGGAGTCTGAAAAATCTATGAGGAAAAAGTACCATAACTTATTTAATATTTAAATAAAATTGTGAGGACACAGTTTATGGAAGGTTGGGATAATTTAACATCTGATATTTTTTAAAATAAATATAAATTAAATAATTAGTATTTATTAGATAGTTAAAACTATCATTTAAATATAATATTTCCACTTCTATGATTTTAATTTCCCAAAACAGTTATCTATAGTTGAGATTTGTAAGTTATATAGAGTATGATAGAAACAACTAGTTTATTTTAATGAAAATTATATTACCATTATGAATAATAAAAATATGAATAATAATATGTCCCTTATGAATAGTAAATCATATTATAATTTTATATTCATAAGGTTATTAGATAATGAGGTGTTGATAAATTTTCAAGGTGTTAAAAAAAGAGTTACAGATTTAAAATTATAATATTTTAATAAATTATAATACTATTTAAAAATTATATTAATAATAATTAGAATATTATATTTAAAAAATGGTGTTCATTTTTGAATTATACATGTTAAAATAAGGTAAGGGTGAATTTTTCAAATTTTTATGAAATTGGTGAATTTTGTTATGAATAGTAAAAAATGTCAAATTAGGTTAAATGTTCTATAGTTGTTTTACTACATCGTAGGTGATGCGAGGATGATATAATGACACATTGTTCAAACTGACATGATATTGTTAATATTTGGGGTTGCATGAATCAATAATAATCATATTATTAAGCCAAAATTTTAAAATAATGATAAAAATAATTTAAAATAACTCCTCTCCACTGCTAAAAATACCACCCTCATTCCCCTCTTCTTGTCACACCTCTCAAGCATTGATCATTGTCAATGTTCTACCAAATAAACTCCGCAAGGTTATTCCCCACATATATTGCTTGATGGTCTCACCAAAATCCCATAACAAAATCCCTCAAGGGGATCTCATGGAGAAGATATCAAGAGGTATGAATCCTCTTCATTTTTAATTGGTTTTCTTTCCAATTCATTTCTTTTATTATAATATCTTTCACCTCCCTTATCCAAGAGGTATGAAATATGCATAATCGTTTATATTATGTTTTCATCATGTTCTTGGAAAGGATTAATCATTTTTATTCCTCTCATTTACCTCTTATTATAAACATTAAAACAACATCCATAATGAGCTGATATACCAAAATCCTTGATTATTTGTTGGCAGTTTCCATTATGTCGTTCAAAGATGATCAAAAAATATTTTGACTGTTGAATCAGAATTTAAATTTTATTTTTACTCTATTTTATCTTATGTATTTAAATTCTATGTGTGATAATAAATTATATAATGAAACACATTCATTAATATTGAGGGACCACCAAAAATGATATAAACAAACTTCATTAATGTTTTGAATAATGATCTATCATCTTACATGATAACAATATTATTTATGGTTTCTTTTTATATTTTGGAATAACATTAATAACATTTTATTCCACTTCTGTAATTTTGTTTCAATGTGAAAATAAAAATAAAATTCAATACTTCTATGGAAAGCATGTAATGAATGCACCCAAAACAATGGAAGAAACAAAATTCTAATAATTAAATGGTGAAATGATCTTATGAGATGTTATTATAAAATGTTATAAACCTCAAAAAGTTTTCTTTATGATAATAAAAACAATGCATTAATGACTATACAAGAGGTTTAAATGTGATTTAAGTAAGACAATCAAGAGGTAAGGGAATTCGTAAATCGATTTCCATTATTCGGGTTAACAGTGTACTTCTTTATTTATGTGGAATTAAAATTGGTTGTGAGATTAATATTCACCATATAATGTTAAATTATGTTTATTTACAGTATATATACATATTCCATGCACTCTATTAAGTCTCACATAAATTATATGCTATTTATAAGGGAATTTTCTTTTAATACACACTTTTAGAATTGTGTTTTATGAAATTCAAAACTATTTTTTCTATGAAATTATTCATGTTTTATGATGGATTTTTTATTCATGAGAATTTTTATGATGATGGGTGGGACCAATATCCCCTCTAAACTCATTCAATTTGTGTATGTTTGATGTCAGTCATACGGTTACTCCATGTGTAACTAAGATTGTTAGTCAAATTATAATTTAGTTGTGAGGGTTACAAATTAAAAATCTGTTGAGAGGGTTACAAGGCTCTGTATGTAATGAACATTGATACCGTTATGGTTCTATTTATGTTCTATATATTTTTTTGAGATCTCATAGAAATATCATGTTTAACAATTTAGGTTTATAGGGGTAACAAGAATGTATTTTTTGAAAATGATTTCATACATTACAAGAATTCATGGACTATTTTTTCTTTTCCGAGTTTTTATATCCCTTACTTGAGATTATTTATCTAATCAAATGATTTTAAATGAATTTTTGGGTTATATTAATTTTTAAGAAAAATACGGAACCCCATTTAAATGTTATGAAGATTTTTCTATGAAATCGTGTTTAATTTAAATTGTTTTATTTTCTTGAATAAATGGATAATTTTTTTGTTCTCTTTCCTATCTGAATGAGGAATGTTATGTATATATTATATCCCAATTTTCTAAAATTCTAATAATTAGAAGATAATAAAATTGAAATTAAGTGTTTTCATGACTAAAATTCTGGATTATGTAATGTAAAATGGCTGGGTCCTTTTAATTGTGAATTATTTTACCACTAGAATATAACCAAACAGGTTCAATATTGGAAAAGTAGTAATCTTTCTCATTGTTAGTGGTATTTATTTATCCAAAAATGATGTAAATCCCCATAAAACAAATACTTTTCATCAAAAAAATATGGTTCCAACTTTATATCAGACACTAGAGAATACTAATACAATATTTATAAAATTAATATCATATTTAACTATACAATTCAATAATAACTATTCTATATGGTGGCATAATTATTTTTTTATTGGGGATAAGAACAATTATTAATTCCACTAGATTATTTCCACGATATATTTTTACATCATAGGAAAATATATCAATAAAATCTACAAAAATATATTCATACTATATTTTTAGAATATCCTCCCCATTTGATAATGTAATGTTATCTTATTCAACAATATTTATTTAATTATGATGAGACTTAAGAGGGATTTATTAATAAATATTGTGTTAAGAATTAATAATTCAATAATTGAGGTTATCTAATCCAATCACACTACATTTCATCTCTTTACCAGAAAATAATTATTATTATATTATTAGTCAATACTTACTTCGAATGATTTTTATCAAATTCAATTAATTATATAAAAAATTGCACACAACATGAACATAAATGAGGAATTTAAACAATTATTTCTTAGTATATATTCATTACAATTCGATTATAACATACATTGTTTTACTACTGAGTCCTTCTACATTGTATCATAGATAATATTAACATTCTGAGAAATTTTAGAGCATATAAAATATTATTCCGTTCAATGATCAAATAATGTATTCTGAATAATTGATTTTATGATAATTGTTTCCCATATCACATTATTAGAAAATAAATACACATAGTTGTAATTGGGAATTGTTATCCATGGTTTATTGAAATATTTTAAAATTAATTCAATTAAAAGGTGGTATATCTATCAAAAGACTCTCATATCCTTATTATTTAAAAATTATTTTTTAGTAGCATGTGTTTTTTCATTTCATATGTGTGTATTATGACTATTATCTCTACACATACATCAAAATTATAATCCATCAATAAAATCCATAGTGCGTTAATTTCTATAATTATTTCATTTTAAAAATTATTCATTTCCCACATTACCTATTGTAAAATTCTATTCCATAAAAATATCATTCATCTTATTCTTAACTTATTTTCCCTTAAAAATTCAATACATATATAAATCATTTTACATATTTATGGAACTCACCCTTGTCTCATTTATTGTATAAAAATTATAAGACACAAATTCTTTTTATCTCTTTGGAATAACACATAAAATATTTTATAAATATTAAATTCATGAATATATATATATTTCATGTCATTTCTTATTAATAATATAATGGTGGGCTCATAATTCATAATAGTTTCCAAATTTAGTTTTCAAAAACTATTATTCATTGTTTTTTATATTAAATTGATATATAAGAACAAATATTATGTGGAATAACACAAATAATTTTTCCATTCAATGAATAATATCTCATACAAATACCTGATTTTATTCAATAAATTACCACCATTGATCCACATCTTCCCTTAAATGATATTAATTCATAACATACATTCCTCAATGTAAGGAATATTGTTTCTATATAACAGAGTCATTAATGAACAATTAATGGAGTAATTAATCCAAGAATTATCTTATGTTTTGATTTTTTAATTTTTATAATATTTGTAATGGGTAATAGATCCCACTATAATGGAATAATTTTTTTTCTTAACCACAACTCATCCCCATCACCTAATTAATTTATATTTTCATTTTATTAATCCATATGTTGGTTATGGGTGATTATAAATTTTTCATTTCATCTATAATAAATATTTTAAAAATATTGAATATAATAAATTACCACATGAATAAACGTTTAAAAAGGGATAATTATTATGAATTCAATGGTAAAATGTTCGAATTTATTCAAATAAATATATAAAAATTTAAAGTAACATTCATGCTTTTTCCATGGGAATTATTTATTATGAAATAATATTATAATTCCAGTTATATATATATATATATAGATTATTTTTTTCAAATGCGACAACCTCAACTATTTTACCCAAAATATTATTTTTAATTTTAGTATTAATATAGAAAACAAATGATCACTACACTAAAGATATTTTAGATTAGAAGACTTTTTAGACCATATATATACATTATCACTATAGTACACATAAAAAATGAATTATATTCAAATTAGGAATCAATAATTATTATTTCTCTATACATATCCAAAGGGAACATATATAAAAAATTAATTTTAATCTTGAAATATAAAACAAATAATACTAAATATTTTAACTAGTACACATGGAAAGGGGTTTCCAAAAACAAAAGATATCATAATTTGAGTATCTTTTACATAAAATATTATGAATAATTATTAATAAAATTAGAAAATTTAAGAAACCATTATGTAAAATTATTTTTCTTATTTTTGTGTTGGTGGTGTTCAAAGTAGAATTGTTGGGTGATGTATTATTAGACATGAAATTTCTCCTTGAATAAATATTTTTTGAATTTTGTTTTTATAGTGATGGTATTTTGGTGATAAATGTTGTATATGGTGATTTCATAGGAGTTTTTTACGTTACTTTTTTAGGTTTCATGCAATGAGAGCTCGATTACATGGTTTATCCATTACACGATGATATTTCATTTCCATAGTGTGTGAACATTCTGAAGTAATGATATTTTGTTTTATAAAAGGATGTAAGATATTGTTAGTCACAAAATCTATTGTTTTAAGGAAAATATTCTATAGTAAAATACAAATCTGATATTCGATCTAAATAATCAAAAATGTTTTTATAATCTTTATGAAATCACCCGCATTCATAATATTTTTCTTTTAGTAGTTTTTTTATCATGGAATTGTGGTGTTGATCAAGGTGACGGTGTACATTGGATATTTTATGATATATTTTATTGGTATTAAAAAACTAGAAATATATTCAATTGCATTAATTATTGGATTTTTTTAGAATACTTATACTTTCTAGATGATGTGTTTGGGAAATCAATATTACAGAAAGAGTACATAGAGGTCAGGGTCTAGGGTTTTTCCATTGGTGTTGTAAAATATTTGTTCTATGGTCCCATAATTATACATATATATTCATATTACACAAATAATATCATTAAGAATTAAATGAAAATGATATTGTGTATGATAATTTCATTTGACTCATGATTGCTATAGGAAGTGTAAAACTTTTCATTTTTCACCACAACCATTATATGTTGTTCCATAAGTATTTAAATTCTAGTATTTCCATAAAATCACATATACTTATAAATTATTCCATTTTATAATTTATTTTTATCAAATATAATGTGTTTAGAGGTGTCTAGTTGGGGTTTTTTAGGTACCCACTGTTTGGATATATCCTTCATCTATTTGAAACCGACCATGTATGGTCTATGTAGATTTTCATTATTTTTATACTTTGATTTTTTCACAATTCATCATCTGAGGAAGGGGATGGTAGTGTTATGTAATAATTTTTATATATGATAATGTGTTTATTTTATAGTATTTTTATAATATAGGGTTTCAAGGACCCCTCATTTCATTATTGGGACAATTGAAAATCCTTCCTTCCCAATTTATTGTCTAATAGTTGTTATCATTTGAGTATGCTATGTGATTGGAGGATCAACTATTTATCTATATATATATGTATATATATTTGTGTTTATGTGCATAATTACCATGTAATTTTTTATATTATAAGTATACAATGGATTTCATTAATTATGATCACAAATTAAACAACTAAAAACACAAGTAATATGTTAACCAAAAATGTTTAATGATTTCTATGATTGATCCTATTTTTTGGCTACCCCTTTATTGTTATATAATATATTTTTCTTTTATAACATATCTTATTTTGTTAAAATTACAGAATGATTTAAATCATCCTTTCATAAAAGTTTATTTATTTATCAGTGATAGTAACCTGAAAAAAAATAATTTGAAATTGAATTAATGATTATTGTCTAATAGTGACTGGATTGATATGAAAATATACAAAAAATAATTTATGTAGAAATATGTTAATTTTTGGAGTATATTTTTTTATCATGGTTTTTCTTATAATAATAAATTTATTTAGTGGCCTTATAATTGAACCTTATATGGAATTTTTAAGCTAGTTTTTTGTTTTTTTAGTGGTAGGTGTGACTGTCTTTGAAAATTATCTACCAGACGTGTTTATGTTTATTTGGTTATAATATTGGGGGTTATGGTTATTTTTTCAATATTTGTGTGATTCATTTCCATTTAATCTTTGGAATATGGTTTTGGGTATTTTTCATTGCTTCTTGTTAAAAATGGAATATTATTCATAATGATTAACTCTTTATGATAATGATCTATCAATGGAATATTAATAAAAGAGATGGGTGGCTAAAAACTAGAATAAATAAATTAAATGGATGAATAATGGTTGGAAATTAAACACAAAATTCAATTTAATAGAGAATATTTTATTATTAAATATAATATATATTAATATATACAACTTTTGTTTTAAATGATGGTTTCAATGGTTGGTGTGGAGATTTTATGTGGTGTATTAGGATAATTTGTGGAATGAAAATTGGCAGTGATGGTAGTGTGCGTGTAAGATAATTTGGTAGTTATGATGGATTGTAGGTATTATTTTATGGTGAAGTATTTTTTTTATTCATGTTGATGGTAATATATATTTTTTATATTTTAAAAAAACAATTATTCACCAAACTCATGATGCATACTTTTATATACTATAAAAATGATATTTCATATTGGGTTTCCAACCAAAACATAATATGAATAAGGAATATATGGTTGAATACTACCCCTACTAGAATTTCTCTTTTTTTGTTGTATAAGTTGTGATGAATCATATTATACTAGTTATGTTGATGTAGGGATGGTATGTAGTGGTGTCGATGTAAGGATAGAGGATGAGATGAAGTTGGTTTCAATTATGATCATGATAAAATATTGTATTTTTTTATGTTGAGGTGAAACGTAATGATAAAGCGATGATCCAAAATTTAAATTGAATTTCATGGTAGATATTTGATTATAATGATTTTGATTTAGTTTTTGTATGTGTTATGTTGACATGATATGATATATAATTTAAATTGTAATTTAAATATGATGGATTTTGTGATTCGGGACTTCATTTATTATAGTGTGAGTGTGAGAACCCAATGGTGAAGTGGTTGGGTGTAACACTAGTAATATTCTTCTAATATTATTTTATTACACATGGATCCAATATTGGGTATGTAGACCATCATGAGGTTTGGTGGTAGTTTATATTGTTGGTTATTTATGGTTCTACTATTTATTTACAAATTAATTTGTAGGATTATTCCATAATTTCATAAGTCTTTTTATTGAGGATTGAATTGAGTTTACATGTACTATCCCTAAAATATATAAAAAAATTTCCCAGTTTAGTGGGAAACTGTGATAGTATATCATTTTGTTACATGCTCCAATATTTGGTTTTTCTTTTTAGTTGATTCCTATGTGTTTAGTTTTGTGTTTTATTTTTGAGATTTTATTTCAATGAAATATTTATATATAGTTATTTATTTTGTTATATTGGTTTTATTTTATTTTTTTTGTTTTGGATGGGGGATTTATATTCATGGTATTGGTATTTTTTATTATAATTCATTAAATTTCTATGATTTATAATACTGATTATAGTAACTACCCAAAGGGATGTTGGACAAAGTCATTATGGAAAATCTTGTCCTAAATATCAGATCAGGTGACATTCATATTTGTGTAAATCCATGAATTTTTTTTATCAATGTAAGGGGTGAATATTAGAATGGATTTTAATGTTATAAACAGGTGATCATTTCTTAATAATTGTATAAAATTGTAGATATTAAAACATAAATTTTAACATTTTCCATATGGTCTGAAAAGATGTAATTTATCATTTCTATTTTTTTCAAAATGTTTATTGTTACTTGGGAAATTTTACACGAATCTAATTAAAATAATTTTTTTATTAATTAAATATTCTTTATATTTTTTATTTTCATTATGGTTTGAACAGATTTAATTTGGTTTATAGTGATTTTATGTTCAATTTTGTGATGATGAATATTTTGACCTAGTTAACCATTGAGGTATTGGCCCCAAATTTGATTATAAGTGTTGGATATTCATATTTTATGAGTCCCAATTTCATGGGAGATATAATTATGATGGTATTGAATATTATATTGATATAGAGAATTTGTGGAATGAGTATAAGACTTCATTCAGTATAATATATTCATATACAATATATCTTGTCTCATTGGTTATCATCTGCATCAGAGATACACCATTCATGTGATTGATTTTGTATAAAATATAGATTAATATGGTAGTGGTATTGTGGGGTGATTTCATTGGTTGTTACGTGTTTATTTCATGGCATTAATTATGAGGGTTGTTTAGAGGAAAATTTTATTCTCCTACTAGTATGGGGGACTACACGTGTATATGATTTGGTATTACACCATGGGAATTCATATTGTAACAACTGGGTCCCACCCACCAGTTTCCCCGCAGACACATGGTCCCCACCCTGGGGCCCACCCACGTGCTCGAACGGGTCATCTAACTAATGATAGTTCTTATATGCCAACACTTATCATTTCCAGTGTGATTTGTCCTCACTAACACACCCAGGAAACTTCCCAGAAGGTCAGTCATCATGATCACTACTCCAGGCCAAGCACGCTTAACTGTGAAGTTCAAATCAGGTAGGCTCCCGAAAAGGAAGGTCCACCCCCATTGACATAAGTAATATCATTTAATCATTTAACCCTTTATCATTTTGGGATGTTACAATCACCCCCTCTTTAGAGCACAACACCCTCGTTGTGGGCCCTATATCTCAACCCAGGCAGTGCACCGCACTTAAGGTTGGGTACCACCTCTGATACCAAATGTAACAATTGTGTCCCACCCACTAGTTTCCCCACAGACACGTGGTCCCCATCCTGGGGCCCACCCATGTGCTCGAACGGGTCATCTAACTAATGATAGTCCATATTGGCCAACACTTGTCCTTTCCACTATGCTTTGTCCTCACTCACACACACCCAAGGAAACATCTGAGAAGGTCACCCATCTTGATAACTACTCCAGGACAATCACACTTAACAGTGAAGTTCAAATCAGGTAGGCTTCTGAAAAAGAAGGCGCACCTTTTGTACTTGAGTCATATCATTTTTTCATTTAACCCTGTATCATTTAGGGATGTTACACATATAGTCTATTATATATTTTTTCCTTGAAACGTTTAATGTGTGTGGTGTGTTATGTATGTTTTTTTAATACATATTCATTTCATTTTATCCGCTTCTATGTTGATTATATATTTAGAGGTGTAAAAGATGGAATATTTGATTGAGAAGATGTATCCTCCTCTATGATCATCTTAAAAAATAAGTCTCTATGGATCACTTATGATTAGAGAATTTGTTATTGTATCAAAAAATTCATGTAAATTGATGTTTTAGTTGGTAAGGACTTATATTCAAACCATTCCTTTATTATTATTTAGGGTTGGTATGTATCTTGAATCTACTGGGGGACCTATTTCAATTTTCTTAAATTTTTGAGGTTGTGTGCATTTTCAATCACATTTTACCAACATTTGTAGTTGATATCATTGAGTATTTAGTTAGAATCTATTTATACCTTAACAACTACAATCTAAAAAATATTTACAGAATAAATATTGTCAAGTAATACGTAATATATGTGTCCATATATTAGGGAGAGTAAAACATGTTGATTTCACCCCCCCCCCCCCGCCCCTCTTGGAAATATGGTTGAGAATGTATATGAAAGTATTATTTACTAGTATGGAACATGAGATAAACATAGAAAATTCCATTCCTTATAGTTGTTTGTAAAATATTTTAGCACGGTCATAAATTTTTACATCTATCTATATTATACTTTTTATTTCTCAGTATTTTATCACGAAGATCAAATATTATTTATTTTACACACCTAGTAGTACACCTTAGGAATCCAGGAGGAGAGGCATACAAATTTCCCAGTATGGACTAAACCAACGTGAGGCCAAGTAGGTTTTCATAATATGTATTAATGTTTTTAGATGATCTTAGGAAATCATCAATCATCTCAGGATATTTTATTATAAAATACTCAACCATATGATTTCATAATTTCAATCAACTTCTTTTATTGTATGAATGATTCTATAAATTATTTATATACAATCATTATTTTACCAAATGTAGATGGAAAACATGTAGTGATCATTGGTGAAATAATATTTTTAGGGGTCACTATAATTTATGGCCATTTTTTATGATAGTGAGTATGTCTATTATTATAGAGGAATCCAATGTTTTGATATTTTTTAAATTTGCTATCAAGATTTTTATTTTATTAAATATAGGGATTATATTGTTATAACCTCGAAGTGAATTTTTGGTTGGGATAGAGTATCCCCTTGTTCCTATATAATTTAAATTGATCTATATCTATGTAACATTTTGACATTCAATATTTTTGGTTTAAATTTAATTATTTTATGATGAATGGTTTCATCAAACATAGTGCATCTCTAAGTGATTCAGTAGTATTGCATGCAAATAATCTAGATGGTGCTCGTATACTTTTCTTAGACTCATAGTAGTTTAATGAGGTGGTAGGAAAAAAACCATTCCACTTATTGACGTATTATGATTTATTTGATATGTTTAAGTAGGATATATAATTTTGTAATATTTTTCTATTGTTAGGATATTATAAAATGACGGTGAATGAGAAGGATGTCCAAAAGACAATGTTTAGATGTTCTTAGGGTCACATAGAGTTCATGGTTATATCATTTATAATTATAATTTCAATATTAATTTTAATTACCTTCTTGAAAACATTATTCCATTATTAATTTTTCAATTCATATTACTGTAAATCAAAGACATTCTCATTCACATGAAGTTAGAGGATGACCCTTCCACGCATCTTTTGGATATATTATTAGAACATGGGAACCACCATATCTATAGTATGTTGTCAAATAGAATATTTTGGAATAATATATATTATTAAATAATGAATGTGGTCTCCCAACTGGGATCTATAAGCAACTCATTGGTCAATATAGTTTCTTGTTGGAGTAATGCTATAATATACCCATGGTAAAAAATTTCCTTATTCTCAAAGGATATAAAAATTATCTTGTTACTTATTCATGAATTTAATCAAAAATTATATCTTCAATAAGGAAGTAAATTTTTTTCATTGGTACTAAATATTTTCATGTGAAATTTTACAACATTATATAGATGATAATATTGAATCCCATCCTTTTGTTTCTATAACAACCCATACTTTACATACATGGTTATTACTTCAAAATTGAAGAATAATTATTATAACATATAACAAAACCACGAAAGGACTATATAGGTATATTTTCTTTAGAAACTGAGAATCATAAACAACTGGTTCATAAATCATCTATGTTTTCTCCTGTTTATTTCATCATTTCTAGAGTCCCATTTGGCATATACTACTTAATAACCTTCTTCCTGACCTGGGGAAAGAAAACATACAAAAGGGTGGGATCAAATTCTCAGTAAAGGTAAACAAAAGAAATATCAATCACATCATATTCATAAGAACATAACATTTGGAAATCTTAACTTCAAAAGAGATCATAATTTCATAATCATGAGAAAAATCATAGTAGTGAAATGTAATCCCAATAATCGTAACATAAAACAAGAAATTTTGTCCCATGAACACATAATCATAGAGAATAATTTCTTAGTAGTCAAGACTCATTGCCAAGACTATCTTAGCGGACAAAGTCCATTTCTGAACTGAGTTCACTCCTCGATTCAGTCTTGTTTCACTAAACTGGATTAACCTGTCATTCCAGCCATGCCTATCTCATGAGATATAAATCTCTACCCAATGCATTAGAGGGAGATATAGGTCCCACCCATATCATAATGATACCATTCTTATGTGTGCCAAAAAAATCATAAATCATAAATCATAGCTTAACACATGTAATAAAAATGGGATTATTAATCATCATTCCATCATAACAAAATCTATATAAGATAAAAAGACATCATAAAAAAATCCATCATAACATAATCAAAACAATGTAAAAATAGGGATAGAAACAGAACCCTATATTATCTTAGATGGAAAATAATTTTGATAAAACACTTGAACTCCATTCTTGAGGAAAATATCCTTTATACTTCAAATACATTTTTCATTCTTAACATGTCATATAATTTTGAATTAAAAGAAGTTGATTAAAAATAAACTTGAAAACTTGTAATGGAAGCTTCATGGAAATAATGTTCTAAAAATCCATTGATGCCTTATATGTTAAAAAACATTCTTCTCGTACTTTGTCCAGAAAAGTCAAAAAGTACCTAGTACGAAAAACGACAAAATATTCCTTTCATATCATTTACTAAAAACTGAACGAAGGGTAAAATTGGATTTAAACAATTTTAGGAGGATAGAAATAATATTATATATTGATGAAACATGGATGTGGATGATAAATATTTCCCAGTAAATTATGAAATATAAACAATATCAGATAAAAATTGAGATTGCGAGATCTTCCCTTACCTTAGGTCTGATTTGCTTCGTAAGTGTCTGAACCACCTATATAATGATTTAAATAATGTTATTGACTTAGTACAGAATCATACATATTTTTATGATATCATATATGGTTATATTCTTAGCATCAGATTAGTAATATTTCATTACTACTTGTGATTCGGGTGTTTATTACTTTTCGTTCTTATGCGTGTTTTGTCGAATAAATTTATATTATCCTTTATAGGTTTAAGATACCTCATTTAAAGAATGGTATTAGTGTAATATATATAATATTCATTCAGTTCATTTATATAATCATTATGCAATGAAGATCATGTAGAATGAGTCGCATCACATCGTGGAGACGGTATTCCGAACGTCCGCACGAGCGATGATATCGTTCCCATGATCCTGGAATTGTATTGGAGTGTATGTATACTATTTTAGAATCAATATAAATTTACAATAATCATATATAGTTATTATTTACACAATTATAACCATCCATGTAAGGTGGTGGCGGAAAATAGATTACACCACGGCATGGAGACGGTATTCCGTACGTACGCACGGGCGGTGATTTTGTTTTCCGTAGAATGGATAGATGTTGAAATAGGTTTGTTTAATACTTATAATAACATATCAGTATATTAGTGATACTGATTTTATTACTTCATAATGAAACAATTAAATAAGAAGAAGTGGAAGAAGAAATAAAGTTTAAAGAATCGGTAACGGACATTACCTCCTCTTTGAAGCGCCTCACTGAGACCTCATTTTAGGGCTCTAAAATTGGTCTTTGAAGAAGACCAGGACCTATAGGATGTTTCTAGGGAAGTGGAGAAGAGAATTTTGTAGGGTTTGGACGATATTGAAGGCTCAATGTGGTGTGAGGAAAAGAGGAAGGTGGTGCCCTTTTATAAGGGAGGAGAGGGCACCTTTGGAAAAACTAAAAATATTATTTTATTGTAATGTCATATTTGGTTTCTAATAGCTCCAAATTGATTTATTTAGAATATAAGGTGGGGATGAATCGAAATCCTCTCATCCAATAGAATTTAGAAAATATTAGGGTTTTATTTTAACCTTATCATTTAGATTTAACATTAAGTTAAATAATTTTACTTCGACCGTATCGTTTTGTTTTCTTACACTATAAGGTTAATAAACATACTATAAAAAGTCAAACGAACCCCAAGATTTTTATTATTAATATATATATACTTATCTAAGTCATTTTACTGAACCATATATTTTTAGGTATAAAATAACAATTAATAAGATAATATTTGTTTTAAATACTATTTTATGTCAATTTTGACACTATTTGGTAATTGATTTTTGTGAAAATCATAACAGAATGATTAGTTCTAAATAAGTTAATTAAATCAATACTAACATGTCATATTAACCAATAAAATTAGTTTAATTCATAGATAGTCTCAAATTAGATTTATTTGGGGATTTATATCATTAATTATGTCAATATTTCATTAATAAGATAATTACTGCATCATCATTGTGTCATAAATAAATTAAATTATTTAATGTCTAAAAATTGTAAATAAAATACCATTATGTAGAAATATGTTTATATTTCTAATTAATATTAATAGTCTAATTTATCTTATGTATAACCCTATATTATAAATGATTTAGTTATTAAACTTTGATTTTAAATATTTTAACCCTTCTTTAAATAAATTAATAATAAATGTCCTAATCTAATCCATGTTGGCCTAAATGGTCATATTTTATTTCTAAAGTTGTTTTTGTTCGAATGAAACTTATCCAATAGAATTAGGATATGTTTTATGGTGATAATAATATCATTTTTACGCTTAAATACCTATATTTACTTTTAACCGTGGTAAAAAAAGTAAAAAGTTACTATTCACCAAAAATTATTTTCATCTCATTGAACCACATTTTGCTCCTTGCTATTTACCGTGTCTCTCGGTTTTTCGAAATTCTACTTACAGAAGAGGTAAAATTCTGTTTTATGTAAATTTGCAAATTCTCCTAGGAGGTGGTTAAAAGACGGTGAAAAGATCAATAAAATATATATATATATATATATATATATATATAATTATTATAAAATGACTCTATTGAATTACATTGAACATATATAGATGTTATGTATCATTTTTGACCTAAAAAATTTAAATAAAATAAATATTTTATTAAATAAAAATTCGGTTTTTAAATAGTAACCCATTGTTTTCACTATTCACCAAAAATTGAAAGTTTTCAGAAAAATACCAAATTTTCACCCTAGGATAATTTCGATATTCAGAAACCAAAAATGAAGTCCGTTTTGAAAAATAAAATTTCAAAAAGTGGGTATTACTATTCATAACGGGTAGTTTTGTTAATATTTTTATAGAATATCGTTGTTTAGTGACACTCGGTATTGCGTACAATGCAAGCTATCGAGGAAGGTCGCGATTGTGTGTAAAGAAAGACAAGATAGTGTTGTGTGTAGTGAAAGATTCTTTTGATGATTTATATAACATAAAAACAAAATATTTCTCATAAATGTCTTGGTTGTTACATTCTACCCCCCTTAAAATGAATTTCACCCTCGAAATTCGTCACTTTTTAACAAACAGAAGAGGATACCTCTCCCTCATCAAATCCTCAAGCTCCCATGTTTCTTTTTATAATTGGTGGTTCCTCCATAAAACATTCACCAAGAGAGTGGTCTTGTTCCGTAAAACTTTTTCACTACGATCAAGAATCTCTATCGGATGTTCTTCATATGAAATATCTTGTTCCAACGGTACAACTTCTGAGCTGAGTACATGTAAAGGATCAGGTATGTACTTTCTCAGGAGAGATACATGGAACACATCATGAACTTGAGAGAGATTCGGTGGAAGCGCCAATCGGTAAGCTACCTTCCCAACACGATCCATTATTTCTAAAGGACCGATATACCTAGGGCTCAGCTTTCCCTTCTTTCCAAATCTCATTACACTCTTCTAAGGAGATATTCGTAAGAATACTTTATCACCCAATTCAAACTCTAGGTATTTTCTTTGGTTGTTGGTATAACTTTTTTCAACTATGAGCTGCTCTTAGGTGTTGTTGAATAGATCAGACCTTGTCTTCCATCTCATCAACAAGATCAAATCCAAATAGCTTTCTTTCCCCAAATTTATCCCAACAAGTTGGAATCCGGCATTTATTTCCATAGAGAGCTTCATAAGGAGCCATATGAATACTGGAGTGAAAGCTATTATTATAAGAAAATTCCACCAAAGGTAGGTGTTGATCCCAACCACCTTTGAAATCCATAGAGAAATCTCTCAACATATCTTCTCGAGTTTAAATTTTCCTCTCAGACTGACCGTCTGAATGAGAATAATAAACAATGCTGAAACTCAACTATGTATCCAGAGTATGCAGAAGACTTCGCCAGAACTTCGAGGTAAATCTCAGAACCCGATCAGATATAATGGAAATTGGTACTCCATCCAATCTTACCACATCTTTTACATATATCCTGGCAAGCTAATACAGATATAAATCTTCTCTAATAGCAATGAAGCATGCAGACTTTGTAAGAAGATCCACTATGACCCAGATAGCATTATTGCCTTTGGATGTTTTAGGATGTCCGGTGACAAAGTCCATAGTGATGTTTTACCATTTCCATTCGGGTATGGGTAATGGTTGTAACATCCCCTTAGACTTCTGTCTCTCAGCTTTAACTTTCTATCAAACCAAGCATCGAGAGACACATTCAGCAACATCTCTTTTCATTCCATCCCACCAGAAGTACTCATTCAGGTCCCTATACATCTTCATGCTTCCAGGATGAATAGATAATGAAAAACTATGAGCCTCATCCAGTATCTCCTTCTTTAATTCTGGGATGGGAGGAACACAAACCCGATTCCTGAATTTTAATTTCCCATCACAATCAAGGTTAAATTCATGAACATTTCTCACCTTCTGTTGCAACTCTACATCTTCTTTCTGTGCCTCATTAATCTTCACATGTATTGATGGATGAAAATTCATTTGAGAAAGATATGATTTTCCCCCTTCTATTATAATTCCAAGATCCATCCATTTTAAATCCATAAATATCGGATCTTTTTTCATCCTCATCATAGATAATCTAGCATGGTCGGGTCAACTTAATGCATCTTTTACCATGTTTTCTTTCCCAGGGTGGTAATAAATTGACCAGTCATAATCCTAAATCAGCTCCAACCATCTTCTTTGGTTCATATTTAGATCCTTTTGTGTCAAAATATACTTTAATCTTTTATTATCAGTATAAATGTCACACCTTTCTCCATAAAGATAATGCATCCAAATCTTTGATGCAAAGATTACCTCAGCTAACTCCAAATCACGAGTTGGGTAATTTTGCTCATGGATTTTCAACTGTCATGAGGCATAAGCTATCACCATATCATTTTTCATGAGAACCACCCCAGTACCTTATTGGATGCATCATTGTAGATCACAATCGTTTCTCCAATGCAAGGTAGTGTGAGCATAGGTGCACTGGCTAACCTACTTTTTTTCTCTTTGAAATTCTCTTCACATTCCACTATCCAAACAAACAAACCTCATTTCCGAGTCATCCTGGTGAGTGGGTTAGATATCGTTGAAAAATAATTCACAAAACGTCAGTAATATCCAGCCAAACCAAGAAAACTTCATATCTCAGTTACCGTTGTTGGTCTCGACCATCTTTCGATAACCTCGGTTTTTGCTGGATCCACAGATATCCCCTCTTTTGAGATTATGTGACCCAAAAATGCTACTTTTTGAAGCCAAAATTCCCACTTGGTAAATTTGGCATAAAGCTTCTCCTTTCTCAGGTTCTTCAATATAATTCTCAAGTGATCATCATGTTCTTCATTTCTCTTTGAATAGACAATAATATCGTCTATAATGACTACCACAAACTGATCAAGATTATCTCTAAAGACTCTATTCATCATCTCCATGGAGATAGCAGGGGAATTAGTAAGACCAAAGAGAATCACTATAAATTCATAGTGTCCATTCCTTGTACGGAAAGTCATCATTGGTATATCATCCCTTTTTACCCTTAATTAATGATACCCTGAACGACCATCAATATTGGAAAAGTATTGAGCTCCGCGTAGTTGGTCAAATAAGTCATCAATACGCGGGAGAGGATATTTGTTCTTGATAGTGATCTTCTTAAGTTCCCAATAATCAATGCAGAGTCTCATTGATCTATCTTTCTTCTTAACAAATAGAACAGGCGCTCCCCAAGGTGACGCATTAGGGAATATGAATCCTTTATCAATATTCTCTTGGAGTTTCTTCTTCAATTCCTGCAACTCAATTGGGACCCTTCTATAAGTGGTATTTGAAATAGGCAAAGCACTCAGTACGAGTACTATTGAAAAATCAACTTCACGATTTGTTGGAAGACCTGGAAATTCCTCCGGAAAGACATCTTCAAACTCCCATACAATGGGAATATTCTTAATCATGAGTTTCTCACCAACCATTTGAGATAAATAACCTCCATTTAGTGGAATTAAGACCTATAAGATGGAAGAAATTTCCACTGGAAGGTTATGTTCATCCTTGCATCGATAGACGATCATAGATTGATCTGGAATATGAAATGTGACTTACCTTCTTTGGAAATTGATATGAGATCCATATAGAGAAAGCCAATCCATTCCAAGAATCACATCAAATTCCCCTATAGGATGTATCACAAGATTTGCAGGAAGCACTTTCCCACAAAATTCAATCGGAGAAGAATTATTAACTTTTGATGCGACTGTTGTGCCATTACGAGTTGTCACAGCTAACTCAACATCTAATTGTTGAGGTAGTACAGCGATGCCCTTAGAAAATTCTTCAGAAATAATAGAGTGGGATGATCTAGAATAAAATAAATCATTTTCTACTTTAATGTGGATGGTAAGTGTACCTCTCACCACTTCGTTGTCGTACACTACATCACCGATAGTAATTGCATGTGACTTTCCTTTGTCTTTGGCATAAGAGTTTTTTGACGTCGATCATCATCAACGACCCTTGGATTTGGGCATTTATTGGCATAATGCCCCATCTCCTTGCACTTGAAACATTGAAGTGTAGTAGGTTCATTCAGTGTATCCCTTCCTTTCTTTGCATCATTATACATCCTCTTCCAATTATTTCGACATTCAATTGTCTGATTACCCTCTTTTCCACACTTATAACATTTTATTGTCCTCTTAAGATAATTTCCTCCATGTTTCTTTCCACACATTGAGCATAAGGGAAAACACATCTTCTTTTCATTGTGGTATTTAGATTTTTATTTGAAATCCATTTTCCTCTTCTTATCAAACCCATGTTACTGATGGGTTACACCAATCTCTATCTCATCCTTGAGAGAACATCGAACAATTTCCTCATAGCTATTGAAGTCACTTATGGATAACTCCCTTCGAAGACATGGTTTTAGGTCATTAAATAATCGATCGATCTTACTCTCATGTTGGATAATAATTCCGGAAGCGTACATTGCAAGTCTTGTAAAATTTTCTTCATTGGTACCAACAGATTAATCATCATTTTTCTTCAGTTCAAGAAAATACTTCTCTATCTTTGTTCTAAGATTACAGGGGAAATACTTTTTCAAAAATATGTTCCCGAACTTGTCCTATTCCATGGAACCATTTTCATTACTTTGCCTCGTATTCTTAATAAGATACCATCATTTATCAGCATCACCTTCCAAACGATAAACTGCTAAGATGACTTTATCATGTTCAGAACATTGAAGAACTGAAAATATCTTTTCAGTGGTATTGATCCATTGTTCAGCCACTAATGGATCAGAACACCCACTGAATGAAGGTGGACGCTGCCTCATGAAGGATTCAATAGAATGTTGCTCCATAATTTGCTCGTTTGCAAGTCCTGCATGATTCATAGCTTCAGAAAGTTGTGTGAGCATGGCTACATGATTTTTCATTCCATCTCCCATAACATTTGGTTTCTCAGGGGGACAATCATTGCATTTCCCCTCGCATTTTTCATTAACTTGGTTCTTTCGGGTTCCAGCCATTAACTAAAACCAAGAAGAATCATGATAGAAACACTAACTATAATAGAAAAACCATTTAATAAGGAATAAAATTTCACTCTTATGGTCTTATCATAGGTTGTTCATGCCCATTTCTAAAACACTAATATTGTTTTAAATGCTTAGACATATCCATAGGTTTCTTACTAAGGCTTTCACATCCTAGTTTCCAAAGGTTGACAATACCATTCCTCTAATACCAACTATAACGACCCATACTTTACATACATGGTCATTACATCAAAATTGAAGAATAATTATTACAAAATATAAAAGAACCATGAAAGGACTGTATAGGAATATCATCTTTAAAAACTGGGAAACATAAACAACCGGTTCATAAATCATCTACATTGTCTCCCATTTATTTCATGATATCTACAGTCACATTTGGCATATCCTACTTAATAACCTTCTCCCTGACCTCGGAAAAGAAAACATACAAAAGGGTGAGCTCAAATGCTCAGTAAAGGTAAACAATGTAAATATCAATCACATCATATTCATAAGAACATAACATTTTGGAAATCATAACCTTCAAAAGAGATCATAATTTCATAATCATGGGATAAATCATAGTAGTGAAATGTAATCCCAATAATCATAACATAAAACATGAAACATTGTGGTATACACACATAATCATAGAGAATAATTTCTTAGTAGTCAAGACTCATTTCCAAGACTATCTTAGCGCACAAAGTCCATTTCGGAACCGAGTTCAATCCTCGTTTGAACCTTGTTTCATTGAACCAGATTAACCTTCATTTCCAGCCATGTCTATATCATGAGATATAAATCTTTACCCAATTCATTGGAGGGACATAAATATCCCACCCATCTCATAATGATACCATTCTTATGTTTGCCACAAAATCATAAATCATACATCATAGCTTAACCCATGTAGTAAAAATGGGATTTTTAATCATCATGCCACCATAACATAATCCATATAAGATAAAAAGAACATCATAAAAATAATTCCATTATAACATAATCAAATCAATGTAAAAATAGGGATATAAATAAGACCCTATATTATCATAGATGGAAAATAATTTTGATAAAACACTTAAACTCCATTCTTGAGGAAAATATCCTTTCTACATCAAAAAAATTTTCCATTCTTAACATGTCATATAATTTTGAACATAAATAAGTCGATTAAAAATAAACTTGAAAACATGTAAAGGAAGCTTAATGGAAATAATGTTCTAAAAATCCATTCATGCCGTATAAGTTTAAAAAACATTCTTCTCGTACTTTGGCCAGAAAAGTCAAAAAGTACCTCATATAAAAAATGACAAAAGATTTCTTTAATATCTTTTACTAAAAACTGACCAAAGGGTAAAATTGGATATAAAAAATTTTAGGATGATATAAATAATATTACATATTGGCGAGACAATTCTTGTGGATGGTAGATATTCCCCAGTAAATTCTTAAATATAAACAATCTTGGATAAAAATTGAGATTGCGAGATTTTCCCTTACCTTAGGTCTGATTTGCTTCGTATGTGACCAAACCTCCTTTATAATGATTTAAATAATGTTATTAACTTATTCCAGAATCCTACTTATTTTTATGATTTCATATATGGTTATATTCTACGCATCTTATTAGTAATATTTGATTACTACTTGTTATTCGGGTGTTTATTACTTTTTGTTCTTATGCGTGTTTTGTCGAATAAATTATTATTCTTCTTTTTAGGTTATAGGTACCTCATTTACAGAATGGTATTAGTGTAATATATATCATATTCATTCAATTCATTTATATATTCATTATTCAATGAAGATCATGTAGAACAAGTCGCATCACATCGTGGAGATGGTATTCCGTACGTACACACGAGCGATTATATCATTCCCATGATCGTAGAATTGTATTGGAGTGTATGTATACTATTTCAGAATCAATATAAATTTACAATAATCATATATAGTTATTATTTACACCATTATACCTATCCAAGTATGGTGGTAGTGGAAAATAGATTACACTACAGCATTGAGACGGTATTCCGTACGTACGCACGCGCTGTGATTTCGTTTTCTGTAGGATGGTTAAATGGTGAAATAGGGCTGTGTCATACTTATAATAACATATCCGTATATTAGTGATACTAATGTTATTACTTCATAATGAATCAACTAAATAAGAAGAAGTGGAAAAATAAATAAAGTTGAAAGAATCGGTAATGGACATTACTTCTTCTTTGAAACGCCTCTTTTAGACCTCCTTTTAGGGCACTAAAATTGGTCTGTGAAGAAGACCAGGACCTATATGATGTTTCTAAGGAAGTGTAGAAGAAAATTTGGTGGGGTTTGGCCGAGCTTGAAGGCTCAATGTGGTGTGAGTAAAAGAGGAAGGAGGTGCCCTTTTATAAGGGAGGAGAGGGGCACCTTAGGACAAACTAAAAATATTATTTTATTATTAAGTCATATTTGGTTTTTAATTTCTCAAAATTGATTTATTTAAATGATAAGGTGGGGATGGGTTGAAATCTTTTCATCCAATAGAATTTAGACAAGTTTAGGGTTCTATTGTAACCTTATCATTTAGATTTAACTTTAAATTAAATAATTTTACTTTTACCGTGTATTTTTGTTTTCTTACACTATAAGGTTAATAAACAAACTATAACAAAAAAACGATTCCGAATTTGTTTATTATTAATATATATAACCTTATCTAAGTCATTTTTCAGAACAATAGATTTTTAAAAATAAAATAACAATAAATAATATAATATATTTTTTCAAAACTATTTTATGTCAATTTTGACACTATTTGGTAATTGATTATTGTGAAAATCATAACAGAATTATTAGATAGAAAAAAGTTAATTAAATCAATAATAACATGTCATATTAACCTATAAATTTATTGGAATCCAAAGAAAGTGTCAAATTACATTTATTTTGGAATTTATATCATCAATTATGACAATATTTCATTAATAAGATAATTACTACATCATCATTGTTTTGTAAATAAATAAAATTATTTAATGTCTAAAAATTATAAATAAAATACAACTATGTAGGAAATCTTGTTATCATTATAATTAATATTTATAGTCGAATTTATCTTATTTATAACTATATATTAAAAATGATTTAGTTATTAAACTATGATTTTAACTATTTTAACCCTTCTTTAAATAAATTTATAATAAATGTCCAAATCTAATCCAAGTGGGCCTAAATGGTCATATATTATTCCTATGGTTTTTTTGGGTCGAATTACACTTATCCAATAAAATTAGGACATGTGTTAGGGTAATAATAATATCATTTTTACCCTTAATTACCCTATTTACTTTTAACCGTGGTAAAAAAAGTAAAAAGATACTATTCCCCAAATATTTTTTTGCCACATTGAACCACATTTTTGTCCTTGATATTAACCTTGTCTCTCGGATTTTCGAAATTCAACCCACAGAAGCCGTAAAGGTATGTTTTATGTAAATTTGGAAATTCTCCTAGGAGGTGGGTAAAAGACGGTGAGAAGATCAATAAAATTTTTATATATCTAAAATTATTTTAAAATGACTCCAATGAGTTACATTGAACATTTATAGGTGTTATGTATCAATTTTGACCTAAAATAAATTTAAATAATTTTAATAATTAATTAAATAAAAATTCAGTTTTTAAATAGTAACCCAGTGTTTTTTGTATTCATAAATAATTGAATGTTTTCTGAAAAATACAAAAATTTCACCCTAGGCTAATTTCGATATTCCGAATCCAAAATTGAAGACCGTTTTGAGAAAATAAATTTCAGAAAGTGGGTATTACTATTAAAAATTGATAGTTTTAATAATATTTTAATAATATATGGTTGTTTAGTGAAACTTGGTATTGCGTACAACGCAAGATATCGAGGAAGGCCGTGATTGCATGTAAAGCAAGCCATGAAAGTGTTGTGTGTAGTGAATGATTCCTTTGAAGATTTATATAACATAAAAACACAATATTTCTCATTAAAGTCTCGGGTGTTACATTCTACCCCCCATAAAATGAATTTCACCCACGAAATTCGTCACTTTGTAACAAACAGATGAGGATACCTCTCACTTATCATATCCTCAAGCTCCCATGTAGCTTATTCTAATTGTTGGTTCATCCATAAAACTTTTACCAAGCGAGTGGTCTTGTTCCATAATACTTTTTCACTATGATCCAGAATCTCTATCGACTAATCTTCAAAAGAAAGATCTTGTTCCAGTGGTACAACTTCTGAGCTGAGTACATGTGAAGGATCAGGTATGTACTTTATCAGTATAGATACATGGAACAAATCGTGAACTTGAGAGAGATTCGGTGGAAGCGCCAATCAGTAATCTACCTTCCCAATAAGATCCAGTATTTTGAAAGGACAGATATACCCAGGGCTCTACTTTCCCTTCTTTCCAAATCTCATTACTCTCTTCCAAGGAGATATTCATAAGAACACTTTATCACCCACTTCAAACCCTTGGTATTTTCTTCGGTTGTCGGCATAACTTTTTTGTCGACTCTGAGCTACTCTTATGTGTTGTTGAATTGATCGGACTTTTCTGCCATCTCATAAACAAGATCAGGTCCTAATAGCATTCATTCCCCTACTTCATCCCAGAAAGTTGGAGTCCTGCATTTCTTTCCATGGAGAGCTTCATAAGGAGCCATCTTAATATTGTAGTAAAATCTATTATTATAAGAAAATTCCACCAAGGTAGGTGTTGATCCCACCCACCGTTGAAATCCATAGATCAAGTTCACAACATACCTTCTAGAGTTTGAATTGTCCTCTTAGACTGACCATCTGTCTGAGGATGATAAGAAGTGCTGAAACTCAACTCTGTATCCAGAGTATGATGAAGACTTCTCCAGAACATCGAGGTAAATCTCGGATCCCTATTAGATATAATGGAAAGTGGTACTCCATGAAATTATACCACTTCCTTTACAAATATCCTACCATGCTGATCCAGAGTGAAATCTTCTCTAATAGCAATGAAGTGTGCAGACTTTGTAATACGATCAACTATGACCCATATATCATTATTGCCTTTGGATGTTTTAGGAAGTTCGGTGAAAAATTCCATAATGATGTTTTCCCATTTCTATTCGGGTTTGGGTAATGGTTCTAACATACCCTTAGACTTCTGTCTCTCAGCATTAACTTGCTGACAAACCAAGCATCGAGAGACATATTCAGAAAAATCTCTTTTCATGCCATCCCACCAGAAGTACTCTTTAAGGTCCCTATACATCTTCATTCTTCCAGGATGAATAGATAATGAAGAACTATGAGCCTCATCCAGCAGCTCCTTCTTTAATTCTAGGATGGGAGGAACACAAACCTGATTCCTAAACTTTATTATCCCATCACAATCGTGCTTGAATATAGGAACATTTCTCACCTTCTTTTTGTAACTATACAACTTCTTTCTGTGCCTCTTTAATCTTCACATCTATAGATGGTTGAACATTCATTTGAGAAAGATACCCTTTCCCCCTTCCATTATAATTCCAAGATCCATCCTTTGTAAATTCATAAATATTTGATCTTTTGTGATCCTCATCATGGATAAGCTAGCATGGTATTGTCGACTTAATGCATCTGCCACCTTGTTTACTTTCCCAGGGTGGTAATGAATTGACCATTCATAATCCTTAATCAGCTCCAACCATCATCTTTGGCGCATATTCGACTCCTTTTGAGTCAAAATATACATTAAACTTTTATGATCATTATAAATGTCACACCTTTCTCCATAAAGATAATTCCTCCAAATCTTTATTGCAATGATTACCGCAGCTAACTCCAAATCATGAGTTTTGTAATTTTTCTCATGGATTTACAACTATCGTGTGGCATAAGCTATCACCATATCATTTTTCATGAGAACAAACCCCAGTCCCCTCTTGGATGCATCACTGTAGATCACAAACCTTTCTCCACTACAAGGTAGTGTGAGAATAGGTACAATGGCTAACCTTTTTTTAGCTTATTGAAATTCAATTCACATTCCTCTGTCCAAACAACTTTAACTCATTTCCGAGTCAACCTGGTGAGTGGGTTAGATAAACATGAAAAATCTTTCACAAAACGTCAGTAATATCCAGCCAAACCAAGAATACATTGGATCTCGGTTACTGTTATTGGTCTTGACCATCTTTCAATAACCTCAGTTTTTGATGGATCCACAGATATCCCCTCTTTTGAGATTATGTGACCCAAAATGCAACATTTTGAAGCCAAAATTCACACATGTTAAATTTGGCATAATGATTCTCCTTTCTTAGGGTCTTCAATATAATTCTCAAGTGATATTCATGTTATTCCATTCTCCTTGAATAGATAATAATATCGTCTATAATGACTACAAAAAACTGATCACAATAGTCTCTAAAGACTTTATTCATCAAATCCATGAAGATAGCAGGGGAATTAGTAAGACCAAATGGCATCACTATAAATTCATAGTGTCCATACCTTGTACAGAAATCCGTTGTTGGTATATCCTCCCTTTTTACCCTTAATTGATGATAACCTGAATGAAGATCAATCTTGGGAAAGTATTGAGCTCCGCCTAGATGGTCAAATAAGTCATCAATACGCAGGAGAGGATACTTTTTATTGATATTGATCCTGTTAAGTTCTCTATAATCAATGCAGAGTCTCATTAACCATATTTCTTCTTAACAAAAAGAACAGGTGATCCCCTAGGTGACACACTAGGGCGTGTGAATCCCTTATCAATAATCTTTTGGAGTTGCTTCTTCAATTCCTGCAACTCAATTTGGGCCATTATATAAGGTGTCTTTAAAATAGGCAAAGCACCCGATACGAGTTATATTGAAAACTCAACTTCACGATTTGGTGGTAGACTCAACAATTCCTCCGGAAAGACATTGTCAGACTACCGTACAATGGGAATATTCTTAATCTTGGGTTTCTCACCAACCATTTGAGATAAATAACCTTCATTTAGTGGAAGCAAGACCCATAATATGGAACAACTTTCCACTGGAAGGTTATGTTCATCCTTGCATCGATAGAAGATCATAGATTGATCTGGAATATGAAATTTGACTTCCCTTCTTTGGGAATTGATATGAGTTCCATATAGAGAAATCCAATCCATGCCAAGAATAACATAAAATTCCACTATAGGAAGGATCACAAGATTTTCGGGAAGCACATTCCCACAAAGTTCAATCGGAGAAGAATTATAAACTTTTGATGCGACTATTGTGCCATTAGGAGTTGTCACAGCTAACTCAACATCTAATTGTTGAGGTAATAAGGTGATACCGTTAGAAAATTATTCAGAAATAAAAGAGTGTGTGGATCCAGAATCAAATAAAACATTTGCTACTTTATACTGGATGGTAAGTGTACCTCTCACCACTTCATTGTCGTACTCCACATCACCGATAGTAATTGCATGTGACATTCATTTTTCTTTGACCTTAAGAGTTTGTTGACGTCGATCATCATCATCGACCCTTGGATATGGGAATTGATTGGTATAATGCCCCATCTCCTTGACCTTGAAACATTGAAGTATAGTAGGTTCATTCTGTGTATCCATTCCTTTGTTTGCATCATTAGACATCTTATTCTCATTATTTAGACATTCAATTTCCCGATGACCTTATTTTCCACACTTATAACATTTTCTTTTCCCCTTAAGATAATTTCCTCCATGTTTCTTTCCACACTTTGAGCATAAGGGAAAACTCATCTTCTTTTCAGTGTGGTCTTTAGATTTTCCTTTGAATTCCATTATCCTCTTCTTATCAATCCCATGTGACTGATGGGTTACACCAATCTCCATCTCAACCTTGAGATCACATTGAACAATTTCCATGTAGCTATTGAAGTACCTTATGGCCAACACCCTTCGATGACTTGGTTTTAATCCACTAAAGAATCGACCGATCTTACTCTCAGGTTGGATAATAATTTTGGAAGCATACCTTGCAAGTCTTGTAAAATTTGCTTCATAGTTACCAACATATTCATGATCATTTTGATTCAGTTCAAGAAACTACTTCTCCATCCTTGTTCGATGAATACGAGGGAAATACTTATTGAAAAATAAGTTCTTGAACTCATCCCATTCCATGGACTCAATTTCATCCCTTTGCCTCGTATTTTTAATAAGATTCCACCATTTATCAACATCACCTTCCAAACGATATAATGCTAAGATGACTTTATCATGTTCAGAACATTGAATAACTGAAAATATCTTTTCAGTGGTACTGATCCATTGTTCAGCCACTAATGGATCAGAAGACCCGGTGAATGAAGGTGGATGCTTCCTCATGAAGGATTCAATAGAATGTTCTTCCTTCCTTTGCTCGTCTGGAAGTCCTGCATGATTCATAGCTTGAGAATGTTGTGTGAGCATGACTACAAGATTTTTCATTCCATCTCCCATAACGTTTGGTTGCTCAGGGGGAAAATCATTGCATTTTCCCATCGTATTCCTCATTAACACGGTTCCTTCGGGTTCCAGCCAATGACTAAAACCAAGAATAATAGTGTGATCAACACAAATTATAATAGGAAAACCATATAATCATGAATAAAATTTCACACTTATGGTCTTATCATAGGTTGTTCATGGCCATTTCTAAAACACTAAGATTGTGTTCTATGCTTAGACATATCCATAGGTTTCTTACTAAGTATTTCAAATCCTAGTTTCCAAAGGTTGACTATAACTTTCCTCTACTTCCAACTATAATGACCCATACATTAGATACATGGTTATTATTTAAAAATTGATGCATAATTATAACAACATATAACAAAACCATGAAAGGACCATATAGGTATAGTGTCTTTAGAAACTGGGAAACATAAACAACTGGTTCATAAATCATCTACATTGTCTCCCATTTATTTCATCATATCTAGAGTCCATTTTGGCATATCCTAATTAATGACCTTCTTCATTTCCTGGGGAAAGAAAACATACAAAATGTTGAGCTCAAATTCTTAGTAAAGGTAAACAAAAAAATATCAATCACATCATATTCATAAGAACATAACATATTTGAAATCATAACCTCCAAAAGAGATCATAATTTCATAATCAAGGGATAAATAATAGTAGTGAAATTTAATCCCAATAATCATAACATAAAACATGATACTTTTTGCCATACACACATAATCATAGAGAATCATTTCATATTAGTCAAGACTCATTGCCAAAACTATATTCGCGGACAGAGTCCATTTCTGAACCAAGTTCACTCCTCGTTTCCGTCCTATTTCACTAAACCAGATTAACCTGTCGTTCCATCCATGTCTATCTCATGAGATATAAATCTTTACCCAACGAATTGGAGGGAGATATAGGTCCCACGCATCTCATAATGATACAATTATTATGTGTTCTACCAAATCATAAATCATACATCATAGCATAACCCGTGTAATAAAAATTGGATTCTTAATCATCATGCCATCATAACATAATCCATATAAGATAAAAGGACATCATAAAAATAATTCCATCATAAAATAATCAAAACAATGTAAAAATAGGGATATAAATATAACCCTATATTATCTTAGATGGAATATAATTTTGATAAAACACTTAATCTCCATTCTTGAGGAAAATATCCTTTATAATTCAAAAACATTTTCCTTTCTTAACATGTCATATAATTTTGAACTAAAATAAGTTGATTAAAAATAAACTTGAAAACTTGTAAAGTAATCTTTATGGAAATAATTTTCTAAAAATCCACCCATTCTGTAAAAGTTTTAAAAAAACAATCTTCTCGTAGTTTGGCCGGAAAAGTCAAAAAGAACCTTGTACGATAAACTACAAAATATTCCTTTCATATCTTTTACTAAAAACTGACCGAAGGGTAAAATTGGATTTAAAAAATTGTATAAGGATAGAAATAATATTACATATTGAAGAAACATGGATGTGGATGATAAATATTCCCCAATAAATTCTGAAATATAAACAATCTCGGATAAAAATTGAGATTGAGAGATTTTCCATTACCTTAGGTCCGATTTGCTTCATAAGTGTCCGAACCACATGTATAATGATTTAAATACTATTATTGACTAATTCCATAATCATAATTATTTTATGATATCATGTATGGTTATATTCTTAGCTTCATTTTAGTAATATTTTATTACTACTTGTTATTCGGGTGTTTATTACATTTTGTTCTTATGCGTATTTTGTTGAATCAATTCTTATTCTTCTTTTTAGGTTATAGATACCTCATTTCTAGAATGGTATTAATGTAATATATATCATATTTGTTAAATTAATTTATATAATCATTATGCAATGAAGATCATGTAGAACGAGTCGCATCACATCGCGGAGACAGTATTCCGTACGTACGCACGAGCGATGATATCGTTCCCATGATCATGGAATTGTATTGGAGTGTATGTAACTATTTCAGAATAAATATAACTTTATAATAATAATATATAGTCATTCTTTACACCATTATACACATCCATGTAATGTGGTGGTGGAAAATAGATTACACCACAGCGTGGGGAAGGTATTCCGTACGTACGCACGCGCGGTGATTTTATTTTCTGTAGGATGGATAGATGGGGAAATAGGTTTATTTAATACTTATAATAACATATCAGTATATTATTGATACTGATTGTATTAATTCATAATGAAAAAAATAAATAAGAAGATGTGTAAGACGAAATAAATTTGAATGAATCGGTAACGGACATTACCTCTTCTTTGAAGCGCCTCTTTGAGACCTCCTTTTAGGGCACTAAAAATGGTCTTTGAAGAGAACCAGGACCACTATGATGTTTCTACTGAAGTGTAGAATATAATTTGGTATGGTTTTACTGAGCTTTAAGGCTCAAAGTGGTGTTAGGAAATGAGGAAGTATGTTCCATTTTATAAAGGAGCAGAGGGGCACCTTAGGAAAAACTAAAAATATTATTTTATTATAAAGTCATATTCGGTTTTTAGTAGCTCAGAATTGATTTATTTCCAAGCTAAGGTGGGTATGGGTGGAAATACTCTCATCCAATAAAATTTAGACAACTTTATGGTTCTATTTTAACCTTATCATTTAGATTTAACTTTAAGTAAAATATTTTTACTTTTACTATGTCTTTTTGTTTTCTTACACTATAAGGTTAATAAAAATACTATAACAAGCCAAACGAACCCCAAGTTGTTTATTATTAATATATATAGCCTTATCTAAGTCATTTGGCTTAACCATATATTTTTATGAATAAAATAACAATTAATAATATAATATTTGTTTTAAAAACTATTTTATGTCAATTTTGACACTATTTGGTATTGGATTTTTGTGAAAATCATAACAGAATGATTAGTTCAAAAAAATTTAATTAAATCAATTATAACATGTAATATTAACCTATAAAATTATTTTAATTCACCAAAATTCTTAAATTACATTTATTTAGATATTTATAACATCAATTATGTCAATATTTCATTAATAAGATAAAATAATGCATCATCATTGTGTCATAAATAAATTAAATTATTTAATGTCTAAAAATTATAACTAAAATTCCATTATGTAGTAAATATTTTTATATTTCTAATTAATATATATAGTCGAATTTATATTTTGTATAACCCTATATTAAAAATGATTTAGTTATTAAACATTGATTTTAACTATTTTAACCCTTCTTTAAATAAATTAATAATAAATGTCCTAATCTAATCCAAGTGGGCCTAAATGGTCATATTTTATTCATAAGGTTGTTTTTGGTCGAATTAAATTTATCCAATAGAATTTGGACATGTGTTAGGGTAATAATAATATCAATTTTACCCTTAATTACCTTATTTACTTTGAACCGTGGTAAAAAAAGTAAAATGTTACTATTCACCAAAAATTATTTGCATCTCATTGAACCACATTTTTGTCCTTGATATTAACCGTGTCTCTTGGATTTTCGAAATTCCACTCACATAAGTGGTAAAGTTATGATTTATGTAAATTTACAAATTCTCCTAGGTGGTGGGTAAAAGAAGGTGAAAAGTTCAATAAAATTTTTACATATCTAAAATTATTATAAAATCACTCCAATGAATTACATTGAACTTATATAGGTGTTATGTATCAATTTTGACCTAAAATAAATTTAAATAAAATAAATATTTAATTAAATAAAATGTCATTTTTTAAATAGTAACCCAGTGTTTTCACTATTCATCAAAAATTGAAAGTTTTCAAATAAATACCAAAATTTCACCCTAGGCTAATTTCGATATTTCGAATAAAAAAATTAAGTCTGTTTTGAAAAATAAAATTTCAAAAATTTGGTATTACTATTCATAACGGCTAGTTTTAATAATATTTTAATAGCATATCGTTGTTTAATGAAACTCGGTATTGCGTACAATGCAAGCTATCGAGGAAGGTCGCGATTGCGTGTAAAGCAAGCCAAGCTATTGTTGTGTGTAGTGAAAGATTCCTTTGATGATTAATATAACATAAAAACAAAATATTTCTCATAAAATTCTCGGGTGTTATAGTTTCTATAGGAGTTTGTGGTTATTATAGTTTCTATTAATATTCTCATCTAATTTATAGATTAATATTATAGTATAGAAATGGATTATACTCCTATGGTTTAATGTATTTTAAATACCCTGAGAAAAATTATCACACACATGATTCAAATATATTTACAATGGTATTACCTCTTATGGTAAGGTGGTATTACTTCATCAGTGTGATGTTTATAGTCTTCACATATTAAAATACCCGGAGGATTCTTTCTATTAATGGGATGAATACCTATATTAGTGGTGGTGGATGGAGTTTATGTTGGTATATGAATTCATGATCGTCTACGTCTATAGTTTCATTAATGTATTTTCACATACATGAAAACGGAAATAAGGGTGTTATAGTGTTTAAAAGTAAGGGGATGATGGGAGAATGATATAATAGGTTTAAGAGATACATAGTTATATAGTAGAGGATAGTTTTATATTATTATTATATTTGAATATAGTGAAATCCAATTTGTAAAATATGTAGTGGGACTCCTAGTGGAGTGACATTGAGGTTGAGGTGGTGCAGGACATTGTTATTAAAGATGATGCTTCTTAAAAATATACATGATGATGATGCACATATTTTATATTTTAATATATATACATTTTTCAATATAGGATGATAGAAGAGGTTATAATTGATGTTCATAAATATATATTATTTAAGCATCTTTTTATATATACGATTTATCATTCTATATTTTTTAGTTCTAGGGTCTTCAAATGAAGTATCATTTGACATTGATTTTGTTTTGGAGTTTTTTTCGGAAAATTGGCGAATGGATAAAATGATATACAAGTGGATCTGATGTTGTGGGGATCCCACTTATACAAAAAGTGTTATTCTGAAAATAGGGAAAAATGGATTTTGTGGGTATAGAATGATGTACCATGTGTTTTCAAATAGTAATTGGATGTATCTCAAAAAAATATTATTGGATATATCAATATATCCCATCACATGTTCAATTTTTCCCAATGAATTATATAATTCATTATGTGCTATCTAAGATTACATAAAAAATATTCAACAATTTCTAGTAATGTCGATGGATATAGTTATGGTTTTTCATGATATAATATATGTGGATAATATAGAAGTGTACCATAGGTCACTGAGAACCATAATAACTTACTAGGTTTTTTATTTCCCCGTGTGATTCTAGAGTGGATTTCATCATGGTTTTTACTCCCAATTATTCCTTTGTAACCCATCACATACATAGATATATAGATAGAAATAGTGAACTGTTCAAACATTGTTGTAATTTTTGTGACCATACGTTTGTGAATTTTGGGGATTATTTTTTTAATAACTCTTAATTTATTAGGAATTCAATAAAAAAGTTCCAATAGTCCATTTCATGCATCTCTATGAGGAATAATATTTATTACCATTAATATATCCATTGCGTTCAAATATATATGGGGATGTTTTGGTCATTGGAAAACTTTTTTATTAGTTTATGACAGAGAATATTTTGATGATTTGGGAGTGTATGAATGTAGTGTTAGACTATTATAAGTTATATGTTTATTACACGATGAGACCTCTAGATTTTGAGGTTGGAGGTAATGGGTTTGAATGATTTAACCTCAACATGGGGAAGAACAATATTATCGAATGGATTATTATTTAACCCCATTTTATATGTCCTTTTATAGTGTTGGGTTAAATCAGTGTGGTGGAATATCATATGACACATCACCATTATTTTAAATATAAACATGGTGCATTGTATGATTCATAACATCACCGATTTATCCATGTAGAATCCAACTATTTTATTTTGAAAGGAACTCTTTTGAGATTGATGCAACATATATGGAGTGGCCAATTGAGATATAAGATTATTGAGAAAAACACTTTCAAGATTTACTAATTATATTGATTTATTTTTTGTGGATGCATCGTGGTGAAAATGAATATACCTTCGAGGGTGATTGACGAATGCATGATCAATTTTATACAACAACGATATCATTACTAATTTATTATGCGGTGATTTTATTGATCTAGATGTGTTCATATTATTTAATACTATAATGACTTTCAAAATATTCTTATTACCATATGATTTTTTCCCTTTAGGATAAGTTTGATTTATTTTTGAATTAAATCATGGGGGGTTTTGGGTTTGGTTGTTTGCATTTTTTTTTATTTTTAGTTATGAATCACATGGATTATAATCATTTAATAGGTAACCCATGTAATATCGATGTTTTTTTAAGATGTTTTATTATGTAGGTTGGGTGTTGAAGGTGATGATCATGTAATGAAGGGAGGGATGTGTTTTTGATCTTCCATTTTTACTATACCAATGTTTTAATGATGTAGATATATAGGTCTTGATTCCAAGTGATTCCATAAGTATAGGGTGGTCATATAATTTTTCAGTTGAGGAATAATTTTTGTCATTTTTATGATAGGTCAAATGAATGGTTGATTTATGTGGCACGGATATGTCATAAAATTTTTGTATAAAATATGAGATTTCAGGTAGTGTTGTTACGAATGTTTTGGTCCGGTAATAGAAGTATATTTTTAGCCACATTTTGTATGGGTTTATATATGTGTTTTATAATGTAATAAATTAATTGCAACTTCATAAAGGATTCATATGGAAATTTCGATGACTTTTATATAAAATATCCTTACCCTTACATTTTATCCCTTACCATTTGTTGTCATAGTTTGGAGGTTATGGTACCAACATGAGTGATACCGAGGGTGGTTTTTAGTTTTTCATTAACATTTATAATGTAATGGATATTTCAATAATATTGTATCTAGAGTGGATCATATTTCCAGGGTTTTTAAATTGGATGTCATGATGTGTCGATATATTTTGTAGAATGAAGAGCTAGATTCCATTGTACATTGTTCTAACTATGGTGTATCCCAATTGTGGTTCATGTTTTGTTTTCAAACCCTTAAACATTCATATAGTGTTAATTTGTTTATCAATTCTTAAATAAGTAATATATGGGGGAATATGGAGTTATTGGTTTCATTTTTTTCAAAGGTTTTTTTTGGAAATTTCCATGTCATAGAAATAAATTATATGTCCTAATGTAATCAACTAAATTCATGTATACATATAAATTTAGTATATCAATTTAATTCTTCTATTTTTCCTATGATATCTCGTAGATCATTGTAAATAGATATTATGTCATATAGGGTTTCTGATTGTCCATCTCCAATTTTATCCCTTTGATTCAAGATATCATTTAGTGGGGATTTGTGATGAATTCCAATCAATTATCCCTAGGTATGTATCCATTTATTACATACCAGAAATATTGTGGAAGAATTTTGGTTTGATTTTTATCTCCCTAAGTCATTAATTGATCATGGTTTTATGTATTCTAGTTTGTTTGGACCACCCATTTAATTATTTGGAACTATGTACAACTGTCTCACATTGTTAATTAATAAATGTTGTGAAAATTACGTTATGGTAGAGGATTCAGGGATCCAATTGTTATCTATGATAATATAGATAATTAACATGACCCATTATTATATTGATTCGTAGTATATATTATCATAAGAATGATAAATTCTGTGCATAAGATATTTATGGTAATGAGGTGATCTACAGGAGATAAAATACATTATTTATTTTTCTTCTCTAGTTGTTTTCACCACATTGGTGTTTTTTATAGTCTTTTACTATTGATATATGTATACATTATGTTGTTTTAATTTTATTATTAGAATAATTATTTAATAAAAACATTATTTAAATAAATATAAGATTAAATATGTTTTTTGGAATATGAAATTTATATAATGTTGATTTTTTAGGAAGATTGAACGTATGTTAAAGCATTATTTATAGAGGGAAGCCTATAAGAATTATAATGAACAGATTATGAATTATTTTCATCATATTTTTTTATTATGAGGATGTGATTGTGTAACCATGGATTGTTATTTTTTAAAATAGATTGAGTTTATGTTTTTAAATATAAAATGGGTGCTAAAACTATCAATCAGTTGTTGAAAAGAGGAGGAGGGCTTATTTATGTGGTTATGATAGTTGGTGCTTTGGGGATCTGGTATGTGGTGGTTTATATACAAGTCCCTAATAGGTATTGAGGGATGATGGTTTTTTAGACGTATTATATTTTCATTTTAACAATGTTATATGAATTGTAATGATCAATGTGGAATGGTTATGGGTTCAGAAGGGAATGTTAACAAAAAATGGAATGTTAACTTTTTGATTAAATTTGGGTGTTGGCTAATGAATTTTCTCTCAATAAATATATAATTGAAATTAATAATCCATGTAAAATTAATGGTAAAAAATAGTTTCTCAAAATCATAATATAAGTTTGTAAATAATTAAAATATATTTGTTATATTAATTGAAATTGTTTTTATGAATTAAATTATATTATTTATTAAATCATTTTTAGATCGTAATTAGGTCATATTACATGTTAAATATGGATATCGTGGAATAATATTCAATGACGAAAAAAATTATTTAATAAAATTATCACAGATTTACAACTGTCTATTTTTGACACGGAAACCCTAAATATGATATTAATTTTATAAAAACTATTTTTAATAGATTATAGATTTAATTATTTAATGATATTTTTTCTCTAATCATGTGTTTGACACTGAAAATATACAAAATTAATTTTATCAAATTCAATTTTTTACAAAAATTATATATTTAATTATTTTATTATTATGTAGTCAATATAAATTATATTGGGTTATTTAATTGATTATAATCGTTTTTTATGTATATGGACAAACACTTGTGTGTTACACATAATGGTCACATTACAAATGTCATATTTACTAGTGAGTTTTCCAAAATTCAACATACCATAAAATGGGTAATATTATTTAATGACACATGATTTTCATAAAAATATTTTACATATCATAGATTAATATTAAATACATTTCATAAATACAATATTATGTACCACAATAGTTTAGTTATTATTGAGTCATGGAATCAAATACATCTAGTTCATAGGGGAGATACATCATCTCCGAGTAAGTTCATCATATAAATAATTCTTATTAGGATAATCATATGTAATCCATATATTTATTAAAATATTCTGGTATTTTTTTTATGAATTGTATCCTTTTAATTTTAGTTAAATCACATGTTTTATACATAATTTGAATTTTTAATGTAGGTGTGGTTGTGTCAAGGGTGTTTAGTGTTATTCTGATCGTAGATCAGAATATTTTTAGAAAATTAGTTAGATCACACAATTAGAAGAAATTATGCAACCCATGCCATATAGTTACTAAAAATCAAATTTCAATGGATATAGTTAAGAAAAGGGGAAATTAGTTTCCCAAAATGTGTACCCAGGGTCACACATCCATGCATGAATATGTGGATGTTTTGGGAGAGGCATCCAGAATAGTATTCACATGGTTTCTCTTGCTCTATATATGAACTTTGTTAGTTCCCTATAAAGGTAGTGAAGGGAACATGGTTATTACATGAACTAGACAACCATGATAACAAATAGTGAGATTGTTTATTATGATGGAAAATGACTATTTTCCCATAATTAATTAAATTTTGAATCACTCCACTTAATTTTTACTTCTCCTATAGTGGTGGTGTTTTCTTCTCCTACATTAGATATTATTCATGGGTATGATATTATTTGATTATAATTTGTCATGAATACAGTTATTCATGATATTTTCACCTCGTTGGATATTCCATAATGAGTTCTATATACATTAGGTTTTGTTATTCATTTGTCTTCATATCAATGAATTTATTTATATGTAATATAATTTTATATATATCCAAGGTATTAGACCATTCTCCTTAATTATCTCAATCTAGATCATGTTATGAGTGAATAATGTATTACTTTTCTACAATAGGTATTAGGTTGGTGGTCTAATAATTTCCCTCAAATTTTTGTGCATTATATGCCCCAATGTTTTGGTGGCATAAGTCATACATTTTAACACATTCCAAAAAATATAATGTATTTCATGAATAGATTTTCTAGATCTTAATACAATTACCATTTGTTCAATGATTTTCTTGTTGGTCATTCAATATAACGTGTTCAGCCTTGGATGTATTTGTTTATGCCATTTATATTAATCTTCCTCCCCATTCATTTTTGTGGGATCAACAATTTTAGTGTGAGCATAACATAGAATTTATTGAGTTATAGTAGATAGATGATGCCTCTTTAATCATGTTATTACAAAATATTGAAATGGTTAAATGATTTAATGGAAATTTTTGAAATGTGTGGGATTAACTCATCAATATTTAATGATCGTGAAATGGGTTATGAACTAATTAATTAATTATTGTAATAATTTGACAATTGTATTGGATTCCTAGGAAATATATTCTCAGAGGATCATTATTCAACTGTGTTCTAGATGAATTTATACTCCATGGATCTTGATTATGGTTCTGTATTCAATTATAATTTATACTCATCGGATCCTGAGTCTATATAATTCCATTGACATTTCTACTATATGGATCCAAATTACTTTGGATACTGAAGGAATTTATAATCTTTTGATGTTTCTTTCCAGGACCTCATTTGTTATGAGTTATTTAAAAATAACCTTAGGGTTCACCCAAGAAATAATGGAGTTTATATAGTGATTCTCCAACAAATATAGGGATTTCCATGTTTTTTTATACCATGGATTCGGCCCATGTAGGTCTGACATGTTGAGGATTACATGGTCTTTATACAATGGATACAACACTTGGAGTATAAAACTGGATTGAATGAAATAGACTATTATGGATTTTTTAGAAGGATATATAAATATTTTATGATTAAAAGTTATTGTTTATTGTTTATAGGGGACATATTTAGCTTCAAGGATCACATATGAATTTAGAAAACTACATTATTTACAATTATACCAAGGAAATAATTCACATCGGTGTTTTATGTTTATAAAGAGACTTGATTTTTTACAAACACCATTGGTGGAGGCCTACAATGTATAATCGCACAACCTATTTGAGTCATTGTTTGGTACACCAATATAAATCATTGATGCAAGTCGGGACTAGATAATGCGCCCACTTTATGAATATTGATTTTTCATTACCTTGGAAAAATAGAGAACATGAGAAAGATATGATCATGATGCTACCTCGATAATTTTTTCTTTGGGACTTCATGTTATTTTGATACATGTTGTATATGGGATTCCTATTATCATGTATAGAATGCCATTTTTTATAGACACATGACATGGTCGACATTTTGAATTTTACTACTTCATGGTTTATTATTAATATATTCATTTGGATTTTTATCTTATGTTATTAACTATATTTTTCTTCTCATTATATATTAATTTTTTTCACGGCTTCTTTTCATTGACCATTACAGTATATTTTCTCCCACCATACCACCTTAGACCATATTTTCTAGCCATAAGCCTCTTGCATATGGGGAGGAGTACTTGAGGCTATGTGACCCATGGGATCGGGCCACCATTTAGTTTATCCAGTGATAGTATGTTACGAGGGGGTATTAGGGGAATTTGATAATCATTTTTCAAATTTTGATACAATATACACAAGATTATGAAATAATAAAACATTTGCTAAAGAGTTATTCCTAGGATTAGTTTACCTTTATATAGAAAATCCAAAGTTCTAATGATGATAATTTCTATTTTTATAGATTTTACGTTTTATAATGGATTTGATTCAATATTTTAGTAATTTATATGACTTGCGATGTTATTACTTCTATGTTTCAGTGATTTCAATTTTTCATTGTCTAGATGTGGTAAAAAATCAATAACCACTCTTAATTTTTGGAACCTTTAGGATTCACATTCTATGAATATTACTTTCCATTTAGGATTCATTACTAGACTACATGAAAATATTATGAGTTCTTTACATGATATATATTTGATTTGAAATAAATTTTACATAGGGAAATCGAAAACTTATTTTTTAATTGAGTGCAATTCCTTACCAAAATAGTGTTTTCCTTCAAATGCTATAACAAACACCCTATGAAGTCAATTATGGCATGTTGTGTCTTGAACCATTACATTACTAGACTAAAATGTGTTCTTGGTTGAATTAATAGGATAATAATGTTTAGATTAAAAGTAGTCTGAGACTTTATAGATAATAATTGGGGACCCATTTGGGTCAACCATTAATGGTGAATTTTAAACAAAAAATATAAATAAATGAAATTGGAATCAAATGGAAGATGTATATTAGGTATATATCAAGTGTTGTGTTGTCATACTGGGATCCTGAAATTGAAATGAATTTAGAATGAAAATATGTAGTTTCTTTTTTAATTTTTATCCATTGTCTGTGTCCCCCAGTCCTTCTGTTATGAATTTTAAGAGTGGAGATTCTTGTTTATAGAAATGATTCAACTGGATAGATAATTGTATCAATAATCATTCATTTTTAATAATAGTTTATGTGTTAATTTTAAATTTTAAGATATATTATACCATGAATCCATTTAGTTGTGTGCCTTGAGGGTGGGGATGATCATGAACTGGTGGTTGGGGGACCATGGCTCCTAGTAGAGCCACTTGTAGTACATATTGCTGCTCAATTATTTATACTATGTATATGTGATGAGTCCTGTATTTTTTAAAGGTTATTATGATTTATTCATACTGTTTAGGGAGCTATGTATCATACCACATCTATGGTAGTGTTTATGTGTGTGAATAAATAGTAGAATCAACCCATGTTCTTGAGGGATGGAGGTCCACAGGCTGATGATATATCGTTTCAGACAACAATACCAATTTTAAATCATGTAGACACACCTCAAAAGAGAAGAGAAACTATTATGACAAATATACATTGGTGTGTAGCTATAAATTGGTGGTATGTTCTTATATAGGATAATATACATCACGATATGCTTTAGTGGGATTTAAAATCTTGAATTTCTGATCACATCTTTCCTGAGACCCAGAATGTTGAGAGGGTAGGTTACTTTATATATTTAGAGTAGGTAGCTATGAATATAATGAATTATTCATATCAATTTACACATAATCATAATTTTATTATGATTTATCATGTAGATGATCTATCATGGGTAAAATTCTTCGATGACTGTCTAAAGAAAGAATTTTGGTCAAAGGTAAACATGCTTTAATCAACTACTATTATAGGGATAGTGAACTAGGAACTTATTAATGATGTAATCTGATTGAAGCCGCGGGAATAAGAAAATGAATGTTTTCCTCTTGACCTAGTGGTTTTGTGTTATCTAGGGAAAAGAATTGTATTGTGGATTCTCATGTGGGATTTTCAATTCAATATTTTAGTACATGTAGTATTATTTTATAACATCCATGTGGGTGGCTGCGAAATAAGTGGAAGCAATGTGATAGATACCCGAACTAGTGTCAAGCATGTTGAAGGATGGGTCATGTATAGTTATTATACATGAAATTCCTCCTATTAGTTAGTGGAAGTTACTAAATATTGAATCCCTGTAAAAAAAATGGGATTCATGGATCCCTGTCAGTTGCAGGGATGGAGTAGTACATTTTATTAGGCAAAGAAGGTGGCCATTTCCAATCTGGCCACACACTTGTTGTACTAAGACTAGTGATCGGGAAAAACCTGGGAGGTGAGGTTCTTTCTTGGGGTTGTGGTATAAAGAAAATAAAATATATACATAATATACAAGAGGATAAGAGAATTAATCCATCTGTAGTGAGAGGAACAATCATAGAATCCTAAACAGTTGTATCATATATTTTTTTATATAGGTTTATATCATTAATTCATTCATATATCTATATTATAGATATTATTGGACTCATTTTTTAGTTTACTAAGGGAATTATTTAATTGGATAATAAATTTGGGATCATAGAGGAGGGTGTAATCTAGTACAGGGAGTAACCTTAATATTTTTGGGTGTCCCATCATACGGAATCACATTTTTTCTAAGATGATAGGTTTTTTATTCCTACTGGAGATTAAAAACATCTTATCTTATCATTCCAATTCCAATTCCTATCACCAGAGGGTTACATTATCATGAAAAGTGAGATGACATTTTATTCACATTGTTTATTAGGATATATATGAAGGTATATATATATATATAAGCATTGTGGTATTTACATAATTATGGAACAATTTTCATGTTTATAAATGGATAATCATTGAACGGGTTAGATATATTTCCATCCCATTATTGATTTATTATGTATGTCTTCCTGGATGAATTTTAAAGATTACCACTACGTATAGTTGTGGAATTACTTATTGATATGGTCTTAAGAGCAACACCAATATTCATTATCCCATAAATAGAGTATATTAATATGTTGTAATATGTTGAGAGAATATTATATGACATAGAAGAAAATGGTTTATATTTCCCAATACATCTCTATTGGGTTTTCATTTTTGGTTTGTAAAAAAGGTAGATGTTTCTCTTTAGTTATATTGGTACTACTAGAAATTGAACAAGATAATGGTTAAGAACCATTATCCCTTAGCACAGATAGATTATATCCTTGACTAGATCTAAGGATCTCATGTATTTTGTAGATGTATTAGTGTTCAAGTTATCACTAGGTACATGTTTGATGTTTAGAAATAAATTTTACAAATTTTTGTATTAGACATGGTTTATATGAGTTTCTAGTTATCCTATTCTATAGTTGGAATACACCATTACTTTTCATGGAACTAATGAATCATTTTGTTCATCCATATTTAGAATATTTATTAAGGTATTCGTGGATGATGTTATGGTGTTTTCTCACAATCTACTTGGCCATGCCACTCATGTTGAAATGATTTTGGATACAATGAGAGAGAATCAATAATATGTTAGTATCAAAAAGTACATCTTGGGGGTGGATAACATTCAGTTATTATGTCAACCTATCTCAAATGCAAGAGTATTAGTTGACCTATAAAATTTGAGTAATATAGTTTCATAGGAGAATACCACGAACATCTTTTAAATTTTGAGTTTTTTCAGAGAGGTTGATATTAATGGTTCTTCATACTGGTCATATCTCACATAGAATATCCTCTAAATGACTTCACTAATAATGGTATTTTGTTTTAATTTTTAGATACCTACATAATGTACTGTATTAAGATGAATGATAGAATAACATCAGAACCAGCCATAATTTTGTTAAAGCATGGTAGAAGATTCATTGGGTATTGTGATGAATTTTTTATAGTGAAAGATGACATTTTGTTTTAGGTGGGATATTCAATTGAATAAGAATATTTTTAGTTTGTTCATTATGATAATAAATAAATAATGCATGATCTCATGCAATCCACAACTTTAAAATACAATCTTTGTTGGATGCATTATTTATTATGAATTCAATTTGTGTTATACACAGACAACAATAAACTCATGCTCATCATTTTAGAGTGTTACTTGAGTCATAGGCAACGATGGTGGGATTCAAACCTATAAAATTTTGATAAATAGCTTAACAATATTCCTGGAATGGGAAATAAAATTTTTGACGCACTGAGTTTCGGGACATACGTAAAGGTAGTTTAGGGGGCTTGTATAGATTGAAAACCCATAGACCACTTTATAGAGATTCCCAATGAGGTGAGGGATGGACATTGTTATTATTTAATTTTATCCTTAGAATTGAATTCCACTCTATTGGATGGGGATAGGATTATATTGTACGTTGAGTATGAAGGCCAAATACAATGAGATATCATTGATTGTGATTACCCACCTCATTGTTGAAAAAATGGTGAGATGAAATTATATGCATACATGGCCATTTTTGGGCCTCCAAAGACAAACATGTGCAGTTGATGTGGGAGTTTCAAACATCAACATGGGAGATACATCCAGTCACTACCAATATGTATTTTGATTTACCCGTGTAGTATTTTTTTGTAGGGTATGAAATTAGAGGTAGGTGGTTTTTTCACGAGGTTCTCCACCAGTCACTAGGTGAAGGTGGAACAACCGTAACCAACTAGGATTTAATATCATTTGTAGAGTACTGAGTGTAAATGTATTATGGTTGTAATTTACTTAATGACTGGGTTGTGGGGGTCACCACGAGGTAGTAATGTTGAATTGGTTTTTGTAGATATACTCATAAGGTCACCCATTTCATTCAAATCATGAAGATATTCTCAGTATATGAGGTTGAGAATCTTTATATCTATGAGGGCATGTGCCTTCACAGGTTTATTTATACTCTTATATCAAGAATGGATTCCCAATTTTCATCATGGTTTTGGAAGTGAATATAGAAGTTGTTTGGTTCCTTGGTGAATCTACAAATGAAATTCAACCATCATACAAGTTTCCAGTTAGAGTGCATGATAATGGTTATAAAGAACATGTTTAGCGAATGGGTCCATGATTTTGGGTTCCCATAAGAGGGGAATATTACCATAGTTTATTTTTTCTACAAATATAAAAATCAAGGGAATTTAATGATAGAATCATACGAGGCATTGTAAGGTTGGGAATTTCAATTTCTTCTAAGAATGTTAGTTTGTGTATAGATTATGTTGTTTAGACCATATCTCAGCTAGGAGACTCTAGGGAAGGTAAAATGAATTTTAATGAAGACAACTACTATATATAATTGACCAAAATGCTTTTCCAATATACATTTGTGAACTCTGGAGTTCATGTTTTGGGATCAGGTATTTGACTGTATATCACCAAGATTGGGACACATGGGGAATAATAGATGGGGTTGGATTTCAATGTGATATATTTGGTCATTCAAGATTATATAAGAAGTAGGGATGGTAGCATGTTTTCTATACGTAACTCAATGATAATGATCCATGCATGATGTCTTCCATGTAACTTTGTTACTCCATAATCACCTAGGCTCATCTCATACTCTTTATCAAGATGAAGCTATGTTATAGCTGGACCTGTCCTTTGAGGATAACCATATTGGTATCATTGAAAAGAAATGTTAATGATCTCTAAGGATAGAATTTCACATTAGTACTCCTGATAGGGAAGATCCATCATATACAGGATTAGACTTTAGAGCGGGAGGTTGATGTACGTGTTTAGTTTCAATAGTTATTATCTGAATATTTATTACTACCACTAGGAGAGTATTTTTACAAAAAATCACTTTAAAAGTGGAATAATGTAATATCCTATGTTTTCTTATGTGGTTTTTACTTTTTATACATAATTTATTCTCATTATTTTCAATTAATATGGATTCCTAATGAGTTAATAGGATTTTTGGGGGTGTTTAGTTATTGTTCATAGCATAGAGTCAGGATTATGGAAAAATGAATCTTGGATAAATTGTTATTATAAATTGTTCATCCCTAATTACAAAATTACATCTAACCTTTTCGGGTGGGATATATACCAGTTTGGGGTGAAAGGCTTTCCCCGAAAATGTTACGAGTTCCATAGAATAGTGAGAAAATATTTGTAGGTTTTAAAGGTTCAGTTTAGAACATATTTTTCATGGTTTCCCAAACCATGTTTAAGAACCATGGGGGGGCCATTTGAGGATGTGAAAGAAGTATGATTATTTCCTAGTTTGGCCAACTTTATGGCCAAACCATGTGACCCATTATTTTGAATAAAAATTACTATTTTCCCCTTAATGTCTCAAATGTTGAAAACCTATTATTATTTTTCTATCTTCCGCCATTGATGACCTTTTTTAATTCATTATAGAGCTTCTTGAAGCCAATCCTTATCTTGGATACCATTTCATTATATGAAATCTGATTCATGAGTCATTTATCTAAGTGGATATGTGCTGGTGTCTTCTCTTTTCCTAATTCTCTATTATTCACTTCATAGCATTAATAGGTTAATTTTAGTGCATGAATGTTTTACCTATTTCCAAATAATTTGACAATTATTCATATCTTATCCAATCCATCTCGTGTTTAGAGATGATACATGATGATTATTCATCCATGAGTATACAATGTGTGGTCTATAGATTTATCTTAACATTTTATTTTTTAAATATCTTGATTCGATTATTTCACAAGATGGGAATTATATCATTTCCCATAATATTAAATTAATGTATTGGTAAATATTTTGATAACCTTCAAGGTTTCTTATATGTACCATATTATGGTTCGTGTTTATTCACCATAACATGTACCACCTTTGATCCATGTTTATTTATTTTCATATGATATATCATATTGATGGGTGTGAGTGAGAACTCTAATTATAGAGGGATATTAAATTAAAATATATTGACTTATAGGGTAGGTTCCATGATTCGTCGTTATGTTTTTACATATGATTTAAATGGTTAAATATTTAATTTGGAAATGTGGAAATGTGTTGAATAAACACCCTAATAATGAATTATTTTATTGACTGATCTCACTTTGGTAATGTCTGGCATGGGGGTGATGAGGATTTATAATGCCTGTTTGGAAATTTGCTTCAGTTGTACTTGTCGAACTTTTTTCAGCTTTGTCTTTAAGTAATTTTCCCTTATTGCAATTTGTTTCCACTTTCCCAAAAATAAAATAGGCTCTATCTTTTTAATTCAATTAATGGGGCTTTGCCCAAAAATTTTCAGAAAAAAATATTTGAGATGATGATTTTTTTATGGTACTGGATTACTTCAAAATTTATATTACATATATCATGATTAAAATATATTACACATACATTTATACTCTATGGATAATGATTATTGTAATTATACATTAGAAATTTATAATCCTAAGATTCTTATACCATAAGATTCGATGGACATTTCTACCACATTGATCTAGATTACATTGAAATCTAAATACATTGCTAATCCATCAGTTTAACTTTATAGTAATTCCTTAGACTATAGTATTCGACATTATCCTTGTGTTCCTCTTATGTAGTTATTGAGTTTCAGTTGTTACTCTGATAGGACTCTATGGGATGACTTGCTCATCTAAATCTTCGATAATGTCTATGTGGGTATGATATAATGAGGATGAATTTGTATTTATACCTTTGATCTATCCCTTGTGGTATGACATATGATTACATTACATATGATATTATCAATTATTAATCATGATTTATAATTAGACCATGATTACGGGTTCCTGATAATTGTTCACTGAAAACCATGGATGGATTTATAGGATCCCATATGAATTTTAAACATTAATTATATTATTATAAAAAATAACATAATAAATAATTATTTATTTTCTATTAAAATATTATATTGTTAGTAGACATTATTGTAGGTGGTATAATAACTGTTATCTTGCACCCTATTTGAACCGCCATTGGGTACATGGAAAAACATCATTGATGCTTGTTGGGAATAGGGTAAGAGACAACTTAATCCATATTTGTTGATCGTTTCATAGGATTAGGGGAGTAGAGGACCAGACTATATTCATTATAATAGCCAGTGATTGATCCTTTTTGGTATATTTGTTATTATGAAACATATACTATATGGGATCCATACAGTCATGTACTGCCTTCCATTTTGAATAGATACATGGAATGTTCATCATATTTTATATGACATCATCTAGATTTATTATTGAAGAATTATTATAGTTGTTTATCTTATATTTTTGATTATATTTTGATTATGATTATTTATTTATTTATTTCACCACTCTATTACTCTGGAAATGAGAGTATAATCTCGACAATGTAGTAACATAGACCTGTACTGCTAGATGCCAGCCTATGGGGTTTGGGGAGGAACACATGGTTCCATTTTTACCACTACCTCAATGAACCATTTATTGTCTCCTATGTCACGATATTAGCTTTAAAGCCTATAGGAATGTTATCATAATAAAGGGTGATATTAGATTATTAACAAGGATAAATGAGGGAGATATGTATGCATAGGCTGATTATAATGCTATGAGAAGATGAGAATAACATATAAAATCCATACCAAAAATATCATGGATCATAATATTCTGTCAAATAATTTAAATTGTAATTTCATAATAAAGGAATAAATAATAAATTAAATAACATAATCCATGAGGTAATGAAATTGGAATAAGATAAGTGATTTGTGGCCTTCACATATTAATAGAAAATATTTATGATATAATAAAAGACTCACATACAAGGATATAATTGTGTAATGTGATCACTCACCAAACAATCATAGTAATCATGATTCTCCCCCAAGAGAATCAAAGTAGAAAAATTCCCTTACTAAACTAGGTTCACTACCAATTCCATTCCTCTCAATGTCATGTAATATAAATATTTACCCAATTCATTGGAGGGATATATAGGTCCCACTCATCTAATAATTAAACCGATATTAATGGATACCATAATGTAATAAAACCCTTATCATATCATAACCCATCAATTGAAATGGATTTCATAATCATTTAATCATACCATAACCTAGAGAAAATGGATTGTTTATATATTGATTTCATTATTTCATCATATCATAACCCATTATAAAAAGATATGTTAAAATATATATCATGGTATAACTCATGGAAGTTAATGGTTATCATAATCATAAATATAAATAAAACATTCTGAGAAAGAATAATAATGATAATCATAGAACATATATCTTGTAAGGAATATATAGATTCTAATTATTCTATCATTGATGGAAATTTTTTTTGATCGATCCTTGCAACCTATTCTTCCGTAAAATATCATTCAACATTGAAAAAAATTAAAACAAAATTATTTTTTAAAATATTTTTCCATCAAAATAAAATTGAATATTTATAATTTAGACTTCAATGCATAATATTTTTATTGAAATGGGATGTTTTTATTATGTTTTACTTGTTAAAAAATGAATCCTCACACATTTTCTTAAATATGCCAACAAGAACTGTTGGGAAAAGGGCATAAATGTTCCATACATTAATTTTAGTAAAAAATTACAACATGGTATAATTTATTTTTAATATCCTTGTAGTACATTTAAATTTTTTTGAAAACATTATCAAAAAATGTAGTTTTGGAAGAAAATGGATTTCTAACCAATGTGAGTAATATTTTATGATTTTCATAAAAACATGTTATAAATTATATTAGGTAACAAAATCTTGTAAAATTAATATATTACATTAAAATATCATTAATTACCAGAAAATGATTAAAATTTTTGTGATTATTGTGAAATTGGTCTTAATACTTTATCATTAGAATCATAATCATAAATAATACTAATAAACAATGAGACTATAACCTGAAATTATTTATGATATGGTAATGATTAAAAGTAAAACCTATTAAGAAAAAAAATATGAAAAATAAAATATCATTAGGATGAATATATTCATGGTAATATACGTAATAGGGGATATATATATATATATAAACATAATAACAAATATGTGTGAAAAACATAATATAAGACTCAAAGAAGTCAAATTGAGACAAGAATACCATACATTAAGTCTAAAATTCATCCATATGCATTCAAATCAAATATATAAAAATATACTATTATTATAAAACGAATAGGGAAAAGAATAGATATGTATCAAAACTAAAATTATTCTCTTAGGACCTTTAATTAACTATTTATAAACAGTTTCATATTGTGGTTGTGTTATGGGTTATAACATAATTTATTCTTATATATTTTTATTAGTTATATTAATCACCTTTACTTTGAAACTATTAAAATATTTTGAAAAATGTTATAAATTAAATTAATATAATAAATATTCTTTATATTTTTATTTATAATGTTCAATAAAATTTGATATATATAAGATGAATTAATCCATTTATAGAGACCATAGGTCATACGTATATATGAACATTGTCTCCATTTTCATGATTGGTAGATTGAAATAAAATTAAATGATATATTATCATTAAAAATATTTTTAGTTTCACATATGTCTACTATTTACAAAAATAATACCTAATATGTTCTATGTAATGTGTGAACAATCAACAAAGCATCGTGAAGTGGAAGTCTATCGTACACTTGAGCGATGTAATAGTATTCCAAAAGAAAGAGAGTAGAAAGGTATGAGTAATTAAAAATTCAAATGTCAAAATAGAACATATAAATTTCATATATAAATTATAAATCCATCATTCAAACCTGACATTTGATGTTTAATGGAAATAATAAATGTCCATGGTTCGCAAGAGGGAATTCCACTATACACACGAACAATGATTGCATAAACTATTTGATGGATGTGGAGATGGTTGTATTTCATTTCCATAAAATATCAATATTATAGAATATGTATTATAATGACTTTTTATACAAATAATTTCAAGGATTTGGATGATGAAATAAAATAATTATGATTATTGATAAATGTTACATCTTCTTACGGTATCCAACTTCAGTTTTTACCAATATTATTCCTATGATGTATTTATATCCAATATATATATTATAGTATTTGAATGGGGAATTTGGGAAGTGATTTGGGTGGGGATTGGCCAAAACAAAATTTTTGGATTGTGTTAATAGGAAATGATAAGGGGTGGCTTTTTATATGTTATTTGAGTGGAACATTTTTAAAAAGTCTTGATGATAAAGTGTTATCATAATTTCCACATTACTCAATGGCCAAAAACGGATCTCATAAGAACCATAGAAAAAATATTGTCTATATATGGACAAAATATATATATATTTTACATATTATATGTATATTTAACCATTATCATTTATCTTTAACCTCATAGTAAATCCATTTTATCCTTAACCACAAAAAATAATTTTATCTCTATTTACAATTAATTGTAGTAAAAAAATTATGCATAACATAGTATATAGTATAAATTATGATGATAAAAAAATTTCGAATCCAATTTTCAAATTCAATCAATAGATTTGGAAAATTTTATTTTAAATAATCCCACATATGTGATGAGAAAGTAGGTTTTCAAAGAGAAAATGATACATTTTTACATAGTTTTATGACAAAATTCAACATGAAGATTATTTTAATGATCATAATTAGATTAATGGATGTATTATTTAAATAATAATTCTTTTAGAAAATTTATAAAACATATTTTATTTGTTAAATCATTAAATTAAAACAATTTATTACAGTTAAAATTATGTATTTTACATTCTTCATCAAAAAATGAACCATTTTAGAAAAAACCACATATATTAAGCCAAATATAATTTTGATATGATGATGTAAAAAAAAAGATTATTTTTTAAAATTATATATTTTAAAAAATTTACTTTTTTAATAATTTTTATAAAATGAAGAAAAAATTATTTTTGGAGAAAATAGAAATTTCAAAACATATAAAGACATTCCTGAAAATTAGGTACTTTATTATAACAATTATTTATTTGTATAAGACCACTATAAATAATATTTAAAAATTATAATTACTAATTATCTTTTTATGTATAATATAATTTTTATAGAAGTCATGTATAAATAATATATTGTGTTTTTGTTAAAACATTATATTGGTTGTAACATAAGACAACCATGTGTTGCATGTAGTGCATGATTAATTGTTGTTACTTATATCACAGTGTAAAAATGGTGTTTTTGTAATGCAGTATATCCTTGAAATTTAATTTCATGAAAACAAAATTACAAAAAACCAGGTATTTGGGTTCTACGCCACATGAAATGAATTTTTCCTTCATAATACATCTTTATAATACAAAAAATGAGTATTCTTATACCACATCATTTCCTCATATTCCCACATAGATTCTTAAAATTTATGGTTTCAAAAATGATAATTGACCATGTTTTCTGTCCTCTTTTTAGAAAATTATCTATTAAATCCAGAATCTACATCAATTATTCCTCTAAGGAAATATTCTTCTCTAGTGATATGACTTATATATTTAGTACATAGGATAGTTCAGACATGTACAACCTAGAGAGAGTCACATGGAACACATCATATAATTGATAGTGGTTTGGTGGTTGTTCTATATGATAAGAAACCATCTTGATATGATCACTAATTTTAAAAGACCCATATAACAAGGTTATAGATTCTTTTCATCGTGAATCTCATAACCCTCTTCCATGGTGAAATTTTAGAAATAACTAATCTCTAAATTAAAATTCTACATCCCATCTTTGATTTTCATCATTAAATTTCTTCCAAATCTATGATTTTTTGAGGTGTTATTTAATGGATTTTACCTTTTTTATAGTTTCTCTTGCTATATTAACACTTAATTTAAGTCTTTATGTTACAACATTCTAAAACATTTGAGATCTACACATAATTATATAAATTGATACATAAGAATCCATCCAAATTATTGAGTGAATGATATTGTTTCATGAGGATTAAACTAGAGGATACTGTGGATTCCAAACACCATTTAAATATAAATAAAATCATCTCAACATATCCTCTATGGTTTGAATTAATATTATGAACTAACAACCTTTTCAATGACGATAAATAGTTCTGAATCTCATCTCTAGATCATGATCATTCTGAAGAATTCCATCAATCATTGACAAAAAATATTATCATGAAGAAAAACAATGGACTTTGGTATTTCATGAAAAATTATGATTTCCTTAATTTATATACTAAAACAATGATTTAGATATTAGTATCCTCATATATGAACATAATGTACTGACTTAATGTGGGGATCAACTACAATCCATACAACATTATTAAATTTATATTTCATGGGGATTCTAATGAAAAAAATACTTCGTGATATTTTCCCATTTACATTACGTTATTGGTTTTTGATTTAAACTATCCATAGGAATTGGTCTTTTATCCTTAACAAAATAAAATACCATGCAATAAGAAAAAAACATGGTGATACCTCTCTTTATCTTGTCACACCAAAATCATTATTTCAAATACATATAAATCTTCATTCCTCCAGAATGAATATAGAATTATGATCTATGAAAATCCTATAAATATTAATTTTGTATTTCTAGTATGGATATAACAAATATATGATTCATTATCATTCCATTGTGATCAAGCTTAATCATTGGAAAATTTCCAATTTTATTTTGTATATCCTCATCTTCCTTCTCTTTGTCTAATTTTTTTGATGTACAGTTTAACCTTCAATTATCAAAAATTATATGTTTCCCCATCCCATAGGATTTATATATTTTTACATTGAAAATCCATCATTATAGAATTTTTTTAAATCATCATCATGAATAATCTAGCATAATCATTTTTTTCTCAAATCATTATCCAAATGACTTCCATTACCATGGTGGTAATACATTGAACAAACATATTATATAATAATCTCAATCCATCTTCGCTGGATCATATTAAACTCCTTCTATGTGAATATTTAATTTAAACTGTTGTAATCAGTATATATTTATCATTTTTCTTTATAATTAATATTCATCAATATATTTCATATAAAGGTTAAGATATTTAAATACAAATATGTTTTTGGGTAATTTTTAAAATGAATATTCAATTTTCATAAGTAATAATCTATAAAAATTTCATTTTCTATATGAACAAATTATGTACCCTTCATGGAAACATCAGAATTGAGCAGAATCCCTTATCAACTATTGGTTAACATAAACACGATTTTTTTGATAAATAAATTATTTATTTCTATGAGAATATCCTCATATTAATTATTCATAATGAACATTGGGTCTCTTCTATGTTAACTTTGTCATATGATTTTATATACATGAAAAATTATAAACAAAAGGCTTATAATATTCTCATAAATCAACAATACTATGGTTCTCAGTAACCATGGTTGGTCTTTTCCGTCATTCTGTAGACTCCATCATTTATGGATCTATTAACATGGCCTCTCATAAGAATATATGACCAAAAAATGAAGATATTTCCACTAAAATATACAAACTGTTATTTTTTCATATATTTTCTCATTCTTTAGGGCCTTTAATACAATTCTCAAGTTGTATTATTTCACTCCCATTATCATTGTGTAGATATTAATATCATCTATAAAGATAAAATAATATACATCATGGTAGTCTATAAAAATTATATACATTAAATAATTAAATATAGTTAGGGAACTAGTATTATATAATTATAAAATTAAATATTCATTGGGTTCACAACATGTACATAAGACTCTATTGGGTATATCCTCCTTCACAGACCTTAATTATTGACATACATGAAGAAAATTAATAAAGTAAAATTATAGATCATCGAGCTGTTTATAAAAAAAGACATAAATATGGGGAAGAGGATACATTTTCTTAATTTTCAACTTTTTTGGAATCCAATAATAAATACATAGTCAAATTGATTTTAAATTTTTGTTGAAAAAAAGGTTCAACCCATGGAGATCCATTTTTCAAAAGAATACATTTCCATGGTTTTATTAGTGTTCCTTCTTTAGTTCCAATAACTGAATAATGGACAATCTATTTAGAGTAATTGAAATTTATATGTTACCCATTTTGAATTATATTGAGAAATCAACTTCACGTTTCGGTGGAATGATATTCAACACCCCTGGAGAGGCATCAAAATATCTGAAACCATATGTAAATTCTTGACGTTAGGTATCTACCCAACCGTTAGATATAAAAACACCTTTAGAATGTGAATTGAGACTGAAAAATTGTGTTTTATCTCCATCAGAAGTTCACACATATAATAAAATTGCTATACAATAATTGTTTTCTTAGATTTCGTAATGCACCATCCCATCCTCAACCATTGAACTTGGTTTTATATTGAGAAAGACAATATATGAATAAGATGACATTAGATTAAACTAGAGGAATAATGAAAGAAATTTTATGATGAAAGTTGACAAAATTTCCCTCAGATAGGAATAATATACTTGATATTTGATAATCGTTCAATTATAAGGTCTCACATTTAATTCAGCATTTAATAATATGGGTGTAATCCTGATACCCTTAAAAATTCATCATATATGAAATAATGTGTATATCCAAAATAAAATAAAACATTAGCAGTTCAATATTGTATGTTAAATGTACTATTCACCATGTTGTCATCACATACCTTAAAAAAATTAATGATCATATTATATTTTTATGTGTCTCATGTTTTAATAATTTGTTAATGTCCATCATTTTTATTAACCTTCGAATTTTTCTATGGGTTAGCATTGTTATCATACTCCATTAATTTGAGACACTATATTGTGGGTGGTGCATTGTGTTTCTCTTCCATTATATTTATATTATTAGCTAACAAATTCCCATTACATTGGAAATACATTTCCTGATTACCGTTAATTACTCAAATAAACCATTTACTAGCCCCCTTGGGACATTTTTATCTATGATTATTCCGACACGTTGAGCTTAAATGAATGCTCATCTTCTTCTCCCCATGGTTCTTATATTTTTTAATTCTATTTTTTCATCTTATAAAAACCATGAGTTTGTTCTATAAATCTATACTCAATTTCGACCATGATAACAAATCAAACAATATCTTCTTAGATACCAAATTATCTTATGGATAACATCTTTAATAGGCTTCACATTAAGAAACTGAATAATCATTAAACTATAATTTTAGTTTTGATAATAATAAAAAAATCACAAATCAGATATCCTGCATAATTTTCCTCTTTTTTAGCAAATGATTATTCATTATTTTATTTATCTCAAACAAATATTTCTCCATATTTATATACGGAAAATGATCATTGTAATATTAGAAAAATATTATCTTGAACTCACCACAAACCACGAGTCAATATCATCATATTTCCTCATATTATTTATTGTAGTACACCATTAATCCACTTCACCTTTTAAATATATTATATCCAAAACAAATTTTTATTTTACAAACACTAGGTAATATAATATATTTTTTCATTGAGGATGATCAATTTTTCAAAAATTGGTGGATAATAAGAGATATTTCAAGTAGGTTGATGTTGCGTCATTATGGACTCTACATAATTTTATTCCCTCCATTGTAAAATTGGAATTCCTACATGATTCAAATATTGATAATGTTGCCTTATAATAGAAATTTAATTTTTTATTCCATATCTCATAATGTTTGGATCATCTGGTGGAACATAATTTCAATTTTATGTCACACTCAGCATTAACATAGTTCCATCAGTTTCCAAAAATTTAATAAAACAAAAAAATAATCATGTTGGAAAAATATTTATAGTGAGAAAACACATAATTATGAAAACCAAATTAAGGGTGTATAAATAATCAAAAATTAAATTCAATATAAGACTCTATATGATTATCCATGGACATTCATAGTCATTATCTATTTAAATCAATCATCATGGTTCATAATTTGTTTTGTGAATTTCAAAATCTTATCCCTCAGGAGTGTCAAAAGAGGTGTCATCAAATGCCCGTTATTTCTCACATAGCGATGATCATGTTTATTTCAATGTTACCTATTAAGAGTTATTACCCCTAGGTGCATATATTCATTAGAAACATGAACCTTTAGTAACTAGATATAGATGATATTTCATGGAAACCACTTCTCTTATACTTTAAAAAAAATCCAATACATTTTCTTTAATTATACTTATCCTTAGACTTATCATTGGAAACTCCATAAAGATATAACTATTGTTTTCCCATCAATGTTTCCAAAATTTAACTAAATTTTACCTTTGATACCAACTATAATGAACCAAACTAAACATAAATCAAAATTAAATCTTTTTAGATTAATATTCAAAAAAATAACAGAAACAAACTCTTGAGGACTATAATATATTAGTTCATTTGGAATCTTAGAAAAATAATGAATTGGTTCACAGTTGACATATGTCATATCCTACTATGTTTTCCATATCTATAACCTTATTTTGAAAATCATAAATGATACATATAATCATATCCTAAGGAATGTAAAGACAATAAATGGTGAGAAAAGACACTCAATAAGGATAAACAAAGGATATCAATATGAATACAAAGAACATAATGGTAAAAGAACATGTGAATCTCAATTTAAACCAATACATTAAAAATAATATAAAATTATAATTATTCATGGAATAATAATTATTGGTTCATAATACATAAATTATATGTAAATAGAATAAAGAGTGTATGACATTGGTATAACACATGAAATTTATGGTATTTGAAAAAGCATATAAAATAATATCTATATTATCCAAGGATCACTAAAAATGTGATCAATTAGAATAGATTCAATCCCCAACCATCATCGTAGTCTAGGTTCACCCCAAAGATGAAAACAGAAGAAAAACTCCCCTACTAAACTGGATTAAATCTATATTATATCTCGGTCTATCTCATCATATATAAATGTTTTCCAAATTCATTAAAGGGAGAAAAAGGATCCACAAGTATCATAATTATACCTATAACAAAATATATTCTATAATATCATAAAACAATCATCATATTGTGACACATGAATTTATATAGGTGTAATATTCATTTTTTCATCCCATATCTTATATAAAATAGACAGGTTTCATATTCATATAAATATTTCATTATGTCATCACACATAGAAAAAGAAGTGGGGTTTATATGATTTCTATCATGTTATATGGAAGAGAATCTATATTAAAAAAATTATTCAATTAGAAATATAAACCATTTTAATTAATATATAAAATTACCCTTGTATAATATCCTCAATAAGTAATAAATAACTTAAATGGATGTTATTATATATGGAATTTGATTTCTATTGACCCTTTAAAACATTTCTTGACTAAAATATCCATTCATCATCAGACAAACTTTTTAATACATTAAATGTTTTGGAACATTTCCCTTTTTAAATTACCTTATATATAAAAATAATATTCAATGAAAACAATTTTCACAATAATGGTATGTTTCTCTGATTCCGTACATGTGAAAAGAAAGACTAATTGCACATGTTTTGTAAAATCCAATGAAGTGTATTTTGAAAAAAAGAATGAAGATTATTTAAAATAAACTTTGTACGAATTTATTAAATGGGAAATAATGTATATTAAAAATAAAATTATTATAGTTTATCATTTATTATATCATTTTTAAAAAAATTTGTTAGAAAATGTATTTCTTACCAAATAGATAAATAAACACATATTATCTTAAAAAAATTCTCATTTCTATTAAGTACCAAATATAGTAAAAATTTAAAAATTACATTAAATTAACCTGAATAACCATATATGATTAAAATTCATTATTTTAATTGTAATGGGATTGTAATTTTTTATCATTGGAAATATAATAATAAATAATCTCAATAAGGGATGATAATGCAACATAAAATCACTACTGCATTACAAACATGAAATCATAAAACCAACGAAGGATTAAAATAAAATGAACCATAAAATATAATGAGGATAAATATATTACTGTAATTAATTATCAAATGGGATTTATATAGTCATTATAAAATAATATAGCGGTATCACATAACATATATGGAGATGGACAATTGTGAAACAAAAACCATTACCTTATGTCTTAACATCTATTATATAAGTTAAAACCTCATGTATAATAAATATAGTTTTATTATGAATATATTACACAAAAATATTTAAATATATAAATCAATAAATTATTTTATCATGACCTTCTCTTATCTACTTATCAACAATTCCATGTTAATGAAACATTTCCGGTTACAACTGGTTTGTTTATCCTAAATGTTTGGATTTTTATTTTATGCGAACAAAAATTGATCATAAATCTATCATATATATTAATTTAGACATTATATTAATATAATATATATTCAATATATAAATACTTATATTGATCCATGTATTTTGGATATTTAAAATTAAATACAACATTCACAAAGAGGGTAGGTCATACAAACGCATGAACATTGTTCCCATTTTTTTGATTGAATAAAATAAAAGTGAATGACATATTATTATTCAATAAGCACTTTCATTCCATAAATATCAAGTATTTTTATCAAACCTATAGATAATATATTCTTGTTATATCATGAATGAATCACATCACATCAAAATGTTGTAGTCTGTCGTATACCTGAGTATTGTTATAAAATGAAAAAAATTTACGTTATAATGATATGCCTGATTTAATAATTATATAATCATAATAAAATCATAGATATAATAGATAAATAATAATTTAATTATTATAACCATAATTTGTAATTTGTAATTGAAATTTTTTTGACATCAGTGGGCAATGTGGTAGTCTCTATTACGCCCAAACAATGATTTCATAACACATTTGATAGATATGGTGATGGTTATAGGTTATTATGTTATAATAAAAACATATCATTACATATAAGATATTTTGGATATTATATCAAAATGTTATAATAATAATTTATGTATTTGTATGATTAAATGAAACAAAAACTATTGTTGATGAATGTAACATCCTCTTTAGTTATCCTCCTTATGATTTCAAAAAAATAACTCCAAGGATGTTTTAATGTCCAAAATAATGAGTTAGTAATAATAGGAGTGGATTTTATAATTTATTTTCATATGATATTTCCATAAAATAAGAGTTTTATGTAGTGAAGATGAGAGTAGAAGGGGTTTCCATTTAGAAGTCTGGTGAATGTCACATTTGAATATTTTTTAAATAAAAATATGCAATGAAATTTATCACATGCCACAGGGATCCAAAATAAAATAAATTACATTTTTATACATATTATGTTCAATATATGGAAATATAATTTATTTTCCACAATAATAGAGGTATATTTAATCCTTATCAATTTATTTCAACCCCATGTAAACCCATTTTTACCTTCACCGTGATAAATTGTTTTTACTGTTTTTACAAATTATGTTAAATAAGAGATAAGTTAAAATTAATAAATTATATAAATTATTCTTATTAAAAATATTTTCTCCATTTTTTCAAATTCCCTTAATAGAATTTGTAAAATTTATAATAACATTCATCCTACAGAAGCCACGAGAATATAAGGATTTTCTGAGAAACATTTACAATGTTAATGATGATTTAACGTCGGGATTAGAAATGATATTTAATCCAATTACCTAATTTAATTATAGGATGTATAATTGAACTAAATATTCTAAAATAAATTAAAATATAATATTAAATTATTAATACGTTAAATGAAAATGATTTTTTCTATTAAAATTTAGTTTTTTCACTATTCATCTAAAAAATGTAACTTTTCATAAAGACTACAAAAATTAAATCAATGAAAATTTTGAACATTAAATTCTAAAAATAAAATTTATATTATAAAATTATTTTGATAAATATATCAATAATTAAATTATAAGGTAACTCAAAAATAAAAAATAATTTTTTTGATAAAATAATGGTTTCTTAATTTGTAAAGACATTTCTGAAAATAAGTCACATTGGTATCAATATTTTTACTTTATATTAAACCATTATACATAACATTTGATAATATATTATTAATATTTTTATTTTTATTTAAATGGTTAGTTTATAATTAACAAATTTAAATAATATATTTTGTTTTTTTAAAACATAGTGTCTAGTGTAACACAAGCTAGCCCAGTGTTGCCTATATGTAAATATTATCATGCTTTTGTGTGTAAAACAGCATTAGAGTGTTTTTTTGTTTATTTCAAGTTATCAAAAAAATTTAATTTATTAAAAAATATCAATTCATAAACTCTCAGGATGTAACATATTAGTTCTTACAAATACTCTTCATAACAAACATCAAAATTAATTCATCTCATTCTCTTATGTTTTATAACATTTTAATTATTATTATTATTATTTTTATCATAAAATAATTATAATGTTTGTTATTTTATTTCATATTATAGTATTATCCATTCAAGATTAAAAATATTGTGTTTTTCTACATTAAGTGTTATCATTTCAGATGTGTTGGAAGTGATATACGGATTGTAATATTCTAATTTTTATTGGCCTATTAGTGTAAAATAAAAAACATGTATTATGTAATAGAAATTATAATGACATTTCTATGGAATATAGTTGAAAACCACGTAATACATATTGAATTTATTGACATATATGACATTCTTTAATGTCTAATTTATTTTTATTTTTAATAAAAACCTATTTTTTATTCAATAATCTAATTTATATATTTCAAATATACTACATAGTTTTATTTATTAATAAATATCTGAATAAAATTATAAATAAAACAATAAATAGGTTCAATTTCCATTATTATTCATTATATTACATCAAATTCAAAATTAATAAGTATTTAATTTAAAATTAACTCTCATGCTTTTAAAATTAACAGACTTTTCTCCACTCATTTCTCTTCTAATAGAAAACACAATTTTTAATTTTTTTTCAAAATATATCTCTAAAAAATTATAAATATATTAACAATACCATGTTATTACTATAATACCATCCTCTATGTAATCATGTTTAATTTTAATGGTGGTCTCTCTATGAAAATGATAATTCATCTAAAATTTCAATTCATTCAAATTATGCTTGTTTTGATATGCTGGAATGTTTTTTCATAATTATAAAAAAATAATAATTATAGTATCATTTTATGTTAATGAAATTATAAAAAAATTATTATTTTAGTATTGTTTTAATAACACATAAAACTCTACATTCATCATATAGTATTTATACAATTAATGTGAGTGATGATGTGTTTGATTAACACAATTAAAATATTTTATTCAATTTTTTTTTCAAGTATATATTGTTTAGAAAATTGAGATGAATCCTCTCTTTATTATTAAATAGAAGTCATGTTTTAATTGGAGTAGAGGGAGAACCATTACGTAGCCTATTGGACCAATGGAATGTGGTCGTAGAACATGGTATAGAGGCCAAGTGCAGTATCAAGCCTGCATTATCTGGTCTATGTCTCCACGAAAGTGTCATGCCAACATCACCACCTGTATCAGGCCGGGGTCACGTCTAGAATCATAATTGATTTTTATATTTTTAATGATCTAAAAAAAATTTATCAGGAAAATTTTATAATTTGAACATTTCTATAGAACATTTATGCTATGCAACATTTGTAATAAAATTAAATCAATTCCATAAATCCTCTATATCATATGGGTCTAATATATATTGAAAATATACCATTACCGTTTCGTTGATTTAATTTTAAAAAATAACTCCAATTGTATAAAATTTATCTTGTCATGAATTTTTATTTCGGAAAATGAACAAATTTTTAAAATATATGTATTATAATAGTTTTAAAAATAAATCATATATTTTTTAATAATGTATTTATAAAAGGAGGTAAAATGTCATTTTAATGGAATTGTGGGTTTATTATATGGGATATCGCAATTTCATTTGAATTATGGTTTTATCAAAATAGATATATTTCAAAATCCATCTCTTTTTCAAATACAATTTTAAATGTTTTTATGTATATTCAAATATAATACTCATAGTAATTTCATATTGCATTTTATAGTGTATTTGATTTTTTTTTTTGAGATATCAAATGATCATTATTATATTATACCTTAAAATACATATATGGGCTTACATATAGATATGGGTACACCTATATTGTTTTCAAAAATTTCAAGTGAGACTTTTTCCTCCCTTATAAAAAGATATCACCTCCCCCCACTACTCACACCTCTTAAAGCACGTAGATTTTTAAAAACACTAATCATATTACATATAAACATACATACACTAGAAAACAATCCTCCCTTTGAGTATATATCCTTCAAAGGATTCTTTTGATACAAACCAAAATTAGTTACCTGATTAAGCTGTGATGTCTTCTCTTAATCTCTCTAGTTTCATTTCCGTTATCTTCCAATAAAAGAACATTGTTAAATTAATATATAAAAATATATAATCCTAATTATACTAGGATTAATTATGTAATTATTTAAATCTAAACACACAACCCCCATCATCTATGGGGTAAGGAATATACTATTTCAAAGTTTGGAAAACTACTTCCTCAAGAAACAATGATTGTTCATTTTTCCTTTACCACCTCTCAGGGTGACCATTATGATAGATATTCTATTTATATGTGATATATGGGATATATATCATTTATTTATACATCTATAATCATTATATTACACACATCATTATTACATTTTATTTTTGGTTTATAAAAAAAACATCATTTTGCAGAAGTGTGGTCTATTATCCCCTCAAAGTGATGTTCTTCTTTCATGGTACAAATAGAACATTTAAAAAATGATGTCAATTAAAAATATTTGACATAAAAAACTGCTATATTATATTAATTTCATAATTAAATTTTCTTTAAATGTATTATATATATTTATGGTTTTCATTGTTACACATTCACACACATAAAAAGTGATAACGTTATATGTTGACATATAGACTACCACCTCCTCAACATGATGTGATTACAATTTCATCAATATATATATATGTATATATTTAAATAATATTTTATTTATGATATAATGATCATTATTTAATAATATGATGTTACTTACCTTATTATCTAAATGATCATTGAAAAATAATAACGTTACTCATTCGTACGTACATCCAAACATCTCTATGATTGAAACATAGATTCATTTTTCATAAACATATATATTTAATGTTTTTTAGAGAAAAATTTATTTATAAATATTATAATTATTTCTTTATTATTCTTCTAGTGATTTTACTTAATGAACCCATTGACCACAGTTGACATAACAATGTAGTTTTAGACATATGAACCAAATTTGGTAAAAAGAACCAATGTAAATGTAATTTTTTATTACTTGTATAAAAAATAGAAATAAGTAAAAATTTTGTTTTTCAAATTTCTAAATAATGTATAAATGTACCAAATATTAATTATATAGGATGTTAATGGATGTTCTCCAAAAATTATACTCAAGGTAAGGTATTCTTATCTCAGTTTTTACATCAATGAGATAAATGTCATGTTCACAACCATACATATTTTGTGTGGTTGATGTACTTAAAATTTTGTTATATTATATAATTAATAATATTAAATTGATTGTATCTTATCCTTTAATTTAATATTATTCATGTATACATTTAATGATTTAAAATGTTTCAACGTGTTAATTGGCCCTTTGGTTTGTTTATAGATAGTTTTCTTCAATAATAACATTAATAATATTTCAATGGTATTTTTTACATGAAATTATAAGTCAATTTTTCAATAAAACATTCATTATTATATCATATTTTTACTCGTGATAATTTTAATTTATTTTAAATTATTTCACTCTATGTTATTTATCATGGTATAGAAATGTTTTATAGAAAACATTCCTTTATTCATCTCTAAATTGGATAACCTATTTTTTCAAATGACCATGGCTTATTAAAAAAATCCAAATAGTTTTTACAATTAATAGTTATAGAATTATTTACCCTTTTTTATTTTTCCAAATTTTTAAATTTATGCTTCATATCACTTTTTGAACTTTTCATCTTTATAAACTTATTACCCGGTAAATGGAATTTTATTTTTTACCTTATATGGAATGTATGGATTTACAGGCCGTCATTCCATTGAATCCTCATTTAAATTGTTTAAAGGTTAATTTTTTAAAACTTGTTTCAAAATTTATTTTCAATAAAATGTTTTTTCGAAAGGTTTTTCAAAAAATTAACAGTTCCCTCAAGAATGTTTCATAAATGATATTTTTACAATGTTTCCATCCATCTACATAAAATTTCTTTTTCTACTCCACATTATGTATGTTGTGTTGATTTTATCATTAATATTACTCCACATGATTTATGATTGATTTATCCAAGGATAGTATTTATATTCACTTCCTTATTTTCTTTTAGAATCCTTGGAATATTCAATTTCCTATGATCATTAAACACTAAATGCTCCAAAAATATCCATTTTTGGTTCGAAATATTGATGTGGATGCTCAATTACAAAAAGGGGTTGAATTGTAAGATTAAAATATTTAATTTTTAACCTTAATAAAAAATATGTTTAATAAAGTTAAACAAGTAAAATTAAAAAGTCCTCTTTCACTTCTTTTAAACAAACTTGCTAGGATCTGGAAATATGCTTTCAGAAATGAAACTTATAAAAATTTTACATGGAAATTATTCAACCTTAATGCGTATATAATCTTACTTATCAATGTTTAAAAATGTTATAATAAATTATATGATGGTTATTATTTCATCAATTATCAATATACAATGGAAAAATTCTTGAAACAAAACAAGTAACATGTAGAAACTATTTTATCCCAAAGTGTATAGTATCCAACAACCATGGATAAAGGGAAATTGAATTATACTATCAAGAAAGTCTATCTAACCCAAACCAAGGTATGACCTTGATAGTAATATAAGAATCTGTCATCATATACCCACAAGACCATGTTCTTAAAGGTATTCATAACCTATGTCTTCCAATCCATGGATGACCATAAACATTTAGGAAGTCGGCACCTCTGTCTTCCTATCCTAAGATGCCATCGAATGTAATCAATAATAATTAGAGTCACATGAAGCAATATAATCAACATGTTCAGAACACACAAATCATTATAGTCTCTATATCTATAAATCCCTTCAATATCATGTAATTACTAGATTGATGGATCTGTCTAAGGACTCATTTGAATGAGTTTTTATTTATAGAAAACTCTCCAACCATCAGATCCCTCCTCCAGTTGTCATATTCTTACATGAATTTCAAATGGACCTATACAAGGGTAACTCAATCAATAGTTAGGTAGAAATATATTGTATTACAGCATTTTATAAAAAAATAATGACAATTGTATTTCATAACCAAATCTATTTATTTAGTCTAAAAAATAGAATTCAGATTCAAACCCAAAAGAAATTGGAGTATCTAATACAAGGATATTCATATTATTTTTTACAATGAAATAAGAACTTGATTTATGAGGAATTTAATGTCTGTATTATGTGGAATTCAGATTCTGAATTTTAGTGAATATGGAGTCTGAATTTCCATGAATTCAGATTCCGAATTTCATAAAATATAGAGTCTGAATTTAAGAGAATTTGGAGTTTTAATTTCAGAGAATTCGGAGTGGTAATTTTAGTAAATTCAGTTTCTTAATATAAGAGAATTTAGATTCAAAATTTTAGAGAATTTTGAGTCTAAATTTTAGAGATTTCATATTTTGAATATCAATGAATTAAGAGTCTGAAATTTAGAGAATTCAGAGTCTGAATTTATAAGAATTCTAAGTCTAAATTTCAGTGATTTTAGAGTCTGAATTTTAGAGAATTCAATGTATGAATTTCATAGAATTCGTAATCATAAAATAGAGTACTCAATATCAAAGGAATTATGATATTTTGAGGTATTAGTAATGAATATGATTTTTAGACATAGAAATAAAATGAGTTAGATTTAGAGAGATTATGAAATGATCAATAAAAGAAATGACAACTATAAAAAGTTCCTTAGAGAAGTAATACTTTCATAATTAAAATAATCCTTAGGAAAAAATATAATTTTCCTTATGATAATGTGTTTGTGATTTTCAATACATAGAGGTATGGAAATTTCATAAGGGAAATTTATTGACTCGACCATCTCCCCTTTTTTGAATGCAAATACATCCTTATGAAAAAGAATATATGTACTAGGAATTATGCTTTTAGAACATAAAATAAAAAATTATCTCCCTTAACATATGAATTATAATGAATTTGAGTAACTCCACCTTAGGTATTTATATCCCTAAAGATTATATTCTTGACTTCCTTGAAGATATTTTTTCTCATTTATAAGAAAATATTCCACGGTATAACTACCCCTTAGATAGAGTGCCCCTTACCTAGGGAAGTTTCTTCTTTAAATAGAATTCTTTGTTTCATTCCTTTCTCCCCCATTGGGTTTTTCAAAAAGAAATAATCTGAATGAAAAATTTGCACCAGAAATATTTGTACAATACAAAATAACATATTAAGTATAACCAAAATTTTCATTACTATTAGAATATTTTTTACATGGAAGGTAATACAAAAAAAGATCATAGTAACAAAAAAATTATCTTTATTTATACTTTGGATTAAACTTTTTAAAATGATTTTAATCTTTTTATTCTTCTTGTGAACATATTCAAAACATTTGATTAGTTGATCATGATCTTAATTTTTCATCTCTAATTCTTTAATCTTTTCATCATGAGCCATTGAGAATTTCTACCCAAAACATAAAAAGTTCTTATCGGATTCTGAGCTTTTGATTAAACTTGATTCAATGATCTATTTCCCACTTCATATTCAAGGAAACTGAATTATGTTTTCCATTCATATCTTTGTATTACTTCTTTTTAACTATTTGTTCAAGATTGAGTTTCTCATTGAAACATGTAGTAAGATCTTTGATCTTCATATATTCTGTAAATAATTCATCCTTCACTCTATCTTGAAACTCATCAAAAAAATTTCAACTCTTTAATTGACTTCCTAGACCACGTATTGATATCCTTTCACACCATCATGTGAGCATCATAACCTTTGTTGAAGGATTTAAAATCTTCCTCAAGAATAGAAAATATGTCTGTAAGAATGGAAATAGAATTTTATTTTTGATTAAATGAATTATGAAGAATATAACATCTCAAATAAATACTTGGATAAAAGGAATTTTATTAACCAATTTATTTTGGTATTGAACCACAAAATTATGAACCATAGAAGACATTTTGAAATGAAAATTTTTTCATTGAAGAATCATTCTCAATCTCATCATTATTTCATTTAGAAGTTCTACCAACACTGTTTTTATCCACCAATGATTTCTTCGGTGTATCATATGACACTTGTTTTCCTTTATCAGATCTCAAAATGATCTTGGAAGCCATTAGAGATACATTTTCACTATTTTATAGTTGGAATATCTTATCTTCTTCAACAATCCCAGAATCTGTATCTAACATCAGATCCATAGGTTGACCCAATTCATGGGTTTTATCTCTTCTTAAGATAGTTTATTTACTTCTTCCTAAACATATTATTCTTTTCCTAGGGTATCAAGTTTAGAAGATTCATTATGGGAAGACCACATATTCATTTTCTTATAAGGACTATCCTTTTCATGTTATTATTTAACATTCCTTTATATATCATCAGTATCATCACTTTCTTCATCTTCATCTACATACACCTCTTCTTCCTGCATGATCTCTTCCTCTTCATCAGGTTCCAGAACGTCCTTTTTCATTTCTGGAGTCACTGGATGTGATTCTTATAGAATGGATTCTTGTACTTGGATATATCCAGAAGCATTCTCAGTGTCATTTAGAATAGACTAAACTACTTCATCCTCAACCAACTTCTTCTTTTGATTCTATTTCATTTATTACATCTCATATTCCTCAACTTCATTAATCTTCAGGTCTTTTCCCTTAGTAGGGTCCAAGCCAAATCTAGGATCTCCTTATTTAATATTCTTTTTATCTTCTCTCCAATTGGAAACAACTACATCCAGATAGGTCATTTTTTACATTGAATTTGGAGGTGTCGATTGGGTTTCTTTAACGACATGATTTTTTTTCTTTGGATTCTGGTTCTTTTATTATTTCTCTTCCTATGAACATTATTGGAAGTCTCTAATACATCCAGTTTCATTGATAAGGATTAAATATTACTTTCAGACAAGTCATAATATTCTCTGGAATTATTGTTAAAGCCAACCTTCATCCTTCTAAGAGTATCATAACTCTACATCATAACCATGAAATTCCATGGCATAGAACTACATGGGTTTTAGAATGAGTCGAGACAAAAGACTATGATATTAGAAAAAATTTTCAGATACATAATAATCATATTTTTTAGAGTCCATTCAGGATATTAATAATTGTAAGCAAGACATACTTCTCAAAATTAATCTTCTTGAAGTTCACCAGAAAATTGAGAATGTAGATATGAATATTCATCAAGATATCCTTATCACATTTTATCTGAATAAAAATATATGAACCAATTATACTAGAATCCAAAAAATTTGATGGAAGATTAATAATATTCATTATATTTACTGATGATAAACCAAGGAACACTGTGGAATTATCCATATAAGAACATCCTGATATATCTGGTAGCTTGTGGGTGCATAAATCAACTTCCCCCTCATAATAAATTCATATTATGTTTGCTTCTATAATGTTGGTAGGGGAATAGGTTTTCCCATAACTCTTTAAAGAAAAATTATCTCTTCCTCATTCATTAATGAAACTTACAGTCTCATTAAACTTTACCAGCAACTCCAGATACAATGAATCATGATTCTTTGATTTGGCTACACATATACTTTCCCCGCAATTGAATTTGATAATATTTGAAATAATATAATCATACATAGAAACCAACATAGGATCTATTAACCTCTCCCTCTAGATTTTCCATTCATAAATTTCCTCATATGACGACATTTTTATCTGAGGGGATACTTCCATAGACATTCAGATTTTTGAAAACTAGAAAATTCAGAACAATTCTAAAGTGGAACGATAAGGTTTTGTCTTGAAAGAGCATAAAAAATAATGTGTGAAAACTATTATAGGGGCCTTTATATATGAATTTAGGTGACAGTTCATATTCCAATATTGATCCAATGGTTGAGACAAATTAAAATTGATCTGATGGTTGAGATGAAAGCTCAATAAGGATTTAGGTAGATTCAAATATTTTGAGGTTTTAAGGTAAGAAAAAGAATATTTAACAAAAGGTAATATGAATCATTTACTTAAAGAAAGATAAATATTTATAATAAGAAAGAAAATGAATTAAATAAACCTTTTAAAGGAAATATATCATTAGGATTTCTAGAAAAATTTCAGTTCTGGGAAAAAATCTTCATAAAGAATACTAGATTATGGAAATCATTCTTAATTAAGGAAAAGTTGGGATTTCAGAATTTTAGTTTCCAAAAAAAATTCTTGATTAGAAAAATATGAATAATAAAAAAATTTAATATGAAAACAAAATTTTATTAGGAAAAATATAGAATATGAAAAAAATTGACTATAAAAAATTAGAATATGAAAATTTTTTAATAACAAGGAAAATGTACCCCACCTATGAAAATAAGATTCTTAATGTAAAGATAATGGTTTTAGAAAAATACTAATATGGATGATTACATTATTGTTATCATTCCTTACTTTCTTAATCTATTCAAATCTATCGGATGGTAAGTATTTTGTGAAAATATCAGCATGTTGGTCATGATTTCTAATAAACTGAAGAATTATTTCTCCTTGGAGTGTGTTATCTATAATGAAGGGATGCCTAATATCTATGTGTTTTTCACGAGAGTGTTGTCAAAGTATTTTTTATAGGGAAATGGTACTAGTGTTATCACACAATAGATGTGTTTTGGTAAGACTCATTCCATTGTATGTGAGTGTGTGATGCATCCAAAGAACATGAGCACACCAACATCTTGCTACTATATATTCATCTTCAGTAGTGGAAAGTGCTATAAAGTGTTTCTTTTTTCATGACATAGAAACTAATGAATCTCCTGTGAAATGAAAATTTCCAGAGGTACTTTTCCCATCCATTATACATCAACCAAAACCTGCATATAGAAAACATTTTGAAACTAAAACATTAACTGAGGTATATACCAATCATAAATTCGTGGTTCCCATTAAATAGAAAAAAATTCTTTTCACCTATTTTAAATGAGATTCCATAGAATTGGATTGATATCTTTCACTCAATCATATTGAACACATTATGCTTTGATGACTTGATCTAAAATATAGAAAACTTATTATCATACCTCTAAATGATTTTTGATCGAATGGTTTCCCGTCTTCATCATGATCAAGGTAATTTGAGGTATTGATTGGATTTCATATACATTTATCGTGGTCATGACCATACATTTTATGAAAATAATTTATTTAAATATGATAGGATATGAAAGTCCCTTCTAGTTTTCGATAAATTTGAAAACCTAGAAATAATGTTCTCTCACCAATAATACACATATAAAACTAATATTTCATTAGATTCTCAAAAAAATCCATTAATGGTTGCTGAGTTGAAAAAAAATATATTTTCATAAACATAATTTTAATCAATCCCAACATTTTTCATATCTTTATTTATAATAAGAGATGGATCAGCATTTCCGTTAACAAAATGGTTTTCTAGAAAAAAATAAATTATGTCTATCATAACTAGATCAGGGGTGTTGTTTATGTCCAAATAATTCTTTGTTATATTTTAAAACATGTTTAGGATGTTTTGTGTCTTCAAAACCATGAGGTTGTTCAACATAAACATCCTCTTCCACATAACTGTTAAGGAAATAAAATATTACATCAATTAGAAAATGATTGAAATAAAATAATGCTACAAAAGAAAATAATATATGGATAGATTTAATTATAACTAATGGAGAAAATGTTTCTTCATAGTTTATTCCTTCTCGTTGATTATAGCCTTCAGTAACTAATTTTTCTTTATTTCTTACAATAAATCCATTTTCATTACATTTATTTATAAAAACCCATTTTAATCCAATAATAGAATATTTCTTAGGTATTCCAACCATGGTCTACACATTGTTCCATTAGAATTCATTTACCTCATCTTGCATGGATTTTATCAAATCATCATCAACAAAAGTTTCATCAGTGATTTTTAGTTCCAATTGGAAATGGAATGCGAGATTTTCTAAATCTTTTTATATGGAAATTTTATTCCTTATAGTTTGATTAACATCACCAATATTACTATCATTGGAATTAATGTTATTAAATAAATGACTTGGTTTTTGTAAATATTTTTCAACAATATATGGTAGGAAATTTTATGGGGTTAATGCTTTAGAAATATATTCTTGATTATTTTCCATAGTAGAAGGATATTCTATTATGAGTTGGAAATCAATTTTTTATAAAAAATATAATGATATAGTTTGGGGTTGATTCAAAACAAAATGATTTGTTTCATCATTTTTATCATGTATTATTTCTTAAACAGTACATGTATTTTTATTAACAACCTTATAAGATTTAGAAGTTGTGATGTAGCATAAGAAAATTCCTTAATTAGATTTGGTTGATAATTTATGTAAATTATCATTAATATTCAAAATGAATACTTTGGAACCAAATAGATAGAAGTAGAAAATTATATGTTTTATACCATTCCACAATTCATAAAGGGACTTGTTAAGAAATGGTCTAATCAAAACTCGATTTATAGTTTAACAAGAAGAACATATAGATACAACCCAAATGTGTTTAGCTATATACTATTCACTAAACATGGTTCTAGTTATCTCTTGAAGAAACTTACTTCTTCTTTCAACAACACCATTTTGTTGGGGAGTTCTTGGAGATAAAAATTTATGAGTGATGCCTTTTTTACTACAAAAAGTTTCAAAATCTGAATATTGAAATTCATTTGCATGCTCACTATGAATAGTTATCAATGGAATTGTTTTAATCATTTTTAACATGGGATCTAATTTTTTTTTAAATAAGATAAACCATAATAATTTTTTTCTATGAAATAGAAACACATAAATCTGGTGTAATTATAATCTAATAAAAATACAAAATATTTTCCTCCAATACTTTCGTTTTTTTTATCCAAAATGATCAATGTGCCCTAACTGTAATTGATTAGATGTTTTTACATCACTGATTTATATAAAACTTGATTTATGAATCTTTCCTTGTTAAAAACGATCAGAAACTTTTGAATAATCAAATATATGTTTTATAAGATCCATAAAAATTATTTTCATTAAGTGGTTTAATATGTTCATAAAGCTATAATGTTATATCCTTCTATTCCATAACCACGATTTTTCTTTCATTACACTAAGTGAAGTCATATCTTGCATCTTAAGGTCGTGTAAATTTAGTGTGTATAAATTCACTTCAAATGGTAATAAAGTGTAAAATATTCCTTGGAATTGTGTACAATAAATTTTTCATTCGTAATATTAATAAGTAAACCTTCATCAAATTCATAACTTTTGCTAATAAGGTTGTGATTAAGACCCTTTACAAATAAAAAAATTGAAATTAAATATTTTCTAAGAATAAAATGGTTACCTTTACAAGTGATTTCTCCCTAAGCATTATTTACAAAAGTAAAATTTCCTTTTTTAGTCATGATATGATTTTTAAGAAGTTTCTGTTACCATTCATATGATGGGAACATCTACTATCAATGTACCACGCATTTCTGTTGGTACTATATTTATTTTCTTGAAAATTAAAGATTTTTACATTCAGTATTCAACCCTTCTTGGATCCTGAATTGTTAGAAAGATTTTTTTTGGCATCCACACTTTCCTACAAAAATATTCTTTATGAAAACCTAAATATTGGGTTTTTAAAAACATTTTTTCACCTAATGTCCACCACACTATCATCTAGTAAAAAATAGATAACATAGGGGAACATTATAGATATTACTAAAAATTACTTTAGAATAGGTATACCCAAACCAATAACAATTTTTTAAAAGATGAATTTGGGAATACATTTTTTCAAAAGATTACGTAGAAGGGGTAATGTTTGAAAAGAATTTCATTAAGAAAAATATTTCTTAATTTATTTTAATAACCAAGTTTTTATCCATGAAAACATTATTTTTTAAACTAGAGTTAGCCTTTACAATATTTTTCTTAAAATTACACATTAAAGATCCTTATAATGTTTATCCTTTTCAGAATTAACTTCCTCATGGTTTATAAAATACATTCAATGTAAAATGTTTTCTAATCATGATCATAAGAATGATATGATATTATTTAAGTTAAAATAGAAATTGTAGAATATTTTTTTCACTTATTTTTTAACATACCACATTAATTCAAATTATGTTTAGAAAATCTGGAAAATTCTTCAAATGAAGTTATGAAATTATATTAAGATAGAGACGATTCAATATAAGAAGATTCATAATTTTTTTTTCATTTGTATAATTTTCATTCAAATTCACATTAGTGATAGATTTATCATTGTGTACCATATCTATTAGAAAATGATTTTAAATTGGTATTTTGGATAGTAGACCAATATTCTTCTGTTCAGAAGATTCATACTCTAGGGATTCATCTAAATATTCACCATCACTGACACTCCCGATTTCATTGTCTTTCAATACTTTATTATTTTTAGCCTTGTAATAATTCTTCTTGTTTCTCTCAGAATGCTTTTCCTTCCAATAATTTTTCATAAGCATAGGACAATATATCCTCATATGAAATGCTCTTTTTCTTTCATAGGATGTGACTTCCAAGTCTTTCTTTCCATTTCATTTTGTCTTCTTATATCTATAAAAAAGTCATTCATTCCAATTATCATGTTCGTCATTCGAGAAAGATTAGCTAGCTCAGTCTTAGAATGTTATCAATCACTAGATTCAGATAAAACAATAACTTTCTTATAATTAGATCATATAACCCTTGTCGGAGTCTTAATATTAATAGTATTAATGAATACACTTTCATTTCCATTTTTCTTTTTATTAATATAATCATCTCTTTTCATTATTGTCTTATATTATAAAAGAGTTCCAAAAATATCATCAAGAGTAATTTGAGATACATTCATATTCACATCAATATCTATTATTGTAGATTACCATTAATTAGAAATAATATCAATAATATTGTGTACATGAGCTTAATCATCAAGACCTTTTTCACCGACAGATTGTAAGCTGTTGACAATTACCATAAATATTTGTTGCTCTTTGAAAACAGGTTCTCCATAAGCAAATAGGTATCCAATATATTCATCTCTTAACATAGATCTTCTAGTTACTATCACATTAAATGTACCAAAATGTGTAAAGTCAAGTTTCATCAAGATGGAGTTAGCAGCTTTACAAGAAAAATTTTGACATTATATATTCTATTACTTAAAACACAAAAAAATTATTGTGTACCTTGTAGTTTAGTTGATATTCTGACTTTTCATGGATGGTGAAGGTTTTATCTTCTTAGTCACGAATATGGTAATCTCTAGTAATAATGAAATAATTGTCCACACCATTATTAATAACAAAAGTATTCATTCAATTTATCCAGTACTCATTATCATTATCATCAAAAATAGGTAGTCTATTATGATCTAGATTGTCAATAATACTGACATTCATTCCATCCATTCTATAATAAAAATAATTTTCCACAAAAAATTGATAAAAAAGGTTTGTAAACAAAGATAAAATCTCTAAGAAAATTTTAAGCAATTAAATTTAAGCCAGAAATTTTAGAACTAGTAAAACATGAACAAGAAAACTTATTTGTGAATATTTTTATTATAGTTACCTTCTATGATAAAAATTTTAGGATTGAAATAATGATTTAGATTCTAAATTACAAGTGGGGGGTTAATTTTTTTTCAAAAACATCCATTTTAACCTTATGGAAAATTATGTTTAACGATGTCAAACAAGGTAAAATCAAAAGGCCTATTTTATTTATTTTAAACAACCATTATAGGTTCTGGATATATGTTTCCAAAAATGAAACATAAGGAATTTTTTTAAGGAAAATATTCTAACTTAAAGCATATAGAATCATACTTATTAATGTATAAGAAATTGATAATAAAATATAAGAAGGTTATACTTTTTTCATTCATCAAAATACAGTGGAAATAAATATGAATCAAAACAAGTAACAAGTATAAAATATTTTAACCCAAAGTGTAGGGTATCAAACAACATTAGATAAAGGTCCCTTGATTTATATTTTCAATAGAGTCTATCTTACCCACACTAGGGTAAGCCCTTGATAGGAATATTAGAATCTGACTTGATGTCATCGCAATCCATCAATCATTAAAGTAGTTGGCACAACTGTCATGCTATCCACGGATGTCCTATAACTATAAGGTAGTCCACACCTCTATCTCTCTATCACCAAATCCCTCGATTGTAATCAGCAACAATCAGACTCGCATGAAGAAATATGAACACGATTATCATTACACACAAATCATGATAGTCTCTACCTATATAAATCACTTAAAAAGCATGTAATCTATAGATTGATGGATTGGTCTATCGAATCATTGGGATGGGATCTTATTTATAGGCACTTATCCATTGGTTGGCTCCCTCCTGAAATGATCTAATTTTTCAATGAATTTTGGAGGGACCTATACACATGTCAATCAAACAATGGTTAGTTAGAATTAGATTGTAAAAAATTCTTTCATAACAAGTATAAGGAAAATTAAATTTCTTATCCAAATATATTTTTCAGAGTCTAAAGAAAAATAAAATTCAGATTCTAAACTAATAAACTTTCATAGTCTATAAGACAAGGATTTTAGGATTCTATTTTACATCGTATTCAGAACATGAATTATGAGGAATTCATAATATTAATTCCATGGAATTTTGACTCTAAATTCTGAGAAATTCAGTGTCCAAATTCTGAGTAATTCCAAGTAATATTTATATTGAATTTAGAGTCTAAATTTTTGATAATTCGGAGTCTACATTGAATAGAATTTGAAGTCTAAATTTTGGAGAATTGAGAGTTTTAATTTCAAAAAAGTTGGAGATTGTATTTGAATGAATTTAGAGCCAAAATTTTAGAGAATACAGAATTTGAATATTATAGAATTTAGATTCTGATTTTTTTGATAATTTGGAGTCTGAATTTCATGGTTTTATATAGGAATCATATTTTTAGATATAGAAATAAATTGAGTTAGTTTTAGAGAGATTATGAAATGAACCATGAAAACATAGATAAGGATATTGATTTCCATATAGAAGTAAAATTTTATTTATGAAAATAATACTTTAGGAAAAATATAATTTTCCTTATGATAAAGTATTATGAATTTTCAAAACATATATGAAAGGAAAAGCCCTAAAAGAACCATATTGACTCAACATCCCTATCATTTATCATGGATTATTTCATTCCTAAACTATATAGCATTTCTTATATAGTGTTTACTTTAAAATTTATCTGAATATTTTTTGTAACTATTAAATCATCTATGTATATTATTTTGTATAGATATTTCATAAGGAAAATAATTTATTCATTATGAGGAATGATTTGGATATGTAAAACACTAGTTGGGGACCATTTGTGGCAATACCTACGAGGTGGGGATGAGTTAATGAATTCACCTTGATTCATTGGTATTCTCATGAGATGAAATAGTTGTCTATCCACAATAAATGGGTTTTTCCTGATATCTAAACTATCATGGAAAACATCTTGATAGTAATGGAATTATGTACCTTAGAAACATGTCATCCAATAATAAATAACTCCACTAATTTAGTTCAGTTATTATCCATTAATTATATTTTTCATCGACATATCTATGGATAAATTTAATTTTCAAATCGTTGATTAAATGGAAGGTGATTTAGTTTCATACAAGCCATATTTTATTTTCCTTATCTTGTTATATTTATTTCATCTGATTCAAGTTATTATCATTCCTTATTGTTTATGAACTACATTATCCGTTTTTTGGTTACCTTGTGTGAGTGTTCAGTTATAAACCATTTGATAATTATTACTCTAATTGATTCATTATTTCGTCAACTATATTTTTTCCTTACAGATCATTTGATCTCACCTTATTTATGTTTCATTAAATATAAATTCATTAATCATGCAATGAATGATGTTCATGGATATACTAGATGAATTAGAGTTTTCCTCACTGTTATTTATTTTAAAATAAGGAAATTTTTTGTTTTTATTAGTTTATTAATTTGTAATAAATTTCCCACATATATATATATATATATATATATCTGGTTTACCAATACAAGTCTATTAGTTTTTCCTTAGATGATTAATTCCTTGTAATCATGTCAATGTAATTTGAAGCAACTACAGACTATGTGGTATCTGAGGTCAAGTCTCTTCAATTTGTATCAACATAAGACTCCTAGTAATGATGGAAACTATATTTAGGAAAAAATAGGTAAATTAACATAACTCTATTGTGGAATTTGTGTAAAAGTATAGAACAACATCCTATAATTATGGTATGGTAGATATTATATAGGTATTCCTAGAAAGAAATCCATTTTTTGAATACTAATGTTCAGTGTTGTTCTGGCACCAAGGTAACTTGGATTAATAAATCTGACAAGTTGATCTAATATAGAGTTGGAATAACCTGATTTCCAACAACAGGCCTTACTATACATCACATTAGGCATTCCTATGGTATATCATTAGGATAATTCAAATTTTCATTACAAATAATTATAATGAATTTGGATACATAATAAGTATCCAAGGTTAAAAATAAGGTGTTTTGGATTTAAGATATGGTTTGAAGGTTTTGAAATATTATAAATGATATTTCGGATAAAACCTGGATTAAAGAACATCCTATGTGGAAATAAATGGATGATGTATTTAGGTATTAAGGATGTTTTCAATCCCATAGTGAAAATGCTATTTATTTATTAATCTTTTGACAATGTTTTATGTGATACTTATTTTGGAGATTATATTAATTTCATTTCATAAATGTACAAACTATTAGCCAGGTGAAAAATAATCATTTCCATAAAGCGTGCCAGTCATGAACTAATGACTGAAGGAAAATAATGGTTTCACACTAACATTTGGCCTATATAATGTACTGATTAATATTTCATTTAATTTTGTTAAAATATTTGATAAATAAATATTAATGATGAACCATTAGTGTAAATTTAGACCATTGGACATTAAACAATGAACTATGTTGGGTTTTGAGGATATTTAAATACAAATAGTTAGTTTTTTACACTTTTATGGTCCACATGATCCATTAAACTTTTCATTTATTGCATCATGCCTAAAAAATCATTATTTGTAATAAATTATTATGATTCATGTGATGAATCAGAATTCTATTGAAACATAACCAACATATAAGATTGTTGACATTAAATTGAAACCCTTTATGTATGAATGTTTCCTAATAATCAAAGTTAGAAAAAGAATTACCCAAAATTATGAAAATGGCATCGAAATAAAATATTGTCATAATACCTTTATTTATAATAAACGATGGTGTTATTCATCATTAGATATTTATATCTATGAGGATCTAAAATTTATGTTTATTATTCACCAATTTTTTATTGATTACCTCATTCACTACCTATAAATATTTATTTTTTTCCTCCATGTACGTATTTTCACATGCAACTAATGTTATCCAACATATAGACTTAGTAATATGTTAGTCTATTTGACCCTTGAACATCCCCTTCTCTATTTTATAGAAGATTTTTTATGATCCATTTTCACATTTTGGTATTTCAACATAGTACATATCAAACAATCTATCACCAATATTAAGTTGATATTGTGAGGACACAATTTAATTAACGTGGGGAGAATGTAAAACCCCAAAATTCAAAAAGAAGAATCATGTAGTCGGTTTAATATAAAACAAATGACATCAATAATATAATGGAATATAATATCTAGAATCATTATAGCATATTAAAATTATAAGTATATTTTATATATTTCAAATCATGAAACACATAGTCAAATTTTTTTGCACACAAGAGAGACCTTCCTTGATAGATTGAATTAAATGCAAGAATGAGTTTCACCAAATAACAATGTATTATTAAAATATTATTATTTAATATGATATGATATAACATTTCCTTCATGTTATAATTTAGGAATATTATTAAATAAATTATTTGTGTGTATATTTTATATAAATATAAAATGCATTCATGTGTTTCCAATTAATTTGAAATGGAAATAAGATATAACAGGGTGTAAAAATTATATTTCTTTTTAGCCATCCAATGACGTTTTATAAAAATTAAAATAATAAATATAATTACATAATTATTTTAATGAAATATATATGTTATATATTCGATAAAATATTTTTTATATACATCCATTAGGATTGATAGACTTATGATAGGAAAAACACTATATTACACACAAAACATAATTTTTTTGGTTAAGACATTTCAACCACCATTTAATGGAGAACCCATTTTAAATAACATTTATGAACCTTTAATAAATTTAATAATTTAAAGTAATATTTTTCTTGCAAATAAAGTCATAATAATTATGCTAGGGTGAATTTTGATATTTCAATAAAAATTTATTTTTTAATGAATAGTTAGAAACACTAAATTTTAGTTTAAAACTTCTTTTTATGTAACTTCATTATATGTTTTTACTATATATGTATTTTTTTAAAAATTTTAATTAGATAATTTCTTTATAAATTATTAGATTTTATGAAAATTTAAAGCAATTTTTCTTTGGAATTTATTATAATAACATATAAAACTTTCACACATTTTTACTTTTAAAACATGTATTGCTGTCCAACCTGAATATTAAATTTAAATTAATTTATCCCACCACTATAAATGGAATTAAAAAAAGGATTTTATATTAGGAATAACAATAATTTATAATATATTTTTTGGAAAAAATTTTTTCTTATAAAAATATTAGTGAACAAATTTTATATTATTTACAATTACTAAGGTAAGTTAAGTATAAAAAAGGAATAAACCTTTTACATAGGAGATTAAATGGCCTATCTAATTGTCCAAAACCAATTCTCCAGACACAATCCATCTATTAACCTTACATTGTTGAGTTTTTTGGTTTAATACGATATTTATGTTCAATAATGGGTACACATAACGTTTTTTCAAAAATTCCAATGGAGCTATTTTCCCCCTTACAAAAGGCCACCACCATTCCCCATTAGTCACACCTCTCGACCCACATAGGATTGGCCATGATCTGAAATTATAATTCCTAAAAAAACTCACCACTTTAATGAATTCTTCCTTTGTGTAGAAATAGTTCCATCAAATGATTTTTGTACAAACCAAAATATGTTCCTCAATTAAGAGGTAACATCTTCTCTCATGCTCTCTAGTTTCATTTCAATTCTTCAAAACAAAAAATCTATTTATTCCATGATTATATAACAAAATAAGTATGCTCGTTATAAATTTTTGTTATTATTTATTTTTTTACCAAAAAATAATCAAGACTCTTTATAATATATAATTATGATAATAATTATATGGACGATGAACATCTGCGTTACAAAATAATTATTGTTCATTTTTTCCATTAATAACTCTAATTGTGTTCATAATAATGTAAAATATGGTTTTTTATGATATATATGATATTTAATATTTATTTATACTTATATATTATTTTTATTACACATACCATTAATACATTCCATTTTACAGACATTTAATAAATTCGTTTAAGAAGTGTGGACTACACCCCCCCCCAATTAATGTGACTCATTCAAGATGTACATGGAATGTATAATGAATGGTTTAATTTAAAAATATGTTTAAAAGAAAACGATGATATTTTATTAATTACATTATTTGAATATACTATATATTTCTTTTTCATTATTAGTTTTTAAGACACTTAAAATTGATAATGTTATTCGTGCACATGTGGACTACATCCTCTTCTCCCTGATGTGATTTGTTTTTACTCACAAGAATTATATATAATTATATATGATCAAATAAAATGGTATTTATGATATTATAATTATTATATAAATATATTTTTTCACCTACCTTATTTTAATAATGATCATTGTAAAATAAGAATGTTACTCAAGCGTACGTACGACCTACACTCTCCATGATTCTAACATCGATTTGTTTTTATAACTGTATGTAATGATTAATTTAAAAATTAAAAATGATGTATAAATATTATAATTATTAATTTATTTTTATTTATATGTTATATAATGACCCCTTCGACTATAGCTGACCTACCAGTGGTCTTATTGACACATAAATTGAATTTTGTTCAAAACACCTGATGTAAATTTTATTGTTTAAGTAGTAGTATTAAAAATATAAATATGTGAAACAAAATTAATGATAAACATTAAAATGATTCTCAATAATTTATAAGTTTAACATAATATAATTATATCGAATGCAAAAGGATGTTCACCTAAAAGTAAATTCAAGGTAGATGATTCTCATCTCATTTTTTACATCCTTGAGATAAATACCATGTTCACCATATACATGTTTTATTGGTGTTCCTACATCCATCTATATTATATTATATCATTAATAATTTAAATTTGTGGTATATTAAACATTTATTTATCATTATTCATTCAATATTTAAATGATTTAAAATGTTTTAATGTGGTATGAGACACTTTAGATTCTTTAGGGATTATTTTCCACAATAATAACTTTAATGGAATATCAATGGTATTTACATTCAAGGAAATTGTATGACCATTTTTTGAATAAACTAGATAATATTATTATACTATAGTTATTAATGACCTTATTCAAGTAATAGTACAATTTTCAAATATTTGGTTCTTATCATGATTTTGAAATATTTTTTTTCTTCAGAAAACTGACTTTATTCCTCTCTTAGTCAGACAACATGATTCTTAAGAAACCATGTTTTATTTATGGTTTTTCAAAAATGTTTATAAATTTATTTGTTAGTGAAATAATTACCCTTTTTTAAAATTTATTTTTAATTGGGTATTATTATATCTTTTTGAACAATGAATTATTCTACCCTTTTAATGTGAAATGGAATTTCATTACCTCGTACAACATCTATATATTTACTCATTTACATACCCATGAATATTTATTATCATGTATAAAAGTATAATTTTTAATAGAATTTTTTACAGATTTATTTACCAATATGGGGGTTTTAAACAGGTTTTTGGAAAAAAATTCATATTTTCCTAAACAATGTGACATAAAATATATTTTATAATGATTCAATTAATATACAAAAACATCACTTCTTTACTCCCTTGAGTATATGTGGTATTAATACTGTCCATAATATTCCTGTACATGGTTTATGATTGATTTACACAACAACAGTATTCACATTCACTTCCTTGATTACTTTTATTCTCCATAAAATATTAAATATATTGTGATCACTGCACATTTAATTTCACATAATTATACATATCATTTATCACTGATTTGATCATTTTCTAAACTGTTTACCATTTTTCCTATGGTGTTTACTTTGAATGTTATTTGATTTTTTTGGAAATATTCATAGATCTGTATACATTATTCAATATTTATATCTCATATAGACAATTATTCATTCAATATAAGGAATGCATCGAAAAGGTAATACACCAGATTGGGATTGTTTAATGAATGTCCGACAGGTTGTGGACTAGTATATGAAATCCCCTTGATGAATATGATGTCTCGTGAGAAAAAATATTTCGATACCAATAAGGGATGGTTTTTTATCTAATTGATAATCATTCCTGGGAATGGTTTTCATGGTACTGCTTCCTTATGCCTGTGAAACATGTCATCTAATAATAGAGAACATCCCATATTTATTTTGAGTTTCTTTCCATTTGTTATAGTTGTAATCACAATATCTATATAGACATTTCATTTTCATATCATTGATTAAATGAAATGTGTTTTAATTTCATACATTTTTTTATATTTTTTATTATATAGTTATTTTTATGGAATGTGTTTCAAGTTATTACTTTTACATGTTGTTTTTTCAATTACTTCTCTGTTTGTTGATTACGTGGTATGTGTGTTATGTTGTTTTTTATTTTATAATTATTAATCTCATTGATTAATCATTTCTTCCCCTATAATTTTTCAATAGAGAAAAATTGAGCACAACATTATTTTTTTCATTCCTTAGGAATCCATATTGTGTACAATGAATGATATATTGGGATATACTTGATGTATTAGAGTTATCCTTGATGTTATTAATTTATAAGGGAGAAAAATTATGTTTTAATTATTTAATTTATTTATAATATATTTCTAATGTATATATCTAGTATACCAAGACTACTAAACTGATCGATCTATTGAGGATTGATTCCATGTAATCATGCCAGTGTAATTTATTATAGTGACCAACTCTGGGCTATCTATGGTAGGATCGCTATAATCAGGGTCTATTTATACACAAGGTCGAATGTAGGAAAAATATCAAATAAATGAGTTTAATTCCATGGAAATTCAAATAAATTTATGAAGTGTTACATCATAACCTACATAAAATTACATTAAACAGTGAAATTATATCAATTCAATTAAAAAATTGTTATATTTATGTTTCTTCACATATCGGTATTTTGATATAAAATCAATGATTTATTTTATTCCTCAGGGAATCATTAACTATTTGACTTTTCTTATCATGTAACACATCAACTATACAATATGATATTTCTGTTTGTTATTCTTTATATGTTAAATCACATTCCAGTAATACATGCTATGAGATCATTACGTGTGATAGATCATGTATGTACTTATTTAAATGGAAGACATGGAAAATATAATGAACATGATATAGGTTTGTTCGATGTTCGACATGATAAGAAACTATCCTGATCTGATCGACACTACAAGAAGTGAAAATATATCAAATGAACATATTTACTTTCATTTTTAATATCTGAAAATTATTCCATATATAAATTCTTGAAAATAACTTCAATCAAAATTTTAAATACATATTTCTCAAATTATTTCAATATACCTCTTGTAATAACTCTGTGTAGACTTAATATGTCTCTAAATGGATCTTAAATTATCATCTCTTACCTCATCTAATGCATGTACCAAAATATTTTAATCTTTATACTCCCTACCAGAACGTTGTATTTTTATCCTTCCATCCATATATAGATAATCAAACTGAAAAACAAAGGCTCAAGTGAATGATATTGTATAAAAAAACTCATCCAAATGAAGGTATTAATCGTAAAAAACTGTTACAATATATAGTATATGATTTTAAATTATCATAATGGTTATGAATGGTTATCTCAAACTATCCATATATTTGAGGATGTTAAAAAACTAAGATGAAAATATATTTCTTGATCTTACTAAAGACGTTGAAAAATAATTTTTGGTAAACAAATATTGTTGATTAGATATGATATATTATGGTATGATATAAAATATTAATCTTTCTTAATATATATATCCTTACAAGGTGATACAAGGATAAATATTCTACAATATCCAAAAAAATTCCACAATTTATTAGATGATTTAATATAACCCAATCATAATTATCATCTTTACTATTTTTGGGGTGTCTAATGATTAAGTCAAGGTTATGTTTTTCCATTTCCATTTATGTTTGATTAATTATTATAGCAACAACTTATACTTAATTCTATCTTCCATAATCATTAATCAACCTCAAACATCTCATTTATTTCATATTTGACTATTTAGGGGAGAATATATACTTTAAATTCTTATGATTTGTATAAATTTTTACACCTTTCACTAAAATTTAATTCCACCATATCAAAAATAAAAATATTACACCCTACTAACTCTTGGTCATTGGATGGTTAATTCTTCTCAAGACCGTTATTTTATTAGTTACATAATTTATCATAATAGATTTATTCAAAGGACCATATCACTTTCCCTTTTATGATTCATAATTTTAAATCAAAATACCATCTCCACTATTGGGTAATCTTAGAATATGTCCAATAACCAACATTCTAATAAATTCCTTTATATTATCTTCACATTTATAAGTCTAAAATAAGATTAATACATTCTAATATTATATGTTGATTTGATTAGATATCAAGGATTTATTATTAATACTATATTGTTAATTTCTATCCAATTAATGAAAATAATGGATCTTTGTAGCCTTATTTGATCTATGGCAATGTTCAATAATGGTTTTATTAATGGATCCATTATTGTATACTTTCATGAGATTATATAACATAACGTGAAACATTATGTAGTAAAAATTCATATCAGGTATATTTTTAATTAAAAATATCTTTAAATATGGTTTTCAGTAAAATCCTCATTTTATCATCATGAAATTCCTTTATTTTTAACATATATGAATATAATCTATAGATACTACCAAAACCTTATCACTTAAATCTTTAATTTAATTATTTAATAAAATAATTAATGTGGTTTAATTTTTAAGACCACATGGTGTCACTATAAATTCATCATTTTTATACCTTATAGGGAAGCTTTTTATTTGTATTTATTCACTTTTGACAACAATTAATTATATCCAAACTGAATATCTATAATGAAAAAATATTAATGTATTTATTATTGGTCAAAAAATCCTAAATATATGGCATTCTATACTTATATATTATTTAGATATTACTATGTTCTTGATAATCAATAAAGAGATTCTTCGATAAATCATTTCTCATAACATAAAATAACATGTTCACCCAATTATTTTTAACATTCCTGAATGAATCCCTTATCATGATTTTCCTATAATTTCATCTCAAATTCATTAATTTCAATAATGGTAATTATATATGATTTATTTGGAATCTTTATATCCAACTATTTGAGTTTTATTATTAACTCAACTTCATAATTTAGTAAAATATGAAGAATCTCTTTTAGAAAACATTGATAAACTCCCCAAAAATATGAATATCATCGATGATGAATTTATCCCAAGAAATTTATGATAAAAAATACCATTTTAATAGGAATAAATTCAGGTAAAATCGAATTAATTTTCGTTGGAATATCATTTTTCTCCATGCAATAATAGAAGATCATAGGTTGGATTGATATATACAATCTGACTTCTATTCCTCAATAGTGGAAATAATTTTAAAAATAATTGATCATATAATAATCATATATGGTATTTGTGACTGTGAGTTTTAAATATGAATTAAATATTTAATTACTATGGTCATAATGTAATAAAATTAACAAATTCTTCATAAATAAAAGGGCAGGTATATACAGAGTCAAATAAGAAATCAATTGAACTATAGTGGATGGTTTGTATACCACTTAACACATAATTATGATATTCATCATAGATAATATATATCACATAATATTTTTCTTTTCCTAGGTACATAAAATGATTTTAGTCTCAATTATCATCATTAAAACTAGTATTTATCAAATATTTTGGATAATTACTATACGTTTTTCATTGATCTAATGTACATTGTGTGGTGCATTCTATGATCCTCTCTCTCACATAATATAATTACATGCATCTATCCCAATACATCATCCTTTGATTTCCAAATAAAATTACATGTTATACATAATGAATATTGTATTCCCTTTATGAAAATATCCTCAATGTTTAATTACTTATTTTAATCATAATGTATGTCTCATCTTATTCCCTCCATTATTTATATTATTATAATTCCTATTTCATTACATCTTTATTTTCTATTCAAAAAAATGATATTAATGATTGAATCCAAATGCTATTTTTACCTTATTATCAAATAAAATACATTATTTATAACTACTAATATACATTGTTTAAGAATAACATAGAATCTATCAATCTATCATCCCAGTTGGATGATAACTCTAGAAGAGTGACTCACATGTAATGTAAATTTTTTCTCAAATGTTCTAATGGATTTAACGTCTTTGTACTTAAGCTCTGGGATTTTCATTTACAATTTTAAATGTTGATTATGATTAAATTACATGATTAATAATAACCATATAAATTCATTCAAATCCTTAGAGTATGTTTTATAAAATTGAATCATATTCATTATAAAAATCCATCCATGATCTTATTCACTATCTCAACAATAAAAAACAAGAATAACATTCCAAGCATCGACCGTAGGGCAATGGAAAATATCATTTCATTTTTATTGATCCATTCATTTTTAATTATTTCATTAGTGAAAACACTAAAATAATGTAAATATTCCATTATGAAATACTCAATATATCATTTTATTATCACCGTGACTTTTTCAATCTCAACATTATTCATAGATTTTGAATTTTGAATAATCTTACAAATGAGATTTTATATTATAAATCCATTTAACATAAAAATATCTATAGTAAAACCATTGGATTTTAATTCACATTGATGTCTGATAAGGTTTATTATAGTTCGAATCATTGAATACAACCAATAAAATTGTTTGAGAAACAATAATAACTCAGTAAAATCATATATTTACGAACTTCATATATTGGACGTCGTTATCATGAATCCTTCATTTCAATTTATAACTCCCAAGGTCTAACATTTTTCATCCTTGATTACCATATTTTTAAATACAACATAATGATTTATAATGAAAATTTTATTTATCCAAAGAATATCACAAATGAGTGTCTCTATATGTGTATGAACCTAGTCCCCCTCATATTTCACAATTTACTAATGAGATAATTGTATAATTTGAAAACCATCCTTTCTGAGATAAATATAAAATCATTTGAAATATAATAAATATAATATTGTTACAACACCAAGATCGAATTGTTCAATGTCTTGTTCAAAAATATACCAAACAAATCATATGCATAATAAAAAATAAACATTAATTTACATCCTTACTCTACATATTCTTATTGAACAACATGTTCTCTTTATGATAACTAATAATCTGAGGATCTCCATAAAATAAAGGGGTTTTCTAAAATACAAGTAAGTGGGTATATTATAACATTAACAAATATAACATGGGGAGAGAAGATCATCATTATCATCACCTAATAATAAGATAATAATAATAATAATTTAACGAATCACCAGATAACTCCATCGATTTTATAAATTAATGAAATAAAAAATTAATGTCTTAGTGGTTAAATACAACAAATAGATTTCAACAAAGCTAACATTATTTTCACGCAAAACACATGTTCACCATCATAACATCATCCTTGTGAACAAAGATAAAATCAAGGTTAAGCATATTTCACCTTCTCTTATTAGATACATCATATTACCCAACGCATTGGATCAATATATAACTAGACTCTATCATATCAGATCATAACATTTACATAACCATACATGCTACATATGATGTATAATAATCATTTCCATAAATTTACCCATTGAAAGGATATGTATTTCATTAGAATTTGATAAATAATAAATTGGTGAATAAACATTGTCATTATAAAAATAGTAATGTAATTACAATCTTGTTATAAAATCAGTAATATTGATTGAAAAATAAACAATCTCATTACAAGTAAAACATTTGTTTTCAGAAAAAAGTGTTATTTTGGTTGAAAAATTATGAAATAATGAAAAAACAAGATACAAATAATTTATATCCATGGAATGAAAAGGTAAGAGATATGAATTTTAATTCTAGGATTGTGAAAATAAAAACCACACTAAATTTATCTATGATTTTGGAATAACCCAATGAAAGGAAATTGAGTTTGAGAAGCCCATTAACTAATTCCCAAATTAATTTTCCATGTTAATATCATGGGTATTGATATAATATTATTTAATTAATTAATTTATATATACGATCTTATAAATGAATGGTTTCTTTATAAATTTTTTATGTACTTTTCTGGCCATTTTAATGAGTTTTAGTATTCAATTTCATTGTTTGGGAATGGTTATTTACCTGGTTTTCATTATCAATTCTCTTGTGATCATGTATGGATGTTTGTTTCAAAAGATGATAATTTTACATAATATATAATATATGTTTTCAATGAAATTAAGATATATTTAATGATATTATATATCATTTTTGTATGTTCTACGGTTGAATCTTTAGATAAAGAGCTAATAAAAGTGATATAATTTATTTGGAAGATTTTACAACAATATGGAACACACATAATTTTATTTATTATCAGGTTTATATCTTGTTTAGTAAACTATATATAACCTATATAATTTATAATAAAATATTATTTATCTATATTATTTGTTTTATGATCATCCATTAAAGAGTAAATAGAAAATGAAAATGCATCATCTCTGATGGCGATAAATTGACACAGCACAAAAGATGTTCCCATTTCTAGAATAAATGGTAAATGAGAAGATGTTTTATTAAGAATTAAACCATTAACATAATAAAATTTCAATAAAACGAATATTATTGTGTTATTATGGGAGTTGGATAAGTGGATATGATTAGATAATAAAAAAATAAAAGCACTTCAAAATGAAAATAAATGAAATGTTATAGAAATTTACCTCTTGAATTCGTCACCTAGATAACCTCATTAGAGAAAATTTTTGGATCATTTTTGATATATAACGATCATTGATGTGGGGGAGGGGATTTGTAATATGATGTGGGATAATTTATAAATCATGAAGGCATTGTAGGTGGGAGGAGACAAGGTCATTATGGGTGGTATTTATAATAGTAGATATTGGTGTTTTTTATTATTCTATTTTTTTATTTTTTTTATTTTGGCTCAAGAATTTGAATAGTTTTATCCTAATCAATAAATACAGTATAAGAATGAATGATATTTAGGTATTATGGGAATACGTTATCCATATATAATCTATGAATCAATAAATCATGAATTTGTAAACTAACATAAATTACCATATTTACTATTCACAAAATATACTAGAATTTAAAAAAAATCCCAAAAATTCACCCCAACCACTTTTTGATGTGTAAAAATTAATAATTAACACCATTTTATAAAAAAAATTCTCAATATAATAAATTTAGTTTTTAAATAAAATCATCACTTATTCAAAATTAATCAATTTAAATTTGTATCCAATTTTATGACACATTGAAAATTTACTTGTGGACATATTAATATATTTTATATTATCATAAAATAAAACATATTAATTTATGAATACGTTTTATGTAATCAAATTTTATTTTAATAAATTATATTATTTTCTAAATTTAACTTAAATATTTATGTCATACAATTAAAACACATAGTTTATCATTTAAACAACAATTATTTTCTTATACCAGAAAATAAATTTATATTAATTTCATTAGTAAGACAAAAATCAATTATTTATACATTCATATTGGATGTTGCTATTCTATTTTATGGATTTTTACTATTTAAGGGTCGATTATCTATTCAATGGGTATAGGTTTCTTTCCATCTATAAATACCTCTTGTTTTATTCATTCACATTTTATTAGGTTTTAATTATGATATCTATGTTATTTTATGTAATTTATACCATATATACTAGTTATAATAAGGTATTTTCCTTTTATAAAATATAGGGTTATTACATTCATTCCCATTATGAAATTTCTCCCTTGAAATATTATTAAAATACTATTGTGAAAAAAGTGAGGATACTTATCCTTCATTGCTTCCTCTATTTCCTATGATTCATCTTCATACATATGGTTCTAATATAGAAATTGTACCAGGTGATTATTCTTTTTTCATATATATTTATCCCTTCGGTTTAAAATATACACTGACATCTCCTCGTAAGAGAGATCATTTTCCTATTGTACCAAAACTAGATTCAAGACATATGAGGGGTCTGGTATTGAATTCCAATATAGGGATATATATATATATAATACATCATATTCCTGAGACATGGTTTGTGTCAGTTATTGTTCATGGGAAATAACTCTAACATAATTTGGAATCTCGAAGTGGATAATGTACATTGGATGTGGATTGCAATTCATCCCAAATCTCATGATTCACATCCATGGAGTTATGTGTAAGAATACTATGTCTCCAAACTCAAAATCCACGTCTTATTGATGATTGTATGTAAATGTATTCCGTCGATTTTTTTCTGCACTAATTTGATGCTTAATATTATTCAGATTTTCCACCATTTATTTTACAATTTTAGGTCCTATCAATATTTATTTTTTTAATTCATCCAAGCACGCATGTGGTTTGTATATTTTCACAAAAAAAGGGAATCATACTGAGAAATTTAGATGATAGAATGTAAAGTATTTTTTTATGAGAATTTGGCCAGAGTTAGGTATTGGTCCCAGCCTCCTTTGAGGTTTATACAACAAGGCCTCCACATTATTTCTAGTGTATATATAATCTTCTTAGATTGGACATTATTGTCGGAATGATTAGCAATACTAAAGCTCAACTAAGTGTTTAAATCATGTTGGAGTCTAATCTAAAACATTGTGGTTAATCATGGATCTCAATGGTATTCAATTGACAGTGATACATCATGCATCCAAACCACATCTCAAATATATATTTATTTAAGTTTATCTACATAGAAGTTCTATAAAATTGTGATAAAGTGGGCTATTGTTTTTATATTATTCATAATAACACATGTATAATTTTTTCTTCTAGATTTCCTTGGAATCATGGTAAAAATTCCATGTTGTTTTTTCATTTTTCATGTTGTAATGGGTTATTGTTTCGTCATCCCCTTATAATATTTTCAATCAACATTCACATGAAAACATACCAAACACAATTATGTATATTTATCAATATTATTCTATATATTGTCCAACCAATTGATATCTCTACGATCTCAATTCATCTTTGTTCTCCCACTGTGAATATAGAATGTTGATATATGTGTTTCACTCACGTAGTCATTCATTTTATGTATATTGGATGGTATACATAATTTGACCCAAATCAAACAAGACCTTCCTCATCAATTATAATCTCTGAGAATTTTCCCTTTATCGTGGATTCAACCATTATCTAAATTTCCACATCATTTCATTAAGAATCGTTTATTTTCCAAATGAGGGATGGTTGCAAAATCATTTGAGAAAGGAATGATGATGTCACTTAATTAATTATTCCCATGTCCATCCATTTCAAATCTAATATATTTAATACTTCTAAATTCTCATCATTTATAATGTTTCTGGATATTTTCTATATATAGAATAATCTTCTTTATTTTCTATTCAGTGATGGTCTGGTATTAAGAGGTCATCATCCTAGATTTTCTCTAACCATCTTCAATGCAACATATTAATCTCTTAATATGTTAAAATATATTTTAGTTTCTCTTGATTAGTATATATTATTCAATTATGCCTATAGAGATAATGAAACTGGATATTCATCTTGAGGATCACAACTCCCAACTCTAAATCATGAATATGACAATTTTTCTCCTTGAATTATTACTAAATTGAGGTTTAGGATACAAATTTATCATTTTCAATAAATAATGAGTTTAATACCTTTTTTAGAACATCATTTTTACCTCATAGTGTTCCACATATGTTGTATGTGGGAGTAATATAATGGTGAATAGCCACATTTTTAACACATCGAAGTAATCATTGGATTCACTGGTCTAGAAATTTTTTTCTCCATTTTGAGTTTTCTTTATTAGTGGGTTTTAAAATCATGATTTGTTCCTTAAAAATCACATGTAATATGCAGCTAGACCAGGAAAATTATAACACCCTGAAATTTTATGAAAAATATTCTTTTAATTTCATTGATTTCTTGTGTTTTACGCTACACCAATATTACCTTGCACTATACGCAACACCCTATTAGCTTGTAGTATACGCAACACTATTCTTGGATCATGTTACACACAATTTTGATAGTAGTTATTCTACGCAACATTTAGTGTATATAAATATATAAATATATATATTCAATGTACAAATGAAATATGGTCGGATTCTATTATATTAAACAACGAAGGTGTCTTTCACGACATTCAACCCTAACTTGGATTGCATTAAACACAATCGCGACCTCCCTCGATTGCTTGTGTTGTATGCAATATCAGGTATCACTAAACAAAGATATATGTTAATAATATTATTATGAACTAGTCATAATGAATAGTATTAACTACATTTTGAATTTTAAAACATTATTATTCATCTTACACATATTCTAGAACATGGTATGAGAACAAAATCAATTTTTCGAGTAAAATAAGTATTTTCAAAAAATATAATTTTGCCGCCTTTTGATGGTGCACCTACATTAAATATTGTTTTTTAAATTTCTATAAGGTCAATTTGACAAAATAAAATTCTTCTTTGGAATCAGGATATTAAAATTTACTTTGGATAAAATTTTCATATTATTCTGATAACTTTTATATTTTAATGAATAGTAAAAACACGCTATATTTTAATTAAAAACATCTTTTTTCATCACAATAATTTATATGGATAGATTATCTTCTTAACTAGTTTTAAAGTGTAATTAGAATATATTTTTACCATTTAATCCAATGTTGTTCATTGGAATTAATTTAACATTAAATTTGGACATAAACAAGTGTCGATCTTTTGATAGTTATTGTTTCATAAAAAACAAGCTATTTCATAACGGGAATTAATTTTCAAATTAATTAATGCCAGTTCTATGTTTTGAATTTGTAAAAATGGTCATCTTTTATGAATTTGGAATATCAAATATAGCGTAGGATGAATTTTTAGTAAATATTCAGAAAAACTTCAATTCTTGATGAATAGTGAAAACACTGAGTTTTTGGTTAAAACTGGCTTTTTATTTAAATAATCATTAATTTGATTTAAATTTATTTTAAGTTAAACTGGATACATAATTATTATATATTTTCAATGATATTCATTGGAATCATTTTATAATAATTTTAGTTTTATAAAAATTGTATTGAACTTTTCACCGTCTTGTACCCACCTCTTATGAGCTTTTGCAATTGTTCATAAAACATAATTTTACCGCTTCTATAAGTTGAATTTCAAAAATTTGAGATACACTGTTAATATCAAGGAGTAAAATGTGGTTTATTAGATAAAAATAATTTTTGGTGAATGATAACTTTTTTTACGACTGTTAAAGTTAAATAGGGTAATTCCACGTTAAAATAATATTATAATAATTGAAAATTACCTTAACACTTGTCCAAACCTTATTGGATGAGTAATGGCCGACCATGGGAATCCTAGGGTCGATTTTGTGACTCCATGGAGCCACTTATGAAAGACAATGACACATTAGATTAATTAATTTAATGTAAAGACAAAATTGTCTTAAACAAAAATCTTTTAGTAATTAATTTTTATATGGGGCTGTATAAATTATCATTTCAACTATAAATATTCATTAAAAACATAAAGCGATTTCATACATGTGGGATTTTTTTATAATTTTATGAATATATAAAAATTAAATTATTTATGACGCAATAATGATGCAGTATTTACCTTAGTAATAAATGATATAAATAAATAAGATTATAATGATTAAAATATTATCCAAACCCTATCCAATTCCTATTGTATCATTTTATTTCGAATATTAGTCATCTTATCTTCGAAATTAATGTGTTTTGGACCTCTTTAAACGTAAGATAAGTTAATAATAAAATAATTTTTTCACACATTCCTAAAGGGCCCCTCCTCTCCATTATAAAAGGAGACCACTTCTATGCAATTACTCTCACCTAGAAAGCCATTTTTATCATCAAAAATCTGCCCAATTAAGCTCTATAAATCCATATCCTCCCCCTTGAAGACATACATTAATAATAAGGAACTCCAAGAAGTCCTTTTGGATCAATCCAAAGGAAGTTACCGAAATTATAGGTAACCGTTTCTTTTTAGTTTTTTTCTTTTATTCTACTTATCCAACCCATAATTTCTTTTTAATACTTTATTTTGTAACAAAACTAGTATCCTAAATATACTAGGATGTTTTTATGAGAAGTATTTTAACTACAATTATAGACACCTACATCTAATTGATGAAGAACATAATGTTTCTGTGGATGACAAACTAACGCCTCACGGAACGATGATGGTTCGATTTAATCCTACCTCCTCTAATGGTGTCCATTATGATGGCACAATGTTTATATATGATATATATTATGTTTATTATTTACTTATTATTCTTTAATTTCCAATTATATCAAGACTTTATGGTTTCCATAGTGGGTAAATACGATGATCTCATTTGAGGATGTGCGGACTACCGCCCCCTCGAAGTGATGTGATTAGTCAATGCCTTATGTGGGATGTATAAAGGATGGAGTTAATGATATCATATATGATATTACACTGTAATTATAATATACATATTCCATTAAAATAATAAATATAAATGAATGTATCGTTCATGCGTACGTACGACTTTCTGTCTCCATGAACGGTGCATTTCATTTCTTACCTCCATATGTTATGTAATATTATAAATACGAGTATATGCTGGATATATATGATATATATGATATATAAATCATGAATATGACTCTGGATATAATGAAACTTTGACCACATGAACAACATGTAATTATAAGAAGTCCATTTTTGACACAAGTACCAAATATCGACAAAAAGAACATTATTAACTTAAATGGTTACAAAATATTTATAACATGGTAATAAGTAATATAAAAGGAATAATAAATTTGAAAAACGTTCTTAAGAAAGTAGAAATTAACATTGGTTTATTATTCCGGAGATTAAATAATGATCAAGTCAAGTAGGACACGAGGTAAGGGAACATATTAACCCAATTTCCGTTCATTTGGTTGATCTTCTCTTTCTTATTTATGATGTTCTTTGATTATGTGAGAAATGAATTTTTATATCTTATAATGTATTTCATATTTATTTATGTGACCTTATTGTGAATACACATATGTGATCTATTTACAAAAAGATCTTTTTAAGGTATAACTTTTCCAATCTCATTTTTACCCGAGATTGTTTATTCGTATGTTTGTACTAGGGTTACATTTATCATCCATGTACCTATTTTATAAAAATGATTTCACGTATGTTAAAAGTTCTTTTTACCCATTATGACTTTTACTACATGGTATGTAAAGAATATTTCTTTTACTAGGTACTTTTTGACTTTTCCAATAAAAGTACGAGAAGAATGTTTTTTTAAAATTATACGACATGAATGGATTTTTACTATTTTATAAAGCCTTATTTTCATGAAGCATACTCCAAAATATTTCTTGACTATTTTCTAAAAAATCCTATTTTTTAAAATTTCATGAAATTTTGTGAAAAGAAAATTATTTTGAAGAAGAAAGGATATTTTCCTCAAGAATTAATTTCAAGTGTTTTATCAAAACCATTTTCCATCAATGATGACATTATTTCATATGTGTATGTTTCAAGTATAATGCCTCTATGATTTACATGGTTTCACATTTCTTATGATGAAATAATATCCATTTGTTTTATATGGATTATTTTATGATGGAATGATGTTTATGAAACCCATTTTATTCGTTGGGTTATTATGAATGATGTATATTTATTTTGTGGCACAAGTAAGACTGATTTCATTATGAGATGGGTGGAACCTATATCTCCCTCCAATGCATTGGGTAAAGATTTATATCTCATGGGATAGACATTGATGAAATGGAATGTAAATCTGGTTCAGTAATATAGGGATGGAATGGCAAGTAAACCCAGTTCAGTAAGGGACTTTGTCCACTAAGATGGTCTTCACAGCAATGCCTTGGGTACTATGGAAATAATATCTTGTGCATAATGTTTTTCCAAAATTAAATGTTTTATTCCTATTATATTTTATCATGATTAATGTTTATTTATGATCTATGCCTTATGTACTGCCATGTTTTATGTCATTTCCCATGATTTTGATGTTTAAACATTATTTTCATGTTTTTAAGTCCAAATGTATATGATTTGTTTTATTTTGTCCATGCTTACCCTTACAGAGCATTTGATCTCACCCTTTATTTGGTTTCTTTTCCACAAGATGTAAAGAATGGTTTTAGGTACGAAAACCAAAAGGGGAAGATCTTTATCGAAGATGTTGAAGATCTTTCACCAGGATTAGAAGATTATGTTCCGAGTATCCAATGACACTAAACTATTACGGTCCTTGTGTGTTGGTTTTTTTAATGTATTAAGTATTCCACAAATGTCATGTACTGTCCATGTATGGAAAGCTTTGGGTCTCTACAGTTGGTATCAAAAGATAGGATTAGTTAACCTTTTCAAACTAGGATTCGAAAATTTTAGTGAGATCCCTAGAGATATTTCTAAGGTATGTCTAGGGATGTCCCTAAGGTTAAGTATATGTATAGGTTATAGTCCTAGAATTACGGTAACGATCAAAGAATTAATCCTAAGATGTTAGATATTGAAGTTACTCCCCCTTTATTATGTTGTTTCACCTATCATGATTTTTTCCTCTCACGCTATACTTTTCGGGTTTTAGAAAAAGGATTGAAACAGGAAGATTCACAATAATGGAGAATATGATAGACAATGGAATGATATTCTTCATGATCAATCAAATGTAATGGGATTTGGAAGGTAAAACATCGTTATTATGCCTAATCAGCAATCTCATAATATGATCCAAAATCTCAGCTTTGGTAAGTTTCCTGAATTAGCTAATAAGAGAAAGATAGAGATTCATGATGATCATAGAGGAAAGAAAGTTCAATTTCCCTCATGTAAGTCATGTGGGAATAGGCATCAAGGATAAGGTTTCAAAGGAACTGGAAGATGCTTTGGGTGTAGAAAAGAAGGACACAAATTTAGTAATTGTAAAGGAAAATGTTCATTTAACACCATAGACAAGGATAATGGCATTGCTAAGACATTAACAATAGTTAAGTGTTTTAAATATGGAATGTAAAAGAATTATGAAAACCAATTCCCTCAAGGAAAATATCATAAAGAGAATCATTATGGTCATATGGTTATTATTTATGTGGATGACGATGAAGAGACTACACAAGATAAGTGAGATGAAGGAATTGTTGAAGCTCGGTCAATGGTTTAAGAAGGTAGTAGAATGATTACATATTTATCAAAAGTAATTTTGTTTATGTAATCTCACGGTACTATGGAATAAAGAGACATCTAAGGATTGTTACACTATTGTATTTCCATAAGTTTTGAAAGTGTATGATGAATGGTATCGGTAACCATGAAATGTTACTCAAATATTTTTGGAAAATAGATAATATACGCATAAAGTAGGGATAATGAGAAAATGAAATGTTTGAAAGTATTAATGATTTCATGACTAATATAAGTACAATTTGATATCATGGTTTGAGTATATAAAATTTTTCGTATTTTGGTATGTGGATAGAGTTAACTTTTGAAAGAATTCATGTTTTCACTAAGGTTCAATGGGTATTCATTTTTCAAGAGATTACATGATTAAGGTATTCACATGTTTGGAATGTGACCAACAAGATATATTTTATATGGGGAATAAATGATGGTATTCACATGCTTGGTTGATGATATTTCTAGTAATTATTTTCTTTATAATATAAGATTGGACAAAAGTATTTTTGATAAGCTCAAAGGTTGGAATGGATTAAGATATACATCTGATAGAATTGTTTAAGTCCTGAACTTTTTTCCATATTATTTATGGAATGTTATAATAATGTAGTTTTAGAAAAAATGACAACCTGCAGGACGGTCGACAACCCGTTGTGTTGGACAAGGCTGTGGGAATCGAACACACATCCAAAGTGCGACTAACCCTTATCGCCTACAACTGGCCTACAGGAAGTCCCTGGTTAGTAGAAATTAGTTTTATTTTATTAAGCAGTATGATAGTTGAAGTATAAGTCCATTTTTGGAATCATATACGATTAGCCTCACCATAGATGAACTTATGTATGTTTGATAACTTTTGCTAAACTTTTGTTTGAAACAGATGGAATGACCCATCATTCTATCACATGATCTGCTACCACTTCATGGATACTAAATTCAACTTCATTTCTTTAAGAGATGTAGTGGAAATTGTTCAAGGCACGAACAATAGTGAGATTGTACCAAAATAATGTAATTTTTTCTTTTAAGTCATCAAATTTAGGGAAATGACCTTGAAAACCAAAATTGTTGTCCTAGTGCCCTCATATCTGATGATTCAGATGGTACCTTAGATCATCACAAATTTATGGATTTGTGATTGTTGGATTTTTCATAGCCCTGTTCTCTACCACTCTCCATCATAACATGATGATTAGAATTTTCTTCCATATCCATAATTTCACCTATGTTCTCCTATGTGGTAACCCAAGTGATGAGTTACTTTGGGTATCCATTTTGTTTCTGACGTTCATTTCTAAAATTTAGTTTTATCATTCCTTTTTACGATGTGGGTTTCTATGAATGAAACTTTCATGTAGTAAACGATTTATATCCCCGATGAATTTTGAGGAAGAAATTAATTTTAAGGGGGGTAGAATGTAATACCCCTAAATTTTATGAAAAATATTTATATAATTTCATTGAGTTCTTGTGTTGTACGCTACACCAAGATTACCTTGCGGTATACGCAATACTGTATTTGCTACCAGTATAGGCAACACTATTCTTGGATCATGTTACACAAAATTTTGATAGTAGTTATTCTACTCAACATTGATTGTATATATATATATATATATTAATTGTATAAATGAAATATGGTTGGATTCTGTTATACGAAACAACTAAGGAGTCTTTCACAACACGCAACCCTAACATGGCTTGCATTACACACAATCTCCACCTTCCTCGATAGCGAGTGTTATACGCAATATCTGGATTCACTAAACAATGATATATGGTTATAATATTATCATGAACTAGTCTTTATGAATAGTATTAACTGCATTTTGAATTTTATAACATTATTATTCATCATACACATTTTCTAGAACTTGTTATGAGAACAAAATCAATTTTTTGACTAAAATAAGTATTTTTCAAAAAATGTAGTTTTACCACCGTTTGAAGGCTCACCCACATTAAATCTTGTTTTTGACATGTCTATAAGTAAAATTTGACAAAATAAAATTCTTTTAAGGAATCAGGATATAAAAATTTACATTGGATAAAATTTTCATATTATTATGATAATTTTCAAATTTTAATGATTAATAAAAACACGATATATTTTAATTAAAAACAACTTTTTTATCGCAATAATTTATATGGTTTGATTATATTTTTAATTAGTTTTAATGTGTAATTATAATATATTTTTACCATTTAATCCAATGTTCATCATTGGAATTAATTTCACTTTGAATTTGGACATAAACAACTGTTGATCTTTTGATAATTATTGTTTCTTAAAAAACACGCTATTTGATAACGAGAATTAATTTTGAAATTAATTAATGAAACTTCTGTGTTTTGAATTTGTAAAAATGGACATCTATTATGAATTCGGAATATCAAATATATCATAGGCTGATTTTTTGGTATTTTTCTAACAAACATCAATTTTTGATGAAAAGTGAAAGCACTGAGTTTTTGGTTAAAACTGAATTTTTTTAATAATCATTTATCTCATATAAATTTATTTTAGGTCAATATAGATACATAATACTTATATAATTTCAATTAAATTCATTGGAATCATTTTATAATAATTTTACATTTATAAAAATTGTATTGAACTTTTCAACGTCTTTTACCCACCTCCTAGGAGCTTCTTCAATTGTTAATAAAACTTCATTTTACCACTTCTGTATGTTGAATTTTGAAAATCTGAGAGACACGGTTAATATCAAGGAGAAAAATTTGGTTCAATTAGATAAAAATAATATATGCTGAATAGTAACTTTTTTACTCTTATTTACCATAGTTAAAGGTAAATATGGTAATCCATGGTTTAATGAATTTTAGAATAATTCAAAATTACCGTAACACTTGTCCAACACTTATTGGATAAGTAATGTCATTCCATGGTCATCCTTTGGTAGAATTTGGGACCCATGGAGCCACTTATGAAAGACAATGAAACATTAAATTAATTAATTTAATGTAAAGACAAAATTGGATTTAACAAAAATCATTTAGTAATTAATTTTTATAAGGGGATATATAAATTATCATTTAGACTATAAATATTAAGCTAAAAATATTTCCTACATGTTGGTATTTTTTTATAATTTTCAAACATCAAATATATTAAATTGTATATGACACAACAATGATGTAGTATTTACCTCATTAATAAATGATTTAAATAAAGAAGATTTTAATGATTAAAATTTTATCCAAAACATGTCCAATTCTGATTGTATGATTTTATTTCTAATATTATTCATCGTATCTTCTACATTAATGTGTTTTGGACCTCTAAAAACCTAAGATAAGTTTATAATAAAATAATGTTTTTACACTTTCCTAAAGAGCCCTTCCTCTCCCTTATAAAATGAGACTACTTCTATGTAATTCCTCACACCTCTCAAGCCATTTGGATCATCCAAAATCTGCCCAATTAAGCTCTATAAATCCCTATCCTCCCCCTTGAAGTCTTAAATTAGTAATAAGGCACTCCAAGAATTCCTTTTGGTTCAATCGAAAGGAAGTTACCCAATTAAAGGTAATTGTTTCTCTTAAGTTGTTTTCTTTTATTCTACTTCTAAAACCCCTAAAATCAATTTAATACATTATTTTGTAACAACACCAGTATCCTAAATATACTAGGATGTTTTTATTATAAGTATTCAAACTACACTTACAGACACCTCCATCTAATGGATGATGAACATAATGTTTCTGTGGATGACAAACTAACGCCTCACGAAACGATGATTGTTTGATTTTCTCCTACCACCTCTCATGGTGGACATTATGATGGAAATTTATTTATATATTATATATATTATGTTTATGATTTCTTTATACTTATTTACTTCCCAATTATTTCAATCCTTTATGGTTTCCATAGTGGGTAAATACGATGATCTCATTTGAGGAAGTGCGGACTACAGCCCCCTCAGAGTGATGTGATTTGTTAGTTCCTTATGTGGGATGTATAAAGGATGTAGTTAATGATATTATATATTATATTGTAGTGGAATTATAATATACACCGTGTTTATAACATGGTAATAAGTGATATAAAAGGAATAATAAATTTAGAAATGGTTATTAAGAAAGTATTAATTATCTTTGGTTTATTATTCAGGAGACTATAGAACGATCGAGTCAAGTCGGACACGAGGTTAGGGAACATCATAACCCAATTTTCATTCATTGGGTTGATCTTCTCTTTATTGTTTATGTCTTTCATTGATTATGCGAGAAATGAATTATTATATATTATCATGTATTTATAATTTATTTATATGACCTTATAGTGAATACACATAAGTGATCTATTTTCAAAAACATCACTGTAAGGGATAACTTTTCCAATCTCGTTTTTATCCGAGATTTTTTATTCGTAAGTATTAAATAGGGTTATATTTATCATCCATGTACCTGTTTTCTAAAAATGATTTCATGTATGTTTAAAGTTCATTTAACCCATTTTTACTTTTACTACATGGTATGTAATGAATCTTTTTTTATGAGGTACTTTTTGACTTTTCTGGCAAAAGTTCTAGAATAATGTTTTTTCAAACTTATACGACGTGAAAGGATTTTTAAGGGTTTATAAAGCCTTATTTTCATGAAGCTTCCTAAAAAATATTTCATGACTATTTTCTACAAAATCCTTTTTTATAATTGCATGACATTTTGTGAAAAAAAAGATTTTGAAGAAGAAATGATATTTTCCTCAAGAATTACTTTCAAGTGTTTTGTCAAAACCATTTTCCATCTAAGATGAAATTATTTCATATGTGTATCTTTCATGAATAATGTCTCTATGATTTACATGTTTTCACTTTTCGTATGATGAAATGATATCCATTTGTTTTATATGGATTATGTTATGATGGAATTATGGTTATGAAACCCATTTTATCTGTTGGGTTATTATGAATTATGTATGTTTATTTTGTAGAACAAGTGAAGATGATTTCATTATGAGATGGGTGGGACCTATGTCTCCCTCAAATGCATTGGGTTAAGATTTATATCTCACGAGATAGACATGGTTGTAACTAAAAGTAAATCTAGTTCAGTAATATAGGGCTGGAACGGCAGGTAAACCCGGTTCAGTAAGGGACTTTGTCCACTATGATTTTCATGGCAGCAATGCCTTGGCTAATATGGAAATCATATCATGTGCTTAATATTTTTCCACAATTAAAAGTTTCATTCCCATGCTATTTTATCATGATTAATGTTTCTTTATGATCTATTCCTTATGTACTGCCATGTTTTATGTCATTGACCAAGATTTTGATGTTTAAAAATTATGTTCATGTTTTTAAGTTCAAATGTATATGATTTGTTTTATTTTATCCATTCTTACCCTTACTGAGCATTTGAGCTCACCATTTATATGTTTTCTTTTCCCCAGGATTTAAAGAAATGTTTTAGGTAAGAAAACCAAAAGGTGAAGACCTTTATGGGAGATGTTGAATATATTTCTCCTTGATTATAAGATTATGTTCTGAGTTTCCAAAGACACTACACTATTACAGTCCTTGTGTGTTGGTTAATGTTTTTTATTAATTATTCTGCAAAAGTAATGTAATTTCCATGTACGCCAAGCTTTGGGTCTCTAAAAAACTACAGGTCTCAATTATAGATGTTTTTTGGGACAATCATTGATTTCCTTTGTCTTGTAAGGGTAAAAAAATATTCATTTTCTGGTCATATCATGCCCTAACAATTATACTTCATCTCTGTAGAACTAAAATTTATTGTATATTGAATAAATTTTATCCCATGTAAAATTAATTAATTTTTTTCATATTCACCTCATGTTCCCCTTACACTTGAAGCATATCAGAATATCATCAATAAAGTGTAACATGAAAATGAATCTAAATATTATATTAACTAAATACATGATGTTTGATATAGAATTAGTGAGTCTGAAAGGAATCACTATGAACTCATAGTTTTCGAATCTCATTTTAAAGATAGTTGTAGGAATATCATCTTTTATACCAATTAATTAGATAAATCCCCATTGAATGTCCACCTTAGAGTAATAATTGTCCCCATGTAGTTCATTGAAAAACCCATTTATCCATGGAAGGGGATACTTCATCATTATCTTTGTTTTGTTGATCTCAAAATTATCAATGAAGAGTTTCATAGACCTATCCTTCTTCTTGATGAAGTCGAATGGTGCTCCCAAGGGTTAAGAACTCAGACATATAAAAACCATGTACACATTCTCATATAAATTCATCTTGAGTAACTCTAACATAATAGTGAATTTTCTACAAGGATTCATTGATTATGATAGAGATCTCAGAATAGGGTCAATTTATAACCCAACACCTTAATTATGAGGAGGGCCATGAAATTATTTTGGGAACACATTAGTGTAGTCCCTCACAATAGAAATGTTTCCATCATCATTCTCTCCAATATCACATTCTTTTTTGGTGGATATGATTTCTAATAATGAAATAGTAACCACACATGTGAAAATTATTCTAATTGAGATTCATCCTTATCCGTACATTTTAACAGACATTACTAGAACAAATTAATATACCCAAAGTTTTCTAAAAACCCATGGGTATGGGTGATATTTTTTATCCTATAACTATGTTGGTTTTTAAACCTTGGCAATAGGGTCCCTAGGTAACCACATGTAGATAAAAAATTTCAATGGAAAGCCTTTGGAAAACCAATACCCACAGTTTACATTGAAGTATGGGTATAAGGGGGTCCATATCCAAGGTTTTACTAAACAACTGGGATAGCCATCAAGATTAAAGAATGTACTCAGTGTTTTAGAAGAACTGTGGGTATATGCTAATCTCGAAAGCTATCCCTATGGATTTTATGATTAGTGGGTACATGTTTCTCTCTGTTTTAATGGCAATCAAATGGTCCAAGAAACCTGTTTCCATGGCTATTTTACCAATTCCCACAGTGAATAAATTTTTATATAAAAACATATATAAATATACAAAAATATTTATATGTGTGGTAGTGGTAATGGATATCATCTATGTTGAGGTTTTGAAGGATTGAAACCTGCATGTGAGGTTTTATTTAATATTATACCCACGGTTACAGAACTATTGGTATAATATTTTTTAACTGTGGGTATACATCATTCATATACCGTGATATTGAGGAAACATGGTATAATGAACAGTTTGTATACACTATATCAATGGATTGAAAATCCTGGGTATATGTATTTCAAATCATGGGTATAGAACAGGGCTAAACAAATTCATATGTTTCCCATGTTTCACGAGTGTTTTTTCAGACTACAGTTTTGAGAAGAAATTTGACCTTTTATTTCAGATACATATAATGTGGTAAAATATTGTTTTTCCCTAAAATTTGATATTTTATAATTTTTCTAAGCAATATGTTTGTCCCAAAATAGAGTGTTTACCCAAGGGGAGGTGTTTCGATGAAATTCGAGCCATCGTAATTTTGGATGAATATTTAATATTTCATATATAATAAATTAAATATTAAACTATTCACTCATGTCCATTCAGTCACATCATTTGAATGGATAATCATTTTGATTTTTCATCTCCACAATTGATGTTCGAACTATTAGTTTTTCCTAGGTGAGGCATAAACTTGATTCGAGAACTGAGGATGACCCAAGCCCCTTTTAATTTTTATTTTTTATCAATTTTTCATTCATTAAATTTTTCTATTCTCTTTTTTCCTCCTCCTTCTCTTGCATGATTATATTTTGGCTCATCCTACATCACTTGATTTAGTTTCAAAAGGATACACGATAAATATATAGAGATATAAGGGATTTTATGTAATGTTATGAAGCCCATGATGCACTGAGTTAGTGTATGGCGACTATCGATAGTGAAATAAACTAATGAATTGGTGGTTTCTGCTCAAAGGTATGAATGTTTTTATATATTATGAAAACTCACTTTAAATTCGATTTTTTTAAATTTTTATAACCCTATAATTCTTGGTTGAGGCCTCTAAAGTCCCGATCTATAGTTTTGGTAGTTTAAATAGCGGTTTGGGGTGATTCAGATGCTTTCCCATTCTAGGAAACTAGGATAAACGATAGGTTGTCTTGGGGAACATTCCATGTGTTCTTTAATTTTAGGGAGGACTATTTTTTAAGGATTAAATGCCTTATATAGGAGATATAGTCCATGTAATGGTACATGGGTATGTCGATGAGTACCTGGGCATGTCTACCAGTGTATGGGTACATGGCTAGACACTGTGTAGGGTTGCATGTTGTGTTTAGAGTACATGGTCTAGAAAAATATCTACCCAAGCTAGTTGATAGATATATATATGTACCACGTGTTGTGTGCACATCATATTCTTGTTTCACAGACAATGTTCCATGGTCTTGAACATTACCTGGCTGACTTATGTACATACAAAAGTGGGGTTACAGGAGTACAGGTCGTGTAACCTTGAGGACATGCCATGTACTTGCACCTTTTAACCATTTGAGTGGATTTCATGTTTTCTTTCCCCGGTGACTGTTTTAGACCTAATAGAAATCCATTCTGAGTAGTTTTTCATGTTTATCATGACGGTGGAACCAACGGAGAGATATGAGTACTTCTAATGGGGGTTTTGGAGATTTTATTTAAAAGTATAGGTTCTGCCTTCTATTTTAACATCTGTGGTCTCCTAGGAGTGGTACATGAACATGAATTATAGTTTTTTTTTAATTTTCCCCAAAAATGATGAGATCATGATATGATATGACCTAAGAGATATCTCCTATGACCTTTTCTTTTGAGAATGTTTTCCATGGTAGATGTTCCTTTCTAGCCTATGAGGCAGTGATACACATTTCTTGTAAGGATCGCCAATGGGATACCTTCTCTTACATTCTTCTCTATAGAGTAACCTATAGGATCCTTCACATGTGTATCATTTTGAGGATTCATATTATAGGATATCTCTATTTTTTATTTTTTAAGGTTCCCATTAAGTAATCCCCTTTTTCATTTTTCCATAATGATCACATCTTGGATGCCTTCACTAGTATTTACATGGAGGATCCTGAGTTGTATGACTCTCAGTGTTTCATTGGAGGAAACCAATAAGTTCCCCATTTCTTAATTGACCCTAATTTTAATGTTAGTTTTTTGGTAGATATGGTGTCCGTGTGTCACATTAGAACCTATACCAAACTGGTAATCCCATAGGGTATTGGCTGGAGTGTGGGGTTGGGCGTTCGGTCCACCCTCACTCATGTAATTATTATTGACATGGTTTTTACTAATGGAATGTTGTTCACTAGGGAATCATCATTTTTGGAATTCGTTGAGTCAGAATGGTGGTTTATTTCTTCTAATGGGATGTCCAAACAATTTATTGGGATCTATTTTTCTTTTATGGATGCCAGACGTAGTTTCTTGGGATCTGACTTCTAATTTATGTTATTTTAGATATTTTAGGTATACCCATCGGTATTATCATGTATTTTTAAGTTGATCCATATTATATATATATATATACATATTGTAATATATATTTTTTTGGGATGTCTAGAGGTGCGTCATGGTATCTGGATATTATGCCTTATGTGCTGATTCATATTCCCTAAGTGATAATTGAATTCCCATGGTAGGAATGCCTTTATTGGACTTAGTGGGTTGTTTTATTTATACCTAGAGTGATACATGAAATTCCAATCATAGGAATTCCTTGACTAGTTTAGTAGGTTGTTTTCCTTATATACCCTAAGTGATACATGGATCTAGGGAAGGATGCCTTGGATGAGCACAATGGGAACTTTAATGTATTTAATCATTGATTGAATCATGGATCCAGTAAAGGACTTCCAGGGATGGGCTTAGTGGTGTAATATTATTAATCCTTGAGTGGATCCAAGAACCGGGTCAGGGATGAGATGGATGAGATCATTGGTTGAATATAGTTATACACTCATTGATACATGGATCTAGTTGGTATATGTTTTGGATGGGCTCGATGGGTGATAAATTATGTGGTAATAGTGATAAATGAATCTACTTGAGCGATTAATTGGATGATATTATAATGATGATGAATTCAACACCTTTGGAAATACATGCATACTAATTATAGGAATTCCTTGGATCTTCTCATAGGATGGATGTTCAAGGATTGGAATGACAATGCTCTTATGGGACAATTACATGAATCGAGGGTGTATCATAACGTCTCAACAGATGTACAAATGTTATTAATATAATATGTCATTATAGTATTGATATTCAATATATGTAATCCTTGCTTCAATGATAACAGTAAAGTATATGTTAACTTAGTTTTAGGATGAGTATCCCCCATTTGGTGATGTAGAATGCTTAGAGACATTCATAAATTTTTTGAAGAAGGTATATGTTGATTAGGATTAATTTCCAAGAGGTCAAATTCATGGTAACTGACTTTAGTGGAATGGTGTCTGACTCTATTTACATTCATATGATGTCCATTTGATTGGGATTATACACTCGAGTTTCGAAAACTGATGTTATTTCATGTAATTGATTCACATACCAATGATTATTAATTTGTATGTGTTTATTTATAATTATGTGATTATACATGTTTATGTATATAGTTATATACATCATGGTGTAACTTTCCCAGTTGATAGATATTACGGACCATAGGTTTAACTGTGGTCTCACGTTGGTTTTACTTAGAATTGTTGTGTCTCAACATTAATTAACATGTTTCTTTTTCAAAAACATTCAGTGAAATATTTCATGTTTCTTATCGTAGTGTCCAAATTAGACTATTTATCAGCCATTACTCTGGTCATCAATGTATGAAAAGACATTATATATACATTTTAGGTTGAGCATGAGTATCATGGTGGATGGGGAAGAAGAACAGTGTTGTATGATCTAGAAGAGCTGTTCATATGGCTCTACTGATTGTGCTCATACAGTTTGACAGTTTTTTTAGATCGTTTATGTGGTTTGGATCAAGTTTAGTACTATATACATATACTATTACGTATGTTTATTTTGTACTCATGTATCTATATGTTCGTCTCTTTGGTTGGCCCCTATTTTATTGTATTTCATAGTTGTTAAATATTTTTACTGTATTTTATTATTACAGCATGTTCTATTTCACTTGTTCACTTCTTTTGCACTATGATTTCTTTCCATTGTGTATGAAACATGGTTGTCCCCTACTGTTTTTACTATAATATGATGGCATATTCTCCCTATCATCACCTAATGGTCCCTTTATTCTATTTATCATCATCTGACATACAAGGTGGTGTTCATGAGGTATAGTGACCCACCAGCTTGAAGCACTAGTTTAGTGGAATTCAGGTCGGGACATTACAATGTGGTGTCTGATTATTTCCTTTCATGGCCTTCTCTGTTTTGGGATATGGTGGACATGAGAATTATAATTTTGTCAAAACATCATTGTGTATATGACTGGTTCATCGTGAACTCGTGTTTAGGAAAGGAGTATTAGTTGTTAGGGGTATGTGATTGCTATTATGATTTGTGATTATATGGTTTTATATGATTTCACCTTAAGAAATACACATGTGGTGTGGATGTTATGATTTACTATGGATCTCATTCTCTAATCCATAGTTAAGAGGGAAGATATTTTTTTGAATCATTTACAACAATGGAAATTGGTATCTCATGCATCAAATTTGGCACGTTGGATTCACATCATACAAGCCATCTATTGTGCGATTTTATTTATTATTGAAGTGTATATTATTGGTTCTTATTACATATATATATTTTCATATAATGGGGGTTGTTCGGATCTACATTGAGGAATTTTTTTAGAGGCTGATGACTCATCCCTTGTGCATGGGAGTTTAAGTTACCCTAGTAGGTCAATATGGCACATCATTCCCATTGGATGAACCCCTAGTAGGGTTTTCTTCTCAGGTTTAGGGTTATATTGTCAGATCTCTATATACGATGATGATAGATACAAAGACGTTCATAGTGAACATAACCTCTATGTTGTATTTTCATATACATATTCCTGGGGAGTATTATTTCAGTTTCTCTTCTACGTTGGTTTTTTACCTCTACTGACAAGTAACTTTTGATGATGCTTGGAGTGGATCGTGTCACTCATAGGCCATGTTTTCAACTTTGACCCATAATAGTAATGGTAGTCATTTCCTTATTTTGAGAGGTTCTAATGTTTTGGTGAGGTTGTTAGACTATGTGACCCAGTTATGAGGAATTTTCAATATAGCTAGGTGAGAGACCTAGTGACCCTTTGTTAGACTCAGACCCTTATAGTTCAACGTCTATTTTGTTCTATGGAAATCTATGTGAGAGATTTTGGCCCATTTTTTTGATGCATGTTTCATAGTTAACATTGTTTTATGCACATTTTTAGAATGACAATGGATAGGTGATCATGTTTTCATTATCTTCATGTTAATGGATTTATATTTTGACAAATCACATTGGGTTCTTGTTTTTCAATACTGGTGTCGATGGCCACGATTGTTTTAGTTCATTGGTGGGTTGTGTGGTGCTTTTTCTATTTCAAATTTATTAGGATTTTTGGTAGAGAGTCATGATTAGAACAACGTCATGTGGTAAGAAATTATGGAATAAATTTGGTCACATGTGAGGTGATCAATTTTGTAAAGGATTTCCAAGGGAGATTATGGATTAGTGAAACTGAAGTATAGTGTAGCATGGTTATCTTATACTAGTGGTTGGATGGATCGCTGGAGTATGAGTTAGGTGATATTGAGACACACTGGTTTCACATGGTATCATTTGAATAAAAATATATGAGTATCTAGGTCCCAACTGAGGAACAATTCTTTAAAAAAACTTATGGTATTGGATCCCAAATGTTTTGATGGAATGTCACAACATGGTAGAGGTCACATCATAAGATGTTGGGAATAATGAAATAGATGACCCATGGTTAAATCCGGGTCAGAATTTGACAGGATCTGAGCATGGCTCAGAGAGAGTTGTACCCGCCTTTTATTAGTGTACAAATGTTAGATACAATAATTTCCTATATTGGTTCTTCATTATTATTATGAGTGAGCTTCTACCATATGTCGAGCTACTTTTTAATTATAAATTTTCTTCCCAATTGATGAAAAAACCTATTGGGGTTGTGCTTGAGGGGTGGTGTAAGTTATCAACTATGGTGGGGAGAGAACCATTTAGAATTTTAGGGTGTTAAACCTCATTTTTAGTTGAAATTTGGTGTTTCCTATGAGCCTTTATGCTCATATTTGTTTTTAAGATGATTATATGGGTTTTCATATGGTGGGTAGTACTAGATCAATCACAGTTGAATGTCTTCTACATATAAGAAAGTTGTTGACATAAGGAGACTGGTCGTTGTTCTTCCTAGATATCATGGTTGTTCATATCCAGATCATGAGAGCATGGCTTCTAGTCATTTCACCATGTTTTATTGGGAATAAAAGGTTTATGGTTGTAATTTCTTTAGAAACTGTGTTTTTTCAGACATTAGTTTTGAGTTTAAATTTGAGTATTTGAATTTCGATGCTTATAAAGCGTTAAAATAGACATTTTACATGAAAATAAAATATTGGATAATTTTTATAACCACACCATTAGTCTCTGACGAGGGTGATTTCCCTAGGATAAGAGTTTTGTGGAAATCTGAGTCATTCGTGTTTTGGAAAAATATTTAATATTTAATATTTAATAAATTGTGTATCACATTATTCATGCATGTTATTTTAGTTGTATCATTTAAACGGAGAACCATATTGATATTAATATTCCACTGTTGATTTAGGAACAATGATTTATTCCTAGTTGAGGCATAAACTCGAGTCAGCCACTACGGTCGTCTCATTCCCCCTTTTAATTTCTTTTTATTTTTTCTTTTTGTTTGGTTTTTCTTATCCTTTCACATTTTCCTCTTTATTCTCATCCATGCCTACTATATAAAACCTCCTACACCACTAGAATGATAGAAAAACGTTTAAGGGAGAATGAAAGAGATATTTAAGGTACGTGACGTGCCACTATGAAGCCCTAGACCCTTTGAGTCAATGTATGGAGACCATGGACGGTAAAATCAAGAGAAGCTTCGCCAGTTTCTTATCGAAGGTAGGACCATTTTTATATTTTCAATAAAACCCCCATTAATTTTTTTTGTTTCTATATCACTGTTATGCTTGATTGTGGCCTCTAATGGCATTATGTATTGTTTCTTAGGAGTAAAATGTGGATTCAAGTGATTTGAAGGGTTTCCCATTTGGGGAAACAAGGTTACACAATGTGTGGCTTAGGGTATCACACCATGTGTTCTTCTCATTTTGGGAATATGATGTTCTACGGACTAAACAATTGGTATAGGTTATACACGATGTGTACTAGTACATGGGTGTGTGTCCGAGTACCAAGGGTTGTCTACCAGTGTCGGGTTACATGATCGTGTAGCGTACACATCCTCAACCAGTGTAGGACAACACACCTTGTAAGGGTATATGGGCATGTACCCCATGCTGGGTACAGGCCGTGAACCCATTTCAAACATTTTTTTACCAAGGCCTTGTACAATTCAAGAAAGATAGAGCTATACACCCATGTGGTTATACATAAGTACATGACTTGTATGCATTGGAACACATCGTGTACTCCCCCTTGTAAACATTAGAGGCTTTTTTATTCATACACTGGTATCCATTTTTTACCCAATAATAGTCTCTTCTAAGTAGTTTTCCATGTAGATCATGATGTAATAACCAATTGATAAATATTAAGATTTATAATGGATGTTTTGGGAATTCTATCTAAATATAGATGTTCTTCCTCAGGTTTTATCCTCAGTTGCGTCGTAATAGTGATACATCAATGTGAATGATAGGTTTGATGTTCAGCCAACCTATTTCAGATCATGATATGAGATGAGCTATGATCTATCGTTCATGAACATCATTTTTTTGGATGTTCCCCTTCTGAAATGATTTATTCTGGGCTAGGAGGCTATGAGAATTTTTCTTTCTAAGGATCCCATAATGGATACCTTATCATGCATGTTAGTACGAGGAATCCCATGTAGGTTACCTTGATTGTGTATCATTTTGAGGGTCAATGTGATATGATGTCAATGTGGTTTATTTTTTGAGGACCCCATGAAGCATTCCTCCTTTGTTTTTTCTATGGATCCCTAGTAGGATTCCTTCTCTCTTCGTTGCATGGAGAATACCAAGTAAGATTCATGTTAGTGTTTGACTTGATGAACATAGTAGGTTCCATGTTTCATTCCCTACCTATATCTTCATGCCATTTTTGGGTAGATATAGCATTCAAGTTTACACTTAGAGCATTTAACTAACTACTAAAATCATGGGGTGGTGGCTACAATGTAGGGTTCGGGGTTTAGGCCAACATCAATCTTTTTTTTATTCATGTAATGTATTTTTCAAATTTAATGTTGTTAAATAATGGTTTAATGTCCTGTAAATTTCAAGGAATGCTTTTTTTCATCAATACATTGGAACTTTATGAGTCAGTGGCATCTGACGACACTTGATTTCGAGGCCCGGTGTGCCTGGAATCAATTACCGAAGTTTAGCTCGGGTACGTTCAGTAAACGAATGAGTGGGTTTATCTATCATTTTAACCGGTGCTCGGAATTGAATTCTAAGGGCACCGATGAACTTGCAACACCGGTAATTTCTTAAGGTGACATTTACCATAGTCACGTTTTCACGGGAGGAGAAGTTATTTATTGGGGTTTACTTAACGAAGTAAATAAAATTGTTGTAAAATTTTATTCTATATCTAAGGAGGTTAATTCCTCCCATGGGAAGTTTTTGGTGGGGCCCACACTCACCCAAAATCCCATTTGTTGATAATTGAAAGGTGGGGCCCACATGAGCCCCAACCTTTCACCTTCCACTAAACTCTTTAACCCTCTTTAAACCCCCCCCCCCCCAATTAAACTCCCAGGTTAATGTTGACAACTCTCCCATATTTATGAGACCTCTCACCTCCTCCTATCTCCCTCTTTAACTCTTGCCAACACATAATTTAATAACTTCAACCACATAATTTAATTAAATGAGGTGTTTTGAATTTGAATTATAAATTTCATGTGCTAATAAAATAATAGGGAAGCATATTATTTTATTTTTTGGAGAGATTTCATTGTGCTAAGGATGATTGGGAGAGATCTATGGAATTTTGAAGAACACTGGCCTCCGACAAAGAACACCGGTTCCATGAAGAACAACAATGCACCTTCCATTCTCATCTTCGCAACAATTGAGGAGATGATGCTTCCTCCTCGGACGCACTCCATAGACGTCTATGAATCCTCATCTAGTGATATCATCTACAACGACACCGACGTTCATCATCAATTGTTGAGGTAGGGGGTTTTCTTAATTTATTTAAAATAAATTAACCCTTCTATATTGATGCATTCAAGTGAACATCATGTTCGATTTTTACCATCTTACACTGAAGGAACGGGCTGAACAAACACGGGCTGTTGATCCTCTGTTGTTTCTTGTCTTGTTTGGAATCGATAAGCGCTGACGAACAAAGGTGGCAACCGAGCACTTGATGCACATGGTGGAACTGTGGCCCGCAACCACGGGCAACTCGATCAAAGAAGGAGTTCGGGACAAAGGAGGGAACCGCGGCACCCCAATGTTCTATTCTGAAGAATCTGCGGCCCACATAGGGCGGGCCACTTCGACGGAAGAATAGGTCGAGCTGGCCAGTGCCCCGCCTGGCCGTGCCCATTCGGGCCCGGCCGCGCCCTTCGGGCCGAGTTGCATTTTCCTCAGACCGGTCTGACACCCCATCCAGGTTGGACCTTTCAAACTGGGTTAACCCGACCCGTCAGCCCACTGGGCTAAACGGGCTGGGCCCGTTATTCACTTAAACGAGATTAAGTTAAAGAAAGTGTTTCTGATCGATGTTCCGTCTACGACAGATGGATCCTATCGACGAGGTGGTCCTTTTGCAGTACTATAAGTGAGTTTTGGATTGTTTTGGTAAATGGATGGGTTTGGAACGAGCATATTTCCAACCTGGCCCCTGGAACGAAAAGGCCAATATCTCTCAGACCGAGCGTCTGTTTGACGTGTCGTCTATCACATTGGGTTCCATTTGATAAGACAGAACTTCAGGATACATCATCTCTAGACTTCATGACAGTTGATGTATCGAACCCTTTTACTGGTGGAGCAGAACCTCCCAGAATCGAGTACGCTATGTGCGGGAACCCTAGAGCTGGTTGCGACTGCAATGACGATAAATACAGTACTTGGATCCTACGTGGGTTTAGCAGTGAGGACAACTGTACTTGGATCCTCCATGGGTTCTACAGCGATGATGACTGTACTTGGATCCTACGTCGGTTCGGCAGTGATGGTTACTTTTCATGGATCCTACGTGGGTTCAGCAGAGTATATGATTCAGAGGCTACATCTAATCATCTCCACCTCTCTATGTGAGTAGTATTCTTGTGTGCACTGGGTCGTGACTTTCAATCATTATCATTGGAATGATTGACTTATTTCCTTTGTGGACTAGTTGTGCTTGGTCTTAGAAGCTGGAGACGTACTAATATTGATGACTTAGGTATATGTATGGGCATATACCAAAGTAGAGTTAGTTGATAATTAATGTTTGTTTGTGGTTTATCCTTTTTGGATTATGGGAGACCATCGGGGGTCTCGTGGTTGCTACTGAGTATCGTTATACTCACCCATTCACGGGCATTGCACGTACTACGTTGTGTTGGTTGAAAATGATGGAAAACACTGATCGTGGTCAAGGCTTGTGGAGATGGACAGTATCCGGAGGTGGACAACCTAGCAGGACGTACACGGAGTGGACAGACGGACCTGAGGTATCTACAAGACTATCTGTACCCACCCTTCATGTGGGATTCCCAGAGGAAGACTCGGTGGTTGCTGATTTAATTTAATTTTGTTGTAATTTCATTCTCAGTTGTATTGTACTTTCTGTTGGTTTTGTATACTGGCCCATTTACTTTATAACACCTAATTTCATACTCAGTTTTACTTAGTTCTATCTTCACTTGCGTACTCTGTTGTGTATGTTTACTTATATAAATTAAATGCCTTCCCTTTTATCTGGATTTGTGCATTTCATTCTAGTCGCCAGCCCCTGGCCTATGGAAGGCGGGCTTGGGGTAGTCATGGTACGAGCCCTGAGGACGAGTCATGACAAATTGGCATCAGAGGAGTCGGTTCTACCACATCACTCAAGACTCTAATAATTTCTTCTCTGTGAAGTAATAGAGTTAAGAAAATTGAGTGTGGTTTTCAGTCCACGGAGTCTAGTGTTTGTGTGGCGGCTGCCGTATCCATACACCAGGACCCTGACTTCTGATTTTCGACTCAGTGCTTGAAAACACTGATTGCATGTGTGTTTCAAAAGTTTTCTTTTTGATTACGTTGTGTCAGCTCACCATGTATAATGTACTAATCGTGGATCACCTGTTTCTTCTCAGGATGACCCCATGAAGGTAGCCAACAAGGGTTCCTAGTTATGTGTGGGATGGAAGCCCACTGAGCGATGAGGCCTCGGTGTAGGGCCCCATTACAGTGGAGGCACCGGCGGTACCACTACCTATTGGGCCAACAATAACACCATCCCCAGCAGTGGTGACTGCATGCTGCCTAAGTCTGTTGCATGAGTTTCAGCAACATAGGCTGCCCAGGTTCCGTAGAGAGACGGACCCTCGGGCAGCTGAGGATTGGCTGGAGGCTATCGTCATAGTCTTTAGATTGGTAGGGACACCAGCTGACCTTATGGTGATCCTTTCAGCGAGACTTCTACATGTAGTAGCAGGTAAATGGTGGAGCCTGATGCTTCAGGTGCACAATGAGGCATCATTACTTTGGACAGACTTCTAGAGCCTCTTCCGCTCGGAGTTTGTTCTAGACACCCTCCATTCGGTGTGCATGCAGGAGTCCGTACAGCTTTGACATGGAAGCATGAAAATAGCCCAGTACTCTACGAGATTTACTACCCCCTCGCACTACTCCACAAACATGGTACGAGACCCATTCTTCCAGGCCCGGACCTTTAAGTAGGTATTAAGGCATGAGATCAGGTCTTCAATGATCTCCCTCAGCATTCCAACATAGGTAGGATTAGTGGAGCGAGCCATTCTTGTGGAGAGATTTATTGCTGAGCCTACGCCAGTAATGAGGCCTACTGCAGGGAAAAACATTGCGAAGTCTTCTATAGCCGACTGTAGACAGATGTCATAGTGGTCCAAGTAGACCATGCCATTAGGTGGCCCACCATAGGATATTGGATCAGATGTGCGGGGAACACGCAGCAGATCCATTCACACCAGAGGCAGGCAGTGCTATGCATGCGGCGGGCAGGGCCACATGGTTCGTGACTGCCCGACCCGCCATGCAGAGGAGAAACAGAAAGTAGAGAGACCTCCCAGGAAGAGGCAGATGTTCAACCGTGTTAGTCCATAGGGAGTAGGTGGATGAGGCAAAGGATCTGGCCGAGCAGCGGGTGGTGGATGACGCTTTGAGGCTCTACCACCACCACCACTAGGAGGCCCACCCCGACCACAGGGAGCTGGAAGACAGGGGCAAGCTCATCTCCAGGCAATCAAGGCCTTCGACCACGGCGCACATGAGATGATTTGAGTTAATATCTGTGTCTACACCACCCTTGATGCAGTTCTTATAGACATAGGAGGGAGTCATTCTTTTATTGGCGTTGTCCTTTTTCAGAGATCAGAGATTCCGATTGAGCCTTTGGCTTGATCCTTACAAATAGAGACTCATACGGGAGTAGACTCGATGATTACACATAGGTGTCGCCAGTGTGGGCTTATTCTAGGAGGTGAGTGCTTTGGCTAGGATCTTCTTATAGTGGCGTCGAGGCCTTATGAAATCAACTTGGGCATGGATTGGTTATCTACAGTTCATGCTCAAATCGACTGTATTAGGTGCAAAGTGCGGTGTGTCCGCACATATGGGAGCAGGGTCACCTTCACCGGCGAGGAGGGATCCTTTGCAGTGCAGGATGGACTTACGTAGAGGAGAGGGAAGCCGATCACCCATCAGATGTCTAGTCTCATCCTAGGAGAGGTTGATGTGCGGATTCCAAGTTTTCCAGTTGTGGGGGATCTTTATGTGGACGTTTTTCCTAACGATGTTCCAGGACTTCCGCCTCGCAGAGAGGTAGACTTCTACATTTACCTGTACCCCGAGAAAACACCGATATCTACTCTAGCATATTGTATGGCCCCACCGAGCTTTGTGATATGCGAGTATAGCTGGAGGATTTAAAGGTAAATGGATTCATCTGACCCAGTGTTTCATCCTAGTCTTCTCCAATTTTATTCACCAAGAAGGCAGATGGGATCTTTTTACTATGTGTCGACTACCGTCGCCTGAATCAGGTAACCCTAAAGAAGAAGTATCCAAATCTACGGATTGAAGACCTCTTTGATCATCTCAAGGGAGCATGATGTTTCTCGAAGATAGACCTCAGGTCAGGCTCTCATCATCTCAGAGTTCGAGATGAGGATGTGCAGAAGACGACCTTATGTTGTCGGTATGGCCACTAAGAGTTCTTGTTTATGCCTTTTGGCATGACCAATGCACTCGCAGTGTTCCTGAGTCTCATGAACAGGATCTTCCAGCCTTACCTCGATTGTATTTTCGCAATATTCATCGACGACATACTGATTTACTCGACTACTGAGTAGGAGCATGCCTACCACTTGTTGGTTGTACTGGACACACTACGGGAGAACCAGATTTATGGTAAGCTCTCGAAGTACCATTTCTGGATTCTAGAGGTTCACATCATGGGTAACATCATCTCGTAGGAAGGAGTTGATGTGGATCCTACGTAGATCGAGGCAGTACATGCTTGGGAGCCACCCAGAAGTGTGACATAGGTGCGATGTTTCCAATGTCCGGCTAGTTACTATCAGAGATTTGTGCCAGACCTTTCCCGAACTGAAGCACCGCATTCATCATTGACGAAGAAGAGAAAACCCTTCGTATTTTCAGAAAGATGTCAGTAGAGCTTCCAAGAGCTGAGACAGAGATTGACCAGTGCCCCCATCTTGACGCTACCTGAGGAGGCCGTAGGGTATGTACTTTACTGCAATGCATCAAGGACCAGACTCATTTGTGTCCTGATACAGGAGCGGGCGGTGATATCCTATGTTTCATGACAGTTGAGGAAACACGAGAATAACTATACTTCCCATGACTTGGAGTTAGTAGTAGTGGTCTTCGTCTTGAAGATGTGGAAGAACTATCTGATGGGTGAGTGCTTTACAGTCTAATCTGACCACCAGAGTCTCAGGTACATATTCTCACCAAAGGACATGAAATTGAGACAGCGGCGATGGCTCGAGTTCCTCCAGGACTATGAATCTGGGATAGTCTATACTCCTGGGATTTGGAACGTTTTGGCTGATTCTCTCAGTAGGAGATCGGGAATTCAATTGATAGGGGAGGCTACGGAGTAGCTATCCGCATTGCAGATATCCTTCGTGGATAGAGATGTAGCAGCCTTTCTACCATCTCTCACAGTCACTCCTCCACTACATCAGTGGGTCAGAGAGGCACAACGTGGGTATGTTGACTATGAGACGCGACAAGATCTGATTTCCACAGGGTAGGTGCCTGATGGATTTTCTGAAGGAGGAGAGAACGTCATCCTCTTCAGGGGACGTTCCATGGTACCAGTTTCACTACATGAAGAAGTGCTGAGGGAGTTTCACACTTCCCCACTTTTAGTACATCCAGGAGTGGGGAAGATGTACATTGATCTCAGATGACAGCACTAGTGGCCGAGTATGAAAAGGCTCTAGCATAGCTCATTTCACGATGCCTCAATTGCCAGCAAGTGAAGGCGGAGCACCACGTACCATTAGTCTTGGTAATTCCCTTAGGGGTTCCGAAGTGGATGTGGGATGGGATATCCATGGATTTCGTAATGGGGCTCCCACGTACTTCTAGAGGACATGACTCCATCTCTGTGATCATTGACCGACTCACCAAGTCAGCCCACTTCCAACCGATCTAAGAGTAGGGATCAATAGAGAGCTTGGGATGCCTCTATGTTCAAGAGATCATACGACTTCATGGTGTGACATCTTCTATCATCTCCAATCGAGACACTCACTTTGCTTCCCGGCTTTGGAAGGGGTTACAGGAGGCTTTTGGGTCGTAGATACGCTTGAGCACCATCTTTCATCCTCAGATGGATGTCTAGAGGGAGAGGACCATTCAGAAAATCGAGGACAAGCTCCGTGCATGTGTCCCCAACTTTGGTCCCAGCTGGGAGGATCATCTACCCTTGGTGGAGTTTGCGTACAACAACAGTTACCACTCCAACATTGCGATGGAACCATACAAGGCACTGTACGAAGAACATTGCAGATCAAGTATGTGCTGGACTGACCCTAGGGATTCAGCACTCGTAGGACTAGAGTTTGTTCAGGCTACGACAGAGAAAGTGCAGATCATCCAGGAGTGGATGGGGATTGCAAAGAGCAGACAGAAGTCCTATGCCGATAGAAGACGGACACCGTTGTAGTTCGAGGATGAGGACTATGTTTTCTTATGGGTCTCACCTCATCCTGGATTACGGAGATTTGGCTAGGGTGGCAAGTTATCTCCACGCTTCATCAGACCATTCGAGGTCCTATGCATGGTAGGCGAGGTGGAATACCACCTAGACCTTCCACCTTAGTTGCACCGAGTTCACGACGTCTTCCACATATCTTACCTGAGGAGATACATGCACGACCTGACACAAATCATCGATCATCGTGAGCGGGACATCAATTATGGGGCGACATTCACGGAGGTCCTAGTGGAGATCGAGGTTCGACATGAGTGTGTCCTACGTGGACAGTCAATTCCTCTTGTACACATTCTTTGGAAGCACTAGAACCTCTATGAGAGCACATGGGAGCGGGAGGCTCAGATGTGTGCTCTGTACCCTCATTTGTTTCTATAGATTATGATGTAGCTTTACGGGGATGTAAAGCCCTGAGGTGGCAGTAATGTAAAGACCTGGAAATTTCAAAGATTAATTTTTTTCTTAAATACATTGGAATTTTATGAGTCTTTGGATTCTGACAACACTTGATTACGCAGCCTGATGTGCCCGGAATCAATTTCCGAAGTTTAGATCGGGTACGTTCAGTAAATGAATGAGCGGGTTTTCCTATCTTTTGAACCGATGCTCAGAATTAAATTATGAGGGCATCGATGAACTCGCAACGCCAATAATTTCTTAAGGGGACCTTTAATGTAGTGGCATTTTCACGGGAGAAGAAGTAATTTATTGGGGTTTAATTAAAGAAGTAAATAAAATTGTTGTACAATTTTATTCTATATCTAAGGAGGTTAATTCCTCCCATGGGAAGTTGTTGGTGGAATGCACACCCACCCAACTTCCCATGTGTGGATAATTGAAAGGTGGGGCACACACGAGCCCCAACCATTCACCTTCCACTAAACTCTTTAACCCTCTTTATACCCCCCATTAAACTCCCATGTCAATGTTGACAACACTCCCATATTTATGAGACCTCTCACCTTCTCCTCTCTCCCTCCTTCACTCTTGACAACACATAATTTATTAAATTCAACCACATCAATTAATTAAATGAGGTGTTTTGAATTTGAATTTCAAATTTCATGTGATAATACAATAATATGGAAGCCTATTGGTTTATTTTTGGGAGAGCTTTCGTTGTGATAAGGAATATTGCGTGAGATCAAGGGATTTTCAAAGAACGCCGACCTATGATGAAGAACACCAGTTCCACGAAGAAATACAATACACCTTCCATTATCTTCTCCGTGATAAGTGAGCAGATGCTGCTTCCTCATCGGACACACTACATTGACATATAAGAATCCTCACCTCGTGAAAACATCTACCACGACACCTACGTTCGTCATCAATTGTTGAGGTAGGGGGTTTTCATTTTTTTTAATTAAATTAGTCCTTCGATCATGATGTATTCGTGTGAACATCATGGCTGACTGATACCGTCTTACGAGGAGGGCGCGGAACAAACAAACACGGCCCGAAGACCCTACATCGTTTTCTATCTTGTTTGAAATCGGGAAGCGGTGAAGAAAAAAGGTGGTAACCGAGCACCGGACACACATGGAGGAACCGCAGCCCGCAACCACGGGCTGCTCGACCGACGAAGGAGTCTGGTACAAAGGAAGGAACCGCAGCACCCCACGACGTTGTGCTGTAGAAACTGCAGCCCGCATAGTGTGGTCCGCTTCAGTGGAAGAACGAGCCGGCCCGTCGTCCAGCTGGGCATAGCCGGACCGAGGCACCAAGAGGGCGCCACGCGGAATAAATCACGACCCTTCATACAGGACACGTGGCCCAGAAAGACGGATGGCCTAGTCGACCGGTTTGGGAAGGGCGGCGCTGCTTGGCACAACCGGTTTGGATAGCAGGGGGTGCCCCCTCCCCCTCCTGGACCACTCACCCAGCCGAGCCGCGCGCCAAGCCGGGCCGCGCCCGGCTGGGTCGCGCTGGGTCGGGTCGGGCCGGACCGTGCCACTTAGTGTCGAGCCACGCCACTTAGTAAAGGGACGCGCCTCTTCGGGCGGAGATGCGTTTTCCTCGGACTCGTCTGACTCCCCTGCCAGGTCGGACCCATCAAACAAGGTTAACCTGACCCGTCAGCCCACTGGGCTAAACGGGCCGGACCCGTTATTCACTTAAACAAGAATAACATAATGACCGCGCGTCTGAACGATGCGTCATCTACGGAACATGGATCCTACCAACGAGGAGGTCCTTCTTCGGTACTCTAAGTGAGTTTTGGATTGATTTGGTAAACAGTATGGTTTTGAATGAGAATATATCCAACTGGGCCACTAGAAGGGATAATCCAATATCTCTCAGACTGTGCGTCTGTTTGACGCATCGTCTGTCATATTTGGTTCATTTTGATGAGACAGAACTTTGGGATACATCAACTCCAGAAATCATGACAGTTGACATATCAACCCCTTTTACTCGTGCAGCAGACCCTCCGAGAATCGAGTACGCTGTGTGCGGAAACCCTAGAGCTGGCTGCGACTGCGATGACAATGACGACTGTACATGGATCCTATGTGGGTTCGGCAGCGAGGAGGACTGTACTTGGATCCTCCATGGGTTTGGTAGCGATGACGATTGTACTTGGATCATATGTTGGTTCGGAAGCGATGGTTACTATACATGGATCCTACATGGGTTCGGCAGTGATGACTTCTGTACTTGGATCCTATGTGGGTTCGGCAGATGAGATGATTTAGAGGCTATATATAATCAACTCAACCCCCTCATCGTGAGTATTATACCTGTGTGCGCAGAGTCTTGACATTCAATAATTATCATTGGTATGATTGACTTCTTTCCTGTGTCGACTGGTTGTTCTTGGGCTCGGATGTTGGACCCATACTGAGATTGATGACATAGGTATATATATGGGAATATACCTAAGTAGAGTCGGTGGATACATAGGGTCTGTATATTTCCATTGTGGATTATCCTTTGTGCATTCTGGGATACCTTCAGGGGTCTAGGGGTTCCTACTGAGTATTGTTATACTCACCCCTTCACAGGCATTTCCCGCACTACATTTTGTTGGTTGCAGACGATGGACAACACAGATCGTGGTCAAGGCTTGTGGAGATGGATGGTATTCATAGTTGGACCACCTGGAAGGACATACATGGAGCGGACGGACGAACTCAAGGTACTGATTAGAATTTCCGTACCCACCCATTAGGTGGGATTCCTTGAGGACGACTTGGTGGTTGTTGCTTTACTTTATAGCTGTTGTACTTTCTTTCTCAGTTGTAATGTACCTTCAGTTGGGTTTGTATACTGTCCCATTTATATTCTAGCACTTACATTTCATAATGAGTTTTACTTAGGGCATACATGACTTGCATACTCTGTTGTGTTTGTTTACTTATATATAGGCAATTCTTTCCCTTCTATCGGGATTTACGCCTTTCGTGGAAGTCTCCAACCCCTGGCCTATGGAAGACGTGCTTGGGGTAGTCCCAACATGGGCCTTGAGGACGGGACATGAAAAGAGGTTATTCGTGGTTTGTGGATATTGATCCTTGCATGAGGCGCAGTTTTTTAATGAATGGATGTTCCTCCCGATATCTGTTTTTCTTATTGGGGTGCCAGACACAGTTTCTTGGGATCCAAATTCTGAGCCATTTTATTTCCAATATTTCAGTGATACCTATAGGTAATACGTGCAATATTGATGGTGAGTCTAATTATATATATGTGAGTATATATATATACATATATAAAAAATTATGATATATTTTTTTCGGATTTCTAGAGGATTTTCTTGGAATCTATCTATTTATAGTTTTGTTTTGATTCATATTCCCTGAGCAATACTTGGATTCCCCTTGTATTAATTCCGTTGATAGGATTATTGGGATATTGTATTGTATACCATGAGTGATACATGTAATTCCCTATCATAGGAGTTCCTTGGATGGGAATTTTAGGGTTATTCCTTATATTCCCTTAAAGATACATGGATCCATTGAGGTATTCCTTGGAAGGGATCAATGGGTTGTTGAATGTAATTAAACGTGGTGTGAATCATGGACCCATTTGAGGGATGTCATCGATGGGATAAATGGTTATATATGATTAAACATTGAGTGAATTATAGATCTTGATGATGGATTCCATGGACATGCCCATATTTTGAATATTTTTATACCACAAGTGATACATGGATAGAGTTGAGGTATTCTGTGGATGGGCTCAATGGGTGATAAATTATGTTCTCTATGTGATACACGGATCTAGTTGAGGGATTCCATGGATTCCCTCTGAGGGCTAATGACATACATGCATTGAGATATACATGGATACCAACTGTAGGAATTCATTGGTTGTGCTCTTAGGATGTATGTTATATGATTGAAATGGAGGTTCTCTTTTGGATAAGGTACAAAACTCAAGGGGTGTAGCATGGAATCTCACCAGATGTCTCTATGTTTTTCCTAGAATCATTATTTATAATATTTACCATATGTATATATAATTATATCTTCAGTGAATGTAGGTGAATATGTGTGAACCCAGGTGTCGGATTTGTATACCCCTGTGGTGACATAGCTTTCATAGATACATTCTAGCATTCACCAAATCAGGTATATGTCTATTTGTATTAGGGACCCAGATATTAACATTACTGTACATAGTTAGAGTGGAATGACATCATGATCATAGCTATTTCACATGATGTCTAGTTGAGTAGGATAATATACTTGAGGTTCGACTACTAAAGTGGTTTCATCTAATTGATTCACAAAATAATCAATATTAATAACTAAATGTATATTTGTATGTATGAGGAAATACATCATACATATATCGTTATGGACATCCATTGTAGATGTTTCCCAGTTGACTAAGATTACAGACCCTAGGATTGGATTTAGGACCATGGTTAGTTTACATACCATTGTTGTGTCTCAACGAGGCTGAGAAAATTGCTTATGCATACACTTTTAATAGAACTTTATATGTTGATTTTATGGGTGTCCAATTGAGATTATTTCTCACACTATCACATGAACCTCGGTGTACGTGAAGACCTTATGTATTGTTTTTAGGTTGAGCACATGTTTCTTGGTGGATGGGGCTACGACCCAGTGTTTCATGATTGATCGTAGATGTAATTCCATGACCATAGTTAACCAGAGTTGGTGCATTATTACATAACATTGGAATGACCACAAGGAATCAAATATCAAATGAACAATCAGTGTTTTGCCTTGGAATTACTATATACAAACATAAGTTTTACAATACATCATGAAATGAAAAAACAAAATAATGTGTCTCCTTTGAACACAATCATATATCATAATTTATCCCTCCAATTCAGTCATAATATAGTACTACACATCCTTTGAATAAAATAAAACATGGAAACAGGTGAGCTTAGATCCCCAGTAAGGAAAACAATATAGCGAAAAAAATACTAAATAAGGAAAAATTTAATGAAATGTATAAGACAAAAACATCATCCTTTTAATCATTATCATTATTATAAAATAGAAAATTTAAATCCAACAATTCTATTTATTTATTCACATGGATATACTACTTTTCGAATAATCAGATGTAATATCAATAAAAAATTTCATAATGATGGATTGAAAAATGTCTGACATCTCAAGAACCTAGTCAAGGCCTCATGCTATTAATACAAATATGATTATTTCAAGGCCTTGTGCCGTGACACTAGTTTTTCTCTTGAGACCTACTGATTTATCGAGGACTTATAGTGGGCTCCACCCGTTACATACTTATTCAAATTCATTCCTCATATCAAAATGGTGAAATATAACTTAAACATTCATATCGAAACTATCATAAATTTTTTTAATACATTAACCATAATACATGAATGGTATAAAAATAACATATCCACTCTCAAACATGAAAAAAAACCTTCAATAGAATATGTAATATTGTATCAATATAAATCCCCTTCAAACAAGTGTAAAATCCATCAAAGGATGTGGATAAAAATGAAATAAAAAATATTTGAGGGAAATATATCCTTCTATTTTGATATAATTTAAAAGTTAAAAAATAATTAAATAAAAAATGAATTTTACAATATTTTCATAATCTTGTAAAGGAATATTTGAAGGTGTTCTAAATGCGGAATAAAGCCACACCGACTGTATAATAAAAAAATCATTCTAAACTTAATTTTTTGTAAAAGTCATCATGTACCTTGTGTGGAAAAAATATGGAAATATTAATTTTTAATTTTTTTTTAATAAAAGTAAAAAAAGGGAATAAATGACATTAATCAATATTCTAGGAAATCGTAAAAATGTTTTGAAATACAAATTTAGGAACCACAGATGAGGATGATAAAGAATTCCAAGTAGATGTGTACGTATAAACAACCTCAGATAATGAAGAGATTGTAATCATAACCCTTACCTTGTACTTTTATTTAGTGGATGGTACCTTAACATACTGTATAATAGTTTAATAATTTTTATTAAATTATAAAATAACAACATACATAAATATGTTATCATATATGATATTCTAGTTTTTCATTGTTAATAATATTTCAGTAGTATCATTGTTTTGGGTGTTAACTAATTCATTTTGTTTTATTTTTTTTTTGTTACGTAAGTCATTTTTGATATGTATAGGATGTAATTGATTCATATACAAAATATATTAAGTTATTAAACCTTATCTTTAATCATAAAAGGAAAATTATTCTTGAATGGTTACAATGGGGAATGAATCTCATCGCATTGGTGGAGACGGTATGCCGTACGTACATACGAGTGACAAAATCATTCTATTAATGAGGAAAATAGTATGTAATTGGATGGTATATTACATATAAAGAATAATTAACAAGTTATATTTATTATTTACATCAATAATACTCATTATTATACTCATCCATGTAATGAATTGTTGAATAACAAACTACACCACAACATGCAGATGGTAATCCATACATTCGCATGTATGGTGACTTTGTCATTCATAGGATGGATAGAATAATGAATATGGTTGAACCGTATTTATAATGAAATAATAGTATTTATAAGGAACACGATTTATTATTTTATTATGGAAACAACAAAGAAATAGGTAGTGAAATATGAAAATATGTTTGGAAGATGGGATGAAGTATTTACCTCTTCTTCGGGTTCTTCATTTTGATTTGAATAAAAGGGCTCTATAGGTTAGATTTTTGATCAATGTATGGATTCTAGGTTGTAGTGAAGGTATTTTGAGGATATTTTAGCAGGGGTTGGCTATTCCAAATAGCTTTGAGTTGTGATTTTTATTGATGGGTACGTACCCTTTTATAAGATAGGTGAGGGTCACTTTAGAAAATGCTTGAAATGTAATTTTATTATAAAATCATTTTTGGTTTATAATGGTTCAAAATTAATTTATTGTGAGGATATGTTCTGTATGGGTCTAAATACTCTCAATGAAAAGGTTTAATACTGGTTTAAATCATTATATAAACATTACCTTTTATATTCATCTCTTAGTTGAATAGTTTAACTTTTACCATGTCTTCTTGTATTAGGATATTACATGGTTAATAAACACACAATAAATTTTCAAGATAACCTTATGTGGTTCATTAATAAAAACTATTCTATTATATATGTCATTTGGATACACCTTATATATTTAGTAATATTATATCATTTCATAAAAAACTATTTAAAAAAATAATTTATGTCAATTTTGACACTATTTAGAATATAGTTTTTTGAAAGTAAAAAAAAACATGATTCCATTTTAAAAAATACACCTAATAAATACTAAAAAGACATATTAACAAATATTTTTTTTAAATTCATCAAATTTATCAATTTACATTTATTTTAATATTTAAAATATCATTTATTTAAATCGTTCATTAATAAGGTTATTAATGCAACATAATTGTGTCATTAATTAATCTAATTACTTAATTTCTAAAAATAAAAATAACATAAAATTTTGTAGGAAATATTTTTATCTTCTTAATGAATATATATAGTCGTATTTAACATATTTATAACCCTATATTAATAATGTATTACTTATTAAAATTTGAATTTAACGCTTTTAACTATTATTTAAATAAAATATTAATAAATTTCTTAAACTTATAAATGTTGATCAAAGAGTATAATATTTCATACATAAGGATTATTTTGGTCAATAAACATTTTTAAATATAATTTGGAGAAGTTTTACTGTAATTATATTATTATTTTTACCTTTAATTTTTCTGTTTACTTTTAACCGTGGAAAATAAAATTCCAAAGTTACTATTAACCAAATTTTTTTCATCCTATTGAACCTCATTTACATAATAATGTCAACTGTTTCTCTCAAATTTTTGAAATTCAATTCATATAAATGATAAAATTATGTTTTATGCAAATTTGAAAATGATCTTAAAAGTAGGGTAAAAGACGTTAAAAAGTACAATTAAATTTTATATATCTAATATTATTATAAAATTAATGAATTAAATTAAATTGGAATATTATATGTATTATGTATCTATTTGGACTTTAATATATATTTAAATAAAAAGAATAATTATTTAAATAATAGTCGGTTTTAAATAAATACAATTTGTTTTTTCACTATTCATCAAAAATTGAATATTTTTAGAAAAATACCAAATATTTAAACTAAGATAATTTTGAAAATCTGAATCCAAAAATAATGTCCACTATAAAAAATTATATTTATAAAATTTTAAAAATTACATACTACTATTCAAACCTAGTTTTAAATGGCCTGTTTGATTGGTCCTGGGGTGCTAGAACTTAATGTTCCGTACAGTGCTAGCTACTATATTAATCATAGGAAAACATACTATGGATGATTAATTTTTTAAATTATACACACATAAAAAAAATTTCATCCTCAAAATTTATAGAATATTACTGCATAAAATGATTCGAGTGGTTCATTATCATAAGTTCACCAGGTTCCCATGTTTCCTGTTAAATTTATGGTTTCTCTAAAGAACATTTAATAGAAAAGTAATTTGGTACCTAAACACTTGTTCTCTAGTATCATGAATTATAATAGGATATTCACAATAAGACAGATCACGTTATAGTTCTATTTCTTCATAGGTGATTACATGTGTTGGTTCCATCATGTATTTTCTCAATAGTGATATATGGAACATATCATGAACTATATTGGGACTTAGCAGAACTGCCAAACGGTAAGCTAAAACATCAATTTGTTCTAAAATATCGAATGTTCCGATTTAACTAGGACTAAATTTACACTTCTTACCAAAATATATAACAGCCATCCACGGAGAAACCATTATGAAAACATGATCACCTACATGAAATTCAAAATCATTCCTTTAGTTATCGGTATAGATCGTGTTCCTTCATTAAGCTTCTTTGATGTGTATTTGTATAATCCTCACCTTTTTCATTGTTTCCTAATCAATTTAGGGGCTTAAAAGTATTCATTCCCCAACAACATCCCAACAAGTAGGTGTGCGGCATCTTTTTCAATATAATGCTTCATATGGTACCATCTAAATACTTGAATGGACTCAATTGTTATAGTAAAATTCTACTAGATGTAAATAATGATCCCACATACCTTGAATGTCACGTGGGAAATATCTCAACATGTCTTATATGGTTTGAATAGTCCGTTCTAGTTTTCCATCAGTTTGAGGGTGGTAGGAAGTGCCCAAATGATGTTCAGTATCCAAGGATTTCTGATGCCTATTCCAGAATCTTGATTTAAAACAAGGATCACCATCCGAAAAAAATCAATTGGGGTACACCATGAAGTGTAACAACCTCATTAATATATAGTATTTCTAATCGTTCTAGGGGTAATTACTCTCTTAACGCATGAAAATGTTCTAACTCAGTAAGAAGTTCAATAATGACCCAAATTGCATCATTCCTTCTAAGAGTCTTTGCATCCCCATGAAAATGTCTATCATAATATCATCCCATTTCTACTCAGGTATGGGAAGAGGTTGGATGACTCTTCCAGGATGTTTTCTCCCTGGCTTCACCTGTTAAAAAACCATACAGTGTGACACATAATTAATAATCATCCTCATCATTTTATCCCACCAAAAATGTTCCATAAAATATCTATTCATCATACTTCTACCAGAGTGTATAGAGAAATTGGAGCTGTGCACATCATCCAATAATTTAATTTTTATAATAGGAATATTAGGATCACAAAGGCTTCTCCCAAATTTTAAAATTAAATCTTAAAATATGAATTTTATCAATCTCCCATCATTAATAGATTTAATTTTCTTTTTAAACTCCTCAGTATCAGTTTGAGAATATTTTTTCTTTATATTAAAGATTGGTTTTAAACCATTTGACAAATTATCAATGTTTCACCTTCCATGATTATTCAAATATCTATCTTTACTATATACATGATCATTAGCTCTCTTTCAACACTCATATTGTTTATAACTCCTTGATCTTTTCTTCTCAAAGAATATTCCACCATATATGCTTTCCCTGGGTGGTAGTGTATAGTGTAATAATAATTTTTGAGTAGTTGGATCCATATCCTTTTCCTCATGTTGAGTACTTTTTGTGAGAAAATATACATCAAAATATTCTAAACAATATAAATCTCACACATTTTACCATAGAGACAGTGTCTTCATATCATAAGAGCATGGATTAATTATTATAACTGATGATCGTGATCATGATAGATTTTTTTCATGAATTTTTAGCTATTGTGATACATAGGAAATAACTCTATCATTCGGCCTATGGACACAACCAAGTCCTTTCTTTGAAGCATCACTATAAAAATAAAAATATTTTGATGATGGTAGAGTTAAGATAAGAGAATTGACTAATATTTTATTTAGTTCTTAAAAACATTATTCACACACTTTTTCGAATCAATTTTAATCCCATTAGGTGTGATCTTGGTTAATGTGTTATCCAATCAGACATAATTCTAGATGAATCAGCAATAATAACATTCAATACCATTAGAACTGTGCACCTCAGTTATTGTCATCGATGCTATCCATTCATGGATTGCTCTTTCCCTAAAAGGATCAATAGAGATTCCATCATTAGAGATAATATGGACAAGAAATGAAAAATACTAATGTTGGAATTCACACCTGCTATAATTCCCAAAATGTTAATTTTTTCTAAGAGTTTTTATAATAATTCTAATGTGATTTTCATAATCTTTGTAGTTTTTTTATTATACTAAAATATCCTAAATAAATACCACTGAAATTTCTTTAATATATTCTGTGAAAACTATTTTCTTTTGATCCATGAAAACATGTGGTGAATTATTCAATCCAAAAGGCATTACTGCAAACTCATAATGACAATACATGTTATGAAATTTTGCCTCTGGAATGCCATCTTTCTACAATCACAACTAATGATATCCAGATCAAAGGTCAATCATTGGAAAATTTTGAGCTCTATGATATTGATCAAATAAATCATCAAGGAGAGGTATGGGATACATGTTATTTATTATTATAACATTGATCTCCCTATAGTCAATGCACAACATCATAGATCTATATTTCATCTTAATAAAAAATAGGAGTTCCCCATGGGAATAAAATAGGGATAATAAATCCTTTATTATTCAATTATTCTAGTTGTTTCTATGGATCCACTAATTCCTCAGTGACAATTCTATAAGGGGTCATTGATATGGCCTTGATGTCGGAATTAACTTAATTGAAAACTCAATTTATTATTCTAGAGGATGTCTAGGTAAATCCTCTAGAAACACATAAATGTATTCTTTCACAATAGGTGCATCCTCTATTTGAACATTCATTTCCTATGCCGTAGTTATTTTACTCTCTTCCTCCAAAATAAATTAATTTATTAGAGGTAATTTGTTTGAATATATATGAGAATAAGATGGTAAGGTTTCTGATATAAAGATAAGGGATTCCCTATCATCATAAAAAATGGTAACCTCCTTCTTCTTTCAATAAATTTCCACATCATGGTCTAAAAACTTGTCCATTCCGAGGAATATATCAATATTAAGCATTGGTATGACAATAATATCAGTAGTTAAAACATATTTCTATGCTATAAAGGAAATTTATTATCAAAACAGTGATGCAATGATACGTTCCATAAATGTTTTGACTTTCAACTCCATTATTAAATAAAATTATAAATATATATTTTTCATAGAAAACTAATAATATATTACAGTATGTGATGATCTCGAATCAAATGAAGCATTGGATAAATTTGAGGAAACGATCAATATACCTACAACCATGAAATTAGGAACTTCAACGTCAGTAGTAGTGATCACATAAGCATGTCCTTTCTAAATTGTAATTTTTTTAGGTAAGTTTCATTGGATCTTAGGAAATTATTTTTACTAATGCCTGATATCTCTATAATTGAAGAATTCAACATTGAAACCCTCTTTCGTCCCTTTGCAATAAAGATATTGGTGTCATTATCTCGACACTTGTAATAAAGTACCGTTTCATTTTGGAAAGTAACAGGGTGTTCCTTCACACATTTACTACAGAAAGGAAATTAAAATTTTCCCTTATTTCCATTATTTCCCATTCTAGATTGTTCTGAAAATCTCATCATCTCTTTATATGATTTAATGTCAAAGGTATTAGAGAATTATTTTTCAATTTTGATAGCACATGATTCAATATATAGATAGGATGAGATGGATTGTGAGAATAATGCTAGAAGTTGAAATGGTTTCCACCTATCAAATTATCGATCAATATTACTCCTTGGATTATGTATTTAAAATGTATCATTCCATACTATCCTTCTAAATTTATCCTCACACATTATGACATTACCATCCCCCGTTTCCCTCAACACATAAATTTTCATTCCATATTCGCTAGATGTTAATGAGGAAAATATTTTTCTATGAAAATATCTTTAAAAACCCTCCATTCAATATTTTAACCTTCTTTAATCCTCATTTGTGTTTCGAATTATTGAAAACCATTGATCTGTATCGCATGTGAGGAAATAAACTACCAGTACAAATTTTTCCACTTCGCTACTCCCCGAAGCATGAAATATTTTCTATAAGGAACTTATCTATTGATCATTTAAAAATGGACTAGTAGTCCCATTTTTTGTTGGTGGGTTATTTCCTCATGATGAATTCAAACATTTATCATTCGCATTTTCGATTAGGTTGCTATATAATGGTAATGTTATTGTTCATAACTTGAGGGAGTTTTCCTAGTATGGATATAATCTAATCAGAACTAGTTGAATCACCAGTTCCATTATAATTACCTTGAGTAGGAGGTCAATCCCCCCATAGATTACATACATTGTAACGGTTTCCATTCCATCCACTAGGGACCATTTCTAAACAATAACATACACTACATTAGTTTATGAATCACAATAAAAAATTTCAAACTAGTGAAATACATAAAATAAATTGAATGATTATGAATATAATCAATAATCATAAAAAATCATTTTTCATTGAGAAAGTATTTACACATAAATCCTTTATAATGTCTTGTATTGAAAAATGTGAATTATCCTAAGTATATCCCTCATGTGTGTCATAATCAAAAGTGCAACAAGGCCCGTTGTCGTGAACCATTTCCCATTTGAGGCTATCTCAAAGAAGTGTTATCAAGCTTTACCCATAGATACATATGTTACAGAGCCACCTCTAACTGCTTGTATCTAGAATGAATGTATTTTTGGTGAAATACAAAAAATATCTACATTACCAAATCATTTTGATTTTCTTATATACTAATCCTCAATGCCTTTATTAGTGTAATGTTCTCTAAAAAGAGATTTTCTTAATTTAATTTCCATGTGTTGTACTAAACATCATCTGATACCAACTGTAACACCCCGAACCAAATTACCCTGATTCAGTGCATTATTACATAACAATGGCATGATCATAAGGCATAAAATCAAAAAAGGCCAATCAGTTTAATTTCCTTGGAAGTAATATATAAATACAAACGTTTTACATTAAATTTTGAAATGAAAAAAAACATTGTGTCTCTTATTAACACACTCACATCCCTTATCATATCACTTCATGTCATTCATAAAATTGTTCTTCGCATCTTGAAAAAAAACATAGAAAGTGGTGTGATTATATGCTCAAGAAGGATAAAAATAAAGCGGAAATATTCATAAATAAACATAAAAATTTATGGAAATGTGTCAGACTAGAACACAAGACTTTTAGACTTAAACTTCAGTATATTATGTAAAATATAAATCAAATAATAACATTTACTTATTCACATTAATATTATACTAGTTGAATAATCACATGTAATATCAATAGCTAATTTATTAATGTTGGAATGCATAATATCAGACAACATAACCATATAGTCAAGGCCTCGTGTGAGGATTTCAAAAAATATTTTGCATTAAACTTGTGCAATGACACTTGTTTGTCTAATAATACCTAGAAATGAATTCAGGAGTTATACTGAGCTCCACCCATCACATACATAGTCCAATGCATTCCAAATATGAAAGGGTTGAAACATAACCTAGAAATTCAAATTAAAACTAGCACAAAAAATGTTAATACTTTAACCATAAACCGTGAATGGTATTAAAATAACACATCAATAGACAAAAATACAACAAAACCTTTAATAAATTATGGAAGATTTTATCATAATAAATCAACTTCAAACAAATTTAAAATCCCTCAAATCATGTTGACATAGATGAAATAAGAAATATTTGAGGGAAATATCTCTTGCCATTTTTTATTCATATAAAAGCCATATAATTATAAGATATCGAATTTATTTTGAAAATATTTTTATTTTATTTTATGTGAAGCTTCAAAGGTTTTATAACGGTGAAAAAAAGTTACAGCAGCCATATAAGATAAAAAATCCTTTCGTTAATTTGTTGAAAAGGTCATAAGGTACATTGTTTGAAGGCGTCAAAATGATTCCTTTAAAAATATTTTTTTATAAAGTAAAACAAAGGTATAAAGGGATATAACACATATTATATTAAATAGTAAAAATGTTTTGAAATACATGTTTATGAAACATTGATAGGGATTTTAATGAATTTCCCAGTAGATGCTTACGTATAAACAACCTCAGATAATAAAGAAATTTTAAAAATTAACACTTACCTTTTAATAATCCTTGTTCAGGGCTACATTAACCTCATGTATGACAGTTAAATCATTATTATTAAATTATAAAAAACCACATAGAAAAATATGATATCATATAAGATCTTCTAATATTTATTTGTTAATAATATTTCCGTATTATCATTGTTTCAGGTCTTAACTGATTCATTTTCCATTATATGTTTTGTTAAGTAAGTCATGTCTGTTATAGAAGGGATTTATATGATTCATATCCAGAATGATATTTAGTTCTTAAACATCAATATTAATCAATAAATGAAAATTATTATTGAGTGGTTACAATGGGGAATGAATTTCATCACGTTCGTGGAGAAGGTAAGCCATACGTACACACGAGTGACAATATCATTCTATTCATAGAGAAAAAATATATAATTTGATGGTATATTACATATAAATATTAATTAATATTTAATATTTCTTATTTTCTTCAATTATACTAGTCATTATACATATCCAAATAATTAATCTCTGAATAACAAACTACACCATGATGTGCATATGGTAAGTCGTAGGTACAGACGTATGGTGAAATTATCATTCATAGGCTAGATAGAAAAATGAATATAGTTGTACAATATTTATAATAACATCACATTATTTTGAAATTACTATAGTGATTATTTTTTTATGGAAACAAAAAATAAATAAGACGTGGAAGAATAAAATAAATTTCAAAGAGGTGATGATGTAATTACCTCTTCTTCTGGTTCATCATTTTGATTTGAACAAAAGTGCTACTGAAGATGGATTTCTGATAAATGTAATTCCTCTATGTTAAAGTTAGGGAAGTTGGGAGGTTTTTTTAGTAGGTTTTGTCAGAGGAAAATGGATTTGTCATTGTGATTTCGAGAGAAGGAGAAATAATATTTTTATAAGATAGGGGAGGTTCACTTTAGGAAAATCTTGATATATTATATTATTATAAATTAATTTTAAGTTTATAATGAAAAAAAGGATTTATTTATGGTATAAGGTTGGGATGGGTCGTAATCCCCCCACTCAATAGGTTTTCTATAGGTTTAGTTATGCGTTATTACCTTATCTTTTATATTTAACTCTTAGTTAAATAGGTTACCTTTTACAATGTCTTCTTGTATTTTTATATTAAATGGTTAATAAACATACGATAAAATGCCAAGTGAACCTCAAGTGGTCCATTAATGACATATATATCGTTATATAGGTCCTTTTATCAAAATATATATTTTTATTAATGTTGTATCATTTAATTATATTGTATTTATTCAAAAAACTCATTTATGTAAATTTTGACACTATATAGTATTTGATTTTTATAATAGTAAAAACAATATTATTATTTCGAAAAAAATGAATTAAATTAATCCTACATTGTCATTTAACCTAGAAAGTTCGTGGAATTCCTAAAAAGTCTCTATTTACATTTATTTTAATATTTAGAATATTAATTACTATAATCATTCATTAATAATGTCGTTGAAGCGTCATCATTGTGTCTTAAATAAATTTAATTTTTTAATGTCTATAAATTATAAATAAAATACTATTATGTTGTAAATATGTTTAAAATACTAATTAATATTTATAAGTTAAATTTTCTTATGTATTACCATATATTAAAAATTCTTTAGTTATTAAAAATTGTAATTTACACATTTAACTCTTTTTAAATAAAATAATAAAAAATATCATAATCTAATCCAAGTAGATTAATAAGGATAATATTTCATTCATAAGAATTATTTTAGTTGAAAAAAACTTATCCAATTGAAATTTTACATATGTTAGGGTGATTATAGTATGATTTTTACCTTTAATTCCCCTATTTACTTTTAACCATGGTAAAAATAATTCCAAAGTTACTATTCACCAATACAATATTCATCCTATTACACCACAGATTACTTAATGATTTCTGTTTTGTCTCTTAGATTTTTGATATTCAATTCATGGTAGCGGTTAAATAACATTTGATGCAAATTTAAAATGTGCATAAAAAGTGGGAAAAAGACGTTAAAAAGTTCAACAAATTTTTATATATCTAATCATATTATAAAATTACTATAACTAATTACATTGGACTTATATTGTTATTATATATCTATTTTTACTTGAATATAAATTTAAATAAAAATAATATTTATTTAAAAAAAGTCGGTTTTAATTAATAACACATTGTTTTTGACATTTCATCTAAAGTTTATTGTTTTTAGAAAAAATACCAAAAATTTACCCTAAACTAATTTTGATATTATGAATCCAAAAATGAAGTCCATTTTTTGAAATAAATTTTAAAAAATTTAAAAAATTAGATATTGATTTTCATAACTGATTTTTAAATGGCTAATTTGATTGGTCAAGGTGCGCTAGAACTCAAGGTTGCGTATAATTAAAGATGTTGTATTATTAAAAAAGAATGGTATTGTGTAATCTTGGTGTGTTACGGGAGATGATCGTGTGGTTATACTGATCGGGATGGTGTAGTTTGACAATGTTTGGTGATCAGGTACGTCGTTCAGCTCAGAATTAGTAGTAGAGCCATGAACTTTTATTTCCAGTATCATTTGTACTCCTATATATATATATGGTCTGGCCAAATGGTTACCAGGGTTTCATTTTATTTCATAATTGTTTTTTTATTTTATAGTATTTTATTATTACTTCCTTTTATATTTTATTTCCTTACCTCTTCTTCACAGTGTTTACATTCCACGGTGTATGATGCTCAGCTGTTTACAACTATTTGGATACGCTGATATGTGGTCATAATCACCCCACTCTTACCCCTTAGTCCTCAGTTACAAGATGTACACCTCTATTGTACATGGAGGCATGTTCTATGCTTTATGCCCCACTATCTCGGTGCACCGGTTTAGTGACATCTGGTTGGGGACGTCACATCCTCAGAACTATGGGTATAGCCTATACCTAAAGTTCCAAACCTTGGGTATATACTAAATTTATGTTAGTGGAAATTTAGGGATGCCTTATAATATTAAGAGTGATCTTCCTTTACTAGAAATTGATATTGGATTTATTTAAATAGAGCCAATCCATGCCCAAAATTGAATCAAACTCCACCAAAGAATGTAAGAAAATATTATATGGTAGGTTCATTCTGTAAACATTAACTAGGGAGGAAATTTATTGTTAGGATTCAATAATATTCATGTTAAATATTATTAAAAATAACTGAACATTAATATTTGGAGGTGTTGTTTGAATTTTTCAACTAAACATACAAGATATGACCATATTTTTAAAAACATTATCAAAAAATGCATTATCTATTCATGAATAAACATCCAACATACTTTTCACCAAATCATTGTGAGGCTCCACCATAGAAGTAGTGACAACATAATATTTCTATTTCTACTATTGATTTTTTTGGTTACTGAAATTAATTACACCCGAGGACTCTGGGCTTGATATAAAGGATTTCCTAGATCTCTTGATCCCTACAATTGATGAGTTCAACCATATGTGGTGCTCTCATCCACCACCAAATTTTCCATATTCTTCACGCCTCTTTGATATTTATTATTTTAGTGGCCTTCTCTCCCACAAATATATCATTTTCCTCTCCCGTATAGGAAATTATCGTAATTCATATTCCTACATTTTTACATGCATGTGGATGAATTATCCTATCTCAATTTTTTCATTCAATCCTACATATTAATACTCCATATTTCATTTCATAACACCATATACCAAGGAACACTCCCCGAACTCAATATCCTTATTTAGGCCACACCGAGAAACTTATTTGTATGTATAAAAGTCATGAATTTATAGTGCCTTTCGAAGGCATGGTTTTCAAAAACTAATGAATATATCTATTTTTTCTACAATTTATGATAACAAAAACTAATTCATAGATAGTATTCCTTGTAAAATTGTGTTCATAAGATGTAAAAAATTCACCTTAATTATTTTTACCTCTATAAATTCTCATTATATATTTGTAGGAATGTTTTGAGGGAAATACTTGTTAATAAATATTTTCGTAACTTCTTCCCAATCACTCTATTCAGTTTCGTCCTTATCCTTGGTGTTATTAATGGAAAAACATGATTTATCAGACTCTCTATCCAAATTGTTAATGTATGGAGTCATTATCTCTATCCGATAATAGTTTAGAACAATAAAAATTGTCTCTACTGGTTTGATAAACTCTGACACATCTAGTGGATCATAAGATCCACTGAACATCGATGATTTTCGCAGCATAAAAAACTCAATTGTTGTTTGATCACTATTAGGAGAAGGATACTATTCCAAATTATTCATGTTATTATTTATAGCCTATGAAAAATGGGTAATAATGTCTATAAAAAAACTAAATCCATCTTCGAAGGAAATATGGAAATTGTTTACGAAACTTCTCCCTTTTCCCACTCAAGGGTTGTTGGCTTGATTTTTCCTAGTTCCTATAAATTTTTAAAATAGAAAATGTGTGTAAAAAACATAATTCAATACATCATAAATAAATAATATATTCCTTTTTCCAATTATCACTAAAGAAATAACTTGTGGGGTCTAATGTTTTTTTCATTTTCTAATACAAATCTTCTTCAATGATTTTATATTATTAGCATTAGACTATGTATTTTAATTATGGTTTTCTAACACTAATTATTAATTTAACTATGAAATTAAATAATAAAAACTATATTGACACCGTATTTCTTAAATTACTATTAAATCATTTTGGAGATGAAAAATATAATATTGTTACAGAACCACATACCAAAAGTATAGTGTCTTGGTAAAATTATGACCCAACACAAAATTTATGTAATAAAACACAATAATTAATTTAATTCCTTATACACTTTCTTTATATTGGACATAATATTATATATAATAAAAGTAGTCCCCTAATGATATACATCAATGAAAGGGGTGATCTAATTAACTAGTAAGAGAATATAAAATAAGATGAATTAATGAAACATGAGGTGATCATAATCATAATAATCCTAAAATAAACATAGGATCATCATCATATTCATGATATGAAGAAATATATAATTTCACAGAATGAATGAATGAATAAAATTGAAACTACATGACTTAGTGTTCAAATACGACACATAGTTTGGAACAAAGCTAGTAACGTGTTCATGCGAAACATATGTGAAAAAAATTAACATCATAATTGTGAACAAAGATAGAATCATGTTCATGCATATTACACCATATCTCATGAAATAAATATAATTACCCAATGCATTGTAGTGCTATATAATTCCATGTCCACATGACACGTCACAATAATTACATAATCATGAATGCCACATAGAACATAAAAGATTCATTTCTATAAAATAACCCCTAGGGAAACAATTAATTTTTTGATAATTTTGTAAATAAACCATTCATGAATAAACATTGTGGTTGCTAGAATAAAAATGGAATAAAATAATATTATAATAATAATAAACCATGACTGAAGAAGAAACAATTTTAAATGATGTAAGACATGTGTTTTTATAAAGTGTTATTTTGAAAAAAAATCATTGAATTTTTTATAATATCACATTTTAAGCATGTATATCACATAAATGATTATTTAATAACCAATAAATTATGTTTTACTAAAATTAAAAGTATATCTGCAATAAACATCTCTATTAAAGAGGAATAAACCTATGAAAGGAAATTCGGATCGAGAATCCCCATACCTTATATATATGAATGCATTATTCACATTTATATTATGGATAATAAAAATAAATTCGTTAATATATAAATTATTAATCTATTATACATGTAGGTTATTTATTATAATTATTTAATGTTCATTTGTGGAAATTTTGATGAGTTATGGTGTTCAATTTCATCATTCGGGGGTTTACATTTTCACAATTTTCATGATGATATCTCTTGTATACTTGTATAGAAGTTCATGTAAATTGATTATAATTTTCCTAAATTGAGATTATATTTTAATGATGAACTTAAATAATATTAAAATTTTTTATATATCATTTGGTTATAGGGTATAATAATGAATCATATGATAAAAAATTAATGAATATGATTTAATTAATTTGGTGGAATTAACATGTATCACAAAATCATATCATTTTATATAATATCATGTTATATATTGTTTAAAAAGTATTATATAATTTATAACATGTATAATTAAATTTCATATAACTATAATAATGGTTTTATAACCATCCATGAAGGAAAAATGGATAATTAAAATGCATCGTCCATGATGGCGGTAAATTGACACATCAGAGACAACATTCTCATATTTATAATAAAATGGAAAGAAGAAGAGTTTTGATAATGGATTATTAAATTGAATTAATATATTTATAGTATATTTATGATTATGGAGCTTTAATAAAACTAATATATTTTGATATGTAGAGATAATAGGAAAATAATATAACTTGAAGTGAAATTAAAAGAAAATAAAGAGGATTTTACCTCTCCAATTTTTCTCATTGAGAACCTCCTTAAGGAAATGGGATATGTTATTTTTTAGACCAGGTTATCCTTGGATAGGGAGAGGGGAATCATAAAAGTATTGGAAACAAAATTAGGCATGCTTCATGGATTTCAATTGGTGAGGATAAGAGGTGGTGATGGGTGGTATCTATATTAGATGAGAGAGGTGTTTTTTATTATTTTATTCATTATTTTTTTATTATTTTTGAATACTTCGAATAAAATTAACCATATAACATTATATATAATAATAATGATTTATATTTTCTTATTTGGTCTTACATCTTCCATACATAATCTATGACAACATTATTCAGGTTTTTGTTTAATATATTAAATTATCTTATCTCATTGATCACCAAATAATCAAAAAAATTATGGAAATCAATGAAATTCACTCCAAACTATTTTTTTTCATGTATAATTACTAAATAGACCCTATATTAAAAAAATAATTTATTTAATATGATAATTTTAGATTTATATATAAATTCATCATTTATTTGAAAAATACAGATTTTCAAATTATAAACGTTTTAATGAAACTTTGAAAAATTATTTAATTTCACATAAAAATATGTAATTTTCATACAAAGAATAAAAATTTAATTATTAATAAATATTATGGAAATAAAATGTCATTTAAATCATTATATTAATTGTAATGTAGTAATTAAATATTCATAACCTACAAAAATACCGACACCTAATGTATCATTTATAAACTATTTGATTACAAATTTCAATAAATATATATATAAAATTATCATTTATAAGATACATAAACATTATTAATTCTGTTAGATGTGAGGTTAATATTATATTGGCTTGATTATTACAATTCCATAGCTCATGTTACTATTCCATTTGTATGGGTTCCTTACCATCTAAAAATACCCCTTATTTCATTCATTCATCGTTTATAAAGCTTGTATTATTTTCACTATGTTAATTTATGTGATTCATAAATAAGTAATATTTATAATGAGGGGTTTTAAATTGATAATATTATGGGTTTATATATTGACACTAGAAGATTTGAAAATATATTTTTTCATTAAATAAATTATATGTTTTTGATTGTATTCTTTACACGAATCTCCATATCTAAAAGAGTTGTGTTTTTATAACACTAATATATACATTTAGTTATAATATGTGAATAATAATAATAAAATAATGGAAAATATTTTAATGGAATTTTTTTATTAATTCATCATAAATAAGTTCTCACTTTTCTGTAATTTCATTTTATGCTTTAAAAATATATATTGTCCAAAAACATTTGCAAAAACATTTTCACCAGATATATATATTTAATTTTTATATTATTTCATAAAATTATTTTAGTAAATTAGTAATATATTTAAATTCAACATTTCAATATTATCATATGATCAATTTTTGGGATTTTTCAAAAAAGATTTCATTATCAGTGAATAGAAAAATAATCTCATTTTTTTTAAAATGTAATTTCATTTCATGTAATCTCAATTTTATATTTTTAATTATATATTATTCTAATGAAATTATAAATATAATATAATCTATATAAATAATTAAATATGATTTAACATTATACTTTGTTTTGAAGTATGTAAATTTTTGGGCTTAAAACACATTTTCCTGAATATATTTTTATATTTGCATTACAATTTTAATAATTTATTTAAATTAATATATATTGATATATTTTTTTAATAAAATAAATTGAATATTTATTCACTCTAATATCTATAAATTATTTTTCTATAATTATATAAGGATTTTAAAATAACTTAATTATATATTTTTCTTCAAAATGCATTTTTCTGAATGCTTTTCTATTTGGTTGTGTACATAGATAAAATTAAGGTATTAAACTTATTGAAATTTAATTTTGGAAAATTGATAAAATATTTGGAATTTTCTTAATTAATATAATTTAATAGTTTCAACATAACCTCTCGTCATAGTGAATGAAAAAAAAACTATAACTATTTTTATGACAGTTATGTTTAACACATGATTACAAGGGGGTATAACCTATAGATAAGGATTGAATTTGCAACCACAAAAGTATTTATTTTTAGTTTTTTAAAGATATTTAAAAAATATAGTTATATACCTTAATTGAAATGTCCATTTTGGTCAAATTTCATAATAATTTTACTTTATATTGAAATCATTATAAAATTACATTTACTTACCTCCCCCTAATTTCTAAAAGGAAAAAATATACATTATTCCAAAAATATTGAGCACTATATCTTGGACAATAACGGGTTTAAAACTTTAATAAAAATAATTTCAACTATCATAAATATTTTTATTATTCTCCTATGATAAATCCATTATGGATTCAGGTCTAGACAAAAAAGTCGTCTCTCGAAGAAGGTGTACAAATCATTACAATTACATTTCAATTTTATTTCGTTAATTTCATCAAAAACATGTTTTATTTGAAAAAATATATATTAATAAAGTAAAATAAATATACTTATATATTAATATGTTGATGAGATAACCAATTATAACCTCATTTAAATCAAACGAGAGATGAATGTATCACTCGTGTGTTATTGTGGACTATTACTTCCATATATTGATAAGATTAATTTTCCCAAAAAATAATTCCTGGATTATTATTATGATATATGTAATGTTTATAATTGAAATTTATGATATAATAATATAAATTTTATGATTAATTAATATTTACCTTAATTACTTTCATTCTAAGAAATAAACGAATAACTACTCATGGTAATGTATAGACTACCATCCTCGTAGAGTGATGTAAGTAAATTTTCATCAATTAATTATATTAATGGATATATATTGACAATATATATAATAATTATATCATGTATAAAATTATATATATGTATAAACCCTTAAAATATTTCAAAGACCATAACTGTTTAACAAAAATATACATGAACCAATGCAATCAGCAGCAAAATTATAGTCAATAGTAAATAATTGTTTATAAAATGGTATTGAAATGTTATAAGTGCATAATATATGATATTATATATATGAATATGAATATAAACTAAAATTATACATTTATAAATTTATTATTTAATTTTTTATAGATGTTGAGAATCATATCAAATATAACCTATAGATTTCATCTCAATATTATATTATTTCATATGCATTTACATTTACGAAAATAATTTATTTAAAATGGTGTGAATAATTTGATTTGGTTAATTAATATAATAGATTAATTTTTTATACTTTTTTATCTTCAACATAAATCACTTTATCTCTCTCTATTATGCGGTTTTTTATTAGATCATTTCATATGATATAAATGGTTCTCTAAGTCATATTCGAATTCAATGATACATGTTAATTTTATACACATTGGTTTATTTACATGGTTATGTTAAATCCCCTTTTTTATTTTTTACCAATATTCCCATATATTTAATGAATTAAAAAATTTTATCCATTTTTCATTATATCATGTTTTATAGACCTAGTGATTAAAAATGTTGTAAGAGGTTTTCTTTTATATTTTTATTTTTGACAGATGTTCTATATTATTAACACATTTTTTATGAGGTGTATATACTGATACGTTTATATTTCATATCAAATATATGTATTAATTAATATTATTTAATGATACAAAAAAACTACATCATCCAAATGTTTTTTATTCGATTGTAACATATTGATAGGGGTTTATCATCTAAAATTTTCTTCTTTGAGATATACATTTTATTATAAAGATATATTATTTTATTGGGTGTATATACTACAAAATTAATATGTTTCTTCACGAATATCTTAATTTTTGTAAAATATATAATTTTATTTGATGTTATTTGATTAATGGGATTATAAATTAATGGGTACCTATGTGTTATGGGTTTTATTTTTCAATAGAATTTTTACTTGGATTGATCACTCTTATATTTTGATGTTGATACTATATGATCTTTATCACCTAAATAATATTACTTTTATTCTATAATTTATATTTGTTGAGAGTGCATTCATTTCAATAATTGTTGTCTCTTTATGTAATCAATATTCTAAATGGGTTTTCTTAAGTAAAACGGACCATGTCATTCTCTTTGATAATGAATCTTTTCAAACATGTCCATATTTTCTTGAAAATTATTTCAAGAGTGATTTTACTACTATATATTGTTTGTATATTAATTTTTAACTATTTTGATTACAATTTCAATGTATTCAATGTAATCATTATATAATTTTAAATACATAGTGATATTTATTTTTAAATTATAATAGGAATGGATTTTTTTATCATACACCGTATGAATGGATTCAACTGCCAAAATAAAATTTCTTCTCTATGAAAATAATAGTATATGTTTCCATGTGAATTTTCCAAAACATGTTTTTTCCTTTAATAGTTTCAAATTTTATATTTTAAATAAGTCATATAAAAATGAAAATATAATTTCCTTCATGAAATATTACATTGAGCATTTAATGGTAGTTTTAATTTTTAGAAATATTATTTGGGATTCATGTGATTTACTTCAGAAAATTTCCATTGGTACAATATTTATTACTTCCCTAGATGATTTTTGTTTATGATAATTAAATTTTTATGCGAAATATTTTCCTCCCTTGACATATCATTGATGTAATGATAATTTTTTCCCTGGTCCTATATTATAAATAATACTGGATTGTTATAATGTTTTTGGGTTTTATATAATTATGGATGGATTATGGTAACATTATAATCCAAGGATTGGTGGGTATGATATAGCTCACCATTAAATTGGATAATAATGGTAGATCTGATAAATGATTTTGTAACAATGAGGATAATAAAATCCTAAGAGATGATGGAGATATCTAGATTTATGTTACTCTTAAGAGAATGTTGGAAATAAATGTATATGAATTCAATTTATTGGAATTTTCCCTCCATGAGAGTCTTGGGTGTGGACCATTACAAAAGAAGTTATTCAATGTGGTTATATTAGTTCCAAACAATTATGTCTCATAATTTTTAAATTTTTTCAATTTTAATGATTGATTATTGATGATTCATCATTCTTTTGACTGATATAATATGTATTTTAAAACATCAATACATGTTTCATGATTAATAGTATTTGGTTGAATATGAATGAAAATTGAAATTCGTGATCATTTTACCATTAAAATATAATAATATTAATATACCATATGATCATTGATTCATATCTATTATGTTTAAAAATATGTGTAACATGAGCATACTAATTCTTTTGTTTCCCTTAACCATGTTAGGATGAATATTTTTTTTTGATAAGTCAAACAAGGGTGATGATTATGAAGAATGTTATTTTTAATTGATTTATATCTATTATGTAATTGTGGTTTTTTATCCAATTTATGAAATAAATTAATCCACTGTAGTAAAGTAAGTGAATGTATTGATATATAATTATTATAATACTAATAATAAGTGTAATTTATGTATGAAAATGATTGGTCTCTTTAGTCTAAAACCAATCATGTATTAGTATCTTTTGGGTAACAAGGATGAGAAAAATATATATTGAAGCCTTTGTATAAAGATATGTACTATAGAATACATTATATTATAGTAATTAATATTGTTTTTTCCTTATGAACATATATAACTATTTAGATTCTGTAAGTGGAGGTTCCATTGGAGTAGATTCATTTATGGGTAATAACCCCAAAAAGACTTGGTCGAGTTCATCTCTTTCATCATTATAAAGCAAGGTTAATGATCTGTTACTGTGAACCTTGTTTGATAATCAAAGGGGATATTCCATGGTTAATTCACATTATATTCATGAAATATTATTATGCATTGAGATCAATAAAAACCAATGATAACCTAGGAGAAGACTTATATTTCATAGGTTGAAAAAGAGGTTTCATGGTTTAGACATATTGTGAATGATATTTCAATATTATATGACTCATCATTTCTATTTCTCAAATTATTGTTTTTTGTTTTTTTTAATTGATGGAACTTGTAGGAATGGTGTAAATAGAGAATTTGATAGTTGAATCAATTTTTTTCTTAAGAACATATAAAGTAAATTTGATTTATAATCACAAATATTTTTTGTAATGTTAATTAAGATAAAAAGTTATATAATTAACACAGTAAACATATTTTTTTTAATTATTTAAATAAAAAAATAAGTGTCATTATGATTATAGAGAAACATTTGTTAATCGTCCAATATGTTGACAATATAGGAAGAAACAAGTAGATAAATTCATTAAAATAATGATATTTTTTTTTCTATGGACAGAAAGAGAAGATAAATTAATTTTTTTGAATAAATGAAGATTTCAATGTGGAAAATGATGTGAATCCCAATGAATCAATTCCCCTTCATAGTCTAATATTTGGAGAACCATGGTATTATAAGATCCAATTCCCTGTGTGATACCCTATGAGTTACTAGTGTGTTTACCTTTGATTTTGACTTATATTATGTTGTACCCTTGGAGTCCCCATGTTCCAATGCAGAAAACCAAGTGTTTTTTATAATACATACCAAGGAGTATGTTAAACACAATGTTTATAAAACCAAGTGAAAAAAATGAATGGGTGACGTGGTTTATTCCTGTGATGTATTACTTGGTTTGATCTTGGATTTCCCAAACATGTTTCTCCATTGGGGAACTATTTTACCCATTTTTGGGTCGACAATGGCCCCAACACAATTTTCACTAAGTTTTACTAACCACTCTTTCAAATCGTATATCATGTCCTTTCCCCTTAAAACATAATTTTTTTTCAATTTTCTCACTATCGAGTTTTAATGGTTTTGACCTTAATTTACATTTATCATCATGAAAATAATCACTCCTCTTTAATAGATCTTATTTCCCTTTCCCCTAATTTTTTTCCTTGTAGATTTTGTGTTTGGGATGAGGTAAGTGAATTTCTCCTTTGATTATTCATTAATTCCCTATATTTTTTTTATTCATCTCTTGTAAATGAGTAACCAAATTAAAGGATTTGGATGAATCAAGGTTATGTTATCGGGGTTTTGGTTTTCTACTTTTTAAATTATCTGTATGATTCATTATTCAACTATTTCAAGTGTTTGAAACCATTAGAGATGATATATAGAACAATTCCATGGTAACTATCACTATTTAAGGGTATTTTCAAAGGAATGCTATTTAATTTCTAATTTAATTTGTTTTTTGCCAGTTATGATACCTTTTAAAAGATTTGTTCTTATTTTTTATTATATTTATATGTGATTCGTGGATTGGTTTTATAATTTTGGGCTATAAAGGTTGTTTTCTAAAGGGGGTGGAATGTATGAACATTTAGTGTTTTTTACAGTGGATCAAATGTGATTATGTTTCTATATGTGACTATATATATAATTTCCAAATTGTTTTTCTTTTGTAAAATAATTTTGATGAAATTGGAACTTTTTTATGTAATTTCTTTTATAATCCCATTTTTCATATTGGAATATATATTTTATTTTTGACATGGATTATCAAATGGGTTAATTTCCGTGTGAGTGGGTTGATTGTTCAATGGATTATATTATACATTGGTGGAAATGTGGTGCAAGGATCCAGTTTGGTTTTTCGGAGTGTTTGTATGATCCACTGGAGGGGTGAATATGTGAGGCCACAGTTCAGTTTCCATTGGACATTGAGGGCCATTGGGAATAAATATAATGAAATATACCATTTTTGGGTTCATTGATGTTAATGATAGATTATATTTTTATCTGCAAGCTAGTATACACTTTTACTCACTCATGTTTTTACTGATGGATAGATCCATGGGTGCACATTACTCATTCTAGATCGTTTTATATAATTTGTTCGTTGGTTATTAAAATTTTTATTTGATTGGATATATTCTGCACATATTTAATTAACATGATTGCATATTTTTTGATGTTGTGACAACCATCTATTAGTCATTGATTGTGTTATTGATAATTTTACTCCATGTGACTATTTTTATCTATTTGATCCATGTTAGATTTTGGGTTGAAAAATGTTTTATTTGAAATGGTTTATCTAATGAGATTTTAATGTTCTGTACAAATATTTTATGATTGCAAGTGGTATAGTTTTGAAATTGTGTTCCAAATAGTGTTTTGGTTTCCTAGAGAAAATTCAAAAATTGATTCATGTTAGTATCCTACTTTATTTCGAACCACATTCCCTTCTTAGGACTTTTGTGATTTTATAGATTTCATTTTACCAGGCATTAGTAATGGAAAAAGAATTTTGATCCAGGGTGACTCTTGTTTATCCTGGACATACAATATCTTCTAGAGGATATACGGTATCTTGAGATTCATTATTGATCTTTTTTATCCATTGTGATATTTTTGGGGGATGTTTTTATTTTTCCCCATTTTTTTCAGTTTTTAGGGCTATTTTGAAATACCTTGAAAAAGTATAGTAATGAAATTCTTGTTTATGTCTTTTGATGTTGTTTATGGTATCTTTTTATCTTATACTCTTCAATATTATGATATTGGTTTGTTTAAACTACTTTGTGGATAGATCATAATGGATTTCATAGTTAAAAATCTTTTCAAAGTAATTTTTCATTATCTATGGTTCTTTTTTCATCCATGGTTATCAAGAATACACTTTGTGCCATTTTGAGGGATGGATCTCATGATAAGTTAGTATGACCTATATTGCCTCATTATAAATGGTATCACAACATGTTTTTTATTTGTAATTTCTTTTTATACTATATATACAACTATTGATACATGAGAGATAAAAATGGGGATGTTCCTGACATGATCTTTATCATGTCGAACTTTTAGTTATTAAGGGTTTTAAGGGATCACAGTTCTGAATAAACCCCATTTTGGGTTTTTTATTCTGTTTCAAGGAACATCGAATTTAGTAGAATTTATAAATAAAATAAAAGGGTTATTTTGAGATTTTAGGGTGAAACAAGGAAAACTATTGGAGTAACAAAGTTAGTATTAATTGTTCCAAACCCATGGGTCCTTTCCTCTAACTATAGTTACACTAACATTGTTGTATTATAGTTTTCCAACCCTTGTAAAAGGAACATTTAGTGAATGAAATTATTTCCTTATTTATATTTCTTTTCATCATAATTTGGAAATTATATTTATTCATGTTTTTTTAATGGTAACATGGATACGGTTTCTTTTGGCTCTTTTTTTGTGTTCGGAGATATAATAGTTCTTGACAAGGAAATTGAATTTTTCTTATAGATAATACTTATGAGTAGTAACCCATTTTTTAGAGATGGTTTTATGGAGAGTACCTGACATTTATACCCTAATTTTTATCAGGAAATAGTAGAGTTGGTGATTCTTATAATCATGTTTTTTGGTCTTGCAGGTGGTCGAGAGTAGATAAGGACAGTGGATCCTACACTGGATTTTTAATGAAAAATTACCTAGTGTTACATATTGACAAAGTACCCAACTAGGCTAAAGAATGGATGAATAATATTGACTATATATTTGGGTTTATAAAGTCACATGAGACCGCAATTATGTTATTTTACACAAATTTGCTAGAATGTTTGTTCAGAATGTTGGGGGAGTCGATAGTTACTTAGAGGAATCACTAGTATGAATGATCGACCATGATTAAGGTTGATTTTAATGAAAATTACTACATGAGGTCGTTAAGGTGGTGAAGGCATGTTTTTTTCTTATGCTGGAAAATGGTGATCATTTAGTTATTGAGTATGCTTACTAATTTATTAGGATTGATCATGATTCTCTGGATCTCTTTAGGAATGATTACATCATGTATCAGTGTTTCATGACGGGTTTTAATGTAGTGATCATATATATTATAATTCATAAATTTTTACTATACAATTAATAGGTGGTTTATAATTAATTTACAAAAAAGGTGTAGTTGATACCAAATAAATGTCTTCTTGGTTTCCCTTATGCTGGTGGATGCAATATTTCTTCTTTTGGGGTGATCCAGAAGTGGTGTGATTGTTTTTACGGCAAAAAAATGATTGTCCAATAGTTTTTGGGTTTAGATTATATGGATTAATGGTGCATATATCAATGTTCTTTAGTCAATGTGAGAAAGATGGAATGTCTATGACTAATTTCACAATTCCTCTAGGGGAATACTATCATTTTTGCAGGTTATAGAATATCTTCTGTTTCTTTTAATTTTCATTGTGAGGTAATGGTGTAAGATCTTTTTTTATGGGATTTGGGTGTAGTCAGAGACCTCCATGGATAAAAAATATCATCCTCATAGTAAGGGAGACTACGAAAAATCCATGAACACTCAGGGTGGGATTTAGACATGGTGTCTCCATGATGTAGATTTCATTCTATAGGAATTATATTCTTTTCCATCCACAATTATAGATATAGTGATAATGTTTTCTTCGATGAAATCATTTTTTTGTGAAACTAGTTCAACATTATCATTTATTTAACTTATGTGGATTGATGATTTGGTTATTCAAGGTTAATTTATTCCTTAATTCATGTATTTTTAACCCCATTACTTTGGTACAAGGAAAATGGTTTTTAATACCCTAATTCACTGGGTGTGGTATATGATATGGATGTATTGCAGGACATCATTGCCTTGGACATGGAATGTTTTGACCTCATCATAGTTATGGAATATAAGATTATCATTAATGAACTCATTTTATTTTTCTCACTATAGGGTCTAGTTCATAATAATTTATAGGAGAACTCTCATATTTCATGATTATTGTGATCCATGATTTGGGATTAAAGGACTACATTCATTAGATTTGGTTTTGATCTCATGCGATATGTCAAGGTTGTTCCCTGAAGTTGTTGAGTAGTGTGATGTAACTATGAATCTATGGATTATGAATATGTAAAAAGTCATGTTTCGAAAAAATTGCATTTCTTCAATGGTATGTGGTTTTCTTCATAATTTGTTTCTCTGTGGGATGAGCACAATCCCCTTTAAAACTGATTGGATGGATACATTCATTCTAATAGAGGATAACTTCTATCATTACGATCTTGTGTGAAATGTTTTTATATATGCCATCTTATCACCATGGGATTTTATTCTGCTATTTTTAAAGATTTCGTATGGGATACACATAGTTATCATTGATTACTATAAGATTATCCTGGTGGTCATGAAGAGTAAATACATATTTGAAAAAATTAATGATTGTTTTTATCAACATAGAGGGGATGATGTTTTTTAATGTTTAATCTATAATTGAGGTAATATAAGAACAAGTTCTATTAATTTTTTTTTACATTGACAACCTTTTAGATCTGGTATAGTGATTTTTAATAATTTTATTATTCCATTTTGTCTAACCAATATTCAAATAAAAATTATGTTTAAGATGATCCTGATATTACAGTAAATTTTGGATCCCATTTTCTCATGTTTTCATACAATATATTATTGTATTCCAATACACAAGAGGACCATGATGGAAAACTAGTGGTTTATTATGGTGTTTTGAGATATAACCATCTTCATTTCAGGTTTTCCAAGTTCCATTTTTGGTTTGATCAAGTGAATATTCCAATCCATTTGTTTATTCTGGAAGAGTTTGAGTGTATCGAGGGAATTTTATAGTATTCAAGTCTTTTTTTGCAAATAATTTATTTTAGATCAATGATTTTTAGTGTTGACAACATTTTAAAGAATTCATATTCAGGACTTCTACAGGATAACTTCACCCTTGATGACGTTGACTGTGAAATGGGTAATGTATGAATGGGATGGGAAATACATGAGTGAATTTGAAATTATTTTGACCCGTTTGACTGCTATGAATTTTTGTATTTCCCTTAGCCATAGAAAATAGTATGTTTTGTATAATGATTCATCTATTATGGGTTTTTTTATTTATGTTAATGAAGTATAAACATGTAGTGGCTTATAGTCCATGAAGACTCTTCCCACATGAGTAGAATTATCCCATTCATGGATTTTATTTGTAAGAAGTTATTCACGTAGTGAAACATGGAGACCATAACTCCTCAGTGAAGGTTTCATATTGTATTCAAATATGAAGATCATTTAGCATATTTTCACAAAGATTGAACAGATTATCAGGTTGAGATGATGGGTTGATTATATCTATACAAATTATTTAGAGATTTATTTTATAACAATGATATGAAATGAAATAGTTGATGGATTGTAAAAATACCCACAAATGTATTTTCATCAAGAATTAGTGGGTGAGTGGTTTCTAATGTTACTTTTTTATGATATGAGGATGGAAGTGCAAGAGGAATGAAGATGGTCTTTCTAGTCAGTATATAGGATACACACACTTTTATCTATCGGGATAGGATTACGAAGTTATCTAACACTTATTTCCTATAAATTAGTAGTTTTTTAAATAGTGGGAAACCTAAGGTGATTTTTCAAGGTATCATCATTGTACATTAGTTTTATAGGGTAAATGGTAGTTCCTATGAACATTATGTAGGATGTGATGCATGAGACACATAATTATAATTGGTTCATTTAACATTATTCTTCCAAGATATTTTATTCATTAAGATGATATTTGTGTGGTTTTCTGATTATAAAATTGGGTCGTGCAAGATTACGAATGGAAAAACCACTCCCACGTTATTGTAGGATGTGATTGATGCTTATATCCAACCCATTTAAATAAATAATATAATTTGGTTCATGTGGTGGGCTAGGTCGATTGACAAGTTTGGTTAGCCTAGGTTTTTTTATTACATCGTAGTAAAATGTATTACTCATATACTAAAGAAGGGAATATTTTATTTCAATCATAAGAGTATAGTAATTGAATTTATTTATATTTGGATTTCATGATTATAATGTAGAATAAATTTATAAATAATAATATGGTTATAATAATATTGAAATATCTACATATTGTATCAAAATCAATATTCATTAATGATTTCCAAGAATATATTAAATGGTACCAATCATACAAAAAATTAATTTATTGGAAAAATAATATTTATGGAAAAAACATCTCTAATGGAAATATAACCCATAAAATATTACTAAGGTTGATATGATAATTTTTTTGGGATAAATAGTATATGGAAATTCATAATGTAAATTGGACAGTATTAGTGACCCTCAACATCTCTAGTGATTTTATGACATTGTAATTTTTGGTGTATTTCATAATTAAATCACATATATGGATTTATGGAATATATTGGACAATATGTGATATGATTTGATAAAAATCGATATATTAATATTTTCAAATTATATATTTTATCATTGAGGTGAAATAATGATTTTGGTAATTGTATTGTTTTAGGAGAATATATGTTTCATGTATTTTCATGGTTGGTATGTGAAATTAAAAGATACATTATCTTGTTTGGTGAATAATATTATCTTGCTTTTGGGACTCAATTATTTTATTTTATCATTTTTTGTTTTCAATTTGTCTGGACATATTTTAGTGTGTCTTTTGGTTAACTATTTAAGTAATTGTTTATGTTGAACATTGGTGGCTATTGTTTAGTATTTAGACATTAGTGTTTTATTTCATAATATGAATATTTATCCATAATCTATAATATAAAATTATAATTCTGTTCTTGGTAATTAGTTGTAGATTTAAAGAAAAATTAATTATTTAATGGATTTTATTGTAAATTATCTATTAAATTTAGTGCTCTATGTATGATTTCATTTTATTTTCATTCGTCATTTGAAAATGGATGAGAATATATGGGAATTAATTTAAACAGAAATATAAATGATGAAATTATGTTTACATATTTTTGAAAAATAATGGATGTATATTTTATCAAATTATTTTTCAAAATAATTATCAAATGTATCGATTATTTTCGAAAAAATGTATTTATTCTCTAATTTACAATTATGTATAAATTATTGATTTTTATTTTTACCCATCATTGATTTATGGTTGTTTGGCCATTAAAATTCACATTACCATATTCCATATCACTCTTTATTATTTATTGGTCATTATCATTACCTTATATGTATATATGTTCAGTTACTTCTATTGTTATCATTACATGGAAACCCGATTATTTGTTATTTATGGAACCCTCATCATTTCCAAAAAACCCATTTAAATTAATTATTATCACTCTATTATAAAATGTGTGGTTTCAAACACAATATTATGAAATATATAACCTTTTCTTACAAATATAAAATTTATGAGGATTCAATTTAATTATGGTAGGAGAGTATAACACCATATGAGTTTACAATATATTATTTCCTAAAAATATTTGTATGTTTCTGATAGATTTCTTAATATGAAACCCCTTTTCTAAATAAACCATGACATATTACAAATTCATAACCTATTTTTTATTATAATGACTGTATAGTAACAAGCACATTATGAACGATATTCAAAATGATTTAAAATAATGAAAATTTATTTATTAATATAAAATAAATAACTATCCACTTTTTAGTTATTTCATTTAATTGAAAAAAATATGTTTCAATAAAAATGCTTTTAAAAAAATTAAATGAATTTTTAAAAATTAGAAATAAAACTTTTATTTATTTAATTTTATTAAATGAATTTTATTTTATAAATAATCTTGAAAATATCATAAAAGAGTTAATTTTTATGTTTTTTTCTAAAAAATATTTTTTTCATATAGTATTTAAAAATAATGAATTTTGGTAAACAATAATTTAATTCCAACTAAAATACCAATAATATTTTAAATTTGATAATAAATATACATAAGACTAGTTTTTTATAAATAATAAAATTAATTATAGTTTATTTGACATTTAATAATATTTTAAAACATATTGATGTTTTTTTATTAAAACATAATTTTCTAAAAAAACTAATTTTTTTCATTTTTTTAATATTAATAAATAAAATTTATATTTACGTAATAATAGTAATTAGAATACCCCTAAAAACAATGATTTTATTTCAAAATTTAAATAGTATTATTCTAAGACCAGGAACTGATACGACGTGTGATTCTGTGGCCTGGTGTTCCCTGAATGGTCTGTTGAAAAAGTTATGTTTTGAAAGAGCTTAATTGAGTTGATTACCTAAAAAATTTTAATAACTCCAAAATGGGTGCCCAGATTTGAAATCTGAGGGAACTGTTATGTTCTGGATGGTGGGTATATCATAAGCATGACAGAAGATTATTCGGGGTGGGCCTCTAGTGAGAAACCCCGAAAATGGAGTAACTCTAAAAAGAATATTTAAATAAAATCATTTTATATTTCAAAACCTTATAACTCAAGAACGATAAATTGGATTGAAAATATGATACCATTATTGTGCTTGTGAGGTTATTATTTCCTTATTCAATGCCTAACATTGGCCACTGCATGTAAGAAGTGAAAAGTTGTTTTTGAAGTAAATAAAATAATTATATAAATTTATTTTATTTTAAAATCATTATAACTAATAAATGGTATATTCAATTGAAAATCTGAGAGTACCATTGATTTTATGAGGTAATGATTCTTTTAGGAGGATCCAAACATCAGCTAGAGTAGGCCGACTGTGAATGTAGGTTTTTGGGACATAATCGTAAATGAAATAATTTAAATAAAAGTTATTTAATTTTTTAATCCTCATAAATCACAAATGGTAACTGTGATTAAAAATCTAATACTACCATTGTGTTTATAAAGAGAATTTTACTAAATAAGGACATAAATTCGAACCTCACCGGTCAAGGGAAGAAGCTAATTTTCCAAAAAAAATTGATGTTCATTTTAATAAACACTCTATCATGGTTTTCAAAAATTTGAATCAGTGCTCAGATTGAAAATATAAGGGAACCATTGAACATAGAAGGATCAGTATTCACCAAGAAAAGACCTAACAAAGACAAGTGAGTTTTGTTTTGAAATTATATATTTTGGTCCTTTCGAAAAAATTAATCACATAAAAAGTTATTTTATTTTTTTTCATCACAGTTAAGCCGTAGCACGTTAGCACTGTGGTGCAGCTATGAGGAAAAACTGAATATGATTAATGAACCTCATTAATGAATTAGTGTATATACATATCAATGTTTCGGTAATGAAAATACATTCCCATCGTTAATGTTTTAAGTAGGGGTGAGACATTAACATAAGAGAAACACTATAAATCATTGAAGGATCTCAGTTGATGATTGAAATATAGGAAATGAAGAGTGATGATCACCAATGACATTGAGCACTCCCCCCTCCTATTTGATAGATCCTACCTTCGATGATGGATTGAGAGCTTCCACAGACAGATCACCATCAAGGAAAAATACACCATTTTATTGAACTTTATCTCCAAGTCAGGATTGTTATTTAATTATATTTATTCAATTTTCATGATTTTAAAATGAATATAGCAGATCATCCAATGAATAGATTTACTAGTGGTTTGATCATTATTGTTGGAAGTTCATAACTGTGGAATGTCATAGGTTGATTAACTCTTGTTTAGTTAATAGGAAAAATTCATCTAATGAGAGCGGATTGAAGGAGTAATTAATGATGATAGTGGTCCGTCCCTATAATTTTTTTTTGGTTTCCTTATCCCCTTTAACGTGTGTTCATCACGGGATAAAAAATGGTCATCATTGAAAAATAATTCATGGATCAATCATCTGACAGCATGGATCCCGAATTGGAATGAAACAGTAGAGGTACAGTAATGACCGTCGTGATTGGATAATGGAGGAGAGGGATATATCACATCCAAATGGATTTTAATCGGAATGATATCTCAAAGGATTTTAGAGCCCCAGAAGATGAGGAATGTGGCACAAGGTCTTTTAAACTCCATCCATATTGAAGAGAAAACCACCGGAGTGTGTTTGGTGGTCTGTGAAAGGTTATTCCAGTGATGGAGGTGGCGGCGGTAGCCGCGTAACATGGTTTCCAGCATGGAGGATCCACACTGTGACCTAGACCTGTAGTAAGCCACAAGTCACACTAGAATCCTTGTTCTACATGAGTGGACTTGTTGACAAGGTGGGCAATGCTAGCTACTACCACGTGGTTTGAGGTATATGTAGAAGAGGCACAACCCTGCTTGGGAAATTTTCCATCCTCAACGGTCCGAGTTGGTGCTTCCCGTCTGGGTCAGGTCTGACACGGACCCCACCGACCCCCTTTTTTCTGAAACACTCGTCACATTCAAATGTATCATCTTCTAATGAGTTTTCTATGGTTTTAGGACCATTATAATGAGATAATAAATTATAGATACTCTATTTATGTTTTTATAAAATTTGGAGGATATCCTATTGGCTTTACGGGTAATCCCTCTGGATAGAAGAACATTTTTAGGAGATTCGGGGTAGTTCACTTGAAGATATTCTAGGATGGTTACTCCGTAGATGACTCATGAAGTGGGTACTCTATATCCCACTTATTAGGTAGAGACAATAATCTCCCCTTCAATGGTGTGGTTTCATTTCATTCAGGTAGTTTCGTACGGGGGTGTTACTATCCTCAAGGACATGGGAACATGTTCTTGGAGATGTTCATGATGGAAGAGTAGATTATCCTTAGATGGATTATAGATTGGGTTCCCTTACCTTGGTATCACTACTCCATTAATATTCTACGGTGAATGTCCTACTTTTGTGTTGTTTCAAAAGAGTTGGTACTCCCCTATCATGCTAGGGAGTGGATCCTCCAGCAATGGGTCAATACTCGCACAACATACGCGGGTGAGGGTCCCCCATAGTGAGTAAACTGAAATATTCAGTACTTTCCTAGTACCAGGGTGTAGGTCCTCTTGTCATGGAGAAGTACTCCTCTATATGGTAGATTTTGGTTCCTTGATATACAATGTAGAATTCCCATATTGTAAAATTTTTTGTGCCCTTCGGGAGTAGTACTCCCCTATTGGAACAAGGGTGTGGGTCCTCACTTATGGAGTAGTACTCACCCATCTTCAAGTAGTAACTCAGAACAGGTCCTCAATAAGAGTTGGTGCTCTCTTGACTATGGGACGCAACTATGAAAAGCAGGCCCCTACAATTGATGATACAGATACATAAGTAAGTAAAAGTTCTCCCCCGATGGTCTTAGATGTGGTCCACTCCCTATAATAGAAAATGAGGTATCACATGTTTCTTTCGAGAAATTCTCACTCAATTGAGTGCATGGGTGAATATAGGGCACCTTTATTTGGGTTCCCTTAGTAATTAATTGGGTGAGAGATGGTGATGGATGGACCAAAGGTTCTAGGAAATGGATCTGAACATGGTAGAATGTTTCTAATTGAGAGTTTTCTCTCAAACGTACCATTAGGAATAGTAGAGTTGAACCTTCTAGAGTGTATCTCTCATATAGTTCCATTTGGGATTTCTATGATCATTGAGTGTGTTATCATGGTTTATGTGTTACCTTCCAAATATTTGGTGAGAATATTGATGCTAGTTATATCTCATGGGACTTATTTTTCATAGTGGTTGAAATGAGTATATATGGATGTTCATTGTGTACATATGGGCATATATCTAAGAAAAGATGAATGTGAATTTCTGTGTGGGTTTTCACTTCTGATATATCTTTATGGTTTCAGGATCCCCTAATGAGTATTGGTTTTCACAACTGCCCAAGGTCTGCATGCATGTGTCATGTATTTTGAAAAAGTATTGATTAATTCATGAATTCCATGGAGGACAAGAACCAGGTGGTGTTCTGTGAGATCATATAAACAATACATACTCTTATGGGTTCATGCAGCTACCCTCCACCTACCATTCTGGAAGGGTTCTCAGATAAATAATTTTAGAGACATAGGGTCTACCTTGTGATCTATAATTCTTTTGGTGGGCTTGTATAGTGTGCTAGTTTACCACCATGTACTTAACTTTTTTTAGTACTCTGGTTATGGGTTACTTAGTGATTTGAGGCATCATTTACACATTTTTTACATTACAAATTTGTGGGCTAGAGATTTGAGTTTGTGTGTGTGTATGTACTTGTAAAATGCTTCCAATTTTCAAGATAATGCACCTTGTGAAAGTCTCCGGCTCCTGGATATTGAGATGCGGGATTGGTGTAGATGTCGCATGATCCCCATTATAGTGGTTTGTGACAAATTGGTATTATAGGAGGTCGATTATACCATAAAACCATAGTATCAGGATCTTGGTTTTGGTTGTATAGAGGAAATTTTATGATGTTTTGAGTTCATCTCTCAAACCATAGGATCATGCGTCGGTGTGGCGGCAGACATATCTATTTACATGGAAATTGATAATCTTTTTTTCAAATCGGTAAACTACGACACTGGTAGCCATGATATAAATGGTACATTCATCATATATTAAAGTTTTGTTTTTTATAGCTCATTCTTGAGTAAACACTCTAGATATTATCTATTAACCATTGATCATCCTTATCCATTTCTGAATACCTCCCTGATAACAACCAGATAGGATTAATTAGTGTGATCATGATGATGACCTGGATTATGATGAGGCTTCAGTGTAGGGTACTAGACATGAGGAGTTACCCCTGAGTAATCTACCGGCGGTACCACCACTTGCATAACAACACGTTTTACAATATTTATTGGATAAGTATACACATAGGCTGAGTGCACCACATTATTTTTAGAATTAGCAACAATTTAAATAGCTAGGTTATCCAAACCCACATGCAGTAAATGAATATCTCAAGTATGCCTCTCTATTTTTCTACCTAGTAAGGAATCCACCCGATCAGATTGTGTATTTATCCATGATCAGTCATCAATGCTCAGTGGGACAATGGTGGAGCTGGGTAATAAAGTCGCATGATGTGGTGACCCTCACTTGAGAGGATTTATAAAAAATCTTCAAGGAAGAAGTTTACCCAGCCACGTTGAGGTCAGTACATATCTAGATTATTTTGAATCTCTTATAGGGTTTCATGAAATTGGCAGAGTTTTTGGCGATGTTCAAAATTTTTTTGAAGTACTCCTTGTTCAAGATACGAGAACAGTTTTTCATAGATGGATTCTTCAAGTAGGGCTCAACCAAAGTGATCAGTGTGTCGGTGGTTCTGCGGAATATTTCCACCTATGCTGGAGTGTTTTAGTGATTCATGGTGGGAAATATTTTTCAGGTTGAGGAACATTTGGATGGGTCTGAAAATAGAGGTCATGAGGAAGAGGAATTTGCAGGAGATGGAAGACGACATTTGATGGGATCACGACTTAGGAGGCATACTCATGCCCGAAATCAAATGTGTGTGATTGTGGCATAGGTGCAACATTGAAGGGAATATAAATTGTGGGAGAGGTGGTGTTATGATTACAATTGTCAGGGGCATCTGACTATATATTTTCAGACCAGATTTGCCACTAAGAGGGATTCAGATGACGAGTTTCCTTAGTAGAGACAACTAATTGATCAAAGAGATCTATAAGATGGTAGGCAAGGTAGATGGGTCAGAAGAGAAACATGTGGTTCTCTTCTGGCTTGAGGAGTTGGGGGACATGGTCAAGGACAACTGCATGTGTTCATCAGTATGGAACTATTCAAGGTACTATACAGATGACCATTAAAGTCACTATTATGATAGACAATCCTAGTGGAGTCACCAATCATGGTTCTATAGATGGTATAAGCTACCACTAAGAGGGTGCATTTCATTCATAGGGCGATGAAAACTGCATTGAGCTAACAGAATTCCTATGTTGATAGGTGATGGAGACCCTTAGAGTTCAAAGAGGGGGCCATGTATTCCTATGGAAACTCATTGATGATGGATACATAGATTATTCTGGGACGACATTCAGGGAGTACCCAGACTCGAGTCAGACGGGACCTAGACCCAACCGGCCCCCATTTCTCTAAAACGCCCATAACATTCAAACAGAGATTTTGTTTGATGAGACGTCTACAAAATTGAAACCCTTTCACCATGAAGGTAATTTTGAGATAATCTATGTGAGTTTTTTTATGAATTTAGAGGATGGAATATTGGTTTTAATTGTAGGACCTCCTGATACAAGAAGTCTTTGTGTATTGTCAGGGTATTTCTCTTAAAGAAACGCAGAGATGGTACACCCTTGATGACTCAGGGTGCATGTATAACATATAACTATTCATATATATTGATAGGACTCCACACGTCATGGGTGTATGTTAGTTTCATTCTTGTAGTTTCCTCTAGGTGTGTTTCTTCCCTAAAGGACTAGGACGCCGGTTCTCAGAGATGTTCATGAATGAAGTGTAAATACTCCCATGTGAGACCAAGTATAGGGATCCCTTTATTTGGAGTCATTACTACCCTGAAATTCCTAAGGGTGGGTCCTCATTACACATTATTCCAGCATAGTTGTTTTTCCCCTGTTCCAAAGAGTGGGTCCTTTATATGGGGGTCAATACTCCCCCAACATACTAGAGTGTGGGTCCCCTATTGAAAATAAACTGACAGAGTTGGTACTCCCCTAATAACAGGGTGTGGGACCTCTAGTCACTATGTAGTACTCCCCTACAGGGTAGGATGTGGTTCGTCGATATATTATCTAGTAAAACCATGTCGTAAAGGGTTCATGTCGTTTATGAGTAGTACACCCATGTTTGAACCAGTGTGCAGGTCCCCACATACAAGTTAGTACTCCCCTATCTCTAATAACTAATAGATAGAGGGTCCTCCATAAGAGTTGTAGCTCCTTTGACTATGTGATATAGCTATGAAGAGTGGGCCCCTCCACTTTAAGAGATTAATACCTAGGTAGAAAAATGTTCTCCCTCGATGGAATGAGGTGTGGTATAGTCCCTACAAGATCATTTGAGCTATCATATGTTAGTCTAGAGAAGTTATACCTCAACTAAGTTCAGTGGTGATGAGAAGGAATCTTCACATGGGTCTCCTTAGTCATTAATTGGGTGCAAGAAGGTTATAATTGATCCTCCAGTAACAGGCACTAGAGCTGAACCTAGTAGAATGTGCCCTATATATCATGTACTATTGGACGTAACATTAGGAATGGTAGTGTTGTACCTAATGAAGTGTATCTCTCGTACAAAGCCATCATGGATGGAAAATATCATGGAGAGTGTTCTCCTATATTACATGTTACCTATAGAATCTTCAGTGAGAATCTTGATGCTCGTTATAGTGTTGGGACCTTATACTTCATAGTGGATGAGACAATTATGTCTAGATGTACATGGTATATGAATGGGAATATACCTAAGTATATGTTACTTTTCATTTCATTGTGGGTTTTTCTCTAGTGATTTATCTTTGTGTTTTTGGGATCCCCTACTCAGTATTGTTTTACTCACCCATACACTGTCTTCCCACACATGTCATGTCTTGTGTAGATGATCGACACTTTGACAAAGTCATGGAGAACCATGACCACGTTCTATTCATTGAGAGAAGATAGACGAGGTGTACTACAATAACTTCGGGTATCTACCCTCAACTTACCCATTAGGTAGGGTTATTGGTAGACGAGTTTTAGAGACATGGGTTCTTACTTATGTTCTTTCTTTCATTTGGTTGGCGTGTATGATGTCCCGACATTCCACCTTGTCCATTACTTACTGTTGTACTCTTGTTGTGGTTTACATAGTGATTTTATGTATTGTTTACATAGTATTTATATTTCTTTTTTTTTGGGAAAAGGTTTTGAGTTTTAATGTTTATAGGTAATTGAAAAATGCCTCACATTTGCAGGATTATTCCCTCAGCGATAGTCATTATCCCAAGTCCATTGGGAGGCAGGGTTGGGGTAGTTGCTGCAAGGGACCCTTGGGATGCGTCGTTATAGTTATAATTGGATTTAATTTTTTCTATATTATGTCTAATATATTAATATTCTTTTTAGGGGTTTTTAATAGAAATTGATTGAATTAATTTATGTTTTATGTTAAAAAATTATTTTATCTAAAACATTTTATCATTGCGGTGTTTATTCATAGAGAAAATTAAAACATACCACATAAATAAATTGAATCAGGTATTATCGATTGAATATTTGGAATCATCATAATTATAAAGATTTTATTTGAAAAAATTAATTTTTTCCATAGTGAATATTGAAAATATGAAAAATGAATTATCATGGGTTAATCCAATATATAAGGTTATTATTTACACCCGAATTTATTAAATATAAATTTTTTCTCGATATTTCATTCATATATTATCATAACATCGAATATGTATCAATTTGGAGACACATTCCAATGAAATTAATTTAATTTCAGTGAGAGATTCTAATAAATTCCATATATATACATCCACTCACTTATAAAAGGTCATTATTTCTCCCCTCTAATTCACAAAAATATTTTTTTCTGTCTCATCCAATAAATTCATAAAACCGCTCATTTAATTGTTCATTTCATCACATATCTTTTGGTATTCTACAATGGATAGTCTTTCAGGTCTTAGTGTGGAACCCAAAGGTGGTCTCTCAAATAGTAAGTAGAGATTGTAACCAATCCCTTTCATTTTTATTTATTCTTATACCACATATAAGCATGTTATAAATAAAAATGATGATTTTATAATCATTAAAATATGATGATATTATTATAATTATGGAACAAACTTTTACAACCAATTTTTAGTCAAATGCGAGATGAAAGTATTTCATGTGTACATGTGTGAACTGCCACCTCCATAAAGAAATAAAAATCAAATTCAACCACCACAATTCACGATTTTTATTATTATATATTTAATTTTTATAAATTAAATTTAAAAAAAATATTCTGAAAAATTAAATTAATATTATGTTTTTCCAATCCACCAAAAAATGGAAGCATCACTCATTCATATGTTTATACTACCATCATCACATAGTGATTTAATTCATATTTTCTCACAAAATTACACCAATTTTAATATAATGATTATGTATTTCAAATATATCGTATGAAAAATTAGATATATTGATGATCCTTTATAAATATTCAAGGACTATATTTGATGAACATTAACATACATAAAACGACTCAATTAACATTTGAAATGATAACATTAATAGATAACTAATAACAAACATGTGTTAAAATTATATAATTGGATCATATATTTCATTATATATTTTGATATTATTCTTGAAAATAATTATAAAACATATAAATATATTATCAATGAGGTGAAAACTCTTTTGAATAAATTCTTTTATAAGGTAAGGGATTCATCTCAATATTTTCTTCATTAATGACTTTTTTTTATTTATCCATAAGGTTCATTAAAATGGTGTGTATATGACCAATTGGATATTAAATTCCATATATTATATTATTTGGTAGTTTTTAAAATTCCAAATAAATAACCCCAATATTATCATTATAAATCACTAATCTATAATATTTTATTATTTCCAACGTTTTATTCAAATTTTATTCTCTCATGGGCTATTGACATAATTATTATAAAATTATTAAGGGTTATTTATCCCATTATATTACAGAGAGATGTTTAAAAATTAACCTATATATTCTAATAATGTTTACATAATAACATTTTTATATTTTTTACAATTTATCTTTCATTATTTTTTTATTTTATGATTCAAATAATACTACTTAATTGAAGATGTTCTTATTCTGATGTAACCATAATGGTAAGGATTTATCATCTCAGATTTTCTTATTAAGGAAATATGTTACATTATACTCTTATATTTACTAAAGAGGTGTATATTATAACCATTCGATACGTTTTTATAAAATATAACTAATTTTATGGTATATAATTTTTTTTATTAATTTATTTCATTATTGTGTGTCATGGATCAAAATTTACCAAAGAGAAAAGGGTTTTATTTTACAATCCCAATTTTTATTGGGAATTATTATTATTAACATCATATTATATAATTAAATATTAAATATCTCCCAAAAATTGTATATTTTAATGTCCCATTATTATTTTTTGATATTATATGTATTTATCTATTTATAATTATATTATATACTGATGATTCTAATAGAATGTTTTTATTGAAAACTAAAATTGTTCTTCTATTCGTACAAGAATCAATGCTTTATTGTGCATATTTTTATCAAAATGTTTTCATGAACATTTATCATACTCAATAAATTTTATTTAATGTCATTTTTTAATATATTATTATTTATTTATAATTATATAAGATGAATTTTGCGTCAATTTACCGGCATCATACTTTTTACATTTTACTGAAAATTTGAATGTAATTTTTTATTATAAAATGTAATGAATCAATGATCTTCCCAACCATAAAAGGGAAATATTTTATTGGTGTATTCATTAATATGTTACCTTTTATGTCTCCGAAGAAATAATTTTCCTTAAAAATCAGTAGCTTTTTATATTTTAAATAATGTATTTCAAAAAGAAACGACTATATTCTTCATAAAATCATCAGGTGGGATTTTAATTGTATTTTTCTTCAATTAAAACATCCATTGATAATTATTATGTTATACTTTTGAAAGGATACATTTTTACCATCATTATTATTTCATAGTAGGGTTTACATTTATGATGATAAAATTTCTATAATACCTATTTTATTTCCAAGGTTTATACTTTGATGTATTGATATATGTTTCCATGATCATGTGGAATACACATGAAAAGATTATTATTACAATATAGGTGGTACTGTTATAAATTCATTATGGGTAGTTATGATAAAATCTAATTATGGGTTGTGCTATTATATCCTTCATGTTAATAGGGTATTGATTATAGAGTACAAAAACACCTAAGGTATGATTGAGTTTATGAATTTCAAATATATGGTGGAGGTAACTAGAAGGAAGTTACTCTTAAGATAATATTGTAAATAATGGAGTATTCCTATCATATATGGTACATTAACAACCATGGTAGTCTTAGGGGTTAACCATAACTAATTAATTTATTTTCAACAATTCGGTAAATTAGTAAAAATTAATTATTTTTCTTTTGATATGTTTTCATGGAACATGGTTGATTATTAATGATTCCACACTCATATGTTTTATTTTTTTTGTTCTAAAAAACAATAGAACATGATACATGATTACAGATTATTAAATTATTTCATTCAATTATTCTATGTCATTATCAGTCTATCAAAGTATTATGCATATCGTATATTCACTCATGATCATATATTGATTCCTCTTATGATTACCCTTACTAAGAACTAATGCCTTCCCATTCTCATATTTCACTTCCCAATGTTTAAAATTGTTTTCTTATGTTTTACTTGACCTTGAATGGTTATAGTGGTGTATAACCTAATTCAAAAGTTAAATAGACTATTCATATTCTAGTTGTTTAGGTATCCATGTTTCCAAATATATTCAACCATTACAATTATAGTGTCCAACATATTTATATATAATGAATACTAAAATTATATGATGTAGAATTTATGTATGTATAAATTGGGTTTCATTAATAATACCCACTACACCCCATTAATATTTTTTATCCCTAGGTGAATCAATTTGATAGTTTCTTCAACTTCCAAATATCTCGATATGGATTTATTTTCTAATAATGCCACACTACTATCATTAACATATAATAGGTTACTCTCTTAAACAATGGATTATCGCAAGGGTTATCACTATATATTGTACATCGTTTATCCCATTAATAACTGATCATTAGTCTAAAATGAATCGAGGACAACCAAATAGTAAATTAATAAATATTACATATTATTTGTTGAATATTCATTACATATTTTTAAAAACCATGAAAACCCCTACCAATTTAATATATTTGAAATCATTGATACATGAAAAAAATGAACATAATATATCAACATTATCTCCAATTATGTTTTTATAACTAGCACCCTTATTGATTGTAAATGCAATTACATGGCTATGGATTTTGTGTTCGGTATACAGACTATTCCTTAGAAATATTATGTTATATGGGTAGTTAAGGATTTTTAGACCAAGGTGTCACATTTCTTCACAATAAAAGAGATCTTAACAATGGTAATGTTGGGGGGATTTTAATGTTCAGGAGATAGTACAGATTTATAGTCCTCCATGAAAAATTGATTTGTACTATGATATTTAGTTTATTTGTAATTTTGGAATGGGATATAGAATATTCTTGGTACCCTAGTTTTTTTGAGTATGAAATTCCCCCCATAAGGGGATGTGCAATTAGAACATAGTAGATTTATTGTGGATGACATTTTAGTGGAATGTGTCCATGATTTTTGATAACCATAGCAGAATCACACAGAGCTTGTTGAGTTATCTTATAAAAAGTGACACAGAAACGATTGTGATGGAACAGTATGATGTTCTCTATAAGAGACCTCATAGGTTACCTTTTTGATGATAATGGTAGGGGAATCAGATTTTTTGGGGATAGGTATCATGTACATGATGTCATAGAAATAGTAGTTTATTTGAAAGTATAGGGATAAGGATGAGAGTAGGCATCATTCATATGTTTATTGGTGTTGATAACCTATTTATTTTATGGTGGTGATACAGGGTTTATCAGGTGTTTCAATGGATAAGTAACTCTTTGATTTGGAAATAGGGTATTTTGGAACCTAGGTCTATGAGATCATTTAAAATTTTGTAGTGGATTGGATCACTTGCGTACCGATTATCTCTTGAACAAGGGTATAGTGGCATAGACAATGTATTTTAATGTCTCATATATTCAATAGTATCACCTCGGCCATCCCATGTGATTGATGATGATGATGTGAACATTAAGGGTAATTTTTCCTTTGAGGAAAATCTGGTTTTTATTTTGGATGATAGTGGGAATGTATTCTATCTCAAGACAGTAACATTTGTATGGGTGTTATAGAATCATGGTAATGTTCCGAAAAATACTTGGCATATGAAACCAAATTTTCAAGCATGTCTATTCTCTTCATAAGATCAGTGAAACATGGGATTTTTTCATCAGTATGAGTAATTATATTGTGGGTATTTTGTAAGATCTTAGTATTCATTTGAGGTACATTACTAATTATGTGGTGTTTACCTGTCATTATTTTGGTCAATGGAATGTTTTATTAGTATACATGATGTCTTGGGAAGTCATGGGTCTGGAGGGAACAATCTAAAGAAGAATAGGGTCATCTATTTCAGGTCATGTTGTTGGAAAACTGTTAGTAGAAACCATATTCACTAACCATATAGCCATGGAAGAGGGGTGCAAGGTTTGAGAAAACCACGAATAGGGGTCGGACAAACCATGATGAATTGGATAAAGCCATCCCAGATTATCAATGTGTGGTTTTCCAAACATTGTTATTTCCTTAGGTAACCATATTTCCTGCCCCCTCATGGATAGTGGGTGTCATATGAATCTTGCATGGTTTAGCCAATCACGTGGCCAAAACATGCACCCTATTTAAAATTTATTTTTTCTTATTATCCCCCTTGGTCCATAAGTGTAATAGCTCTATACTCCAATATATGATTCCTAATAAAACCATATTGAAGAAACAAATCAATGAAATCATCAAAGAACCTACATGCCCCATTTATAGACCATTTGTAGCGCTATTGGCTGCAAATTGAATCTCCTTGTGAGTCTAACTCTCATATTTCATCTATTTTTTAGGTACAATATTGTGTACCTATTATCCATCTTATTAATTCCAAAATCCATACTATTCCATCATATCATAGTTTGGGACATTGAAGACTCTTCGAATCTGATTATTGAACAAGGGATAAGCTAGTTTTTATTTTCATTACCATGATAGGTGGTCCCCATGTTTAATCTCGTAGTCTTCTCAATTATTTAGGTGCATGTAGATGAGATTTGGTTTCATTGTGTTTACCTTTTTATTCAATTTTAGAATATAGAAATTAGTTGGGTAAATGGGTAATTAATACCTTCATGATCCTAGCGGGATTCAAAGTGGTTTCTTTGACCTGGTTACAGCCACCCAGGGGATATTCCTCTCCTTGAAAATAAAAATTAATATGTTATGTATGAAAAATAGAATTTTATTAACATTGAGAATTTTAATAAAGTTTTTAAATTTTATATTGGTTTATGAAATGATACAAATGTATTTTTTTGGTAACATGCCCTAAATAGGATTTTGGTGTAATTCTAATCACTAGATGTTTCAAGAATTATAAATAGAAAATTGTCTTGATGGATAAAGGCGTGAAGATGATTTATAAATTGAATGAGCTATTAATTTTAGTGATATGCATGTTCAATGATTCTAATTTTTGAATTTTTATATGTGTTGAATAGAGGGAAAACCATATTCGTATGGATTTTTAGGTTTGTGGGGTATTAACATGAGATTCTGTGCTAATGTTTTTTGTTGAACTAAGGCTCTACACCATACCCCTATAATTCATAGATTATGGAACTGATTTGAGGATCAATGACCAGAACTGTTTCATTATTTGATAATACCTTAAATGAGGCTCCAAGGTAACTATGATTAATTTTATTGTGAAATTTTTTCCATTAGTTACACATGGATCATGACTTATCTCCTAGTATATTGATGTTTATGGGTACATGATTTTTGGTAATCAATTAATGCTCGCACCCATGGAATGAATGATAAAAATGGTTTAAGTGTAATTTTTTTAATTAATGAAACCCAGTTTCCCATATTTTATAATTTTTATTATCTAGTACATAAATAAACTATTTTTTTATACTGGACATTTTCTAGTCACTGTGGGTGGGGGCCTACAGGGTTACACATTCCTTACATAAGCCGCTATTGTGTACCCAAGCAGAATTCAGCCTTGATGGATAGGACAAGGGAAAGGTATCTATGCTCTAAGTTTGATTTGGGATTGGGATGTGAAATTATTATGGATCAATTCATAGATGTACACATTTATTGATAGTTTTTAGTTTTTCATTATATTGGGGGTTCATAACACCTGGAGCTATCTAACAAGACATAGTATATTTAATATCTGGTGGTGGGATTGTATAAATATTTTTGTAAATGTTTGGTAACCCCTGATATTAGCTATTATAATTCCAATATATGTTATTTTAATCTAATATGGATTACGGTGATATATATTGTTTAGTCTCCACACTCAATACGTTAGAGCCTCATAGTTTTTCAGCATCATGTGTTGTATAGGGAGGTGCATCTAAGGTCATGTGGAGGCCATTCCCAGGGCACTGTTTTTCATTTTTTAGTCCAATGAAACTGAATTTTATTCTATAATATATATATATATATATTATTTATTTTATTTTACTCATTCTAGGAATAAATTATATTCTTGACCATTTATTATGTGATACAGTTCGAAACATTCCTTTTCATTGATATTTATCATCTTTATCAATATCCTTTTTTGTAAAATTTGTTCCATTCGGGAAGTTGTATTTTGAAAATATAACCAATATTTCTACATATATATTGAAAAATATTGAATCCCATTATAAAAATAATCTGAAAAAAACATTTCTTGCCTACCCATCCATCTGTATTACAACTAACAATTCTTATAACAAATTTTCAGTATGAATAATATGTTTTCATTCCTCTCGATGAATATTTGTTAACTGGATTTATTATGTTAATTGATTATGAAAATTATAAATGTAGCCATATAAAATTACTCAAAATAAATTTAACATTAATGATAATTATATATATTGTCGTTCTATTTATTACATGAAATTACAGTGTTTGTATAGATTTATTATATTGATGATGATTTTTATAGAATATGAATATATATTTTTTATAATTTCTCATAAAATTAATGCGGTGGACTTAAATAATTATTTGCTAGGGAATTATATTTTATATATTGTGGATGTAATGGTAGGTTTCATGATACCATGATTTCCTAGTATTCGGTGAAAGCATTCCAAATTATACAATTCTTCTTCGATTGAATCTTGATGAAAATTATTATATTGTGGACATATCAAAGATGGATCCTATGTTGTCCTAGATTATCCCTTGTCATTAAGATAAATATTTATAGGATAATTAATTCTAGGACTACAAATATATTTTTTTATATCCATGTGATATATTTGTTCGGAATTATATCCAGAGATATATTTTTTCCTCAATTGTAGTTGATTATTTCATTACAAATAATTGGTTTATTTTCCATAATATATATGTATTATTTTCCCTATTTAATAATTCACATACTAATAATTTTATCTCAACCATACTATGTTTACAATTCCCTTGTTTTATGATGAATAATATTACCCATTATATGTATAATCGGATATCATGTTCCATGAATTTATGAATGATGTTTAAGGGTTAATATATATTAAATTTATTCTAATATTATTTTGAATATTCATTTTATTTCTTTTATGGTTATATAATTTTTCCTAACACTCTAAATCTTTATAGATAATAAATATCCTTTGGACGTGAGAAATAAAATAATAGTTATTTATTTATAAAATATGCATGATTATATAAATTAATTAATTATTTTTATTAAATGTTGTATATAAAGTATGTGATAATGGGACTATGCTATGGAGTGATTATTCTCTATTAAGTATGGAAATTTCCATTGAATATTGTTTTTAAATTCACATTATTTAATTATTTTTCAAATTCAAATACTAAACCGGAGATATAAATCATTTACAGAATAATTTTTTTTTGTATGTGTAATATTAGGAGTGATAAATATCCATTGATCACATTATATATTCAATTAAAAGAATTTCATTATCTTTGTATTTAACACTTTTTATTGGACACATTAATTAATGGTTATTGAAAAAGTTATTTTTCAATTGGAGAGAATATAAATGAGTAGATATTGAGGAAATGATTATTTTAATGATAATGTGGTGGAATATTTCAGGTGATACCAAAAGAAAAAAATAAATTTAATTCCCTATTTAACATAAATTCAAATATATACACATACACTAGGTTCATTTCATTATCCACCAATCCAAATAATATTCTAAACAATGAGATATTATGAATTATTCTTCTCCATTTGAATTCTTAAATCACACAATAAACATTATTTTTTATTGGGGTTTATTTATAATTAAATAGTAAATGAAATCAAAATATTGATGGTGTAATCAATATTATAATGAATGAAAACATAGGTTCTTTCTGGTATTTTCTATGATATAAAATCTATTACAATAGGGAAAAATATTTTTGGAATTGGTTTTTTTTATTGATATTGTGGTTGAGAGAACATTACATAGACGAACTATAAACATATGATTTTTTATGAATATGGAGAGGGATATTTTTATTTTCATACTAATTTAAACCAAATCCTTATATTCTTCTTCTTTAGTTCTACTTGTTAATGATGAAATTCAATATAATATAGTTTCTAAAAACTTTTGGCCATTGTCTATATAGTGTTAATCATCATAACAATGATTTCGTGTCAAAAAATTAACCTTGAATAGTTATATAAAAATTATACTTTTATATAAATTTATCCAATTTTTAACAAGATTCTATGATATATCACCAGAAACCACCTAAAATAGTTTTTATTTTTGTAAAAACCTTCAAACTAAAAATCGTTTTTGACTCTCACATAAAATTGGAAAAATTCATGATCTATTCAGATATATAAAAAATTGAGTGACTATAAAACATTCAATGTAATGATATCAAAAGTTAGGAGGGCCTCATGAGAGACCTTATTCATATGTCATTTTATTATTAAAGGATTATAAAGAAATTAATGATGAATTATGATAAAATTCAATCCTGTTTAAAGACACATTATGATTATTTTGAGTGCTTCATGACATGAATTCTTATCGATCTATATCAACCCATAAGAGATCATCATATCCTTATCAACTTCTATCAAGGACTTATAGAAAATAAAATGAAACTTATAGATGCCTCATTATGAGTGGATATCATAGAAAATTATTTATCATACTAAAGAGAGACAACAATTGAATATCTCTATGAAATATCAATAGATCTTTCCAATGAACAATTACATATGTGTGCACGACATAAAAAATTCAAACCATATACTGCATGTGTACTTAATTATAGACTAAGCCTCTCCTGTGAGTAAATTAGAACCATTGAATTGAATGAATAACTGTATATAATCAAATTTCACTAATAATTATGATGTTAATTAATGGATTAATGTGATTACCTTCCATAAATAAATGACCCTAATTGTTTTATTCCATGTAGAAAAAATTCCCAATAAATAGTTAACATATTAGAATTCAATGACATCTCAATACTACAATGAAGAGTATTAAACAAACAACCATAAAGAACAACATAAATATATAATCATAATTATTTATACTATATACCTCTATTCCAAATTAATATTATTTAGATATTAATATGATATAAACCACATGAAGATATTTGTTATTTTTCTATTAATGACCAACTAATAAATATCAATGTGGGCCATGGTAATCAAATATTTTATTTGAAAAGCATTAGATATATTCTAAAATAGATAAAAACCATTATTATTATTATCTTAATGGTTGAAACACAATTTTAATTGATTGATCAGGTAATGTTTTAACTTAATCAATTCATTGACCAATGGAAATGGATGTTTTCTCTCTTTCACAGGTGGAATGAAAGTACATGGAATTGATTAGTCACCCTTGGAATCTAAACATGATGATAAAAATACATCAAGGAGGAACCTTTTCCGATTAAATGAACTCATAAGTATATCAGAACACATATAGTGAAGAGGGATAAAACAGAAAATGATGATGATGTTTCCTTATTTATTATCTCTCTTCCTTTTAAGGATTACTTCACAATAGGAAAATAAAATTGTGAATTTATAGAAAATAGTGTCTGATAACATAAATTAGATAGAAATAAAAACTTACATGATTGTATGTAATCTATAATGACATGATCAATGTACCACCAAACATGTTCCCTTATATGGTTCTTTACAGAACATTAAGTCCACCTCCCAATACACTAGAGCTTGTTGACAAATAATGACTATCTAAAAGGATGAATTGGAATACTATACCCAATTTATCAGAGTAAACCAAAAGCTGAATCCACAAAAACAATAGAATGTAATAATTTTAAATAACTATCCTTGAGTATTTAAATAAATATTCTATTGGTGCCCCAAGAAACTAATTTCGTAAATATTTCATGTCAAGGTGGTCGAATGTGTCAAGAGAGAAACCAAAAAAATTAAAATAATGAATCACAAAATGGTTCATAAAACCATGGTTGGTCCCCTCATCCATGCTCTATACCATGTAAACAATATATCTAGGTCCTTATAACTAATCAAAACCTGTACCCATGATGTATTCATTGGTACCATCATCAACTTAATCATGGTGTTAGTATAACATAGAAGAGGACAAATATTTGGCGTCCAAAGAAATGTCAACTATAATAATTGTCTTTACATATACATGTTATATAATGGAATGATTTTTAATTGAAATGAGTTTCCTCATTTAAAACTATTAAATTTTAACCTTGGGCTTTATGTGACTCTTGATGAAATCATACATGATTCGGCCTATTATAGTAGTTTGATCAATAAGCCATTGAGGTCATATAATATTATACATGGAGAATCAATAAAAGATTCCAAATTTAGGATACCAAATTCCATGATATAAAAATCCCAAACTTTGATATATGTTTACAAGCAAAATCATTACCCCGGTGTCGAACACTATGAAAAACCGCAATTCCATTATGTGGACTTCCATGACCAATAACATTATTTTGGTTTATAATTCCATGAAAAACTCCAATAAACATTCATAAACATTCCCATTTAAATTTTATATATGAATAACCTTTTTTAAAATTAAAAAATTATGGGGACACATTACCAATTTTTCACCATTTCAATGGTGCAATACATTCAAACCCTTTAACTAAATATCAGTCTTAAATCTCTATAAAATTTTTAAATGTATCACAAAAAATATTTGTTGTAAAATAAAATTATAAACATGACCATTAAGAACTCATAGTTTCCCATTTCCATTCATTGTCTTTCCATCACACATTTAATTTTCCAATTTTATCGAAATCCCCTATTGTAGAATACTGACGTAGAAAAAAAAATTGGATTAATCACATAACTCTCAATCTAATTCATTTATGAGTCATTTTCCATCTTCATTATAGTGATGCTCTCACTAAATGAAATAAATACTTTTCATGCCATCCTCAATAGACCTGATAGGGATCGTGAATGTTTTTACACATTAATTTGAAGTTTAATTTACTTTTCTACATCAAGTACATGAATTACATAAATCCCTAACAATTTCACTACCACATACATAATAATAACATAATTAAATTGGGATAATTATTATTGACCATCTAAATAAATATCAGTGAAAAAAATCCCCAAACCATGACCCTTTATTTAAGCTAAATTAACCACAACAGTGATGAACTCCATAAAAATAGGGCTCATATTCTTTGAATATGATAAAAATAGAAATAAAGTATCTTCCAAAAAATAAATGAAATTGTAATTTTAGGAATACGGGGTTCTTTGATTCCAACTTTCAACCCTAATAAATCCAAATAATTGAAGAATAAGGTTTCTAAAAGGAAGAGGGAGATCCGGGTTCTCACCATTTACTACTACTGATAAAATGGAATGAAAAATAGGGGATAAAAAATAATTGATTGGAGGGAGAGCCTGTAATTTTAATATATTTAATCAAACAAACAGTTAGGTTATATGCTTTTCCTATCATTTTTAAACCATGAAACATACATTACCTTAGAGGAATATATATCTAATGTATTTCATAGTCTAGAAATCTAGTTTGAGAAATTATTTGTTATACATGTAGTTTCATCATTCCAAGGGGTCTCGAGCCACCTAGTTTACCAGGACACCATTCCTCGTTCTTCAAACCATTCTCCTCTATGAACCATGTTACACGTTAATAGTTCCCAATAAATATTAAACATAAACCTACTAGGTTCCACACATAGTATAACCCCTTTCCAATTTTTTTCCTCAAACACCCAAGACACTCCTAAAACACTTCATAATCCGATTTTTAATTGCATCTAAAAATTTAAAATGATTTATAAATAAAATTAAAATAAATCCAGTCTTTTCCAATGGATGGAATCATAAAAACCATCCACCCATATAACATGTATTCCTTATATTACCTTTCATAATATCACTAATATTCTAAGGTAAAATGTTAAGGCCATAGGGACTCCATATCAGCATCAGTCTCCCATGTTTCCTCTAAAACATGTCTATTTTTCCATAACATTTTTATAAAAGTATTGAACATTCAATGAAATTTTTTTTCTGATCCACAATATTATTTTGAGTCTCATTAATTTAGTCATTAACCACAAGATAATGGTCATTAACCACAGTCACATGAGATATGTTGGTGTGATATTACTTCAGTTGGAGCTCTTGAAAAAAATCATGAATAGTGTTTTACAACAATAGAAGATCCAATTGATATGGTACCATATCAATTCTATTCATAATCTCAAATGGACCCATATAACATGGTACCATAATTCGTCATTTATGAATCACATTGGGACCCAATAATGGAAACACCATATAAAACAAAAATTTACCAACTATAAATTCAAAATATTAACCACATTAATAAGTGCATAACATCTATATACTCTTATCAAAAATCATTTGGTTCCATATCAACTAAATTTTTTCTATTAAATCCTATACAACATACAGTCATCGTTATTCATATTCTACCACTTCTATCTAACTTGAAGTTGATCTATATGGCATTCCATAGACCCCCTTGTACGGTTCTATATGAATTCATACGATATTATTGTTTTTACAGGTCAACTCAAGAAGTCAAATTTTCTCCTCCAATGTTCGAAGTAAGTACTCGATGAATTCCCTCAACTATTTTTCTAACACTAGAATAGGATGTTCTGATTGGATTTCCTTCGATGTGTGACATTTTATACCAAAAAACACATGAGTACCAAGATCCATTTTCAATGCTTTCTAGAACTCTATTGTAAAACAAGGTTCTCTATAAGAAATCATTATCTGGGGAACCATATTAAAAAAGATATATATCATTAACATACATCTAAACCCCTAATTTGTATGATTTGTTTCAAATAAATATAATTTCATTGTTATCTTGTGTTACATGAAACACCAAGTTAGTCTTGAGATATATGCAATACTGAGTAAGCATGCAGTATCCATGGCAATAAGTGTAAAAAAATAATATATTATTAATATATATATTTTATGTAATAGTTATAACCCTTTTTTTATTATTATTAGTAATAAAAAATTTTAAAATATTAATTATAATAGTTTTATATAAAAAACATATTGATAAAAACAATTACATTTAGATAAAGTTTCTCTATGTTCTAATATTTTTATTTACATCTTATAGTGAAAAATTTTAAAATTATTTTTTTACAGTTGAGGATTATTAAGTAAGTGAAGTAAAATTATTTTTTGAAATAATCATGAAATAATTATCATAGGGTTATTTTTTATGAATAGAAAAAATACCGAATTTTAATTGACAATAGATTATTCAGTTAATATATTTATAAAGGTAAATTTTATTTTACATTTCATTTAATAAAAAATTAATTCATTAATACATCCATTTGTTGATATTTAGGTAATTGGAATGAATTTCATATTGTATTTTGATATATAGATATCGTAATGCTTTTAACATTTTCACGTTAAAAAATCACTTTCACAATGTACACATGAGATTGATTTTAAATTAAAATTTAAAAATTTTATGATATTATGTTGAAAAAATGGATAAAATATTAGGATGAATATTACTTAATATTTTAGAATATGTTTAACAAAAAAAATTTGAAAATGAAATGTTAAAATATTAAAAATCATTTAATATGGTAATGGTATGAATGGTTCTTCCAATGTTTAAAAAAATAAATGGGCTAAAATGATATAATAAAATTTTTAAATATATTATATCTCCATATTTAAATATTGACATTTATATTTTTTTAATTTGATTTATTTTTATTCCCTATGACATGTGAAAATGAAGGGATTTCATTTTCATTGTGAAAATTAAAATCTCCCACTCACCTAACATAGTAATGGTTACCCACTCCAATATGTTATTTACAACATCAAACATTTGGATCAAAAAATATATAAAAAAATCACAACAAAAATTACAACATCTAACATTACAATAAATATCATGGGAGAAAAATCAACCAATAATATATTTTGCTGTAATCCTAGTGAGGATACTTGAATAAGAGATAATGTTATTCAACAAGGATTTTTATTTTATTAATTCCTCCATATACATTTATTACTATAAATACAATATAATAATATAACCTCATCGTCCTATATATAATAATATTTTTATGTTACGATCAGGATCTACAACCATCTCACATCCATCAAATGGGTCACGAAGTCAACTTTCATATGTTTAGAGGACTACCACCTCGCAACACGATGTCATTAGTTTTTTCATTTATTCACCTGAAAGATTTAAAAAATGAGGTATTTATTGATTATATATGATAATAAATATATTATTATAATTTTTAATCATTATATATACCATAACATTGTACCCTCTATTTTTATTGGAATATGATTATGTTGATATTGTATACGGTGGCATACTGCCCTACGAAGCAATGCGATTCATTCACAGTATACATGGAGGGTAATAATGATTGGTTTAATATAAATATGTGATATATATTAAATAAAAATGTTTCTATAATTAAGATATATAATTTACCATTATTTATTTTATTTCAACAAGAAAATGAAAATAGTGTTCTTGTATACGTAAAACCTACCATCTCCACAAACATTGTATTTAATTTCCTATCAAACAAATTTATTGGTTACTATAAAAAATATATATTATGAATATATATTATATAAATGTCATGAAAACTATTCTATAGATTATGAATCCATGATCAAATTATTATTACCAAATACGAATAAATCTAAATAAATATGAGAAACACACTTATTGTTACATGTAACGTAACATTAACAAGGAATTACTAATAAACCGGAAAAAAAGGTCATAATAAAATCATTTATGTAATGTAATATATATAAATATAATAATATAACATATGTATAATTATAGAATATAAATTATACCAAAGGATGGAACATATATTACAATAGTGAAGACTTAAGGAATGGTATATTTTCCACAATTTTTGTTCTTTCAGACGTAGGTTATGTTATGCCCCTATATTCATTCATGATGTCTATATACATATCATTTGACATTTAATATTATCAATTTTATTATACTAATTATATTTTATGTTTCATTTCATTTCCTTCCTTAATGTGGATTATTATTCAATGACACCAAAGTGTAAAATATTTTATTTTACAATGTCATCGTTTATCATCATTATTCCTAATTTTTTTATGATACTATATTATGTTTAATATATAAATAAACTAATTAATTTTATTATATTATGTTTAGTCATGATATTTTCATATAATATAACTATTTTTCTACTCTTCGTTACTTTAAATTACTGAAAAATTATTTTTAATAAAAGTTGATTTTGTTAATCTCTTCTATTAAAAAATTAATCTTTTTAAAAAACCATTTTTTTTAAAATGTATTAAAAAAATTTATTAAAATTATCTAATTTTGAATTAAAATAATCCTCATCTGTTTTAATTTTTACAAAAAATAACTCAATATTCAAATATTTTTTCCCAAAAATTCTCATTTGTATCTTTATTGAAAATGTGAATGGAATCTTTGATTCGACATGTATCGCATGAATGGAATTTCCTTAATGCATGAAAATTATTTTCCATCAATATTAATTTATATTTTCTCACATATACATTAAAATTAAAGTATTTTTAAAACAAAAATTCTGTTTTAAATATTATTTTTCATATAGGAAAGTATATTGTCTCAAATAAATGTTTAAAATTATTTATAAAGGATTCATTTATAGGTTTTAATAAATATTTTAAATAAAAAAGATTTCAAATATATTTTATAAATTTTTTTATTTTAAAAAAATTAATGAAATTTTATCTTCTTTTATAAACTATCTAAGATAATTAAATTTCAAAATGTCTTGATTTGACGTAATTTATGATTTTAAGGGATATTGACAATTGATTTAGTTATATTCCAATCATTTAATGGTTTTTGATAAAAACATATCTACAAAAACTATTTATCTTACATGGATTATACCATTATAAAATTATTATGAAACCCACTTATTCTTCCACTGGATATGTAATGATGAAATAATTAAATGAGTATGAATACTATATATTTTACCCATGTTATGATATGTTAAATGTTTATGAATCCAATTTGGTTTTAAGGGTTACAATACAATGACTGGTTAATGATCTCATGGAACACATATTTGTTATTTTTATTTTCTTACTAGTGTAATCTATATCACAATCTAATGAATTTAGACACGATTTATATCTCTTTAGATATATAATAATAAAACATTTTGTGAACCTGGTTGATTAACATAATTCGTCTACATTGATGGTCTTAAGAGGGTCTCTTTACTACTATTAGGGATTGGGGATTGAACCCAATCCATTATGACAACATTGTATGTGAGACTTAACTACTTTTTAAATGAATTCATATTATTATATTTACTCTAAAACACTATGTATTAGGATAATTTTATGCTCTCATGGATCATGTTCATTTATTTCATTTTTATGAAAGACTTTTGAACATCAAAAAAAAATCCTTGACTTAATACTATGATATTTATATGATGGGTATTTTCTCAAACTTTATTCTTATGTTATCATTTACTTATGTTCTTGTTATGCTTATATATATCACTTGTTTACCCTTAATGGCAATATGAGCTAACCCATTCTTTTGTTTCTTTTACCAATGTTATGTAAAAATTTATTACATATGACATATTTAATAGGTGTTTCATTTATTAAGATCAAATTTGGAATTGATTTAGTTTACATGTGGACCAGTTGTATGGGTTTTTATTTTTAAAAATACAATAAACTATTATGATCTTATGATTTTTTAATGTATTTAATAATTAGGAAAATAATTATACTATCTATGTTTGATAATCTTGGGTCTCTGATGTTTTTCATAGTGGATAGGTATCTGTATCCTTTGAAAACTATGATAACATGATCATAGTTATATTCTTAAATACATGTCTAAGCATATGTATATGTATGATTCAATGTAAAGGATTGATTAATGGAATTGTGGTACATGATAGTGATAGTAGTTTCTAAGAAATTACACACATGACTGGGTAATAGAAGTGAATACAGTTTTGGAACATATGTACTTAGTGGTAATAAATCTAAAATGGTCACATTGAACATGACTCAATTTTAACTTGGTTCTTGAAAACAAACCTTAAATCACAACCGGTATGACACTCCCAGATTATATGATTTGAAAATTCACAGAAAAATATTCAAACCATTATGTTGTCTGTAAATAGAATATGAATATTAATTAAGATGGATAGACCCATTTTTTATTTATTAAATAATTTTTCAAAATTTTGAAATCACATTAGTGATTTTTTAGATTATGTGGTTTCCCATAAAGATTATAATATCTCTCACTATTGTTTTTTATTTATTCAATGGATAAAACACAAAATAACAATTTTAATGTTGTGTTATGGAAAATTTAATGATTATCCTCATGGAAATCCAAACATAATGGGTGGTGGAATTAAAATTTTTTTCTCAATTTCCATAGATCATTCTCAATATATGATTCAATGTGGACTTCTAAAAAAAAGTATTGAACAAAATTATTTTGACACATTCATGAAGATTCACAACCATCTTTCATTCGTTATCCTATTCTAATAGTTACCGAACAATGGATAAAAAAATTTAAAATATATTTTTCATACCCTTATGTTTGAAACATGAAATATTCATTTTGGATCCCTACTTAATGGAAGGTAAATCATATCAATGGTGGAATATTATAAATATTATGAAGAAACAATATAGAATTGAATAAATGGAATTATAAGAGTACATGAACTATTTTTCAATAACTATTTATCTTATATTATTCAGATTATGATAGTGTAATATTTCTATATGCTAAAGAATAAGGATATTGAATCCATTATTAAATATGAGGAAAATTTTACAATAATTTATATGTATGTTTCTGGTATTATCACCAAAACTAATTCTAATGTTGATCAATACATTACTTCTTTATAACTATTTTTAATAAGGACATTAACTATAACATACATCCATTTTTAAGCAATTGTTTATGTAATATAACGGCATAAATTGAGGTTCGAGTGATGTAACAATATCATGGATAATATAATAAGATAAAAATGGAATTAAAAGAAAAATTTCTGAACTATGAAGATAGGAAGAGTAAAATATCATTATATTTATATTTTGGGAAGAACAATGGAAGTAATTAAATTAATGGGACCAGAGAAAGTTTTTCCTAGTGGAAGGGAAATTCATCAGGCTATTGATTTTTGATGTGATGGGAATATATTATCTAATAATGTGAATAGATATTATACTACATAGAATCCTCCACTAAAACTCTAGTGTTTAAAATGCAAGGAATTTGAGAAATATTCTAACCAATGAAAAAACTATAATTTTTAATGAATATGGTAGATGTTAGAAACTTATTAAGACAAGATACAATTGTTAATCTAATTTGACCACTATTTTTGATTAGGGATGTAAACATGACATTGAGAAGGTTATAATTAACAACCAATATAGATGTCTTATTCTGTAATTTGACTATAAACCTATCCATTTTTTCAAATATGACGTGATTTATAAGTGTAAAAAGGTTCTAACAAAATTATTATATAGATAATTTTTAGTGAAATACCATAATAGAACGATGATCACATCTTAAGTGAATAATTCCTATCAGGTTTATACTGTAGAGAATGTGTTTTCTGTAAATATTTTCATTCTTCATATGGTTTTATTTTATGTTACATTATTTATCGATTGTTTCACATTACAATATTAAAAAACTATATTATAAATAGTTGAAGTTTCATTCAATATTCTAATCCAACCCTTTATTTTCTATCAATGTGATGATATATATGAAAATCCGATGGATATCACATTAATTTATTATGTCTTAATTCCCATTAAAAATGTGTGTTTATCTCAAATGGTTGGGGAAAAACTATAAATCAATTATATACTTATTGTGTACTGGTTTTTTGATGTCCTTAAATAAGTGTTTTCATGCCCTACAACGAAATGGGAAGTTGTGTATTCAATATAAATCAAGCATTTATCATTATCAATTTCAATTACTCGTTATGGAATATCATCAATTGACATAAATGAATTGACAAAGAAAACCAATGAAATCCTTGAAAATGTATTAATTAATCCTTGTGTGTCCCCTTGGAATGAAAATATTATTTTTATTCAAAACAATTATTGATCAATGTGACATTACATTGATTATTAGGAACTGAACAAGATCATAATTAAAAATAAGTAACAGATTCCTCGTATTTGTGATGTATATGATAAACTACATGAATCTCAATACTCATACATGATTGATCTTACTTTATATATATTTAACTAGGGGTCCCGAATGATAATATACCTAGGAATTTATTCTTTATAAGGTATGGTCATTATGAATATATAGTTCTACAATTTTCTCTTACTAATTCTTATACTATCTTCACAGATAGAATGAATTGTCATTATATGTCACCTAGATTAGTTTTTTGTAATTTTTAGAGATGATATTCTTATCTATCCAATGATCTATGAATATAATGATGACCAGTTGATAATTGAACCATATACTCAATGGGGGTTGTTGTCATATGATGAATTTAAATAGTATAAATTTTTGCTTCAAAATGTTTCATTTTTTTAACAGGAATTCTAATCACAGGGAACATAGGTAGATTAATCAACAAATGAAGATATTGAGCTTTGTCCCAAACCATCCATTGTGACTGAGATTCATATGAGATAATTTTAGTGTAAGCTCATTGTTCCTGAATTTAATCATGATGATGAACTAATGATTAGGTTTACGAACCATGTAAGATTTATTTCTATACCATTTTTGAGTAAGGATTTATTTGGGTAAACAAATTATTATTAATTCATTATTCATCTAGGATGTATGGAGATGTGTGGAGATTTGAAAAAGTATTTATTGTGCAAAGTAATGAAGAGATATATCATAATTGTTTTGTCTTAGTTCTACTTATGTCAGCAAGGTAATGCTGATATAAAAAATTATAAGGGGATGCAAATCAATTACCCAACCCATGATAGAGATGGGAAAACATCAATATTTATTTTTTTGTTGTACCTCACCATATTATTAAATGGAATAATAATAAAAGGTTCATTTAAAATTTCATTAAAATTTCAGAACAAATTATTTCCTATAGTGAAGAAATATTTCTGGATTAGCTTTTCGACATATAAAATATGGAAGTGGTATGTTTTTATAGTGTGCCACATAATGTTGTGTCTAATCAATATCCATGTAACAACCCCAATATTTTCAAATAATATTACCTCCTTTATTAAATTAAATACCCAGTTATGTAATATGGTAACTCAAAACACAAGAAGGGCTTTATAGGGAGACATTCGAGCTCATCGAGATCAATACCTTAAAAATATAATACATACAACCCTAAAGAAATATAGACATCATTAACCTTATGCTTAGTGAATATGATACTATAAAAATATCTTTTACAAAGGACCTAAAAATATTAATATTTATTTTCTATTTTAAATATAGTATCAAAATATTTTAATTCTTATTTTTGTTATATTATAAATGATCTAGATATTGATATGATAAAACACCAATTTTATTCCATAGTAATATGTATTTTCAATAAAAACATTCCATTTGATAAATTAATAAAATTTTGAAGCAAATAATATTTTATAATATATTATTAGTAACTAATATTTAGTTGCGATATTTATAATATATTTTTATGAGGTAAAAAATTATTTTTATAAGAGTTCAATAAAATTATTTAAAAAAAACCAAGATGTCTCAGTTAATGTCCTTTAATATATTAAAAGTAAAAATTAATATATTTTTTATATTATTTTGATAAAATAAATATTATTTTTTGAATTAAAAAATTGAAATTATCCAAGAGCGATTCTTTATTAAATTTTAGAACGATGAATTTTCTAGTGAAAAGTAGATATTATATAAAATCTTTTGTTTATTATGATATCATAATGACCCAAAAGTGATGTAATAAATTATATAAAAGGTATAATAGAACAATTATATTTTACCTATTGATGTAATTTAATTTGTATATTATTTATTTTTTATATAAAACATTTATTAGTCCTCCAAAACCAACATATTTTTTATGGTTTAAAAATCATTTCATTATGAACATGAATCATATCCCCATCCCCAAGGATAATAATTTAATTATTTTCCCAATATACATATAAAATATTTAAAGACACTTCTATTTGTAATAATCAATTGTAAAAACAATTATAATATTTTTTTTGTTGATTACCATATTTTATAGAGTCTAAAAACCAAGTTTAGGAAAATAATGAAGAATACCAATCTATTTTCATATATAAACCCACCCATGATCTCATTATTCATCAATCAAAATCTATGGATAACAACCTTAATATTTCTTCCCATATATAGATTCTTAACAAGGTTCCATTATCTTTTAAGAATCTCATCAAATGATTTTGGAATCACCCTCTCTTGGAATTGGATTCACTCTTTCTTCACATTGTTCAAGAACCATAATTATTTAGTATACTTTGTGATCCAAATACAATAAATTTTATATTATTTTCAATATATATATTACATCAATTTTTATTTCCATGTTATCAATAATCTCTTTAACTCTTATTAATTCCTTACATGATTCAATATTTATCCCAATTTTTCTGCCAAAATTATCCAATGATTTTACAATGCCATGTTTTTATTCGTGAACTCCCACTATCTTATGTATATTAATTCCCAAATTTTAATTTTGGATTATTCTATTACATATACCTCATAATATCATTTCGATAAATATGGGATCGTATACCTCATTATATATCATTAAACCATTTTACTTTTTCCGTGTACTATCATTACCCATCAAAAATGATATTGTTATCTACCCAGATTAAAATTTTGAGGGTATACCCATACCCATTTAAACTAAATGGTATTTACCTAGTTATACCTATGTTGTGTTTATTTGGGACTACCTTGTATGTAACCTATAATCCTTAAACAAATTATATCAGATGATATATGTTGTTATGTTATATAATCTATTAAAGACACTTAAGCATATTCCTGATATTATCATGATGGGTCCACCAAGATAACACTCCAATGCACTGGGTAATGATATAGTCACATGTGATTCCATATATGATGTGTGTGAATTTATCCCCATTATATTTTGTTAGGATTTATTTTGGATTAAAATTCACTTATTATTATAATGTCATGTTTATATTTCTTTTTCACATTCCCATTTTTTCTTTTTTTATAATGATATATCATGCCTCATTGTTCATGTTTATTATTTTCACCACTTTTGTTTCCCATTATAATTCCCATTATCTATAATGTTATAATTTATTCATGTTAGTAATAATTTATTCCCTTACTGTCGTTTATATAACACCCACATCATATCTAGGTCCCAATGTTATCCTATGAGGTGTTAAGATTGATTTAATAATATCGGCCAATTAAAGTGTTTTCAATAATTTAAATGTACCATTTGTATTATGTTGTAATTTAATTTAAATAATTCTAAAATATAGCCAAATTATCACACATATAGGTTTTATTATGTTTATTCAAATTTAATAAATTATAAATTACAATGTAATAAAACCCATAGATTTCATAGTTTTTGTCAATGTAATGTTTTAGATATTTTTGGGAAAAAGATTTGAAGAAAAAATTAAAAAACCTAGGGATAAGGATAATAGTAATTATAAATCCCTAAAACATATAAATTATAGAGTTAGTAGTTTTAAATAAAATAAATCTATTTATTGATACTATAAGGGGATTTTTCCCGGACACTAATGTACCCAAGGGTTACACCTGAGAAATCAATATTGAGATAGATTCGATCCAGAATGGTTGCATTAAAATAGGAAATAAGGTAAAAATGGTTCAAAACTCACATGTGATATTATTGGTTAATTTCTTAAGATCTACACAAAACATTATCAAGGGATTAACAATACCCATAATATATTATATTAGAAAATATATCATGGACAACATAGATTGAATCCCTGAAATTCATAATATATATAATAACAAGTTATTTATAGGTTTCCCAATACAATATTATTATATTACCATTTTTGTGTTAAATAGTTTGAAATTAATCATCCCAAATTTTCACTTTATTATAAAAAAATGGATAGAAATATTATGAACTGAGAAAATGGACAATGTGATGTTGAATGTGATGACTTCCAAAATGAGATTCACATACGAATGGGATTAAGAATCGTGAACATTGTGATGATACTCACATAGCAAACACAGAATCTAAATAGAAATTTTAATCTGTAAGAACGACAATATTTATCTAATAAATGACATGGTTTAATTGAGATATTTATGTGATAATGGCATCAATTATTCAATGGACCCTTTGATCCCTTAATCTTGCAAGAATTGATCAAATCCATTTATAATATATATCAAACATTCAATGTTACTAGAAAAAAAATTATATATGTTGTTTGTTAGATGGAGTGAGAATATAATCAATGTTGTAAATTTAAAAATAATACAAATCATGAGGAATAGATTGAAGCACTTGTGTGGAATGAATAACATAAATTTCTTTTTTACATATTCTTCCCACTCACACTCTGATGTAAAAAAGGAGTGTGATTTTCATTCCCTAAAGAAAAAAATATCGGCATTCCATTAGATAATATGAAGAAAATGTCAATGGACTTTCATTATATGCCTTTAGGTTTTCATTACACAAAAATAAAAATTAAACTCCTTCTATTGTAAGATAAATCTGAGCCAACAAATATCCCTTTAAATTTAATACTTATATAGTGATGAGTAAATATTCATATGTTCCCTCAACATTGAAATGTGGACAGTAGAATCTCAAGGAACTCGTTGAGGTAATAAGCATAAATTACAGTATAATTTTGGTTTTGTTAAAATTAAATACAATGGTGGTAACAAAATAAAATATCCCACCTGTTCAAATTTTGGAGAGAAAACCCCCCAAAATTTCCTGAGGGGGATGAATAAATGATTTATGTATGGGATGTAATGGAACCTATCAAGAAATTATTGATGGGAGAGACCCCCCAATTTAATTAAAGATAGCAATTTTCTTTTAAATCCACTTCAATGTTTACAATGATTCAGCTTCAAGGAATTACCAAACATTTCAACCCAATGAACTATGATAATGGTACTTAGATACAATCAACACCAACAACCATAGATGTTCTGAGGGTAAAAATATGCAATTAATCCCATTGAGGGGGATAGCTACAATGAGGTAGTGATAGGAACTATAGTGATTGATTTAATAATAATGATTTTAATATTTTATACTGATTATATGAATTACATTTAATCATGTAAACCTAATATAACTATTTAAACAACACAATAATGTATTGGTGTAGATATATCAGTGAAATTAGATAATGTTGAAATTAATTCATCGCATGTATATAACTACTATCCTTTAAAAATATGTGTTGTAAAATTTCATGAAAACATGTGATACTCTCTTTAGTGGAATGGATATAATTTTCGATATGGATTATAATTCCTTATAAAGTACCAATATTAATCCCCTCAAGAAATAAATCATATTCTATGTCATATATCATCAACTAATTATATAGAATAACAAGGAGGATGAGAAATCATAATAATTACCAACATCTCAATAATGGGCATTATTTCCCTATTAGAAAGCATATCTAAAACAAATTATTTAGTTTAAATAAAATATAATCCTAAAATAGATTTTCATTATGAGGGACATGATCATTTGTTTCTTGTTGAATTACCAAGTCACCCTCTGAGTTGGGTGGTTGAATTTCAAATCATGATTATAACTGGGGATTTTCTAATATCCAAGAATCCATTTATATGGTTTTTTATATAACATAATGATATAAATAATAAAGAATAAAATATTTTGGATAAAGGGATTGTATGCCCACGATCTTGACCTTGGGGTGAACCTATCATCTTTATAGAAATAAGGATGGGCTAATTCACATTTTCATTATTTATAGTGAGATAAAAAGATCATGATAAAGAAAAAGTACCCACAGCCATTGATTGGTGACTTCGTCGATCTTCTATATGTATCCCAATAACTCTATAAGGATGATATTTGGTTGTGGAATTATAGTGTTTGCATGAATATTGAATATTTCCCCAAAATAACATTCTATTCCAGGTTTAGGCACTATGAGTTCATAGTAATGTAATTCATAAGAACTAATTATCTAGAGATATTCATGGAATTGATGAATAATGTCTTTAGATATTAACTTGAAATTTTTTTGGTATAATATATATATGATATTTAAATATACTCCAAAATAAATGCGGATTTTGAGGAAAATATTGGACCTTTGAAAAAGAGAATACAAAATAAGATGCATTATGAAAAGTATTGAATAGGTGAGTTGTATTTTTAGTATGTCCAATTATTATGTAATGATATCAAAAAAAAATGAAATATCTGTAGACACATATAATATAGAAGTATTTAAAGGACAGATGTGTCCAATATCATTAATTGATATCCATAGATTCCTATTTTTGGTTTGGTATATTTTGAAAATGATGAAAAATATATCATGGTTTTAAAAACATGTATCCAAGATAACTCTTAAGAAAATCAAATTTTTATTGAATAGTGAATGTGGAAAATGATTTATAGTGATAAAAATGTGGTTTACATTTTCACATGTAATTGTGCTACCCACATGTGGGAATATATTCATGGTAAAAAATCATGATTCAATGTATTAATTTTTTTGTTTAAAAATTCATAATATTTATGTAATAACATATGGATCATGGAAATTGATAGTTCATGAATAGAACTTACCAATGATTGTTTCGATTTGAGTTGCATTAAACCTATTTTTTAAAATAGTTAATCATTATATATTTTGGATATATGTGAAATACATATGGATCAAATGATCCTCAGGTATATATTTACTAAGAAAATATGAATATGTGCCATTGAAGATGGTTATAGTAGATTAGGGACAATGAAATTCCATTCCACTACTATCCTAAATATCAAATAAGGTTATAAAATTATATTTTTAAAGGATCAATATATTTTATCCTTAATGAAAATATTATTGGATATTATTATATAATATTTTAAAAGGATGGGCATTGGAGTCATTAAAGAAAGAACATGATCCTTACATTAACAAATTATGGTTAATCCATCCATTATAGAGATAATAAATTATTCTCAAAGAGATGATGTTTTAATTTGAAAGAAGGTGGAGCTATATCAAATGGTAAATCCTCAGTGCTTAAAATTAATGAAGAAATTTTATTATGATATGGTTTAAGAATACATGAACCTTAAATTCATGAGTTAAAGAATTATAGACTATATGAATCATATAGATGAAACATTTTCACCCATCCAAGGATAAAAAATAACTCTCAATATAATTGAGATCTCTATTGGTTAGACAACATAAATAATTAGATCACATAATATCCACCAGGGTGTCTTGAATGTTAGTATGTGAATTCAAAAAGGAAAAAATCTAAGGGCCTATTGTATTCATATAACATAACAACATGGAAATGGGGAAGCCTAAAAATGGGATTTTCACCAATCATCTGAAGACATCAAGAGGAAATAATTTTGTGTGGTTTGTTATAGATCATCTAAAAAAATCTTTTCAATTAATTATTATCTTGTAGGACTTATCTTATTATAAATGTGCATGTATATTCACTATAGAAATGGTGTGGCTCCATGGAACACCAAAATAAATTTTTTCTGATCGATATAAAAGATTTACATCAATATTTTGGAATATTATTCATCAATATCTAAATAAAAATTTCAAATAAATCATGGATTATGAGACTCAAAATGATGGCAAATCTAATCATACTATCCTGTAAATCTTATACCAGTTGAGATAATTCTCAATTTAGATTATTTTCTGATGGTATTATCAACTTCTTCTATTCAAGTTCACATGAAATAATAGTATACAATAAATAATCCAAAAGTATCTAAATAAAAACATTTATGGGAATGGTGAAAAATACCTTCATGCTGGGATGATTTTGTGTAATGCAAACTTATAGGTAAATAAATGGTTGATGAGATTGTGGAAAAGTTCTAGACAGTCCATCAAACCATCTAGGAAATTCATAGTCAATAGAAGAGATATACTAATAATATTCAATGAGACCTAGTTTTTGATGTCAGAGGAAAGGTCTTCCTTTCCATATATCTATAGAATAAAGCCATGAGATCAGAGATGGAGGTAAATATTAGTTGAATATGCACGGTTCCCTTTGAGATCCTTGATTCCTCGAGAGTGGTGGACAATATTTGAACATCAACCTATCTAATCCAAATTAAATGATGTGGTCCATGTATCACTCTTGAAGAATAACATACCATACCCTTTATATGTACTGATTCTAGAGGTGATGCCATAATAGAATGATCATTCATATGTAGAGTTTTTGTTACAGATCATAGATCATTGAGAAAATGTTATACAAAATAAGAGGATGTACTCTGTCAATGAGCTATAAAAAATTCATATCTTTAAAGACGTGAAATGGGAACTGGAGAAGGTGACGAAACAGAATTAACATAATCCATTTTAATTTTTGATGGAAAATATTGATGGAGGATTTATATAGGTGGGAATATTTTAATGACCTTAACCTTTATACATTATATTCATCTTTTGATTGAATTAAATTCCATATTTTTATTATAGTTCTAGAATACACATGTTCTTATTTCGTTTTTTAGAAACCAATTTATTAAAAACACATTTATTCATCATAATCATAGCAAATATTGTTGCTGAACAGTTATCATACCATTGGTATAAATTGAGGTTTATGATAAATCCAATTGACATAGACATGGGAAGTAAAGGACTCGATTGGTAGGATTGTACCTTATGAACCACAATTTTTGGAGCACAAAAGGGAGATATAATTACTTGAATTTTCCATCGGCCATTACTAATCTATGATACATCAACTAAATCATGAGTGAATCCTTTTATGGGATCATTTAATGATCATCGAGATAACGGCCCAAACCATATATGTAAAACCATCACAACAAAATTGTATCATAAAACACCTACACATAGGGTTCTTGCAGATGTAAAAAATAAATATGTTTGAAGACCCTAATAATATTAATATGAATATTTTATTTTCAACACAACAATAATTATATTTAATTTATATTTTTGTAACATTATAAATTTTCTTGATTTTTAAATGATAAAACACAAATTGTTGTTTTTGGAAACATGGAATTTCTAATAAGAAATTCATTTTGATGAATTAAATAATTTTTAAATGAAATTATACTTTAAAATATTTTTATTATTAAATAATAATTATTGATGTAGTAGATAACATAAATTTTTTAATTAAAGAAATTCAATGTGTTTGAAACTGTTATTGTCAAAAAAACCTAGCATTTCACAATAAATGTTGATTTTTAATTTAAAATTGAGAATTAAAATATTTGTAAAATTATTTATATAAAATAAATATATTTTTCGGAATAAAAATATTTAAATTATCCAATAATTAATTTTTTATAATTTCTGGGTAAGCTGAATATTTGAGTTGTAATTAAATTCATTAGAAATATATGATGTATATTTTGGCATCATAATGACCTAGATGTGATGTAATAAATGTTATAAAATAAATCCATGAAAATATATATTTTAAATCATGAAAATAATGTTATATTTATATTATTTTATAAATTTCATAAATCCATTATGAATCCATTATATTTTATATTATACTTCATCATTTTATAATCATTTAAATGTGAATATATACCCCTTCCAGATCACCACGGGAAATATATTAACAATTTTGGCTCCAGGAATTAAAAAATAATGAGAACTACTCCTCCGTGGAAATATACATTTTATGTAATAGGGGAAAGTTTGTGTTTTATTACATTATTATATATATTCCAATACCTATGTTTGGGAAATAATAAATAAATACCCTATCTAATCTTTAATAAATTCATTCATTGTTTCATTAAAATTCAGTAATGATAATCTATCTCATCCTTATATCTCACTAACCACACTATAGTCCTCAAATGGTTCCCAAAATAATATAATCCTAATAAATTTGAATTACCATATCAAGGATAGGGATCCACTCTTTCTCATTATTATTCAAGAACCTTATTTCTATAGTTTTTTAATTCCAATTAATATTAATGGGATATTATTATTTATATCACTCTTAATTACATTATTATCTAAAATTTATTTATTATAACATTATAATTAACCCATTCCATGATATATAATTTACCAATGTCATGCTATCAAATTTATCCATTGTTTTTTCTTTAGCATGTTTGTATTCCAAATCACTACCAATAATTTTCATATTAATTAAAAACTATTCATGTTGGATTATGTGGTTAAATATTCATAATAAAAAATTTATTACATACATGTTATTTGGAACCCCTTTCAATTTCATTGAACCATTTTATGAATACCCTTATACAACTATTAATATTCAGAAATGTCATTGTGATTTTCCATCATGATCATTCTAGACGGTGTGCGTATACCCCTTTCCACTCAATATATTAACATATTTTATCATATACATCACTTATTTGTAACATCCTTATATATAACCAAAAATAATTAATCATGGGATTAAATTTTATAATATAAGTTTTTATGATATATGATCTATTCTTAACACTTAGGCATGTACATTATATGATTATATGAATTGATCCTAGATATTTCTAAAATGCATTTGGTAATGTTTTAGTCTGATTAGATTCCATTTATATTTTTTGTGAGGATGCTGTAAAAACAATTTTTTGTTAGTTATTGTTTAATAGCCTTCACATATTCTTAATATTTGATTTTTAAAGTTGTTTCCACATTACCATGTGGAATTTATGTAATCATTCTATATCATTACTCATTGTTCATGTTTATGATTATCTCCCATTTATGTATCATAGATATGCTTATTGTATTACTTGTAATAATTTATCCATGTAATTATTTTTTAATTCCATTAATTGGATTTATATCTCACACCTTTATTATGTATGTCCCTATGATATCCAATGTTGATTTATAAATGAAGGAATAATATCTTTCCATCCAGAATGTATTCCACAATTTCGATGTACCCCTATTTCATGTTGTCATGTAATGAACCTAAATCACAAATAAATTTTACTTATCAGTAGTTTGGTTTATATAACACATTTTATTATGTAATAAATCCTAATTTAATGTTTCATAAAAAAGGTTTTTCAAAATAATGGGGTTTCTTCAATGTTCTAGTGATGTATTCAAGAAGAACATGATATAAAGCTCAGTTGAAGGCATTCATATTATCCCAAAAGATATTCTAAGTTGGAGAAAAAAATTAAAAACCAATAGTACAAATTCATATATATTTATTTGGATAAAAAGGGTTTTTTTGGTCAACGACTCCTTCTTGATGAGTTTTCTTATAAAAATATATTTCACTAAAGTATTCAGATAACACCTTATTAAGTCCTATATAGAGTAATATGTATATATCAAATGTTATGGAATAAATTTATAGAATGAATGAAATTGGTAAATGACTTGGATGAATAAATTGTGATTAACATTAGATTAATTAAACAACACATATGATTTCTTATAAGAATATTAAACGTTATGCTATTAGTAACTTATGTGATCAGGGATTTGTATTTGGTGATAATGTGTCTCTAAGAATTTATCCATGTTAGAAACTCATGAGATTCATGATGAAATAGTGGCGTATCACAAGGATTATAAATCACATTAATATTATTGATAAAATCAAAACTGTATATTACCGCTTAGTGATCCCAAAAAACAACTATAAATTCCATGATCAGTACAATGTGTCTCACATGAGGAGGTAAATACCTAACCCTTCACATTTAATGAACTCAAGTGTAATACCACTATAAAATAATATATCATATGAGAAACAAACAAGTGAAGATTTTTATAGTTTATATAATGTTCAATGAAACAATATGAGTCACCTTATGTATATTGTTTCTATAACACAAAAGTTTTATGAAGCTACATACGAACACGATGATATTGTGAGGCATAATTATCTTCATTTATTGTATCATGTTGTATAATTTTTAGAGAAAAATTAATTTAGATTTGGGTATAATATAAAAAACATAGTTTATATAAGAAAAAAAACAAACAATTATATTTCATTGATATCTTTTATTAAATGAAACACCATGTAAAGTATTCACTATAAGAAAAACCGAATCATCTTGTGTTATATACGACACTGAGTTTTATCAAAACCATGATATAATATATATATGGCCATTCAAATGAAACTATCCTAACCAAATAATTTAAATAAATATATTAATAGTAATAAATAATTTAAAAATATTAATTATTAATATTCAATATAATATAAAACATAAAGACATAAAAAGTGTATGATTTTTGGTAAATTCATTATATCTTCCAAATAAACAATTTATTTATTTTAAAAATGTTTTGTTTTTTATAAATAATGTAAAATATATAATTTTAATTGAAAACTAAATTTTAGTTTATTTTATACACAAAGATAAATTATATATTGAATTTGTTTTAAAGTAAATTTTGTAAAATTATTCATCCATAAATCCAATTTAGTAAATTTAGATAAATTTCATATTTAATTTCAATCAAAAAACATTATAAACATTTGATTATTTTCTATATGATTATTATATTTATTGACGTGTCTATGGGATTAATTTCATATAAAAATTATCCTTTTTAATTAATGGAACTAGGAAAATGGTTTTTAAATTTCAAATAATCATAATTTATATGATCTAATATGGACAAATTAATATTTGACCTAAATGAATTGTAAAAATTGTAAAAAAAATTACCATAGTTGATGAATAAATGTGTTTAATGGGAGTCAGAATAAATGGATAAGGTTTAAAATGACATGTAAACATTTTTAAAATATACTTCCTATAAATATTTTGAACCGATAATTCTTGAAGATATAATATGATCCATTTTATCCTTTGTTTAATGTAATTAATAGGGCTACAATTTTTTTATTCAAATAATTTCATGTCTGACACTCAACTCAATTATAAAATGATTCCCTCTATACTATATTCCTCACACCATCATACCATTTTATTTAGGAAATTCCCAACCCAAATTGGATTCATAATTCGATCTTCTTGTCTAATAAGCCTTATTTGGGCATAAATCATACTAGTGAAGGATTTTGGTATAAACTTGTATATGATGCCTAAAAAAAGTTAATGTTATTCAACTAGAATCATTATTTTATTTCTTCTTCCACATCCATAAATTATTATTAAAACATTTTCATATAACAAATGGTATATATTCCACTTACCTATATGTTGTAATGTTAAGGTCATGAACCACAACAACCTTAACTACAATAAAATGGGTTATGAAATCATCATTCATATATAATCCGGCCTGCCTCCCCTGAGCTGATGTCATTAATTTTTCTATTACCATCTCTCAATGTTGACATAATTATGGATTTATTCTACGTATAAAGAATATTTTTGATATTATTATAGTTTTGGATTTAATTTATCACAATTACATTATTCTCTCCATTTTCCGAGAATATGATAACATCACTCATGTAGATACCTGACCCCAAAAGCCCGATTCCAGTGTAATTCTACCAATAAATTGGAATAAGATACATGTAAATTGTGTCCCAATAAGTTGAACAATGTTTTTGTTTTGGTAGACTAGATACATACACTAGTCTTTAATTACAAATGAATACAAAAATTATAACATAAAATTTTATGATAATAACATTTTACATTATAGTGTATCCTTTCATATATTTCCCATTATAGTTCATTGAATATTGTGGAATGGAAAAATAATAAGGGCGATCTCAAATGATCATTAAGGTTATGTAAAGAAGATGCAGTAATGATTCTATGATAATAAATCGACTTGGAAATGTAAATAACAGAACATAAATTACATGAAATCAATAAACTAAGAGGGATTGATTAGATAATATTTTAAGGTATAAAAGTAAAAAATCCTTACATTTAAATAATAAGTTTATAATTAAAAACATAAATATACTTTGATAGGTTAAAATATCATGGGTAATAAATACTGAATCGAAATAAGGGATATTCATAATTTTTTAACGTCATGTCTTAGGCTAATGAAAACCAATACTATCATGATCTATCCTCCAGACAGTCTAAAACTACTAGTTGAAACTAGTTTAAATTGTGAAACAAATTTTTATAATGAGAACTTCTCAGTGCTTCAGTAGACTATATAAATTCCAATCCCCACCATTCATTTTATGTCCAAATCATTCACCATATTGAATAATCGATTTAATTAATCAAATATCTATATTGAGTAATTGTATCAGTTTTATCAATAATTCCAATGTAATTCAAATAAAATTCATAGTATACAACATATATAAAAAATTATATATGTTTCAATAAATAAACATTTCCATGATAAATGATATGAACAATTATGGGAAATTCAAACATTAATAATCATTAGAAATCAAATATTTCTTAGTGACTAAAAGTTATACATGAAGAAAATTTCAAATTTTAATTAGAAAAAATAAACCATAAACAAATATTTAGGAATATTATAGATGGTATTAATATAACATACCTAATGTAGAGTAAAAATAAATGGTTTTATTTATGATGAATAAAAGAACTATAAAATGATATTTTAAAAACATTATTGAAGAAAATACCCTATTTATTTTTATAAGAAATATGAAAATATTTTTTTTTTAATATAAATATTAAAAATAGTGTTTTTTGATGATTCTTTTAGAATATCCATGGATTATTCTATGGAATATAGACAGTTAAATACATACATGTAGTACAATTAAAATTAAACATTCCACTTTATGATAAAAATTATAGGAAACCACCATGATCAAAAAAATTACAATATTATTCATTTGAATAGATTTTTAATAGAAAAATAGGGTAAAATTAATTGAATAATTTTTTTTAAAAGTTATAAATATTTTTTAAAAACAGTTTATAAAACTAGTTTATTGTATGAAAAAAACATCTCTCACTAAATTGGGAAATGAATTACGGTTTTCTAAAAATATTTACAAGTATTATGATTAACATAGAGTGGTTAATCAGAAAATTACATGAAATGGATTATAAAAATAATATTATAATGAAAATAATGGTTTTAAAAAAATATCAAATAATTTCATCTAATTGTAATTCCACTGTAAACAATCCGGAAAAAAAATTAGATATTAGAGTAATACATTGAAAACCATAACGTTGATGTGACAATTGATAAATGAATATATTATGTGATTAAAATATAAATAGACATAAATAATGTTTAATTAATAAAATATATAGTTATAATTGATTACACACATAATCATATATTATTACTGATAATAAAGAAGTAAAATAACCTAATAAAAAAGGAATTGTGTTATGAAATGTTATACCACTTGGTAAATTTTAACTCAAATCAACATATATTAGATAATTGAAATTTAAACTCAAAAAAAGTGATTAGAAATTTATTCGAGATTTGATATATCCTAATTGGTAGTATATACACCAAATAAGAGACGTAATTGGTGAATAAAACATTGATCTCAAGTATGTAAAAAGTGAGATAATGATTTATTACCTAATGTTTAAATATAAATTAATATCCATTAATATCATTTATAATGGTTTTATACATGTAAATAACTCCTAATAAATCCATACAATATTTTATAATATAATATATTATTTCCCTTTTTTTAATTATCTTTCATTATATTCAATATTTTGGGTGTCTATTGACTGGTTTTTCGAATATGTTTTGACATGTTGTTTTTTCTCTTCTTAATTAGAACATGAATTCATAATAACTATAATTTGAACAGAGACATTATTATCCTATATATTAGTTACATATTTATTTATAATAATCCATAATATTAAGATATATGACATGAAATACATCATTCATAGAGATTGTAGGTCGTATGTATTCATGAATGGTACATTCATTTCCATGTCCTCTTTAATTGAATGAAAGTAAAACTATATTAATGTATATTATAATACTATAATAAAATATATATCATATATTTTACATAGTTTTATTAAAAACAACCTTTATATGGTCCTGGTATAGCTTGAACGAATCACATTACTTTAATGATGCAGTCTTTCGAAAATCCCAAATAAAATTATAGTATTTACAAAAAATATTGAATGCATAAAGGTATGTGTTATATAAAAAAAATAAAAAAAAATTAAAGACACTATAAATATAATATATACCATATTAAAAAAATCCATCATAACTCCCAACCTTGAGTGGTGGTAATGTTAAAATTTACAATCATTATTTTGCGAGGACATAGTTCACCGTACACAAATGATATGTTTGTTGACCATTATCTAAAACCTTTTGTTATATTAGGTAAAACCCATAACATAAAAAAGATGAATATTTAAAATACTTATGTTATTATTTAATTATGTAATATGATGTTTTTATAAGGTGTATAATGAAAATAAAACATAAGAGCCTATGGAAGGATGTTACCTCATCATTGGGTAACTCTGTTTGGTTTGAACTAAAGGGTATCCATGGGTGGCTTCCATAACAAATATAGGATTATAGTATTGGGAAATTTTTTAGAATCTATTTCTATAGATAATGGCCTATAAAATCTGTCTTGGGGGTGTGAGTAGGTGGGGGTTGAGATAATTTTTTTATTTGATGGAAGTTCAATTTTTTTAATTTTATGAAATTGGAATTAAAAACCATTTTTTAATTTCTTAATTAGAAAACTTAATGTAGACAATTAAATAAAATAGAGTATAGGGTCTAAATATCAACAAAACAGAATTTTGACATATTCTAGGTTATTTTTTCAGTTATGTTTATTGTTTAGTCCCTTGTTAAGATAATTTTTCTTTTAATAATTATAATTAATTTTATTTACATTCCCAAATATTTTGGGTCAAAAAATATGTTTAAATTGTTACACAAAATAGATTATTCAGATTAAAAATATGAAAACCGTTTTTCTAATTTGTAGTCACAAAAGTAGAATAAATTAATTTAAATTAAATCCCATAGATTGGAAGACAATGCATGTTTTTATATTAAATAAGTTTAAATGATTGAGATATTTTAATAACCAATTACAATGTGAAATTTATTTCAATTAACTAAATTTAATTTTCTCATTTTAAATGTATCTAATTAATATTTAAAACCAAGAAAAAAATATAATTTAACTATACTAATAAATTAGATAAAAAATATTTCCAATAAAATTCAGTATTATGACTATTCATCAAAATATGTATATTCTATTAAAAAAAATCAACCAAAGCTATTTATCATGTCACTATTTCAAAAATTAAGATAAATTTGAAATATTTAATTTTTAAAAGTTCCAATATTTGATGTAATAAGGTTTCTACATAAAATGGTGGTAAAAGTGCCTTTATAAAAATGTAGGCGTGAATGCTTAAAATTATGTTTTTTTCATCTTATGGAAATAAAATCAATTGGACTAATATAATGTTTATTTTATTGAATATATATCTTGTAAATTTTATTAATATCATTCAATAATAATAATTTATTTAATTTATTATTATAATGGTCCTTTGTTATCATAAAAAATTTCATTATATTCAATTAATTTTTATATTCATTTCTAATTAATTTCTATACTATGAATTAAGAATTTATTTTTATAAACAATATATGTTAACAATTTAGTTAATACTATTCATAAAAATTATTTAATTTTTAGGTTATATCTTATAAATTTAGATAAGAATAATTTTATAATATATAGATTGTCAAAACATAGACATTCATGTCGCGCAAGCTATCGTGGAATCTATTTATTGCATGTAACACACATAGACTCACTATTTTAAAAAAATAAAATCTATAGAATATATTAAATTTATTTATAATACTCTTTATATTGTTAATTAATTAGATATTACATTCCATTGGGTAGTTGGTGTTGTTTTTCAAACGCACTATCAAATACAATGTCTGTACTTTTGAATTTTGGGTCATTACATTTTCCAACCTTTAATAAATTTCATTCTAATAATTTAATCTAGACCATGATAATAAATTTCCTTATATTTCTTATTTTGAAAACCCACATCTTGAGAAGGGTTCTAAAAACATTCTTTATGAAATAGATAATGGAAAGTACAAAGATCACATGAAAATTTATATAACTAAGTCTCCTTGTAAGAGATCATTAGTGGAAAGTGGATATACATTCATGGAGGAGAACCATAAATATTTATAGGTAGTTATTTAGGACATCAATAATAGACAAGTGAAATATTAACGTAAATTTGGGAGCCTAAAATATGTAAATCTACATTGATTAAAATACCACATGATCAATAGAAATTTCAGCATTAGGATAATAATTTAATTATAGTATATTTTTACTATTATTGAAGAATTATTTAATTGACCAATACTATAAGAAATTACATGTAATTGATATAATTTTTTAGGCACAATTTTAACCATTGGTATTTCTACACATCATTTCCAATTTATCAACTACTTCAAAAAATTGATATAAAAAACCCCACTTTCACACATAAAACCCTAAAATACACATTAAATGTATCATAAGGACCATAAATGTTTTAAATGTATAAACGTTTTCTCTAAATTTTTTGAAACATCAATATGGATAATCAATTTATTTATAAAACTAAAATGTACTAATATTGGTTTATCATTAAAATATATTCATCAAATAGTTTAACTAAAAATAATTACACATTAGCCAGAACATCGTGTAGTCCAGCCTTTGGAAAAATACCCATATAGTTCATTAGTCATGGGTTCATATCTCGAAGAATTTATGTACTTCATGGGTTGTCACACGACATATATACTCTCCATTTCTAAAAAAATTAACTATTATTTCAAAAATAAATATGATGTAAATCCTTGAAAATTAATCATTAAATAATATTTTAATCGTGGTTTTCAATAAAACATTTTTATTAAAGTCTAATAATATTATTTTTCTATTATTACAATGTCATTGATGACCATAATTACACTGTGTTTTAACATTTATTTTAAAATCATGTCTCTAAAATGTAGTGGCAACATTATTCAAACTACTTTTGAATTTGATCAAATATTAGTCTAATGAAATTTATTTCCATGAATTTCATCCAATGTATCCTTAATCACAAAATACTAAAAAGATTTTTAGTTATTATGACATATGGTCAACCATAATATCATAATCTCATGATGGAATCCATCACTCTTATGTTAGTGAAGACTTACATGCTTCTAACATTTTAAAAAAACATTAGATATTTCAGGATTTTATAAAAAAATACCAATGGTTAAAATAAATCTACATTTAGATTCTAGAATTAGAGTCAATACATTATCCTCACTCCATAATCTATATTTTACCCAACGAAATTAATTTTCATTATCTACTAAAATATTTAATAATTTTTTGTATTGAAAATTTAACTTATTCTAAAAAAAACCCCCTATGAGTGTCAAACCAAGTGCGCATTAAGTCTCGTTATTGTATACCAGGTTATGCTGGAGTCATTCCAAACACATACTTTTAGTGTTGTTTCTTCTAGTTACATCAGTTATAGAACCACTTCCACCAGATGTATCTAAATAATGATGTATTTTCTAGAGAAACTAAACAATAACTATCTAAATTAAACATTATTTTGTTCTTCTATACTTATCATTAAATTATATATTATTCCTTTTTCCATAATTAATGTTTTCTTGAATATAGCTCCCAAGGTTTCTACTAAAAATTATCATGTCCCATCTATATCAACCCATCATCACAAACCCTATACCAAGTGTCATGATACCATGAAGTTGGAGTAATATACATGTTAGTGATTTCCCAAAGGATTGAAGAATTTAGTTGTCTTTATAAACAAGATATATATATATATGATTCTTCTATTATAAATGAATAGAAAATTTAAAACATAAATTTTTTCGGATAATAAAACTATCCCATGTAAAATATTATTTTATTTCATTTTTAGTGAACTTAATGGATCCGAGGGGAATGGTTTCATAATAAGGATTATATCAAATGATTTGTAAGGGTATGTAATGTCGACGAAATAATGAATCGAGGATAATAATTCAACATGAAGGGTAAATATATAAACACGTGTTCCATTTAATCATTAATCCATGTGGTTGTGATCAAACAAAATGTAATAGAAAATAAATGAAATTTTTTTTATTTAAATAGTTAATTTTAGATCGATATACATCTATATAATAATTAATATTGAAAATATCATTTATAGTATATACTAAATAAATACGAAATAAATACATATTTATTACACATAACATTTTAAGAACATGATAACCTATACTATCTAGATATATCCTCTAGAATGTTTAAAAAACTATGTAAAAACATGTTAAATTTATGAAACTATATTATCGCATGATAACATGTTGATGCATCGATGGATATATAATATATGGTCCCCACATGACTTTTCTTGTATAAATTATTCTACATAACAAATAATTTTTTAATTAATAAAATATAAATATTAACTACTAGAAAATGATATATCAAAATTTACCTATTAAATAAAATAACATTAAATTTAAAAAATGTTTGTAAAATTGGAAAATATTTTAGCTAGTAAAATATAAGGATAAGTAAGGGTAATTAAATGTTCAATGACCAAAGGGAATTGGATATTACAAGGTGACTAAAAGGAATCAAGGAAGTGAACATTAATACTATACATATCAAAGTCAATCATAAACAATCTGATTAAATAATAGGGATAGTATCAATACAATATATCCCAACTGGAGTATAAACGTGTAGTTTTTTATGATAAAAATAAATATAATATAATGTTATTTTAAAAATATTTTTAAATAAAATATCTATTTAATATTCAAAACCCATATAAAAATACCTTTATTTGAAAACCAATATTACAAACAGAATTTTATTTACTGATTATCATTTTAAAATTTAAATGGTAGATTCTAGGTAATTATAATGGGATAATCAATATATATCATAAAAAGTAATAAAGAAAATTAATTTTTTATAGTAAAATGGACAATGTAGTGCTTTTATTAGAAAATGTCATTGTAATTCAATTAAAAAAATTTGTAATATAGAAAAAAGGTAAAAATATCTTAAATAAATAATTTTTATATTGTAAAATCCAATATTAAAATCTTTTAAAAGAACTGATTTTTTTTGATGAAAAACGTTTTTTCATCAAAAGTGACAAATGAAATCAGGGTGTCTTAAAACAATTATCTAAAACATTTTTAATAGCAATGAGTTATAATGGTAATATAAATTAAAAAATTTAACAAATAATGATATTTTAATAAAATTCATGGATTTATAGACAAATTATTCTAGCAATTTATCGTTTTTTAAATTCTAGTGAAAACAATCACGAATAAAATGAGATTGTGATGTAAGCTGTTGAAAAGGCCATAACCATCATGTGATAATGAATCAATTAATATACAATTTTTTCCAAAAGAAAATAAACATATATCAATTGGATTTAAAATAATATAACAAAATAATTTATTACAAAATTATCTTGAGAATATTAAAGACAATGAAAAAAATGGACCAATAAAAAGGAATCTGGTTACGATATTCATTACCACTTGATAAATTTTAAATCAAATTAACAAATAATAAAATAATTCAAGATGAATATGGAAATAAAATACATATATAATATTCCATGATATAACATATCCAGGTGGTATGTATAACACTGCACAAATGAAGTTAGTGGTGAATGTGTCTTTTATATTAGAAATGTAAAATGTGGGATTAAAATTCCCAACACTATGTTCCCTTTTGGGAGAAAATCCATTATCATCAAGTATAATGGTTTCAGAAATGTAAATTACTCATATAATATCCATAATAATATTTAAAATAACATATTTCATCTGATGATAATAACTTGTTATTTTTTTGTTGGGGTTTTTTCATTATTTTTACTATTTTAGGTGTCAACTGACTAGTTTTTATTAGTATGTTTTGACTTTTTATATATGTTGTACATATCTCTATCATGATTTAATCTTATGAAGAATTTAAAAATGATTTAATTACAATATCCATTCAGTATACATTTATTTGTAAAAAACCATAATATTTGGAAATGGAAAATGAAATGCACCTTTCAGGAAAGGGATATGATGTACAAATGAATTAATGTTACATTAATTTCATTTTCATTTTTAAAATAATGGAATAAAATGATATATATGCATAATTCAATTAATTAATCATATATATGTAATATATATTCAATATTTTTACGATAACCATACATTTTATGTTATATTTATTACTTCAATGAATCACACCACTTTGAAGAGGTGGTAGTCTACAAGTCCACAAAAGATTTTAAATTATTTAAACAAATTGGAAATCATAAAGGTATGTTTAAAATATTCAATGATGAAGTTTAAATACATTATAATTATAATATATAATGTATAAAAATATTTTTTCTATCATAATACCCATCTATGCAATGGGGTAATGGAAAAAATGACCAATGATCCTTTCATTGGGAAATCCTTCTTCTAACTTGAATGGTAAGATTGTTTCCAATTTTAGGGAATTGTGTGATAGTGTAGGGACAAAAAATAAAATAAAAAATACTTGAATATTTATTATAATTATTTTTTTATTTTTCTATGAGATAAGAATATTTTAGGTGGTGGAGAATGAAAAAAAAGTGCCTCTATAAAGATGTTACATTTTCATTGGGAAACTCCTTTTAGTTTTCACAAAATGAATTATCTTGATGAATTTATGCTGAAAGGGATTATTCTAATTTAATTTTAGGGATCTTTATGAAAAATTTGGTAAAATAATTTTTTGGAAAAAAGTGGCATCTGGTGTGTGGGTTTGTGGGAGGTGTGATTTTTTTTAGTGGAAGAGTGACATTCTTGTAAATTTATGAAAATGGAATTACACCCACATTAATTTGGTGAAATGTGTCTATAATAACTGACCAAAGTTGACACAATGATTCATATGTTCTAAATAAGAACATTAAATTTTTTATTTATAATTTTCTAGGTCATTTTCTAATATGATTACCGTTTATTCACTTGTTAAGATAATGTGTCTCTTCATCATTGTAACTCATTTTTATTACATTCACTAATATTATTCTTCAAACAATAAGATAAGATTATTTGAAATTATTAATTATTTTTATTCAAAATATGGAATAAATTATTTCAATTTTTAATTTCATTTGTGAAATAAATTTATGTAAATTTAAAAACATCAATAAGATGACAAAGTTTGTTTTTATTGTAAAAATGATCATAATTTTAGCGAATTTTATATCCAATTTCAATGTAAAATTTACTAAAATATCATAAATTAAATTAATTGAAATTTTTTTATCTAATTAAACATTGAAATTTATCCAATATATCATTTCACACTAAAAAAAATTTGAAATTTTTTTTTGAATTAAATTTCAACATTTTTCACAATTCATAAAAAAAACTTTTTGAAAAATACCAACAAATAACCATAAGATAATTTTTTTTATCATAATTAGAAAATTTTTATATTTTTATATATCAAATTTAAAAAATTTCAAAAAATATTATTTTAAAATCGATCTTCCATTAAAACGTGGAAAAAGTTCCATTATAAAAATAAAGGTTTTTATGCTTAAAACTATAATTTTTCCCCATATTATGACTATAAAATCAATTTCATTAAAATAAAATATCTTTTTTGAATATATAATATATATGTTTAATTAATATAATTCAATAGTATTAATTAAAAATAATTTATTATGATAATAATCCATTGTGAGCAAAAAAACATTTCTTTTATATTCAATATGATTTTATATTCATTTAGAATTAGTTGGTAACCAACGAATTTACTTTATATTTTTACAAAAAATATATTTTCACATGTTAGATAATAATATTCCTAACAACGAATTTTATTTTTATGTTATATATTATTATATTAAATATTAATAATTTTAAAAAAATTATTTTTTGGTAAAACTCGGTCTAATGTGTGATGCAAGCTTTCAAAAATGTATTTGTTGCTTCTAATGAAAGAAAAATCATTTTTTTTGCAATCAAATATAGAGAATATATTAAATTATATAAAATAGTAATCATAGTTTATTTTTTTAGATATTATATTTTTTTATGTGATTAATGTTCCATGTAAAACATGCTATCAAATATATTGTTCCTACAATATAATTTTTGGGTGTTAGAGAATTTGTGTAAAACAGAGTACATCTTCGCAAAGAAATTTGATTAACTCAATATTTATATATAAGTTATTAAAATATTATTTTAAATAATATATTTGATATTTTGGACATAACATTTTTTCTACAAATATAATATATCATTTAATATTATTTCTTTCAATCCAAAAATAAAATCAAAACAAATATCAGGCATATGTGGGTTTTATCTTCTAAATGATTAGTGTATTTCATTTTATATGAATAGATTATTTGTAATAATAAAAATAATAAATGATAAAATACACTATATGATGAAAATATTATAAGTAATTAGGATCCAAAATAAATATTCAATAATAAATATGAAAAAAGATGTTATTACCTGAAACATAACATTTACATGGACTTTTTAATAAATGGGTACTAAATGGTTTTAATAAAATTATATATCGAATCGTATATACAAAAATATTTTTTTGTAATATATATATATATATATATATATATATAATATATTTAATATATTGTACGGTTAAATATTTGTGAAGGATGTTAAAAAATAATCAAATGGATTTTTATCTCAAATTTCATTCTTTGAGACTTATGATATGTCATGCCCCAATATTATTTTACAAGATGTATATATAGCCCCTTGAAAATATAAAATCATGATTTTTTATCCATATGATATTATATGATTCATTTCATGGTACTCATACATAGGGATTATGATTAAAATATATCATTGTGTTAATGGTTTTATGAAACAATGTCATCATTTATCATCAATGATTATGATTTTTTTACGATGAAACAATTTTATGATCCATTTGTCCTAAAACAATTTATTTTTATTATACACTAGATTTTCTTGATACTTTCAAATAATAGTGAAATTGTTATACTCATTTGAACATAAAATAACTAATATAACGTTTTTTATAAAATCATAATATAATTATCAAAAAAAATTATTGAAAACAAAATTAAACAATGATATAATTTTTTTCCTAATGTTTTAAATGGAATTATTATTATATTTACAGTAATTGAATATTATTATTTTTTCAACGACATAAACAGAATCATTTTTTCATTTTGTATAGAATTAAAAGAATTAATTGAAAAATGACCATTATTTTATATGTCCCATTCATTATAATTTTTCAAATTAATTTTTATGAAAAATAAATAATTTTATTTTAAATTTTAAATATTTTTTCAAATCAGATATGGTATTTTCTTAATAAAATGTATTGGAGGATTTTTAAATGTTTCCTTTATCATATTTAAAATTTATGATCAAATATCATGATTCTATAAACATTCATGAATTATTTGTCTTATGAATATTTTTTCTAAAATAAAATTTATCCTTCTCATAAACCATTCTAAGAGGCCTATATTTCAAAATCAGTCTCAATCAAATATGGAATTCCATGATATAATTTATTATTTTCTTGGGATATAAACCAAGGATACAATTATAATTCTTTCATTGAATGAAGTTTGATGAATAAATCTGTATAAACCCCATTTCACTTTCATGGGTTATACCATGAAAAAATTATCATGATACCAACATCCTTCTATATGGGTTATGCAATAATGAAATAATAAAATGATTATCATAAATGTATATTTTCCATTTTATGGTATTATAAATGTTTATGAAACCTATTTCCTTTCATGGGTAAGGATATGATGAATGTTTTATGATATTATGGCATACATATGTATTATTTTAAATATATGATACGTGGAGTGTACCCATTCTTCTATAATAGCCATGGTATTGATCCTTGAAAATAATGGAAATTTTGTTAAATGATTATGTGCATGAAAATTTCCTTGTCCTATGACGATGTAATTATATAATGGATAATATTCATAGATTCCTTTATGATTAATGTCTTATTCCCACCCAATATTAATTCCATGACCCGAGATTATGATCTTGATTTGTATGTTATAGTTTAAAAAGTTTATTCTCATGTTTTCAAAACCTTATATTATTGTTATATCATCTTACATAACACTTAATAAGCATATTTTATCACCATTTCTTATAATTACTTTCCCCTGGTTATGAAGAATTGAATTTTGTATGATATGACTATGGGTGCTAGATATAACTATCATAATGGGAGATGATGTAGTTTACCAATGGGATATTTTTTTCCCAAGATTCCAAATACTAAAAAATATTTTAATCCTCAAATGTGGTTTTAAATAATTTAATAATTTTTTCATAAAAAATGATACTATGTATTTTTATGAAAATCTTGGGTAATTATAATAAAATTCATACAACTGAATGCCAATGATGCTTTCCTTGATCAGTATTAATTGTGATACCTTTTTTATCCAATCTACAACCAACCATATGACATCATTATTTTGATGAGTCCTCTATAAGGGTATAAAAATGGAATCATAATCCAATTCCACAAAAATTATATAAATGGAAACAAATGTGATAGACCACGAGGTCACGAACACTCAACCTTCTCCTTCTAAAATGTCACGACCCGATCTTTGGACTTGTGTCGTCCACTCAGGTCGGGTCGCGCCCTTGGGCCGGGCTGCCGCCTCAGACCGAGATAGACCTGCAGATCGGGTTGGACCCCGGTCTGGAACCGAGTCGGGCCGAGTAAGGTCGACTTGGTCGGACCGGACCAGGACCCGCTTTGGCCTATTTTAACCTTTTGATCCCATATCATGGGCTACGAGTGTCCGATTGACGAACAGCCTACGAAGATGGAATCCTTGGAGCGAGAGGGTTCTGTTGGAATACCCCACTTGATGTTTGGACACATTTGGGGAATAGTCGGGTTGGTTTGAACCTAAAATCCAACCGGGCCCCAGGAACAAAAATGCAAACAACTAAAAGACCGAGTGTGTAATTGACGCGCTGTCTGTTGCGTTGACTGTAACACCCGAGATTTTTATGTTATATAATTCATCAAAGGAATCTTTTTCTACACAACGCTTTCTTGGTTTTCTTTACACGAAATCGAGACCTTCCTCGATAGCTTGCGTCGTACGCAATACCGAGTTTCACTAAACAACGATATGTTATTAAAATATTATTAAAACTAGCAGTTATGAATACTAATAACCACTTTTTGAAATTTTATAAATTTTATTTTTCAAAATGGACTTCTTTTTTGGATTCGGAATATCGAAATTAGCCTATCGTGAAATTTTGGTATTTTTCTGAAAACTTTCAATTTTTGATGAATAGTGAAACCACTAAGTGGTAGTTAAAAAACTGAATTTTTTATAAAACATAATTTTACTGCTTCTGTGAGTGGAATTTCGAAAATCCGAGAGACACGGTTAATATCAGGGACTAAAATGTGGTTCAATGATATGAAAATAATTGTTGGTGAATAGTAACTTTTTACTTTTTTTTACCACTGTTAAAAGTAAATAGGGTAATTAAGGGTAAAGATGATATTATTATTACCCTAACACATGTCCTAATTCTATTTTATAAGTTTAATTCGACCAAAAACAAACTTAGTAATAAAATATGACCATTTAGGCTCACTTGGATTAGATTAGGACATTTATTATTAATTTATTTAATGAAGGGTTAAAATAGATAAAATCAAAGTTTAATAAGTAAATAATTTTTATTATAAGGTTATACATAAGATAAATTCGACTATAAATATTCATTAGAAATATAAATAGATTTCATACATAATTATATTTTATTTTTAATTTTTAGACATTAAATAATTTAATTTATTTATGACACAATGATGATGGAGTAATTATTTTATTAATGAAACATTGACATAATTGATGATATAAACACCAAAATAAATGTAATTTGAGAACTTTTATGAATTACACTAATTTTTATGTTAATATGACATGTTAGTATTGATTTAAGTAACTTTTTTAGAACTAATAATTCTGTTATGATTTGCAAAAAAAATCAATTACTAAATAGAGTCAAAATTGACAAAAACTAGTTTTTAAAACAAATATTATATTAGTAATTGTTATTTTATTCCTAAAAATCTATGTTTCGGAAAAATGACTTAGATTAGGTTATATATATTAATAATAAACAAATTGGGGTTCGTTTGGCTGCTTATTGTATGTTTATTAACCTTATAGTATAAGAACACAAATGACACGGTAAAAGTAAACTTATTTAACTTATTGTTAAATCTAAATGATAAGGTTAAAATAGGATCCTAAACATGTCTAAATTCTATTGGATGAGAGGATTTAGACCCATCCCCACCTTAGCCTCGAAATAAATCAATTTGGAGCTATTTAAAACCGAACTTGACTTTATAATAAAATAATATTTTTAGTTATTCCAAAGGTGCCCCTCTCCTCCCTTATAAAAGGTCACCTCCTCCCCCTCTTCCTCAAACCACATTGAGCCTTCATGCTGGGCCAAACCCTACCAATTCCTCCTCTCCACTTCCCTAGAGACATCTTATATGTCCTGGTATTCTTCAAAGTCCAATTTTAGTGCCCTAAAAGAAGGTCTCAAAGAAGCACTTCAAAGAAGAGGTAATGTCTCTTACCGATTCTTTCATCTTTATTTCTTCTTCCACATATTCTTCTTTAGTTGTTTAATTATGAAGTAATAACATCAGTATCACTCATATAATGATATATTATTATAAGTATGAAACAACTCTATTTCACCATCTATCCATCCTACAGAAAAAAGAAATCACCGCGCATGCGTACGTACGGAATACCATCTCCACGCCGTGGTGTAATCTATTTTCCACAACCACATTACTTGGATGGGTATAATGGTGTATATAATGACTATATATGACTATTATAAAGTGATACTGATTCTGAAATAGTATACATACACTCCAATACAATTCCACGATCATAGGAACGATATCATCACTCGTGCGTACGTACGGAATACCGTCTCCATGATGTGATGCGACTCGTTCTACATGATCTTCATTTCATAATGATTATATAAATGAATTGAATGAATGAATATGATATATATTACACTAATACCATTATTTAAATGATCTATCTATAACCTAAAGATAAGAATATGAATTTATTCGACAAAACACGCATAAGAACAAAAAGTTATAAACACCCGAATAACAAGTAGCAATGAAATATTACTACTAAGAAGCTAAGAATATGACCATATATGATATCATAAAAATATGTATTATTCTGGAATAATTCAATGACATTATTTAAATCATTATACAGGAGGATCGGACACTTACGAAGCAAAATGGACCTAAGGTAAGGGAAATATCACAATCTCATTTTTATCCGAGATTGTTTATACTTTGGTATTTACTGGGGTGTATTTTATCATCCACATCCATGTTTCTTCAATATGTAATATTATTTACATCCACCTACAATTTTTTAAAACCAATTTTACCTTTCGGTGAGATTTTAGTAAAAGATATGAACAGAATCTTTTCTCGTTTTTCGTGCGAGGTACTTTTTGACTTTTCCGACAAAAGTACGAGAAGAATGTTTTTTTAACTTATATGGCATGAATGAATTTTTAAAACATTATTTCCAAGAAGCTTCCTTTACAAGTTTTCATGTTTATTTTTAATCAAATTCATTTATTTTATGATTGTACATCATGTTAAGAAAGGAAAAGTGTTTTTGAAGCAGAAAGGATACTTTCCTCAAGAATGGAGTTCAAGTGTTTTATCAAAATTATTTTCCATATAAAATAATAAAGGTTTCTGTTTTATCCCTATTATTACATTGATTTTATTATGTTGTGATGCAATTATATTTTTATGAATTCCTTTATCTTACATGAATTGTTTTATGATGTCACGATATTTAAGATTCCCATTTTTATTACAAGGGTTATGAAATGATGTATGATTTATGATTTTGTGGCACACATAATAATGGTATCATTATGAGATGGGTGGGACCTATATCTCCCTCCAATTCATTGGGTATAGATTTTATATCTCATGAGATAGACATGGCTGGAACGGTAGGTTATACCGGTTCAGTGAAACAGGACTGAAACGAGGGTGACTCGGTTCAGAAAGGGACTTTGTCCACTAAGATAGTCTTGCCAATGATTCTTGACTAAAAAGAAATGATTCTCTATGATTATGTGTGTATGCCAAAAAGTTTCATGTTTTAAGTTATTATTATTGTCATTAAATTTCACTGCCATGATTTATCCCATGTTCTGAAATTATGATATCTTTTGCAGGTTATGATTTCCAAAAGTTATATGCTTATGTATACAATGTGATTGATATTTCTTTTGTTTACCCTTACTGAGCATTTGAGCTCACCATTTTGTATATTTTATTTCCCCACGTCAGGAAAAGGTTATTAAGTAGAATATGCCAAAAAGGGACTCTAGATATGATGAAATAAATGGGAGGCAAAGTAGATGCTTTATGAACCAGTTGTTTATGTTTCCCAGTTTCTAAAGACACTATACCTATACGGTCCTTTATTGGTTTTTTTATATGTTGTAATAAGTGTGCTTCAATTATGAAGTAATAACAATGTATGTAAAGTATGGGTCGTTATAGTTGGTATCAGAGGCAAAGGAGGTAGGAATTTATCCGATCCTTGGGAACTCTCACATGTGAGCATTGGACGAAGCATGGCTCTTCGCCCAAGGACTTCATGAGGAAATGGATGCCACTAGGGATGGTGGTGTGTCCCGCCCATGGGGTGTAGCTTCCAATGGAGTGCACTGATAGGTATCATTTATAGTCCACTGGAAGTAATTCCAGACCGCTATAGTTGGTATCAGAGGAAAGGTATAGTCAACCTTTGGAAACTAGGATGTGAATGCGTTAGTAAGAACCCTAAGGATAAGTCTAAGCATAGAAAACAATATTAGTGTTTTAGAAATGGCCATGAATAACCTAGAATAAGACCTTAAGTGTGAAATTTTATTCTTTATTATGTGGTTTTCGTATTATAATTAGTGTTTCTCACACTATTCTTCTTGGTTTTATTCAATGGCTGGAACCCGAAGGAACCGTGTTAATGCGGAATGCGACGGGCAATGAAATGATTGTCCGCCTGAGCAACCAAACGTTATGGGAGCTGGAATTCAAAATCTTGTAGCCATGCTCACACAACTTTCTCAAGCTATGAATCATGCAGGACTTCCAAACGAGCAAAGGAAGGAGCAACATTCTTTTGAATCCTTCATGAGGCAGCATCCACCTTCTTTCAGCGGGTCTACTGATCCATTAGTTGCTGAACAATGGATTAGTACTACTGAAAAGATATTTTCAGTTCTTCAATGTTCTGAACATGATAAAGTCATCCTAGCAGTGTATCGTTTGGAAGGAGATGCTGATCAATGGTGGAATATTATTAAGAATACGAGGAAAAGGGATGAAATTGAGTCCATGGAATGGGAAGAGTTCAAGAACTTATTTTTCAATAAGTACATCCCTCGTATTCTCCGAACAAAGATGGAGAAAGAGTTTCTTGAACTGAAGCAAAAGGATGATGAATTAGTTGGTACCTATGAAGCAAATTTTACAAGACGTTCAAGGTACGCTTCTGGTAGTATTATCTAACCTGAGAGTAAGATCGATCGATTCTTTAGTGGCTTAAAACCAAGTCTTCTAAGGGCGTTAGCCATAAGGGACTTCAATAGCTACGAGGAAATCGTTTGATGTGCTCTCAATGTCGAGATGGAGATTGGAGTTACCCATCAATCATATGGGTTTGATAAGAAGGGTAAAATGGAATTCAAAGGAAAATCTAAAGAGCACACTGAAAAGAAATTGATATTTCCCTTATTCTGAAAGTGTGGAAAGAAACATGTAGGGAGTTGTCTTAAAGGGACAAGTAAATGTTTCAAATGTGGAAAGGAAGGTCATCGGGCATTTGAATGTCATGATGATGGGAAGAAGATGTCTAATGATGCAAACAAAGGAAGGGATACACAGAATGAACCTACTACACTTAAATGTTTCAAGTGCAAGGAGAGGGAACATTATGCCAATAAATGCCCTAATCCAAGGGTTTATGATGATGGTCGATGTCAACAAACTCTTAAGGCTAAATACAAAGGAAAGTCACATGCAATTTCTATCAGCGATGTGGAGTATGATAACGATGTGGTGAAAGGTACACTTACCATCCACTCTAAAGTAGAAAATATTTTATTTGATTCTGGATCCACCCACTCTTTTATTTCTGAAGAATTTTCTAAGGTTATCACCGTATTACCTCAATAATTAGATGTTGAATTAGCTGTGACAACACCTAATGGCACAACAGTCGCATCAAAAGTTTATAATTATTCTCCGATCGAAGTTTGGGGGAAAGTGCTTCCTGCAAATCTTGTGATCCTTCCTATAGTAGAATTTGATGTGATTCTTGGCATGGATTGGCTTTCTTTATATGGAGCTCATATCAATTGCCAATGAAGTGAAGTCTCATTTCATATTCCAGATCAATCTATGATCATCTATCAATGCAAGGTTGAACATAAACTTCCAGTGGAAATTTCTTCCATCTTATGGGTCTTGATTCCACTAAATAAAGGTTATTTATCTCAAATACTGGGTGAGAAACTCACGATTAAGAATATTCCCATTGTACGGGAGTTTGATGATGTCTTATCGGAGGAATTACCGGGACTTCCACCAAATCGTGAAGTTGAGTTCTCAATAGAACTCGTACCAGGTGCTTTGCCTATTTCAAAGACACCTTATAGAATGTCCCCAATTGAGTTGCAGGAATTGAAGAAGAAACTCCAAGAGAATCATGATAAGGGATTCATACGCCCTAGTGCGTCACCTTGGGGAGCACCTGTTCTATTTGGTAAGAAGATTGATGGTTCAATGAAACTCTGTATTGATTATCGAGAACTTAACAAGATCACTATCAAGAACAAATATCCTCTGCCACTCATTGATGACTTATTTGACCAACTACGAGGAGCACAATACTTTTCCAAGATTGATCTTCATTCAGGGTATCATCAATTATGGGTCAAAAGGGAGGATATACCAAAGACGGCTTTCCGTACAATGTATGGACACTATGAATTTATAGTGATGCCATTCGGTCTTACTAAGGCCCCTGCTATCATCATGGATCTAATGAATAGAGTCTTTAGAGACTATCTTGATCAATTTGTGGTAGTCTTTATAGAATTTATTCTTGTCTATTCAAAGAGAAAAGAAGAGCATAAAGATCACTTGAGAATTATATTAAAGACCCTGAGAAAGGAGAAGCTTTATGCCAAATTTACCAAGTGTGAATTTTGGCTTCAAAAAGTAGCATTTTTGGTTCACATAATTTCAAAAGATGGGATATCTGTGGATCCAACAAAAAACAGAGGTTATCGAAAGATGGTCAAGACCAACAACAGTAACTGAGATCCGAAGTTTTCTGGGTTTGGCTGGATATTATCGATGTTTTGTGAATGATTTTTCACGATTATCTAATCCACTCACCAAGTTGACTCGGAAAGGAGTTAATTTTGTTTGGATGAAGGAATGTGAAGAGATTTTTATGGAGTTGAATAGAAGGTTATCTAGTGCACCTGTGCTCACACTTCCCTGTAGTGGAGAAAGGTTTCTGATCTACAGTGATGCATCCAAGAAGGGATTGGGGTGTGTTCTTATGAAAAATGATGTGGTGATAGCTTATTCCTCACGAAAGTTGAAAATCCATGAGTAAAATTACCCAACACATGATTTGGAGTTAGCTGTGGTAATCTTTGCATTAAAGATTTGGAGGCATTACCTTTATGGTGAAAGGTGTGATATTTATACTGATCATAAAAGTTTAAAGTATATTTTCACACAAAAAGAGCTGAATATGCGTCAAAGAAGATGGTTGGAGCTGATTAAGGATTACGACTGCTCAATCCATTACCACCCTGGGAAAGCAAACAAGGTGGCAGGTGAATTAAGTCGACAAGACCATGCTAGTTTATCCATGATGAGGATCAAAAAAGATCCAATATTTATGGATTTGAAAAGGATGGATCATGGAATTATAATGTAAGGGGAAAAATAATATCTTTCTCAAATGAATGTTCAACCATCTATACATGTGAAGATTAAAGAGGCACAGAAAGAAGATGACAAGTTACAGAAGAAGGTGTGAAACGTTCCTGAATTCAACCTTGATTGTGATGGGATTATAAAGTTCAGGAATTGGGTTTGTGTTCCTCCCCTCCCCGAATTAAAGAAGGAGCTTCTAGATGAGGCTCATAGTTCTTTATTCTCTATTCATCCGGGAAGCACAAAGATGTATAGGGACCGGAAAGAGTACTTCTGGTGGGATGGCATGAAAAGAGATGTTGCTGAATTTGTCTCTCGATGCTTGGTTTGTCAACAAGTTAAAGATGAGAGACAGAAGTCTAAGGGGATGTTACAACCATTACCCATACCCGAATGGAAATAGGAAAACATCACTATGGACTTTGTCACAGGACTTCCTAAAACATCCAAAGGCAATAATTATATCTGGGTCATAGTTGATCGTCTTACAAATTCTTCACACTTCATTACTATTAGAGAGGATTTCTCTCTGGATCAGCTTGCCAGGATATATGTAAAGGAAGTGGTAAGATTGCATGGAGTACCACTTTCTATTATATCTGATCGGGATCCGAGATTTACCTCGAAGTTCTGGAGAAGTCTTCAGCATACTCTGGATATAGAGTTGAGTTTCAACACTGCTTATCATCCTCAGACAGACGGTCAGTCTGAGAGAACAATTCAAACACTAGAAGATATGTTGAGATCTTGCTCTATGGATTTCAATGGTGGTTGGGATCAACACCTACCTTTAGTGGAATTTTCCTATAATAATAGATTTTAACTCCAGTATTCAGATGGCTCCTTATGAAGCTCTCTATGGAAAGAAATGCAGGACTCCAACTTGTTGGGAAGAAGTTGGGGAAAGAAATATATCAAGACCTGATCTCATTGATGAAATGGCAGGAAAGGTCAGATCTATTCAACAACACATTAGAGCTGCTCAGAGTCGATAGAAATGTTATGCCGACAACCGAAGGAAAGACCTAGAGTTTAAAGTGGGTGATAAAGTGTTCTTACGAATATCTCCCTGGATGAGGGTCATGAGATTTGGAAAGAAGGGGAAGTTGAGCCCTAGATATATCGGTCCTTTCGAAATACTGGATCGTGTTGGGAAGGTAGATTACCGATTGGAGCTTGCACCGAATCTCTCTCAAGTTCACGATGTGTTCCATGTATCTCTCCTGATAAAGTACATACATGATCATTCACATGTACTCAGCTCAGAAGTTGTACCGCTGGAGCAAGATCTTTCTTATGAAGAACAACCGATAGAGATTCTGGATCGTAGCGAAAAAGTCCTACGAAACAAGACCATTCGATTGGTGAAAGTTTTATGGAGGAACCACCAATTAGAAGAAGCTAGATGGGAGCTTGAGGATATGATGAGGTAGAGGTATCCTAATTTGTTTTTTTACAAAGTGACGAATTTCGAGGGAGAAATTCATTTTAAGGGGGGTAGAATGTAACACCAGAGACTTTTATGTTATATAAATCATCAAAGGAATCTTTTTCTACACAATTCTTACTTGGCTTTCTTTACACGAAATCACGACCTTCCTCGATAGCTTGCATTGTACGCAATACCGAGTTTCACTAAACAACGATATGCTATTAAAATATTATTAAAACTAGCCGTTATGAATAGTAAAACCACCATTTAAAATTTTATAATTTTTTTTTAAAATGGACTTCATTTTTGGATTCGGAATATCGAAATTTGCTTAGGGTGAAATTTTGGTATTTTTTTGAAAACTTTCAATTTTTGATGAATAGTGAAACCACTAAGTGGTAGTTAAAAAATAGATTTTTTCATAAAACATAATTTTACCGCTTCTGTGAGTGGAATTTCGAAAATACGAGAGACACGGTTAATATCAGGGACTAAAATGTTTTTCAATGAGATGAAAATAATTGTTGGTGAATAGTAACTTTTTACTTTTTTTTACCACGGTTAATGGTAAATAGGGTAATTAAGGGTAAAGATGATATTTTTATTACCCTAACACATGTAATAATTCTATTGGATAAGTGTAATTCGACCAAAAACAAAAATAGGTATAAAATATGACCATTTAGGTCCACTTGGATTAGATTAGGACATTTATTATTAATTTATTTAAAGATGGGTTAAAATAGATAAAATCAAAGTTTATTAAGTAAATAATTTTTAATATAAGGTTATAAATAAGATAAATTATACTATAAATATTTATTAGAAATATAAAAATATTTCATACATAATGATATTTTATTTTAATTTTTAGACATTAAATAATTTAATTTATTTATGACACAATGATGATGTAGTAATTATTTTATTAATGAAACATTGACATAATTGATGTTATAAACACCAAAATAAATGTAATTTGAGACTTTTTATGAATTACACTAATTTTATAGGTTAATATGACATGTTATTATTGATTTAAGTAACTTGGTTTGAACTAATAATTCAGTTATGATTTTCATAAAAATCAGTTACAAAATAGTGTCAAAATTGACATAAAATAGTTTTTAAGACAAATATTATATTAGTAATTGTTATTTTATTCCTAAAAATCTATGGTTCCGCCAAATGACATAGATAAGGTTATATATATTAATAATAAACAAATTGGGGTTCGTTTGGATGCTTATAGTACGTTTATTAACCTTATAGTATAAGAACACAAGAAGACACGGTAAAAGTAAACTTATTTAACTTAATTTTAAATCTAAATGATAAGGCTAAAATAGGAACCTAAACTTGACTAAATTCTATTGTATGAGATGCTTTAGACCCATCCCCACCTTAGCCTCGAAATAAATCAATTTGGAGATATTGAAAACCAAACTTTACTTTATAATAAAATAATATTTTTAGTTATTCCAAAGGTGCCCCTCTCCTCCCTTATAAAAGGGCTCCTCCTCCCCCTCTTCCGCACACCACTTTTAGCCTTCAATCTCGGACAAACCTTGCCAATTCTTCTTCTCCACTTCCCTAGAGAAATCCTAGAGGTCCTGGTCTTCTTCAAAAACCAATTTTAGTGCCCTAAAATAAGGTCTCAAAGAAGCACTTCAAAGAAGAGGTAATGTCTGTTACCGATTCTTTCATCTTTATTTCTTCATACACTTCTTCTTCATTAGTTGTTTCATTATGAAGTAATAATATCAGTATCACTAATATAAATACATGTTATTATATGTATGAAACAACCCTATTTCACCATCTATCCATCCTACGGAAAAAGAAATCACCGCGCGTGCGTACGTACGGAATACCGTCTCCACGCCGTGGTGTAATCTATTTTCCACCACCACCTTACTTGGATGGGTATAATGGTGTGTATAATGACTATATATTACTATTATAAAGTTATACTGATTCTAAAATAGTATACATACAATCCAATATAATTCCACGATCATAGGAACGATATCATCACTCGTGCGTACGTACGGAATACCGTCTCCATGATGTGATGCGACTCGTTCTACATGATCTTCATTTAATAATGATTATATAAATGAATTGAATGAATGAATATGATATATATTACACTAATAACATTCTAGAAATGATTTATCTATAACCTAAAGATAATAAAACAAATTTATTCGACAAAACACGCATAAGAACAAAAAGTTATAAACACCCGAATAACAAGTAGCAATGAAATATTACTACTACGAAGCTATGAATATGACCATATATGATATCATAAAAATAGGTATGATTCTTGAATAAGTCAATAACATTATTTAAATCATTATACAGGAGGTTCGGACACTTACGAAGCAAAACAGATCAAAGGTAAGGGAAATATCACAATCTCATTTTTATCTGAGATTGTTTATACTTTGGTATTTACTGGGGTGTATTTTATCATCCACATCCATGTTTCTTAAATATGTAATATTATTTCAATCAACCTACAATTGTTTAAATACAATTTTACCCTTCGGTGAGATTTTAGTAAAAGATATTAAAGGAATCTTTTGTCGTTTTTCGTGCGAGGTACTTTTTGACTTTTCCGACAAAAGTACGAGAAGAATGTTTTTTTAACTTATACGGCCTGAATGGATTTTTAAAAAATTATTTCCAAGAATCTTCTTTTACATGTTTTCATGTTTATTTTTAATAAACTTATTTTATTTTATGATTGTACGACATGTTAAGAAAGGAAAAGTGTTTTTGAAGTAGAGAGGATATTTTCCTCAAGAATGGAGTTCAAGTGTTTTATCAAAATTATTTTCCATCTAAAATAATAAAGGGTTCTGTTATATCCCTATTATTACATTGATTTTATTTTTTAGTTATGGAATTATATTTTTATGAATTCCTTTATCTTACATGAATTGTTTTATGATGTCACGATATTTAATATTCCCATTTTTATTACATGGGTTATGAAATGATGTATGATTTATGATTTTGTGGCACACATAAGAATGTTATCATTATGAGATGGGTGGGACCTATATCTCCCTCCAATGCATTGGGTAAAGATTTTATATCTCATGAGATAGACATGGCTGGAACGGTAGGTTATAACGGTTCAGTGAAACAGGACTGAAGTGAGGGAGACTCGGTTCAGAAAGGGACTTTGTCCACTAAGATAGTCTTGCCAATGAGTCTTGACTAACACGAAATGATTCTCTATGATTATGTGTGTATGCCACAAAGTTTCATGTTTTATGTTATGATTATTGTGGTTACATTTCACTGCCATGATTTATCCCATGTTATGAAATTATGATCTCTTTTGCGGGTTAAGATTTCCAAAAGTTATGTGCTTATGTATACAATGTGATTGATATTTATTTTTTTACCCTTACTGAGCATTTGAGCTCACCCTTTTGTATTTTTTATTTCCCCAGGTCTGGAAGAAGGTTATTAAGTAGAATATGCCAAAAAGGGACTCTAGATATGATGAAATAAATGGGAGGCAAAGTAGATGCTTTATGAACCAGTTGTTTATGTTTCCCAGTTTCTAAAGACACTATACCTATACGGTCCTTTCTTGGTTTTGTTATATGTTGTAATAAGTGTTCTTAAATTCTGAAGTAATAACAATGTGTGTAATGTATGGGTCGTTATATTGAGATCTCTACGACGAGGTGGAACATTGAGATACTTTTTCATGGGTTTTCGTAACAGTTGTAGTATCGATTAGTTGCTCATGGATTGGTTCCTCTAGGAGACAAGAAAGCGGAGTACGAAGTCTTAGTAGCTGGCTGAGACCTGATGACTACTGACTATTTGATTCAAATTGTTTCGACTAGCATAGTGGGAACTGCCTCTTTGTGACGCGGTAGACCCATAGTGGGGAGAACCTCTGTGTGACACAGTATACCCACGGTACTCGACAAGAGAAGTACCTCAGTAGGCTACGAGGGGGAGTGCCTCTGTGTGATGTGGGAGACCCACAGTGGGGAGCGCCTCTGTAACACACAGTAGATCCACGGTACACAATAGGAGGACTACCATAGCAGTCCAGGAAGGTGGGAAGTTCCTCTGTGTGATGCGGCAGGCCCTCTATACTCTATAGAGTATGAGTACACCATCAACCAAGATTCCGACAGTTTGACTATTGATATTACTTGCTACTACCCCAAGAATGAAATCCTGGTTTGAGTTGAGTCAGTGTCTTTTGTGTATATCTCATGATTGATATGGCTTACTAGATAACTTAGGTATGTGTATGGGCATATAACTAAGTAAGGGTTATCAGTTGATTATATACATTGTGGTTATCCTTGATGGATATTGTGAGATCTTGAGGGTCTCGGGGTCCCTAATGTGTATAGTTATATTCAACCCTACATGGTATATTCTCGCACCTTGTTGTATTGGTTGTAGAAGATGAACAATGCTGACTGAGGCCGAGAGTAGCAGGACTGAACTGCACCCGGAGGTGGACTACTTTGAGTGACAATGCATGGAGAGTGCTGATGGATGTGGAGTGTTGCGGAGGCCATCTGTACCTACCCTTTATGTAGGAACCCCAGAGGATGACCTAGTAGCTTCTTTACATGATTTCAGTAGTACATGCTTTCAATTGTAACTATACTTTACTATTGGGATTTTATTTCTACCCACTTTTACATTCCATGAATTTTTCTGTATACATTATTGCTTAGTGTTTTTCATTCAGTTGTGGACTATGATTGTGTGTGTTTACTTTTTATAAAGGCAACGCTTTCCCAGCTTAGGGATTTAGGCCTTTGGTGCTAGTCGCCAGCCCCTGGCCTATGGAAGGCGGGCCTGGGGTAGTCACGTCATGGGTCCCGAGGGAGGGTCGTGACAAATTGGTATCAAAGGAGTCGGTTCTATAGCATAACATAGAACTATAATCTTTCTTTTCTGTGAAGATATATTATTAAGTGTACTAAGTGTGGTTTTTAGTTCAGGGAGTCCACTGTTGGTGCAGGCAGCCGACATATCCATAAACTAGGACCCTGACAACTGATTTCCAACTTAGTACTCGAAAACACTGATTGTATGTGTGTTTTCAAAAGTTTTTTTAAGTCAGCTCAACCATGTGAGCTCACTATGTATAATCCTTTGACAGTGTCACATCTGTTTCTTTCAGGATGACTCCACGCAGAGCCCCGAGAGTCATACACTCTGATAGCCCATTGAGTGATGAGGCATCAGTGCAGGGCCCTTTACTAGTAGAGGAACCAGTGGTACCACATCCCGTTGGTCCACTAATGACACCAGCCACAATAGTAGGTGATTAATGCCACTTGAGCGTGTCGCCTGAGTTATAACACCAGAGGCCTCCTAGGTTCTGGGGATAGATGGACCCATAGCCAGCTGAGGATTGGCTGGCGGCTATGGTGAGAGTTATCAAGCTGGTAGGTACACCAGCAGACCTCATGATGATTCTTTCTACGAGTCTCCTTCAGGAAGTAGCAGGAAGATGTGCAGCCTAATGCTCCAAGTCCACAACGAGTATATATTACCCTGGACAGACATTGAGAGCCTATTCTGGGAAGATATAGTTCCAGTGACCCTATGAGCGGTACGAATACACGAGCTACTGCATCTATAGCTGGGTAGATTGGTAGTTGCGCAGTACTCAGCGAGGTTCACTGACCTCTCACACTACTCCACAGATATGGTGTGGGACCCATTCTTCATGTCCCAGACCTTCGAGTAGGGGCTCATGTGAGAGATCAGTGCATCGATGACTTCCCTCAGCATCCTGACGCATGTGGGGGTGTTAGAGAGAGCCCTCATAGTTGAGGGTTTCCTCGTTGAGCAGCCACCAACAGCGATACCCAACACTAGTCGACTTACATGGGATTATTCGGCAGTAGACAGTAGACAGATGACGCAGAGGTCCAAGAGGACTAGACCCATGGGTAGACGACCACATGACTCAGGATCAATTGTTCGGGGAACCCGGGGCAGTGAAATTTATTCTAGAAGCATACAATGCTACTCATGTGGTGGGTAGGGTCACATGGCTCATGTCTATCTGACCCACCATTCATATGATCACCAGTTAGTTGAGGGACTTCCCAAACAATGGTAGAGGTTCGATGGAGGTGGTTCGCATGGAACAGGTGGACATGGAAGAGGAGCTGGTCGAGAAGGTCATTGTGGACGACGTTACGAGGTGTCACCACCACCACCACTAGGACGACCACCATGACCGCAGGGAGTGGGTGGACAGGGGAGAGCTCACCTTTCGGTAGCTAAGGCCTATGACCATGGAAATCTAGAGATGATTTTAGGTATGATATGTCTCAACCCCACTTTAGCTGCAGTTCTTATAGACACATGTGTCAGTCATTCATTCCTAGCCACTACCCTCGTTCAGAGCTCAGAGATTTCGACAGAGCCATTTACTCGATCAATACGGCTAGATACTCCTACGAGAGCAGACTCGAAGATTACACATTGGTGTCGGCAGTGTGATCTTACTCAGGAAGGCAAGAGAATCGGTTGGGATCTTCTCATAGTAGCGTCAAGGACTTACGACTTCATCTTGGGTATGGACTGGTTATCAATAGTTCATTCTCATATTTACTGTATTAGGCACCCAGTGTACTGTTCCCACACGAATGGGACGAATTTCAGCATCACCAGTGAGAAGGGAGCCTTTGTAGCACAAGACGTATTTACTCAGAGAAGGGTGCAACCGATCACTCACCAGTTGGTTGGCCTTACCCTCCAAGCAGTATATGTGGGGAGTCTGACTTATCCTATAGTGGTGGACCAGTATGCAGATGTTTTCTCGGACGATGTGTTAGAGCTACCTCCTATTAGAGATGTGGGCTTCTACATTGACCTGTACCCCGGGACGACATCGATATATGCTCCAACATATCGCATGGCTCCCACTGAGCTTCTTGAGCTGCGGGTACAACTAGAGGACTTGTAGGGGAAGGGATTCATCCGAAACAGTTTTTCTCCATGGGCAGCCCCGATTATATTCTCTAAAAAGGCGTATGGGATATGTTGGCTCTATTTTGACTATTGTCGCCTAAACCAAGTGACCGTAAAGAACATGTTCCCACTCCCGAGGATTGACGACCTTTTTTTTCAGCTCAAGGAAGCACAATGGTTCTTGAAGACAGACCTCATATCAGGCTATCACCAGCTCAGAGTTTGAGAAGAGGATGATCATATAATGGCCTTTAGATGTCAGTATGGCCACTACAAGTTCTTGCTTATGCCCTTCACCGTAACCAACTCTCTAGTAGTTTTCATAAGTCTGATGAATAGGATCTTTCAGCCTTACATCGATCCCTTTGTCATAGTCTTCATCAACGACATTATGATCTACTTGACTACTGAGGAGGAGCATGCCTACCATTTGTAGGTAGTACTGGACACACTCCGAAATCACCAACATTATGGTAAGATCTTGAACTTCCATTATTGGATTCGAGAGGTTCACTTCTTGGGACATGTCATCTCGGAGGATAGAGTTGTTGTAGATCTAGTGAATATTGAGGCGATACTTTCTTGTGAGCCACCTAGGAGTGTGACAGAGGTACAAAGTTTCCTGGGCTTCGCTGGATACTATCAGAGATTCACTCCAAACTTCTCCAGATTTGAAGCACCAATATCCGCCTTAACGAATAAGGGGAAACCCTTTGTGTTGTCAGATAGAATCTAGTAGAGCTTTCAAGAGCTGAGGCAGAGGTTGACTAGTGCCCCCATATTGAGGAATCTAGAGGATTGTGTATAGTACTTAGTCTATTGAGACACATCTGTGACCGGAATCAGGTGTGTCCTAATGTAGGATAAATTTTTTATCACATATGGTTCTTGGCAGCTGAGACTGCATGAGTAGAACTACGCTACCCATGGCCAAGAGTAAGCAGTAGTGGTCTTCGCCTTGATGATGTGGAGACACTATCTGATGGGTGAACTTTTTACCATGTACTCTAATCATAAGAGTCTCAATTATATCTTCTCTCAAATGGTCATGTACCTGAGATATCGGTAATGGGTTGTGTTGCTCCAGGACTATGAAATTGAGATATTATATACTTCATTGAAGGGAAACATTGTTGCAGATGCACTCCGGAGGATATCTGGTATACCAATACTATGAGAGTTGACAGAGCAGCTAGCTGCCATGCAGATATCCTTTATGGATAGGGATAGGGAATCCTTTCTTCTATCTCTTATAGTCACTCTGGAACTTCTTCAGCTAGTCTGGGAGGCACAATGTGGAGACGCTGACTGTGAGACACGACGTGCTCAGATATCCATAGGGCAGACACCTGATTGATTTTCTGAAGGTGGGGAGCACTTCATCCTCTTCAAAGGATGTACCATGGTACCAGTAACACTTCAGGAGGAAGTGTTGTGGGAGTTACACACTTCCCCTCTATAGGTACATCCACGAGTGGTGAAGATGTACTAGGACCTTCGATGACATCATTGGTGGCCAGGTATGAAGAAGGCAGTAGCAATGTTTGTCTCTCGGTAACTCACTTGTCAGCAGGTGAAGGCGGAGCACCGGGAACCAGTAGGATTGGTTCAACCCTTAGAGGTCCTAGAGTGGAAGTGGGATGGGATATCCATGGACATTGTGACGGATCTTCCACGTACATCAAGGGTTCAAGACTCTATTTGGGTGATCGTCGACCGACTCACCAAGTTGGCCCACATCCTACTGATCAGAGAGTAGCGTTGAGTAAAGATATTGGGATGCCTCTATGTGCAGAAGATTGAGCATTTACATTGTATTCCATAATCTATCTTCCTCTATCGTGACGCACGATTTACTTCCCAGCTAAGGAAGGGGTTTCAGGAAGCTTTCGGGACATAAATTCGCTAGAGCACTGCCTTCCATCCTCAGACAGATTGTTAGACCGAGCGGACCATTCAAACCCTAGAGGACATGCTCAGAGATTGTGTCCTCGACTTTGGTTGTAGATAGGGGATCAATTACCATTGGTAGAGTTTTCTTACCACAATATCTATCACTCCACCATTGGTATGAAACATTTTGGGGCCTTGTATGGTCATCCTTGTAGATCTCCACAGTGGTAGACAGTCCGAGGGGAGTCAGCACTATTGGGACCAGAGATGGTACGGGCTACCACTGAGAAGGAACAGTTCATCTTTGAGCATGATAAAGACTACATAGAGCAGACAGAAGTTGTATGCTGACAGGAGACAGAGACCTCTGGAGTTCGAGGATGGTTACCACGTCTTTTTATCAGTCTTACCTTGACGCGGTATTTGGAGATTTAGCTGAGGCCGCAAGTTATCTCTGTGATTTATCAGACCATTCTAGGTCCTCAGCACAGTAGGCGAGGTGTCTTACCACTTATCTCTTCCACCTCAGTTGCACCTGGTGAACGACGTCATCCAAGTATCTCAGCTGGGGAGATATGTGGATGACCCTTCCCACATAATCAACCACAGGGAGCTGGACATTGATTAAGGGGAAGCATACAAGGAGGTTCCAGTACAGATTGAGGATCAATTGGAGAGGGTCCTATGTGGATGGTCGATACCTCTGCTGCTTGTTCTCTGGTAGAACATTACCCTCCAAGAGAGCAAATGTGAGTGGGATGATCAGATGCATGCTCAGTACCCCCATTTGATCCCTTAGTTTGAGTTATTGCTTACGGAAATGTAAATCCCTGAGGTGGGTATAATTAAAAGTCCCGAAAATTCCATGGAATTTTTTTTCATAAATTAATTATATTTTTACAAGTTCGCGAAAATTTACTGTGCTTGATTCCAAGGCCCGGTGTGCCTCGAATCAATTTTTGAAGTTTTGTTAAGGTATGTTTAGTAAACGTACATGCGATATTTTATAACTTTTAAACCTGTACTCAGAATTGAAATCTGAGGGCACCATTGAACTCACAACACCGGTATATTCTTAATAAGACACTCATCTCAATAGATAGTGCTCATGAATGAAAGTTAGTTTATTGGTTTTTTAAATAAAATAAATAAAAATAGGGTGATAACTTATTTTTATTTTGTGGTGTTTACAACCTCCAAGAGGGGGTTAGAGGTGGGGGCCACCACACCATAACCTCCCATGAGAGGTTATAGTGGTGGGGCCCACCCGCAAATCACCTCCCTTAGGAAGAAATCATTTGTGGGGCCCACAAGAGCTTTATATTCCCTTTAACCGCCCATTTATTTGGGATGAAACTCTCCACCTACACCAATAATTAATTTTTCCAACCCTCTCAATTAATTAATTGAATTTATTCACATAATTAAAAAAAAATCTTTTTAATTCTTTTGAATTGTTTGGAAAAAATTGAAATAATGGATTACCATAACCCATTATTTTTTGTTGGCAATTCATTTGTGGAGGATTTGGGAGAGGAGATGGAAGAGTAACAAAGAATGCCTCTTCCACCAAAGAAAAAAAGACGAACTCTTTCTTCGATCTTCGACCGATTGAAAAGTGAAGTAGCAGACGATGATGAATGCCGATGATTCTTTTTCATCGGTCTCCAACCCCGGACCCTTACCAATGTTAATGAATAGATGTCCTCCATTCCTATGTTTCCTCCATCAATGATGGACAAAAGAGGTAGGGGTTGTTCTATGTAGGGGATTTTACGTTTGAAATTGTTTCCATCCTTCAACGGACAAATTTTGGATTGTGTATTTCCATTTGTTATCACCATAACGTGGAAGGATCAGGACACACAAACACGGCCCGACCATCCCCCATCATTTCTGATCATTTTTTGACAACCGCGGAGTGGATATGTGGCGACTGGCGTCGAGCTGGCCGTGAAGGAAACCAGTGGTGCAAGGTCGCCGGGTCGGTTTAGGGGGAACGTCATTGTTGTGCCGCGTGGAGGTGAAGGGGGGCGCGGATAGGACAGGCCTTATCTTAGGTGGTGTAGCACCCTCATTCCACGTGGAGGAAAAGGGGCTCGTGGCCAGGATGGGTCGTGGCGGCGGCGTCGTCGCACCGACGCGCCGTGGAGTGGTGTAGAACTACGAACATGATGGGCCATGGAGGAGGGGCACGGCTCCATCACATCGCGCCAGTAGTGTGTAACCGGCTGGACGGTCGACCATCCGTACCAGACGGGACCCCTCGAGTCCCGTGGGTTACCTGAACCGGCGCTTAGAGCCGGTTCTGATCGGAAGGCAGGGGCACGACAACACCCCCCCATGGCGTGGCCAGTTGGGCCACGCGTTGGCCAGCTTGCAGGGCCACGCAGCGGCCAGGTGGTAGGGCCACATGGCAGATAGCCATCCGAGCAACGCGGGCCACCCTCAGGTTGGGCCACTCTCGGGTCAGGCTACTAACTCGGGTCGGGCCGCCCACTCTGCTCGGGCTGCCCACTCGGGTCGGGCCGCGCCATCGTGCTGGGATGCACCCTCGGACCTTGGAGAACCCTCAGATCGGTTTGGACCTCCAGATCTGGTTGGACCCCGATCCATACCTGGGTCGGGCTGGGTCAGTCCGACTGGGTGGGACCGGACCCGGACCCGCTTTGGTATTTCTATCATTTTTCACCCATTTCTTAGGCTACAGGTGTCTGATTGATGAACCGCCTGCAACGATGGAAAGCATGCAGCAAGACGATGCTTTTGGCATACCCCACATGAAGTATGAACATAGTTGGGGAACCGTCAGGTTGGATTGAACCAAAAATCCAACTGGGCCCCTCGAACGGATATGCCAATAACTAACAGACAGGGTGTCCGATTGACGCGTCATCTATTACATTGAGATCCCTATAATGAGGAGGACCTTTAAGAAACGTTTGAATGGGTTTTCGTGACAGTTGTAGTATCGATCAGTAGCTCGTGGAGCAGATCCTCCAGGTGATGAGTGAGCAGAGTACATAGACTTAGTAGCTAGCTAAGACCTAACGACTGCTAACCATTCGACTCAGAGTGTTTCGACAATACCAGTGGAAAGTGCCTCTGTGTGATGCGGAATACCCACAGAGGAGAGCACCTCTGTGTGACACAGCAGACCCATGGTACTATATAGAAGGATTAACTCAGAAGACTACAAGGGGGAGCGCCTCTCTGTGACTCGACAGACCCACAGTGGGGAGCACCTCCGTGTGACACAACAGACCCATGGTACTCGACAGAAGGAGTACCATAGTAGTCCAGGAAAGTGAGAAGCGCCTATATGTGACGTGTTAGTCCCACTGTACTCTATAGAAGAGGAGTACACCATCATCTGAGAATCTGACAGTTTGACTATGGATATTACCTGCTACTACCCAAAAAATGAAATCCTCGTTTGATTTGAGTCAGTGACTTTTGTGTTTACCTCATGATTGAGATGGGTTACTATATAACTTAGGTATATGTATGGGAATATACCTACGTAAGTGTTATCTGTTGATTCATTGAATTGTGGTTATCATTGTTGTATATTGTGAGACCTTGATGGTCTTGGGGTCCCTACTGAGTATCGTTATACGCACCGCTGCACAGGCTATGCCTAAACCATGTTGTGTTGTTTTCCGACGATGGACAATGCTAAATGAGGTAGAGAGTAGCAGGAATGGATGGTACCCGGAGGTGGACCACTCAGAGTTATGGTGTATGGGGCAGACAGACGGAAATGGAGGGATGAGGAGGCCATCTGTACCTACCCTTTAAGTAGGAACCCCGGAGGATGTCCCAATAGCTGCTTTACTTGATTTCAGTTGTACTTTCTTTCAGTTATACATGTACTTCAATGTTGGGATTTAATTTTCGGCCCCTTTTACTTTCCAACACTTCTTATGTATATAGTATTTCTTAGTGTTTTGATTCCAATTGTGTACTCTGATTGTGTGTGTTTTCTTTTTATAAAGGCAATGCCCATCCATATTAGGGATTTACGCCTTTGGTGCTAGTCGCCACCCCTAGCCTATGGAAGGCGGTCGTGGGGTAGTCATGGTATGGGTTCTGAGGGCAGGTCGTGAATTGAAAGGTGTAGTACCACATCAATAACCCTTTATTTTCTTTTTTCCTTTCATAGAACAAATATATTATATGAATATGAAGATAAATTATTTTCATTACATGATCCACCACAACCTTCCAGTCCTGAAACTCACACATTAACTCCACATTCGTAAAATTGTACATAATAATGTATGTACAAGAACTGATGATCCTAACATTATAGGGGGTAAAAAAATGAGGTATCTCCCCACAATTAGTTTTATACCAAATTTCATAGCATTCTGAAAACTCATTTTTTCTCTTTATGATTTGGAATATAAGAGATTTCCCATAACATATAGTCATAAGATATATCTACTCTCAATACACATAAAAACATACATATATCATAATTTTAGGTTTCTTGAATAGCGGAATAGTCCATGGATGGTACAACTATCAAACCATTCAATTTATAATTACATTTAATCATTTATACATATAATCAAAACATCATTTCAAATTTAAGAATTAGATTAATTCACTACATTAAAACATAGGACTATAATTGAAGGTTATTTACATGTAATTAATAATTCATTTATGAGATGATATAGACTTTCGTCAACATGGAAGTGTTATTTCATTGGTAGTATGATTTATTGGATCCCATAACATAGACATTACACTATAGGATTCAATTGTAGAGTCCATATAGATATTATCCACACCTTCACTGAAATACACGAATAATGTTGTTGAATCTCCCAGTGCTAGGAAAACTGATCCTGACTAACTGCATCAGTTGTGGTTGACCAAATAAAAATCCATCTTGATATAGGATGACCTCATGATAATCTATCATTGTACTGACAGATGAGGTTAGGAGACCATTATAAAACTCTTTATCCATATATTAGGATTCTAAGATTCACTATATCAATTTTTCTACTAATATGGTTTTATTAAAGAAGTATAATTATATAATTATTTTGGAAGGTTTAGGGTTTCAAAATCACACACAAGCCTCTAACCATTTTTAATTTTATTAATTGACCCCAAGTCCATTCTTTTTACTAATATTATTGTTAACCACTTGATATGTCAAACACATTATGAATATAAATAAATATAATTTTTTTAATCTTAAAATTAATCTATGTTTTCTTTCCCTCCATGGTATTTCATGTACCTCGAATAATTAATATTTAGTGAATAATTTACATTTTGTTTATTCCCTAATAAATATAATAAATTTTATATAATCAAATATTAAAAATTAAATATAATTATTATAAAAGTGACCTATTATTTTTAAAAACATTCAATTAAATTATTGTGATCAATGCACCCCAAATAGATCTTTTATATTCTGACTTATTACATTCAGTAGTTGAATTTAACTAAGATTACAGGTACACATAGTTTTTTACCCGTATCCCTCTTTCCGAATTTCAATTTGAATAATTGCAAAAAGTCCAAGTTTTGCATCTAGAAACACGTGTAGGATCTCATTGAGAATTTATTTAGTTTCTTAATTACATATGCCTTCTGTTTATGGATTATTATTTAATATAATAAATTTCCCATTATATCTCTAATCAAGAAGGTTTTATAGTGGTTCTGGTAACGAATACACTCAATGTAACATTCATTAAATTTCCCAAAAGAAACTATCCCACCAATCTTCATTTCCATGAATTTATTTATGTATTTACATTTCCTTGAAAGGGCCTCTGATATCAATATTCATCATGTGGCATGTTGCATAAATCATTTCTAACATTATCTATTAATGTAATTCCAATCCTAATTAACGCAGTGTATCATGCATCACCATGTAAATATATATTAATGGGTTTCATAAATATATCATAGTATATGATTCATGATATAGATTAATGATAATTATAATGTATAAGTATCCTTATATGCATCAGTAGATATGACCATCCAATTAGATATGGAAATTTTGAATTCCTATTGGCATATTTTTTCTCAAATCCTCCTAACAAAATGATTACCAAGGGAAAAACTAGGTTAAGGTATTTTAATGTGTTTTGAGAATATTAGCTCTATTTAAATGTATCGACTATGCCCCATCCGACAATATTAATCATCCATGGAATAAAATTCAGGAATAATGTAGTCTCCCCAAAAGGTTATCTTTATAATGGGGAACTACAATTAAATTTTAGCATGATATATATTCATAGGAAATAATCATATACAAATATTATTATGAAGAAAAATAATTATTTCATAATAATTCACTTTTAATAAAGAAATTGTGTAATAATGTAATTAAAATGACCATTTTTGGGAACCAACTCAAGTAGAAACCACTTGAAAAATAGAATATAGAAAAAAAATCATTCAATCCAATATCTCTCACATGATACTCATGATTATAATGGAATATCTCTTATGATAAATGATCATATATGTTTTTATGGATACACTATTCACTCTAACATCACCTCCTGGAGAAAAATACATCATGAGAAGAAATATACATAGATTGTCCATTAGATTTCAGTGTTTCCTTCTCTATTTTATGAGATCAACCATGGTAGTGTTATCACGGTAATTTATAATAATAAATTTTATCCTAGGTACCACATACATATCATGGAGATTTTGAATTCAATATTATCCCTTGACTGGATTGAATGATTCAATATACTCTTACATTGGTGTATAATCCTTGAAAAACGACATCTTTGAAATATTCTTACACATTACTCCTCCATTGAGACAGATGACATATCCAATCCATTACATAAAATTATTCTATTTTGTTTTATTGAATCAAATTGTACTCCTTCTGAAGAAAAGATCATCATATCTTCTATAAACCAATAACTTATATTTATTTCAATTGAGATAGATTAGGATAGCAATAGTAATAGTGCATTTCGGGTCACCTGGACCATAATGATATCTTCCAATCATGCAGATGGAATACGAAACATCTATAATTATAAATAATATAGAATACATGAAAAATACTATTAGAGAATTTAATTAGATCCAATAAATTATTTCTTATTCCACTTATGTTCGATGGGAAATTATCATAGAATGATGTATACCATATGATCCCAAAAAAACACCATTATGGATTTTAATATATTAACAATATTTAATATCTTTTCAATTTATATACCATGATATACTCTAAGAATCATCGTGGATCAATCATTCATGAGTCGAATATCTAGAATGTTTGTTTCATCACTTAATTTATTCATGGATAAAAAATGAATAAGTGATTTACATAAATATAACAAGTATTTTTTTATAGATCTTATATACGATTGAATGAATATGCATTACAAGACACAAAAAATTAATTCTAGTGTAATATGAGTTCTCTTTTTTTAGAAAAAAATTAATACATGATACTTTTTTATGTAAAATTCTTAAATAAAGTTGAACATATTCCATAACAACTAGAATAATTTTTACATATCACAGATATTACCATTATTCATATCATTATAATTCGTTCTGGTTATGTTTTTTATCATTCTCTTCTTTAACGTACTTCATTTAGATCTCTTCATAACGGATATTGGATTTGGATATTGGTGTGACCAGTAGCACTTAGACATGTGGAAATTGATGATGATATTTTGTGGTAAATATTTTACGGTCATCATGTATTGTAAGTCAAAATGAGGTGGTGAGGGGTTGTATTTATACTTCAGTATATGATGGTATAATTGATTAAATAATTATTATTATATAATTAAACAAATAATAATTGATGTGGACTTAATTTTATAGAATTATATTATAATATTTTGGAAAATTTTTTGGTTCTATAAATACATAAACCACACATTAAAAGCTATAGTTTTTATAAAAATTACGGTTGTAACTTTTAACATTACATATGTTATTATATCATTTATATTGTGCCAAATAAATTTTTAACAATAATATATTTTTTATGTCCATAAATGAAAATGAAAATTAAATCTAAATTATGAAATTATGATTCACAATATGAAATATATTTCATCAAATTCAATTGAAATATTTTTAAAATTATGATTTGAAATTAATGAGACATACACAATGGTAAAACGTGTTTTAAAATATAAAAGATCAAAAATTTTGAACTTTTTTTGGATTCAATTTCAATATAAATCTTATTCCGATGACATAAATTTTATTTATAGATGAATAATATAAATAATTATTATTTTAAACCATTTAGAAATATAATTTACCATTTTAATTATTTATTTTAAAAGTTATTTTTCAATTAAATGATGCATTATTCACTTTTCTTAATTACTAAAAGTTATCCAAAAAGTACAATAAAATATACCTAATTTAATTCTAATATAATTAATTTAAAAATAATTCTTATTATTTTATAAAAACAATTAAAAGAATAAAATTTTAGTTTTAAAATAGGTTCATCATTAATGGTGAGAAAATTAACTTCTAGAAAAATATATATTTATATGTATAAAGTTTTATTTATTCATATAATAAGCATATCAACACAAATTTGATGAATCTAAAATAATTTTACGAAATATATAACTTTTTTAATAATGATCTATCACTAATTGGGATTATTATTATTTATTTTTATTAAATTAAATTTTCGGGATAAAAATTGTTTATTATAAAAATCACAACTTTTATGTTTTATTTTTTTAATTTTTAATTAACTGGTAACATATTAATAATTTTATTAGAATTTTTAATAAATATTTTCATCATTTAGTCAATTTTATCCCTTTCATACTTTCCAATAGATAGGTGATAACTATCAACATTAAATTATTATATTTGAAGTACATTTTACCATGATGTTTAATAAAATGTATGATATCAAAGGGGAAAATGAAAACATAGTATAAAATAATTTTGTGTTACAATCCACCCCACTAAAATGAAAATTATCTCAAAATTCACCACTCAGATATAAATATAGGAATATACATCTATCTAATCACCTATTAAGAGTCCCAAAAATTAATCATCAAATTACCATAGAATATTATCCACGTGAGTTGTATTGTTTCATAGAACATTATCTCTTCAATACAAAATATGAATGAGATGTCAATTATAAGAATTATCTTTCTCCAGTAGTTTAAAATATATGTTTTGTACATGTGAATGGTTACATATGTACTTAATCAGGTAGAATACATTTAATACATAATGAACATGAGAGATATTCGGTGGAACAACTGATTGATAAGCTAAAATTTTGATATGATTAAAAATTTTAAGCAATTTTTCCCTTGAAATTTTAAAGTTCACATTAAAAATAATATTTGGATGTTTGAAAATTTCTTTTATTACAAAACCTACATTAGAAAAGGGTAAAATATAAATACCCCTTAATATAATGAAAATAAAATGTGAATATCAACTCATAACTAGGATTAAATTTAAGGAAACATTTTGTGGAAATTGAAAAAAGAGAAATAGAAGATAATTTTAGCTTCATGTTTTAATGAAGAATGATAGTGAACTTGGTCATTAGATGGTTAATGCCAACAATGCTGAATACCAAATAGGTCAGAAAATGGTTATTGATGTGACACCCCAAAACATTATAGAATTTTTATATATTGAATTAGGTTTTTTTTCAAGATTACATTATATTCATCCCCATGATAAGCTAATGTTACACACAATAATGATCAGGATTGCATTAAAATTATGGCCATGTTTTACGGGAAAAAAATATTATAATAATATTATTATTTTATGTAATAAGATATATCCTAGATGTTATGTTTTTAGTTATTAATTGTATTACTAACAAATAAAAATATATTGTGGAATTGATTATTACAAATTTTTTTGAAATTAATATATGATGCAATTGAATTTGAAGGATTTATTTTGAACTATTATATTTTATCCAAATGAATTAAATGAATTAATATAAATTATTTATATTAATTTTATATATTTATATTATATTCAATTTAGTTTTTAAAATTCATCCTATGTTTTTTCTATACTTTACAGAAAAATAAATCTAATTTTCATGCAAAATTATATAATTTTATAAAGGTAGTATTTCTGCCTTTTGATGGGGAACATGTTTTAAATATATTTTATGAAAATTTTATATATTCTAAATGAAAAAATAAAAATTTTATTTTAAATATTAATATTAAAATTTACATTGGTTAATGTTTTAATATTTTTCATATATGATTCATTTTAGATGAATATTGAAAAAATGAATTTTAATTGAAACCATATTTTTCATCGAAAGCAATGTTAAATTGTATTTTAATTTATTTTAATATATAATAAGATCAATTTTTTTTATTTATTACATTATAGATCATTGGAAACAATTTCAAATTTAATTTCAAAAAAAATTATCTCTTAAATGTTTTAACTTTAAAAACATGTATTCTTATAATGGAAATATGATTTATTGAATAATAATAACTACTACATCATTGTTTTAAATTTTAAAAAAGTAATTCCATATTTGGAATTTGTGGGTCCATGTTATTGAAATATTTTTCTTTTTCTTTTTGATATTTTGAATAGTTACATTAATATTTTTATAAAACGGTTAAAGGTAAATTGGGTAATTATGGGTAAAGATAATATTATTAGTAATACATAATTACACTGAAACATGTCCTAATTTTATTGGATGTGTTGGTGTTAAAAATAATCATACCTGGGACGATATTATGGCCTCTTAGATCCACTTGTATGACTTTAATCATTTTTTTGTATTTTATTCTAATGGATGTCCAAATGTCACACTCGTGCTATCATTAAGTGTTATATTTTTAATATATGGTTATTCATGATATATATTTGAAAATAAATATTAATTTTAAATGTAATATTTTCTTATTCGTCATGATAATTAATTATTAATATTTATGGAAAAAATAAATTAAATTAAAGGATTTCAAACTGATTATGAAAAAAAATTAATTAATTGATAAATCACATAAATTATTTTAAAAAAATATATAATTTTATATAATTAATGATAATCAAAATATTTCTATATTAAATAGTAATTATGGTAATATACTAAATGTCGTTTTTTAATTTATCATTTATATTTGATATTTTAAAAAAATCATAAATTGAGTAGTGTCAAAATTGACAGTAATCATAATTTAAAATAAATTGTATTTCATTTTTGATATAAACGTCATAAACAACAAAAATTCAGGTGAGATGTTGTGAAAAATTATTTTATTTCATTAATTTCTCATTTATGTATATTTTTTTCATCTTATATTAACTATATTAACACTGTAATTGTAAAACAACAAGATGTAATGGTAAGAGTTAAATGGTTTAACAATGTTGTAATAACAAAATATAAGGGTACTAATGTTACCTAAACATGTATAAAATTAATATTATTATATAATTTTGAAACATAATTAACTTATATATGAAATAAATATCTTCTATTCCTTTTATAATTGATATTTAATATAAATGTTTTTAATATTTTGAGAGTTTCCAAAAGTCCCCCCTCACCTCAACTATAAAAGGGAACCTTTTCCAACACTTACTCAAACTACATTAAGACTTATATCTCATTGAAAAACAACTCCAATAATCCATAAAATTCCCTTACCGAATCATAGAAAACAATATTTGATCATAAATCAATATATTTATAGATTTTGGAATAAACCAAAAGATGTAACTTGGATAAGAGGTAACGATATTCAACGGAAACATTTTCTTTATTTCATTTCCCAATACATCATTTACTATTATCTAATACTTATATAACAAAATATTTTTAATAAATATTATTACATTTTTTAATGTTATTTTTTCTACATACACCTACACACAATTCCATCAAATGGGTAATGAACAACCCTTTCGTTTATTACGAACTACCGCCTAGCAAAACGATGTCAATAATTTTTCAGTTAACACCACTCATGGATGGTCATTACAATGAACATGATATTTTTATATGATATATATAATATTTATATTTTCATAATAATTATTAAATATTTATAAAAAAAATTATTTCATTATTCCCATTTTTTGTAAATATGATTAATTTGTTAGGGAAATTGTGGATTACCGCCTCTTCAATGCATTGTGATTCGTTCACAATATACATGGAACGCATACAAGATGGTTTAATAAAAATATATGTAATATATGAAATATATATTATAATGGAAATATATTATTCCAATATATATTTTAATTTAAATTCATTTAATATGAAAAATAATTGACTATAGTGTTCTTGTGTACGTACGTCCATCCATCTCTATGAACGACACATTTCATTTCCAATATCCATATTTTTTTGTTTATTATAAAAAGATATTATATATATATATATTATATTTAAATCATGTAATTAATTTTATATATTATTAAATAATGATATATTAAATTTTAATAGAAAATATTAACTAAAAAATTATCCAAAAACGTGGAAATCAACACCTGAAATAGTGAACATGATGAAAGATTATTAACAAAATGGTGATAAAACATTAAAAGAGGATGATAAGTGATATCATAAATGTGAATAATGTTACTAAACAAATAAATATCATTATTTAAGTCATTATACATGATTTTAAATCATGTACAACTAAAAAGGGAGTGTGAGGTATGTGATATTTGCCTCACTTTTTTTGTGGGACAACTAGATTATACACATGTTATTTATATTATGTGGTGAATAAACAACAAATTAAAGTACGCTATCAGTATTATTATACTGATAATGGTATTTTATTATCTATATAATTTATTTATTTCATGGGTATATGATTCAAATAATTATTTATTGATTAGTATTTATTACATAATCTCATCAATATTCAGGATTATTTCATTTTATTTATCCATTGAGGTATATTTATCCACCACATACAAATTTTATAAACCTATTTTCAAATGGTTTAAAAATATTTTTAAAAATAATTTATATACATGTTTTCATTTGTTAAAAAAATCGTCTGAAAAGAATAGTTTTTTCTTTTTCTAAACAATTATCATTGAGACATTTTCAACAAAACATAGTGAAGGAATGTTTTTAAACATATATGGCTTGAATGAAATATTATGTCACCCTGAAACCCTAATATTTTTAAGATTACATTACATGTTTATTTTATATTTTTCAATTAAAATATTTTATTTCAAGAATGTGTGTCCAATTAAATTATTTATTTCAAATAGGTGAGGTATTTCATCTCAATTTAATTTTATTGGGTTATTATGTAATGTTATGCACATGGATTCTTTTATATCGTATATATACTACACTTTGACATCTTATATCATGAATAACCATATTTTCATATAATAATAAGTTTTATTTAATATTATTCCTTCATGGGGATTATGATCCAAATGTTTTGATGTGGGGTGACACACTTCCGAATGATTAAAGATTATTTTCCTCAATACTATTTATGATGATCCTTCATTGGTATTTATATTCATCAACATCAACAATACTTGTTATTACATATCCTCCATTGAGGACATGTTGATAAATCATTATCCATTTTTCAGTATTTATATTTGATAAAGATTATTAATTATTAATTAGATATATTACTCGATATGAGGAGCTATATAGAATTAAATAGACAGGTGGGTCCCCAACATTATATTTCACCTCGATTCATGATTGTTTCTCATAATACAATGATTATGGAAGAATTGAATGTCTTTTTCACCAGTTCATTTTATCCATCTTGTGAAATTTATTAATTGTATTTTTTTCATTCTCCTTATCCAAGACGTCCCATAATAATAAATTTCCTTCTTTGATATTTCAGTTATTACCCTTGATATATTCATATGATAAAATATATGGATGTGTTTCATAATAATTTAATTGATTAAATGAATTGTTTTTATGTTATATACTTTTTCATATTGATTATTCCATGTATAGGTTTTTTAAATTGAATGTGTTAATAGTATTTACCTTTCCATGAAGATTTACTCTTACTGATTCATTATGTTTTCCACTTTACATACCCTTATAGATCATGTTGGATCACCCTAATTGGGTTTCATTTGCCTAGTTTATATAAAATGTTATTTTGAATTTTTTTAATGCATGATTTCTATTTCAATTTTTATGTACCATGTTTCTAATTTATTTTTGAAATTTATTATTGGTATTATATATGTAATCTTGTTTTACAAAAATTTTAAAATAATTAGTACATTGGGATTTGAAACTGTTATCTATTGTAATAAAATAAAATAATGAACTGGATCTAGGATTATGGCGTCTATTTGTAATAGATTATTTCATAGAATGTTTATCATCAACCATTGAAAGTATATTTCAAGAAAAAATATTAGGGAACAAAACCCAACGATATATATTGTGGACCCATTTATAAGAACATCCTATAATTTTGGTGTGGTATATATTATATTAACTCTTATAGGGAAATTTTTTTCATGATATTACAAGTGTATGTGTTTCTTTCACATATGTACAGAATGGTAAAAACTAAAACAAGTTGAATAGGTCCTGACTTGGCGTAAATTGGTACACAACAATGGTCCTTACTACATACATGGTTTCATACACAATTTGGATATTCTTAAGATAATTAAAAGTTTCATTACAATTCATTAGGGAAGATTTAATTGTAAAAATATATCTACAAACCATGTTTATGATTCTTAGATTTTCTTTTTTTTTTGAATTTGTGTTTAAAATTTTAGTTATTTTGGGATTATGAATTATGATTCATAATTATATTAAATAATTTAGTTTATGTAGTCATTTAGAAATGGATCTTATTTGAAGTAATGTGAGGCCCAACAATGTATATATCATGAAGAGTAGAAGGATCATAAATTTTATCTCCTTAGTCCAAAATTTTAAAGGGAAATAATCTACAAATAATTCTTATCATATGACTACATAGAATCACGTGATAACAATATTATTATATAATCTTCAAATTAAAATGAATTTGAAGAAAAGATAGAAAGTTAGAGGATGATAGGTCAAAAGATGTATTAATAGAATAAGGGAATGAATTATTTTCCCACATGTGATAATTTTTGAAAGAAACATCTACATCTATTCTTGAATTGAATGATATTGTTTAATATGGGAGGAGAAAAAGGCCACAAACTTTGGGATTTGTATGGAAATGAATGAAAATCCAAATTTACAGTGATTTAATGATAAGGATATGGGGTAGTACACAAATCAATGTCTCAAGAATCAAAGGATGATACCACAAAAGATTTTTATCAGTCATAGTAAAGATTATTATACTACTATATACAAAATGTAATCATTAATGTCCTCACATTTGGATTTAAGAATAATGTCATTTGAGAATTTTATCAATTAATAATTTGGTATAATAATTATCAAATATATGCAGATTATATTATAATAAATGTTCATCAAGGATAATATCATGTTATGTTCAGTACATATAACAAAAAATAGTGATTCTATAACAAGTTGATTTTTTTATAAAACACATGGATTATGGAAAGGAATGCCTTAAGATATTCATGATGTTGACATAATAAAGATTTATAAAGTGATGATTTATACAGATAATGTAAATTGAAAATTACTGGATTCTTTGGAACTGATTCCAATGTTTTGTATCAAAATACTTGGATAGATTGGATGGAAAAAGTATATGAAATGGTTTAAATTGAACATTGGATTAGGTATTATATATTATTATATTAATTTACCATATTATGAAACATGAAATAATAAATGAAGTATAAATAGTTCAATGTGAAATGATAAGTCTATACTAATAACAACATATCAAATATGAATACTCACTTATATCCATAGAGAGTTGGTGTATTTCCCAACTCCGAGAAATGGGTATGAAGACTAAACATTTGTCCTATTATCATAATTTTTTTATATAAATGACCTTTATTCACACATCAGATAGATTATTTTTTTCATCATAATATTATTCAAGTATATGTTCCCAATCAATCTTCATCAGAACAAGATAGTAAAATTTCATATTTATATCTATGATTTCACTAAAGTTCCCATATTTGAATACCTAGTTTTGTTGTGATCTTCACATTTACTTTTACTTATTATTAATAAGATGTGTTATTTAACTGGTTTACAATGTGGGGTTTTCAATAATTTTTTTTATTTTTAAATATCAAGCACTAGACTTCAATGATTTGGATTTAATTGAAAGGAATACATTTATCATAGGTGGGTATAATGAAACAACAAAAAATGAAAATATTTTAATTTTTAGAAAATATCATTTTGTTTCTACATTTCATTATATTAAATATCAGGTTATTGCTTATAAGACATATAATAATGAGTTTGATTGAATTACAGGAATGAAAAATTTTTACTGAACAATAATATATTTTTAAAATATTATTATATAATCTAATAAGATAAAAACTAGATAATAAGTTATTGGTTATGAATTATATTAACTATCATTTAAAAATATATGGTTTATTTCCTTAATATAAATTAATCAGAAATAAATATAAGAACCAACAGAATGTGAAGGAAATGTTTTTACAGAATCTATTATTCCTATCCAAATAAGTAAATTTAATTACTGTTAGTTAATTATATTAATTAAATTTATTTATAATATTGTATATATAATTTTTAACATTCATACTATGTGGTTTATAACTATGAAATAAAAATAAATCTAATTTTTATGCATCAAAATATATATTTTATCAAGGTAGTTTTTTTATCCTTTCGATGGTACAATTGTTTTAAATTGTTTTTAATCTTTTATTAATTATATTTATCAAAAAACTTATTTATTTTAATAGGAATATTAAAATTTAGTTTTGGCTATATTTTAATTATTTTTATGATAGGTTTTTTATTTTGATAAATGTTGAATAATAAAGAATTTTAATGGAATAAAATTCAACTAAATAATTTATAGTGATAAATTATATTTTTTATTTTTATAATATATATTTCTATCAATATTTTATCAATTTATCCAATTTTTTTCATTGGAATCAATTAACAAATGAATTTTTATATTAAAAAATTACAATCTTTTGAATGATTTCACATTAGAAATACATTTTCTCATTCTTTCAATGAGATTAATTTTAAAATAATTACTGCATCATATTGGATATTTATTTATAAAAATGGATTCAATATTTGGAATTCCTAGTTCAACGTTTTTTAAATACATTTCTTTTACTTTTGGACATTTTGAATAGTATCTTTAGTAATTTTTTTGTTAACATTTTTAAAGGTAAATCTGGTAATTTAGGGTAAAAATAATATTATAAGTTTTATGATACTACCCTAACACTTCCCATTATTTTATATTATGTGTTATTTTTAGAAGAAATAATACTTGGTATTATTTTATTAACTCTTGGAACCACTTCTATGTCTTTAATAAATTTTTTGTTTTTCATTTTAATGGATGTCTAAGATGTCACACTAAAGTTTTTAATAAGTATTAAATTTTTTTATATAGTTATTCAAAATATATCTTCAACAATAAATAGTAATTTAAAATAAATAATCATTATCTTCATCATCATAATTTATTTTTAATTCAAAGGGGTTAGATAATTAAATTATTGGTTTTCAGAATGATGATGTTGTAATTGTTTGTTTAATAGACATATCAAATAAATGTTATTGAAAATATAAAAATAAATATAATTTTTTATAATTAATTCCATAGAAGTATTTTTAATATTACCTATAAATATTTTGAATGTATTTAATTTTACGGTTCAATTTTATCTTTTAGTTATTATATTTTAAAAATTCATGTAATGAATAGTGTCAAAATTGACACTATTGATATTTCAAATTAAATTACATTTTATTAAATGATATAAAATTCATAAAAACATAGAAATAAGTTAAATTATTTGTATAAGGTTTAAAATTTCATCTCTAATTAATTTATGGTTCTTTTTTCATCTTAACATAATAATAATAACCAATAAAATGTATAATATGATGTTATCATGGTAAGAGTTAAAAAGTTTGACTAAGGGTTGAATCCAAATAATAATTTTAAAAATGTGACCTCAACAAGTCTAAAAAATATTTTATGAGGTTATTCTTATACATACTAATATTATATCCCTAATAAATTTTATTATGAATTTTTTAATTAAATATTATTTAATATCAATTTAATATGTTTAGATCTTTGAAAATTACCCCACACATCAATAAAAAAAGGGAACCTCCTTCCTCACTTCCTCACGACACATTGATCCTTCTGTCTTATCCAAATTCTCAAAAAATATTCTCATATCTTACATCACCTCATCCAAGAATCCTTAAATTGTAATTAAATCAATCCAGGGAAGGATTTTTCTATAATCCCATTTGAGTTAGGTATATTAGAGGTAACGTTCTTCGACACTCATTTTAGATTCATTTCATTCATAAATAATAAATTTATTATTAATAAATGATTATATAATAATCCTTGAAACCTCAATATAATAATTTGTTTTCATTCCATGGTTTCTACCTACACATAAAGAGAAATCAATTTAATGTGTAATGAATTTACAATTCAAGTATAGTCAACAACCGCTTAGTAAAATGAAGATGCTAATTTCTCATTTACCACCTCTCATGGTTTCTTATTAGAAAGGAAATAATATTTTCATATGAAATTAATTATTCTAATGTTTTATTAAAACATAATTAGTTATTATATAACAAATATATTCATTATTTTTTATTCTTTTAAATACGAGAACTCTGATTTGTGGAAGTGTGGACTGCCGCCTCCTCAAAAAAATGTTATACGTTGACAAAATACATCAATCATATAAATAATGGTTTTAAAAAATATATTATATATATGAAATATATATTATACTAATATTATTATATACATATATATAATTTTATTTTATTTTTTTGAAAATGATAATTAATTGACAGTAGTATTTATGCGTACATATGGCATATCATCTCCCTGAACAGTAGATTTCATTTTGTATCAAACTAATTTATGGATTATTATAATTATATATACACATGTACTGAATATATCTTATATTAAAATAATTATTTAAATTTTTTATAACATGATATTATGATCTATGTAATTGGAATAATAAATAACAATTCAAAACATACTCGAGAAACTTGGTAAATAACACCCAAAATAGTATAAATGAGGAATGATAATTTAAAAATTTATGATAAATCAATATAAGATTATCATATTTGATATGAAAAATATAAATAATATTCTAAAATAAATTAATAAAATTATTTTAAACATTATACAAGTTATTAATTCATTAAAAAACTACAAATGAAATGTGATGTAAGGGATTATTTTTTCCACATTTATTTCTGTGGGACACCATCCATATACCCTACTAGTTTTTTGTGGTGCATATATCACCCAAGAATGTATTTGAGGATAATAATTATGGATATAATGGTATTTTCAAATAAATATATTTTTCATTAATTCATGGTCATACTATTTTACTAATTATAATGTGATAAAAATTTATTCCACAATCTCCTAAATATTTGTATTATCTCATTTTAACTCTATGATGAGGAATATTTTTCCTCCACACCCATTGTTTATAAAAATGTCTTCAAAAATGTTTTTACCATTTTCTAAAATCATTTTAACCCATCTTATACTTTTTTAAAAAGAAATCATAAAATAATAATATTTTTTAGACAGTGATCTTTTTACATTTCTGACAAAATGTATTGATAAAATGTTATTTTATCTTTTCTAAAATTAGTGAAATTTCCTTCCCTCAAGAAAAATTAATGTTTTTGAAGAATATTTTAAATTTTTACATGTTTAATTTTAATTAAAATATTATATTTTAAATTGTTCTATCCCATTAAATAAATGATTATAAAGTGGTAAGGTATTTTTTCAAAATTTCATTTCATTGAGTAATATTTTATTGTTATCTTGATATTTTATTTTATATGATGTATAGAATTCCCATTAACAATTTATATCCTAAGTGTCCTTATTTAAATGATATTATAATTTTCTTTTAATGTTATTATCTCATGGGTATTACAATCATAACATTTCGATGTGCTATTGTATAGTTTGGAATTATTAATGATTATTTTCCCCAAGAATGCTTACACTAAAATATAAATTGTTATTCTATTCATCAACCCAAACAACCCTAATTGTTACATATCCTCCAATTTTTAAATATTGATAAATCAATATTAGTTAATCATTTGGGAAATTTTATATGTCATGTTAATTATTAATTTAAAGGATTAACGAATATGATGAATGCTTTGGACCAATAGTGATGGGTGGGGGCATATATTATATATCCCCTATATGCATTAACAGGTTATCATGATATATATATATGTTGGACCAATTAAATATATTTATAGCTGTGATTTCAAACTATATTGTGAAAATTCTTGACGGTATATGTTTTTATATGTCTAAAACTAGACTTTATTAATTTCAAATTTCATTGTTATATATTTCATTACATATTTTTATTGTCAATGATATATTAATAATATAAAATCTAGGGATAAAATTCATTCTAATTTTATTGATTAATGGACATTTCTTTTTGTTATTTTCCTTTATCTACGGATTATTCCTTATCTAATTACTTAAAAATCATATTTATCACTTATCTACCATTCACTACAGAATTATTCCTATAGATTCATTATTACTGATGATTTACTTACCCTTATTTTGAATTTCTTCTCACCCTTATAATTTATCACATCCCCATGTTATGAAGAAGATTCCATTCAATGTGTTTAAAAGATGTTGTTTGTTTTATTTTATTGTGTACCATTTTTTAAATTTCTTTTCCCAATGTATTATGGTTATCATGTATGTAATTTTTTTCCAAAACTACACAACTATTTTGCCCCTTGAGATAGTAATAATGCATCTGTAATAATTAAAAAATATAATTCGTCATATATATGATTATAGGTATAGTTAATTACAAATAATATTAATATAAATGATTATAATAGGATACAATTTTATTTCAAAATAATTTGATAAGATATACGTAATTGATTTTATCACTAAATATTAGTCTCACTCTTTGGGTGAGTTTTGATCAAATTTTTCTTTATATCCCACTCAATGAAATGAATTTGAATTTTTAATTCCTTTTGAACTAGTGGATCATAAGACATATAATGGGATGAAAATTTATCACTTCTATGTATATTTATCATCATAACAAAAAAAATTTATCATGGGTTATTTAATATACTCAATTAATTATATATTTTATTGATAAATTATTCTATCAATCAACATTTAATATTAAATATAACAATTTTCATAAATTTTTACACTTATTAATCATCCAAAAATATAAAATCCAAAAAATTTATATATATGATACTAAATTCCCTAAATCAACTTATTATTAATCAAATAGAAAACATGATTAATCTTCAAATTATCACAGACGAAACAAGGGAAGATCATTATCATGTATTGTGTTGCACCATTATATTAACCTGAATTACTATTAAACCTTATACGAAACATTCATGATTTTAAAATTTAACCCTTTCCTCATACCATATATAAAAAATTCAGTAAAAATAATCTATTAAAAACTATTTATTCATATTACAATTTAGTTTGAAGGTAGTCATATTTATCCATTTAATTTACTACAAATAATAAATCTATTTATCTCAGTATTATCTGCTTAATTTTTCACTAATTATATGTTCTCTAAAAAATCACCTTACATGTAAAACTCTTTTCCATTCGATTGTAATTACTCATTATATTATTTAAAATCCTTAAAGATACAATACAGTTGTATAATCCATATGTGTTTCATTATTCCATATATCAAAATGTTTCTTCCATGAAATTAGAATTGACTTTTAATACCTAATCATTAAATCCTTCAAACACATTATTGTTAGAATCTATATTATTAATAAATATCTCATTATAATTTTATTACCATTCAAATTGTGTGGTTTTTTGTGTTGATATTCATTGTAAACCCTTGGATTTGGGAATTGATTTTCATAATTCACTTATTCTTTACACATGTCGAATTGATGTGTTAGAGTAAATATTTCTCTATATTAGAATCATTAACAAACAACGTCCCATCACTTTGGAACATTGTTCCATTATGAACAACTTTCCCAAATTTAAAACATTTACTAGTCCCCTTTAGAATATTTTCTTCATGATCCTTCTTATACATTGAGAATAATGGAAAAATAATCGTACTTTTTCTATGGTAAATATAATTTTATTTCAATTCCATTTTTATTTTCTTATCAAATACATTTGGTTGATGGTAACCCCAATTTACATCTTCACCTTATGAGAACATTGAAAATTTTCATCATATATAATAAAGTATACTATATGAAATTCTCATAGAAGACTAGGCTTTATAACACTAATGAATAGATCAATTTTTATTTCAAAGTTGATAATTATTCTTGAGGCATATCATACAATCCTTTAAAAATATTCCTAATTTATACTGGTTGATTAGTCATCATTTTGATTGAACTCTTGAAATTACTGCTCTATATATGTATATAGAATTTTAGAGAAGTACATGATGAGGAATCCCCCCCCCCATAAACTCATCTTATTCCAATGATTCAATTTATTATACATTCTTTATATTCATGATAATATTCCACCATTGATCAACTTCACCTTCTAGGTGATAAAAATCTAGAAAAAAATATTCATTCCCTTAGAATTGGTGGATAAAATATATTTTATCAATGGTGTTGATCTAACTCTCAGCCACAATTTGATAATATATCCCACAAAATGAATGTTGTTTCCTCATGTATGAATATTCAAATGTTTGTTTACTAATTTTCTCATTTGGTACTCCATTATGATTAATAGAATTTGGGAGAATAATAAGAATATTTTGTGTTATAGCACCCATAACATTTAGTTATTTATGTGTAAAATCGTTTCATTTCCCATCGCATTCAGAATAGTCATGGTTCCTACTAGTTCCATTATTTAGTAAAAAAATATTGTGTGATCGATAATAATATTACTAGTAAAAATACATGGTTAATGGAAAATAATTATAAAATTTCAATCGATGAAACCCTGGGCTTAATACTAGGGTATTCATGATCATTACCAACACTGTAGTACTATAACCTATACTAACATTTATTGTGATTAATAATGTTTTCTCATTTTATTTTCCAATGGTTAACTAAAAATTTCTTACAAACCATCACTAACAACCCACAATTATTATACCTAGATATTATATTTCGTGGATAAATATTCATTAGATATCATGAAAAAAATATTCATTAATCATACAGGTATACTATCATTGGAAACATGGGGACACAAAAAACATTTCATAAATTACCTACATAATATCCTATGTATTCATCCATTATTATAAACCTTTAGACATATAAAATATTATACCATTATTTCTATTATTACCCTTCATATTGGTCTGACACTCCTCCTCATATTCTTTGGAGGACTTCTTTTAGATCTCTTTTTAAAGGAACAATGATTGCATATTCAGTGAGAACAGAAGCACTTGAATGTGGGGAAAGTTTGGATGAAAGGGTTTAGAAGAGATATTAGGTTCTTTAGATCATTAAATTTTAAATGGGGTGTTTGTGGGTTGTTTTTTTACTTCAGCAGTTTTTGGATTAAGATACTAAATAATTATTATTTTATAATTAAATCAAACCACCTTGAGGTGGAATTGGATTGAACAAATTATATTGTTATTTCCTAATTTGAAGCATATTTTTGATCTAGAAATAAATCAACAACCAAATATATATGTTTTAGTTTGTAGGTATTTTAATATTTTACCTTTTATCATTACCATTTTATTATTATTTTAAAAATTCTACGATAATGGTGTTTTTTACCATTGTATCATTTTATGTTTATAAATGAAAATGGACATACTTAAAAATTTAGACCATCTATTTCCAAATATAGACTCCATTTTAATTAATTAAATTAAAATAACTAGAAAAATTAAATTTAAAATTAAACCAAAATACAAAATGGGAAAAAAAATTTAAAAGTGAATTTTTCTAATGTTTGAAATGTTATTATATTTAATTTCAATGTTAAATTTATTATAATGAAATAAATTGGGATGATAGATTTATAATTGAACAAATTATAATTTTAGAATCAATATGCATTATAATTTAAAATTGAAATATTTATATAAAATGTCAGCTTTCAATTAATATGGAATATTTTTTAGTTCTCATCAAAAAATTAACCTAATCAGAAAAAAAACAAAAATTAAAACTGAGATATTTTTTATGTACATATTTTAAAAATTATATTTATTTTATAAATAAAACCTGAAAAAGTTTCAAAATTTATTTTTAACATAGGTTATACATTAAAAGTTGTATATGTTATATTTTATAAAGTTAAAGTATTTTTTCTATAAAATAGATTTATTATTATTTTTAGACAATCAAACATATTGAAAATTTTTAAAAATAAATTGAATAAATATATAAAAATAAATTTAATTCATATAACACACTAGTATTGAATAATTATATTTATTAATTGAAATTTTCATTACGCACAGAATAATTTTTTTTATAAAAAAGATTAATTATGACCATTGGGTCTTTGTTTTCATTTCTAATTTGCTGGTAACCAATGAATTCCTTTATTGACATATGAAAACAATATTTTCATAATAAATTTTTTAGCATTCAATCCCACCAATCTATTGTCTATGTGAGAACTCACATAAATAAATAAAATATTTTTGGAGTTTCTATTTTGATGGTTTGTAGTTCGTTGTATGATATGGAAGAGAAAAAATGACACATAGGTGTAAAATATTGGGGTGTTACTTATCCTATTAAAAATATTCAACAATATTTCCAATTTGTAATATATCATCAATATATACTACCATGATATCTACAAAACACACACAAAAGTTCTTGTGAACACATATTATATATTCATTCTTTATGAAAACAAATACCTTTATAGATATATCAAATAAATAGTTCCATAATGAATATGATTTCATTAATTAATATATAGTTCTCTGAAACATGTGATAATTTTTAGAATTTCATGAATGATAAAACTATTTTGGTTGGGCCATAAAAACATCCACATAATTATTCCCATTAAAGAATGTAGTTTACTTATAGATGTTGTAAATCCCATATTCATTCAAATATGTTATAGAAAAAAATTATGATGAATTTAATCAGGAAAAATTGGGATATAAGTTTTTTATAGTTAATTCATTGACCTTGTATGAACCCTTTATCCATTATCCATTATTTACATGTATTTACATTAACTTACACGTCTATCTTTTTCTTCAATACTCATTTACACTCAACATGATTTACTTCAACTGGTTGGTTGATCAAAATACATATCCTAGTTTTTACATATGGATTCAAACTTAGAATGCATATATTATATCCATTTTTCTACATTGGATTTCTAAACATCCACTTTAATGGAGTGATGATTATTATTGTCAAATAATATTGATTTCAAATAATTTATGACTATAAATCAATGTCTTTATTGTTCTTTTAACTGAATAGAACTCATACGTGTCACTTATGTTTTATGAGTAAGATCATCAAAAGGCACCTGTGGAATCAGTTCTTATACATAATATTATTTATCTTATGAATAAAATTCATCAATGTAAATCTTGAACCCATTATCCTCCATGAACATTTTATCCCACTTAATAAAAATATAATGTATTAAGATAATAATATTCTCATTTTAAGGTATTTACAGATTGTATCCCCTTGTTTTCATAGTATATTATAATAATATTCACATCATTCTATATAATTGTATTTTTTTGTTGATCTAGGCAAAAAATGTCTCAAATTCCCATGAATGATCATGAGAAAAAATGGGTTTCTTTCCACTAAATATCATGAAGGGAATATTGTTTTCCATTTAAATTGAAACTCAGATTAGTAGGTATATTTCACATTAAAATTCAGATCTCCAATCGAACTTACCATTTACAATATTTTTAGTTCCCCATATCACTAACACCACTCCACTACGTAGTGTAAGGATGGTTCAGTTGATAAAAATAACATACTCCCATAAATGGTTGATAATGTTATTGTAAACATATTACTAATACTAAACATGTGAATGATTATTTGTATTCATACCAATATGTTTTTTAAAATCATTCATGAAAACATTGAACATGTCAAATGACTCTTACTAATACCATATTAATTTTATAAAAACATACAGACTCAAGCCATTAAGAAAAGATATAAAGTATGGGTACCACAAATATCTTCTAACAGGAATGTTTTAAACACATCAATGTGTTAAAAAACAATAATCACCATGAGAACAAAATTGATGTTTTTTAATCCTTACTTATAAATAATCCGAAAATAATTAATTTGTATTTAGATTATGGAGTATAAGTTATAATCTTGATATAGATTTTCCAAATTCTTCTCATTTACTTGAACAAGGAAGTGATTTCACCATATGATGTAATATGATTCACAATCATATTAGATTCTTTATCAACTGAATGTATTTTTTCATAATTTAATAAATAATGTATGTTACTCGACTATTTCATGCTATAAAATATTCTATATTTATAATATTATCATCCTTTATTCCCAAATATGAAAATATATCCCTCCATATATAAACATGAATGGGAAATAATGATCATAGTAAAACTATGAACATTGTAATAGTTCATTAAATCCAAAATCATTATTTTTGTAAGTTGAGATGCTAGTATTCAATTGATACAATAGCTATCAACACTATATTGGGATCCAATAGATCCAATCTATTATAATATTCTAGAATCATATTGTTTCATATATTTTTATTCAAATCTGAGAACAACATTTTAATTATAATCTACAAAATGAATATATTGAAATATTACATGTAATAAATATTGATCCTAAAGTTCCTTGGTGCTTCTTTTTTAGGGGAAAATTCCTTTATTGTTTTCCTGATATCGACATGAAATATATTCCACATCTTATTATTTTCACTGGATTTGGATATTCTTTTTCACATAAGGATGTTTCTATGGATCCTTTGATATTGAATAACTCTTCAACATAATTTCCTTGTTATTCCTCCTCTTATTCACCATAAGTACAATGTGTTTTTAAAATAACATGTCACTATCATCCTATTAAATATGTTTAGGACGTTAAGAATTCACTTCTCACTATTTATCATATTATAATATATAAAAAATAGATATATGTTATATATTAAGGAGAAAAAATGATATCTATGTGAATATCATTCAGGATCATGAAACACAATATGTATAGAAACTAAATGTGTCCATTAAAATTTAATTAATCAACCATAGATTAAACCGACTCTACAATACAATATGTGAATAGGGAATTGGTGATCTCATATATACCAGATATCTCCTTCTCTTGAAAGAGATTCTTTTGTAGATAAATAGTGATATGTGCATCTATATCATAATATTTCTATTGAATCTCACTAGACATGAAGGATTTAATGAAACATTTAAAATCCATATCATCATTAACATTATTCAAATATAGATACACTTCATTCAAATTACTCTATTTTTAAATGAATTCACCAATTGGGATTTCTAGCATGTATAATTTTCGTACATGGAATAGTGAAACATGAATGTTCCTATAATATTCATGGAAAATTTCATTTATGATAAGGTTTTAATTATAAAATATGTATTGTGGTGATATTATTAATGTCATTTGATTTTTACAATTCTAAATATTATAAGTAGTTTATTAGTACGTTTAATGATTAACAAATTAGATTAAAAACTTTTATTTTAATTAAATTATTGTTAATCTCCATATAATTTTCAAAACCTAATATCCCTCATTATTATTTTTTAAATATGATTTTTATTAGATATTTTGGTTTCAATAATCTGTATTCCTCTTCTTGGAACAAATTCATTTCCTTTACATGATATTTTAAGGGTCTTAGGTAGATGAAATTTTCCAAATAAATTAACTCGTAGTTCCTTTATCATTTGAGTTCACTACCCAAATCTTAAAATATGTTCTTGGTTATCTTAATCCATTTCCACTTAGTTACACCACGTTCTATATGGGAAGTGAATTCATAATGTAAAAAATGTTATTTCAATCAAAAACATCGTCAAAAAATATGCTTGATAATTTAAATAACCCCATCTTAGGTGGTTGAAATACTTTAAATAATGAAGTCGATTACAAATGATTAAGGGGATTTATTATAAAATATAATATTAAACTGGAAGGATATTTTGTGTGTATACTGACCAATTTATCCTTTTACATGCCTTAGTATAGTTTTTTGGATATTATATAATTGATTAATTATGTCTCATAAAACATCTATTAATAATTTTGTTATATTTTATTCAATATTTCAGGATTGTTAATTCATCATATGGTGAAAAGTAAATATCATAATAAATATTTAATTATCTGTAAAATGTGAAAAAATAAAAATAAGTTTCATGTCCATGCCAATTTTATATAGTTTGTTCATCTATATAATGAGAAAATGTCCATTGAAACTATGTAAAAATACATCTTGAATTGTTACATGGTTAATGTTGTGATATTCCACCTTTGTTCATATGTATTACTTTGATTGGTTTTGAATTAGCTCCTCGACATGGGCTTCGTCCACTCAACTAGGAGCTCCATCAATGTATAATCTTATACTATCACGAAAGTGAAAAGATCTATTAGATTTGATAAAATCAGTCTATATAAAATAATTTATGAGAACCAAATCCCATGCATAATTAGGAGGAGGGGATTACCCACATTCAATTAATAAAATTTTATTTTTCATAAATTAAACAAAATAAATCACATAAATGGTCATTTTTTCCTCATCTTCATGTAAACATCAATCAATCTGAATATATTTCTACTAATTTTATAAATTTCTTAAATGATTTTATTAATTATTGTTTGAAAATGTTTCTCAGGTGGGGGTTATTTATTATCCAATAAAAATTTCAATAAAAAATGGATTATTATGAAATCCCCCAAATATTTTAAAACAACCAATATTACCTAAATAAGATGTTTTATATATATATTAATCATTATAAATGTCTTTTTAATTATAGTTTATGTCTCTAATAAATATTATAAAATATAATTGGATACTTTTAAATTAGATCACTTGATGATAATTATATATGAACAGAAATTCAGATAAACTATAAAAATATATATTTTCATTACAGTTCAAACAATTTTTACCTTTAGAGAGGAAATAGAGTTAAAAAAATTAAATAATATATTTGAAGGAATGAATATAGTGGGTTCAGTCTCAAGTCTAGACAATATTCACTCTATTTGGTGATCACCATCTACAAATATGTTTACATAAAATAAACATGTTGATCTGCAAATTGGATCATGTTTTACAATTGTTTACAACAATCCAAATCAATCATTAACTATTCCACAATTATTTGTGGGAGTAAAAATGAATAGGCCACACTAGTAACTCTACCACTCCAATCAATGGGATAAACAAATTGAAATTTTTTTGAGAAAATTTATAGTATATTCCTGTTTTGCACAGGAAACAGTGTGCATGTGATGAAATAGAGAATGCACAGACACTTATAAAATACTAATAAATACCAACTAAACATATATATCTATAATATTACCAATTAGAAATTATTTATATGATATAATTTAGCATATGTCTCATAATTATACTCTATAATGTAGCTCAATTTGGATTTCCATGAAAAAATCTTCAAAAACAGAGTGTTATAGATTATTGTTTTGTTACATCGAGGCAAGAAAGAAATGTGAACGTGTAGTTCAGATTCTAAATCTAATGTTTTCTAGAGGATATGTTTTTATGTTTTCAATCATATTTAGATATATTTATCTTTAGAGAATTTAGTATTTATGTTTTCAATCAGTACACTTATTCCATTATTACATATATTTCATCAATTTATAAACTTCTTCATGAAGGAGGGGTTGTCAGATTCATTAGTATCAGCAATTGGAATATTTTTATCATATTATTCATCATAAAAAAATTTATACTCTAATTAATGTATTCTATTAATTATTTAGGAGAAAATACAAAAAATAGTAAATGAAATTATCTAGAAAAAATATTGTTTTTATAATAAAATAATTCAAAAGTATAATTAGAAAATAGAATTGGTTGCCAAGTCTGACACTATGGCATCACAGTTGTGGTTTGACACAATATTTTTCAATGATTTATCAAAATTTTATCTGTGCTAGCTTTGTCTGAACTGGAGTTTTCTGATCTAATAGTATGCGGTCTGACGGTATCTCGAACATAGAAAAAATTATGATTTCATGTTATGACATTGAAGTTTTTTTTGATGTTATCTCATACATAGAAAAACTCTCTTCTTAACGACTTGACATCATGATAACATCGGGACTGATGGTCTCTTAGGAATTTCCAATCATTCAGTCGATCAGTACGACATTCTGGTGGTGTGATATCCTACTAGTATCCTATAAGTAATGATTTTTAGGGTAGAGCTACTTTATGAAAAATGGGGTATCAAATTGGAAATTCCATTCCCAATGGTGTCTCATATTTAGTAAATATTTTCACCAGACTCAGATTATTGATTACATATAGGGAAGTATGAAACTCATTAATAACACTAGAATTTAGATTTTGTGATCATTAATACTAAGAGGTCCTTAATATCCCACTTTTTTATGATCTAAAATCATGGAATCAAAAGTATTACAAGTAATGTATTACAAATTTTTTTACATGATATCCAAAGTTGTATAAATCAAAAAATGGTATTCCCAGTATATGTAGTTGGTATCAATAGGAGATAAGAAAAGGCTATGGGTCAATGGTATGTATCCCGTATAACATAGAAAAAGAATACTATAATAAAACATTAAATTACATAATGTTTTCTAATATTATATATTAATTATCCCACTATTGGTATTATAATAATGGTATCTAATAGTGTAATAAAGATAGATATGAAGAAAATAAAAGATAATTGTTTTTACAGAAGTGATAAAAGTGTTTCAAAATAATGACTACAATGTTTTTACAAACTAAGTACCATAAATGACACACAATCTAATCCAAAAAAATAATAGGGCTAAGGTTTTCCTAAGGTTCCCATGGGTTTTTTTCCATTATCCTATGATTTATGTGGAAACTTATCTGAGGCAGTAGGATCATCCTGAGGGAGAGTAGATGGAACATCTACAGAATGAATATTGAGTGACCAATTGGGATGACCAATAAAATATGAACTTTTCTAAGATGGTTCCCAACCATTGAAATATCCATAATAAAAGCATCAATGTTTTCTAGAAGTAGAATAAGGGAACCACTAGTAACAGTCGCTCCTATTATCAACTGAGGAGTAAACTAAATGGATGACTGAGCCATAACTTCTTGATCATTAACATCAGTAAAATGATAAATGAGTTCAATTAATCCCATAATAATCTAACCACCTCTTTTTATTTCACATATGTTGTCACCCTTCTCTTCCATAAATAAATTCAACAAATGTTTCATATCATTCAGCATTCATAACTTCTCTCAAAAATCTAGATTCACATGAGGCTTTCAAATATTCAAAGCCAAGAGTTTAAAATGTTCATCCATATAATTCCTGGAATAAATCTGATAGTGATAATACTTATTGGACAGAGTAATAGTATCCCTATAATAATTCATATGCTTGTAAGACTTCTTGATCAACATATGATCATTATCAGTTCCATGAAAAAACATCAATATAATTCATAATGCAATCACAAGTTCTCCAGTAGAGTGACTATTGGAGGGAGATGTAACCTCCACTTTGAAAATTTTTTGTAGTTGATGAACAAAAAAAATATTGGATTATGAAGATTAGAAATAGATTTTTCTGATGATTTATCATCATAACAATAAAAGTTTTCATTCATGTAAGATTTAATATCAGATCTCAAGTTTCCAATCAATGAACATATGGAGTCGAGTTGAGTAATTATATCTTATTCTAAACCTCTATATCATTAATGTGATTAATCATCCTTAGTTGGATATTCTAAACAAAAAACATGAATATATATCTTGAATACATCTCATAGATGATATTATCTTGAGAGGGGAAATTATATAACATTAAATAAGAATTGGATGATGATTTTTTACCAAAATCATCCAATTGACATTTAGTGAGTACATCAACATGAACTAAAATAGGTCCCCAAGATGATTCTGGTTCTTGAGTTCTAACATAAGAGAACCATTCTAATATCTCATCCAAATCTAGATGACCTATCAAGGATCCCATAGGATATTAAATAAATAGATCTTTAGGTCTATCCTAGTTTTGGTCTTTTCCTATTGAATTTTCACATTTTTTAATCATGGGATCAACCAATCACCCAAAAACATAAATAGCCACTGCAGAAGTAGAAGGAAGGACAAATACATTTTGTACAACCACTATTGTCTCATCAATTCTGATAATATATGAACTTCATCATGTAATAAACTGTACAAAAAAAGTAGTTATTTCCTTTAACTTCTGAGTATATTAACTCTACGAAGTAGAATTGGTAGACACATATTCAAACTGTCTACCAGTATTATGTGGGTGTTTCTTTTTAACATCCTCTTGCCACAAAAAATTAGTTTATTGACCATCAATATTATTATCAATTCCAGACTAGTGAAAATTTAAATCAACTAAATATCCATCCTCAAACTCATCCTCAATAAGATCTTTTTTCTCTTACACTACTACATGAAAATCTACAGAATATGTAACTCCCATTTTAATAACCATTCCAGAATCAAATTCTTTGTGACCAGTGTAAAATAATTTAGTCATCGAATCATTATTAGTTAGAGCTTTTTAAAATATTTCATCAGATGGGTATTTCTCCTACTCGCCAGGTGAATCATGATTCTCTAGATGAATCTCTACATATTTTCTTTTCATTCAGCCACTTGGATCATTTTTTTGATTCATCTCCATCAATATCAATTTCGTAAACTATATCCCGTTTATTTCGATTTCCATATCCATTATCATTTTCGTTATCGTTTTCTTCAACATCATTATGATCAAAATCTTTAATTGATTTGAAACATTTATATTGATCCCCTACAGAGACCTAAAACTCTTCTTTAGTCCATTTACTAGAATTTCTATTTTGGAAAACCTCATTGGTGGGATAGGAGGTCCAAATGTAATAGGATATTCATTCGAAGAAATATTAGGGTCACTCCATTCATAATTAGATGGTTCATATTCCCCTACCTAAATAATATATTATTCTTTATCACCATAGTATTCCAAAATTTCATTAGGGTCCAATACTGGATCAACATCATCCATAGGTATACTGTTTTGATAAATCATATTATACTAAGAAAATTATTTCTTAGAATCACCAACCATGTTTTTTTCTAGGGGTTCTAGACAATTTTAATTCTAGATAATTTTTGAACTTTAATGATATAAAAGACAACTGGCTGTAGTAGACTCTTCATCCCCAACTACTAGGATCTTGTCCTTCGTCATGGATCAAATCATCTTCAGGTATATCAATTAATTATATCATTTATATTTCATTTTCATACAACACATATGCACCATGTGATATCTAAATCGATTAATATTGACTCATTCTGTCTTTAGATAATGAAGATACACATCTTGGTACCCTTGTTTAGCAAAATCACCCTTTCATGGGCATACCATATGCTTAAAACATAATGAACATCCTACATTATTTATATAGATCTGAAGAAACGTGCCTTGTAATTTTCTCATCACCTTTCATCAAAACAATAATATACTAATAGATATCCAAATTAATGACTTATGTAATGATACCTTGATAATCATCATATTTTCCATCATGATGTCCAAAAAAACATTATCCCAGTTTCATGATGAATAACTAAACACATGTCATTTCAAATGAATTCAGATCCAATAACAACCATCTTCTCCAAACGAGAAATCAAATTAATGATAAATCTCATAGACCAAAATTGAGTAGAAATATATTTAGATTGAATAAAACCACTCTATCCTTCTTTGATTTTCAGCACATTGACTGCCTAAAACATACATGATAACAACTAGTTTGATTCAACATTCATTTATGGACTAAGAACTCTATTTTAAATCTCTAGATTTACTTGAGTGACTATATAATGTGAAATAAAATATTTCTTCTATAAATTTGAATATGTAGACTTTAAATGACAAAGGAAAAAAAAGAGCACTTCATTTTCGGCCTTTAGATCGGCTCGGAAATCTCATTAAATGGTAAGAGATGATTTTGAAAGCGACAGGGAAAGGGATTCAATAGGATCAACAAAGATATATGAGAGTATCATGAGAGGATCAGGGTATATTCAGTATGGAAATTATGGCACATTAAAATCTTTGGATATAATTTATTCTAAAATCGAATTATTACATGATATCAATACTGATATTTGGGTAAAAACATGCCTTATGTGTATAGATAAAAACATTAACCAAAAAATTAACATGAAATTAAAAATATTGGAAAACATAAAAATTTAAAAAGGCATATAATAAATGATAAGAAAATATGATGGTATAACAAGCCAATGGCATGACAAGGCTACATTTTTACTGTACAATGACATCGAAATCCAATGGCATGGCAGACAATACTGTGACAATCAAAAATTTTGACAAGTGAATGGTGTGTCATAGAAAACTAATCCTAACTAAAATTTTCCACTCCTAAATCCTGTTTGATATATATTGTTTACTCAGAATACAAGGATTTTGTAATTGTTTCTACTAACTGATGTTTAGTCCCAATAATTTCAAGAGTGGTATATCATTTTTGGAAATGTTCTATCAAAAATTTATATCTTATAAAAATGTGATTGGTCATATAATATAAAAAATGATTCTTATAAATGTTAATATAACTCATTCTGTCACAATAAATGGGGACATGATGGTATTATTATCTCTAGTCTAGTAAATTCTCTTTCATCAACAAAATTAGTCAACATAATCTTGTGGAATCTATTTATTCAATTTTAGTAGTAGACAATGAACCATGATTTTTATTTTTACTACACCCTAAAACTAAATAAATTACTAAAAAGAAACATTTTACAGAGGTTCTTTTTCAATATAACATCCATCAACCAAAATCATCATCATAATAACAAAACAAAATAAATTCTTGTCCTCTTGGGTAAAACAATCCTAAATTGGTAGTATAGTTGATGTATTTGAAAATTCATTTAATATCCATTATGCAAGAATGATTTTGTTTTACTTTGATATTAGCAAAAATACACACACTAAACATAATATATGTTTTTCAATAAGTCATGTAGATAATAATGAAAATCCTTCCTGTATAATTTGTTTGATCTACTTGGTTCCAAACATCATCACTACCCAATTTACAAGTGGTACTCATTAGAGTATCACTACTTTTTTGTGTTATCTATGTTAAAAAAGATAGAAGATATTTTGTTTATATACATTGTTTTAAAATAATTCCCTATATTTTTTAAAAAATCTATAATCAATGACTGAATTTGTTTTCTCCCTTTAAACTCATTTAAAATCATTTTGCTGTTATTTTTTTAGAAATCAATACAAATAATTTTTTTTAATAACCAAAAATAAAATCATAAACTAATATTTTTTCTACTGGTACATAATTAGAATTTTTTGAAAAAGGGTAGGAACAATACTTCCTTTTAAAACCCATTTTGAATGATGTAAATTTTTTATCTTATCATACCAATATCCGGGTCTTTTTTAAACCATATAATGATTTACATAATTTAAAACATGATCTGAAAAATGACGGTTTTCAAAACCATGGGTTGTTCAATAAAAATATCCTCAAAAATAAACCCATTTAATAATACACTCGTCACATAAATTTGGGAATCATTAAATATCTTTTTCCTTCATACGAATGAATAATTATTATTGATTAATGTATATCCATAGGTGAAAAACATTCCTCAAAGTCAATATCTTCTAATTGACTATAACCTTGTTCAACAATGCTAGCCTTTATTATAATTATACCTCTAGACTCATCTTATTTATTATGAAACACACATTTAGTTCCAATGTAATGTCCTCATTAGATATATCTACAAGGTCACATCGTTTTTTTCATTAAAAATAATTTAATTCTTCTTCCATTTCTGTTACCCATAAATAATCATTAATAGCTTCATTGTTGTTCATAGGTTCATGTTTAGACAAGAAATAATGATGTTCAACCTGATTTATAAAAGAATCTATAGTTATTGTTCCTCTATTTAGATCACTTAAAGTATCATCCAAAGGATATTATGTAATGCATATATTATCTCTATGGAATGAGTGACTTATTATTTCTTGATTTTTAGTATCAGGTTTGGGAAGTACTATAAATTCATTAGAAATGTATGATTTTTATGACTATTTGATAGAAGAATATAATGCTTTAGAATTTATGTATATAGAAGATAAATCAGCATCATGATATTATAATGATGTCTTAGGCTCATGTGGATCACTTTAATGAAATTTTAAATGGAATCATTCTTTAACAGTTTTGGGATTTCAATAGAAAACGCTATAGGCTTTTCCAAAGATTGAATAACCATGGGAAAATCCTTCATCAATTTTGGATGAAATCATTTCAATATTCTCATAACTATTACTAACAAGTTCATTGAAACCAAATAATATAAAGTAATTAATCTTATATTTAATATTTTTATATTTCTCAATAGGGTTCTTCTAAAATATAATTTTAATTAAAACCCTATTGATGATGTAGAAGGCTGTATTGATAGCTTCAGTCCAACAAATTATAGGATGGTCGTAATCATTTATCATTATTTAGGCTATCTCTTATAAGGTTTTAAATCTTATTTCAACAACTATATCCATCTAGGGTGTAAATGGATTACAGAAGTTATGAGTGTATCCATTTTGTGTAAAACATTATTCAAAATATTGATTCTCAAACTCACGGCCATGATCACTCCTTATGGTACTAATTCCATGTTCACTAATATTTTCTACAGACATATCATACTTATAATGTAAGTGTAGGAGTCACTATTTGGAGCTATAAAATATAGAAAATTATACCTAGATAAATCATCTAAAATAACAATAACATATTGCATCCAGTTAATACTTGAAATCTTATATGGTCCAAACTAATTCATGTGAACCCACGTGATTAGTCGAAAAGTTGACACATCATTTATTAATTTTAAATTAACATTGAATAATTTCAATTTTTGAGAGGGTTTCAAACCGTATCAGTTGGGAACTCAAGCATAGGTAGATCCCGAACTAAATTTTTCATAGTTAAATTTTTATCTGAGTGAATGTTAAAATGGCCTTGACTCCCATTCCAAATCCATTAATCTTTGTGAAATTAAGTTACACATCAAATGTTTTGAGTAATAAAATAATTTAATCTAAACCATAAAAAATATTTCCTTTCACATAGCAGTAAAAAATATTTCTTTTTTAGAATCAAAATAAATTTATAAATTCTTTTAAAACAAAATATAAAAAATCATCACAGAAATGAGAAATTCTAAAAATAATATATTTTAAACCGTCAACATAAAAATCATTATAAATGAAAAATAATTTTATTTCAAATTTTTTCTTGGCTAAGGATTTTTTGTTTTCCATTATCATCAAAGGATTAATTTCTAATATCAACATCTATGAGTCTCTTTAAATATAAATAGTATCCTATTATATGTTTTGAACAACCAAAAACCAAGTATCATAGACTTATACAGGAGGTCCTCAATAATTTCTCATACAAAACATGCTTTAAAAAGGAAATGATTTTTTTACCACACAATGTTTGTGTTTATAAATGATAGTTTTCATTGATTTAAAAAACCACATTTGTATATTGGGATTCTCATTAACAGATTAAAAAATTGTAGAAATAAAAACATCGATAGGCCCTTTAAAATAATTGTTGGGAGTTTAACATTCTTGTGAGGACAAAGGAGAAAAAGTGATCTTATATATTATTCTCTATCCATGCCAATATTATATTCAAGAAATATATTTCAGAGGAACTCGCTTTCAAAAAATTTGGGAATGTTTTTCTCTACCATTTATATTTTTTATAGATAATTATTCATTTTTTGATTTTTACTGTTTGTGTTAAATTTTTTCATTTAGAAGTTGATCAATTTCATATTATTCTATTTATAGTACAGATTTCATATTTACAGTTAGAGCAGTCATTGTTTTATGAATTTATAAATATTTTTTAATATAAAAAATTTATACTATAAAATATTTCAATAATATAATAATTCTTCATTTGACATATTTTTTTTATCATGTTGCTCATTTTCAGAGTTATCTGATTCAATCACTTGAATTTTTTAGAAATAATAGTTAAATTAAGTACCTCACTAACATTAATCGTGAGGAAAATATTGTCTATGTCTCTATTTTCTTATGTTGGTGCATCAAAATCACTATAACTATCCTTTGAATCACTACATGATTCCTTAATTGTCTTCTTTTATGTTAAATACATTTCTAAAACTTTATATTCATACCTAATATTTGGATAGAAATATTTTACATGACCATTCCTCTTACATTAATTGTAGAAAAATTCCCTTGATTCATCATCCTTTGTCCATTAATGTCACCAATTTCCATTATTGTCATAAATTTATTACAATTTTGATTTTTTGAAAAACACTCTTTCATTTAAATTTGTTATGTCTTCTGGCCTGGTGAGCCATCCCCTTAAAACTTTCAGGAGTTGATTCAATATCACTAGAACTAGTATCTTGTACCCACTCGTTATCTATCCCTTTTTTGTCTTGGGGAATTAGTAATGAATGCTATTGAATTTATTTGGAGATCATAATCATATAAATGATTTACCGTTAATTCGTCTTTTTAAATAATAACCTTTTCTATGAACAATTTCATAGGAAATTTATGTATTTTTGATTATTATTTGATTGAAACAGGTGTTCCTCTCTATATTTATGGTAGTAATATCATCAATCTCATAACATGATGTTTTTTAGATACTGGTTTTCCAAGCAAGATAATTGTGTAGATATTCTAATAATCCTTAAATACATGTCATAAATACATTCATCGATCTACATTTTATAATTATTATATCAAATATTTTATGTATTATGCCTCGAATCATTAAAATTTTATGCTCCCTCTAGGGAAATGTATATAGTGAAACAAATATCATAAGAAGTATTTAATAAAAATATTCTGTATAATTTTTCTTCTACTACATAACGATAAAAAGAATTTATTTATTTACAGTTACTATTGTATGGTAATTTTATTTCATCATCCCATGTGATTCTATAAGTATCAAGTAAAATATAATCATCTTTAATAGAAGTCCATATATGAAGAAACATTCTTTCTATACGAATTTTCACATTAATCATCCATGAGTCATAATCTGTACAATTAAATAACATTGGTCTATTGGTAGATGAAACTTCTTGGTGAATTTCCATTTAATTAACGATATTTTGAAAGCACAACAATTTGAGATATTTAATGTTCAAAAAAACCTACATATAAAAAAATGAATATCATTATTAAAAAATAGTGAAATTTTTTTATTCCAAATGTTGGTGGAGAGAGAATCTCAAGAGGGGATATGAATTTAGTACCTAATTAATTTTATTCTTCTAAAAATTGATTGTCAAAAATCCACTAAATATATAAAAATATATCATTTAATATAAATAACTCTTATAAAATAGATCATATTAATCATAAATATTTCACTAATGATTGATTAGGTCAAGGATGAATAATATAAAATATTAAAATATATAATAAAATTAGATTACTTGATCAAAATACTATTTGAAAAAAAATAAAACAATCGACGAATATATTTAGTGTCCTTTTAAAACTAAATACATTTTAAAATCAGAAATAATGTAAAACAATGTTTAAATAACTAATTGAAATGAATGAATATAATACATTTAGTCTCAATTTTAGTCCTCTCTATTTGGTGATCATCTACCACTAAGCATATTATATGAAATAAACAATGTGATCCATAACGTGGATCAGGTTTTAAAAAAGAATACAATTCTATAGGTCTCACACGACTTCTTCCACATTTCTTAATTGGATTAGAAATACACAAGATGCATATAGACATATACCACACTTATCTATTGATGAAAGAAATATGAAATGATTTTTTGAAGATATAGATTATCATCCATTTTAGCATATGAGATTGTGTGTTTGTGAAAAAATATAGTATGAAGACACACTTCTCAAAATGTAATAGATGCAAATAGAATAGATAAATATACAATATTAGAGTTTAGAAATTCTAGGTATGATGATTTGAAACTTCTGATTCTTGAATAAATTATACAATTATGCTTGAATCAGGTTCTCTTGAAATATTCAAGAAAAATAGATTGTCAGTGACTCTTATTCTATGAATTAGAAGTAAAAAAGTAAATGTGAATTTGTATTTCAGCAACCCATTTGAATTTTTCCAGTAGCTGAACTCATATTATATTAAATCATGTAATCTCTATGAATGTTTAAATAGTTCATGATTTTAAATTATTATATTTACACTTCATCATCAATTTCATATCTTTCATCAATTTCCCTATTTATTCATGAGGGTGTGTGATTCATTTATATCAATAGCAAAAAGGGGAATATCCGTATAAAATCATTCCTCATATTGAACTTTCTAACATTACATAAATTTTTTATGTCACGATTTTAATATACAACCATTAAAATTGTTACTTGAATCAACTTCAATAAATATATCTATTAGAATAATGTTATTACAAAGGATAAGTAGAAAATAGTAGAGGCGGCTTACTCAGGAGGTGTGTTGTTCTATTGGAATCACACTAGAAATATGAAACTGGTTGTATCACACAGGTGGTGGGACATTGGAGGTGTCTTATACTTTTCCACATTCCACTTTTTTGGTGGAATCTAAACATGTGACGTCTAATTTGATGGTATGAGGAATGAATTTATCTCATACAAATCCAAAATTATGATATTACAACATGATATTGAAATCATCTCTTACAAAACCAAATTCTCATTCTAATGGAATTACATCCTGGTGGAGGTTTGATGGATGGTTCCTCAAACTTATAAAATTCTTCAATAAATCTGTACAATATTTGGTGGCTAGATATTTTGGAAATATCTCATAGTCATCCATTTTTATGATAGAGGTGTATCATGTATAAACATTTCCTGAATTGTGGTGCTATTTTCACTGGGGTCTCATATTTAGTCTATTTTTTCAACTATCTCATAATATTAATTACTTATTAAAACATATGAAACTAATTAGTGACATTAGAATATTGATGTTGTGATCATTAAAAAATGGAGGTCAACAATTATGATAATTCACCCCAAATTAATCATATAATTTCAAATTATCTTAATTTAATTCATCCATAATTAACTCACCATTATATATAATTTTATATAAAATTAACTTTATTTTAAATTAATATTGTACGAAAGTGTACTTGGAGGAAACCTAAAGAGTTTGTCTACTATTTTTACATGTCAATTATTTTAATATACAATAATGAATCATATGAGCATGACTTTAATATTGGACCAAAGACACATAGAACACATAAACAATAGGTTAATATATAAATGTAATTCATATTTCAATGGAAATCTAAAATCACTTCCTGTAATTGATTAAATAGTGTGTATGTTCCTTCTACATTTGTCTACATCACATGCCTTTGGTATATCCAAGTTCCCTACAATGGACAACCTTGAGGTACATAAATTTCATTCCATCAAACTAGGTATATGGACTAATTTTTTATAGAATAATTTTTTTTCATGTCATTTATCTGACACAACGATTTCATGGGATACAATGTGTAGTCATATGTGAGTTAATAGAGACTACACATTTTATACAATTGTTACATGACCTATTGTAATTCGTGATCTGTTTGATCCTATCAGAATCTACATAAAAATACACTTTTTTGGATATTAGAGCTGAATAATTCATATCAATTTGAATTTATTATTATATTTTGTTTAAAAAATAATAGTACACAATTTTTACCATTATAGTACAAAATGTATATATTTATTTTTGTTTAGTATGTACCACCGACAGCCACATATGGTGTTCATTAGATGATTCATCATTATTAAACATTAATAGATTAGTTATTTAATTATTGAGAATATATAAAGTAAGAGACAACATCACTCAGATATAAAGATATATATATATATATATATATAAGTAAAATAAAATTCAAACACATGCAATTACTCGTTAATAATAATATTTATACATTAAACATGTAACTCTTCAGATACAAATTATTTGTTCCGGTAACAGATGAATCATTCTTGGAAGGTATGACCATATCGTATTTTAGTTATAAATTACAGGTAATCATTTCCTATCATGACTATAACATTATTTCTAATTAAATTATTATATTATATAAACATATTAAAATTCTGATAATTAGGGAGAAGGATACTTACATGTAATTTTTAATTATTTTGTGAGATGTTATAGAAAATATTGAACTTATAAATCTTATTTCATTGATGATTTTGTGGAATATATCTCACCACACTATTATCACACTACAATATCAAAGTGAAAAATTCCTCGAGTGGTGATCCAAAAGTGCACTATAATCACTGAATGATGTTTTCTAATTATCAGGTACAAGAACAATCAAACCTAATCCTGTGCATTGTTCGTGGTTGATCACAGAAAAAATATTCTCTAGAGATGAAAAAATATTGATGATCACTCCCTATGTTGAGATACTAGGGGATGACGGAGCTCACATTCTCATGATGTCCCTCTAGGGAGAGATTTAACTCGTCTCTATTTGTTTGTGCAAAACAGTTGTGTTTTATTATAGAAATATAATTAGATATTTATTATGGCTGATTTAGGGTTGGATATTCTTACACAATCCAATAAAAATATAATATTTTCTAGTGGATCCATGTCAAATAATAATATTATTATTAATATAATTAAATGACATGTCATATTCATTATGGATATAAATATATGTCATTTATTTTTAGTAATTCCATTTACCTCAGTGCACATTCCCTCCTCAGTATGTACCAAACCAGAAATAATTACTACATTGTTAATATTTAAATATTTCTAAATAATTCCCTAATAAATATAATAAATATTATATTCTCCAACCTCACAAACAAATATTTGTTATTATTATTATTATTTAACTCTATTAGTATTTATTATAACTTGTGATTAAATTATGATGATGATCCAAACATGAATTTATTTATTTTATAAATCATGATAATTTCATTTCATGAATTTAACTAACATTGTAGTTACTATTCTTATGACCCACTTGGAAAATTTAATAGTGTAATTTTCCATAACTACCTAAAGTCCAACTCCACCATCTGGAAATATACCAAGGATCTTATGGAGAAATAATTAAATATCACAATGAAATATAAATTATCTAATGTAATGACTATATAATATAAAACATTAATTATTGAACCATTACTCAAGTAGGTTATATGATAGATCCAACAATCTATACACTCAATTTCTCAATTGTTTAATTTTCATAAAAAAATTCACCCATTGAACATCTCACCCCGGTATTTATATTGTCAGTTCCACTAAAATAAAATGGTATGAGATATATAATTTTCTCAATATAAATTAGGGATAAATAATTTCCTATTTAACAATCAATTTTATATCACCCGTGATGCACCCAATATATCCTTCCTCATCGTGGACATTTTTCACTACATTTTTCATCAATACATCAAAGTACATGAGTCACAATATCTATTGATGATAATATTCATGTGTAATTATCAAAAAATATTTCCATATATTGGAAGATCAAATGACCAATGGAAACATGAATTTACAATCGGCTGTTTTATTTTTATAAACATATATTATAGATATTTCTATGTATAGACAACCTTAAAAGTTTTCTATATGGATTTTGAACCTTATACCAATAATTTTCTATATCATCTATATCTTCTATGTTAATATCATCTATCCATTGGAAATTATTCAAAAATATTAATGTGGAACCTATAGTTTTTTATTACTTTGGGGAAATTCTCATACATTTTAGTGAAACAAATATTCATAGGAAATTATAATGTATAAATTTTATGTTGAATAACAATATTTAGGTGATAAGAAAAAGTATTAATTAAAAAAATCATTGAATTAAGAAATAATATAGATATTTATATGGAACTAACTATAACAATAAATAGACTCTAAAATAACATATGTTTGTTCTTATCTAATCAAAGCCTCATTTATAATATTCCCATCTCATGTTATATCATAGCTCAAAATGATAAGATTTAATATAATAAACTAATTTCCGCCGCTTATTTTTAAATCCGGATGGTTAATGATATATTTCATTTTTCAATGATCACTAAAAATAATAATCCTCTCTACCAAAAGGTAATGTCGTAAATAATTCAAGGCATAAACCACTACAACTAACTCATAATATTATGTATGAATGTTCATTAATGAAGAGTCAAATATAATCATTCTTACAAAAATAAATGATCTTATTATATCAATACATCACCATAACCAATTCTAGATGCATTGAAAAACAACATATACTCCTTATCCAGGTCAAGAATGATTAGAACTGGGAATGTGGTAATACTGTATTTTATCCATTTGAAAGCATTATCACATGCATTAGAACACATAATCTTTATACCCTTATTGTTAAATCTCTAAAATTAATAGCCATGAAATTAAAAAATATTATGAAACTTTTTTATTCACCCACCAACCACAAAAATATTTGAATATAAAAAAATTATTTGTATTCATTTATGAAAAAACAACTCAAACCATCTAGAATCCACAAAAAAACCTTCATCCAATATTATGTTGGTAATTAAATATACATTATCCATCCATAAATTAAACCTCGATAGTCTGGTCTATAATTAATTCCCTCTTAGGGTATTCTAGATGATTTAATGTTTTTTGGAATTATTGTCTTGACATTGGGCGTGCACCAAGATTTAATCAAAATGATCAACCACAAGTTGTTCCTCATACAGGTAAATATTCTTGTTCAAAAAATCCATGAACACAATAGGGGAATTTTGTGTCACAAAAAACATAAAAAAACTAATTCAGGACATACCTACTTCTAAATGTAATCCATGGTATATTATAAGGTCTCACCCTAAGATGATGATACCTTGACATAAAATTAACAATAGAGAATACAAAAGATCCCTTTACCTATTATACCATATCATTGATACATGTATGTGGATTCAATTTATCAAGAATCATCTTTTTCATCCTTTTATAATCAAAACATAAGATAAATATTCCATCCTCTATCTCAATAAACAAATATGCATATCCCCAAGTTTATATACATGAATATTTGAATCCATTATCCTCAAACTCTTCAAGCTGAGTCATATGAAATTTACTCTCTTCATTTTCTATTATATAAACCTGAATTGGTACTGGATTATATTCTTTAATCTACTCAACTATAAACTCAACCAAATAATCATGTTAAAACCATGAAAACTCCTATAGAAAAACATTTGAAAACTTGTCATCTATAGGATGTAAAAAATAAATATCAATTATCCCATTATCAATCGTTATAATTTAAATCTATGCTTTGAGCTCAACTAAATACTCTAAAAAACTTGTAATGTAGCTTTTTCCTGGATATCCCACTCTCTTTGTTGAATAGGAATGCTACCCTAATGATATATGAAATTTAGTATCATTTAGTAACAATCAATGTGACCATGATATTAAATCAACTCATTTATCTTAATATTAAGAAGAAACAAAAAATATAATGTATTAACATATCTCAAAGGATTTGGTACCCACAATTCTCAATGGTAGACCCCTTACGATAATTCATGCTATTTTATTTCATCCCTAATGGTGTTTTCATCTACAAAACCACAATAAAAAACTCTATTATCACACAAAAATCATTCATGAAATGAATATATATAAAGGAATATGAGTCTCTAATATCAAATAAAAACTTTCAAGAATAGAATCTATAAGAATCATACCTCTAACATCTGAAATCCCTACCGCATTATCAATATATGTAGGTCATGCTAAATGCAATCTAACTATTTCTCGTCCTTCGAATCTAGTCAAGGATCTATGATCTTTTCATCTCTATAAATATGTAGTCTCTTACACTAAATAATCCCACCCCCCATCCCAGCATGTATGGTCAGTTGAACTCTAACTTCCATACTGCTATAGACTACACTATCCCCATTTGGTTTTTTGTATTTACCTAGGTTCACCATCACAACCCATCTACTGCTGGTTCATACATAACCTTCTATATGACCCATTATACTTAATATTTGGAATACCACTGGTTGCCAAGGAGATATTCCACACTTGTTATCAAATATAAAACTTGGATAAAAGATGATTATATTACCTCCCCGATAGGATGATCATCCCTCTTAGAGAATTCTTTTTTCACTTCCTGGGTTAATGTTCTCCTAACAACACTTCCTACTATTAAAATATTTTCCACCACATCCCCTGTATAATTGTATCTTTCCACCAGTGGAATTATCCTACATTTTTACTACAAAAATGAGATCATATTTCACCACCATAGTAAACTTATTAAAAATAATGAAATTCACATGGAGCATGATCTCACATTTAAACCCAGCTAGTAAATGACTCAACACTTCTGTATTAGCTCCAACAAGAGCTAAAACAAACCACTACAAGTTAATTAGTTGTATAAAATAACACTTCACCAACGTTTTTAGATTGATTAATCATATAATTTCTTCACCTCTCTCATTCATCACGGCGACTTGGTAAAGGTGTTTCATGATCATGTCTAGAAATTCCTACAAAAAAATACACTTTAACTATCCAGCCAAAATCCCTAAGTTCCTAAAATAATAAAATAATATAAAATATCATGTAATTTTTGAACATAATTATAACCTAAAAATAAATATCATCACACATGAAGTGTTTCAATAAATTTAAAATATCATCCAATGCTAACACGAAAGATTACAGAATAGTAACCTTACTTGGGAACTTGGGATTCCCCCTCAAATTTGTTTTCTAATCCAATGAATGATCGCATATCAAAGGCCCAACAAATCCTACAATAATTTATACCTCTACCAAAATATAAACTAATATAAAAGAAATATCTCTAATACCACGATGTAACTCTAAATCCTTGGTTACACTAAACTGGTACCCTAAGCGGGTTTATTATTGTACCTCAGGTGCATATTCATATATGTCATATGATATTGACTAGTAGTGAGTGTCTATATTAATGGAAATGAGAATAATACCATTTTTATTATATAGAAAAAATAGTGAAATCCAATAATGTAATAGTATTTAATATTAAACAATATCTATACATCATGAACCACATTCTCAAACTGGGGGATAATAACAAACTAATAAAGTAAACATTTTGTTTCACTATTATTTAATTTTTTTAAAGAGAATCCAGAATAATAAACTAATTTTTATACCATAATGGGAAGTAAAAACATGTTGAGTGTCGTAATACTTATTCCATCCCAAGTTAACATCTCTCATAAGAACCATTATAATATCATAACCAATAACCATGATGTCGTCCTGGGTACCCTTGGTGGCTCAAACATTGTGTAAATACAAAATAGTGGGCTACATCTGATGGTTTCTAAAGAAATTTCAATTATAATAAAATTTTATATAGATGTTTGGGAAACAATCAACAAGGAAGTAAATGATTTGGTTTTACTTATCTAACAATATTAAATATAATCATAATGGACATTGGATTCCATGTGGCACTTGATCCATTAAAAACTGCATCAGCATGTTCCTATCATCTGATCTATATACAATAGAAGTCAAATTATATTATACAAGGATCATTCATCCATATATCCAACTTGATGATGCATAATTCCATGATCGGAAATCCAAGACTATGTTGTGGCCCACTAGAACAAACATCATTACTGGGGTGTAGAAGACTGTGACCAACACCCATTCCTCGATGTGGAACACCATGACAAACGTCATTAATGTGGTATGGAATTCCTTGAAAACCACCCTTAATAAATCATCATTATTCATGTTTCATGATTCTATATGATTAGCATTTTATCTCATTAATATATTAATGGTGAACATCACCATATTATTGGTACTTCCATGGTCTACTACATTCATAACATTTCAAAAAATTCTACAATTAAGCTACACGATCATTTATTTATGTTACAGAGGAATTATATAATCCTAAAAACTAGTTATTAATATGATCATGTCCATCTTATCATTTCATGTTTTGACTTATTTATCATTTCAATAGAAATTTATTTTTACAATCTAATCCAAATAGCACCTTATAGAATAATAAAATTTTAGACAACAATAACATAGAAATTAATATCATAACCTAAAATATCATTCATTTAGAACTCATTTACAATGATTAGTGTACTTGCACACAACATTTCTGACCTTATATCGTGACAAGTCATCATTAAAAGACCAAACGAGGTCTGTAAAGGGTCCCACACATCTATTCATGGTCCAGTTTACTTTTCATAATAGAGTAAATAACAACCCATAAAGCAACCCTCATGAAAATAACATATATATAATAAGAAGATAAATAACTTTGTAAATAGCTTAAATATCCCTAACCTCATGCTCATAGAGTAACACTCATCAAAACATGACCCTTAATTAATGATTAAATATATTTAAACACAAGAATGAATAATTATAAACAAAAATGTTTCAGATGAATTGTAAAAATATAAAATTACGAAAGTTTTGTATTCATTAATATAGTGTAAATTTTCATTGTTAGTGTAACACCAAAAATAAAATTGGATTATTTTTTTCAAATGTTTTTTTTTGAAATAATTTTTTTTGAAATTTGGCATTACATGAAACGCAAGGATTATATTTTATTACAGTCAAAAATTAACTTATTTAAAATTACACACAACATTAATTTTATTTTGTGTTATATTAAACATTGATTTTATCTTACATTGCATATAGCACATAGTGTTACATGGGATACACACTACACTTATTTTAAATGAAATGCAACAAACTATTAAAATAATATTTTTCAATATAATAGTAATCAAATATAAATTAAAATGGTTGGTATTAATGAGACTAACTAAATTATAAAAATATATGATCTAAATATGTAAATAAATTATATTCCTTGGTGACCAATTGATACCAAATGAAAATAAAAACTACATGAATGTAAAAGAAATATTTGTTTGGAATTTTTTTAGAAACAAATTCACTCAATAAATTCAAATAATCACATTGGTAGAATTATTTTAATGAAATTTATATATGATATATTAATTTTGATTTTTAAATTCATCATATGTGTTTTCCAGACAAGAGAAAATAATAATTCCAATTTGACACTTAAAATTGTTTTATAAAAAATTTGTATTGTCGCCTTTATTTAAATTATAATTAAAATAAATTTTGAAACATTTCAAAAAATTATTTGATAAAATAAATAAAAATTTTCATATCATCAAATAAAATTTTTAAAAGGGAGAATTTCTTATATTTTTTTTAAAAAAATAATTTTTTTATGAAAAGTGAAATATATTGAAATATAATTGAACCTTCCTTTTTGTTTAAATATTTTATATATAAAAATTATATTTAAAAATAGATTTTAATTAAAATTAAATAAATTATATATATATTAATACAATTTATTTCATTATACTAATTTTCTGGTTTAATTTGAATATTAAATCATTTTATACTTTTGCAAATTTTCTCTCTAAAATACTGCTTTCTCATCCTGTCTTTAGGATTAATTTTTTATTATATTTTTTCACATATTAATATTGAATCATTTGAAATGGGTTATATATTTTAAATCAAAATAATTTATACCTTATAATAAGGTCAACATAGTTTTTTTTACCAAAACTAACACTAAAAATAGTAAACATGAATTATTATAGTTAAGGTAATCATTGGATTAGAATGAGGTTTTCCTAAAAATGATTAATGTCAAAATAACATTAAATATTGATTAAAATATATTTAATGTCAATATTTATACACAATAATTTTTTATCCTCCATAATAATAAATTTATTATCCTTTCTTCCTGATAAAATCACAGGAACACATTTTTATTTTAGAAGAATTACATATGTTACACTCACCCCACTTATAAAATACCACCCTTTATACTTTCTTATTCAAACCATAAAACACATTTAGTTTTTCCAACAAAATACTAAACAACATCCATACATACCTACTCAAATATGTGATACATATTTCACATAAAACAATCATTGGAGGGACTGTTTTCAAACCTAAGGTGCATAACCAAAAGAATATATAACATTATTCAATGATATTTTTAATTATATTCCTTCCTCAACCTCTATAATTTATTATTAAACAATTAAATCATAATAAAATAAGTATATTACATATTCATATATGTTTATTCGTTAATTTAACTAAAAAACAATCTTAAAAGTAATTAAATGTGTTATATAATCATTATTCATGTGTACAGTGTAGAACCGCTACATGAGTTGAAGTCATTCATTTTTTCATTATCACCGCATTTAGTTGTTAATAATGAAATATATAATGTATATATATTATATTTATAAAATAATTATAAATATGGAATACATATATCGTATATAAATTTTATATTCCATTCTAGAAGGAATATGATAATGTCGCTCATGTGTATGGCAGATTATGGCCTCACGGAGTGATGTTATTTATTTTTCACTAATGCTTGACATGAAAGATAATAAGGATTATTTTGATTAATATATGTGATATAAATTTCATTATTATAATATTAATTACATTATAATAAATATATAGATATAATATAAAATTTTATTTCTTTCATTTTCACTCACAAAAATGTAATAGTGTCATTCATGTAGGTTTGGACTACTTCCTTCACAATTTGATGTGACTCCCTCTTTTCATCACCACACCACATGTTTTAAAATATTAATCATATATAAAGGAATAATATTTTATTTAATATATTATTATCATTCTCTAAATATTTAATATTTCTCAGCTGAATTCCAAAATGATCATAGAAAATTGGAAACAGTACCCATGATGACGTATTCCCTACCATATCTAGTAACATAACATAGTTCATTTATCAACAAACTCATTCATAATTAATTTTTAAATCATAATATTACTATAAATATTAAAACTAATAAATTATTAAGATTATATATATTATGCAACCATGACCAATGTAAGAGACACAAAAATAACAAATCATAACATATATAAAAAGTAGTTATTTACTCAATGGTGATTTTATTAAGTAATTGTTAATAAACAGGTAATAAAAATTGATAAGTAAATTATAAATGGTGTAATATATATAATTAATACTATAATATAAATTTTTAATAATATTATATTTGTTGTACAGGAGAATTCAACATTTTTGATGGAAGTCTAGACTAAAAGTAAGGGATTTATGTCTCGATTTTATTTTTCAATTATACACAATCTATATTAACCATGTGTTTCATGTATGATTTTTAAATAATAACAATAAATTTATTATATCATGAATTTTCTTATAATAGTTTTTATTTTAATATCTATTGTATTCTCTCTTTATCATGGGATTTATATTTCAATATTTACCAAATGTTTAATGGATTTTTGGGTCATTTTTCATTCATTGAGACATATAATGAGGTTTTTCACCATTATTCATTTATGATGTCTATATGGAACCCATTTTAATATTTATAATATTAATTTATTTATAATAATGATAATTTATCTTTAATTTAATGATATTAATTATGGGGGATTGTGTTTCATCATGACCAAATTGGTAAATAATATATGAAACAATATCATCATTTATCATGATTGTATAATTTTAATGTTTTTAACAATATAATATTAAGATCCAAATGTAATTCAACTTATGAATTAGCTTCCTCTATTTTAATTTCATGAGAATATTTTTACCCCATTATTTACCTCTCTTTATATACTTAATAGTTAAAAAATGTCTTATAAAAAACATCTCTAAATAAAAATACTCTTTTATTCCAAAACCATGTTAAGATATAGTGTTTTGAAAAATAATTTTAGCATGATTTATATTATATAATGAATACATTTTTACCAATTTTATAATTTTTAAAAACAATTAAACTAATAATCATGTCTTTTTTAAGAAATAGATGATTGGTTTTTTCCAGATATATGAAAAGAATAATTATTTTAACATGAGAGGAATGTAAAAATTTTATTCCATAATGACCACACAATGTTTAAAATATTACATTATATGTTTTGATGTTTTTTCTATGAAAATAATTTTAAAAATGGTTTATATTTTAGAATGATTGTTTCAAATTAAGAATTATATTTTCAACAAGATTTTTTTGAATATTTTTAATGATTAATTTAATTGTTTTAAAGGATATATAAAGAGAAGATGATTTTTAAAATGTTTCATGTTTTAAAACTCATTCCCTAAAAATATTATATTTTCCTCAAAAATTGTTTTAAATTATTTTTAATGATTCCATTATAATGTTTCATGTTTATTTATTAAGGAAATGTATTTCTTATATATTTTTTAATGTTTATATAAAATATTATTTTAAAAGGATGTTTTTTGTCCTAATAAAAAATCCATGTTATTTTTTCCCATTAATATTAAATATCTACAAAAATATAAATTTATGTTAATTATGAATTAGTAGAGATATGATCCAAGGATACAATTCTAATTCATTATCTGAATTGTTTCTGTTGAAGATCATATCATGGATGTAGAACTCTTTCCGTTAAACTGGTTATAAAATAATACAATTCAAATTAAAGTTGTTTCTTTTATAATGTGATGTGGTATGATGAAATAATGAAATGATTTTGAATCCTAACTCTATTCAATGTGTTATAATATGTGGATGTTTTTATGAACCCCATTTCATTTCTTGGGTTATGATATATGTAATTTTTTATGATCATTTATCCATTATATATATTATTTCAATTGTTCAATTTGTGTGACATATATCTAAATATAATTGATTGGGTAAATTTTTATATCTTAGGATATATATTGGATTGGATTAGGGTGTGATCCTAGTTCAATAAGGGATTTATTTCATTTGGATGGTCTTGGGGTTGATCCTTAACTACTCTATTGAATTGGGGAGTGAACCCATTTCACTATGATGTCATTGGATGTGATCCTTTACTACTATAGAAGTTAATTTCAATGCTTATTTATATGGAAATTTTATGATCTCATGGAAAATTTTCATTTATTTCCTTATGATCAATGCCTTATGACTGGAAATAATTATTCCATGGCTTAGGAATCATATATCTGGTATAAATTTTATGGATTTAATATGTTTTATCAACATTCTATACCCTTATCACCATTTTATTTTTATTTATCTCTGTTATTTTCTCTTATTAAGAATATTCTCTTACCGTTTCTTGTGTTTACATTACACAGTATTTGAATAATGATTTTTATTAAGGGATGTCTCTATGTATAGGACAAAAGTTGAGTAAAAAATATAGAAAATGTCGTGATATATTGGTAACTAATAGACTGAGGGGATTCTAAGATCATATATCCCTATATGGATTTTAGAAGTGGATGTAGTTGTATAAAATATGTACCTAGATGTAATAACTCAAAAATTGGTGCATTGAGTTTGAATTGTTCACCACTTATTTCATTATATCTAGCCTCACAAAAAAACTCATTTGACGCACCTATGGGATATACATTAGAAGTTAAGTAACACATTATAATCAATTATAAAGGATTTAAATATATGTTGACTATTAATTAACTTTTATAAACATATGGTTTCATAAATTTAAAATTAGATTTCACAGTTTGGATAAACTATAATTTTATATTCATTATTAGGTGGGTTTCCACATAGATTAATTTTTTCAACAATATAGTATCTTTTTATTAAATACATGGAAACAGGAGGAATCATGTTAACAATGAGTATGATGTAAAATTATGTGACCATGAGTAACCAATTGGGTGAATTCCATAGATAATGACAAAGCAATTATCAACTAGAAACTACCATGATATATGATTTAAAACATAAAAATAGATCATATTGCTAACATGTTGAATCAAAGGATAGTGTATTTTTATAATATTTCTTTTTGTAATGATCATAGAGGAAGGAATATTCATCTTCAAACATTTCAAGAAGGTTTGAATAAGAACCTATAAGAATATCTAATCTGTAGGGGAATACATTATGTTTAAATGAAAATAAGGTCATAATATGAAAAATTATCAGGGAGTCTAATTTATTATGTGTGTGGAACATGGGCATTATCCAACTCAGCTCATTGACCAACGAATTAACATATATAACAAGTAATTTCTTCTTCCAATACATTTATTTAAGTCAAAGGATTAAATTAATTATGTGTTTTTATTAAATAATTATCTTTTAGAAATATTTTATTTAAGGTATTTTGGTTATAATAATCAGAGAACATGATAGAATTTTGTTTTGTTTTGAAGAATAAATGTCTCCATGTATGATTAACATAATAGTTTTGGATTCAATCATGAGTTTTTGAGATTGAGGTCGATCAAATCCTAACGTTTATTTTTAAAAAAATTATATACTATGTGACGGATGTTTATCATGAATAATGATATTTTATGAGACACTTTTGGAAATACATCCGATTGGTTAGGAGGATGAATTCCTTTTTATAGATATATTATTAAATTTGTTGGTATAGTTTTTTGTTTATATTTTATATTATGTTAATTTAATTAATGGTTATATAAATTTAATATTTTTTATTAATATTGGTTTTGAAAAAATGATAACTCCTAAGCCAGATGAAAAGATGTTGCATCTGAAAAGGTCATAGGGCACGAACCCATAACTGAATGGAGAAATTGGTATAATTTTTGCGCTTACCAAAATGAATGAAAATTTCTAATGTGAAAGCATAAACACATCTATTTTGGAATATATCTCTCAATTCATACTATATCATCAAGTAAATACATAGATTCAAATATATAAAAAACATGATATGACTATTATCTACACTATGAAAGAAATGGGAAGACAACACTATATGTTTTATCATCATACACCCCAGAAAACTAACTTTAATAATCCTTCATGGGATATAGTAGATATACATCAAGAATTAGTAGACATTATCTCTATCAAATAATATTTATATATGGAAAATATTTACCGGACATACATTAATGAATTTTTAGTTATTGGAAGGATTTAAAAATTTTATTTTATTGAGTTGGGATCTTATGATTACTTATAAGTCTTTTGGAATTATTAAAAAAGACCTTTATATATAGAGATATGCTTTATAATAGTGTATGATCCTTATATATATGGCCAGTCTGAATAAAAAATTCAATAACTATAATATATGAAAATATATTATTCTATGGATTTCAAAGGCGGATGGGATCAAAACCGTACCAATGTTGTGTTTTTATATGAAAGTATCTTTTACATGATCAATAATATTTATCTTCATAAAGACTTTTATGAATTAATTTGAATATCACCTATGAAATATAATGATGAATCAAATGTCTTTTATTCCATTATGACGAATTTTTTGCAAGAAATCCATTTTAATATGGATATAATATAACAAAACAATATATTTTAAAAGTATTGTTGTCAAATAAATTAATCTTTTCGATATATCTGGTTTCACACATCAATGACTTGATCCTGAATTACATACAACATTGAGATTATATTATATTAAATTATAATTTGAGTTAAATTTTTGTAACATGCAACACATATTTTAGCTTATGTTACACCCAAAATTGATCGCAACTATTGATACACTCTACATCGTGTTTAAAAAAAGTAACATACTACTAAAACATTTTATCATTATTTGAAAGTTATCATTTGGCCATTGGAGTGGAGTAATTGAACAATATTAACTAAATACGAAAATATATGATCAACACATGCATAAATAAAGATTAATTTGGGGCCCAACTAATGATAAATGAAATTTAAAACTATTTGGAAATAGAGGAATTGTTTTTCAAAATACATATTTTTCTGCTCAAAAATGTGTATTGCATCGATATAATAAAAATTAATTTTTTAGTGAATGAATTTATTTAAATTTATATATTATATAGTGATGAAATTTTGTTATGTTATTTGGTATTTCAAGAAAATAGATAATAATAAATAATATTTTACAAATAAAAACTATATCATTCAAAAAAATATTTGTGATACCTTTTCTCACAAATAAAAATATTAATCATAAAAAAAGTTAAATATTTAAATTTATTAAATAAATCAAATTTTTGAAATGATAATTTGTATGTTATATTAGCGTTAATTTTTTATAATTTTTTGAATGTATAAATTGTTGAGTAATAATGAATCATACCAAAAGATAATTGAATACTTCCATAATGATTAAATTATTTATATAGACAAATTATATTGTAAATTGTATTTATATAAAAAAAATATTTCAAAAATATTTCTATGAATCCAATTTATTTCATGACAATTGTTTTTTTAATTTATATATAAGATTCTTCTAAATGATGATCTTTTCCTCATTGAAAAATGAATTTCCCATCTTGCATGCATGATTAATTAGAAGATAAATAATTCCAATTCAATTAAATAAAATTTTAAAAATGGATTAAATATTAAAAATCATAAAAATATATATTATCTAATAATATCCACCAATTTATTTACTAAAATTAATTGTGAATCAAATCAAAATTTATTAATGTGTGTATTGTAAAAATGATTTTATTGTAGGTTAAACTAAAATATAATGTTTAATGTAACCTAAAAACATTTTCAAAAACAATTTTATCGAAATATTTACACTTTATAATACAAAATTATTGAAATTTATCCATTATTAATTATTTTTTTATAATGAAAAAGTGAAACACCTATTTTATTTATAAAAAATACAAGTGTTACACTAATAGAAATTATATTTTGTCAACAAACATCATATATTATTCGAATATTAATTCACATTTGGTTCAGAAAATATTTTCCCAATTCACTTCCCAACATCCTAATTAATATCCTATAAGCCTCATTTTTTGTATAAATACATCCCAAGATGCATGTTGGTGAAATTATTTAGAGGATTACCCAAAATAAAGGTGATGTTCTACAACGATAATTTTTATTTTTTGAATTCCACTACATAATTAAATATTTATGAAATCATGATAATATAAAAAATAATATATTAAATATATTTATATTTTCATTTAATTTTCATGACCTAAAACCATATAAACATTAATCAAATTGGTTACAAAATCATCATTCATGTGTATGGCAGACAACCTCCTAGCGAACTAATGTCATTCGTTGTTCTGTTACCATCCCTTATAGTAGGAATAATGATATATATAAAATGTATATATCTTTTTTATAGTATAATTATAAATATTTATTTATTATATCATGTATACCATTTTAATTTCCATTTAGTATATTATACTATAATGTTACTCTTGTGTACGATTGTTGGACTCCTCATGTATTAACTAGGTTTTAATGGTCACAAATATCAATCAAAATTGAACATCTTGTTAATGATCTAAAATCTTAATAATAATAAAAAATCTTATTCATGATCACAAATGACATTATGGTTTACCAATCTTAGTAATTAATTTACATCTTATCATTTGTAACAAATCTCACATATCTTGTTACTCCTCTGTGATTATGTTTCAAGTTCTCTTACCTTATAATGGTTAAGATTAATTCATATTATGCATATTACTGTTTAAGATTGAATACAGTTATTTTTCTAAGTATCAAGACACCATGAAGTTTGACACAGTAAGATAGACTGTGTGCAAGACATAGTTGCCGTGAAGTGTTATATAGACACAGTGAATCAGACATCGTGAAGGACACATCGTGACTCAAACACCGTGACCTCGACACACAGTGAGCCAAACACCGTGAAGGACACACTGTGACTCAGACACTGTGACCTCGACACATAGTGAGAAAAAAACCATAAAGTATGCACCGTGAAGAAGAAACCGTGACTCAGACACCGTGGAGGACATACCGAGAAGGAGACACTGGTTCAAGAAGACACTGTTTGCACAACTGTTGTGACACCATTTCTAAAACTTTTTGTTGATATTATTTAAATAATGATAACATTCATATTTGATGTTTTCAATGGAATAAATGTTATTTAATGATAGTTCATGCATTTCTGGAAACTGTAACTCGTACCTATGAAAAGGTAATAATTCTATTGCCAGGGCTTATAGAATATAAGGAAGATTGAGCTGCAGAAGAGAAATTATTTTGGGAAGAACATACGTACATGCGACAACATAAGAAACACGAGTGAAATGTACTAAATAGAAGAGAAATCCTTGAGCACAATTGAAGAACATATTACAAGATCTTAAAGAACTCGCATGTGTGAAATATGACCCAACTGAAGAACAAACAATGAATCAAGAGAACATCTACTCACGTGAAAGACACTGAGTTGAACCACGACACACTGTTTTTCAACAGAAAAACCAGAGAAGGTCTTAGAAGCATTTCTGCTAAATCCAACAAGTCTATAGTTTCATTTCTAATCACTAGAGCTTTATGAACTTTCGTATAATCTATCTATGTGATTTATTATTTACTTTTTAGAGAAATGTGTGTAGTTTTTATATCTTACACATACACTATCTCCTGTGTTGAACTGGAGGATATCAAAATCCTGACACCAAACTGTTTATTCTTGATTACACACGACAAATGTGGAAGAGGTCATTGTGTGGCCTGGTCTTTGTTTTTTATTTCCCACGAAAAATAGTGGTAGAGGTCCCTATGTGGCCTGGAATGTTTCTGAACTGTTGTTAACCCCGATCCAGGGTGTGGATCAAAGTTATATATAAATTTTAGATGACTATGTCTCGGCTTGATACTAAACCTCTTGGTTATTTATACTATGCATTTTAGTTTATGTTTAAAGTATACAATATCTTATTTATATTCCACTACTATTACTTCTAAATAAAAAACTATTTAAAAGTTACCTTGATAGTTAATCTAGCATGTGTTTGCAAGTAATGTAATTAAGTAGATTATTTTCAAAAGCTAACTTAATCTTCTGATTAAATTAACTGAGACCTTGTAAATCTTTTGAGAACCTAATTTATCTTTTACAATTTTACAAATTCACTACAGTTTAACTTGTTTTATAAATTGGGGATTTTAATAGAAATAATTTTTAACAAAATTTTTTATTAGAAATCAATTAACCCCACCCCCCCCACCTACCCACCCTTTTGAGTATCCACTTCGACCAACATTTTTTATCAATGGTTGTTTTTGGTTTTCAATGTTTTGAAAACATTATATTTTTCAACTGTGATTTTAGTTGCATCTTTATTGATCTTAAATTTATGTTAATTCTAACTTTTATCTCTTTAAATATATTTTCTAAAATCTACATATGGACAAATGACTATAAGGTGCTACTACTAACATTACACCTTTGTTCAATGGTACCAACTATGCCCAGTGTAAACCAAAAATGAAAATTCATTTAAAAAGTATGGGTTTTTATATTTGTACATCTATAGACTTTTAATATAAAATTCCAGAAACTTAATGAACAACATGGGATGAACCTTCAAAGACTGCTTACAATAATAATTGTAAGGAAATGAATTATTTTTGTTGTTCTTTAAGAGATGATGAATTTATTAGAATATCTTCTTGTAAACAGCTTATGACATATGGGATACTTTGGGTTTTTCTCATGAGGGAACAACTAATGTTAACGAAATGAGATTAAATACCAATACTATTAAATATGACAATTTTAAAATGAAGACCGATGAACCTATTTCAGATTTGTATCTCAGGTTCAATGAGATAGTCAATACAATGTGTTCACTTGGTAAATTTGTTCCAGCAAAGGAACAAATTATGAGGATACAGAGATATTTTCCAGATAGATGGAGAGGCACATCTATTTCAATAATAGAGTCATGGGACATTGGAGCTCTTCCTGTCATAGAACTAATTCGTTAGCTTATGATGTATGAGGAAGAACTAAAGGTAAATAAGTAGGAAGATGATGATACTAAAATTAAGTCAGTAGCCTTTAAAACATCTACTTCAAAGAGCAATGATAAGGAGAAAATACATGTACCTACTAAAAGTTCAAAAGGTGAAGATTCAGACTCTGACAGTGATGTTAAAATGGCTCAAATAGCTTCGAGGGTTAAGAAATTCTATAGGAAGAAGAACTTTTTCAGAAAGTCAAACTACAAAGGAATGTATGACAATAATGGACATTGGAAAAAGGATTGGAAGAAATATGATAAGAAAGATGATATAGTATGCTATGAATGTAAGAGGAAAGTACACATCAAGGCTGACTGTCCGACGGTAAAATTCAAAAAGAAATATGATTTTAAAGACAAGAAGTACACAAAATCAATGAAAGAAACATGGAGTGCATCAGAAGATAGTTCAACAGATTCTAATTCTACTCAAGATGAAAAATCTCAAAAAGCTAACATGTGTTTCATGACAAAAACATCAGAGGTAACCATAGATACTGCTGTTTTATATTCCTATTATTTTGGAGTTTATGCTGAGTCTGATTCTGATTATGAAGACATAACTAAAGCTTAATTATCTGAATACTGTAACATGCTAGAAGTAGCATACAATTATCTTAAGGATAAATACAAATCAATAAATAAATATCTTTCTCTCACTACGAATGTTAAATCCGCCCTTGATATAGAAAAAGAAAATAATGATCAACTATTAAAGGAAAATACTGAACTAAAAATGTCTAATGAGAAACATAGAAAGGACATAGAAAAGTTTAAAAATGGAAAGGATACTCTAACTAAAATGTTAGGAAATCATGTGGCACCAAAATACACTACAGGAATATGTTATCAACCTGAAAAAAGATAGTTTACTAAAACTAAATTTATTCCTAAATCTGGACAAAATTCTTCTTCTTCCAGTTCTTGAAATTCATTTGCTTCAACTGGTTACCCACATAGTTATAGATAAAATAGAGTTTATCTGTCAAAATATGTTGAATCTACTGATTATATGAGACCCATACGAAATATTTGGGTACCTAAAGCTTTACATGATAACATGTCTGGACCCAAGAAAATCTGGGTACCAAAATCATTCTCGGTTTAAAAATGTTTTGTAGGAAACCTTTTTGAAGAGTTACCATAAGAAGATATGGTTCTTAGACCATGGATGTTCGAGGCATCTGTCTGGGGATTATTCATGCTTCAAGAGAATAATAAAGGTTGATGGAGGCTATGTCACCCTTGGTGATAACTCTAAAGGAATAATCATTGGCCTAGGCCAAATTGGTATCACTAACTTAGTTTTAATTTCTAATGTTTTATTAGATGATGGACTTAAGTATGATCTATTAAGTATATCTCAATTATGTGACGATGTCATTAATGTTAAATTTGAAAATGATTCTTGTAATGTTTTTAATTCTAAGAATGTTTTAATATTTTCTTCTTTGAGAAATGAAAATGTTTATGTTGTTGATTTAAATTCCTTAGCTACGAACAAAATTACATTTTTAAATGGTTTTCATAAAAAGTCTTGGTTATGGAACAGAAGACTAGGACACTGTAATATACATTCACTTAGAAAACTGTCTAGGATGAACTTAGTTAGAGTCTTACCCAAACATGAGTTTCCAAATGACAAATTTTTTATCCCTTTCAAAAGGGAATGCAACACAAACTCTCTTTCAAACCAAAGAAAGAGGTACCTACTTCTGAACCTCTCGAGTTGGTTCACATGGACTTGTTTGTACCTTCTAGAGTTTCAAGTTTAAATGGGAAGCACTATGTCTATGTCTTAGTAGATGACTTTTCTACATATACTTGTGTATACTTATTAGCTCACAAAAGTGAAGAATTTTCTTATTTTGTTAAATACTCCAAGTCTTTAGAGATCCTTAGTGGACTTAAGATTAAGACCATGAGAAGTGATCATGGCCGTGAGTTTGGAAATCATGAGTTTTACTCCTTTTTCTCAAACAATGGATATAGTCAAAACATTTTGGCCCCTAGGACACCTCAGCAAAATGGTGTGGTTGAAATAAGGAATAGATCCCTTCAAGAAATTGAATGAACTATTCTTAATGAGTATGATCTTCCTATGTACATTTGGGCTAAATCTGTAAATACAGCTTGTTATATCATCAATAGAGTTTTAGTTACACCTGTTCTCAAAAAAACCTTATGATTTTTGGAATAATAGGAAACCTAAATTTAACTAGTTTAGAGACTTTGGTTGCAATGTCTTTATTCTGAATACCAAGGATAATCTTGATAAGTTTGATTCTAAGTGTGAAGAATGAATCATTTTAGGATATTCAATTTCTAGCAAAGCCTATAGAGTTATTAATAAAAGAACAAAATGTGTGGAAGAATCTGTTCACATCAAATTTGATGAAACTGATCCACATGAATCAAAATCATCTCTTGAAAATCTCAAAGAATATTTTTCTGATATGAACCTTAATGATAAATTAAATGAACTTACTTTAAAGACAACCAGTTCTGGAAATATTTCAGAATATACTCTTAATGAACCCGAGCATAGAGAAGAACCTGAAATTTCTTGTCCTGCCTTTATTAGATCAACAAGGATTATAAAGAGTCATCCATTAGATGTTGTTGTAGGAAATCATTATAGAAGAACACATATTATAGCTTCTCATAAAAATCAGGTTGAACAGAAAGCCTTCTTGTCACAGCTTGATCCTAAAAACCTTGATGATGTTATTAATGATAATTGTTGGTTAGTTTCTATGGAATACGAACATAATCAGTTTGAAAGAAATAATGTTTGCAAACTATTATAAAGACCCAAAGACACTTTTGTCATAGGCACTAAATGGGTGATTAGAAAAAAAAAGTAGATAATGCTATAAACATAGTTAGAAACAAGTCTTGGTTAGTTTCACAAGGCTATAGTCAAGAGGAAGGAATTGACTATGATGAGACGTTTTCTCCAGTAGCCACACTAGAAGCCATTAGGATCTTACATGATTATGCTGCACATCTAAATTTAAAACTATATCAAATAGATTTGAGGAGTGCATTTTTAAATGGAAATATTGCTGAGGATGTTTTTGTTGAACAACCCCCTGGATTTACAAACCCTCATTTTCCAAATCATTTTTTCAAATTATCAAAAGCTTTATATGGTTTAAAGCAAGCTCCAAGATCATGGTGTGATAGATTATGTAATTTTTTAATTTCCAAAGTTTTTATAAAAGTTATATCTGATCCTAACCTTTTTATAAAACGTATTTCTAATGATGTTTTAGTTGTTCAAATATATGTAGATGATATTATTTTTGGATCTTCAAAAAATTCATTATGTGTTGATTTTTCAAAAATGATGCAAAAGGAATTTGAAATGATTTTAATGGGTGAACTAAAATTATTTATTAGATTTAAAATCATTCAAAATAATGATGGAATTATATTAATTCATTGTAAATATAATATATATCTTTTAAAATGTTTTGGATTGGATAGCACTAATAGTAGTGATACTCCCATGAGTACCACCTGTAAGTTGGATCTTGATGAAGATGGTAAATCTGTTGATCAAACCACTTATAGATGAGTGATTGGATGTCTACTATACTTAAGTGATAGCCTTCTAGATATTATGTTTAGTGTGTGTATGTGTGCATGTTTTCAAGAAACCCCTAAAGAATCACATTTAAATGTTGTAAAGATAATTTTCAAATACTTCAAGCATACTCCCAGTTTAGGAATGTTCTATCCAAAAGGAAAATCATTTGAACTAGTTAGTTATTCTGATTCTAATTTTGATGGATATAAGTTAGACAAAAAAAGAACATCAGGAACATGTCACCTATAAGTAAAGTCACTAGTATCATGGTGTAGTAAGAAACAGAATTTTGTACATTATATATTGCAGAAGTGGAATACATAGCTGTTGGAAGATGATGTGAACAAATTTTGTGGATGAAGCACACTTTACTAGACTATGGATATTAATTCAGACTTGTCCCAATAAATTGTTACAATACAAGTGCTATTTACATTTCAAAGAATCATGTTTCACATTCTAGGAAAAAACATATTGATGTAAGACATCACTTTTGGAGGGATCGATATAGAAAAGGTGACATCACTTTGGAATTCATTGGTACTAAATATAAACTTGCTGATATATTCACTAAAACATTAAACATTGAGAGATTAGATTACATCACACATGATCTTGGTATGATCAATCATAAATAGATATCATAATAGTCTTAATATTTAATATTTTTCTAAATTAATTTATTGTTTCATGCTCACTGTTTCTTGGTTACTGTTTCATTCTTACGGTCTCACAGTTAACACCTTGTGTTCATGATCTATCACATAACTATCTCACCGTGACTACACAGAATAGTCACTGTCTCACCGTGATGACCACCAACTATCTCACAGTGACGACTACTTTTCTCGCACCGTAACTCCTACTCACTGTCTCACCGTGAAGATTATTTTTGTATTTATTTTATCCCGTATCATCGTAATTTTTATTTCACCTCTATTTACTTTCCCACATTTTTTTATTTATGACGTTTGACATTAACAAATGATTAAAATTAAGGGTATCACTTGATTCCTCACCCAAACTCTCTCCTGAACCTTCTCAACCTTGAAAACCTTCTCTCCTTCTCTCTTGCCCGAATCTTAAGTGGATTCCAAGGATGAAGCGTCCATATTTACACTCATCTGGGATGTGTTGGTCTAAGAAATAGAAGGGATCACAGAAGATACCTCCTGATGGTCCCCTGAAACCTAATCTAGTAAGCTGTATTGTTGCTCCTGAGAAATAGAATTGTCCTGGGTGGCAGCTATCTAGTATGTCTTTGGTTCTAAAAGTCCTCAGAGTACATGGATGGATCGAATGGTTCTCTAGACAAGACAGTCCTATATACCCAAGGTTGGTATCTCATTTTTATCAGTATTTAAAGGATTCTTTTGATACTGGAGAAACTTTTATGGTAACAAGATTGATCAATGGTCAGAAATGTTCTTTAACTTCAAGGCTATGGGTAGAATGCCTAAGGATTCCTCATGAAGGGATTTGTGATTACTACCAAAGAGATCCTCCTCCAACAAATGACACATTTGACTAGGATAATTCTTTAGAAATCATAACTGGAAATGGCACCAAGCGAAGGGCCATAGCTAAAGAGTTGGATGGGGAGACAAAGATCCTATTTAAATTTGTTTAGAATTTGATTAGCATAAGGAACAGTGATTTAGCTATGTTGAAATATCAGGATGTGTTCCTGATTCATCTGACGAAGAATGTACATAAGATCAACCTATGAAAATATGTCATTCAGCATATGTGTGAACTGATTAAGGTGACTTCCAAATCCACATCTTTGTTTTACTCCAGGATGATTTTGGCAATGTTAGATGCCAATGGAGTAGTTGGACCAAAAGAAGAATAGCTTGTGAATTTCGAGTACTGGCTATCCAAGACTACCATTATAAGTATGAAAATCAATTGGAACCCTTGGAAGAAGCAGTGGGATGAGGATAATGATCAACTTTATAAGAAGTATAATCCTGTGGATTATTCAAGAAGGCCAAAGAATAAAACTGATCATGGTTTGGAACCAGATAAAGTGGTTGAGCAATTAGAAGAGGAAAAAGAAGAGAAAGTGGTAGGTGAAGTACCACCTAGAGAAGAGGTTGAAATACCTCTTAGAGAGGAAGTTGATGTTGACCCTCCTATTGTTCTTAGAGAAGAAGAAGCTCTTGTTCTTCTTGGAGAGGAAGAAGCTCCTTCTTCTAGAGAAGATGTTATCCTGAAAATTCAGTCAGAGGCTGCAATAGTGTTAGTTATTCCTGAACCTGAGATAGAAAACCTCCCTGTTCAAAATGAAGCAAGTCAGAAAGCACATCCTAAGGAACAATCTATTCCTGAATACATACCCTCTACTAAAGAGAGGTTAAAAGTTCACTTTCATTTGGCAAGGAATGAAATGGCTGAGGAGAATAGAGTTGATCCTGTGGATCTTGATCATGCTGCTGAAAATTTCGTTTCTGAAATGGAAGCACAGTTTGAGGGGGAGGAACCTCAAATTATGGAGAGTGGTGAAGCTGAATTTGATGATGCTGGATCTGCTGAAGCCTCTCTACAAACTATCTCTTTTTTTGTGTACACTCGATATGATTTTCCAGGATTTTATGATATGAGTGAATCAAAGAACGTGACTGCAACTGGTATAGATCTATCTTCTCTATTTCAATTGAAGTCAGTCACTCACCCTGAACCAGAACTAGAGCCTCAACCTCAACCTCAACCTCAACCTCATCCTGAATCAGAATCTGAAACTGAAACTGACTCATAACCGCAACTTTACCCTGAATCCTTACATGATCAGCAATATTTTTTAACTAAAGATGTTTTGAAAGTCTCTGGAGATACTATCATCGCTAGCGTTTAGAATATTATATCCTCTCAACATTGTCTTGTGACTCAACTATGTTAGGAAGATTCCTCGATTCTTTTGGATAATATTATTCTTCATATTCAACCCAGAATGTTTCGTGAAATTAATGAAGTCAGAGTTGAAAATGAGTTTCTTAGTGCTGATGTTGCATCATTGAAAAGTATGATAGCCGACATGAAAAAAGATTTTTCTTCAATATCAGATCCTACTCCTGTTGTTTTTACTGCTGATCCTGTTATCGATGCTCCTTCAACTTTTGCTACTTCTCCTGAACCAAATTTTTCCAACATTTTTAGAGAGATTGTATCTCAAGTTCATCCATATATTTAACCTTTTTATGAGAAGATTGGAGAAAGACACAAAAATATGTGGAAACCCATGAGAGAGCTTATAGAAAATTTGAATAAGCTCATATATGAGTACAATGGATGTCTACAAAAGGTTTTGAATCAGCTCAAAGCTCTAACAGTTGTTGTAAAGGCTTCTCCTCCATTTAGTAAACCTTCTGTTCCTTCATTGGATGAGTTTCTGCTGAGATCCAAAATCAAGGAAGAAATTCATAATTCCATTGGTGGTTTAGATTTCTCTTCTTTATCTGATGTTGTGAAGAACAGTGATAGATCCCTTGACTTGGTTCACATTCATTCTATGATTTCGAATGATTCTCAATAGGAGATCACTAAGAAGATATACTTTTATCTAACCCATATTTTCTCCAAAAGTGACATGACCAATCACTTTAAGATTCTTGTGGGGAATTTTAAAATCCCTCTAGTAACTCAAGATTTTAAAGCTCAAGTTCAGAAGCTTATAGAGTTCACCAGAATGTTGGAAAAATTCATGGAGAATAAAGACGATTTTTAAATGGCTCTGAAATATGGTGGATAAATCATTACTGATTTCATCAGTCTGTTGAAGCTGTATCTTTATGTGCATAGTACTGCTATAGTAGCTCCAGCTGCTGCACACCTCAGACCTGGCCTACCTTCCCTAGCCTCAACTACAATGTCAGTCAACCAAGCTCTATCTCAGATCGGGCAATTCATTCTTGACCAACCACAGACTAGATCTTCTATAGTTGCATCTTTGGCTCCCTATATATTTGAAGGTCTACCCTTACCATCTTTGTCTAGTACCTCTATGCCTTCTTCTACATCAGCTTCATCTCCTGCTGCTGATAAAAGAAAGGATGAAGCCAATACCTGAAGATGCCCAGTGAATAATTTCTTTTTGATGGGATGTCTTTTTTATCTTTCTACTGTATATTGTAGTGTGACCGTTTTTAATTCAAAATGCATTGTTTCCCTCTATTCACACTACTTTTTGATAATCCCAAAAGGGGGAGAAAACTGAGAAAAAGATTAATCTCTTGGTATTTTATCTCTTATTAATATATATGTTATTTTCTCTAACGTTGCATTTTATTTATACATCAAAAATACATGATTTGTGATCATCAAAAAGGGGGATATTGTTGGACTCCTCATGTATTAACCGTGTTTTAATGGTCACAAATCTCAAAAATAATTGCAAATCTTGTTAATGATATCAAATCCTAATAATAAGTACAAATATTATTCATGATCACAAATATCATTATGGTTTACCAATCATAGTAATAATTACACATCATATAATTTTTCACAAATCTCACAAATCTAGTTACTATTTTGTGTTTATGTTTGAAGTTCTCTTACCTTATAATGGTTAAGCTTAATTCATATTATGCATATTACTGTTTAAGTTTGAATACATGTATTTTTCTAAGTATCATGACACCGTGACGTTTGACATAGTAAGACAGACTGTGTGCAAGACACAAACACCGTGAAGTGTCAAACAGACACAGTGAAGTAGACACTGTGACTCAGACACCATGACCTCGACACCCCGTGAGCCACACACTGTGAAGGAAACCTCGTGACTCAGACACCGTAAACTTGACACATCGTGAGCAATAAACCATGAAGGACGCACCATGAAGAAGAAACCATGACTCAGACAATGTGAAGGACATACCGTGAAGGAGACACTGATTCAAGAAGACACCGTTAGCACAACTGTTGTGACACCGTTTCGTAACCTTTTTGCTAATATTATTTAAATAATGCTAACAGTAATTTTTGATGTTTTTAATGCAATTAATTTTATTTAATTATAGTTGTTTCATGTCAAAAAACTGTACTTCGTACCTATGAAAATGTAATCATTCCTATTTCCGAGTCTTATAAAATATAAGGAATATTGAGCTGTAGTAGAGAAATAAGAATGAGAAGAACATACGTATGTGTGACAACTCAAGAACCACGAGTTCACTGTTCTGAATATAAGAGAAATAATTGAGCACGACTGAAGAACATATTGCAAGATCTTAAAGAACTCTCATGTGTGAAATCCAACCCAACTGGTGAAGACATGAAGAATAAAGAGAACCTCTTCTCATGTGATAGACACCATGGTGAACCACGACACTCTGTTTTTCAACAGAATACCCAGAGAAGGAATTAGAAGCATTTCTGTGGAATCCAACGAGTCCAGAGCTGGATTGCTAATCACTAAAGCTTTATAAACATTCATATAATCTCTCTAAGTGATTTATTAATTACTTTTTCAAGCAGTGTGTATACTCTATATATCTTACACATACACTGTCTCCTGTGCGGAACTAGAGGATATCAAAATACTTACACCAACATGTTTATTATTGTTTACCCGTGACAAATGTGGACGAGGTCCATGTGTGGCCTGGTCTTTGTTTTTGTTTCCCAAGGAGAACTGTAGAAGAGGTCCCTGCGTGGCCTAGACAGTTTCAGAAATGTAGTTAACCCCGATCCAGGGTGTGGATCAAATTTATATATTAATTTGATAGGACTAAGTCTCGGCTTGAGATAGAACCTCTTTTTTATATCTGTTGTGCATTTTAGTTTAATTTTAAAGTATACAATATCTAATTTATATTCCAATTCTACTACATTGAAATACAAAACAATTTTCAAGTTACTTTGACATATAATCTAGAAAGTGTTTTCAACTATTGTAAATGAGTAGATTAGTTTGAAAAGCTAATTTTATCTTCTTATTAAATTAACTGAGAACTAATCAATCTTTTGAGAACCAAATTGAACTTTTACAATTTTACAAATTTACTACAGTTTAACTTGTTTTATAAATAGGGGATTTTAATAGAAATAATTTTTCATAGAAACTTTTATTCAAAATAAATTCACCCCCCCCCCCTCTTGAGTATCCACTCCGACCAACAGCGACAAAGTACCACCTCGCGGAGTGATGTGATTTTTTTTAAATAATGATTTAAATGAAATAAAATAAGGATAAAATGAATTAATATATATGTAATGAATGATATTATTATGAAATTAATGAAATATATATAATTATTAAATTATAATATATCTTTTTATTTCATACCTTTTCACTCAATGAATGATGATAAGGTCTTTCGTGTGTGTGCGGCTTTCACCATTATGAATTAATGTGACACTTTCATTTAATCACAAAAACATTTAGATTACATGTATGATTATATTTAATTTATTAATATGTTATTTGTGATATTATTTTCATTTTTTATTCATAAAATATTTCTTTCCTCATTTTCATTACGATCTTTGAAAAATGGAAAAATTACTCATGTGTACATATATTATACCATCTCCATGATAGTAATATACATAATTTCTCAAGTACATCCATAATTATGGGATATAAAATTATAATTTATGTATAAATATTATAATTATTTCATGATTATTATTCTATATATTATTTTACCATTATTAGATTAAAATGATATAAAATAGAAAATCATAACATATATGAAAATCAAAGCTCTTATTAACTGGAATGTGATTTTAAAAAAGGGTTGTTAATAAAAAAGAATAAAATGGTAATAAATAAGTAATATTTCGTATAAAATATATAATTATGTCTATATAATAGATTAATAATATATGTATATTTATTATATAGTATTTTTGAACATATATGAAGGATTTTCCAACATTGTATTAGGGATTTCTGTGCCATATTTATTTTTCTATGAGACAAATTTCATATTCTGCATGTGATTAATTTATGTTTTGTATATATATCAAAATAATTAAACGTATTATTATTATACTTAATGGTTTTTGTAAGAACCTAACCCCAGTTGCATGGATGTGGTGCCTTATTTTATTACATTGGCATATAAATATAGAATATACATCCCGAAGGACCAAGTAGTTTAGTACATTCTAGATGAAAGATACATATATAAGTTCAAAATTACCTAGGGAATGGAAATACAATCCTAATTTATTCCCTTATAAATATTCATTAATCATGGAGTATGCATTAATTCCACTTATAACTAAATTCATCATATCATTGGAAATGAAACATATGAAATTGATGATCTCAAATGCTCAGCAGAAGTAAGAAATACAGATGAATAAATCCTAGAAAAATCATTAGAAATTGTGAATAACATAAATTCATGCCTTTATAAAAAATCAAATAGTACACATAATTGAAGGAATATGAGGTGAGTAAATAATGACATAATAAAACATAATCATGGGTATTCTACTAGTCAAATAATCACATGAACTTTCAATTACTAGCATAAAAATGAGGTATGTTCCTTTGTCGTTCATTCTGAAACATACCCTCAAGGCCTCGACCAAGACGTATAATATGATTAAGGGCTTGGCCAAAACCATATCTCAAAATGGGAAAATCCTTTCCCAAGTCCACGTCTATTTGTCTCATGAGACCTAAAAATGCATCGAGGGGATATAGATGACTCAAAATGTCACATAATAAGTCCAATTCATTCAACATATTATTGGGGATAAACATAATAAACATATACACTCATATTAAAACTAATATATGGAATGTAAATAACTTTCCTCAAAAATAAATCTTAATCATTAACCATTCTAACTAAATTTGTGAATGGTTTTAGGATAGAACATCAAAAGTAAAACTAGTCATAAACCACCCAATTAAATAAGGCAAATGATATCATAATTAATAATCCCCACTATATATAAAAATCAATAATATTATTGAAACATACGAAAATACTCTTATAAAATCATTGAGTAATTCTGGAGGTAAATGCTCTTTTATTTTGAAAAGAAGAATAATTTTGGAAATGTATTTTTATAAAACCAGAACTATAGTAATAAATTATTTTAATTATAAAATTATTTTTTAGAAAGGTAATTGTTGATAAAATTATATTATGGAGTTCCCTATAAAATATTTAAGAATTTAAGAAATACCCGTGAAATGGGCTTGTGTTTCGGAAAGAATTATGAACGTTCCAATTAAAATGTGTTTCCCTATATAAAATAGAGAAGGATTCTGGTTCGTAAACATATATATACCACTAAAAAAGATTTTATGAGAAGTATATAATAATTAATAATAATTTCATTAAGGTAATTATATCATAAAAGAAACCTGAATGAAAATGGAGGTTCTTGTGAGAAACCCACACCTTATGTCTGAATGTGTTCCGCTCTTGAACATAAGTTCCAGGAATATAAAATTATACATATTAATAACTTAATTCAGAACATATTATAAATTTATTTAGTTTATAATGAAGTTATTAAGTCCATTATTCCTTTATTTATTAGTTAAAAGATTTAATTTTTTCGTACTACATGGATCATTTTCTTCATTCTTATAATCAGTTAGCGTGTTTCTATTTATTGTTGTTCATATGGAAGAGATATAAATCTCTATATTATAATTTAGATATTATTAATGAAATTTCATAGTCCATGATGGTCATTTATATCATTTTATACATGGAATGTAGATAAATCATTTGTTTAAATATTAATGATAATAACATAGATTATTTTAGCATCATTTGATTATTAGAAACTAATTTGGTCTTATGATGTAATATTATGCACATATAATGGTTTATGAATATTAAATAGGTTAAAATACATATATTATGGCATGTATCAACCATATAAATGGTTTAATGACCAATAATAAAGGAGAAATTGAATAATGTTACTTCCTCATCCACAAATGTTGTAAATTGGAACATCATGGACAATGATTTCATTTGTAAAATAAAAGATACAGAGTAAGAATATTAATGATGGTTATTCCATTAATATGATATGATTCAAGTATATTTATAATACTATATTTATCATGGTCATTTAGAATGTGGAGGTGATGATTGGATAATAGTAGGAAGGAACATGTAATTAAAATTAAAAAAATAAAATGTGAATTTACCTCTTCAATCAACCTCATTTTGAATCTCTTTAATGGAAGGGGTTTTGGTATTTTGGAAAGGAAAATATATTCTCGAATGTGGGGAGTGACTAGGGAAGGGTATTTGGGAGGAAATTGGAGGATCTTCAATGATTGGTTTAATGAAGAGAAGAGGGAGTGAGGGGGTGTATAGTGCAGGGGAGGAGTAAATTTCATAACTAATTTTCTAAATATTATTAATTAAATTTCTAAATAAAATTATATTTTATTCAAAATATAAAAAAATTTAAGCTGTAATTAGTTTTATATCGTATTTAAAAATTAAATATGATATCATTATCTTATTTCCTAGTGAAAATAAAACAATATCATTATTTACTATTCATAAGTGTCATACTACTATTCATATTACTATTGATAAGGGTTTGATTCTATTCACCAAAAATCAAGTTGGTTCTACCAGAATCTATGTGAATTATGGATCACAACTCTAGATGATCATTTTTTGATATTCGAAACATAAAAAAGGAAATGTTTTTTAAAGGCATGATTATAAAATGTGTTGTTTTGTAGGGACTCAGTGTTTCATGAATTCAAAGTATCTTTTGAAAACCTCAGGGAGTTACGTTCTCCCCTCCTTACAAAAAATTCATCCTCAAAATTCACCGAAATTTCCCTCACAAAAAATATTTAAGTAGGTCTTCATAATACACTCATAATGTACCCATGTTGCCTCTTTGGATTTATTAATTCTCCAATGTATCTTTACCAGAAAAGTCATCTGATTCCACAACACTTATTCTATGGTGTCTAGGATTTGGATAGACTCTTCAAAGTATGATAGATCTGGTTATAATTCATTATATTCATTAGTGAGAACATACATTGGGTTTATCATGTACTTTATCAGAAATGAGACATGGACCACATTGTGTACTTTGGAAATGATAGGTGGCATAACCAAATTAGAAGAAACAACTCGAAGTATCTACAAAATTTCAATATTGCATATATACCTATGGATCAATTTCCCTTTCTTCACAAATCATATAACACCCTTCCATGGATATACATTCAAAAAAACATAGTCTCCCATTTGAAATTCAAGATCCTTCCTTCGATTATCAGCATAGCACTTCTGTCTACATTGAGCTACATTGATAAGAATTGGAATAGTATTTACCTTTGTTGTCATTTCTTCCACAAGATTTGGGCCCAATGGCTACCTTTAACCAACTTCAACCCAACATGTTAGTGTAAGACACGTCTTTCAAAATAATGATTAATATAATGCCATCTGAATACAGGAATGGAAACTATTATGGTTGGAAAACACAACTAAAGGTATTATTGATCTCACATACCTTGGAAGTCATGTGAACATGAAATCAACATGTCTTCTATGGTTTTGATATTCCTTTCAGATTTCACAACAGTTTGTGGGTGATAAACAATACTCAATCAATGTCCGGTATCCAAAGGATTCTAATGAATTTTCCAAAATTTCGATGTAAATCATGGGTCAAGATCAGACCCTATTGAGAGTGGTTCTCTATGAGGACTCTAAACATCATATATATAGAGACTTGATAGATTTTGTGGCGTCAAATCCTCACCAATATTTAGGAAATGTGCAGATTTAGTAAATCGATCCATAATTACCTATATCACATTAGTCTTCCTTAGAGATTTCGATAATCTAATGTAAAAAAACCTGGTGATGTCATCCTATTTCCACATAGGAATATGTAGAGGTTGCATGAATCCATCAATGTGTTTCCTTTCAGCATTCACTTTTTGATAGACTAAACATCTTGATACACAATCTACAATTTCCCTCTTCATGTTGTCCTACATGATGTGTTCCTTCAAATTTCTATACATTTTATTGATTCTAGTATGTATAGAGAGATTATAAAAATGGGAATCATACAATAACTATCTTTTTAGATAGGGAAAAACTGGAAAACAATTCATATTATCAAATTTTAGAGCACCATCTTCACACACAAAGTCATCCAACTACCCATCACTCACATCATTAATTTTTGATGTTTTTAATCATCATGATCAGAAGATTTAATTCCTTATAATTATTATGAATGAGAAACCATTTTAAGAGGACGTTATTTTTTACCTTCATTGAAAATTTAAATGTCCATCCTTACTAGATATATGTACAATGTGTCCATGTTAATCCAAATTTTGTTGAGAACCCCATGATCCTTCATGATCAATTCATTAGCTTCCATGTATCCCTTTCCTAGTTTGTAAGGTATTGTACAAACATAATCCTAGAGTTGTTTGATCCATCTCATTTTTTCTCATGTTGAGTTCTTTCTACGAGAATATATATTACATACTCATGTGATCTGTATATAACTCCCATTTTTCTCCATAAAAATAACTCCTCCATATCATGAGAGATAATATTACTGCTACTAACTAAAGATCATTAGTATGATATTTTTTTCATGAATTTATAACATCATTGATGCATATTAAATAACAATATCATTATGCTTAAGGACACAACCACTTCCATTATTTGGTGAATCATTATAGATTACAAACCCATCATTCCTTGATGGTAGGATTATGATCGGAGCATACACTAATTTCCTCTTCCATTTTTTGAAATTTTCCTCACATTCTTTTGTCCATAAAAACATAACTAATTTATGTGTATGTTTGTTCATTGGGATGAAAAAATGGATGATGTTCTGAAAAATATGCCAATAATAACACGCTAAACTAATAAAACTATGTACCTCAATTATGTTCACTAGAGTTGGTCATTCTTCCACAACCTCTTCCTTTTTAGGGTCAATATATATTCCATCTTAAGAGATAGTGTGGCCTAAAAATAAAACATATTGAAACCACAATTAACACTTTCTAAACTTCCCATATAATTCATTTCTTCTAAGTCTTTAGAATAGTGTACAAGTGATTTTCCTGATCTTCATAGCTTTTAGAGTATAACAAGATATCATCAATTAATACCACCACAATGTCAACATGATATTCTTTGAAAATATATTCCTTAAATCCTGAAAAATAGATTGTATATTCCTACACCCTAAAGGAATTACATTAAACTTTTAATGCTAATACCTGGATTGAAATGGTGTTTTTTAATGTATTCCTTCATCACAATCAATTGATGACATCAATATCGATGATCAATAATCAAAAAAGATTATGATCCATGAATTTGATTATATAAATCATCAATGTGAGGTAGGAGATACATGTTCTTTATTGTTATAGCGTTGATCTCCCTGTAGTCAATGAACAAACTCATGGATCCATATTTATTCTTAATGAAAAGAACATGGGATCCCCATGGTGAAAAACTGGGGGGAATAAATCCATCATTACTCAATTCCTCTATTTTTTTCTTTAGTTTCACTAATTCTACAATGGCCTGTCAATAAGGGGTATTTGATATGGTCATTGAACCAGAAATGTAGTCAATGGAAGACTTAAATTTCCCACTCTTGAGGATGTCCAGATTAGCTGTCTGGAAACACATCAACATATTCTTGGAAAATATATACATCCTCTATCTAACATTCTCCTAATCACCCATAGTTATTACATTGCATTTCTCCCCCATACTTGGATTCAAAAGATCTACTGGGGTTGGATCTAGATAAGAATCAGATGGTGATGTTTTTTTCCCTAAAGATATAGTATTCCACACCATCCTCAAAAATTGAAACCTCCCTATTCATTAAATAAATTTTTCCATCATTGTTTGAAAGTAAATCCATACCATGGATTTTATAAAATTCAATCATGGTTATGTCAATAAAATAAGCATATAAATCATTATTATAAGCCATAATAGGAACTTCAGGACACAAATTTTTTTATTGATACTTCCCTTATGAGTTTTCACTGAAAACTACCTTATAAAATCAAATTGGAAATATCTACTTTTCTTGGGAAACTATGAAGTTAGGAAAGCATGTGTTGATCCATAACAAAATAATGAATTGGAAAATTTTTAGGAAACATTTAATGTACCTGCCACCACATCATTAAGAACTTGAATATCATTAGTTGTGACCACATAAGCTTGTCCCTACTCTCTTGGCCTTTTTCTATTGATTTTTTCCCATATGATTGGAAAATAATTAACATATTGTCCCATATATCTATAGATATTTTATTGAACATTAAGAAATTAATTCTTCCCCTTGAAATCACTAGAAAAATTTCATTTATGTCCTCATTTGTAGTATACTATTTTTCCCTTTCTAAAGGAACCAAGTTGTTTCATTCCAAAATTATCATTGGGTGGAAATTCAACTATTATATTCTTCATTATTTCCTTATTTCCTTTCCTGATGTTTTCAACAGCCCTCTTATTCTGTTTTTTTCACTAAAATTTATAAACAAATATAAAATTCCTTTTCTGTCTTGATTTAACATTAAAATATATTCTCGTATGCTGAAAAACCATGGGAGACTAGTGCGTTCATGAGGAATGGTTTTAAGCTATCAAATAATTGAACAATTTTCCTCCTTGGATTTCTTATGTAGTCCAAAAAATTTATTACTATCCATGTGAATTTATCTTCATACTTTTCAACATTCTCATCTTTTGATTGCCTCAAATTCAAAATCTATCTTTCCATATCCTCTCTCTATTGATGGGGAATGTATTTCACTAGGAATATTTCTTTCAAGTACCTCCATTCCATCTATTATATCTCTCCATCCAATATTTTGTTTTTGAATAATGACATCCACTGATCTAAATCTCCTAATTGATGATAAACTACCATGATTGTTTCATTATATCCAAATGCAATAAATATATTCTATAGGGATATAATCCACATCCCACCTAAAAAAGGTTTTTAGTCCCATTTAATGATGGAGGTTGTTTTAACATACTGTGATCAAACAAGGATCCTCTACATGGTGGATCTGGAAGCTCCATATAGGTAAGTTTATTTTTCATAAATTGTGTATGTTTTCCCATAATATTGTAAGTTTCTCTACACTAGTTTCAAATCCAAATCCAACATCATTATAACTAATTAGAGGGAAATATCTACATGGGATACACATGTTTGTTTGGTTTCATTCCTTCCATAAGAGCAATTTATATATAATTATATACATCAAATTACGTTGTGAATCTTAAATTATAATCATAACATAGAAAAATTCTTATCTTAAATTAAAACACAATAAATAAATATCCCATAATAAAAAACATTGTTTCGTTGAGGAAAATGTACATTTAAATTCTTCATGATGGCTTCTAAAAAAATTTGAATTATTCTACGGATATCCCATTGTAGTGTCAAACCATGTGTGTAGTAAGGCCCATTATTGTGTACCAGGATACCCTAGTTCATTACTGATGTTCTATGTTGGAGTTTCCACTCCTAGGTACATCTGTTCCAGAACCACATCCACATGTAGTATCTGTAGAGGGATTTATTTTCTGGAATGATCCCCATAATATATACCTTCCAAAATTAAAATTATTTTATTTCATGCTTATCCTCTAAGACTATTTTTGGAATTTGTTCCCAAATATATTTTTTCTATATCCTGTTTCTTTTTCTTCTAATAAAAATCCTTTGATACCTGCTGTAAGGACCTTACCCCAGTTTCCCAGAGCCAGTGCCTTATTTTTTTAAATTAGAATATAAATGTAGAATATGAATCCTGATAGACCAAGTAGTTTAATAGATTTTAAAAAACAATATACATTTATAAGATCCACATAGAGTTAATAACTTAAATAAAACAGTAATTTTTTCCAATAGAAACATTCATGCCACCTATATTTTGCATGCAAGTCACTCATATCATTCTTCTTCATATGCTAGGAAAATGAAACATAAGAAAGGGTAATGATCAAATGCTCAGTAAGTGTAAAAAATAATGGGGAATACATAATAATCATAAACATTAGTCAGGGTGATTAATTGAAACACGTAGCTTTAGAAATAATCAACTTGAACTCATTATGGAAGAAATACGAGCTGAGTAAATAATGACATAATAAAACTGAGTCATGGGTAATTTTATAGAAAAATAGACACATTAAATTACAATGTATATCTTCATAATGATGTACGTTCATATAATATACATTCTAAAACATATTATCTTGGCCTCATCCAAGATGTCTAAAATTATTATGTACTCGGCCAAAACCGTATCTAAAAATGGGCAAGCCCTCATCCAAGTCCACATCTATTTGTCTCGTGAGACCTCTTGATTAATAGAGGGGATATACTAGGACCCACCTCTCATATAATTAGTCCAATTAATTACTCATATTAGTGGAGATAAACATAAAAAACATATTCATTCATATTGAAACTAACATATGAAATGTAAATAATTTTCCAAAAAATTAATCTGAAACACTAACCATTCCGATTAAATTGGTGAATAGTTTTAGGATAGTAAATCCTCAAAAAAATTAATAATAAACCATAATATAAAATATATTAGAATATATAATAAAATAATAATCCCCATATTACATAATAATAAACAAGTGAGTTGAAACAGACAAAAATACTCTAATAAAATCATGTGTGATAAATGCTCTTCTATTTGGAAAAGAATAGTTTTTAGGAAAAGTATTTTTATAAAATCATAACTTAAGTAATATTGTATTTTAATAGCAAAATTATTTATTTTATAAATTTAATGGTTGCTAAAAAATAATATTGATTCCCATTTAAAAAAGGTAAGGATTTGAAAAATTCCATTAAATTGAGCTTCTATTTCAAAAATAATTTTGAATGTTTAGTTAAAACGTGTATAAATCCATATTATAAGGAATAATACTTATTTTAAAACAAATATATAACACTAAAAAATAATTTATGAGAATTAAATAATAATATATAAGAATTTAATTGCAGTAATTACACAATAAATATAACCCGAATGAAAATGGCGGTTCGGGTGAAAAACCCATACCTTAAGTCCAAATGTCTTTCACTCTTGATATTATGGTCATTCAATATTAAATTAGAAATATTAATAACATAATTCATAACCTTTTAGACTTTTATTTATATATTATTTTTTTATTATGTCCATTAAGTTCTAATTGATTAGTTATATGTTTGAATTTTTTAGGGTTAGAGTGTTTTTTTCTAGATTTTCATAATCGGTTTACTTCTGTTTTTGTGATAGAGTTCATGTTTAATGGATATAATTCACCAGAATTAAATTTAAATATTATTTATGAACTGAAATTTGTGTTAATGGTAATTTATATAATTTGTATACATTTCATGTGGATGAATCATTTGATGAAATATTAATGATAATCACTTAGATAATTTTTTTGGTATTTGATTTTTAGGAACTAGTTTGGTAATATGATTTAATATTATGTACATATACTAGTTTATGAATATTAATTATTTTATAATACATATGTAATATTATGGTTCAACCATATAAATTATTTCAGGGATAGTAATGAAGGAAAATATAAAGAAAGAAACTTCTTCTTACACGAAGGTTTTAAATTAGAACAACATAGATGATGATTTTGTTTATAAATGAATAGAGAGAGATAATAAGAATATTTATTATGGTTCTTCCATTAACATTATATAATACTAGTATATATGTGATATTTGGGTTATCATAGTAATTTTGATAGTGGCGGTGAGGATGTGATAATAATAAAATGAACAGGAAATTAAAATGAATGAAATAAAATGTGAATTTACATCATGAATCCTCCTCCTTGAGAATCTATTTAATGGAAGTAGTTTTGGTATATTTAAAAGAAAAATAACTTATTATATGTGGGTATTTACTATTAAAGGTTATTTGGGTATAACATTTAGTATCCTCTTGGCATAGAGGAGTGAAGAGAAGAGGGAGTGAGTGGGGGAGTTTATAGTGAAGGAGAGGAGTGAATTTTGAATATTTCATTCATTATTTTATTATTTACCTCATGAAAACCAATAGTGTTTTTTCATTGGAACAATAATATTAATTAGTGTGTCTGTGATTGGAAAATGTGGCCTTACATCACTCATGATGTCATAAATTGGGTATTTAATTGATAATTTTTATAAAAAGTATTTTACCATATTTCACTATTCATAAAATATTCATGAATTTTAGAAAAATCCCAAAATTTCACCCAAAAATATATTGGATGTGTAGAATTAAAAAATAAATTCTAATTTTAAAAATTAATTTCAAAAATATTATTTATTTATTCTTTAAATAAAATCATAGTTCATTCGAAAAATTACAATTTTAAAGGTATAATCAGTTTTATATCACATTGAAAATTTAATTAACATATTGTTATCTTATAAAACTATGAAAATAAAATAGTATCATTATTTAATATTAATTAGGTTCATATTACTACTCATAAGGGTATGCTATTATTGACCTAAAATCATGTTGGTTCTATTAGTCTCTAAATGACATACTGATCACAACTCTGGATGACTGTTTTTCAGAAATCAAAACATAGAAGGTGCAAAGTTATGCTTAAATAATAGATTATAAAATGTATTTTTTTGTAGGGACTAAATATTTCATGCATCAATTATTAATTTCAAATCCTTATTGTGTTACTATTTTGGTATTTACGTATCCATTTGATTCTATCGCTTTCATGGGGTTTGTGGTTAAAAAGATACCAAATCGGTAAGGGATTTTGCCCTTAACCATCCTTATTTGAGACATATGATTTTATTATGCATCAATATTCTCAAATATGTGTGTATAAATCCCTTTATAGGTATGAAAAATTAATTTATTTATGTTTATGATATTTTAAATTTTATTTACGTATATTTTCTCATGTTTCTTGCATTTCAATGTTATCATTGTTACAAATATTTTGAGATAAAAATCATCCTTTATCTTGATTAATTATTATTATGTTTCTAAAGAAAGAGAGATATGATATATTTATAATTAAACTAATAAATTTATTTATAATATGGATGTGTCAAGAGAAAACTTGTTTCTCTTATATTTTCCACACTTTATGTACATAAGAGATCAAAAAATAGTTTTTATGGAAAATCACATGTTCAATTGATATCCAATTTCTTCCAAACCCATGTTTTCTTAAATTGTTTTCAAAATTTATTAAAAAAAATTAAAAGGATTTGTTTGACACATTTCTACACATGTTTATGTTTTTACAAAAAAAAATTCTGACAATTATTTACATAGTATTCCAAACAATGCCAAGTTAGAATGAATTGAAAAAAATGAATGGAATCATTATTAACCTAAAAAACATGTAAAATATTATCTTCCATCATGACCTCACAAATTTTTGAAGAATACATTATTTTTTCAATGAAATGTTTCTTTTAAATTTTTTATTTTATAAAAAATATTTTTATTAGAAATGATATATTCCTCAATATTAGTTTAAAATTATTATTACAGATTCCAATATAAATTATCAAGGACATTTTCAAGGGAGAAGATTTATAATATGATTTATGTATTAAATACCTATTCTCAAATGTGAAAAGTTATTTTCACCAAGAATGTTTTTAATTTATTTATAATTCATCCATTATAAGTTTTATTTTTTTCCAAAACAAATTATTTCAAAATGATTTCTAATACATTAAATAATTGTTTGTTTTAAAAATTAATTTAAAAAATATTATTTTTCTAAACAAATATTCCATTTGATTTCTATCACAAAATACATCTGCATTTAATCTATCATCCTTTGAAGTTACGTATGCATTAATAGGGTTATGATCAGAGGATATCATTTATATTAATTATCTTAATGGTTTTTTATGATGATGTGATGTTTATGATAGTAGTATTCTTTCCACCCTTAATATAATTATAAAATTATTATGAATCCTACTTATTATTACGTAGGTTATATAATGATGAAATGATGAAATGGTCATTAAACCTATTTCATTTTCACATGTTATAATATAATGAATTATATATTAAAACCATTTCAGTTCATGGGATTTGATAGGAAGAATGATTTATGACCTTTTGGAACATATATGTATGATTTTAATTATTAGATAGGCAGGACATGTTACTTCATTGAATTAATGGAGAATATATTTATATCTCATGATATAGAATGACTGGAAATGGGAATTGATCATGGTCTAGTATGTGAAATTTTATACTCTAATGGTCTAGGGACTGAGCCCTGACTTCTATGTTTGTTTGGTCAATGAACTCATTCAATTACAATAGAAATGTAATTGATCCTTAACTTCTATGTAAATGAATATTTTTTCTTATGTGTCTGCACAATTCTATGTCTTATGTCAGTGTTATGATCTCTTGGCTCATGGTTTTTTATTTCATTATAATTCAAGTGTTATGAAATTCCAATAATTTCTCCTGACTCAGGGTGATAATCATTCATGTGATGGTTATCATTTTCATTTTTTATGATCATGTTCTCATACACCAATTATCTTGTTATTCTTATGTATTTACATTGATTTACATTACTATAAAAATGATCTCACCATTTCTTATACAAATTTTCCTTCGATAATGAAGAAATATTTTATGTAATGATTGTTTTTGAAGATTCCTAAAGGAAAAAACCATTATGGAAGATGTTTAAGATATTTCTATAGACTATAAGATTGTGTACCTAGACTCTAGTGGTGCTAATCTATTATGGTACTTAGGAGTGAATTTTTTAATGTATTTAAAATTAATCTAAAAATGGGTAATATTTATTCATTACAATCCTGGAATACTATATGTAGACATACACATGGCTTCAATCTGAACTAGAAACCTCGTCAAATTCTTTTGAATTGATATAGAATGATCCTTTGAGTTGGTGGGATCTCCTATTTAAATACACTTGTAGCTAGAAAATAAATGGAGTGAAAATAAAAAAATTACCTTTATGGTTAACATGGAAAAATCAAAATTTTCTGACATTCAATGAGGCGCATGGTTTGGATTCATGATATAGATAACCATGTTCCTACTATGTGGTTTTAATTTCAATGAGGAAACTAAGAATATTTTTGTTCTTATGCGACCCTCATGGTTTAAAAACCTATTTGGTAGACATACAGTTCACTCTTACCAAAGGGGTCTTGAGTCGTATGGTTTCTTAGACCACCTCCCATAGTTTTATATATCATTGAAATCCATAAAACACAATTCATGATCATGGATGATAGTTTGGAATATTAATGAACCCATAAATATAACCGTAAATTCTATCCCCTTATCTAAATGTTTGGTTCCCAAAACCCTATTATATTAATGATACCCTACATACTCCTAGGAGGCCTTCCAAAAACCATTTCATAATGACATCTCAAAAAAATTATAATGAAATTTACCCTATAAAAATGTCTAGATCATAAATAATCGATAATGTTTATAAATATGAACTATTTATCAAGGAGTTTAGTACTATGATTAGGGGGTTCCCAAGATATAAAATTATAACTATAGGTAGAAATGTTTCCTCCAAATTCAATTTATAGATCCCAAGTTAATATCATGATTTTGGTGCATTAATTATTTTATATACAATAAAGAAAATGATATTCCACAATTATTTGTTTGATTCAAGAGAATAAATCAATTACATTCCATACTCTATCTATTTAACACATCACATGGGAGAGATCAATCCAACGGTATTGTTGGTAAAACTAGCCAACTATGCTCAGGTTTATATAATAAGAGTGTTAGAAGATATCCTTGTATTATTAATAAAAATATTATTTGCATCTAATGTTTATGTTGTAAATAAGAAACAATAAATTTTTATTTCACTTTTCTTAATCATCTTACTGAGGACATTCTTAAAAAAAACAAAAAAGTGATAATTGTTCTTAATGATCCCACTATATGGAATTTCAAATGATACATTGAATTTAATATCAAAAAATCCATAAACTTTATCCAAGAGGAGAATTATTTTTCTATTATTTAAAATACGAAAACCCTTCTTTCCCAGAAGATCAAACATAGATCATAAATGAAATAATAAATTAAACTGGATTTATTTTATAAAAAATGTTGTGACAAAGAAGATTTTTAAAGGTGATGAAGGTTTCAAAAGTTTCCTTTTATTGTTTAGATGGGTTTTGAAGAAAATAAATCACAACACTTTTTTGGGAAAAAATTTTTTGGGTTTTATTTTTGAAAATAATCAAACACTGGTTTCATGACAATTAGTGTCATGTTTTACGAAAGATAGTTATTAGGATGATAATGATAATGATAGAAAGAAACTTGAGTGAAGGTAAGGTTATGATACATTCCAATGTAATTATAATGATGCATTTCTAATTTTTATTTATTATAAATCAAGAGTTGTATTGATAATTTTTTAAACATGTTTGGTAAAAGGAAACATGAGATAAAGAGATACTTCTAATCGTAAAATAATTGTTTTTATATTGTTTTTGAAAACAAACAGAAATTTTTTTTATTCATATTGTTTTTAAAAATAATCCAAAAATATTCATATTTAGATTTATAGTATCCGGATAGTAGAGAGAATCAAGTGGTACAAAAAAATTTCAAAACAATATGAAAAATATCATATTAAAATTTTTCATATCTGGAAGGCAGAGAGAATGAATTTGTACCAATGTTTTTTCAAACCAATCTGAAAACAATCTTATTCAGATTGAAGAGACAATTCTGATTCTCTTTCAAACCCAACTTGTCATGATTTTGTCAATTTTCATTCAAAACAATTGGTTTCCAAGTGAAAATAAATAAGTTTTTTTGAGGAAGATGGTGCTAATAGAAATGGTGGTGCTAATGAAAAGGGAGGTTCTAATGAAAATGGTGTGGTCGATAGAGAATGTGATGCCTATGGAAGGTGGTGCCGATCGAAGTGGTGTTGAGAGAAGAGGTGGTGCCCAGGGAAGATAATGCACCACTTCTTTTTCAAAACAATCATATTTAGGTACAATAATAAGAAATAGATGGAATCGATTGAGAATTAATCACATTCAGATTGTTTTGTATGATATCTGGGAGATCATAGTTATCATATTGTTTTGTATCATATCCGAGAAGATGTTGCATTTTTTATTGTGTTGTATCGTATCGAGGTAGATAATTGTTGTTAGATTGTATTTGATCGTAACTAGAAAAATATTAACTAGATTGATTATAACCATAAATGATCATATTCAATATGATCAAATCTAGACCATTTTTTTCATGAAAATATCATTCTTTTGTTGAGATAAAAAGAAATAAGTAGGAATGAATGCAATGTTTCAATACTATCTAATTAAAGACAAATGATGCTAAAGTTGATCCCAAATGATTTCAAATTCATGAATGTAGTCATGATACAAGCATTGGTTTTTAAATGATGAGTTTTTTTCTCAAGTGTTTCAACAGATAATAAAAGTGAATAATATTAAAGAATGATTTTTCGAGGGGGAGATGAACTTTCAAATAAAATATTTTTGACAAAAAACAGTTTTGAGAATCATTTCAGAAATCAGCATGAGGAATCAGACTCAGTTGATCAGTGACAAGTATTCCAAAAAATTGAAATCAGTTTCAGCTATTGAAATGGGATTCTGATGATGAAGTGGTGAAGATTGTAGAAGTTTCAAGAAGAATCGACAACCTTTGAAAAAATCATATTTGCACCGATATTTTAGGAGAAATACTATTTTAAGTGAATTTATTTGAGTGGGAAAGTGTTCTAGGTTTGCTGCATAAACATCTTTTGGTTCACCAAAAAAATGGAAATAAGTACATTGTACATTGTGGACCATTGAACTATTCTAAACAAAAGAGACTAAATCTTGGGGTTTCTAGTGAGAAGAAGAGATCAATTATGTTCATATTGACAAATGTTTTTAGTGGTGTTGATTAATTCATATTTTATTTATCTTGACAATTTTATTCTGGAATTGATTTGGTGTTAATTAATTAATATTCTATTCAACTTGAAAATTTTATTATGTAATTGCAGTAAAAATGATTCCAATGTATGGTATTCTCTCATAAAATAAAACAAGTAGTAATATTTGTTAGAATCAGAGTCGGGGGAATCAGACTTGGAAAAGATCAGACTCTGTGTTTCATTACAAACTCATGGCGGTTATTATATTTATTATGGGTAAGGAATTCATTAATTGTATTACCATTTGATTGCATTTTTTGAAATGGGAAAAAGTGTAGGTAACAAGAGTTGATAGAAAACAACTATATTACCCTATTTTTCGTTGAGGATGCACATGCACTAGTGGGATTTTTTCATAAGCCTAAATGAGTGAATTGGTAAATCCTACTCGTTGTAATCCACGTATTTATTTCTAGAGAAGTGTGTGGTATTATGTCATTTCCCAACCATACCAGGGAATTTGGTGTTATTATTGAATAAGGAAACTTATAAATCATTGTTTTCCTTTCGATGTGTGTTAATTTGTTTATTCAATAGAGTATTTAAATATTTTACATAAGGAAAACTATTTTTCAATTGAAAGTTAACATTAAAGATAATATTTTCACTTATTCCCTCCCTTTCTCACTTAGTTATACAATACAATGATTTGGAACTTTCCATTAGTATTAGAGTAAAGGTTAACTTCATTAGTCATTGCTGCTAGAGAACATGAACTTTGTAAAGAGTAAAAGTATTCCAGTCAGGGATGGAATGAACTATCATTTCCGAAAAGGTATACTGTTTCTATATCTTATTTCTCTTAGTTATGATTTTTTTCAAGATGAAACCGTTTGGTTTTCTTCCAATAATGATAGTGCTCCACTTACACCTATTGAAAAGATGTTTTTTGAGAATGATGGAAGGGAAAAGAATTCTATATTATCATCATATCTTGAAAATGAATTCTTGATATTGAAAGGTATTTCAATAGAAAAATCTATATGGGATAAACTAAAAAACATATATGAAGGCAATACAAAAGTGAAGAAAGAAAAGATACAAATATAGATATTGAAGTATGAGTATTTAAAGATGGGTGAGAATGAATCTATTAAGGAATTAATTATTGGGGTTAATAAAATGCTGTGTACTATTAGATCTCAGGAAAAAATGATGATAGACTCTACAATTATTGAAAATTTATTAAGAATACTACCTGAAAATTTTATTGCAAAGGATTATTCATTAGATGAAAGAGATCCTAAAATATTATCTCTTGATGATTTACATATCACTATTATTACTTATTAAATGAGAATATATAACGCTATGAAGATCATAATAATAGTTCATAAACAAATATCATTCATGTCTATCTAGAATGAAATGTCAAAGAATTTTGTTATTGAAGATGAAGCTGGTTATTCTAACATTGAAAATGAGGTTTTTAGAAATGTCAATGAAATCTTATCCTTATTTTCTAACAATTTGAAATGGGGTACATAGAAGAACAATGAGAAATACCCCCTCAAATGTTTTGAATGTGGATGTTTTGGTAACATTTCGAAGAATTTTCCCTGAAGAATGTAAGAAGAGGATTAAGATTTTGAAGAAATGAATACAATAATATCATAACAAAATGGGGAGGAAAAGTAAAATAAAATATATTGCTCAAATAAAAAATAAAAATATTATTTTCCAAATATGAAGATAATGAGGAGAGTGATGTTGAAACCAAAAAAAATTATATTGATTATGGTAATGAAAATACATTCATTTCAAATGTGAATGATGATGAATATGTAAGTTGTAGTTCTGAAGAAGAAGAAAAATCATAACTTGAAATGCATTTGAATGAAGAGTTAAAAAAATCTGTGAGAAAGAAGAGGAGGCTTCAAAATCAAAACAAATTGTTAGAAGATGAATGATAAAGAAAAATATAATGTTATGTTAGTGAGAAAGAAAATATGGTTAAAGATATTGAGGATTTCATGAAGATCTTTGAAGATGAAAAGGAACGTAATGTGCATTTGATTGTGATGTTGAAGGAAAATAAGAAGAAGAGTTGGTACTTGTTCAACATAAACTCTCTAAAGAAGATATGAAAAAATATATGATTACAAAACTCTATAAACGATGTTGGTTAATTTTCTCATAATTTGAATCATGACAAGGATCAAAAAAATATACCATCAAAGGAAGAAAAGAATAATGGAACTGTTTCAGAAAAGAATAATGATGGGAAAGATATGTATGTGGTCAATCAGATGAACTCATATGTTAAAAAACATCCTGATTCCGAAATGATTTTATCTTGATCAAGAATAAATTCAAATACATCTGATCCTCTCATTAATGAAAAGAGAAGAATAATCCAATTGAATATGAAAAGTATATGGTTGAGAAATATTTTCACAATTCATGACCATTATAGAGTTTTCAAAGGAAAATACTCACTCGATGTGTATTACCTGTATTTTTGGGAATTCATAACCATATCAAGTATGTTTTTGTTCAATAAGCAACATTAGAGTTACCCCACAAGTTATGAATGGATTAGATTGAGGGGGATTTAATCTCTTCAAAAAAATAAAAATGAGAAGTTTTCCTTGAAAAAATATTAAAAGAATGACGTTAAGATTGAAAATAGGTTCCAACCCTTAGAAACTATTTTAGAAAGATGTGAACAACCTGGACACCTTGAAAAAATATTTCTCGTTTTGTAACCCGCTCAACAAAAGATTCTCAATTCTCAAAATCTGATGGCGAAGAATGAAACGAATTCACCAAAATTTTCTTGTTGATGAAACTACATTAGAATCCCTGAAAAGAGAATGACCCTAGATACATGATAGTTTATGTTATTATCACATGATAGAAGACATGAAATATTTCAAGGATGTGAAATAATATAAACAAGGATGAATGGCATTTGGAAATGATAATTCGTTAAAAATGAAATGTGTTGGGATAATAATTATTGAAAAAGAAAAGATAAAATCTATGATAAAATTGAATGTTGATGGGATGAATCACAAGTAGCTAAGTTTCTCTCAATATTATATTGAGGGTAACAAGGTTATCTTCAAGAAATATGGATTTTTTGTATAGAGTGAAGAATATAGAATTATTGTTACAAGAGTTCAATGAATGAAAGGAAATTTGATTCAGGTTGGTGATGAACCAAACACTTATTACATGAAAATGGTTGGTGATAATTAGTTATGGAATAAAATGATTGGACATTTATGTTAGAGAAATATTAGAAAATTATTTAAAAAAAATAGTGTTGGTGAAATTCATTATTTTCCAGGAAGAAGATATTGGTTTTTCATTATCCACGATAAATGAAGAATTAAAAATTTTTTGCATAAAAAAGATGATATTTGTTCAAAAGAACACCTAAATATGTTCTATTCTGATACATGTGGGAAAATGGGAAAAAATTAACCCTTTTAGATAATTACTTCATTACATTCATTAATTATTTTATATGCATTACTACTGTTTTGTACATGAATCAGAAATTATATTCTTTGAAAATGATTAAATGTTTTAGAAGAAAAAATGATAAATATTGTCAGTATTCTATGAAGATATTGAGAATTGATAATGTTGTTGAATGTAGAAGTGATGATTTTGAAGACAATATTTAAATGCATATAATTCATCATGAGTATAGATCTTCATACACTACCCAACAAAATGGGGTTGCTAAAATAAAAAATAGACACCTGGTGGAAATGGGAAGAACCATGTTACTTGAGCATTTTATTTCCCATTACTTGTGTAGGAAGTCTATGGGTAAGATATTTTATATTCAAGCCCATTGTTTCTACATTCCACAATTAGATACGACACCCTATCAATTGTTTTTTTTTTGGAAAATTTCCATGACTAAAGAACATTAGTTTGTTCCGAAGTCCATGAATTATAAATAAAATTGTTTAAAACTGTCATATATTTGAGAAGAAAAGTGAGGAAGGAATCATTCTCGGCTACACTCTAGAAGGAAGAGGGTACACATGCTTCTACAAACAAATAGGTAGAATGATTGAAACAATTGATGTAAAATTTATTGAAATCACTTAGAATGATAAACATTTATAGATAGATAAACATGATGAGAATGATGAAGAGGAAGATAATGATAACGATACAAATGAATTTAATCCTAATAAAGATGAAAAATAAGTCTCATCCATTTTCAGTGATGTGGAAGAAAATAGAATGACTAATCAAAAGATGAGGAAACATGTGGAAGCACAAAATATAATCGGTGATAAACATTAGATGGCTAGAACAAGAAGAAAACACAATTCTATTTCACATACTTCCATGTATTCCAAAGTGGAACTGAATGATTGTTTCGCGCGGAATCCGGGGATGACCTCCTGGACGGGAGATTCAAACGTTCCGATCGGTTTCTAACGGGTTTGTTCGTAGAACCGGAAACATCCAATGATTCCACATCCGTTTGGACCTACTTTCCAAAGGCAGGCGCTCATTAGCTTGTGGGCTAATGAAGCTTAGGAATTTGCATTGGTCGAGAGGATGGGAGGTCGGACTCATCACACCTTTTTGAGGGGAATTATTGTCTACTCCGGGACTCTCTTTATAGATTTAAGTTAAGTTCGTGAATCCTTATTACATTACCAAGTATAAAATGAGCTTTCCTTTAGTTTTAACAATCAATGATTAAATATGCAAGAAATTTAGAGAATCTTTTATATGTATTTGAGGTTCTTCATCAATATAGAATCATCTATATTTGTTTAGAGATTCTTGGTCAATGGTATCCTTCAAAACATTTATATAAAAGTCTCTTGGTCATTTTGATGACCAGGTTGGTTTTAAAGCCACTCAGTGGGGCACTTGAAGTTTATCATCATTCAGAAGGACAGAGATTATTTCAATGTTGGGATCGAACCCATAAATGGGCTACCTACGTATCCTTTGTTTTGAAAAAGGAATCAGAACCCACGTAGTTCGAGGAATGGGATATGATGTTTTATGATTGATGGCTCAAAGATGAATGTCATAATTACTTTTACACTCTAAGCTCACGTGAGTCATGCTCGGTGTGAGAAACAAGAGGTATTGGTAAAATTCAGACAATTGTGCCATAAAAGATGCAATCATAAGAATTTGTTTTGGGGCTTATGTATAGATGACTGCCCAGATAGACGAAAGTTTAGGATTTACTTTTAGAGTGAAAATCCAAGGACAGGGTCCACAAAGTTATATGTGCTTCATGGAGATTTGAATACTCTAATCTTGGGGCTTACTCCTAAGGAGGATGCCCAAGTTAGGAGGGGACTTATGATTGGGTTTTATTCCTAAAGAGGAAACCCAAATCAAAGGTAATTTATGACTGGTTAAGAGAAATTTTAAGAGACTTGGGGCTTACTCCTGAAAAGGAAGCCCAAGGTTATGACTGAGTCTTATTCTTGAAAAGGAGACCCAGGTTAGGGGACTTGGGGCTTACTCCTGAAAAGGAAGCCCAAGGTTATGACTGAGTCTTATTCCTGAAAAGGAGACCGAGGTTAGGATTCTCTCTTCTTAAAGGATGAGGTTGAAATGAATGAACTCTCAATCTTTGGTGACATAAAGATGTTTAAATCACTGGGTGTTTGAGAGGTATTTCACATAATTCCTTTCAGATAAGGATGTCAAATCAAGAAATCAAGCCATAAATGGCTTTTGAAGAGTATCTTGAAGACTGAATCTTGAATAGGAAGGGTGAAATGGCTTAAGAGGGGTAAAAATGGGCAAGATGGGCCCCCAAAAAGCTAGGGGCGTGCAAGTCTTGAAGGTCGCGCAAGTCCTGCGTCGGCGCGCAAGTGTTGGTCGCGCAAGTATACTTGCACGATATGAGGGATACTTGCGCGATTTTCAACCAGAGTTGAATTACTTGAGCGACTCTTTATTAATCCCTTTCCCATCCTCTTGAGGTTCTTCCAGAGAAGGGACGCGCAAGTTATATTGAAGGAATTAAGTTGGCGCGCAAGTGTTTGATAAGTTTCAACACTTGGGCCTTCCTTCTTCTCTTTAGATCTTCCATTCTAGGTAAGAAATTACCTTAGAAGTGTTCCGGAAGCTTTGAGAAGAGACTTGAGCGTCGGGAGCTTTGATCAGAGTTTCTGGAAAGAGATCCCTCGAATGGGGGGCCCACAGGGTCTATTTATAGGCAAAAGAAGACCCCGGGCGGTTACTGAGCGGTTACCACTTTGGTCGCGCAAGTCACTTGCACGACCATAAGGTGTCGCGCAAGTACTTGCACGACCACTAGGCGGCGCGCAAGTGTACTTGCGCGACCATGAGGGAACTTGCGCGACCTATGGGCAATGTTCTCCTTGTTCATCCCTTTGTCGATTTTTGATGTTTCTTCAAAGGATGAATCACTTTGAGATCAGATATTCCCTTTTCCGACCTTTAGATTCTGTGACGGAAGGAGCGTCAACAAAAGTCCCCCCTCAGAGTTGGATCTGGAAAGAAATGAGGATTTGACTCTGAGGAAATCCAATCCCTCCAAAGGAAAAGGGAGTGCACGCAAGTCTTTCAAGGCGCAGAGGGAAGCGCGCAAGTGTGCTGGAACTTGACTTTTATTCAGAGTTCCTTTGTCTTTTGTGTGGGCAGTTTAAAGTCATGCACGCCGGACATAAAGGGGCTAATGTTTAAGGTCGAAATAGCTTTGATCGAAAATGGATTAAAATGGATTCAATTCCTTGACAATTTATCTGAAAACATATTTACCATACTCAAGTATTAGGGAAAAAAAATGTAAACTATGGCTTAAGAATATTTGAATCTGAGGAATGATATGAAAAAGAGCTAAATAGCATTAGAAGAAGTAGTTTCCAAGAATGAAGTTACTATTATTTAACAAAACCCGTTAGGGGGTTGAAATATGCAGGGCCACCTATGGGCATTGGCTGCATAGTCAAATAAAATAGCATCTTTTGGCTGACAAGTCTGTTATGTGGACTGTTTATGCAAGGCCACCTATGGGCACGTGCTGCATAGTTAGGCAAAAGAACTCTCAGAAATTTACTTTCCTAGTGCTAAAAGCCAGTGAAAGTTTATGGAGATTCAAATTTTCTAAAGCATAGAGTTTGTTGTATGGAAAGAGGTACTTGAATATGGAGAAGATATTTTCAAACAAGAATATCGAAGAACTGGATGAATATCACTCCTACGAAGGTCTGACCCAAACGTAGGGAAGAAGAATAAACCATAGACTTGAATACTTTCAGATCATGAAAAAGGATATGGGACAAATTTGTTAAGGATGGCTATTTTTGCGGATCCCTACATACTGTCGTTTAAGACAAATAAGGACAAAAGAGGCATTCTTCCCAAGAATGAAGTTACTATTATTTAACAAACCCGTTAGGGGGTTGAAAACATGCAGGGCCACCTATGGGCATTGGCTGCATGGTCAAATAAATAGCATCTCTTGGCTGACAAGTCTGTTATGTGGACTGTTTATGCAAGGCCACCTATGGGCACGTGCTGCATAGTCAGGCAAAAGAATTCTCAGAAGTTTGACATTTTTGTGACCATAAGTCATGAAAAGGGTTATGAAGATCTGAAAATATTTAAGGTTAGGATTATAATACATAAAGATGGGTATTTTCCAATGTATATAGAGATACATAGGTCAATGAAAACCATAATCATGTTGTGGCTGGGTCCTGAATTGAAACTTGGACTTCACTACGTATCTCATAAGAATGAGAATCAAGCCATACGTAGTTCTTGAAATGCAGTTTAACGTCGTGCAGGACGAAAGGATGAGTGATCTTAGTTTTTGGGGTCATAGAATTCAGACCATAATAATGAATACACAGTGTGTGTTTTCATGAGGACTTTTCAGCAAAGGGACTGAAAGTGAAATTTGGGGTTAGGCCCAAAAGACTTGGGACTGGATTCGAGGGACACTCGAATGTTCCTACGTATCCCATAAAGATGGGAATCAAGTCCACGTAGTTCTAGAAACTACCCTTTGTACAAATTTGGTTCGTACATGTGAAGGGTGAAAAGGGACTTTAGTGCAATGATGGTTTTAACCTAAGATAAAAAGTTTAGGCATTACCATGTATGTACGTAGTCTTTTTGAAAATAAAAACCATGATTGAAAAAGAATCAATGTTAATAATGGTTCCTTCTCAAATGAGGAAATCAAAGAATATTGTAGTTTATTGTCGTACTGGACAAAAGTGTTGTATAGTTTAACGTCATATAACAAGGACGAAAGTGAATCAATGTAAAGATATTGATTCCAAGGGTGGTTTCACAAATCATCATCATATGAGATTGTGGTGAACCAATGTGAAGAGATTGTTTTTGGGCTTGAACCTTTGGGAGGTTGCCTACATACCCAGCCTGGAGGGCAAGGATCAAAGTCTGTGTAGTTCAATTAAAGAATGAATTAATGATCAAGTTGTTCTTGTGGACAATGATCTAAAAAAAATGTTGTTGGGACTTACACATGGTTAGTGGCCCAAAGGGAGTGTTATGGTTGATGTTCGCTCTAAGCTCACGTGAGTCATACTCGGTGTGAGAAACAAGAGGTAATAACAACCTTAACGATGTACAGTTTAATGTCATGTAGGACATAAAAAAGGGACTTTCTGTACAGTTTAGCGTCATGTAGTTAAGACGATGGGGACAATATAGTTTAACGTCATATTGGACGAAAGGGGGATTGTGCAGTTTTAATGTCATGCTGGACTTTTGATGATTATATAGTTTAACGTCTTTCCGGACGTGAGGGACTTTTATACAGTTTAGCGTCATGTAGTTAGGACGTCACAGTTTAACGTCTTGCTGGACATATTTGCAAATAGTTTATGGTCGTATACATGGACCAGGAATGATGCAGTTTTAAGGTCATGCTGGACTGTTTATGGAACTTTTTCACAGTTTAATGTCGTGTGGGACGAAGTTGCAGTTTAAAGTCATACTGGACCATTGCTGTATAGTTTTAGCGTCATATAGCAAGGACGAACTGATGCTGTACAGTTTAAAGTCATGTAGCTAAAACTAAGGTGAATCAATATGAGGATATCAGTTCTGATCTTTTTACAGTTTATCGTCATGCTGGACGTTGGAAGTGCCACACAGTTTAATGTCATGTTGCTAGGACACAATATAGTTTAATGTCATCTCGGACAGAATACAGTTTAGTGTCATGTAGGACAATAAGGGACTTAACACAGTTTAACGTCATGCTGGACGATGAAAGTGCCACATAGTTTAATGTCATGTCGCTAGGAAAAAATATAGTTTAATGTCATCTCGGACAAAATATAGGAACTTCTATACAGTTTATTGTCATGTAGGACAAAATCAGGGACTATGCAGTTTAAAGTCTTGCAGTTAGGACTATTGGTGCTGCACAGTTTAATGTCATGTTGCAGGGACAAAATTTAGTTTAATGTCATCTCGGACATTGAAGGTGACACAGTTTAACGTCATGTTGGACGAAGTTGTAGTTTAAGGTCATACCGGACCTTTGTGTAGTTTAAGGTCATACCGGACCTTGGTGTAGTTTAAGGTCATACCGGACCTTGGTGTAGTTTAAGGTCATACCGGACCTTGGTGTAGTTTAAGGTCATACCAGACCTTGGTGTAGTTTAAGAACATACCGGACCTTGGTGTAGTTTAAGGTCATACCGGACCTTGGTGTAGTTTAAGGTCATACCGGACCTTGGTGTAGTTTAAGGTCATACTGGACCTTGGTGTATGAACCAATTGTAAGTCTTGGTTCTGGGAACAATATTTTGTGTTTATACAAAATACTTCTTCAGAAATCTGGCATTATTTGGAGTCGTGATGTGTTCTCCATCCATTGAGATTAAACAGAACCAAAGATTAACTCTTCGTCTGATAAAGACTCTGCCTGATTAGCCTGTTTAGGCTGTGCCGTTTGATGGGGCGGTGCCCGTTGCTTTGAAGTAGATGGCATGAAATCTGCCAGAGTCAAAGACAATTTAGGCTTTGATACATACTCATCTTCTTCTGATTCCTCTTTCTTCTTTGAATTGCTCTGCCCTTTTGAGGATTTGTCTTTTGATGGAGGCTTTACTGCAGCTTTTGTAGGAGACACAATTGGCTTCTTCAATTGTGTTCGCAAAATGGAATGGGTCCGATTGATTGTCTTTCTGACCAACCAATCATCATATTTTTTCACAGTTTTGCTTTTGACTTCCTGCCACTCGCCTCCTTCCTCTGGATCTGTAGCGGTAATACACGCTACATGAGCTGAAGAACCCTTCAATTTGATTTGTCCCAAGTCGACCATCTTTTGTAGGAGGTCTTTAAAGACAAAACACTCCTGGATGGGATGCCCCAACATTTGATGAAAGGGACAATAATTGGGACGGACTTCATCTCCTTCCTTGTTTGGTCTCTTCGGCACTGGTAATTGAACCAAATTATTCTCCAGAGCTGAAATGAAGTAACCAGGAACTTGCTCACTTCGGAAAGAGTATGTTTTACTCTTCATATCCTCAAATTGTTTTCGTCGTTGATCTTTTTGATCATTTGGACGAAACAGCCTTTGTTGTTGGCGTTCAGGAGGTGGAGCCCTTCGAGAAGATGAAGGTTTTGAAGTAGAAATAGGTACAGGTGCCTGTTTAAGCATAACTGTAGCAGTTTCTGCTTTACCCATTCTTTTTCCTGGAGCTGATGGAATTACACGAGATTTAACCTTAGCCTGCATAAGGGAATCTTCAATCTGTTGAGCGATTGAAGTAAGGTCTCGAAACCCTCCTGTGTATTTCACAGGGATCAATGGCGTGCGTAATTCGTCACGCAAATTTGCCACACAGATTGGCAATAATTCCTCCTGAGGGAGTGATAAACTCAAGGAATACGTTAATACATTCCAACGAGCAATGAAATCAGAGACTCTTTCATTCTCCCTTTGCTTGCAGTTTGTAAGATCGAAAACTGTCGTTTTTGGCAAAGTTGAGCTGAACTGAAGAAGGAATTTTTGACGAAGATCCTCCCATCCGATGACTGACCGGGATTTCAAGCTTGTATACCAGACAAAAGCTGGTCCTTGCAAGGTTCGCACGAAGCATCTGAGTTTCACTGCTTCTTGTTGCTCTGGAGTTCCCATCATAGGATCACAACAAGACACGTAATGCGTCAAATGTTGTTCAGGGTCACCTGATCCATTGAAATTAGGGAAAATAGGGTTTCCAAAACTGGATGGAGGAGAAATTGAATCTACCCATTCAGGGTAAACTTTCTTTTTAGGTTGAACTTGCGCCCGTTTCCCTTCCATAGTTTCTAACCGAGCTGTTAAGGACTCAATAGTAGTTATTAACTTTTGAGAAATGTCAGGTTGAACTTGGTTTTGGGTAGGTGCAATGAATGGAGCTTGGACAGCCGTGGAGGTTGGTGCTGCAACTAATGGTAGTGCTGCCAACCGTTGTTGCGTTTGACCCGTAGGATTAGACCTCTGTGGGTGTACTGATAAAGGAGGATATTCCTGATCCATCTCAGTAGTTACAACAAATTCCTTCGGCTGTCGGACTTCAGAATTCTTAAGAAGAAGACTACTCTGAAGTAGTTCTGCATTCAACCTTCTTAATTCATTCATTTCTTCCTCCTGTTGTGCAAGCCTTTGCTCTAATGAGAGCGATTGACCTCCTTCAGAGGAAGGGTGAGAAGTAACCTGATTCTTTCCTTTCCCCTTATTGGATCCTTTTCGGAGAGGGGGAAGTGGGTTACTTGAAGGAATACCCAAATTTTGGGTAAGCCTTTGATTACGTGTGCGCACACCTTCTTCATTTAGGTCTGTGTGCGCAACTTCTTGAGCAGGAACCTCTTCATCTGATCCCTCTGATTGAGCCTCATCTGGTGAATCAGCAGCAACGGCAGTGATGACATTAATGGATGCATATTTCATGGAATTCTTTCTATCAGCATTTCTGTGATATTGTCTCCTTTTATGTCCATGATAAGACTTGGCATTCCGTTGACTTGACCCCTCAGGAATTTCTTTGTGAACCGTCACTTGGAGAGAATCTCCTGACATCTTGGCTCTTCGTTCCTCTTGAGGCTTATTCCCTAATCGAGAGAATACTGACTTTCTCTGAGGGAGGGATTGAAGATTTGAAAAAGTCCCCAGTCCGGTGGACTGGGGGTGTTCCTGTTGCTTCTGCTCAACTCCTCGAATCCCATTCGTTGATTCTGAGGGTTGGGTTAGAGAAGTCCCCAGTCTGGCAAGCTGGGGTGTCTCTTGACATGCTATGTCTGAGATCTTTTTAAAATCTCTCTTGATCTTGCGAATCTTATTTCGGAAATTAGCTGGATGCATTAACCTGTACCCACTTTTATCACCTGGTTCAACAGACCGTTGGATGATTTCCGAAACTTCTGTCATTTGATGACGTGTTTGCTCCAGACGAGAGGCTTGTGCAATATTCTCGCCTGCTTGATGTAGGAGCAATTCAACAACCTGTTCTCTATATACTTGATTTTGAGAGGAACTAGTTGAAGCTTGATCTCGAGCAAGATTTTGATTATGAACAAAGCCCATTGACTGTGGCCGGCCATGGGCAATAACATTGCATGAGACCATTTTCGGCGGGCTTTTCTGACCGGAAAGCACTGTGAAATGTAGTGCTCCGTGAATACCCCATCCTCTGATATGAACATTAGATGGAGCATTGGAAATTAACTGACGCAATCTTCTTAGTGCGCCAAGGCATGAACGTTGAAGGGTTCTCTGTTGCTTTTCAGCCTTCGGATACCGAGAGACTGATAGAGATGCCAAATCAATCTGGCATTGTAACCCTTCTATTATCTTAAGATGATTTTCATATTCATCGTAAGATAATACCTTCTTCTTTAATGGACAAAGAGTTTTCCCTATGTTAAGACGAATATCATGGATTCCATCATCCGTCAACATCTTTGGAATGTCATACTGTGAATCAGCCAAAGGCCAAAACATGACTGGTACTTCACCTTTTGCCAGTTTTTTCCTCATGTTCAGCATTTCCTCTTTATCATTAAATGAAGATTCTTCTACCTGTTTGGACCAGAGTTGGTGTTTCCTTGTTGCTTCATCGGATTCAACAAGATTGGTAGAGGAATCACTATTCATGCTGGAAGATGAATGACCCAGGGAAGGTTCGGAGAATAACCTGAACCCCAAGCTATCTTCTGATGGAGAAAGAGTTTCACCTGCCGATAGTAAAAATTCAGACATGACTGGTTTTACGTTTGCAAGTGCCTCGAGATAGGAGGGCTTTCTCGTCACTACATTGCCTTCTGAAGAATTTTCGAGACAATGTGAATCACTACTGCGGAGAGGACTTTCGCAGCGAAGTTCATCACCATGAGGAGGACCTTCATGATGGGTTACAGCAAAAGATGAGATCTCTTGCTCCTTGGTCTTATGACCACACAGAGGGTTCCTGTGGTTCTCATCTGAAGAAGAAACTTCAAGATTGACCGAATTTTCATGAAGCAAGTCTTCATGAGGAAGTGTCTGTTGAAGACCTTCGGGATTAATGTTCCTGTTATTGGGAACTGAGGGAGTAGAATCTTGAATTCCGACAGATAAATGTCTGAGGGCTTCAAGAACTCCAGCATCGAGCAAGGCCTTGTTGTAGATTGGCCTTTGATCTCCTAACTGTGCTGGGCAGATCTTTTTCTTAGATGCCTTCTTACTCGCTTTAGTAATCACTTGATGACGAAAGTGATTGCTCTGAGCAGGTGTATGTGCCTGATCAGGAAAGATGGTCAGGTTAGGCTGACGATCATCGCTCAAATCAGGTGTATGTGCCTGACATGGTTGTCCATATGATATGGGGGAGTAGGCCCCACAACCCTCTTGGACTGGAACAGATGTGTGTGTCTGTTCCGGAGTGAATTGTTGATGTGTCACTCCACTGCTAGGGATAGATTTATGTGTCTGTCCCTGAGATGATGCTGAAGCTGTTATGATATCCTGGCAAGCATCCAGAATATGAGCAGGAATTTGCTTCTGCTCTTTCACCATTGACAAAATATGTTTGGTGACTTCAGCCGCCGGAACAGGGATATACGTCCATTCCGGGCTTGGAGTAGGTGTATGTGCCTGCTCCTTTCCTCCTTTTCCTGTCAGTGAATCCTGACAGTACTCAAGTGTGGAGGCAGAGAGTTTAGTCTGCCTCCTGTTTGTCGTCGGGGCTTTCCGACTGACTTCTCCGTGCGCTACCAAACGAGACTGTTGGTAGGCTTGATTAGTATTAGCAGGTGTATGTGCCTGCTGATTACACTTCGCCAAACGCTGTTGACGAGATCCATCATATGTAGTCAGACGAGCCTGCTGACTAACTGCTGATGTATAAGCAGGTGTATGTTCCTGCCTATGGTACTCCGCCGGAATTGCCTGGCGGGATCGGCTTGATGCTGCCAGACGAGTCTGCTGGACAGCGGGATTAAAACGAACAGGTGTGTATGCCTGCTCGTTATTTGCCACCAAGTTAGGTTGGTGGACTTCTCCGGAGATGACAGGGATGACAACCTGCCTATTGTTAACCGGGTTCCGTCTCTGGCGATTCATCTTGCCTGCTCGGGTTCGAGGAACCTGAGCTGAATGCCTGGAGCCGGTACCCTCATCATGTTGAGGGCGCACTACCGCACGAGTCTGGCGGCGATTGTTGATGGGAGCCCTTGAGAAGGACTCCTGTCTTTTTGATTTAAGGTCCTGCGGGACCTGCTCATTCACTTCCTCGGAATAAGGGAGTGAATGGAAATTGCGTTCCGGGGATAACGACCCGAAACGGTTGGAGACGGTAGTCAGCACCGTCTGCTTCTTGATTGCTGGTCGCCGTTGTCCGGAAGACCAGGTAGAATTGCTAACTTGGAGGGCTTGACGAGCGGCCTCCAGAGTTGGGATAGTACCGTTGCGACGGTACTCCTTAACCAGTGCATTAGAAACACAGCGTTGAAGACGCTGAGTTGGTGATGTCATCCTCAGAGTGGATGACGTTCCAGCAGGAGTAGCAGCATTGGTTTTCACGGCAGCAAACCTCACAGTAGAGGTGTTTCCAGCAGCAGTATTCACAGGGGTGAAATTAAGGAAAGCCATTTTTGTAGAAGATCTTGAAAAAAAAGAGTGCTTCTTCCATGTAACAGACATAATCAAGATGAATCCGGCCACTGCATCTTTTGGATGAGCACATGTCAATGATTGCCTTGTTGGCCCAAAGGGCCTAACAGATAAGAAGAACATCACTTTAATTTGGTTAAGGATTCACGTCGGGTTCACCATTTTTGTATCGCGCGGAATCCGGGGATGACCTCTTGGACGGGAGATTCAAACGTTCTGATCGGTTTCTAACGGGTTTGTTCGTAGAACCGGAAACATCCAATGATTCCACATCAGTTTGGACCTACTTTCCAAAGGCAGGCGCTCATTAGCTTGTGGACTAATGAAGCTTAGGAATTTGCATTGGTCGAGAGGATGGGAGGTCGGACTCATCACACCTTTTTGAGGGGAATTATTGTCTACTCCGGGACTCTCTTTATAGATTTAAGTTAAGTTCGTGAATCCTTATTACATTACCAAGTATAAAATGAGCTTTCCTTTAGTTTTAACAATCAATGATTAAATATGAAAGAAATTTAGAGAATCTTTTATATGTATTTGAGGTTCTTCATCAATATAGAATCATCTATATTTGTTTAGAGATTCTTGGTCAATGGTATCCTTCAAAACATTTATATAAAAGTCTCTTGGTCATTTTGATGACCAGGCTGGTTTTAAAGCCACTCAGTGGGGCACTTGAAGTTTATCGTCATTCAGAAGGACAGAGATTATTTCAATGTTGGGATCGAACCCATAAATGGGCTACCTACGTATCCTTTGTTTTGAAAAAGGAATCAGAACCCACGTAGTTCGAGGAATGGGATATGATGTTTTATGATTGATGGCTCAAAGATGAATGTCATAATTACTTTTACACTCTAAGCTCACGTGAGTCATGCTCGGTGTGAGAAACAAGAGGTATTGGTAAAATTCAGACAATTGTGCCATAAAAGATGCAATCATAAGAATTTGTTTTGGGGCTTATGTATAGATGACTGCCCAGATAGACGAAAGTTTAGGATTTACTTTTAGAGAGAAAATCCAAGGACAGGGTCCACAATGTTATATGTGCTTCATGGAGATTTGAATACTCTAATCTTGGGGCTTACTCCTAAGGAGGATGCCCAAGTTAGGAGGGGACTTATGATTGGGTTTTATTCCTAAAGAGGAAACCCAAATCAAAGGTAATTTATGACTAGTTAAGAGAAATTTTAAGAGACTTGGGGCTTACTCCTGAAAAGGAAGCCCAAGGTTATGACTGAGTCTTATTCCTGAAAAGGAGACCCAGGTTAGGGGACTTGGGGCTTACTCCTGAAAAGGAAGCCCAAGGTTATGACTGAGTCTTATTCCTGAAAAGGAGACCCAGGTTAGGGATTAAGGTTTGGGGCTTACTCCTGAGGAGGATGCCTAAGTTTGGGAACTTGATTGGGGCTTATTCTTAAGAAAGATGCCCAAGATTTATGACTAGGACTTATTCCTGAGAAGGAAGCCTAGGTTAGGGGACTTGGGGCTTACTCCTGAAAAGGAAGCCCCAAGGTTATGACTGAGTCTTATTCCTGAAAAGGAGACCCAGGTTAGGATTCTCTCATCTTAAAGGATGAGGTTGAAATGAATGAACTCTCAATCTTTGGTGACATAAAGATGTTTAAATAACTGGGTGTTTGAGAGGTATTTCACAGAATTCCTTTCAGATAATGATGTCAAATCAAGAAATCAAGCCATAAATGGATTTTGAAGAGTATCTTGAAGACTGAATCTTGAATAGGAAGGGTGAAATGGCTTAAGAGGGGTAAAAATGGGCAAGATGGGCACCCAAAAAGCTAGGGGCGCGCAAGTCTTGAAGGTCGCGCAAGTCCTGCGTCGGCGCGCAAGTGTTGGTCGCGCAAGTATACTTGCGCGATATGAGGGATACTTGCGCGATTTTCAACCAGAGTTGAATTACTTGAGCGACTCTTTATTAAACCCTTTCCCATCCTCTTGAGGTTCTTCTAGAGAAGGGACGCGCAAGTTATATGGAAGGAATTAAGTTGGCGCGCAAGTGTTTGATAAGTTTCAACACTTGGGCCTTCCTTCTTCTCTTTAGATCTTCCATTCTAGGTAAGAAATTACCTTAGAAGTGTTCCGGAAGCTTTGAGAAGAGACTTGAGCGTCGGGAGCTTTGATCCGAGTTTCTGGAAAGAGATCCCTCGAATGGGGGGCCCACAGGGTCTATTTATAGGCAAAAGAAGACCCTGGGCGGTTACTGAGCGGTTACCACTTAGGTCGCGCAAGTCACTTGCACGACCATAAGGGGTCGCGCAAGTACTTGCACGACCACTAGGCGGCGCGCAAGTGTACTTGCGCGACCATGAGGGAACTTGCGTGACCTATGGGCAATGTTCTCCTTGTTCATCCCTTTGTCGATTTTTGATGTTTCTTCAAAGGATGAATCACTTTGAGATCAGATATTCCCTTTTCCGACCTTTAGATTCTGTGACGAAAGGAGCGTCAACAATGATGTTAAATAATCATTTGAGCATATAGAATGGGTTCACTCTATGAATGATGAATTGGAATAGATTAACAAGAATGATAGATGGGTACTCATACCCAATACTGAAAATAAAAATATCATTGGTAGAAAATGGTTCTTTCTGAATAAGCTTCAAGAAAAATGTTAATTTATAAGAAACAAAGAATGACTGGTTTGAAAGGTGTATTAACAAATTGATGGTATTTATTATGATAAAACATTTTCCATATTGGAAAGACATGAAACAACCATAATCATTCATGCTATTTCTTCAGAATGTGGCTACAAGATCATTCAAATGGATATTATATTTCACATCATTAGTTTATCCTTATGATTTTTTAATTTTATATTCTTTTCATTAATAAATTTTAGTACTTATATGTAATTATTATTCATATTTCTCCTCTAACAATAAATTCAGAAAAAATAAGTACAAAAAAATTAATGGTGATATGGTGCCTAATGTTCTTGGTTTAAGATGAATTTTTTTATTGAGATTTGTTTTTTTAATATTTTTTAATTACACTGGAATTTAATTACAACAATATTTTTTTATGTCGACTTTTCTTAGCATGGGTGAGTATCATCAATCAGAAAATGAAATCTGACTGCCACTTCTCTAACCTATAATGTTCTCCTCACCCCAGAATGTTTTCTATTCAGGAGTCTTTATTTCTTCTTCCTATCTGTTCATGAATAGGTTCCTTAGACGGAAGATTGTCAACATTAATGTTTGATGGTATCTTGTGGAACCATTCAAATATTATATAGTTGGGAGACTCCGAATAAAATGCCTTCCATTCCAGGTTTTTAATTGAAACAAAGAAAATAGCTTCAGATGTTTTTATGTTTTCTTTATTTTGGGTTTTAATCTAGGGAAAATCATGGGATAAGCATACATCATCAAGGTGGGTAGTGTGTGGAATTTTTATTTGTTTTTCACAATACTATTCATTCTATAATTGGAACATAAATATGTAAATTTTCTTCATTCTCTAACTTCTTTCCATTACGATGAATACTCTATTGCAGTAGATGAAGTCTCAGTCACCTGGATATCTATAAACTAATACGTTCATGAAACACCCATAGTTTGTTTCAAAATATTTAACACCAACAAATAGGTAATTCAATACATCGTTAATTTTCTTTTGATTAAGTGCGAGTTTTTATTATTTATGTTATCGTAATAATAATAGAACATAGTTATTATTTATTGATTTTTTTCAATTGTAAATTTCATTCTATTTTTTATAAACCGTTGCAGTGTAAAATATTTTGAATTAACGAAGTTCTTATATTTAGATAACAGAACATGTGTTATCTTGCAGTCTATTTAGTTAATATACCAAACATGTATTTTGTTTTTATTAATTTGTTTCCAAAAAAATTCAATTGTAACTATTGAATAGAAATTCATGTCTGGAAATATGTTAATTACATGGAAAATTTAAGGTCATGTGTACTTGGATGTGACTGAATCCAATATGAAAATTCAAGATAATCACTTTTCTGTTTCACTAAATTGGTTGTAATGATATGATAAACATCTATAGTTTTTATAATTTTCCATATATTCATTGCAAATCAATAGGTTTTGGAAAGAATTGGGGACTGTGCTTTTAGGTTTGTAGTAGGAAAAAATATGAACAACCCTATCTCTTGAAATTCATACGGATCCATGTCAAAACTCTGGCTGACTCCAATTTCCTATTTTTCATGATTCCATGTTAGAGGTAGGATATCCCTCTTCTTCAAACCTAGGCACCTCTACTTCTTTTTCTTAGTATACCGTCTATTCTAGGAACATGTTTGTCCATAAGAACCATCCATGGTGTGTTTTGGTTGTGTTTAACATATTTTTTTATTAGTTTAAACTATTTTCCTCATAACTTGTCTTCGAAACCACCGACTGATTTCAACAGTGGTATGTCAGTTTTGATTTACATTCTATCATCCATTGATACTAAGGATAATGGTCTAGAATCCTCAAAACAACTCATTTTACCGGTCTTAATAGTCCCAATCATGAATTTCCTCTGTTATTGTGTCAATTTCTATATGCATGTAGTAGTTGTCTGGAGTATAAATGAATTTTCATTCCAGGTATGTATTGGCTGTCAAGTTGGAAGACATATTCGTGAAAGTGAGCAAAAATGTGCTTGCATTTTTTGGTATTAGTGGATCATTTTGTTCTGTTTTTTTAGATATCATATTCATTTTTATAATTTGATCATGGTTTATATTTTTATTTACTTCTACCAATAATATTTGACAAATTTTAATATATCATATCCATCATATCTATTATCTATACCCATTATATAGAATATTTGTCTCTTTCAAATTATTTTTTGGGTCTTCTATAAATAACCCTTTACATTAGCTTGATCTTTTTTATGGATATTTTCATATTCCTCTAAGTGTTTTTGTTATAATCAATAATTATTATTTTTTCTATTTGTATTTCTTTGGTTCCGCTAATGATTGACTGTTATGAAAATCCATAGGGATATCATGTTCAATATCCTTTGATTTTTCAATCAATTAAATTTGATGAGTTATTCATTACATGAAGAATATTATTATTCCTATTTCATATAGGGATCATAAATTTTTTCGATGTATTATATCTAGCATACCTATCCTGCCATGTGTATCATCATTATTTCGAAGACGGTTTTGGTTTAACCATAGCTATATAGTGAGAAATTTTCAAGAGATTATTTGATCCTCATTTATAAGACTTATGTATAATGATCAATGTATATATTCTCATTGATGGATATTTATGCAGGTGTTGGTGGAAAAGAAGAAGAATATGGTTTTCACTTTATGTCAGATAATGGTGATAATAAAATTGGGTGTGAACAGATGCAATTTATGATTATTTTTTCTTAAAACATAATGAATTTATGTAACTTTTTTCCTATAACTGTAACTATAGATTTTTTCTTTTCTTTTTCACATTTTCATTTACATCATATAGTATTTCAACGTTACTTATGATAGAATTAGTACTATAACATCCTATAAACATATTAAGCCCATTTTGAATATATAATATTATAAATCATTTTTTCATTCTTATATATTTGAATATTTCTTCAATCATATATATATCATGCTTCAATATTATCTATCAAATCAAATCCAAAAATCCACATAATAGAGAACATTGATCTCTATAGAATTAATGTGATGTATCCTTCATTATTTCAAATAGTGATTAACATTAATATCATTTTATGGGATTACAATACTATTAATAGAATTATGTAAATATAAACCAAAAAAGAGATAGAGAAGAGATTCAACAAGTCCCATGGCGTTTTCAAAACATTCAAATGAACCACCCAGATGCTGTAAATAAACTGAAACATAATGTTTTATAATTATTTTTGTATGATTAGTGATTTCAATGTCCCAGGTGACCGATAGTTATTATCCGATGTACATTGTTTCCCTTATTATAAAAACAATAATTTAAGAAAGGATTTGACCTCTATACATTCATAAGATATGGGTCTTATTCACCCTTAAATTGTATTCTCCATCAACAATGCTAAATTATTCTATTTTTATGGTCCATATAGTAGCGTATCATTTTATATTCTTAGAAACTAAATACATCTAAATTGTAGGTTATTTATTTTTATAGAATAATGCATAAATTTTCTTTTCTATAATTAATTATTGAAACCTACCTTTATTTCTTATTCATTTTCTCAACTCATTAAAATTTATAATATTTGATACAAAGTACCATTTAAAACATCATGAATAAATAGTTGAATCCTGGGGTTTTTCCATGAAATACACTATTTTTACTCTCATTTAAGTTTAATTACCTTTTGCAGGGATCAATTTAACTATCTATATACATGAAGAACTACTACTGCTCTGCATTGATAGATGAGGGTGGTACAAGGAGTCTATTAAATTCACCTTCTAATAAAACAAGCTGGACACTGATTGGAGGACATACTACTACGGGAAATCATGGTTGTTGTTACTATTATCATTCATGTTTGAGCTATTGAAACTATATTTAAGTAATATTACAAAAGTCACAGAACATATCATTCTCCAATTACTAGGGTGACATAACTTCTCAGAGTTGTTTATTTTCCTATAATGAACTATGTTGTTCTTTTCTTTAACAAGTTATGTTTCTATGATTCTGTTTACATGTTGGAGCTACTTCATCTATGAATAACTTATGTTTCCATTTATTATTTCTGTCCATCTTCATTATTCATAATTCAGTACTTATTGGTACTTATTCATATTTTAGAACTATGACCAAAATTGTAATTTCAAAATATTTATTCATAAAATTAATTTATCAATTCTAAATTATTAATTCATTTTGAATCCACTTAGAATTGGTGCATGGATCCACTGAGGGAGCAGAATTTTTACTGCCCCTCTGCTTACCTAGGAAAGGTCTCTATTCAACCGATATTTTATAAACAATAACTCAATACTATTGACATTTAGAGAAGAAACAACAAGATTAAATTTTTATTTATCTATTTTTTTATTCATCTTTTTTCAATATTAATCTCTTACTAAACGAAAACCCATTAATCAAATACGCCATACAATAGCATTGGCGATTACTACTTGCTGGTATTGATTATGATAAAACCATTTATCTATTGGAAATACTTGAAACAATCACAATCATTGTTGCTATTTCCACACAATGAGGCTACATGATCATTCTAGTGGATGTTGAATCATCATTTCTAAATGATGATCTTGAAAAAGAACATTATATTGAAAAAGGATGTGGCATGGTTATTTGAAAAGATGAATTTTATGTTTGAAATTGAAAATGGAATTGTATGGCCTAAAAAAAGATCAAATGGAATGATATTCCAAATTGAAAACATTCTTATTAAATATGAATTTTCACAAAGGAAGAGTAGATGAAAATCATTATATCAGTGAAAGTCAAGATTATACTTATATTGTAATTGTTTATGTTGATGATTTTATCTTTTTTGGGAATGATGAAGAAAGATGTGAAAAGTTTTCTAAATAAATGAAGAATGTATTTGAAATGTCCATTTTAGGAGAAATTAAATAATTTTTTGGGTTACAAATCCAGAAAAACAAAGAATAAATTTTTATCTCCCTAGAAAAGTATCAAATAGAACTTCTAAAACGGCTTTTCATCGAAACTTTAAAACCTATTTCAACTACCATTTTATTGGGAAAAAAGTGATTAATGTTTGAGTAGGAATAAAAGATGATAAAAATGTGTTTCTAAAGCTGATTGAAAGTCTATTGTGTTTGACTACCTCATAAACCGACATAGATTATGGTGTTATCTTATTTGTATGATTTTGAGTGCTCCAAGAGAATAACATCTTATTACAAGAAAATGAATTCTTAGATACATCATAGGCACAACATAATTTGGAATTAGGTATTGTGGATCAGATAATATTGATTTATTTGGGTATATGATGAATATTAGTTAGGAATGATGATGATAGAAGTTCCACATTTGGTATATTATTCTTTTTGGGAAATAATTTTTCTAGTTGGAATTCATAGAAACAAAACTAGGTGAATCTATGTATTGTTGAAGCTCCGTATGTTGCTGATAATCAAGATAGTACTCAATATTTGTCGATGAAAACACAATTGTAAGATTTACTTTTTGATGTAAAGTAACCCTTGCTCTTGGGTTGTGAAAATCAAAGTAAAATTAATCTCACCATTAATCATGTGCAACATTCTCATTCAAAACATATTGATATCAAATACAATTTCATCAATGATAATTTAAAGAAGAATGAATTGAACAAGATTATGTTCTAGTAATAGAAAATGTTGTTGATATTTTCACAAAACCATTGTCAATAGAATCATTATCAAAAATGAGGTTGAACATTGGTGTCCAACCTATTTCTCTTCAAGGTGGAGGTATGTGTATCCATCCCATCTCTCATCTTACCTTATGATTTTTTTTGTCAAGTGGGAGAATTTATTGGTTTCATTACTCTATTGCACAAAATAGAGAGTTGTGGGTAAGATGTGAATTCAGCATTGTTTAGTGTGTGAATTATTCTAACTATTTGTTGGAGTGGTTGTAGAAGAATAAATTTAATTGTTTCTTGGGGAGAATGGAGAAAATAAATAGTAATGAAATAGGTTGTCATGATAATTTTTTGTGGATAGAATGGTTTTGTATTAATTATTATTATTTACTAAAATGAGTTCACTCATGTTGCCTTAGAATTATTGATGCATAATCCATTTCATGGGGTTATAAGTTTAGTGATTTATGATACATGGATGAAAAAAAAATCCAAAGCTGGAAACAATTGTTTTTTAATAAAATAAATCACAACAAATTGTTTTGTAAACAATTGTTTTGGGTTTGTTTTGAAAATAATTCGACCCTTATTTTTCTGACAATTAGACTCATGTTTTCAGAATGATTGTTCTGAGGATGAGATTGTGAAGGAAAGTAAGAATCATGAGTGAATGGAAGATTATGATATTTTCCGATGTAATTGTGATGATTTCTTTCAGATTTTATTTTCATATAAATCAGGAGTTGTGATGAGAAATTATGATACAATCCTGATATAAGGAAGGGGGAAGGAATGAGATACATCAAATTTGAAAATAATATTATTTAGACTGTTTTTCAAAACAATTAGAAAAGATACATATTGATATTTTTTTCAAAAAAATTCGAATAAATTCATATTCATATTTATTTTATCAAGATGGAAGAGATAAAGAAGTCATACTGATTTTTTTTCAAAACTATCTAAAAAGATTTGTATTTAGATTTATCGTATCCGAATGGGTGAGAGAATGAATATGTACTAATTTTTTTCATAACAATCTGAAAATAATCGTATTTAGATTTAAGAGGTGGTGCCAATTTTCTTAAAAAATAATATATCCATATTGAATAATTTTTCATTCAAAAAAATTCGTTTCTAGGTGAAAGTAATGTAATAGTGTCGATGAAGGTGATGCTGATGGAAATGGTGGTGATGATAAAAATGGAGGTGTCGACAAAACAGTTGATGTGGATGGGAATTGTGATGTCTATGGAATGTGGTTCTGATCGTAGCGTTGCCGATGGAAGAGGTGATGTCGATGGAAGATGAGACCGTGATTGTTTTTCAAAAAATCATATTTATGTAGAATAAAAATAAATATACGGTTTTGATTGAGATTAAATCACATTATTGTTGTTTTGAATCATATCCAGGTCGATCGTTGTTATCAGATTGTTTTGTATCCTATATGAGAAGATCTACCTTATCATATTGAATTGTATTATATCAGTGTAGATCATTGATTTCAAATTGTATATGATGATAACTAGTTAAATCGTAATCTGAATGATCATCACCAGAACTGATCAAATACAAGATGATCATATCCAGACCATTCGTATTCAGAAAAATTCAAACAAACATTGAGATGAAAAGAATGAACCATGAATGAATGGAAGGTTACAACACTTTCCAATTGAATATTTATGAGGATAAATATGATCCTCAATGATTTCGAAGTCATGAATTTATTGATGATACAATCACTTGTTTGTGTACGAATTATGGTTTTCCATGTTGTTCAACAGATAAGAGGAGAGAAAGATATGGTTGAATGATTTTTCGATGGGGAGATGAACATTTCAATACAAGATTTTGATTCAAACCGGTTATGAGAATCATATTCAGAAATCAGTGTTATGACCCAATGTTTTCTTAATAGAAATTTACTTCTCATAAGTATGTCATAATATCCAATGAAAACACAACATAATGAACTACTAAGTGCTAACTGACCTTTAAACATAGGTTTTCAATTTTGTGTTTGGAATTTGGAAAATCTGACATACGGGGTTGTGACTAGTAAGTTATTTGGAGTCTGATAAGAAAAACAAAATTTTTGGTGAATAGTAACATATCCTTATTAATAGTAATAAAACCTTAGGAATAGTGTTTTACCATAATGAATATTAACCTTAACTATGATATTATTAATGTAATATTCAAGTGAAATTGAGATGTACCTGTATTTTAGAATAAGTAAATGAATGTTTTATAATTGTGTTTTTATAATATATTATGGTGTTAATTTAATATTTAATTTTTTATATTTAGAAAACTTTTTGTGAAAAATTATCTTCATTTTTTTTGTTCTACACGTTGAAAAATGTTTAGGGTGAAATTTTGGGATTTTTTTGAAATACTGGTATTTTTTATTAATACTAAAATATGATAATTCACAATAAATGCTAACTAATTGATTAATTTAGTCATTTTTTATGATCTGCTAATGTAATCTCAATTGCTTTAATGTAACATTCATTTAATATTGTTCTTGGTCAATGAATAATTACCATTCTGATTCATGTGAAGAAATAGTAAACTAATGATTATGAAATTATAAAAACCCTCCTCCCCTCCACAATAAATACCACCCATTTTTTCCTCTTCTCTTCACTCCTTCCAAGCCTTGTACATTTCAAATATTCTACCCAAATCTCCCCCCATGCACCTCACACATTTCCAAAATCACCTATAATCATCAAAATACAAAAACCTCTCCCCTTAAGAGGTTCTCAAATGAATATGTTTCAAGACGTAAATTCCTCCTTCAAATTCCTGGTTTTAATTTATGTTGTTTTATTTTTGTTTCATTCCTCAACTCCCTTCACCCAAATAGTATGATAACTCCAGTAACATACATGTACATGAATTTTTTCATGCTAATTAGATATTTCATTATCTTCTCTCATTTCCCCTCCTTTTTATTTGAGTGATATTAAAACCACCATTTGAGATATGCTAATTTAGCACATTCATGGACAACCGTTTTTCAAGTTATTTTATTAACATTAATTTTCGTAATGAATCCCTTTGTGTTATGTTTGAAACAGATTATAATATTTTAAATATAACCTTGTTTTGGTTTTTTAATCCATTTGAACTAATGGTATTATGTTATAGATCCAAACATGTTCTTTGTAATCAAACCCATCAATTAATAAAAATAGTTGCCACTATGGTTTTATATAATAGTTTCACTTCATTCAATTTAACAAATATAAATTTAAAACCATGTCATCTCATGGATGTTCACTAATGTCATAAAACATCATTTCTGGAAAACCACTTCCATCTTTCATGATTATCCAAACATGAATATAAGTGAACCAATATTTTAAAACCAAGTAAACAAATGAGCCTGAACATTGAAATTGTACGTTATAACTAATCAAAAATTCAATGAATGATCTAAAACATAATGACCCGTGTTTTGAACCGAGATAAAAAATTGTGGAAATTGAACTTTTTCAATTACTGAACGGGTTGTTTTTAAGACCGAGCTTCGGAATAGAATTCTAAAAGAGGGAATGTTTGTTGTTTTGGTTTTGGGCTGGGGCGAAGGCCCACAAAGCTTCCCTAGTGTCTCGAATGATCTCTGGAACATCGGTCCCTAGAGAGAGAGGCTGGTTTTAAAAAGGCAGAGGAAGGTGCATGGGTTGCACATGGTTTGACCAATCCGTGCGGCCCATTGAAGTAAAATCGAGCGGCCTTACTTAAAGAGGACGTGGCTTGTGCATGGGCTGCGTAGGGTTTCCGAAATTGTGCTCCTAGCCTGTGTGAGGGATCCCGTGTAGGCAGAGGGTGCTGCACGATTTTTCCACGGTTTGGAAGACCGTGCAAATCAAACTGTGATGGACGATCTATTTAAAGATTTTTATTAATTTTAAAATAGAGTAAAATAAAAATCAAAAAATAAAATACTCACTCCCTCACTCCTCTCGGCCAGAACCCACCCAACACACCTCCCCCTCTTCTCCCCTGTGAGCCGCGTAACAACCTCTATCTGGACTCATCTCGTTTGCTGATTTTACCAATATTTCTACCGATTTTTTGTTCGAATCATCATGGTATGCTACTCTCTCCCTTATCCTCTTGTTTTTCGGATGGGTTTCGGCCTATCTGTCAGCCCGCGGAATTCGGCCGAACCCTAGGTATGGGGGTTTCTTGATTCTTGTTTTACTTTTTTTTCTAGGGTTGTGCCAAGGTTGTCTTGGGACCCTTGGGTTCGTGTTTGGGCATCCGCTGCCGAATTCAAGGCAGATACCGACAGTTTTGGTTGCCGGGTTCATTCTGAGGAATGGGTTTATCTGTGGCATGTTTTCACAACTTCTAAATTATTTCCTTAGTTGTTCTAAAGGGTCCTGGTGTGTTTTCCATAGTGTGTTGGAGGTTTTGGCGTGGTTTCATGTCACTAGAGTTTTTGAGACACTTCTATGTGGGCATATGTGTCCTTTCAAATGTGTGAAAGTGCCTCCGCTCAGTGGGGCAGTAGCAGCAGCTATTAGTTAGAAAGCATCAAGAGTCGGAGTGGACGGATGTATCCACCCTGAGGTAGGGACCCTCTCCTTTCCATTTAATTTAACGTAAATTAGTATGGGTTTATTTCTGCATGGTCTTAGTATTTTAATTCTACATGTTGTTCTTGAATAAATGCTTCTGTGAAAACAGTGTGAATTGCAGGAACAAGATAATAATAGTTCCCTGCTAACTAAAATCACGATTTAACAATAAAACCCGTCAATCAGAGGTGCACTGTATTCAAGATAAAAATTAGTGATATACTTTTTATGCTTTCCTGCTAGTTTTTTGTGGTGCCTCTTTGATGATTTGTATGTGAACTATCTTTGTTGAGATAAAGGGAATGAAATGGTTGTGCTACTTGTGTTTGGGTCAATTTTCAATGTTTAGTAAAATTGAGTAAGATGATAACAATAGTGGGATGACTTAGGACTAAATGAATTGTTACCTCTAGAAGGTATAAATGGGTTAAAGAATAATAAACTTGTCCTTTAAGATGGAATGGTGAAACTAGTATGGAACAATATAGGGAGGTATGACCACGCCTTTGGATAATGTAATGAGCACTGCTTATGTTAATAAAATGAATATGTGAATATCTTGGTTTAGATACTTAAGATGGGTTTCCTTATGTATGAATGTGAATGTGTTCGCTTATGTGTATGTGATATGATTCTTTGATTTCTTATGAGGTATAGACATAAGCAGTATACTGTAGACATGTTTTTATTGTGAGTGCGCACATGATGATGCCACATAATGAATGGTAATAGAGGTGAGTGAATGTTGAGGCCACCTATGACATATATGTGGTTATATGTGAGGTAGTTATACCCCATGCCCGTGTGACATTACATTCCTTGAAGGGAGGCATTCTTACCCCTTTCCAGTTGAATTCAGTTGATGATTACACGTCTGGAAGAGAGGAATTATTACCCGTTTCCAGTTGACTTCAGTAGATGATTACATGTTTGGAAGTGAGGCATTCTAACCCCTTTCCAGTTGACTTTTGTTGATGATTACATTACCTGATGGGAGGCAGTTATAATCCAAGCCAGTATTATGAATGTGACAGATGGGAGGCAGTTATACCTTATGTCGGTTGAAAGAATGTGATTGAAGGGAGTCATTCATACCCCTTTCCAGTTGACTTATAGGTATGAGAGGCATTCTTACCTCGTTCCTTCTAATCACGATTGATGGAAGGGAGTCATTCTTACCCCTTGCCAGTTGACCTATAGGGACGAGAGGAATTCTTATCTCGTGCCTGCTAATATCAATTAATGGGTGAGAGGCATTCTTACCCCATGCCATCTATGATCTAAATTCTTTTATATATGTATATGTTGACTTGATCAGGTTACTTTAACAGCAACAAGCCAATGCTGGTATAACCGTCAACTGTCCCTTGTGAACTGGTACATGTGTTTTTACTTATGTAATTTTGCTTACTTATTTCTCCATAACTTCTCACTATTTAATTATTATACACTATATGGATTGGGTTAGAAACCGATGGTGCCATCCTACTGAGATTTATATCTCGTACCCTACTCGGGCCACTATGGCACTGGGGTACCTGAGTAGAACTTCTTGCTTGCAAGACCTAGGTTATGTGTTGTGCTTTTTGTACCTGAGGTGTTATGAGAATAGGACCAAGCAAGAGCCTGTGATGCTCAGGGGATCGCCATTGGGATTTGCTGTCCTTTATTTCTGTATTAATTGTAAAGCATGTTTTATTGATACCTACTTCAATAACTGTATCGTCATCTGTACATGCATGCATTATAAACTAGCGTTTGCTGCCTTTTATAAAATGGTTATTACCTGTCTTTTCCTTCTACCTTTCAATTGTTTACTTTTTCCACTAATGAATATTATTTACTTTGATAATAATGCGGTGTTACTCTGATATGAGGGTATAGTCTCCCTACTATCACATCCTGAGACCCTCGCTGCTATTCGGCAGCCTCAAGCATACGGGGAGACGCGCTTGAGGCCATGTGACCAACTGGTCCGGCCAACGGTTCGATGGTAAGCTGGGATGGGATGCTACAAAGTGTTATTAGACGTGTTTCTTTTCGTTTTCCTTATTGTTTTGGGTTAGTAGACAAGAGATTTTGAATGTTTCGGCGCTTGGCTAATAGTCGTGCTTGGGACTGATCACCCCACTTACAGGAAATGACCAAGTGTCCATGGCTGGGAATTTTTGTTCATGTCTTTTTCTATTAATGTTGATATGATTTCACCTTAAGTTACTGTTGTGTTGTCTACTACATATGGTTTATGAAATTCCTTGAATTTTACCCTTGGCCTGATTTGGAAAGAATGCTGCATTCCATGTATTATAATAGGCACATAGGGATTAACATGTCATGCATGTTCCATGCCATGTATTTGCATCTTAGTTTGATTGTATAATATTCTTAAGTGATTATATGCCATGATTATGTGTTATAACATGATTCTGTGATATAACATGTTCTGTGATTAATACTTATGATGGTATGTCTCGCTTTGGATGTACCTGGGTTGTGAATGAATGTGAACCAATTTTCGATTTTAATGTGTATGGGCGCCATAAAACCAGGAAAGGTTAACCTGTATATTAAAACCATTATGGGAATGAGATAAATATTTTTATAGGTATTTTGATAAAAAATTTATGATGTGGAATTTAAATTCTAAATTAAATTGGTTTTGATAAAAAATGGGATCCAAATGCAAATTTATAAAGTGTACGGGCACATTATAGAATGGTAGATGGCCACCTATATACTTGGTCTGTTTTATGGGAGCATGTTAAATTATGGGTTCGAATCTGGTTTCGATATAAAGGGGAGTCAATTTTCAATCCTTCAAGTGTATGGGCACTTCATGAATTGGAAAATGGAAACTCGTATTAAATGTAAACGCTTGTTGTATTGTGATATGATTAAATGGAAAGTATTGGATAATTTCGAAATTGAAATGTTTTGGCTAACTATTAAATTTGCAACTGGACCTGATTAGGTCATTTGGGAAGTTTTGTATTAGATACCCCAGTTGGGGTGTTTGAATTTTAAATGAATTGAGTAACTTCTTTGGGGTTGATTTTTTAAGAACCCATGATGGATAAAATGGAACCCTCATTGGTCTCCCTTTATGTTTAAATGGTGTTGTTTTTATCAGTCGATTGATAAAGATGGGTTGTCTATGAATGTTTGATTTTCTTAAAATGAAGTTATTGTGAAAATTTCTTATTTACTTGATGTGTGGTTTAGGTTTTTAAATGGTTAGAGTTTAAATGGGGTAAAATGTTAAGGGTTTGGGGAATGGAACCTTTAGTGGTGCGTTGAAACGCTAGTGTAAGGGGTAGTTTTGATATTCTCATCAAGTTACCTAGGAATGGGACCGTAGGTGTTTTCATAGGAGTTATTTTCATTAGCAGTGGCTTGATAATTGGATTTTGAGCATAGAGACTTCGTTTGGCGTGACCCGTCGTTAGGGTCGATGTTTGATCTTCGTAAGGGGCTAGCCCATGGTTGGTAGCACCCTTAGTATTTTAATTCCTTCGTTGTACCATGATTTTTCTGACATGAGGTTCCATTCAGGTGTTGTTGTCCCTTGTTGGACTCTTGTTTTTCTAAGGAACCCGTTTTTCGGATGGGTGGTCGTTGGGTTTTGACTTTTGTTGTGGCTTTGGGTCATCTCCTCAGTAGAGTGGCCCGACATTAAAGAGTTATTTCGTCCCAAAGTTCGGGATGGATTTTGAATGACTCGTGTGTCGTTACATGCTGGTTTCCTTGTTTTGGATCTTCTACGTTTGTTTAGTGATCTGATTGTTGTGGAGGAGCATCACATGATCTTTTGCGGTGTTTGTGTAATAGCGTTATTGTGCTCGGCAAGGTTATCACCTTTCCCTTCGGCGACTAGGACACTCCTATGGTTGGGAGCGCATCGCGTCAAATCTGGTAAATGTGTCCATTCATTTAGAATGGATGCTTCTTGGAATGCATTTGTAAATGGGTTGATCTTGATTTTTTGCCTCTCAAGCATGCGAGTTTAAAATATGTAGATGTGTCGGCATGTGAAGTTGAGTTCCTTCCATGAAATCGACCATTTGAGGTTTGAATGTTCTTCCTTCAAATAGTCTGGTATGATTAACTGGAATCCATTAAAACTTCTTAGTGTATTATATTTAGCAACAAACATGTCCCCTATCTATTCCTCCTCTTAGAAGGACTATGTGAGCGTCAGTGTTGTCTATGCTAATGCTTTTAGGCAGTTGGGCTTGATCGGATGGTTCTCTTTCAGCGTTGCATGCGGGTTGTGTGGTTTCATGGATGGTTTGATCTTGGAAACGTCATCGGAAGTCGGGTGTAGGATGCGATGAACATGTTTGTGCTAAACATAATGTGCCTTGGAGAAAGGAACTGTGGTTCTGTGGAAATACGTAGGCCGTTTAGTCTGAGCATTCTTGGAAATATTCAACCGGAGATGGCTTGACTTGGGGGGTCTTGTTTAATGTCTGCGGTCAGTGACATACCATTCTCTGGCACATTTTCAGGTAGGGGAGAGTGTGGTTTGTGTCGGCCGATGTATAATATGAACAACCAGCTCGACTAGGGCCTTGATTGCGACTGGGAATCAACCGTTTGGTCTCTTTCAAATCACGCTAGGAGCTTCGTTGGAACTCTTGGGGCATACTTTGAAAGGTAATTCCAACAGTGGTCTGAACCGTAGTTTGGAGTTGGTTTCTTAAAGCTAAAAATCAATGGTGGGAAGTAGATGTGGTTGGATGCTTGGAGAGACAACGATGAGTTTTTGTCTCTGGGTTGATGGGATCAGGAAGAGTCATCTTGGTTTTTCGTTTGGGAAATGAGTGTTGGCTTGAGATTTTGTGGCCTATGCATCGTAGGGTTTAATGGATGCTTAAGGGTGTGTTGGACGTTTTGAAATGTAACGTGATCATTTGAATGAAGCTTCAAGACCCATGTAGGTCAAGTGAGGTGTGGGTGTTCCGGAGGGCGTCTCGGGGACGAGAAGATCTAAGCTTGGAAGGTTGTAATGACCCGCATTTTGAATCGGGTTAAAAAGTGGGGGAAATTGAACCTTTTAAATTTCTGAACTGGTCGTTCTTAAGACCGAGCTTCAGAACGAAATTCTGAGAGTGGGAATGCTTTTTTGTTTTGGCTTTTGACTTGGGAGAAGGTCGGAGATGTTTCCCTACTGTCTCTACCGGTATCGGGAGATTCGGTCCCGAGAGAGAGAGGCTGGTTTTTGAAAGGCAGAGGAAGGCGCACGGGCTATGCACGGTTTGACCAAATCGTGCAGGCTTACATAAGGAGGTAGTGGCTTGCGCATGGGTTGCGCACGGTTTCCCAAACATTGTGCCTAGTCCATGTGAGGGATCTCTCATAGGCAGAGGGTTCTGCACGGTTTTCGCACAGTTTGGAGAAACCGTGTGGATAAAACAGTTTGGCCCGGTCTGTTTAATTATTTTGATTAATCTTAAAATAGAATAAAATAAAACCATAAAAATAAAATACTCACTCCCTCAGTCCTCTCAGCCAGAACCCACGTGACGCACCTCCCCCTCTTCTCCCCTATCACCTGTGTGACACCCTCCATCTGGCTTCCTCTCTTTTGCCGGTTTTGACCATCTTTCTACCGGTTTTTTGTTCTAATCATCACGGTAAGCTACTCTCTCCCTTCTCCTCTTGTTTTTCATCCCGGTTTCAACCTATCCGTCGAGCTGTGGGATTCAGCCGAACCCTAGGTATTGGGGGATTCTTGACTCTTGATTTTCCTTCATGCTAGAGTTGTGACAAGGTTGTCTTGGGACCCTTGGGTTCGAGTTTGGGCATCCTCCACCGAAGGCAAGGCAGATACGAGCAGTTTTGGTTCTTGGGTTGATTCCGAGGTAAAGGTTTAGTTGTGGCTTGTTTTCGCAGCTTCTAAATTAATACCTTTGTTGTTCTAAAGGGGACTGGTGTTTTTTTCACAGTGTGTTGGTGGTTTTGGCACGGTTTTGAGTTTCCATAGTTTAAGAGACTCGCCTGCGTGGGAATACGTGTCCTTGCATATGTGTGAAAGTGAATATGCTCAGTGGGTCACCATCAACGACTCTTAGTTAGAAATCATCAAAATCCACAGTGGACTGATGGATCCACCGTGATTTAGGGTCCCTCTCCTTTCCCTTTAATTTAATGTAATGTATTAAGGAGTTATTTTTTCACAGTCTTAGTATTTGAATTATGAAAGTTAGTTTTGAATAAATGCTTCTGTGAAAACGGGGTGAATTTCAGGAATAAGATAAGAATGGTTTCCTGCTAACTAAACACGCTATTTAAAATTAAAACCCCTCTATCAGAGGTGTGCTGTCTTCAAGATAAAATGTAGTGATATAATTTTTATGCTTGCCTACTTGTTTTTTGTGGTGACTCTTTGATGCTTCGTATGTGAGATTTATTTATTGAGACAAAGGGAATGAAATGGTTGTGCTACTTGTGTTTGGGTCAATTTTCCTTTTTTAGGCAAATTGAGTAAGATGATAACCATAGTGGGATGAACTAAGACAAAATGACATGTTACATCTAGAAGGTATAAAAGTTTTAAAGAATGATAAATGTATCCTTTAATATGGAATGGTGAAACTATGAAGGAACTGACTTGGGTGGTATGACCACGCCTTGGGATAACATAATGATCACTGCTTGTGATAGTAAAATGAATATGTGAATATCTTGTTTTAGATACATAAGATGGGTTGCCTTAAGTATGAATGTGAATGTGTTTTCTTATGTGTATGTGGTATGATTCTGTGAATGCTTATGAGGTAATGGAATAAGCAGTATATTGTAGGCATGTTTGTATTGTGAGTGCACACATGATGATTCCACATATTGAATGGTAATAGAGGTGAGTGCATGCGGATGCCACCTAGTGACAGATACGTGGTTGGATGGGAGGCATTTATACCCCATGCTAGTTTGACATTACATGTCTAGAAGGGAGGAATTATTACCCCCTTCCAGTTTACATTAGTTGAGGATTATATGTCTCTAAGTGAGGCATTCTAACCCCTTTCTAGTTGACTTATGTTGATAATTACATGTTTGTATGGGAGGCAGTTCTACCCCAAGACATTATTATTAATGTGACAGATGGGAGGTAGTTTTACCCCATGCCAGTTGAATTAATGTGATGGAAGGGAGGAATTGTTACACCTTGCCGGTTGACATATAGGGACGAGAGGCATTCTTACCTCGTTCCTGCTAATCTTGATTGATGGAAGGGATACATTCTTACCCCTTTCTAGTTGACCTATAGTGATGAGAGGCATTCTTACATTATGCCTACTAATCTAGATTAATGGCTGGGAGGCATTCAAACCCCATGCCATCTATGATCTAAATGCTTTTAAAAATGTATATGGTGACATGATCTGGTTACTTTAACGGCAATGAGCCGAAGCTGGTATAACCGTCCGGTGTCCCTTGGGAACCTGGATGGGTGTTTTTACTTATGTAATTCTTCTTACTTATTTCTCTATACCTGCTCACTGTTTAATTATTATACACTGTCTCGATTGGGTTAGACATTGGTGGTGATGAACTACTGAGATATATATCTCACACCCGAATCAGGCTGCCATGGCACTGGGGTACCTGAGTAGACCTTCTTTCCTGCAGGAGCTAGGTTATGTGTTGTGTTGTTTATACCTGAGGATTTAGGAGAAAAGCACCAAGTGGGAGCTTGGAATGCTTAGCAGATTGACATTGGTCTTTTCTGTCCTTTAGTTTTGTATTGTTTATAAATCATGTTGTATTGATTCCGGCTTCCATAACTGTATCATCATCTGTACAAGCCTGCATTGTAAACTGGATTTTGTCGCCTTCTATAAAATGGTTATTACCTGTCTTTTCTTCTGAATTTAAATTGGTTACTATTTACACTATTGAATATTATTTACTCTTATAATACCACTGTGTTACTCTAATATGATGGTATAGTCTCCCCACTATCACCTCTCGAGACCATTGCTTCTAGTCGGAAGCCTCTAGTGTACGGGGAGACGTGCTTGAGGCTATGTGACCTACCGGTCCGGCCACCGATTCGATGGTAATCTGGGCTACGATGTTTCAAAAAATAGTTATAATAAATCAATTACATATATAAGTGGTTCTGTAATTTTGAATTAATAATCCTAATTTATTTATTCAGGTCTCAAATAAAAATTGGAGAACACCAACATATTTAAGATAAGGGATCCTAACTATTTCAATCTTAATCAATATTGTCCTATATGTTATGCCTTTTTATGTGAAATAGAAATTGATGGGGTATGATTACACACCTCCCACATATGGAATTATTTATTTATATGTGATTAAAAACACTTTTTCTCTCTCATAGAGCCCTCATAGTTACACCTGATACCATGCCGATAAACAGTAATGAATTCTACCTGAACTTCCTTTGTTATTTCCGGTTACACTATCATTCTTTTTACCAAAATGTAGTTGTTTCTAATTATTATTTGAAACTTATGAATTTTATTTATATGCTCCAAAATCATTTTCCATGATCCATATCTCATTCTCTATCGAGGATATATAAGAGTTTAAGTGAATCCCACCTCGATACTTCTCAATAAACACATGAGTTTTTAGGGAACTCTCCGATTTTTTACCCAATTTCTTGTGTACTATATCCTATGTATTTTGAAACCATTGTCTGTATAAAATAAATGTTTTTATTATGAAAACTTTATTGGTTCAATTAGAGTTTTTATATAAATGAATACCCTTTTTTATATTTTTAAAATCTCTATAGTATTTTCCTTTAAAAACTGCTTAGAAATGCTTTAATGGTTATGTTTCTAAATTATATTTCTTATATGTTGTAACATCTATTTGACACCAAAAACAATGTTATATTCCTATTTTAACCTATTAAGATCAATATATGTTCTAATAAATTTCATTCAGGGAAACATTCATTATATGCCCATTGGTTATGATTTATGTCATTTATGTGGTAGCCAATTCTTTCTGTGGGTGCTGTTATGTTTTTTGTATGGCAGATTATATATGAATATTTATGTGGAAAGAATATTTATGTGGTAATAATATTTATTTGGAATGAATATTCATGAAAATATTGTGATGGGTGTGCCTAGATAGTGCTCTAATTCATTGGGTAATGTTAAGTCTCATGAGATGCGAGGGGAAATGGGATTGGGGAATAGCCATGACTTATACTGAAATGTGAAATGGTATCAGATAATATCCTTGAAATTATGTGTTCCATGACTTGGATATAATTATTTATTGCTTCCTTACTCATGTTCTTAAGTCGTATCCATGTATTCTTTCCCGTGGCTTTTCAGCTCATCCCTTTGTTCATGTGTTACCCAGGGTACCCTATGAAGAAGTAATGTCTCAAAGGAAGTTAGGATCTCATTATGGAGATTAAATTAAGATTTTTATCCCCATGTTTAAATTTTTATGTATTATGTACCTAGTATTCCAATACAATAGACTTAACGATCCTTAACTTGTACGTTGATGCCTAATTAGGCTTAAAAACATGCAATGTCATGTGACAAGGGCTTGGTTCAATATAGTTTGTATCAGAGGATGGATTAGTTATTTATGGAGATTTTGAATAGATAACTTTATTGAGATCTTTATGGATGAGACTATGTACAAGAAAATAGTATCAAATTTTAGTAACTATACAGTAAGAGGTTTATCACGCAAATACATCCATGTCTAGACAAGAGAAGGTAGAGGTGGATCTGAAATAGATGTACTTTGGAGTAAAAACTCTGACAAGGAGTTTCAGGCTTAACCGTGGGTATCTTGGTACACGACACCACGCCCTACTGCACTATTGGTTATGACACTCTCGAGGGATATGTTGTGTTAGATTCACGAGCTTATTTCAAACCATTATTATGGGAGAAAAATATCTCAATGGAATATAGGTTAAGAATGTGATCGATCATAACCTAGTTATAAACATAATGAATCACATGTTAGTATGTACTTCTTCTATATATGTTTATCATTTTATGTCCAATGTTTCCTTTTTAGGCTTAATAGCTAAGTATTCAAGACCTCTAATTATGCGTTATTTATCGTAGTTAATGGCGGGATATAGAAGAACATGTTCCATCAACCAATATGATAGACAATGTGAAGATAGACCTAATGATATGCCTCATATGACAGGAGCTGGTGATAATAACCACATGACAGTACTTTCTTAGCTGGATCGAGTTATGAATAATAACATGAATCATGTGGAATTCCATATTACTCCTAGGAAAGTGAATGTTACCGTAGAATCCTTCATGAGTCAAAGGATTCCCATGTTTTGTGGATCTTCTGATCCCCTCATTACGAAACAATGGATTAACTCCATTGAAAATATATTCTCCATCCTCTAATTCTTGGATGAATATAATGTTGTATTTTTGGTCTATAATTTTCATGGTGAAGATGATAAGTGGTGTAAAATGATCTAGAATACGAATTCCCAAGGGAAAAATAATTCCATGGATTGGGAGGAATTCAAAAAGATATTTTTCAACAAATATTTTCCTCAAACCCTCCATATGAAGCTGGAAAGAGAGTTCCTCAGACTCAAGCAGAAGGAAGATTAGTCAATTGGGGAATATGAAGAAAACATTACATGGCTTCCAAGGTATTACTCTTGCTTTTTCATTAACACAGAAAGCATGGTGGATCAATTCTTTAGCAGACTAAAGCCGAGTCTTCAAAAAGTGTTGGCGATTTGAGACTTAGACGGTTATGATTATATTTTCGTTTGGTCCCTCAAGGATGAAATTGATATTGGATACTCATAGTGGTCTAGTGGGACCAATGATAAGAAGAGGAAAATTGAGAACAAAAACGGGGGTTCATCAGAAAATCCCGTAATGGACAGATTCCTGACAATTCCCATTGTAAAAAATGTTGGAAGAAGCAACCTGGTAACAATCTAAAGGGAATGAAGAACTACATCAATTGTGGAATATTTGGTCATATTTCCATGAACTACTTATGGGATATGAAAATTCCTTCTAATAATAAAGAAGAATAGATGGTTTATATCAACACTTAGCTGGCAGTGTGGTTTTACAACTGTAAAAAGCATGGGTATTATACGATCTATGGCCCTAAGCCGATGGTTGACGCAGGCAATCAAAAACAACATCCATGGAAACTAGGAAGGGATTATGTTATCACTAATGATGAGGTGGATCTAGAGTATGATGTGGTGATAGGTACGCTATTTATTCAATCAATAATAGAGAACATAGATTTTTATTGTGGTTCTTCGCATACATTCATATCTTGCATGTTTAGTTGATCATTTCAAATACCACCTCAAAATTTTGAGGAAAATTTATCAGTGAAAATGGAGAATGTGGAAATCATTGATTCCATTATTTATAACACCTCCTCAGTTAATGCTAGTGGACTGAACGTCCCAAAAAAATCGCATCATACTTCCATTAGTGTAGTTTTATGCTCTCTTGGGAATGGATTGGAAATCATTATATAAATACAAAAACAATTTTCAGGAAAGGGATATCACTTTTCACATCCTGATGCATCCTCTGATTCATTTCATGTGTATGGAGGAAGATGAATCTCTTTTAGAATCGTCAACTCATGTGTGGATATTGTTTACATGTTATAAATATTATCTTGCTCAAATGATTGAGACAAAGGATAGATTCAGGATTGAATACATGCATATCGTAAGGGATTACACTGATGTATTCATTGAAGAGTTTCATGGTCTTCCTCTGGACTATGAGGTAGAGTTATCAATTGAACTTATCCCTATATCTCTTCTTATCTCAATGTCACATTCTATAATGGCCCCCATAGAGCTAGAAGATCTATATACGCAGTTACAAAAGACTATAGAGAAGGGTTTTATACACCTGAGTGCTTCAATTTGGGGGCGTTCCAGTCATATTTGTCAAGAAGAAGTATGGATCAATGCTTCTCTTCATTGATTATCGTGAGCTCAATAAAATCACGATAAAGAACAAGTATCCCCTTCCATAGATAGATGACTTGTTTGATCAGCTTCATGGGTCCAGTTATTTATCTAAGTTGAACCTTTGGTTAGGATATCACCAATTAAAGGGGAGGAAGGAGGATATTACCATGAATGCCTTTAAAACGATTTATAGACACCATGAGTTCATAGTGATTCCCTTAAGACTCACTAATACCCTGTAATTTTCCATGATTTAATGAATAGAATCTTTAATGATTACCTTGATAAATTTGTGGTTGTCATTATTGATGATATTATGATATACTCCATGAGCATGGAGGAACATGAGGAGCATTTGAATACTGTGTTAAATAATTTTTGAATGGAAATGTTGTATGCAATTTATAGTAAATGTGAGTTCTGGATGGGGGATATATAATTCATGGGGCATGTTATCACCGAAAAAGGGATATCTGCAGATCCTTCCAAGATGAATGCAATTGAATAGTGGCCGAGGCCATCTACTGTAATAGATATTCATATATTTTTGGGTCTATCAAGGAATTATCGATGATTTTTGAAGAATAGTTCGCAATTTTTGAACCCAATGACCAAGCTGACACGCTTGGAGGTAAAGATTGACTTGAAAAAAGATTTTGAGGTATGCATCAAAGAACTAAAGTGAAGGCTGATCAGTGAACCAATACTCACATTACCAAAAATTTGGAGAACATTTAATGATATATAAAAATGCATCAAATAAAGTATTGGGTTCTGTACTCATGAAAAATGATAATGTGATAGCTTATGCCTCACAACAGTAGAAGATCCATGAGCCGAACTACACGACACATGATCTAGAGTAGGCAGCCATGATTTTTTCCTTGAAGATCAGGTGGCATTATCTTTATGGTGATAATTGTGACATATACACAAACCACAAGATACTAATGAATATATTCATACACAAGGAGCTCAATATGAATCAAATGATATGTTGAGAGCTAATCAAGGATTACGATTGCTCTATTCACTTTCATCCTTGAAAGAAGAACAAGGTAGATGATTCTATAACCAGATAATACCATCTACTCTCTCCATGTAATAGATTGGGAAAGACCATATCTTCTTGGATATATAAAGGATGGATTAAAAATCATAAGGGCATGGGATACATTCAACCATGCCAAAATTATTGTGCACCCACCAATTCAAGAGAATATTAAGGAAACACAAAGGGATGATGTGGAGTTACAAAAGAGGGTGAATGTAGTAAAGGAAGGTAATTTGTAAGAGTTACATATAAATTATGATGGTGAGATTTAGTTTGTAATTTTTCTTTGTGTGCCTTCATCACCCAGGATAAAGAAGGATCTATTTTACAACGCACATAGGTGGACATTTTCTATCCATCATGGGAGTACCATGATGGGTCATGATCTTCGAGAACAGTTATGGTGGGATAACCAAATGAAGGAGATTTAAGAATATATATCAAGGTTCTTGTTATGTTAGCAAGATAATGTAAAGTGCCAATAGTCCCAATGGATGATGCAACCATTGCTTATACCCATATGGAAAGGGGAGAACATCACTATGGACATTGTCACGATTCTCCCGAAGACGTTGAGGGGAAATAATGTGACATGGGTTGTAGTTGACTGACTCACTAAGTCTTCCCATTTTATCATTATTTGGTATGATGTATATCTTGAACAACTTGAAAAAAATATGTGAAGGATGAGGTTATATTGCATGGTGTTCCACTCTCAATAGTCTCTGATCATGATCAATTGTTCGCATTTAAATTTTGGAGGAGTCTTTAACATTATTTGAGTACTAAATTAAATTCATCACGACTGATCATCCCAATATTGATTGAAAATCTGAAAGGAATATTAAGACACATGATCATATGATAAGAGACTGCTATCTAAAATTCAAAGGTGGATGGGATCATCATCAATCATTGGTTGAGTTCACTTACAATAATAGCTTCCACTCGTGTATTCAGATGGCTTCGTATGAGGTTATGTATGGAAAGCTTTATAAAACTCCAACATGCTGGGATGAATTTGTAGAACGAAAAATACATGGAACCGATCTTGTTCAAGAGATGTCAGATATGGTTCATCTCATCCAGAAAAACATCAATGGTACTTAGAGTCTGCAAAAGAGCACTGCTGACAACTGTCGATGGGACTTGGGGATTGATGTTGGAGATAAATTCTTCTTTCAAATATCATTATAGAACGTATTCATGTGGTTTGGAAAGAAAGGGATGATATGACCAAGGTAAATTGCCCCCTTTGAGATCCTCGACCGCATAGGAGGCGTGGCCTATCGGATTGCAATCCCTCCAAATAAGGCTCTAGTTTATGATGTGTATCGTGTATCACTCTTTTATTAAATAAATTCATGATCCCTCACATGTACTGAATTCTGAGGTGGTGCACCTAGAAGATGATCCCTCTTCTGAGGAGAAGCCAGTGAAGATTATGGACCGAAGAGATAAGGTTATATTCAAAAGACCACCCACCTTGTCAATGCTTTGTGGAGGAACCAAAAGTTTTAAGAAGAAACACGGTAACCCAAGGAAGAAATTAAGGAGAAGTACCCTAACATGTTTATGGCATATAATGTAAAACAAAATTTTGAGGGATAAATTTCATAGAGGGGGGAGAATGTAACGACCCAATGTTTTTCAATGGTAATTCAATTCTCATAAGTATGTCATAAAATCCAATGAAAACACAATATAATGAAATACATAGTGCTATGAGACCTTTAAACATAGGTCTGTCACTTCTTTGTTTGGAATTTCTAAAATCTAACATACACGGTTGTGACTAGTATATTATTTGGTGTCTGATAAAATCACCTAATTTTTGGTGGATTGTAACCTACCATTATGAATAGTAACCTTCCATTATGAATAAGGATATACTCTAATGAGTATTAACCATACCTATAATAGTATTAAAATTATATTCATGTGAAATTGTGATGTACATGTATTTTTGAATAATTAAATGAGTGTTTTAAAACTGCATTTTAATTATTTATTATGATTTGAATTAAATATTAAATTAATCATATTTAGAAAATTATTTTTGATGAATGGAAATTATTTTGGGTTTCAAAACATTTAAAAAAATTAGGTTGAATTTTTAGGATTTTTTTGAAATACTGGAATTTCTGATGAGTAGTAAAATCTGATAATTAATAATAAATGCTAAATAATGGATTAATAGAGTCAATTATGATGATCTACTGATGTAATCCCAATTTTATCGAATTCAATATCATTTATAATTGTTCATGGTCAGGTAATACTTACTATTCCTTAACATGTGATGAAATACTAAACTAATGAATAAAACATTATGAAAACCCTCCTCCCCTACACTATAAATACCACCCATTCTTACCTCTCCTCTTCACCCCTCTAAATTATTTTTACTTGCCAATATTCTACCCAAATATCTCTCCTAGCTCGTCCCCAACATCGAAAATACCCTAGAATCTTCAAAATACCAAAACATCTCACCTTAATAGGTTCTCAAAGGAGGATGTTTCAAGAGGTAAATTCCTCTTTCTAATTCATTCTTATCATTTATGTTTTTTTTTTGTTTCTTTCCTTACCTCCATTCAACCAAACAGTATGAAAAATCCATTAAAAAACATGTACTGGAATGTTTTCATGAAAATGGGATATTTAATTATCTTTTCACCTTTCCTGAGCTTTTTATTTGAATGAAAATAAATTCACCATTTGTGATGAGCTAATTTATCACATTCATGAACAAAAGTTTATCAATTTCTTTTATTATCATTAATTCTACTCATGAATCCATTTGCTTTATAGTTTAACCAGATTATTATATAGTTAATATATCCTTGTTTTGTTTCATTAATCTGTTTGTACTAATGGTATTAACTTATAAAGAAAAACAAGTTCTTTGTAATCTAACCCACTGATTAACAAAAACGGTTGTCACTGTGGTTTTATATAATTGTTTGAGTTTAACATCGGTAACCAAATGAAATTTAAAACCATGTAATCATTTTATGTTTACTAATTACATATAAATTCACTTTTTGACAACCACTTCCATCTTTTATGATTATCTGAACTTGAATCTAAGTGAACCAATATTTTAAATCCAAGTAATAAAACGATCACGAACGATGAAATTAAACCTTATAACTAATCATTAATACCTTTTATGAACTAAAAAGGTTTATAATAAATCAATTACATATAGAATAGGTTTGGTAATTATGAATTAATAATACTAATTGTTTTATATAGGTATCTAATATCAACTGGAAACACCAACAGATTTAGGGTAAGGGATCATCTCTATTCACTCTTGATCATGATTTTCCTCTATGGTATGCCTTTTTATGTGTAATAAGAAATGATGGGGTAGGTTTAAAAACCAACCCCATACTTTCATATTGATTTATAAGTGATTATAAACATTTTTTTTCTCTCATCATTACCTTTTATTTACACCTGATACCTTGCTGATAAACGGTAATTAATTCTACCAGAACTTTTTTATTCTTTCGGGTTACTCTATCTTTCTTTTTATGAAAATGTATTTATCTTCTCATTTTATTTAAAACATATAAATTATGTTTATATTCTACAAATTCATGTTCCAAGATCCATCTCCAAAACTCTTATGGGGATATACATGATTTTAAGTGAATCCCTCTTCGATACTTTTCAATAAGCATACTCGTTTTAAGTGAACATCCTGAATTTATACCCAATTTCCAGTGTACTCTATACTATATTTTATGAAACCATTATCATTATAAAATAATTATTTTCATTATGAAATCCTTATTGGTTCAATTTTGTTTTTTATATAAATTATTACCCACTTTTTCATTTTAAAATCTCTATATTAATTTCCATTAAAAAATGGCACAGAAATGTTTGAAAGCTAATGTTTCTCAAATACATTTCTTACATGTTGTCGCTTTTATTTGACACCTCCAACCCTATTATTTTCCTATTTTACCCAATTAACGTCCATGTATGTTCTATTACTTTTCTTTCATGGACACATCCATGATATGCCCATTGGTTATAATTTATGTCATGTTTGTGGTACCCAATTAATTCTGTGGGTACCGTTATGTTTTTGTATGGTTGATTATGTATGATTACTTATGTGGAAAGAAACTTTTTGTGGTATGAATATTTATGTGGCATGAATATTCATAAAAATGTTTAAATATGTGTTCCCAGATAGCTCTCTAATGCTTTGGTTAATGTTAAGTCTCATGAGATGCGATGTGAAACTGTATTGGCAGATATCCTTAACCCGTACGAAAATGGGAAATGGGATTGGCCATTAGCCTTGACACATACGAAATAAATGTTTAATGATTATTCCAAATTTATATGATTCAGTTATTATATGATCAAATGCTTATATGATACAATTTTATATATTCCATGATTTGGATATCATTATGTCATGCCTCCTAAATCATGTTCTTAAGATGTATCATTATGTTCTTTCCCATACTAGTCTTTTCAGCCCATCCCTTTTTCATGTGTTCCCCATGGAAACCTATGCAGATGTAAGGGCTCAAAGGATGTTATGATCCCATTATGGAGATTAAATAAATTAGTTCTGTTTAGCCCCATGTTTTTTGTTTTCTATTTTATGTACCTAGTCTTCCAAGACACTAGACTTAACGAACCTTGGATTTTACTCTAACGTATAATTATGATTAGAAACATGCAATGTTATGTGAAAAAGGCTTGGGTCTCTATAATCGGCATGAGAAATCATACTTAATTGATCAGACCCATGTATTACAAATAATTGAAATTAGTTAAAACAATAGAAATGGGTGTCTCAAGAATAATTGGTTAAGATAGAGGATGTTCGAGAAGAATTGAGAAGCATTGACATTGTCATAATTTATATGAGATTTCAAGAGAAATTCAGATATCGGTGTATTTAGGTTCGTGGGAATTTGTTTTGAGATTCTATTCCAAACATTATTTAGGTCACCTATAAAATGGAAACATGTACATAGTACATTGGGAACTCTTGAACATTTCACTGAAGAAGATATAGAAGCTCTGGGTATCTAGAGAGAAGAATATATCAATTCCATTTAGATTGACAGCTGTTTTGGGTGGTTATTATTTATTTTTATTCTATTCAACATGACAATTGTATTCGAGAAATAAAGTGGTGCTGATTCATTTTTTATTATTTTCATATTGAACATTTTATTTTGGAATTCAAGTAGTACTGATTCAAATCTACATTATTATATAATAAAATCAGATAGGGAGAATTTTTCTATGAATAAGGATGTGGGGAATCATACTAAGAAAATATTGAACTCAGTGTTTCATAATAATGTCCAGGTCATTATTATATTTCTAATGGGTAAGGAATTGGTGAATTTTATTACCATTGGATTACATTCGTTGAACTGAAAATAAGTGCAGGTTACACGAGCTTTTATAATACAATTGCATTACCCTATTCTGCAAAGATAATGAACATGCACAAGTGGGATTATTTCATAGAGCTATACGAGTGAATGGGTACATCCTATTCATTTTAATCCCTGTATTGATATCTATTGGATTGTATGGTATTGGATATTTTCTAAACTATACCAAGGATGGAGTTATTATTATTGAATTGTTATCGGTTTAAATCATTGTCTTCCTTTGGATGTGTGTTGATTTATTTCCCATCATGGAATTGAAATCGTTAACTATAGGTCAAGGTTGTTTCAATTGAAAAGAAATATAATATAAAATGGTATCATTGATTCACCCCCTTCAATTGATACAATATTTCAAATGGGAGCTTTTAAAAAATCATAGAGAATATTGTTTTGGAAAATTAATTGAATTGGAAACCATGAATATGTAATCGAAGGTTTATGGAAATGTTATATAGAGATTGTTTTGTTCATTTTCATAAATCTATCACCGAATTTTCATCCTTATACATATAGGTTGAATATATTAATGAATATACATTTTAAAGATTTATTTAATACCAACCAAAGATTCAACAGAATCATTGACTACTAAATAAAGATTCCTTTATTTTTATAATGTCATTAGGTACCTGATTTTTTAAAATAAAATGGAACATTATAATAATTTTCTAATAATAGCTATTCTAAAATCAAATGAAAGCTCTATAGGATAGATACTGATATTCATTTATAGAATTAATCTCGTTATGTTCATGAATCAAATCATGTTTAAGTGTGATTCAAAACTAGTGAGGTACTCATAGTATATGATAATCCTAAAAAAATGGATGTTACTTATAAACTTATAGTTCATAATTTAGGTGCCATCATAATTTAACTATTTTCCAAATCTTATTGGGTGGACAGACATGAAATATTTTCCAAAAAATCTAGAATCATCATTATAATACATAAAAATAAATAATTGTCTCCCAAAATTATTCGAAATAGTTTGATGCCAAGTATTAATTATTAGAAGTTAAACAATGATACATTTATATAAAACATTTCCATTCTCTTTAAATACATGAGATGTTATAAAGAATATAATGGGAGGCCCAATAATTTTTCTTCAAAGGCACTCTTGATATTTATTGGTTCTTATTTCTAAAGATACCTAGGTTAAAAAAAGATTCACCTTAACCAATAGATATTCAGAATTCCATTGGAGTACTTTGGAATTATGAAATTCTCTGGTTAGATTGAAATTTAGTAGGGTATGATTAATTTCTATCCTCATTTAGTGACACCAATATATATTTTGAAAATAATTTACAATATATGTAACCCCCTTAAAATTATCTCTTATATGTATAAAATCTATTAAAGTGTTTTTCCCAAACAGAATTAGAACCAATATTTTTAAGAATGTCACTTTATGGATGAAATATGTGTTGTTATTGGCCATATAATTTCCAAATATTTGACTGAAGTGGGAAAAAGAAAGGTTGAAAACATGTCTACACAACCATAACACACCATAGTTAATCATTTATATAATTTTTGGACATGTTGGATTTTATATAATTTTTTAGGGACTTTAGGAAAACAATATAAACATTGAACAATTATTTTTAAATAAATTGAATTTTTGTCTAAATAATGATATTTTAATGATTTTTATGTGCTTAATGATATTCAAACACACAACCACTATCATTTAGACATTATCATGGTATGTATCTATTTATGTGTAATGTGATTTTCTAAACCTATATGTTATATTAGTATTGTCTAAAAAAAATTTTAGTGTAAAATTACTATCCCAGTTCACTCAAGAGTTACATTATTGATGAACTACATTACCTCAAATGTGCCTCCCCATATGTAAGAGGTATGGAAATATAGGATATCAAATGATCGATATAAAATCAGTTTATTATATAAATAACCACATAGAAAATTAAAAATATCATATATATCATACCAACAAAAAACACGCATCATTGATAGAGACAAATAATAAATAATTTAAGATCATTCTGTATAAAAATAAAGTTATATTAGATAATAATATAATCCAAAATATAATCATCATATGAATGTAAATCCAAATAGGTTTACTGTAAAATATACACTGTATATTCTCCAATAATAATATACCAGATCACTCATCAATCATTGGGGAATACCCAATATGCTGACCGACAACAATGAATTATGACATTGAAATCATGTAATAAATAATACTATAATCCATGGTTCTAGTGTGTCACCCCTGGTCTACTATACCAGCTTTGGCCATTATCATACGTCTCTATATATAATTCCATAATCATTTATTTAAATATATGGGCACACAATATCCATGGAACTTATTGAAGGGTTCCCAAACCATACGTATTAATGGTCATGACTGATCAGAGGAACATTCTCAATGGTCCCCCAACCGTATATAATAATAGTCACAGTAATTTAATTTTACAATGTTAACTCATAAACCGTCGAACTATGATTGAGGTTATACTATAAAATATAATAATGGGCATAGTAGATGAGAGGAAATACATCTTTGATCTGTAAACCATATAAAATAATGGGAGTACTATAAATATTAATTGTGTCTAAGGTCCCCTTACAGTATATAGTAATGGGAACATCATATATATGTTACTATATCCATAGTCCATAGGAATGTATAATAATATGAAAATTAGATCTAATAAATTTCATCCAATATTCTGTAGACATATATAATAAATGCAATAGCTAATCCATAGAACTGAATCTACGGTCCCATATTTATATAAAATAATGGGTACCCTAAATCCATGGAAAATCACTATGGTCCCTCAATGGTATATAATAATGGTATCATATATCCAATTTTGTAATCATGAGTTCATTATTTCGTTATGAATTAACAATCAATTTCTATTGAACACAGATTTAGCTACAGAACACATAATAATATGTTATAAATAAATGATTTACATTACTTCTCATGACTCCAAGACAAATAGTAATAATCTTTAGATGATATTTAATAATTATTTAAGGACATTAAACTATTATAGTCGCCACTGTAATTTCATTTTAATTTTTAATGGATGGTACACCATATACAGTGGTCTAAGACCTAGAAATTACATTCCAACAAACAACTTTGAGCTACTAAGAATCTCAAACACATTTTGTTTAGGGATTTTATTTAATGAACAATTTTAATGGTGAGGAATATATTATTATAATATGTCCTTCCGTGGTATACACTTGTATAAATATAAATAGTTAATTTAGTAGATTGTGATAAATTTCCATTGGACTAACAATTAATAATTACCAATAATCATCATCTGTAACTATCCTAATTATCCATGAATCAAAAAGATTTTATAATGAATTCATATATACGTTTTTGTGAATAATAAATAGAAATCGATAAGAATAGGGGAATCTATGGTTTTTTGGAATCCTAGAGATATCTTAATCAACCAATCCTAATGAACAATGCTTTAATCATTGATGATCTGAATAAAAATTATCCCAAATAATCAAATATTAGGACATCCATCATAAGGGTTTGAATTTATAGAATATTAGGTGTTACTACCCAAATACCTTATTTTATACCATTTTTTAAAACTTCTCCAAAATAATCTTGGATTTTACAGTATGTTAAAATAATTTTGTGATTAGGTAGAATGTCTAGTGAAATACATAGAAAATATTCACAATGTGGACTCTATGTTCATATTGTGAATGATCTCGAATACCCGCACTGGGTTTGTCTAGAATTTTTTATTGTTAAACCATCATTTAACAATGTGAATTATTACAATCACATCTTTTTGAAATCCTTTATAATATTAAGTATTTTAATACAATATATATTTACATTAAAACCCCTAAACATTATAAAATAGTCAATATAAAAAGTATAAAACCTAATTAATTGGGTTGGAAAAAAGGTGTTTTACAAACTCCACAAAATAAATTTATTTTTACATAAAAAATGCCTTCGAGAATCACTAACCTCTTCAGAAATTATCTTGGGACACTATGACCACATCTAACACCTACATCCATGTATCCGTGCGAACATGACAATGTTTACATATCTCTAACACCAGAAGAACCATCTAACCCCAAATAATATTAAAAATAATATCAACTATGGGAATCAGATAATCCTTAAATTATAAATTTGCATCAAATTCATTTAAATCGGTATAAATCAAATGTGATGTTTCTCTATGATATAATTGAATCTCTAATGCTTTTAAAATATTAATCCTAGAACTTAAATGATGTAGGATATCCTATTTGTATGATGTAAATTTAATCCTCCCCATGATCTAGAAAATCACAACATACAATGGTTACAACAATACCAATGTTATAATATGGATATATATATGATTTTTAGTGACACATGCATGAAAACCTGATCCCCCACATCAAAATCTATATGTCATCATCAATGATAAGAATATGAAATCTACCTATAATGGGAGTATTCCTTCTGATTTGTAGTTAATTGATCATGCATATATATATAATGTATATTAATCATCATGATAATCACTCACTCACCAGCCTTTAGTAAATAGAAAGGTGAACCGAAATGCCTACCATAAAATTACTAAAATGGTGATGTATAAATTAAATAGATGTTGAAATTACTATAATAGAATAATATTAAATCCATGTGGTCCCATAAAGAACCCCCAAAGTCCAATATATGTTATTTTATCATTTTTTCCTAAATAATGCTAGTACGAATAGTCTTCCCAAAACACTATGGGTGATAATTAGTACTTAGGTGTATATGTTTAACATGGTCCTTTAACCCCTCCAATATGTGTGAGGTATTATGAGATTCTTGATCTAATATAATTCAATGTATAAATCTACGTAGATTAACAATGTCAGGAATTTAAATCTATATAATTTCATCCATAATTAATGTATCACAAATAGGAATGAAATGGGATACTGAAGTCAACTAATCAATTATAACCAATATATAATGTTACATAATAAATACATATACAAATGATGTATTGATTACATTGTATAACTATTACATGAAAAAATTGGCACACATCCCAAGGAAATAAATTCATAGTGTGTTCTGGAATATAATAATAAAATAAATAATTTCACATGTTATAAACATCTCTTCATAAACTAAATCTATTATTAAACATTCCTTATTTCATAATCCTTTTTAAATAATTGGATAAGGAAAATATAAAAAGTGGATATCTAATAAAATCAATAAGGATAAAATGGAAAGTTCCATAATAGTTAGATCTTAAACATGTAAAAAATAAATAATAAATAACACTATATTATTTAAAATAACATAAAACAATAAGAGTTAATCACCTTTATAATATAATGCCATGAAATATCAAATGATAACAATTTTACCATTTCGTGAGAAAGATAAAACATGTGGAATATTTCATGGGATATAAAATCTATGAAAGAATGTACAATATAAAATGTGTATTTTTTTGAAAAATGTCATTTAAAGTATTATATCTTATTAGTTATTTATCATTTAATTTTATTATATTTTAATGGTTTACTATAATATTGTTTGTTATACTTTTATTGATAATGTATTTATAATTTTTTATGGTTATTTTATGTTGTCAGTATCTTTTAATACAAGATATTGAACATAAATATTACTTGAGAAAGAAATAAATAGGTCCTTACATTATCACCCCTTAAAATAATTTCATATTCATATTTTATTACAAGGAAGAAAACAAGTTATTGAACTTTTATCTATTCACATACTTGAGTGACCTAATATTACCCCCATCCTTATAATTACCCCATCAAAAATTAACCAGATGTGTGGTAATTTATAGAAGAACCATATATCTTTAATCCAAGTTATGAAAATGTTTTTTTTGTAAGAATGGTATTATTATATTTTCTTTGATTAAAATTTTATTATATCTGAAGAATCTAGAATGTAATTCCTCAAAAATGATGCATTAAAGACATCATCCACTTTGGAGTGTTTTGGAAGGGGTGATATGAGTTAATCTATGAATTCAAAATAATCAACGGTATCAAAAGAAAAAAAGTATATAGGGGTCATATTCCCTCATATAAAAAATCTCATGACCTATTTTCAAATATATATTCATAAAAATACATTATTACCAAAATCAAAATATATTAATCATCAACAATTATCTAGATAAATATTATATTGAATTTGCGGTAAATTTTTATTACATTAATTTTTTTGAGCCTTCAATATAAATACTTAGCTAGTCATAGGACTAATCAAATTTTATTATCACAAATACTCCCAACAAGTTGGAGTCCTACATCCCTTCAAATAAATATCATCATATGGTTCATTTTTAATGGTTAAATTTAAACTATTGTAATATTATAACTATACCAGTGGGATGTGTTGATCCATACATCTTTGGAAATCTATAAAAAAAATATCATCATATCATATATAGATTGAATGGTTTTATCCAAATTTCCATCTATAAAGGGGTTATATGGAGTGTTAAATCTCAAATCAATCAATAATGATTTCTATATAATTCACCAAAACCAATAGGTAAAACTATGAAATCAATAAGATATATTTGACTCTAATACTCCATTCAGCCTTTCAAAGTCGATTATATATATCATGGTGTTTTTTTCAAGATAAAAATATTATTTTTAGAAATAATATGGACTAAAATAATAATAAAGTCAACTACAAGCCATATAACACTCTAATATCTATATGTTTTGCGGAGTACTATGAAAAATCCCACGGTGGTGTTTTACCATTTTCTTATCGGTATGGGTAGTGAGTGAAACATCCCATTATACTTCTTTTATTATACATGATCATGTAGACATATCTAATATCATATTATATACTCCATGATCACCCTCTTCCTTTCCACCCACCAAATGTTTTTTAGATCTCTAGACATATGTGTACCTCTTTGATAGATTGAAAATGATAAGGTATGTGTATATTCAAAAATTTTCATCATTATTTACAGTTTATATTAAGAACTTATCTAGATTTGGACCTTATAAATCCATCTTTATAAAAGATAATATATATAATTATTGCAATAGTTTTTTTTTATCTATATAATATTTATAGTATTCTTTGATCTTCACGTGAATTTACGGTTTTGTTGTCACTTGTGTAAGATAGTATATATCTCCTAAAATTATGAAATCAAGATTAATTCCCTAAAAACCCATTAATACAAGGTTATTTTAAAACATCACCATTTATTGAGTAACATGGTTTTATCTACTAAGAATATTTACCACATTTTTCTTTTAATAAGTGATAATTAATAAATAAACCATAATAGTTCCCTTTGAAATAGAAAATAACTCCTTCTATGAGAAAATATATTAAAATATTTGAAATCATGGTATATATTACAATTATTACTATAGAGATAATACTACAAAATCTTCATTGAAAATATCACAGCTTCTAATTCAAAATTCTGTGATGGTTAATTTCTATCATGAGTTGTTATTTGGAGGGTGGAACAATAAATTAAGTTAAAATTTTGAATGTGGGTTTATCCTAAAACATTTATTGATGAATCCTTTTAAATTACAACCTCTTCACCAATAAAAGGTAATATATGAACATTTTATGTGATAAAAAATTTCTTAAGATACTAGATTGTTTCCCAATATCATTTCATCAAGAGAAACATGAGTCCTTTCTAGGTTAACATTGTTAATAGGTCTAATATATCTGAAAAGTTCCACGCATAGCATATCTAATATAAATCTATTCCAATAAAAATGTATATTTCATTCACCATAATTTGTCTAGGACATTTGTTAATAACAAATCCACTATGGGATCTAAATTTATAAAATTGATTGTAATGAGATATCCCATGAATGATGGTTTTATATTAAAATTATTTTTTAGTGTGGAATATAATATCTCTTCACTCATGGTCTTCAACATTGTACTTTTTTATCCTATATCATCTTCCATGATTTTGGAATATATAAGGATATCTTCCATAAAGACTATGATAAATAGATCTAGGTAGTCTATAAAGAGTTTATTTGTATCATCCATGAAGTCATTAGAGGAAATTTTATATCCAAATGAAATTACTATAACCCCATACATTCCATTCATTTTTTAGAATACAATGTTGGAAATATACCCTCATTTTAATCATAAATAATGATGTTATAGTTACAATTCAATCACTTAGTATAATAAAGATCTTCTTGGATAATCAAATAGTTTATCAATATGGGTAGTATTATAGATGATTTGATGATTATTTTTTTGAACTCATTATAATCATGGGGAAGAATCATTGATCCATCATTCTAATTTATAAAGATCACTCATGTACTCCATGGTGATGACCTGGGGGGGTATAAAAACATTTCATTATTCTATTTTAATTTCATCACAAACCCTATAGTAATGAAAATAATTCTATTGGATGTTATTGAGTTAGAAAAGTATCCATGGATGAGTTTGATTGAGAAATATTACAATTTTTTGTTGAACACATTGAAATTCATCAATAAATACATTATTATAATCCTATATAGTTTGAATGTTACCAATATTTACATACTACCTAATAATAATACCTTGGAACACCATGTCATTGGGTATCAATGCCCATATTATAAAATTTTATTATAAATAATATATTGGATCATCCCTGAATTACTAGGTGATTACTAGATGATTACGGATGTAAAATGATATTTCTCTTTCTTTGAAATTTATATGACAATTATATAATGAAATCCTTTCCATATAAAAAAATAAAACTCATATATATGGAAATGGTAGATATTTATGAGAAGTACTTATTCAAATGTCATGATTGTAGATGATTTTCACAACTTATTTTAATTTATCAATCTAGTATTTGTTTTCATGGATAATATAATATTCAAAATTTTAGGTGGTGATTCAATGTTTATTGAAAATTTATAATATATAAAACTATGAAAATAACAAAATTTGATAACGTTATTTTTAGTTGTAAAAAGATGATTGGGTATACCTTTCACCACATCATTATTATGGTCTACCACTTCTATTGTGACAGAATATTCCCCCCCCTTCTCCCTTATTGAAGGTGTTTGATGGTGAATATCAACTTCAATAACACTACAGTTAGGTAATTGTTTCAAATAATTCCCGTACACCATTAATTTGAAGCACTAAAGAGTGGGTGGTGAATTAGATGGGACATTCTTCTCCTCCATGGTGTTATTCAGTCCCATTATGATACATCCACATCCAAAATATGTTGCCTTCTTTTTCACACATGTATTACTATATATTTATTTTAAGGATATTACCCAATCCCCCCCCCACATTGCATTGGTAGGTAATTGTACATTCACACCCCTATAAGACCATGGATTTGGGCTTCTATGAAACCTTATCTTTCATTACCTTTATCCTAAATCACTTGGGTATTTTTATTCTATTTAAACCTAATTTTCACACAAGAATAATTTGTCATATAATTTAAAATCTCTAATATATAATAACCTTCAAATATTATGGTTTAGGCCACCAAGAAAATCAATTTGTCAGCTTTTTATTTCATGTGAAATATTATAAGGAATATATTGTGCGTCATGTGTTGTTTCCACATATGATCCAACAAAATTTTATTTATTATGATTTAATTATAGTTATTAGAATTCAATATTAGTGTGAAGAGTATAAAATAAGATTTTGGAAACGAATATTCCATTGAAATCCTCCAACATGAGAGATCCAAACTCCTCCCTTAATGAAGTATTCCTAATGATATTCCACCATTTAATAGCAACAACATTCAGATGATACAAAATCAAAATGACTTTATGATGCACTAAACATTAAAGGATAAAAAATATCTTTTTCATCAAATTAACCCATTATTCATCAATAAATGTGATTGAAGTCCCATTATGGATGGTATTAATTTCTTCATAAAATAGTCTATATAATTCTTATCCCTTATTGGTGTATTTGGTAGCTCCATATTATTCATGATATTATTCATAACATGAGTGTGTTGGGATAGAATTTCCATGTGATTTTGAACTCCAGCTTGCTCTTTATTTTGAAAATCACCATATTGTCCCTTTCATCAATTATAAAATTTGTCTCTTCTTATACTATCGATATATTTTAACTTTTAATATTTTTAGTGAGGATAAATAAATTAATAGATGAATAAATAAAAAATCTATTGTGATAGAATAACTAAAATAAAATTAATAAGTATATTAATCTTAATCAACTCCATAGTATTCAATATGGGATATCCAGGATTATTTACCTAATAGTATTTCAATTATTAATGTATTAAAAATTATATCCAATTAAATCATAATAGTTCAATCAACAAATGTGAATTAACCTAATCGTATCTACCCGAGTGTCAAAAACCAGGTGTGTATTAATGGACAATTCACCATACTCTAGAATTATAGGTGATATATACTAAACCATCAGTTTTTGTAAATATTTCCCCACTATTCATCTATGTAAAAACAACATCCACATGTATTATTAACATAGTGAATTATTTATAAGAAAACCAATAGTATTTATTTATAATAAAATCTGATATTCTCTAACAATTATGCTTATTTGATAGGTTCTCACTATTTTTTATCATCTCAGTCTCCAAAAAATTAAAAACTTTCCTCTATTCCTAAATAATGAGAACCAAGATATAAATATATAAAAACATTGATTTAATATAATAATAAATACTTCAATAGAGAGTTGTAATGTCACGACCCGACCCTACCGTTCCTGAGATGCAACTACCTCAAGCCCGCTTCCATAGGCTAGAGGCTGGAGTCCATCGACGAAGGTGTAACAATCTCAGGGAGGCCTTTGCCTAAGTACCTGTACTCACGCATACACAGCCTACAAGACGCAATAGTGTAGAGTGTAAAGGAAACCCAAAGACAGGCAGCTATATCCCAACCACAGTCATACATCAACAACTAAAAAAGAAAGTAAAGTGTTGGAAGTGCTGACAAGTAAAATGAGAAGTAAAAAGGGAAAACACGCACCCAACCACAATGATGCCACAACCCGGCAACAGCTGAACAAAAGAAGAAAACTGGATAGACTCACACCATAATCCTCTAGCACGACCGTGGTACGCTGCTCCAAATGTTGTGACCTCTACGCTCTTCTGTAATCACAATCTACATGTCCGACGCCTACAAGGGCACACCAGGTATGAGCAATGTCCAAGCAGGGGTGAGTATAAGGATACTCAGTAGGATGCCCCGAATGCTCGAGGGAGCAACAAAGATGGCTATAAAGAGGTGGGAAGTAGACTAACAAGAATAGAAGAAATGTTTAGTAAGGAAAGTGCAGCTCAACCCAACAGAAATATGTAGGCACAGACCCCAGTGAGCAGGAATGGAAGTAGGGTCCAATTTGTATATATATATTTATATATATGATCAACATGAATCCCTAACCAGTGTGTAGGGGGATCTCCATCTCCATGCTCAGCCTAGGGTAAGTCACCATTAGCTCCAAATGAATCCATCCTCACAACCCAGCATATCGTCTTGTCCGCCTAGGAAACCCAAGTAAGAGGGGATCAATCACCACACTTCAATACTATCCGCTTTGGGCGGCACTGACTCGCCCACATGGTTTTAGGTCGCTTCTCAAGGACGCGTCTCAGTGGGAAAAATTACCCCTCTTCCTCGTCGGTCCTTAGGTAACGTTAAAACTATCACACCACTGATCCGCACAATCAGGGTCCTGCTCCGGTAACCACGGAGGAAAAAGTCATCGACTAGCCTCATGAGAAGGGCTAAGTCTGAAATGTCAACAGGTGACCCACTGCCCAACCCTGTTGGAGGGTAAACCATAATACATCATCAGGCGACCCACTTCCTAGCCCCGCTGGAGGGTAGACCTTGAATAAATCGATGGGTGACCCACTACCCAGCCCCACTGGATGGTAAACCTGGAACACGTCGATAGGAGACCCACTTCCCAACCCTGCTGGAGGGTAGACCTGGAATAAATTGACGGGTGACCCACTGCCCAGCCCCGCTAGAGGGTAGACCTGAAACACGTCGACAGGTGACCCACTGCCCAGCCCTACTAGAGGGTAGACTTGGAATCCGAAGATGGGTGACCCACTTCCCAAATCCACTGGAGGGTAGACCCTAAAGTGTCGTCAGGTGACCCATTGCCCCGCCCTGCTGGAGAGTAGACCCTGAATCTTCCCGATAGCTCGACACTAATACTGATATCACTAGGTGTCACTAACAATGCCTTCATCCATTGGTTCAGAGAGTGTAAAAGAAGATCTCCACTACAAATTAATACGATCTCAAAATAGGTTCCACATGCTCCAACGGGTTGCACCGTTGCAGTTATCACGGATAAACATGCGAGATAGACTACTTCCTCGCCCGAAATGGAAAACCAGTGAATATTGTACTATTCACCGTAGTCGGACCGTGAGGGGACTATACCCCGGCTATGATACTCTTCAAGATAATTGCGCCATTGCGAGGCCCTCGGAAAGATACGCAGAAACAACAACTCAAATGCCCTAAAAGAAAATCTGGGGAAAAAGCCGCAAAAATGATGCGCGCTGCTCAAAGATGGATCGTGGGGCCCAAATTTCAATTCCCACTTCAATGCCTGATAATATACTGGAAACCTCCGCATAGACTCCAGGGTCGTATCGCCGCTCACGGCGCTCAAATCATACATTGGATGTGTCTGTGCCAACCAAAACAAGAATTCCGGCGTAGCACTTAACGCGCGTGACGCACCACTGAGCTCCTGTTCTAGGAATTAAAATTCCCTAAAACCACCTCAGAATATACTCTCGGAGTATTGGATCATCCTGCCGTAGACGGCGGGTAAAACAGACACCTGTAGAGATATTTAAGGGTGTCCGAAGCCGGAAGGGAGAAGCCCTTGGGCTGGACTGGCCTAGCTGGCTGGTCCAACTGGCCTGGGCCGGCCCGTGCCGGCCGGCCCGGCTCGCTGCGCCGGCCCGCGGCTTTGCCGCGTGGGCCCGCCACGGACCTGCGGTCCCAGCTTCAGTTGACCAGCCTCTGAGACTAGACTTTGGTCTATGAGGAGAGCCGTTGGAAGCGGGTCTTGGTTCCCCCCGAGCGGTTGTGCCGCGACCCCGGTCTACACGGACGTCTGCTACCTTCGCCCGTTCGAAGCACCGCGCCGCTGCCTGCAAGTCGCACCGCCGCCTAGAGCTGGAGCCTCCGCCTATGAGCCATGCCAACCACCCGGAGCCGGATCCCTCCACATGCGCCACTGTTCCGGAGTTCGCTGCCACCGCCGGAACGAGCCGCACCGCCGCCTGGGCTGCCGGACCACCCTGGATCCACATGAAATATGGGGTATTTGGTCGAAAAACTTCTCGGGGCCACCCCGGGCACCCCAGATCTCCATATATTTATCCGAAAGGAACATTGTAAATATAAACTCTATCCCTACGAAACCAGGGGCTTCACTCGACCATCAGACCACAATTAGACACGAAGAAACTAAATTTATGAAATTTAAGAGAATTGAAAAGATAAAACACGAGCCTACCTCGAGGGCCTTGATCGACGCTTCACGATATGGATGCCGGAGCCTCCTCGCCTTTACGGAGTGACGGAGGGGAGAGTGGAAGCTTTTTTAGAGCCCTTGATCTAGGGAATAATGTCCAAGCAGGGTGAAGAAGGTGGTTGGTGTGTTTAAATAGAAAAACACACTTAACCACCTGCTCGTCAGCCCGTTCCCAAACATTCGTCGGGGCCGGGATTAAGCATCGCTTTGGGTAAACGACATGCCCTGGTGCAATGGAATCCTCATAATTATAATCCGAGCATTCTTTCAAGAGTTATAAAATTTGACGCCCGCGACTGCCAAATTACGAAAATGCCCATGGGGGCGTTTTTCACAGTTGGCTCGCGCCCGCGAAAATTATACCCCTCCAAGGGTAAACGGAACATTCTGGACTCAATGTTGCCCTTAGTTTTCCCGTCCGAGCTACTGTTCAAGAGTTATTATATTTAATTATCCCGCCCAGTGTGAACGCACGCCAAAATTTATTCCGGCCACACAGGGGCTCAGTTTCGCACGTTGTCATAACACCCTACTCTGGAATCATATAATGAGAATTTCAAAGTCTTACAGGCTCAAAACTAGGGTTCTTACATCATTACCTCCTTCACATTTTTCATCCCTGAAAAAAAACTACAAAAACAACTCAGGGTATTGAGCCCTCATCTGGCTCTCCTGCTCCCAGGTGCTCTCATGCACCCTCTCATGCTCCCACAGCTCACGAACTAGAGGAATGGCATGTCCGTGCAGAGTCCGCTCCTTCCAGTCCTCAATCGCAACTGGGTGCTCCGAAATGGTGGCTCCATCATCAATGTCTAGCTCTCCCCAGTCGATGACGTGCGTGTGGTCATGCACGTATTTCCTCAGATTCTACACATGGAAGACTTCATGCACTCTCTCCAGCTGCGTGGGTAGAGCGAGACGGTAGGCGACCTCACCAACCCAGTGCGCGATCTCAAAGGGGCCAATGAACCTCAGGGATAGCTTGCCTCCCCGGCCGAACCTCCGTGTTCCACGCCCTGGGGAGACTCTAAAAAATACATGGTCTCCCTACTCAAATTCCAAGGGCCTACGACGTTGGTCTGCATAGGACATCTGTTTACTATGAGCCGTCCTCATCCGCTCATGAATGACCTGAACCTTCTCTGTCGTTGCCTACACCAACTCTGGTCCCACAAGAGAGGTCTCCCCAACCTCCGTCCAGCATAAGGGTGACCTGCAGGGTCTCCCGTAGAGGGCCTCAAAAGGTGTCATGCCAATAGTAGAGTGGTAACTGTTGTTATAGGAAAACTCTACCAAGGGAAGGTGATCCACCCCAGATACGGCCGTAGTCTAACATGCACGCCCTGAGCATATCCTCCAACAGCTGGATAGTTCGCTCGATCTACGAATCAGTTTGGAGGTGAAAAGATGTACTCATCCACAATTGAGTCCTGAATGCCTCCTGTAGGTCTCTCCATAACTGTGATGTAAGCATTGCGTCACAGTGGGAGATGATCATCAAGGGTACTCCATGAAGATGGACAATCTCCCGAACATATAAATGTCCCAAACTCTCCACCGAGCTCTACTCCCTGATATCAAGGAAGTTCGCCGACTTCGTGAGTCGGACCACTATCGCCCAAATGGAGTCATGGCCCTTCTCTGTGCATGGAAGCCCTACAAAAAAATCCATAGATACGATGTCCCACTTCCACTCCGGGATATCAAGGGGCTGCAACAACCCTGCAGGAACCTGGTGCTCTACCTTCACCTGCTGACATGTAAGACACAGATAAATGAGCTCGGCTACACTATGCTTCATGCCAGACCACCAAAACTGCCGCCGAAGGTCTCTATACATCTTCCCCACACCGAGATGTGTGGACAAGGGAGAAGTGTGGCACTCCCACATCACCTCCTCTCGCATCTCCACTGGTACTACAACTCGCCCCTGAAACAGGATCTCATGATTCCCTCCTTCAGAATACCCATCAGGTGCATTGCCCATTGATATATGATCACGCAATAAATCATTATCAATATCTCATAGATGCAACACTCTCAGATTCTCAAGGAGCGAAGGAGTCAACACTATCGACTGTAGAAAAGTTGTACCCTCCTGCTCCACCAAGGTCAGTCGAAGGGAAGCCAACTGCTCTAAAGCTTCCCGCACTAGGTGAGTCTGGGACTTCCTGCTCAGGGCATCTGCTACTACATTGCCCTTCCCTAGAGTGTAGACTATCTTGAAGTTATAGTCCTAGAGAAAATCCATCTGGCGCCTCTACCTTTGGTTCAAATCCCTCTGAGTGAAGATATACTTGAGGCTCTGGTGATCTGAGTAGACCACAAAACGCTCACCCAAAAGGTAGTGTCTCCATAGCCTCAAGGTGAAGACTACTGCTTCCAGCTTCAAATCGTGAGTCGCATAATTCTGCTCATGGGGCCTCAACTGCCTCGACCCATATCCAATTAATTCCCGCTACTGCATCATCACACACCCGAGACCAGATCATGAAGCATCGTAATATACAAAAAACTCAACACCCTCCTCTAGAAGCCTCAACACCGGTGCACTAGTCAGCCTCTCCCTCAACTCTTCAAAGGCCTACTGGAACTGATCAGTCCAGGTAAACAGTCACTCCTTCCATTTCAATGTGGTCAAAGGGGCAGAAATCCTGGAAAAGTCCTCTACAAACCCCATGTAGTACCCTACCAACCAAAGGAAACTCCGCACCTCAGAAGCGTTCTTGGGTGGCTCCCTAGAAAGTACGAATTCTATATTTCTGGGATCCATAGCCAATCCTTGTTCCGTAATTACGTGCCACAAAAAGTGAACCTCGTTAATCCAGAACTGGAACTTCGAGAGCTTCCCGTATAGCTGGTGTACTCAAAGTAAGTCTAGTACCATCCTCAAATGCTCTGCGTGATCCTCCTCTATCGTTGAATAAATGAGTATGTCGTTAATAAAGACATCCACAAAATGGTCTAGGTATGGCTGGAAAATATGGTTCATCAAATCCATAAAGATGGAAGGGGAATTTGTTACAGCAAAGGGCATCACCAGAAACTCGTAGTGCCCATATCCACAACGGAAGTCCAGCTTCGAAATATCAGCCTCACGAACCTGCATCTGGTGGTTGCCAGATCTATGATTGATCTTCGAGAACCACTTCGCACCTCACAACTGGTCAAAGAGGTCATCGATCCTCGGTATAGGGTACTTGTTCTTTATCATGGCATGATTCTGGTGACGATAATACACACAAAGTCATATACTCCCATCTTCCTTTTTCACAAATAGTACTGGAGCAGCCTAGGGGGACACACTAGGCCTGATGAATCCCTTCATACGAAGGCCATCCAACTGAAGTTGTAGCTCCCGAAGCTTTGTGGGTGCCATCTGATATGCTTCAGAAGATATCGGAGCAGTCCCCGGCTGCAAGTCAATGCATAACTCCATCTCTCGTCTTGGAGGTAGTCCCGTAACATCTTTGGGAAAGACGTCCATGTAATCCTCTACCACAGTAGGGATCCAGGTTCCTATACCATCCGCTGCTCCGAGAGCCATGCTCGCCAGCTGGTGCAAAAAAGTTTGGGGTCTCCTGCTCAGATTACCCATCTGCTCTGCCACGAGTTCTCATTCAACAAGGATGGTGAACCTCATCCAATCAGAGAACTTGCCTCTGACTCATCTATGACGGAAATCGATCTGAGCGGGAACCATAGAAATCCAATCCATGCCCAGGATGATGTCGTAAGGTTCCATCGTGATGAAGAGCAGGTCCCACATGAAACTCCTTCCCCCGAACGATAGTTCACACTATCTGCAGATTAATGTCACCAATGAGGCACTTTCTGTAGGAACCTCAAGGCTAAGTGCAGGTGTCAGCGCCTCTACTAGAAGCCCCAACTCTCGTACCAACAATAGTGATAAAAAGGAATGACCGGCGCCCATGTCTACTAGTACTGAAGAATGGGTGGAGTAAACACAACGCGTACCTCGGACCATCTCGTGCGTTGGAGGATCTCGAACTCCCATGGCATGAAGCTGCCCGCGGCCCCTACAGTAAGATCCATGAGCCTAGCGTGGGTCGTCCAGTGGTGGTGGTGGGGGGATCACAAAACGTCACCCCCCACCTCCTGGTCCTGTCGCTCTGCCTGCGCCACCTCCCTGAGGACTGTCGGGTGCCAGCCTAGGTGACCCCTGGTCACGACACTACCTCTGTCTCTGCGGTGTGCCCGCTGCCTGCCACAACTGATCTGTATGCCTGGTCGGGAAATCCCATGCTAGGTGAACCAGTCTATCACAAGCATAGAATCAGCCCTCCCCTATCTTACCTAACGCCCTATGGCGCCACTACGGTGTGCGACCCTGTCCCTGGGTCTGCTCAGGGAAGGGCCTCCTCGGCTGAGGCCCAGCCCTCTGTCATCTGCCTGCTGAAGACTGTACCCTAAAATGGCCACTGCTAGGTCCTACTATCTAGCGCCCCTCGGCTAGGATTCTCTCGGTCACATGAACCCTCTCTAACACCCTGGAGTAAGTGGGGAAACACAAGGGCACCACTCTAGCTCAGATCTCCCTACAAAGACCCTCCTCGAACATCCGTGGCCAGAAGTAGATGTCTCGGATCATGTCCTGTGTGTAGTGCATAAGATCAGTGAACCGGGCCGAGTACTGGGACACAGACATCCCTCCCTGCTTCATCTCCATAAGCTCCTAGATCCGAACGGAGTGCAAACACGAGGGGGAGTTATCCTCTCAAAAAAGCTGCTGGATGCCATCCCATGTGAGGGACAACTCATCATGGGTCTGTGTCACCAGATACCACCATCGCCCAACTATCCCATGGAAAAGACTAGCGGCTAGGGCCACCATCTGGTCTACTGGGGTCTGTACCAGCCTGAAGAGTCGTTCCACTGACTCAATCCAATCCTCTTCCACCTGGGGATCTGGGTCCTCCCGGAACCTCGGCGGCCTCTGACACTGGATGTCTTGAAGTACGCTCAATCTGCGCGCGACCTAGGCCTGAACTGCTGATACTAACTACCGCTCCTTAGGTGCAGGGGCTACAGCTGAAGCAATGGGCGGGTGGGGATCACGTGAGGGTCCGTAAACTGATGCCTCGTCACTCGCCAGACCATCATCATGAGCTGGAGAGGGTAACCTGGCCAGCTGCCGTAGTGGGGGCATCCTGAAAATTATCAAGGGATACCACGATCAGATGAGAATATATATACATAACAGTAATAACAAAGGGGAGCTGACTCAAAAAAGGACGGACAAAGACTCATTCCTATGGGATGCATGTTTCAAAAATCCCTACTACAAGTCTCAGCATGCCGAGTCGACAAGCAGGTTATCAGGGTCCTGGTAAATGGATACGTCGTCCACCTGTACCATTACCGGGCACCCTCGCCTGAGGGCCGCTCTCGAGACACGTCAACATCATTTTCCTAAAAACCCAATCAGTTACATATTAGGGACTTCCGAAAAACGCCCCAAGGAATGAACCAGTTCTGATACCACTTTGTCATGACCCGACCCTACCGGTCCCGAGCCACAACTACCTCAAGCTTGCCTCCATAGGCTAGAGGATGGCGACCAGCGCCGAAGGCGTAACAATCTCAGGGAGGCATTCACCTAAGTACCTATACTCAAACATACACAACCCACAAGACGCAGTAGTTCATAGTAGAAAGGAAACCAAAAGACAGACAGCTATATCCCAACCACAGTCATACATCAACAACTAAAAAAAGTAAAGTGATGGAAGTAGTGAAAAGTAAACTGAGAAGTAAAAAATGGCGAACATGCACCCAACCACAAAGATGCCACAACCCGGAAACAGATGAACATAAGAAGAAAATTGGATAGACTCCCACCTGAATACTCTAGAAAGATCGTGGTATGCTGCTCCAACTGCTGTGACCTCTACGCTCCTCCGTTGTCACAATCGACCTGTCTGTCGTCTGCAAGGGCACACTAGGTACGGGAAAATCCCAAGCATGGGTGAGTATAAGGATACACATTAGGATGCCCCGAAATATCGAGGGAGAAATAAAGACGACAATAAAGAGGTGCGCATTAGACTAAAAATAACACAAGAAAAGTTTATTAAGGAGAGTGTAGCTCAACCCAAAAGAAATATGTATGAACGGACCCCAGAGAGCGGGAATGGAATTAGGGTCCAATTTGTATATATCTATATATTCTCAACAAGAAACCCAAACGAGTGCGTATGGGGATCTCCATCTCCAAGATCAGCACAGGGTAAGTCACCATCAACTCCAAATCAATACATCCTCACAACCTAGGATCTTGTTTCGTCCACCTAGGAAACCCAAGTCAGAGTGGCTCAATCAGCACACTTCAATACTATCAGCTTTGGGCGGTAATGACTCGCCTGCATGGTTTTAGGTCGCGTCTCAAGGACGCGTCTCGGTGGAAAAAAGTACCCCACATCCTCATGGGTCCTTAGGTAACGTTAGAAATGTCACACCAATGATCTTCACAATTAGGGTCCTGCTCTGGTAATCACAGAGGAAAAAGTCACCGACTAGCCTCATGAGAAGGGCTAAGTCTGAAATGTCATCGGGTGACCCACTGCCCAGCCCTACTGGAGGGTAAACCCTAATAGATCATCAAGAGACAAACTTCCCATCCTCGGTGGAGGGTAGACCTCGAATAAATCGACGGGTGACCCACTGCCCAGCCCCGATGGAGGGTAAACCCAGAACACGTCGACAGGAGACCCACTACCCAGCCATGCTGGAGGGTAGATCTGGAATAAATCGACGGGTGACCCACTGCCCAGCCCCGCTGGAGGGTTGACCTGGAACACGTTGACAGGTGACCCACTACTCAGCCCTATTGGAGGGTAGACCTAGAATCAGACGACGGGTGACCCACTGCCCAGCCCCGCTGGAGGGTAGACCCTAAAGCATCGTCGGGTGACCCACTGCCCAGCCCTGCTAGAGGGTAGACCCTGAATCATCCTGATAGCTCTGCACTAATACTGACATCACCGGGTGTCACTAACAATGCCACCGTGTGATTTTTTAGAGCACGTAAAAGAAGATCTCCACTCCACATTAATACGATCTCAAAGAAGGTTCCACATGCTCCAACAGGTTTCACCGTTGCAGTTATTGCGGAAAAACACGCGAGATACACTACTTACTAGCCCGAAACAGACAACCGGTAAATATGGTACTATTCAAAGTAGTCGGCCCATGAGGGGCCCGCACCCCAGTTCTGATACATTTCGGGCGAACTGCGCCATTACGATGCTCTCGGAATGATACGCAGAAACGACTACTCATATGCCCTGAACGGACATCTGGTGAAAAAGCCGCAAAAATGTTGCGCACAGCTCAAAGATGGCTCGTGGGGCCCACGTCTCAATTCTCACTTCAACGCCCGAAAATATTCTAGAAAACTCCGCCTCGACGCTAGGGTCGTATAGCCGCTGACGGCGCTCAAATCGTACATATGATGTGTCTGAGCCAACCAAAACAAGATTTCCGGCGTAGCACTTAACGTGTGTGACGCGCCACCGAGCTCCTGTTCTGGGAATTAGAATTCTCTGAAACCACCTCAGAATATACTCCTTGAGACGAGGATCATCATTCCATAGACGGTGATTAAAATGGACACCCGTAGCGATATTTACGGGTGTCCGAAGCCGGAAGGGACAAGCCCTTGGGCGGGACCGGCCTAGTGGGCCGGTCCACCCGTCCATGGCCGGCCCGGCTCGTTGCGCTAGCCCACGGCTTTTCCGCGTGGGTCGGCCGTGGACTTGCGGTCCCCACTTCAGTCGACCGCCCGCTGAGGCTGGTCTTTGGTCTATGAGGAGACCCGCTGAAAGCGGGTCTCGGTTCCCCCCGAGCGGTCGCGCCGCGACCCCGGTCTACCCGGACGTCCGCCGCCGCAGCCTGTTCGAAGCACCGCGCCACCACCTAGAGTCAGAGTCACCGCATGCGAGCCATGCCCCCTCCTGGAGCCAGAGCCCGTCTCCTGCGCCACCTTGACGGAGTTTTTCGCTACTGCTGGAACAAGCCACAATGCCGCCTGGGTTGCCGAACCACCCTGGATCCACCAGAAAGATGGGGTATTTGGCCGGAAAACTTCCCAGGGCCACCCCGGGACTCCAAAAATTGATCCGAAAGGATATTTGTGAATATAAACTCAAGCCCTACTAAATTAGGGTCTTCTCTCGATGATCAGAAAACAACTCGATGCGAAGAAACTAAATTGAAGAAATTTGCGGGAATGGAAAAGATAAAACATGAGCCTACCTCGAGGGCTTTGCCCGACGCTTCACCACCGGGATGCCGGAGCCACCTCTCATTGCCGAAGTGATGGAGGGGAGAGTGGAAGCTTGTTGAGAGACCTTGCGTCAGGGAAGAATTTCCAAGGAGGGTGAAGAGGGTGGTTGGTGTGTTTAAATAGGAAAACACACTTAACCACCCGCTCGTCAGACCGTTACCGAACTTTCGTCGGGGCCGGGATTAAGCCTACCTTAGGGTAAACGCAATGCCCTGAGCACAATGGCGTCCTAAAAATTTTAATCTGAGCCTTCATTCAAGAGTTATAAAATTCGACGCCTGCGACCGCCAAATTACGAAAATTCCCCTGGGGCGTTTTTCACAGTTAGACCGCACCCGTGAAAATAATACTGCTCCTAGGGTAAACGGCATGTTTTGGACTCAATGGTGCCCTCAGCTTTCCCGTCTGAGCTACCATTCAGGATTTATTATATTTAATTATCCCTCCCAGTGTGAACGCATGCCAAAATTAATTCCGGCCACACCGGGGATTGGTTTCGCACGCCGTCAGAACACCCTGCTCTGGAATCATATCAAGATAATTTCAAAGTCTTACAGGCTCAAAAACGGAATTCATACATTTAAATACCGTGGACATAATGTTTTAGTTTCAAATGGGTTAAAAAACATCTATTATTTGTTATGAAACTATCTCTAAAAACTAAATTCATTCATATATATTCCAAGGGAAATAATAATCTTCAAATCATGGGTAAAAGAAAACACAAGAATTGTGATTATAATTATAAAAATCGGATAACATATCAAATACGATAATGGTAAGACATTAAACTTATAAAAACCCATGAACATGAAAAATATCTATCTTTGAAGAGCATAAAATAATAACAATTAACAATGGGAATGATATATATACAAAATCCAAAAAAAATACTTTTACCATATCATAATAAAATTAAAACATAAAACATATAATTAGTTCCCTTAAACATTACAATGAATGTACAATATAATGCAAGTAGATTTTTTCTAGTATAAACCTTTTCTAAATTAACCCTTATTTATTATTTATTTACTAATGATAATAGTTGTTAATATATTTTTATCATAACGGTTATTATATCCTTATAATAATTTTCTTCAATTATATTTTTGTTTTGTTTTATATTGAGAAGAATGAAATTTTTTTATAAAAGACATTATGTTTTAAGAAATAAAAACAACAATTGATAAAATTCAACATCACTTCTCTAGGGTGATCTTGATAAAACAAAAAAAATAGGACTGAAATCAACCCATATACAATTAGGCATGAATAAAATAGAAAATGTCTAATAGACTACTGTTTATTTTCTTTCACATGCTGACATGTGGATGAATATATCACAAAACCCATTGTATTTATCTTAATCATTGGTCACCCTTACTTCTTGTGAATGTCCTAATATATCATAGTCAAACCTATATAAACCTCCTATATTGAGGCATAGTATTTACAACTCAATTCCTTAAACATTTTTGTGGAAACTAATACACATATTTTGATATGAAGAGTGAGACCATCATCCATGGTATATACAAGTTTCCCCCCCCCCCAAAATATATGTTTTCTTCTTTGGATAAGAACATTTGATTAGACAATTATATTCGCTTTATATAATTGAGTCGAAAACATGTAATGCCCTGATATTTCTTGAAAATTATTATTTTTAATATCATTGATTCCTTTTTTTGTAGGCTTCACTAAGATTATCTTGCCCTATACACAACAACGTATTAGCTTGTAGTATATGCAAGACTATTCTTGTCTTGTGATGCACACAATTTCATGTTATTTTGCATAAAATTCATTTTACACAACACCAAGTATAGATTTTGATCAATTTCTAACTGAACTATATTTTGAGTATGATATACGCAACACAAATGGAATATTTCCTTACAAGGAACCCTAACATGGCTTGCATTACACGCAAGAGCGACCTTCCTCAATAGCGTGTGTTGTATGCAATACTGAGTTTCACTAAATAATGATATATTGTTATAATATTATTATGAACTAGCCTTTATGAATATTATTAAACACATATTTAATTTTATAACATTATAATTCTTCTTACACATTTTCGAGAATGAGATATGAAAACAAAATCAATTTTTCGATAAAAGAATTATTTTTTAAAAAAATACATTTTTACCGCCTTTTGATGGCGCAGCCATTTCAAATATAATTTTTGAAAAGTTTATAAGTTCAATTCTACAAAATAAACTTTTTCTTTTGAAGCATGGTAGAAAAATTTACATTGGATAAATTTTTGTTACTTTTCTAATAAAATTCATATTTTGATGAATAGTTAAAATACGCTAAATTTTAATTAAAAAAACTTTTTTCATCAAGATAATTTATATGGTTAAATTATAATATTTAGTTGTTTAATGTATAAATAGAATATATTTTTCCCATTTAATATAATTCAATTCCTTTCCATTAATTTTACAATGAATTCCTAGGTAAAAACATTTCAATCATTGACAATGTTTTAACTTTTAACTCCCGTTTTCATAACAACGGGATTAATTTTAAATTAATTACTGCAACTTCTGTGTTTTGAAATTCCAAAATTGGATTCCATATTTGGATTTTGTGGGTCCAAATTTTGTTAATAGGTTACTTTTATTATTTTGATATTATGAATAGTAACTATGGTAATTTTTACTTTCTATTGTTAAAGGTAAATCAGGTAATTATGGGAATAAATAATATTATAAAATTACAATAAGGCCTTCCAAAATTATATTGGATGAATAAAAGTCGACCCATATCATTTATGGGTCGGAATAGATTCATTTCATAGACTTTAGCCCATGAAAAGTATTTAAATATTATTAAAACCAATGAAAGTGACAACATGTCACTCTCTTATATCCTATAAGTTTAATAATTTAAAGTTAGAAATAAACCTCAGAAAACATCAAATATAGATAGTCTCCAGAACTCTAATAAAATTATATAACCCATGAGAATTTATTTTGAATTTTTAGGTATTAAATACTAATCATTAATGATGACACAATAGTGATGAAGAAATTATTTTATTGATTGAAATTAAAAATAAATTGTTTTAAATATATTAAAATAAATATTATATAAACTAATATATGTTCTCCACATATTTTCTAGATGAATATGACATTTTATGAGCCTATTAAATATTTTGGTACAAATATATCCTTTTTTTGGATTTTATTGAAACTCAAATAAATGAATAGTGTCAAAATTGACACTATTGTTATTTTATAAAAATAACATATTATAAAATTTTAGAAAATAACAAAAAAATTAAAAATTAAAAACTGAAATTTATAAGTTCTAAAATTTCATAAAGTATAAAATTACAGATAATTCACAATACCAAAGTAATTATTTATAACAACTTAAAATTTAGAATATTATTACTACAAATAAAAATAAATAGATTAAATAAGGATAAATCGAGTTGATAAGGTTACAAATAAAATCCCAACATGTCTAAATTTTATTGTATAAGGATATTACAACCCTATATCATCTAATATTTGTATTTGAGTCATTTTTGGTTGTTTTTAAGTGGGGTTTGAGTATGTTATAAATTAATATTTTAGAGGTTTCCAAAAGTTCCCCTCCCTTCCCTTATAAAAGGGCACCTCCTCCCTCTCCTCTTCAAAATACATTGAGACTTCATGATCATTAAAACCCTTCCAATTTCTCTTCTCCACTTCCCTAGAATCATACTAGATGTCCTTATCTTCTTCAAAGCCCAACCATAGTTCCCTAAGAGGAGTTTTAAAAGAGCCGCGTTGAAGAAGAGGTAATATCCTTTACCGATTCTTTCAAATTAATTTATTCTTATACTTACTCTTCTTTTTTTTATAATAATAAATTAATAAAATCAGTATCACTAAAATAATTATATGTTATTATAAATATTCTCCAACCCTATTTCACCTTCTATCCATCTTACGGAAATGCAATCACCCCACGTGCGCACGTACGGAATACCGTCTCCACGCCGTGGTGTAAACTATTTTTCCACCACCACCTTACATGGATGGGTATAATGGTGTAAAGAATAACAATATATGGTTATTATAACATCATAGAAATTCAGAGACATTATATCATCAACTCTAATTCCATTAAATAATTAGGGGAATGATATTATCGCTCATGTGCATGTACGGATTACCGTCTCCACAACGTGACGAGATTAATTCCCCATGTTAACCATTCAAGAATGATTATAAATTATATATAATAAATTATCTTGAAATATATGACATATTAATTATACAGGATTTATATATATGTTATTTAGTTACTTCAATTTAATTTAATAAGGAAATGAAATCAGTGTTCATGCGTACGTATGGCCTACCGTCTCCATGAATGATGTATTTCATTCCATTTATCGATCTATTATATATATGTATATTCTGAATATATATTATATTTAAATAATGTTTTACATTCTGGATTTAAGTATTCATTAACTATGTAATCATATGAATAATTACATGTTAAAACACAGATGATAAATGATATTTTTTTACCCAAAATGTTGCTTTAACATGGAATTGACAAATGAACGGGTAATATAAAGTCGTAAGTGAATCATATATGACATCATAAATATTATAATGGTTTTTTTAAAAGTTAATAATATGGTTAAACCCACTATACAGGAGTCTTAGACACATATAGAAGAAATTGGACATTAGGTAAGGGATAATTTTGCAATATCATATTTAACTGAAATTTCTTATACGTAAGTTTTTACTAGGGTTATATTTTTCACCCATGTCCATGAATTTGTTTTTCATAAAGTGTTTAATATTCTTCCATGTATGATTAAATTAATGTTTACCCCTATTTGAATTTTACATTGTGTTATGTAATGAATCTTTCTTTTGTTTACCATACGATGAAAGTTTTGTCTTTTCTGGAAAAAGTATGAGGAGATTATTTTTTTACATATATGGCATGAATGGATTTTTACGGTTTCATATCTCCTAATTTTCATGAAGCTTCATCTACAATATTTAATTATTATTTAAAAAAATCCTTTTCTTATAAAATATCATGGTATTTTCTGAAAATAAAATGATTTTAAAGAAGAAAGGATATGTTCCTCAAGAATTCATTTCAAGTGTTTTGTCAAAACAAATTTCCATCTAAGATGAAATTATTAATTATGACTATGATTAATGTATAATGTATCTATTGTTTACATGCTTTTATTTTTCTTATGATGGAATGATATCCATTTTTTATATGGATTATGTTATGATTGTATGATTTTTATGAAACCCATTTTATTCTTTGGGTTATGATAAATGATTTATATTTATTTTGTGGAACAAGTAAGAATGATTTCATTATGATATAGGTGGGACCTATATCTCCCTCCAATGCATTGGGTAATGATTTATATCTCATGAGATTGAAATGGCAGGAATGGAATGTGAATCCAGTTCAGTAATATAGGGATGGAACGACAAGTAAACCCGGTTCAGTAATGGACCTTGTCCACTATGATGATCTTGGAGATAATGCCTTGGCTACTATGGAAATCATAACTTGTGCTTAATGGTTTTACACAATGTCATGTTTTATTATCATTATATTTTTATCACGATTATTGTTTCTTTATGATATAGGCCATACGTTCTACCAAGATTTATGTAATTGCTCAAGATTTTGTTGTTTTATGTTCATGTTTTTACGTTCAAATGATTATGGATTGTTTTTAAGTTATCCATGTTTACCCTTACTAAGCATTTGAGCTCACCCATTTAATGAATCATTCTGGACTTCTAAATTAACAGAGAAGGGAACAACATTCTATTGAGTCCTTCATGAGGAAACGTCCACCTTCTTTCAGTGGGTCTTCTGATCTACTTGTTGCTGAACAATGGGTCAATACCATTGAAAAGTTATTTTCCATACTTCGCTGTTCGGAACATGAAAAAGAAATTCTGGCTATTTACAGTTTAGAATGTGAAGGAGACCAGTGGTGGACTCTATTTAAAAATACAAGGCCCCAAGATGAAATTGAATCCATAGAATGGGATGACTACAATAACATATTTTTCAATAAGTACTTACCTTGTATTCATCTAACAAAGATGGAAAAGGAGTTCCTTGAGCTTATGAAAAAGTATTATGAATTTTTTTGTATATACGAGGTGAATTTTACAAGGCATTCATGGTATGAATCTGGCTTTCTCATCCAACCTGAAAGTAAAGTTGATCGATTATTTAGTAGCATAAAACCAAGTCTTTGAAGGGAATTAGCTATAAGAGACTTTAGTAGCTATGATGAAATTTTGTGTTATGTTATCAAGGTATAACTGGAAGTTGGTGTTACATATCCATCTCTGGGTTTTGACAAAAAACGAAAGACGGATTTTAAGGAAAAATCTCAGAACAATGGTGAATAGAAGTTGAATGTTTATTTTTTTCTCAATGTGTGGATAGAGGCATAGTGGAGATTGACTAAAAGGTACTAAAAAATGTTTCAAGTGTGGAAAAGAAGATCATCGAGCAACTGAGTTCCGAAGTAATGGAAAAAACTTTTCATATGACATGAATACATAAAGGACTATAGAGAACGCTCCACCAACACTTCAATGCTTCAAGTTCAAGGAAATGGGGCATTATGATAATCAATTCTCTAATCCATGGGTTAATGATGATCGATGTGAACAACCTATTAAGGAAAAGGACAAAGGGAAGTAACATGTGATCACTATTTGTGATGTTGAGTATGAATATGATGTTGTGGAATTATTAAGTGTATATGTACTGGGATTTCAAAATAGTTTCATGGAATCTCATTTATAGTATAGTGGAATTTTCGAATATCTATGTATTGGTTTTCAATAATTGTATGGTTCTGGTAACCATATAATGTGGTTGAAATATTTTTGGAAAGTAGATGATATGTGAATAATGATGGGATTAGGAGAAAATGAAATGTTTGATAGTATTATTGATCTCATGACTGATATAAGAACAAATTTATATCATGGTTTGAGTATATCGATTATTTTGGATTTTGGTATGTGGGAATAGTTAACATTTGATTGCATTCATGTTTTCACTAATGTTAAGTGGGTATTCATTTTCCAAGAGAATACATGATTAAGGTATTCAAATTTTCGGAATGTGACCAACAAGATATATATTATGATATATGGGGGATAAATAATGGTATTCATATGCTTGTTAGATGACCTTTCTAGTAGTGGTTTTCTTTATACAATGAGATTGGACATAAGTATTTTCAATAATCATAATGGTTGGAATGAATTAAGTTGGAATTAAGATAGTATGGTTTAAGGATATAAGTTTATTATAATATTTCTGGAATGTTGTAATAGTATAGTTTTAGAAAAAGGACAACCTGTAGGTTGGGAGACAACTCATCGCGTCAGACATGGTTGTGGGAATTGAACCCACAACTGAAGTGCGACATGCCTTTATCTCCTACCACTGGCCTATTGGAAGTCTCTGGTTAGTAGAAACTAGATTTATTTTATTAAGTAGTATGATTGATGAAGTATAAGTACATTTTTGGAACCATATACAATTAATCTCACCATAATATGGACTTATGTATATAAATTTTGCTAACCTTATGTTTGAGAAAGATGGAATGACCTACCATTCTATCGAATGATCTGCTAACACTTCACGGAAGATAAATTCAACTTCATTTCTTTATGATATAAAGAAGAAACAGTTCACGGCACAAACAACAGTGATATTGTACCAAAATCAAGTAAGTATTTCTTTTAATTAAAAAAATATTTCAACATTAGGAAAATGATCTTGAAATCCAAATATGTTGTCCTAGTGCCCTCATATTTGAAAAATCAGATGGAACCTAAGATAATCACAAATTTATGGCTTTGTGATTGTTTTCTTTTTCATAGCCATGTTCATTACCACTATCAATCAGAACACGATGGTAAGATTTCTCTTCCACATCCACATTTTCACCTATATTTTCCAACATGGAAACCCAGTGATGAGATACGTTGGGTTTCCATTATGTTTCTACTGTTTCTTTTTAGAATGATGTTTTTCTATTACTTTTTATGTTGTGGGTTTCTATGAGATAAATGTTAATGTAGAAAACCATTTATAAGCCCGGTGAATTTCGAGGGCGAAATTCATTTTAATGGGGGTAGAATGTACCAACCCGAGATTTTATGAGAATTATTTTTTTTTAATTTCATTGATGTATTTTTTTGTATGCTTCACCATGATTAACTTGCACTATACACAACACCATATTAGATTGTAGTATACGAAACACTATTCTTGGCTTGTGATGCACACAATTTCATGTTATTTTGAATAAAATTCATTTTACACAACAATAAGTATAGATTTTTACCAATTTATAACTGAACTATATTTTGAGTACGATATACACATCAACAAATGAATCTTTCCCTATAGGCAACCCTCACTTGTCTTTTATTACACGCAAGAGCGTCATTCCTCAATAGTGTGTGTTGTACGCAATACCAAGTTTCACTAAACAATGATATATTGTCATAATTTTATTATGAACTAGCCATTATGAATATTATTAACCACATTTTTAATTTTATAACATTATAATTCATCTTACACATTTTCTAGAATGAGATATGAAAACAAAATCAATTTTTCAATAAAAGAATTATTTTCTAAAAAAAATGCAGTTTTACGGCCTTTTGATGGCGGACCCATTTTAAATTTATTTTTTGACAAATTCATAATTTAAATTTTACAAAATAAACTTCTTATTTTGAATCTTGATATAGAAATTTACATTGGATAAATTTTTTATACTTTTCTAATATCTTTTATATTTTGATGAATAGTAAAAATACGCTAAATTTTAATTAAAAACAATTTTTTTCACCAAGATAATTTATATGGTTAAATTATAATATTTAATGGTTACGAATTATTAATAGAATATATTTTTACCATTTAATATAATTCACGTCATTTCCATTAATTTTACATTGAATTCCTTAGTAAAAACATTTCAATCTTTGACAATGTTTTAACTTTTAAAACCTGTTTTCTTAACAACGGGATTACCTTTAAATTAATTACTGAAACTTCTGTGTTTTTAATTTTGAAAAATCGATTCCATATTTGGATTCTCTTGGTCCGGATTATATTAATAGGTTACTTTTATTTTTTTGATATCATAATAGTAACTATGGTAATTTTTATTTACTATAGTTAAAGGTAAATGTGGTAATTAAGGGAAAAATAATATTATAAAATTACCCTAAGACCTGCCAAAATTTTATTGGATGAATAAAAGTAGAACCATATCAATTATGGGATGGAAAAGATTCATTTCATGGTCTTTTGACTATGAAAATGATTTAATTATTATTAAACATAAAGAAAGTGACAACATGTCACTCTCTTATATCTTATAATTGTAAAAATTTTATGTTAGTGATAAACCTCATAAAACATAGAATATAAAAGCTCTACAGAAATATAATAAAAATATCTGACTCATGAGAATTTATTTAGTATTTGTAGGGATTAAATAATTATCATTAGTGACGACACAATATTAATGTAGAAATTACTTTATTGATTGAAAAATAAAATAAAAGGTTTTAAAATAATTAGAATTAATATTATATAAACTAATATATGTTCTACAAAAAAATTCATGATGAATATGACATGTTAGGAGTCTATTAAATACTTTGTTTCGAATATATCCTCTGTGTATATTTTATTTAAATTCAAATAAATGAATAGTGTCAAAATTGAAACTATAGTTATTTTATAAAAATAACATAATATAAATTTTTCTAAAAATCACAAAAATATTTAAAAAAAATAAATTAAAATTTATATGTTCTAAAAATGTCATAATTTATACAATTATGGAAAATTCACAACACCTCAGTAATTATTTATAAAAATTTAAAATTTGGAATATTATTACAACAAATAAAATTAAATAGATTAAATAAGGATAAATCAAGTTGATAAGGTTTAAAAAAATTCCCAACATGTATAAATTTTATTTTATGATGATATGACAACCCTATATCACCTCTTATTCTGATTTGAGTAATTTTCGGTGTTATTTATGTGGGGTTTGAATTTATTATAAATTTATATTTTAGAGGTTTCCAAATGTGCCTCTCTCTTCCCTTATATAATGACATCTCCTCCCTATCCTCATAACAACACTTTGATCCTTCAAGATCAGCCAAACCCTGCCCATTTCTATTCTCCACTTTCCTAGAAACATAATAGAGGTCCTGGTCTTCTTCAAACACAAACTTTAGTGCCCTTAGAGAAGGTTTAGAAGAGGCACGTCGAATAAGATGTAATATCTTTTACTAATTCATTGAAATTAATTTTTTCTTATACATACTATTATTTTGTTGTTTCATAATAAATTAATAACATCAGTATCCCTCATATACTGATATGTTATTATAAATATGAACCAACCCTATTCCACCTTTTATCCATCCTACATAAAATGAAATCAACGCGCGTGCGCATGTATGGAATACCGTCTCCACGCCATGGTGTAATGTTTTTTACCACCACCACCTTACATGGATGAGTATAATGGTGAAAATAATAACTATATATGGTTATTATAACATGATACTAATTCTGAGATATTATATCATCCACTCTAATTCCATTCAATAATTATGGGAACGATATCATCGCTTGCCCATACGTACGAATTACCATCTCCACGATGCGATGAGATGCATTCTCCATGTTAACTATTAAAAAATTATTATAAAGTATATATAATAAATAATCATGAAATATATGAAATATTAATTATACTTGATTTATGTATATGTTATTTAATTACTTCCTTAAAATTTAATAAGAAAACATAAACAGTGTTCATGCGTACGTTCGGCCTACCGTCTCCATGAACGGTGTAATTATTTCGATTTATCTATCAATTATATATATGTATATTATGAATTTATATTATATATAAATAATTTTTTAAATTCTGGATGTAAGTAATCATTATATAAGTAATCATACGAATAATTACAAGTTAAAAAACGAATGATAAATGAATATTTTCTTACCCAAAACGCGGTTTTTACATGGAATTTACAAATGAACAGGTAATATAAAGTCATAAGTGAATCATGATATCATATATATTATTATGGTTCTGTCACATGATAATAATATGTTTAAACCAACTATATAGGAGTCTCAGACACATATGGATGAAATTGTACATAAGGTGAGGGACAATTTTGCAATATCATTTTTATCCGAGATTGCCTATATGTAAGTTTTTACTGGGGTTATATTTTTCATCAATGTCCATAAAAATGTCTTTAATAAAATGTTTAATATTCTTCCATTTATGTTTAAAGTCATGTTTACCCATATTTGGATTTAACATTGTGTTATGGAAGGAATATTTCCTTTGTTTACCAAACAAGGAACTTTTTGACTTTTCTAGAAAAAGTATAAGGAGAATGTTTTTTTACTTATACGGCATGAATGGATTTTTCTGGTTTCATAACTCCTAATTTTCATGAAGCTTCATATACAAGATTTGATGATTATTTTCAAAAAAAATCTTTTTTAAGAATTCATTTCAAGTGTTTTGTCAAAACTATTTTCCATATAAGATGACATTATTTAGTATGATTATGTTTCAAGTATAATGTCTCTATTATTTACATGGTTTTATTCTTCTTATGATGAAATGATATCCATTGTTTTTATATGGATTATGCTATGATGTGATTATGTTTATGAAACCCATTTTATTATTTGGGTTACGATAAATGATTTATGTTTATTTTGTGAAAAAAGTAAGAATGATTTAATTATGAGACTGGTGGGAGCTATATATCCCTCCAATGAATTTCGTAACGATTTATATCTCATGAGATAGACATGGCTGGAATGCCATGCAAATCTGGTTCAGTAATACAGGTCCGGAATGACTAGTAAACCCAGTTCAGTAATGGACTTTTTCCACTTTGATGGTCTTGGAATCAATTCCTTGACTACTATGGAAATAATAACATGTGCTTAATGGTTTTCCGCAATTACATGTTTTATTCACATGATATTTTATCATGATCAACGTTCCTTTATGATCTAGTCCTTACATTCTACCAAGATTTATGTTATTTCTCAAGATTTTGAGGTTTTTTGTTCATGTTTTTATGTTCAAATGTTTATGGATTGTTTTTAAGTTCATCATGTTTACCCTTACTATGCATTTGATCTCATCATTTTTATGTTTTCTTTTCCCCATTATATAAATAGTGGTTTTTGGTAAGAAAACCAAAGGGGATGATATTTGTGGGAGATGTTGAAGATCTTTCACCATGATTAGAAGATTATGTTCCATCTATCCAAAGACACTAAACTAATACGATCTTTGGGGTCTGTTTTTGTCATGTATTAAGTATTCTGAAAAAGTAATGTATGTCTATGTACGTCAAGCTTTGGGTCCCTACAAAACATGAAGTAGAGATTGAGATAAAATGTCCCAGAACTTTATCTTCTTGGATATCTATATGCATTTATTCAAGAAGAGAAGTTATCATCCACTCACTTTTGGACTGCTACATGACTTCATTATAAATAATTCTTTTCAAGGCATTTTAACAACATTAAAATTCCTTATTTTCTATGCGAGTTCAATGTCAAAGTAATGTAGATACTAAACCCATATATTAAACCATATATTTAAATAATGTTTTGAGGAAATATGTAAAATTATCACATAAGATCTATGTACATCATTAAACATTCAACTTTCACGTATTTCTTCCACCCATTCAATGAATGGAGCACATCTTTACCATGATTTCTTCTGTCATTTGTTCTATTCAAAATTTCTATGAATAGAAACTATACTGGTTCCTATATGACCTCATTTAGAACTCCTCATTTGACATAATATTCCGACTAGAAGCATAGTCTAAGGGGGATAATGTGAGGATACTACACCCACAAAATAATAGTATGAAAAAAATATAAAAATAGCCAAACACATCCAAAATAATAACCTATGTAAGGGGAATGACTAAATTTATACATCATAAAATAAATAAAAAAAATTAGAAAAAAAAACTCATGTTTACATTCACACATAAAAATCTACCTGTTTAATGGGATAACTAAATATAAGGGAATATAATAAAATAGAAATAATGTACACAATGATCTAGTGTTAACTCCATGTTTGACAATGACTAATTATCCAATATATGATGAGAAAGTCTAGCTCGGTTCTAGAATTTATGTGACCATCTCTACTATATCATTAAACACCAAACCTCTAACCAATTCATCATTTATCATTACTATACCATAAATGAATACATAAGGTCAGCATGAGCACTATAGTTTTCATATAGGTATGAGAATAAAATCCTTAGTAATCCAACACAAATTCTGGACAAATAATCTATTTTCATTATTGAATAAACATGACTTACTCATATACTATTTGATACGTATTATAGTTAAAAAAAATAAACATCATAACAAGGGATGAAGTCCTCCCCTAAAACCAATAACCAGTGTCAATCCACATTTTAGAGACGACAATCAACCATACCTGCATCTACTAGTGTTGGAGATTTTTTAATCATGTCATGATGACTGTTCCAACCATCATTATGATACATAGGTATTTCACCCATAAATAGTGTGACAATTACTTTGGGGATTAACTCACACCCATATATAGTATGATAATACGAGGAAAGGTGCATCCCATTATCACAACCCAGAGACCGCTCTTTCTCAATATACAATTGTTATTACAGTTGTTCCATTGTTGTCCAAATGGTTGTACCACACCAAATAAAGACTATAAAATTCATGGATATCTAGTACAAGGAATGATATCCATCCTCCTAAATTCTAGACCATGTCTATCAAGGATTCCAAAATCCCCTAGTAGATCACACATTATAGGCACATCATCCACTACCACGAACTTAATTAATACTAGCTCAAAATTCAAGGAAAAAGAAATAGTAGTATCAAGATCACCATATGGTGTGTTTTAATTGGTATCTCAACCTTTCAAAAATAACTATTCATACCTACATGAAAGGGATTATCAATAACCTCCCCTAAGGGATTTTTCAGTATTACACTCATCATAAACACCAAAAACATATTTAGGACACATCATAACCTCTTGGAGGTTAATTATAAATCATGATATCCACATTTCCAATGTATATTATATTTTAAACATAATTGAAACATAATATTTTTCAATCGAAATAAATTTTCATAGTATATTTTTTCCCTAACATCCAAACCACCTATCATTTCCCTTTGAAAAATAAGAAAAACTTCCTCAAGAGGGCCCCAATATCACACCACTCATTTTTAATCAATACTTTTATTTCAAGGAATCCAATAAAACCATAATCAGGGTAATTATTTTTTTATAACCTCATCATGTGTAAGATACCCTTCTAGGGTATTCTCCAGTATATGAAAAGCATTAGGTCAATCTAACCATAAAAAATCCAAATCTATATTAAATAGAATAAAACCCATATCATTGTATAACATGAACCAAATATTAATATGTAATGGATCCCTATTACCCAATCCAAAATCATCCCAATTGATCATATACATAACTAACACCCCATAGTTTAATCCTTTTCAGGGATAAAACATAACATTACCACAAATATAGGTTTAATCCTTTACCAACCTGAGTAAAAATAACCAATGCATGACAACCATAGGCCTTATCATCATGAAATATAAAAATGGGATGTATGAAAAAATTATCGGGGAGTATTCATATGTGGTTAATCACAACATCATGACCCTCACATGGTCCTCAGATATTGAAACCTAACCTACAAGTATATTTTAAGACTAACCCAGAAATAAATCATCTTTAAAAAACTCACTCAAAACCAAAATAATACCCATACATATTCTTCATGAAAAAATAATTTCATAATTGTGATATTTGGGGAAAATGTTCAGAATAAACTACTCAGAAGTAAAAATAATTATTCAAGTATGGAACTCTACAAAATAAATCCAATGGGGGATTATATATCATGTTTCTCCATTACATGATATGTACCTTGAGAAAGCCTTCATGATCAGGTACCAAATCCCAATGATCATGTACTTTTCCCATGTACACAACATGCACTCTCTCTCTCTACAATGCCAATCAAATATTGTTCTAGGAAATGATCCAGGCCATGTGGAACGCCCAAGGGTTTTGGCCAAAAGTTGTAAATGACTATTATTCATGTACATGGAGTGATTCCTTTTTTATATTCCACACATCCATTTTACTTGACACTTGTTATATAGATATTCCCTAAGACACACCCTGAGTAACCCCTACACATGTTTTCCAAAAAAACAAACCATGTAGCCCTAATATTCAAACAATATTTCCCAAACCAATAGCACTTGTATTTGGTTCATATTATACACATTATGTGATACAAATTTTCTTTGTTGAAACCATTCTAATGGGAATAAAAGACTTGTTTTCTACAAAAAAATACATATATCCACCCTCTTGGGGTGCCCAGAAACAATAGTATGGATTTAAAAACATATAAAAATAATATGAAATTGATCAAGGTATTAAAAAAATAAAATTATCCTCCCCCGTGTGAAATAAAACAAGATTTAGTCTGATTTGTGCTCTATAATTATCAGCAAATGATATGGCCCCTCCCAAGCTTCTTAGTGGCATTTCCCTTATTCTACACCACACTCCCTCTCTCTATATCCTACTCAACATATCCTCGGTTGGATATGATAAGGACAATCCCCAAGGGGGAATGAACGAGATGTTACTAATTGTGATGAAAATGAATGGACTAGAAAGGGTAAAATAATACAAAATTTAAAAAGAAAATGAAACATAAAAAAGGGGGCCCTTGCCTAGCCTCGACAGCCATGAAAAGTTTATTCCTCAATTAGGAAACAGACCCCATTGTGTACTAAAATGTGGATTCATTATTTCAATCTTATGGTCTGAACATTAGATATCACCAAGCTAACAATTGAAAATTATTTTATATCAATTTCATAATATTTTTTATTTTCTGAAAAAAAAAATTCTAACAACATAGATTTATGCTGTAATTATATCCTTTAGTAAACACCATATTTCATATAAAATGGACTGCTTTGATAATGTATTTCAGACCATATACTATGCGGAATATATTTTTTTATATCTTATACACATCTAAAAAATAAATGAAAAATTCAAATTGAATTTCCCTAAAATTAAAATTATGCAACATCACAACATTCCCAACATATTAATTATCATATCATTGAAATATCTAGGTTAGTAAATCCATATTATCAACCATATCTATTTTATAATTTATAACCAACTACTTACATTATAATCTAGATTGATTATTGACATTCTATCTCGAATCTCTAAACATGGGGAGCATTACTCCCCAATAAAATCAACCCAGTCATCACAATAACTAAATCAATTACTGTAAATATTTATTGTGTTCCAATGATCATCTAGATGTAGTTTACACCTCACTACCTTCAATTTATACATTAACTTTATCATCTCGATTTTCAATAAACATTATGTTCAATAGCATACATGATAAGCTACATCGATCTTAAACGAACAACTAAATATTATTATTTAAATGATACCATTATAACATACTTGTTGGAATGGATTTAATGAATAGTAAAAAATAATCATGAAACTATGGTTTAAAAATGTTTAAATAAAGAATCATTTGTTACAAAATTTATTAGAAATGGAAATAAAACCCATTTTAATATAAAGTATGTGTTTTTATAAAAACTTATTTAAAAGAGAATACTTGTGTTTATAAAATCATATCACCCTTTCTAGATTTTATTTAATAAAATATGTATTTTATATATTCAATTTATTATTTTAATTTAATATTATATGTTTTCTAGATATGATATAAGATCAAATTCCTTTTCGGATAAAGGAAGTATTAAAAAAATAGTTTTACCACATTTAAATGGACAACCATTTTAAATCCTTTTTTGACAAATATATAAGTTATATTTTACATAATAAACATACTCTCTAGAAGAAGGACATCAAAATTTAACTTGTTGGACATTTTTGTATGTTTTTGATAAAATTCATATTTTAATGTACAGTGCAATTTAATTCAAATTTTCCTTACGGTCTAATTTGTTTATATATTTATATTATCTTTTTAATTGGGTTTAAAGGGTAATTGGATTATTATATTTATCATTTAATCCAATTTTGGCTGTTGGATGTAATTTAGAATTTACATTGGACCGAAAAACATGTTAATATTTTGATAGTTTTTACTTTATAAAAACTCGTTTTATGGGCTTGAAAACAGAAATTAATTTCAAATTAATAATTTTGACTTCTGTGTTTTTATTTTGGAAAAATTTATTCAATAATTTTAATTAAAATATTCAAATTATGTAAAAAGGTACCTTTTATTTTTGTACACATTGATTTGTAACATCAGTAGTTATTTTTATTTACCATGGTTAAAGGGTAAATCTAGTAAATACGGTTAGAAAATAATATTATAATTATATAAAATGAACCTAATATGTTTCCTAATCCTATTAGATTAGATATGGCCGGCCAAGATCATCCTTGTGTTTATTTTACGACCCCCTGGTACCCCATATAAGTCATATTAACAGGTTGTAATAAATAATTTAATGTAAAGTGAAATATAAACTAAACATGAATCTTATAACTAAAATATTTTTAATATGGGGTTATATAACTGATATCATTGACAATAGATATCCATTAGAAATATAAAAATATTTCATATGTCATGGTGTTTTCTTTATAATTTATAGATATTAAATAAATAATTTTTTTATGATGATGTAGTGATTACATTATTAACAAAAGATTGAAATAACTAATGTGATAAATATTAGAAAAAAATTAAGTTCAACACATTGCATTGATAAATGAGTTTTTAAAGAACATGGAATGTTATATTTGAGTTAATTTTTTTTGAATGAATAAATTTGTTATGACTTTTACAAAAAACAATTACAAAATAGTATCAAAATTTACATAAAAGTGTTTTGTTAAATACAATTTATTTTATGTTATAACATTCATAAAAATATTATATTCGAAAAAATAACATAGATAGTGATTAAAATTTCATTAATTATCCACTTTAGGTTTACATGATATTTTATATTAACGGAATTCACCATATAATGTAAAACAACAAGAAGAGATGGTAAGAGTTAATTTATTTAACTCTCTATAAAAGCCCAAAGATGATGTCACATTTGTGACCTAAACATGTATAAAACCTATTGGTTGAGATGCTTTGGACACATCCTTATATTATTCTAGAAATATATCCCTTTGGGTCAATTATATTTCTAAAATCAATTTATAATAAAATTATATTTCAGGACTTTTCTAATGGGCCCCTTTCATATTATAAAAGTCCACCACCTTTATCCACATAATCACACTTCTCAAAACCCCTAGAACATTTATATTCTGATAAAATAAACTCCCAAAATACTTTATTTCCTCATATAATACTTAATTTGGGATTATAGAAATTAAATAAATCCTTTTGGTTAAAATAAAAAATAGTTCCCTAATTTAGAAGTAACGTCTTCTCTCAATATTGGTTCATTTATTTTCTATCAACAACCACCTAACAACTCTTTATTCGATAATTTTAAAAAAACAACAATTTTATCAATATAAAAAGTTGTTTTTTTTTCTATTTATTTTAACAAAACACACAAACACCATAATCTAATGTGTATAGAATATATTGTTTCTGTGTTTGATGAACTAATACCTCGGAAATTGATTATAGTTCAATTTTCATCTATCACTTATCAGTGTGGAAATAATGATGGAAATATATTTATATATGATATATTTTATATTATTATTATCTCTATTATTCTGTTCTTTGTATTTACATATTCGTTCATTCTAACCATATTGTATAAATTCGTTAATTTCATTTGAGAATGTGTGGACGACCACCCCCTCATTGTACGACCTACTTACTCCACGAAATGTTTATTTCATTTCTTATCTGAAAATTTTATTGACTATTATATATACATATATAGTGGATATATATGTTATTTATGTCATGAATAATATTTTCTAGATGGCGTTATTTTTACCATATAGAAAATGTATTTCAAAACAAGTTCATTTTCAATTCAAGTATCGAATATCGACAAAACAACCAATATAAACTAAAATAATTATTTAATTTTATAACATGGTAATAAGTCATATAAAAGGAATAATATTGTTTAAAAGGTTCTCAAAAATTTATTAATAAACTACATTTTATTATTCAGAAACATAATGATTGTATGTGATGTTTCAGACTCAATGTAAGGGAATTATTAACTCAAACTAATTTCTTGAGTTAAATATCAATGTAATTGTTTTTATTTTTTCAATAATATATGTGAATGACCTTACACTAAATTTCCAATTATATTGGGTGTATTTATATTTTTCTGACATAATTATGTCATTTAATTATCCTTAATCTAAGGATATTATTGTTTTAAGGGATTTCCCCAAAATTTATATTCCATTTATTTAAATTTGTTGTTATACAAAAATTCCATGTTATACGGTGTATATACATAAATTTGACATATTATATCATGAATTTACATATTAACATGATATTATATATTTTTTCAAATTTTATTATTTATATTCTTTTTACTCATGTATTTTCTCAGGTGGCAAGAGACTCTTTAGCTAAATCGTTATTTTAAATGTTTTAAAGATTTCTTATTCGAAATATTTCACATTAATGTCCATGTTTTCAAATTGTATTTAAGGATTTTTTTTATATATTTACAATAAGGATTTTAAATGTTAATTTATGTATAGGTTTAAAAGTGTTATGGTACTCATTTATTAAAAAATATTCTTTTTAAATGATTCTAATGTGTTTTTTAAATTGGATTGATTGTGACATTATCTTGAAATGATATCTGGTGAATGAAAATGTTGAAATGTTATTCTTCCTTCAAGATGTTTTTATGTGTTATGATTATTTTATGGTTTGTTGGAATTTATTTTGTATACGGGTGGGTATGTGATAAATATAGGGTGGTAGATCTCGTGATATATCTCTAATGCATTGGGTAATGTGATAGAGGTAAACATGAGGGTTTCTCTAGGGAGATTTAGAGAATATAATATGATGTGTATTCCAAATATAACAATGAAGGTTAATCCTTATGTAGCTAAGAAATATAAATTATAATTATGTTATAAATTAAAAATTTTACCTTTATGAATTATGATTTTTTTCAGGTTTTTGAAATCATATTATTTCCCGAAGAATGTTAAACGACTTATACTTTTTGAGTAAAAAAAGATTTTATTGGTTTGTATGTATTCACTGAATAACATTTTATTTCTTTATTTTATATCCCTTGCAAATATTTTTATGTGCATCCCCAGTTTATGAATTTTTTTAAACGATTATATTGATAGGTAAGATAAAAGAATAAGTCCAAAATATTTTCTTCAAGAATAGAATTCATGTTTTTATTTAAGGAGATTTATTTTGTGAGAAAAAATTATAGTGAGTAGAAGATTATGCCTGATAAATTTTGATTCATTACTTAATATTTATGGTGTTATCATTTGAAACAATAAATAAAACATTTCCACAATTTGAAATAAATTCAAATTTTTGAATCAACTCAGGATTATGTATTATTTAAGGATAGAGCCTTATAGTAGGTCTTAGAGGATAATTTTGGAAACGTTGGAGATTATTATGTTTTCTTAAGGGATGTGGATATCATCATGGGTTTATAATTTTTAGTTTTATCTTATGTTAAATGATATATAAGCCCATTCTGTGGCATTATGATCATGAATATTATGGTGACTAATTATATTTTTGAAGACATTCAAATTTCAAGAAAACATGGGTTATTATTTGTTTCGATGAAAAGTATGAGGTATGAGATAAAAATAAATTATAATTTTGTTATGATTATTTTAGAGTATTTTATATCATTTTTTGGAATGTTTTAAAATTATATTGATTTTGAAAACTGACTATGTGTAGACTTTGTAACAACCCATCGCATTGGAAAAAGCTGTTGGAATCAAACCCACAAGCGAAGTGTGACTAGGATTTATCACCTAACTATTTCCTACATGAATTCTTTAGTTAGTATGACTTATTAATTTTAGTTAAATGATTTTATGGATTAAGAATAATTTTATTTTAAGAAAATTTGTTTTATCAAATCGATATCCTTTTTATATGAAAATTATTTGGTGATTAAGTGAAAAATGTTTTTATGGAAGGTATTCACCCATTTGGGAACAATATATACCTATAATAAATTATAGTATTATAGGATTTAAATTGAATAGTAATGGTTGAATTTTATTTTGGAATAATTTATGTTTTTATTCTGTACATATGTCAACTAAGGTTATTTATGGAAATGATTAACCAGTCAAGGAGAATATGTTATGAGGTTAATAAAATTTATGTATGATAAATTTAGAGTAGTAAATGTTATTTATTGATAAATATTAATATTTATCATGATAGACCTTGTGATCAAATCCTTCTAAATTTTTTGTTTCAATCTTATTTTGGATTATTTTGAGTTTTTTTTAGAACATTTTTTTGTATAATTGTCTTTGTAGATCTTGGGTCTTATTGTTGAATTTTGGAGAATAAAAGTATTTATTCTCCTCTAATGGATTATTCTTTGTGAGGGATTATCAGATCTTGTACTAGAAATTATTATTTTGTTTAATCTTTTAATGTAGGATTAATATATATTTAACATTTTTGTGGATTATATGAGTTTTTATATGTTGATTATAGTGCTTATGGAGTGAAAAAGGACTCCTTAATACTCATCGTTTGAATAATAATATTATTGTGTTATAGAAATTTATTAAAGGATGATAATATAATATTTATGTATATATATTTTTTTATTTTTTTATTCATAATTGTAAAATAAAATTTCATCTTTATGAAATTGATCATAAAACAAAAACATTTTACGTGTAATTTTCCTACAGTTAAATAAACGACGTTTAACCCGTCACAAGATTTTGGATTTCTTATTGTTAACATTATCTTAATAATTTTCTTGATCACTCCCCATCCAAAAAAGAAGGTGAGTTTTTCTTCCATATCCAGTTTTTTCAACATGTAATTGTATTATATTTTATCTTTGTTGACCTTTTTAATTCTCTTTCTTTCTTTTAAGGTTGTAGTTTTATTAATCATTTTTCTGATGTGGGAATAAAATAATGTTATTTTGAGAAGTCATACTCTAGATAACAAAATAAAATTAATATTGTGAGGATGATATTTTTTAAATGGGATATGAGGTAACAACTCGAGTTTTCAGAAAAAAAAACAATGTTCAATAGAACACATGATATGCTACATCGAGCATAAACTATCAACTAAATATTATTATTTAAATGTTATCATTATAACCTAGCCGTTGTAAAAGAGGGAATGAATAATATCAACTTGATTTTGAAAATATGGTTTAAACAAGTTTAAATAATGATTCATTGGTTACCATATTTATAAGAAATGGAAATAAAAACCAATTGAATATAAATGACGTTTTTTATGAAAACCTATTTTAGGGAGAATAATCGTATTTTTAAAATCATACCATTATTTAAGGATATTTAATCAATAAATATTATATTTTATATATTAAATTTAATTTTTTAATTTCATATAATATGGTTTCTATATACTCAATAAGAAAAAATCAATTTTTCATATAAAAGTATATTTTTTCAACAAAATACATTTTTGTCACCTTTTGATGGCCAAACCTTTTAAAATATTTTTTTCACACTTTTATAAGAAATATAGATATAATGGACATATTATTTGCAAGAGGGATATCAATATTTACCATGGATTATATTTTCTAATTTTTCTCTTGAAATTCGTATTTTAATAAATAGTGATAATACTGCATTTTAATTCGAAAATTCACTTTCATTAGTTTATTTATATTGATAGATTGTATATTTAATAGTTTTTTAAGTGTAATTAGATTATTTTTTTATTGTTTTATCCAATTTTCATTATTTGATGTAATTTTATATTTAAATAGTACAAGCACACATGTCAATATTTTTATAATTTTTACTTCATAAAACTCTGCATTATTGTTTTGATAATGGGAATTATTTATAAATTAATAATTGTAACTTCTGTGTTTTTAATTTGAAAAAATGGATTCTATATTTGGAATTATATGGTCAATATTTTCTAAATAAGTACCTTTTTTGTATTGATGAATAGTAATTTCAGTAATTTTCTTCTTTTTACAATGGTAAAGGGAAAATAAGGTAAAAGGGGGTAAACTGATATTTTAAAAATATAAAACATCCCTAACAAGGTTACTAACTCTACAGTATGATATATTTCTATAAAGGAGCATTCACAGTCGATTTTAGGACCCCATAAAGCCACATGGATGATGTGTTATTAACATGTAATAATAATTAATTTAAATAAAGTGAAATATGACAAAAAAATATAACTTGAAAAAAAATATCATTGGTTTATAAAACTTTTATATTTGAATATGAATACTCAATAAAAATCTAAAAATATTTCCTTCAACATTTTATTTTATTTATATATTTTATACATGAATGAAATAAAATTATTTATGATGATGCAGTGATTTCATTATTAATGAATGGATCAAATAAATGATATTTTAAATATTAAAATAAATGTAATTTGAATGTTTTGATGCCATAAATTAATTTTATGGACTATTATGACATGATATCTTTGAGTTAAGGTAGATTTTTTATGAATAATGTTGGTATGAAATTAAAAAAAATTCTAAATAGTGGCACAATTGACATAAAGGTGATTTAAAAATTATTTTTTTAAATGATATAATAGTAATAAAAATCATATATTAGTCCAATTTACATAAATAAAATAAGAAATTTAATTAATGATCCACATGAGGTTCTCTGGGAAAATTATAATATCCATATTTTCTATATAGTGTAAAAATACAAGAAGACAATGTAAGTGTTAATTTATATTACTAATTGTTAAAGCCAAATGATATGGTTAAATTTGTGTCCTAAAATATCATAAAACATATTGGTTTAGAGTATTTATACCCAACATAATTTTATCCACTAAATATATCAAATTTTAGAAATTATAATTCTAAAATAAATTTATAAAAAAAAATTCAAAACATTCATAAAGTACACATCGCACCTCTTATAAAAGGCCACCACCTCTACACACATACTCACACCTCTCATGAAAATTTTCATGTCAAATTTATTCCCAAATATTCTCCCCACATCCCTCAATTATTCATATAATAATTGCATTGGTGATTAGGCAATTAATGAATGCCTTTTGGCTAAAGTCAAGAGGAGTCACCTGATTTAGAGGTAACGTCTTCTCTTTATATCCTTTCATTTATTTTCTTCTCCAACCCTATAACCTGTATATATTTCATTATGTTAAAAAAGAACCACTGAACTCAATATACTAGTATGTTTTTATACTATGGTTTTAACATAAAATTACGTAAACCTCCATCTAATGGATATAGAACATTCTATATCATTGTACAGTTAACAACTGCCACATAAAATGATTATTGTTCAATTTCTCCAACAACCACTAATTGTAGACATTATTATGTAAAATTATTTATATATCTTATATATTATATTTATATTTTCTTTATGCATCTATAATTTTTATTTACAATAAAACTTTATGCTTTCCATAATGTGTAAATACGATAATTTAATTTGAGGAAATGTGAACTACCATCCCTCAAAGTGATATGACTAATTCATGTAATTCATGGAATGTATTAATCATGGAGATAATAAAATTATGTAAAATATATAACATAGATATTATACATTATTAATAATATACCAATGTATCATTTATTTTTCATTCCTATTATATGACATTGAAATGAATGTAGCGTTCATGCATACATACAACCTAATGTCTACGTGAATGACACATTTTATTTATTATATAAAAATGTTATAGACTATTATAAATACATATATACTGGTTATATGTGATATTTTAATCAATAATAAAGATAATTACATGATGTAATTTTGACCAAATAGACAATTAACATCCAAACAAGTTTCTTTCCGACTCAAGTTCTTTATATCGACAAAACAACTGATATGAACATAAATAATTATTCAATTTTTAATACATTGTATTAAATAATATATAAGGAATAATAAAATAGTAAAAGGTTCTCAAGAAATTTTAAATTAACCAATTTTTATTATTCCTGAACATAACAATTGTATATGAGGAAATGAACTCAAGGTAAGGGAAATCACAACTCAATCGCAATTCATGAGTTAAATATACATGTTATTAGATTTATTTTTTCAAGAATATGTTTGAATGACCTGTGATTATTTTACAATAAATATCCAATTATATAGGGTATGTTTATATTTTTCATACATAATTATGTGATTGATTTATCCTTAATCTAATAATATAGTCATTCCAATAGATTTCGTCTCAATTTTCATTCCATTGAGACTGATTTGTCTAAATGAATCAATTCACACTTATATGGGGTATATACAACCCTTTGAAAAATTATATCATGAATCTATTTATTCTCAAGATATTATATGTTTTATAATGGTATTCTTTAATTTTTTTATTTATTAATTTTCTCAATTGTTAAGGGAACCTTTAACTACTAAATAGTTTTAAATGTTTTAATGACTTGTTCTTATAATTGTTTCTCATTAATGTACATGTTTTAAAATTGGTTACAAGAAATTTTTAAATTGATATTATTAATTTATATTGTTAATTACATTTGAATTTTAAAATTGGTATGGGACACTATGATTCAAAAATATTCTTTTAAAATTATTTATAATTGTTTTTTAATTGGATTGATTATGCAATTTTTCTTCTATGATATCTTGTGAATGAAAATGTGGAAATTTAACTGTTCCTTTAAGCATGTATTATGTTTTATGTTAATGTTATGGTTATTGGGTAGTGTTTATGTATACGGATGGTACAATGATAAATCTATGGCGGCTGGGCCCATGATAACTATGCAATGCATTGGGTAACATGACGAAGTTAAAAAATAAGCTATCTCATAAGAGATTTATAGAATATACTGTGATAGTTATTCCAAATGTAACCGTAATGGTTTCAGTCTATGTAGCTATGAAAGCTATAATGTATGTATGTTCTAAAGTGGTAGAATATACCTTTTTGTTTTTGGATTTCAATGAGTTTTAGAAATCTTATTATTTCATGATGTATGGTAAATTGATTATGTTATAGGAGTGAAAAGGTTGATTTCATTGGTTAACATGTATTCATGGACTAATGTTTTCTTTAATTATTTTATATCTCTTATTGTTTTTTATGCTCATTCGAATTTATTGAAATTTTTTCACAGGGTATAACGATGGGTATGAGAAAGGAAGAATTCATAGATATTTATATCAAAAAACGAACTCGTGTTTTATTAAAGGTTTATTATTTTTTAAAAAATTTTATAGTGACTAGAAGAGTCTACATTGTTAATTTTGTGCTTTTAATTAATATTTATGGCCTAATTATATAAAACTCTAAACCTAAAAAGATCCTCAATGATTAAAAATTAATATTGTTGACTTAACACTTAATTATTTATTGTTTATGGCTGGGGCCTTGTCATAATCATCTATAAATTGATCCCACTGCATCCTCAATCCTACCTATACAGTTAACATATCAGAAGAATTGATCCAATACTCTCCAATAAATGTGTATCGTTATCATCACATAATTGAATAAGATTTATGATCCCAAAGTCCTATTAACATGATTATATGGTATATAATTGTCACAAGTTCTTGATAAATAACTGAAAATGTTAATCATAGGCCATTATTTGTTCTTAAAAACATTATCAATTTGATATGACTGAAATCCAATTAAATATATGTTTCATAGAATCAAGTGTCCAATGTTTCACTTCCCCAATTATAGCTTCCTTTTTCCAGTTCTATGATTGATACATCAATAAGTTTCATCATCAAACAAGTGTCACTACTCCTTGTCCATTCTTAAATGAGTCACCCATTTTCATGAATAGTATCGGACCCCAAAACAACATAAAATGCTATTATTCATGTCAAATTCATGAAAATAATGGTTCCCATGACACACCTATTCAATGTAATATGAGATCCTACGTTAATATCAAAAACACAGTATCCTTCAAATAGAAAATGTACTAAAACCAAAATAATTTACCCATGATTCCAATATGCTTCTATAGTGCATCCAGAAAAACTGTTTCATGAATCCTATTGACAATTACCATTAAAACCAACCTCAAACCACAACACTGGTACTCATGTAATTTTCCATTGAAAACCTAATCCTTTTATCATGAATTTTTATCAAACCATACTATGGTGTGAAAAAACACAATTTAACAAATATTGTGGGTCTTCCTCGCAAATCCTTAGCAATTGAATCACCACTATCATGATTCACTTACCAAGGTTACTATGATCTCTCACATAGATAAACAATTAATATCTAATATAATGTCCCTATAAGGTAAACATAAACCCAAAAAATCCACTCCCTTGTCTCATAAACATAATAATTTCATTCCATTACCAAAACCACCACCCACTCAAACAGACTAAACCTCTCAATGCTTTTTCACACAAAACTATTTACTAGATGACTAAATCTCATCACAGAGGCAAACACATACAACCTCTATGGATATAAAATGATCTAAATCCATTGATTTTTCGTTTTATGGTTTTTTTAGTTGTAATTGTATTCATAGTTACTTGGGATACACCATAGAGATTATTACATACACTTTGTTTAATATGACCTCAATAATAACCACCCCAAGTGTTCTATCACAAATAAATCAAAAAAATTACTCACATAAATGGGTTTCCACATATCCCATTCATTAAGGGTCTGTGTTATCATTATCACTAAAATAATCCCTCCATATAATCTATATAAAATTTTATATGATTAAATATATGCATGTTAACTCAACAAAGTAGATTTTCACTTAATATTAAGAGATGAATATATTGTATGAGTTATTATGGACCTTCTAAACTATTCAAACTTTCATAAATATAAACTACAACTCTAGAATTTCTATATCTCATATGAATCGCACACTACAAAATATTATACATTCATATATGTCCCTTTCCGCCATAAAATATCTAAATCAATGATAAAAAATCATAAATACAAGGATCATGTGCATCACATGAGTTGATATAAATTAATTGTAATGATAAAAATACACAAAATATTTTCAGGACTTTTTAACCTGGAAATCCATTGTGAAATGTGTTCAAAATTTACCAATCACAGAATCATCAGAACAACAAAATATACCTATATCTCTTTTTAACTATCCCCCAATTAGTAATGAACAAGAAAATGAAAAACTCTTACAGTGCTATGAATTTTCATGGCCTAACATACTATTAATGGTAACCAAACTAGTCAATATGTGTTCAATAGGTCACCTCCTTGTGTCCTAGAGGTTACAAACTATCATTGGTCATCTAATAGATGTACAATGAATATTCTATAACCCATTTATTAGAGTTTGAAATAATATTATATTATCCAATCACATAAAATGTAACAAGAGAACTAACATGTATCACTAAAATAGATCAATCTATATAGAAAAATAGGGAAGGAGACATATAAACTCAAATTATCATGATCACATGAACTAATTGATCACCAATTGAACTGACCACATATACATTAATATGATAAAATAAAAATAGAGTGCTCAGGTATCCACTAATAAACTTGAGATGTAACTTGAATTGGTCTCAAATATCTACTAATATTGAAAATAAATAACCAAGACTCCACATGATAATATAATATTGATCCTGAAACATGAGGTTACTTTTATACCTATAGATTATACAGGAAAATCATTAATGAAAATTTAATGTCTACATGAACACCATAGTGATTGTAAAAGTGGTAAGAGTAAAATCAATAGTAGGACACCCATAATTGTGGATTTAAGACATATTTTCTTAATTTAATAATAAATAAATATTCTTAGTCTCTTAAATACATAACATAGTAGATTAATGAATTAAAAAACAATAAATACCATATCATAATGGGGGAAGAAGTATATCCAAGCAATTGATAACTAGGTTTGAACCTCTTGTTTGTGGGATAGGTTAATCATTCCAACATAATCCAATTACAATGTGTGTCTTAGAATATCATAATGATCATTACAACCCTATTAATGTATCATGATCCATTCAGATCATTAAGCCATGATAACAAGTTGGGGGTTACACTCATCCTAGTATATATTGTGACATCATTTTGAAATCACTATCAAGATATCACAACATAAGGACTCCTCTAATCGAATATGCAATGGTCCGTGAAGATGAGCTATGGAATATTAAAGGGATTCACAATGAAAATAAAATACTACAAAATCCACACAAAAATAGTCCAAGGAGAATATTCCATCTTCTAGAGGGCACTACCACAACAATCAAATATCACAAAAGGCTCTGATAGATCACACATTGAAGGAAAACTATCCATTTACAAAAACTAAATTAATGTAGAATCCAAATCCATTGTCACCCTACTAATATTATCATTTCAACACCAAAATGTGTTTTCGTTAGTATCAATACAACCCCAATGAGAGTTATCCCAACCTCTCCATTGGTTTTATTGATGACCTCCTCAAATGGAATTTCATTATTATATTCAATTACTCCTAGGGTTATATTCCATTTATATAATAACAACCATGAGTGAGTATACCATATCAAAAAAACACATCTAATGTATATTTTTTAAGTACCATGACATCTTATTAATGGATATCAATCTAAAAATTTTATGAAATGGAACCAGTTGACTAAATTCCTCAACATGTTATTAATTCCCACAACCCAACTTCAGAAATATAACCATGTGGCCCTCTATATATCATCACGGATCATTGTTCAACAATGAATATTATAGGGAATCCACACAAACCATCATTACAGAAATGGAATTATCTATGGAATTCATAGCCTAATCAATATAAAGACACTCTATAAGGGGATCCCAAAGCTCTAGTGAAACCTAGTTGAAATAATTTCACAAGAACACATGATCCAACCTCATTGACATACAACTCATTCTCCAGTATTAACTATACAATAGGGAATCCATTATGGTTCTATCAAACCCATCACAAAATATCCATGATGTATCTCACCCTTAACTGGATATTCTAGATTTCAAAACGTCTTTATGGCCCCAACAAAAATAAACCAGTAATTATGGATCAAATCCATTCCCAACATGACTATCAATCCATAATAAAAATAAACAATTGAGATTCAATCATGAGGATCCATGAAACACAACCCCATAAATTCAACACTAAATATTAATCCACATTAGATGAATATCATAAAACACATATTAATTACTTACATATCAAGCCCATCTAGAAGGATTATTTCGAATAAAACAATCAATTTAATCCTCTAATGAAAACTTTTCCAAAACCAAATGACACTTCATATGACCTATGCAAGCCGAATAGATCCCCACAAGGAAATATTTATTAAAAAATATCATCATAAACTAATAAAGAATAAATATTATATTCTATGGTTAAAGACTACTAGAAATTCTCCATGGATGGACTACGCTATCATATCCTATCCATCGAGGCCCATGTCATGACTACCCCAATCCCACCACCTGAAGGCCAGGGGCTGGCAACTAGCGATGAAGGCATCAACCTGCATGTGAGAGTCATTTTCCTAAGTACATGTATGCACATAAACACCCAAACAACTCCCATGCACTAAAAGGGAAACAAATATAACTAAAACAAAGCTGGGTACATGTACAACTAATTCAAGTTGGATATAATACAAATCCAACAATGTAACTGAAAATAGGAATGTAAAAAAATGAAACATTGATGGATATCTATGGAAACCCACACTTGATGAAGAGAGACGTGTAGATACTAGAATAAAAAGTATAATTTCTTTACCAACCAATTATAATGGGCCCTTCCTGGTCCTAGACCACCATGTCCACTATCATAGTGTTTGTCGGTCCCATCTCCCTGAGCACCTCTAGGTACCTATCCCCCAATATCTCTATCAAAATGTCGATCGTTTGCACCCGACACAACATGTGCGTGAGAAACTTGTGTGGGGGTGAGTAACCAAGTACTCAGTGGGGACCCCAAAGTAAAAAAAGGAAATACCACACCCAAATCATCAATGTAAAGAACGTAGAAAAGTGAACTCACACTAGGATTTCATTTAGGGTAGGGATAGAAGAATCATTAGTCACAACATCAAACCCCTCGACTGTTGGAGAAATCATTCTCTATCATGTACAGTGTGTCTTCAATGTAATACTAAGGTGCTTCCCACAATCCTTGGACTGCTTAGGTACAACTCCCCTTCACGTCTTGTCGTCTTGCAATGTAACACAGAATTGATTTACATAAATCTTGTCAGACTGAGATTCTCTTCCTCGTCATGTACCATGGGCCTATAATGTTACACAAAAGTTCTTCCCACCATTGGCCTATAAAATCGCACATATGTGTTTCCCACAAGGCCATAGTTGAGTCATATAGATTCAAAAGTCGGTAGTATTAATGTGTCAGCCAACCGTTTGGTTCCGTACATAGCGCTCCATGGAGAACTGCTCCTAATTCCATTTTTTACATCTCATCTTCCATGAAAGAATGCTTAGGTAATGATAAAATATCAACCTCATCAAGAGGGTCACAACATCATATGTTTTTCCAGTACAGGGTTGACCCACCGGTGTGGGTCTGACCAACTGGGCCACAGTTCCGACCCACTTGTTGGGGCATTTCCATCCACCCTAAAGCCCATCCCACATAGTGTGGGACGGTGTGCGATTTTTGACATGTACACGGCCTACTACTGTGTCTGGCCTTCGCAGGTCCCATGGATGCATGGGGGCCTCCTTCTATGGTTGAGTGACCATGGCTCATAGATCCTCCCATACAGTCCAGATGTGGGTCGTCCCTCCACACAGTTCCATGTGGGTATCACATCATCCTGCAACTCTCGTGACATGCAAATGGATGTGACGCTCCACCCAACCGCTGACATATCCATCTTCCTGTTTTCTCATCAATCGATGCATGATAAGATTCGTCAGGGGATGACATGATTCCCTCTGGTGGTCCATTCATCACTCCATTTTCACCTACAGCCTCCAGGGAGAGTTCTATTCATAGCGATGTTCTCAACCCACCTTGTCATTGATTCAGAAAACCCATTCACAAGGAGCACAAGAGGTGGAGGGGCTCAGTCCATGATTTTTTCAGTCCATTGCCTCCATAGTAGAATTTTATAATCATAGTAGGTTCAGAGATTTCATTTCAAACAAAAAACGGTAAATTTTGTCATCAGTAAAATAAAATCCCTTAAAAATACCCTCCTAAATAAATGCAAGATTCATGGATAAACCTATTCTTGGGTTGATCCCAATTTGCCATTTCTAGAAATGAAAATGGGAAAACATGAACAAAATTAAACCCCCAAATCATTGTTTTTTCTTTCCATAGCATTACATCCCTTAGGTTTGAAGATGTTGACATTGTTCATTTCTTCCATCTCTGTTATTCGAGGTGCGTCAAATATTTTTGATGTTAATCTCTTTCATTAGTTCATCATTATAGAGGATGTTAATTGGAGTTTTTCTAGAGAATCCTTGTGGTATAATTTCTCATTCCACCAACCTGTCAACCAAATTAAAAAATCACAATGTAGGGATTCTGTAATATTTTGATGTCACATTGTTTTAGTATTTAATTTATGAAACTACATTGATGTTACACATTATTACACATCATGTAAATGAGCCATTACTAAGCCTCATCAATGTACCACATCGTTGCACCCCAGCATTTCTATCCACCACTCAACAGATGATAAAAGAAAATAAAATAACTTTTTAATATTATTTTATTGTTTTTCAAATAGTCCAAAAATTAACATTTTTGTTCGACCATTGTCAATTGAAGTTATGTCTTTTCTAGGTGTATACAGGGGTTACGTGTTCAACGGTGCTCTCAAATTTTCGATCTGAGCACGAGTTCAATTGCTAGGAAAACCCACTACCACATTTATTTAAATGAACATTAGAAAATGTTTTAAAATTAACTTTATCCCCCGATACGTGTTTGGCGTGGTTAGGCTTCGCCAAAGGTGAACATGTCATCACGAGATAAACCATACTCTTGTATTTACAATCCATGTTACTATTTAGAAGTAATTAGGATTTGATAGTATAATAATTATTACTCAATTTTTTTGTTTAGGCCAAAAATTAACTTCCACTGTTGGCCCGTACTAGCCAATGTAATGATCTGCCTAAAGAAAGAGTACCCTCCTAACCTTAGCCTTGGTCTCATATTTTTAATTTGAGTCATATTTCATGAGTTATAATCATTTGAAAAATAAAATAAATTTTTTTCATTATATTATTTATTGTTATTCTATTTTTGGGTTTTCTCAAAATAGAACTACACTGACTAAACATAAGTTGTCCCTAGTGTATACTCGATATCCCGAATGCAACAATGCCCTCATATTTTAGATTCGGGAAACCATTTACAAGTTATTCGACATTTTTATGAAAACCACTCACACATGATATTTAAATCATATATATTATTTACTGATTATTCAGGGCACTTTGGGCCATGTAATCATAAGTCGTCATAGCTCCTGGTCTCAAAATAATTACATAGAATTTTAACAAAAAAATTATTCAAAAATTCCAGGACATTAATTTCTCCCCACATTATGGATTTATTCCCCCAAAAGCCAATATAAATTCAAATAAATAATGTGGGGGTACTGAGCATGAATTAGGGTATTACGCTCCCATGAAATCTCATGGAGATTCTTATACTGCCACCAAATATACTTTAGAGGAATTTACAGTCCAGGAAGGACCCACTCGTGATGTTTATGTCTCTCCACTGAGAACATCGAAAATGGCCCCCTATTGTCATTGTCTATCTCTCCCTAGTCAATAATGTGAAATGGATCATGAAAGTACCTCATAATCTCTGAAGGGTATAAAACATCATGGACATGGTGCATCTATGCAGGAAGAGCTAGGTGGTACGCCACCTCTCCAACTCTGCTGTTGATGTAGAATGGTCCAATGTACTTCGAAGATAACTTTCTCCCCTGACCAAATATCGGTTGTCCTTGTTAGGGTGAGCCCTAAAGGAAGACATGGTCTCCACCCTTGAACACTAAGGGTCTCTATCTCCTTTCATCATAAGACTTCTACCAGATCTGTGTAGTCATCACCAACTCCTTCAAGATCTGCAACTTCTTAGTGGTACCCTATACAAACTCTGGACGCATGATGCTAAATAACCAAGGTCTATCCATGATAGATTTGAAATAAGTGGTCACATGTACAAGGCCTAAAATGGTGTATGGAAAATTGTAAAGACATATATATTGTTGAACACAAACTTCAATAGTGGTATGTGTTTCTCCCAACATTGAAAAAAATCCAGAAAACATGCACGAAGCATATACTCCATGTTCTGAAAGGTACAATTCATTTTGACCATCCGTGTGGTAGTGAAAAGTTGTTTCCAAGCATATCTGAGTCATGAACGCCTCTAGTAACCCCATACACAATATTTATGTAAATCTTGCATCACAGTCTCAAATGATGTTCAATGGAACCCTGTAAAGCTACACTATCTCTTGGATGTATAGGTCTCCAAATACCTCTTATAATCATTACTACTAGATGGGTTGAACGAGTGCCAATAGAGAGATTGATTCAATGATCACCCAGATAGAATGATATCCCATGGACGTGCGTGGTAACACCATCACAAACTCCATGGACATATCATCCCACATCTACACCAGTACATCAAGTGGTTGTGTCATGCCTCCAGGGATGTGATACTCAGCCATCACATGCTGAAAAGTGAGGCATTTTGAAACAAACTCTGCCACCACATTCATCATCCCTATCCCCCATATCTGAATCGGAGGCCCTGGTACATCTTCACCACACCAGGATGTAACACCAAAGGGGAATTATGGAAATCCCTCAACACAACCTCACTTAATGTCTCTAGTACTATGGTGTGCCCCATGAAAAGGATGACGTGATCCCCACCTATCAAAAATCCATCAAAATCATGTACGAATTATATTAGAGAAATCCAGGCCTCACAATGAACATCCACAAGTTGTACCTCCCTAACTCGCTGATGGAGAGGTGGAGTGATTGTCAAATATAGAAGGTAAGAATCTCCATCATCACCCATGGGGATATCTGTATCGCAGCTAGCTGCTCTGTTACCTCACTCAGCAATTGTAATCCAGACCTCGTGCTGAGTGTTTCTTCCAACATGTACCCATTCTTAGGAGTATTTACTATCTCAAATTCATAGTCCTCGAGAATCTCTATCATTCGTTGTTATCTAAACTCCTGATAATCCTATTGGAACCTTTCTATCATCACAAAAGGATTCCCTTTTTAACTAATTGATGTTCCCATTTACCCATTAGTAGTGGGTACTCATTTCTCACAAAGACAAGGTTAATGTGCATATAATCCACACATAACCCCAACCAATGGGTCTTACTAACCCCTTTCTCTTCTAGTCCCCAGTGAACACCCCATGATTGTGAAGCTCTATCAAAGCCCTCCGATATAATAATGTTGATATCAGTGCTGTCTTGGAGTGTAGAATTATGTAGAATTCCCTATCCCTATGTGGATGTAATACAAGAAACATATTTTGAAAGGACGTTTCTACACTCCACTATTTTTGGGAACAAAAAACTAAAAACTTTTACTGCCAAAAGGTTATGGCTGGATGACTCAAGAGTGATCAGTTGTACCCTCCTATGAATGAGTTTATAATGTACCATATTGGATTTATCTTTTTCTCCAACCATTCAAAACCCAATTCCAATGTTGCAGATATATCACATCCTATTTTCCTAAAATAGTTAATCTGATCATGAAAGATGGATGACCATGTTCATACCCAAACTAATGTCGTAAGGCCATGGAGCTACCACCTCGAGGGTCCAACCGAAATTCTCACCTTAATCGTAAGATCACACCATCAAAATAAGTGTTATTGTATAGTATCCTCTATAGGTACCTCCATATGTAATTATCAATTCAACAGTTTAACTGGAAATTTTAGGTCATGAAAAATATTCTTGACAAGAAGGAATGATTAGAACCTATGTATATTTATATAGAAACTTTTACTAGAGACATACCATACCTATAATCATTCATGGATCCCTTGGACCATACTCCATGACTGCATGCAGCTACTCACTTCCCCTAAACTCCAGCTCCCTAGGCCAGGTAAGAAACACATTTGGTTGGTGGTTGTAACATATTGAAATTTATACCACCTCTTGCTACTCTCATAGAAACACTTCGATGTCTGCAACCTTGAAGGTTCATTTGTCCCATTCACATTCTCTTCCCAGTACATTTTACACATTAAAGTCTATGAGACTGGATTTTGTTTCATGCATTACCACTACGGACATTCATAGGCCGTATCTGTTCACCCATGGAACATTCAACCATAAAGGTTCTCTATAGAACCCTTACATATGAAGGAATGCATAGAGAAATTTTATTGATAGATATGTCTGTAAACACATCTTTCTCGGAGGTCTGATCCCTAATGCACTTGTCGTATCATATTCATCGAGTACCTGGAATAGTCGGTATGCCTCGATGAATACACATCTACCCACCTGTCATCCGGAAAAATCAATATATGCTCTTGGGGAGAAATACCCTTAGATTTTTATTAAATGAGACCTATTCACTATGAAATGTTCTCAATATCTATCCATGGAAAAGTCACCTCATTTATGAACGAGGTAATATAAATCATTCCATTTCCCTACGGAGCCACATAGAAGGCTCACTGCCCTGACCACCATCTGATCTAATGGTACCCTGTCTAGAAGGAAACTCAGTCACCACATCATGAACATCCTTAGAAGCATTAGATTCAGGATAACCTCATAACATGAGGGGTATTGGTTGTTGAAACACATGTAATGAACTGAGCCTACATGTTTCCTCTACCAGTAGCTTTGATAGGAACTGCTGACTAACATGCAGTGGTGCTGCTGGGAGATAGCTCGAATCTACCCTCTTGGGTAACAGTCCATATATCACCATCTATCCATCCTACGGAAAAAGAAATCACCGCGCGTGCGTACGTACGGAATACCGTCTCCACGCCGTGGTGTAATCTATTTTCCACCACCACCTTACATGGATGGGTATAATGGTGTAAAGAATAACTATACATAGTTATTACAACATCATATTGAATCTGATATATTGTATAATCCACTCCAATTCAATTCAATATTTATAGAAATGATATCATCGCTCGTGCGTACGTACGGAATACCGTCTCCACGACGCGATGAGATTCATTCTCCATGTTAACCATTTAAGAATGATTATAATGTATATATAATAAATAATAATGAAATATATGACATTATAAAGCTACTGGATTTATGTATATATATACATATGTATGTCATCTACTTACTTCCATTTCAAGACAATAAGGAAAGGAAAACAGCGTTCATGCGTACGTACGGACTACCGTCTCCATGAACGGTGTTTTTCATTTTATTTATCTACCTATTATATATATATATATATACTGAATATATATGATATATAAATCATATTTTATATTCTGGAAGTAAGTAAATCATGATATAAGTAATAATGATGTCAAGAACAACAAGTCAAAACACCTACGATAAATGAAACGATTTTACACAAAACGGTTCTTTAACATGGAATTTACAAAAGAACGGGTAATATAATGTCATAAGTGAACCATATATGATATCATAACAATGACTATGATTCTGTAATAAGTCAATAACATGATTTAAATCATTATACTGGAGGTTCGGACACTTACAAAGCAAGTCGGACCTAAGGTAAGGGAAATATCACAATCTCATTTTTTTATCCGAGATTGTTTATTCGTAAGTATTTACTGGGGTGTATTTTATCATCCACATCCATGTTTCATCAATATGTAATATTATTTCCATCCACCTACAATTGTTTAAATCCATTTTTACCCTTCGGTGAGTTTTTAGTAATATGTATGAAAGGAATCTTTTGTCGTTTTTCCGTACGAGGTACTTTTTGACTTTTCCGACAAAAGTACAAAGAATGTTTTTTTTAACTTATACGGCATGAATGGATTTTTAAAACATTGTTTCCAAGAAGCTTCCTTTATAAGTTTTCAAGTTTATTTTTAATCAACTTCTTTTATTTTAAAGTTGTATGACATGTTATGAAAGGAAAAATGTTTTTGAAGAAGAAAGGATATTTTCCTCAAGAATGGAGTTCAAGTGTTTTATCAAAATTATTTTCCATCTAAGATAATAAAGGGTTCTGTTTTTATCCCTATTATTACATGGATTTGATTATATTGTGATGGAAACATTTTTATGAATTCCTTTATCTTATATGAATTGTTTTATGATGTCATGTTGTTTAAGAATCCCATTTTTATTACATGGGTTACGTTATGATGTATGGTTTATGATTATGTGGCACACATAAGAAAGGATTCATTATAAGATGGGTGGGACCTATATCTCCCTCCAATGCATTGGGTAATGATTTTATATCTCATGAGATAGACATGGCTGGAACGGAAGGTTATTTCGGTTCAGTGATACAGGACTGAAACGAGGAGTGAACTCGGTTCAGAAAGGGACTTTGTCCACTAAGATAGTCTTGGCAATGAGTCATGACTAACAAGAAATGATTTTCCATGATTATGTGTGCATGCCACAAAGTTTCAAGTTTTATGTTATGATTATGGGGATCTCATTTTCACTTCTATGATTTATCCCATGTTATGATATTATGAGCTCTTTTGCAGGTTAAGATTTCCAAAAAAGCTATGTTCTTTTGTATATGATGTGATTGATATTTCCTTTGTTTACCCTTACTGAAAATTTGAGCTCACCCTTTTATGTTTTCTTTTCCCCAGGATATAAAGAAAGGTTTATAGGTAAAAAAAAGGGAAGATCTTTATGGGAGATATTGAAGATCTTTCACCACGATTAGAAGATTACGTTCCGAGTTTCCAAAGACACTAAACTATTACGATCCTTGTGTGTGTGTTTTTGTTATGTACTAAGTATTCCGCAAAAGTAATGTAATGTCCATGTACGATAAGCTTCGGGTCTCTACACTCCTCCTCATCGTGTACAATTGGAATGAAATGTAACATAGAAGAGATTCCATCATAGTTCTATAAAGTCTCACAAAATTTCACCCCACTGGGCCATAGTTGAGTCATACAGAGTTGAATTCCACCAGTCTTAAGGTCTCATCCAACCACCAAGTTTCGTACGTTGCGTGCATGAATGAACCACTACCCAATCCATTCGCTACATCACATCATCCATGAAATCCTCATCAGGGATTTCCAAAATATCTTCCTCATATAGATGGTCCAAACACCCTAAACTGATCGTAAAATGGAAGCCTTGTTTTCATGAGATTAGAGTTTTAGTAAACAGGGACTCGTTACACCGAGGTCGGGTCTGACCTGGTCATACCAACTCGACCAACCGGCCATGGCGGTACCACATACCCCAATTTAATTTGATTGACTAGACATGAATAAGTTCAGGTTTGGGTTGGCCCGGTCTGGGCTGGACTATGGGCTAGGCCCAATGGGCCTCTCTAGACCCATCCAGGTTTGGTCGAGTGTCCAACCCGCCTGATCATCCGATGCCCCAGAATAGTCTGGCTCGGCCCACTGGGTCATAGGTCCGACTCACTAGTTTGGGGAATGGCCCGCCATCCTAATGCACATCCCATGTGGTGAGGGTTGGTGTGCCTCGCCTGGTGGGGACATGGCCGACTACCAAATTAGGCCTCCACTAGACACATCAACGTGAGGGGTCGTCCTTCTGTGGTTGAGTGATCACAGATTCCCTAGCCACCCAGACAGCCTGTATAGGGTCCATCCCTCCACTTGGTTATAGGTGGGAATCATGTCTTCCTACTTCCATTGTTGTGCCCCGAAAGATTCTTTGACGGATGACCAGATGTGCTCTAGTGGTTTTTCATTATGTCGGTTGTTCCTACGACCTCCGGGGAGAATCCTATTAAACAAAAAGGCCTCATCCCCACCTTTTTATCGAATTGGAATTCTCATTCACAAGGAGAACACATGAGAGAGGGGCTCACACATTGTTCTTGTCAGCCTTCACACTACACATTTGAAACATATAATCATTGTAGGTCCGTAGATTTCAGTATAATCAACAAATGATAAATTTAAAACACAGTTAATGAATATCCCAAAAAAATTACCCTGCTTCATAAACACACGATTCATGGATCATCATGTTCTTGGGTGCATTGATGTTTGTAATTTCTAGAAAAAATCTGGAATCCACTAGCCCAAATTAAACCCTTACATCTTTGGTGTTCATTTATGCAACGGTATATCCTCTTGGATTCAAGGCGTCAATGTCATTCATTTCTTTTTGCTCTATTCTTCGAGGTAAGTCGAAGATGTTTGACATTCATCAAGGTTTGTATTTCTTCATTGGAGTGGATTTTTATCATAGGTTCTCTGATGAATGAGTTCAGTTTAATTCATCCTTCCACCAATGCTTCGACCAAAATAAAAGGAAAAAATGTCACATAGTTTCAATTACGCTGTGATGTCACTTCATTGTGATTTTTCTTTTATGAAAAATGATCACTGTTATGTGTTGTTACACTGGGATTTAACATGAAATTGAAGAACCTCATCAATGTACATCATTGTTGAACAGTAGTGTCATTGTCCATCAATAAAATGATTAGAAAATAAAATAAAATAACTTTTAAAAGCTATTTTATTATTTTCCTAAATTTATAAAATTTAGATTTTCCATTTAGCCATTGTCAACTATTATTAAGTCCATTCTAGGTGAATCACATCATTCCGAGTTCAATGGTGCTCTTAGATTTTTTATCCAAGCACCGCTTGAAAATTTAGAAAAACACAGTTTAATATTTATTTAAATTAAAATTTAAAACGTTCAAAAATTCACTTTCACCCTCAACGCACCCCAAACAAGATTAGGCTCCGCATTAGGGGAACACGGCATAACTTCCTCAATGGTACACTCAAATTTTCAATCTGAGTTACCGTTTAGTAGTAATGAGGATTTCAAAATAAAATAACTGATAAATAATTATATTATTTACGACGAAAAACTAACTTCCACTATTGGACTGTGTCTACCAATGTTATGATCTTTCATTGGAACGTATACCCTCACAAGCTCAACAGTTGTCTTATATTTTTAATCTGAGTCACCATTCATGAGTTATAAGTACTTGAAAAATAAAATAAAATAATTTAATTATTTTATTTAGGGTAATTACATTCTAGGTGAATCCCAGCATTCCGAGTTCAATATTGCTCTCAAATTTTCGATCCAAGCATCACTTCAAAATTTAGAAAAACACACTCGAACCTTTATTTAAATTAAAATTTAAATCGTTCATAAATTAAAATTCACCCTCAACCCACCCCAGGAATGATTAGGCTCTGCTTCAGGGGAACACACTATAACATCCTCAATGGTAATCTCAAATTTTCAATCTGAGTTACCGTTTAATAGTTATAAGGATTTAAAAATAAAATAACTGATAAATAATTATATTATTTATGACGAAAAACTAACTTCCACTATTGGATTGTGTCTACTAATGTTAAGATAGATCATTGGAAAGCATACACTCACACGCTCAATAGTTGTCTCGTATTTCTAATCTGATTCACTATTCATGTGTTATAAGAATTTGAAAATTGAAATAATTTTATTTAATTATTTTATTTATGGTAATGCCATTTTCAGGTTTTCTCACTAATCATAATTTTCACCTATGGTAAACTCTCCATTTTGAATGCAACAGGGCCCTCGTATTTCTGATTCGAACAACCGTTTAAGAGTTATTCAATTTTTTTCAGAAACCCACCCACGCACACTATTTAATGCTTATCATTTTTTAATGTATAATTATGGGCACTCAGGGCCTCAGACTCGAACTCTGTCTCATCGCCTGTTTTCAAAATAATATCATATTATTTAAATAAAAATTTTTGGGAAATTATTGGACATTACATGCACAATATGTACAATTTTTTCATGACATGTACCTCAAGACATATTCCCATGGTATTTAACACAGTTCACCTGGCATGTAATTTTCCCTATTACATTTTCTGTCATCACGTTATATGTCACATGAAATAAGAGATTTTTTTATCCCCAAAATAATATCAAGACATAATAATAAATTCCCACTAGTCATATATCTCACATATGGTCCACTTTTCTCCCTTACATGGACATGTGACCTATCATGGGGTTTCTATGCACACCCACGACACATCCTGAGTAACCAAAACATAACATTTCCCAACAACATATGTAGTTTAACCCTCTCCTTTAAACAATCTCCCAAATCAATGAACTCTTGTCAGGTGATCATAAAAAGTAAACCTTGTGATCATGATTTTTTAATTGGAAACCCTATATTCATCATGAAAGACCAATTTCTCTCAAAAGCACATAGGTAAACCCTCCGTTAATTAGTAGAAAACATAATAGGTAATTAAGAACATATTAAAAATTAAAATATGGATTATTTAGTGAAAATAAAAAAGTAATCCTACCTGAGGAGATGTTTTTCAGAACTGTGGTCTGATTCACGATCCACAAACGTTGTATCTATATATAGCTCATCTCGAGGTCTATCATGGAGCCTCCCTTAATCAATACCTCTAGCTCAATAAATATACCTCTATAACTTGTATTTCATTCATAAGAAGTAGAATAATGATGGTGGAAATCATAATAAGTAAATAAAAGGGAAGGGGAGGAATGAAATATGAAATGATAAAAGATGAAAGCATAAAAGTAAAGGGGACCAATCCTAGCTAGGTTACCTGTGACAATTTTGTGTATCACATTACGGTATCTCCATTATAGAATCATATGTGGAGTAATAATTTCAATATATTTCTATACAAATTAAATATCAATGAATGGACACATATAAATTTGTTAATATTTAATAAATTAAATTCATAATATTATTTGAAAATTTGAATGGTTGAGATTTCCACAAAAGACATTTCCTAGGTTAACACTATATTTTAGATTCAACTACGTGTCTATAAAAATATATGTGGTTTTATATTAGGAAAATGATAATTTTACCCAGCATACACATCCAGAATCATAAATAAAAATATTAATTTATGTTCAGATATTGTAAAAGTACTACTTTTTCAATTTTTAGGTAATAACACTAAAGAATCCTTAAATTTAATGATATATAAGTGAACATATGAATATAATTAATTAACAAAACTCATTGTATGAAATGTAGTGAATCTAAATACAAGGTAAACTCCTAACCCATTACAAGAAAGATTATAACAATTGATGAGTTCATCCTAAATTTCATATCCAAAAAACACAATCACCATGGAATTGAAGCACAAGAATGTCACCCCTTACGAGGTCTAATTACACAATGGTTATTACAAGTTAATTATGTCTGGAATGATGTATTGGAAATATCCCTCCAAACCCATAATAATTATAATCTCCAAAAATTCGTGGGCATCTTCCTGGGATGTACACCTCTCACTTTCTTAGGGTCCACTAACACTCCATAATTTGATATCACATACCCTAATATGGGTATTAGGTCACATAAAAAGTTATTCTTTGATTTTATTGGATTATAATTTTTTCACCCTTAATACATAAAAAACAAAATATTCATGTTTTCCATAATCCACATTCAAATTAGAATATAAAATATTTGATATACAAAAATAACTCCAAACTTATCCCAAATTTGATGGAAAACCTATTTCATCAAGGATATAAATAACACATGGTCATGTTTTAAGTAGTAGTACATGATTAATTTCTCATAGTTTACATACCAACTCTAAAAGTTATTTTTTCTTATTTAATAATCCCTCACCCTCAGATAGTGATAACCCAATATCAATTCAATCTTTGAAGACACACGGGTCCCCTAAGTTGACCAAATAGTTTCTTGATTCACGAAATTGGATATCATATCTTATTCAAAACATTAATCATCTTATAATAATAAATTAATTACCTCAATGAGCCATCAATCTTTTTGGTGAATATGAAAATTTATCCTTCTAGAAATTATACTCGAATAGATAAATATTTTTTCTTATAAGTCATATAATAGAATCATGTGTTCCTAAATCCCCACAAGTTCACTCCTATAATAGGGAAAATAAATTAGCTCCACTTCCTGTATGAGTTTTATCCTATAATCCATATCTCTATGAGGAATAGATACTATCAAATAATCTATAATAACATATAATAACTACTCTAATGTTAATGGATATACATTCCACATTGATATAATTTAATATAATACAAGAATATCCACCACGGAAAACATTCCACGAAACCAGTATTGGTTAGGTCCACAACATCCCACCTTTCTGCCCCACATTCCATTAAGATACAAACAACTAAAATTGAATGATTTTAAGGATATCATATAGTAGTAATAGTCGACGATTCTATTATATATTACCAAAAATCCATATTAAGTGTCCGATCATTATAATCCATATAAATCATAATGAAATCCCAAAGAAAATAATGTCCACCAATAATTAGATCACATTTACTATAGTAATGAATACCCTCTAACCACTTCCCCAATGTAGTATCTGTGGTAATCACTCCAAATATGTAATCTATAGTGACTCTAAAAAATTCTATGAACTGAATGACTATAGTTCTTTAGAATAAACATATATTAATAAAAATAGATGAGGATGAAGGGTCCATGGACAATATATCATGAATTGTAAAAATTATATCATTATTATAATCTTGGGTATCATAAATAGAAAGAATATACCCAATAACATGGCCTTTTTCTCATCCTATATTTCATACAATAAATTACTCTTGGGTACATCATGTATAACCTTATGGTTTAACATCCACACCTCGTCATGTATGTCATATAAATCTACAATTATCTTTATTATTTAGTGGAGCTAATATGATTCAATAATTATATATATTCAGGAATTCATCCTCATAAAACATCATTGTTGGGTTCATATATATAATCATTAGGTTCCCCATCTTTCCAAAATATAGGCACTCTACTATAGGTCAATCAGAAAATGATCTCTTTTTTCTAGGCTTAAAAGACTAAGAAATTCACGATGGATTTCTATATGTGACTAACCACTATCCGATCTACTCTACCTAATAATTTCCAAAAGTGACATCTCTTTGTAGAACATTATACTTCCCGAAGACCCACTATTATTTCTCATGGATGAATCTTCCTTCCTATTACATGGTGACTCCTTCCGAAATCTCTCAACGATGAGATAGAGTTTTACCATATCATAAATAATTAATAGGAATGTGACATTCACCCATAATATAATAACATCTCTATGGTCATCCTATAATAACATCATTCAATTATCTTATTCGCCAACTATGTTTATTGAAGGTCAGTATATATTAGTGAAATATGTAGCTTAATCCATCACTGACAATCCCCCTTTATTGAGGGACTTGAACCCTCTAACCCTGCATACAATCATAGTATCTGGAATTAAATAATCATAGGACATGTTCGGGATGTTTGTCCAAGTCATTCCCATCTGTTGGTCCATTTGATAAAAAACACCATATCTAGATATACCAAATTATTTTATGTATATTGTAAAATAATTATGAATATAAATATCCAATAAATACAATCTATATATCAAGTTGACATTTGTCTTTCGAAGAAATTGTTCAAAATAAATAAAATAAAACATATATTATGAAATATAAATAATGAAATCAAAAATATATTTGAAATAATACAACTACATAGGATAAAATATGGACAATATAAAACAAATGGGAGTTCAAGAAAACTCAGTATATATATAACAATGATAACGAAGCATAACATGTGACTTTAAAGGTGTAATATGATATTATAATTGACAAGGATCTAAAAAACAAAATTGGATCAAAACATAACGAAAATCGAATAGTAATATCATTGAAGTACTGTAATTTAACAGAAACATAAGACATGTTATAAGTATATGTTTTAGCCAAATTCCCAGAAAACATCACATTGTTGGCAGACTTTTATCATGGATTAGGTTTACTCACTAATCACATACAAAATGTTTCATGACACATAAACATTCCAAAATGAGCTAGGGAATTATATGGGTTATCCCACCATTACATGTCCATTCTTATGTGTTATATATAAGGAAATAAATTATAACACATAAACATAAGAGATACCCATGTAATTAATTGTTTTACAAAATCATGTATTATAACATGGCCAAATAAAATTTCGCAATAAAATCCATAAAAGAAAGGATTATATAATTATTTCATGCTAATAGGTAAATAAATATAATATATATATATATATATATTTTTATAAATGTTGATTGAAGAAAAATGGATTGGGGAAATAACTTAGTAAATATTTTTTTATGTAGGTTTTCAGAAAAAGGTTAGGGAATCATTCAAATGGGAAAGGGCATAATAATTATCAAAAAAATAGAAATTGAATATGAAACATATCACATATTAAATTGGAAAATATTATAAACCATAGGTGGTTTACATCACATTTTGAATTTATACGTGAATAGGGATAGGAAACCAAGATGTTACCATTAATAATGATTGCTTAATTACTAGAAATTACAAAAATAAATAAGAATGAATTTATATCCTCATCAAGGAATGATTAATTAATATAGTTATATATTCATGGGAAATATATAAATAATATGATCAAAAAAATGAGAATACCATAGTGAAAAATTGAGGTAGTAGACAGAAACCACAACACCAAAAAAATATGGTGGTTCGGAGAGATCCATTACCATAGGATCTAGAATCATTCTTCACATAGAGTTAATGTTCATAATAAAAAAATTAAATTATATAATTACTAAATTTTAAAAATTACCTGAATATTTATTTGACTATAATTTAAAACCATTTTATGGATATATAAATTTTAATTTTATTCTTATTAGGGTGATCATTTAGAAGTTACAAAGTCGGATCACTTGTATATAATTAATGAATTTACTTTTAATATGGGAATGGAAATAAATAAGTGAGGCCATATTATATTAAATACATTGCCTAAATATAAATGGTTATAAATATCTATAAATTTTTTGAAATATGGATTATATATTTAAAAGATTTAAACATTATATTGTTAGTTCATTCATATGGTTTAACCAACCATCATGAACATGACGTGTTTTGTTTAATTCATTTACTTTAATGTAATTATAGAAAATTAAATAAATAATAATTTAATTAGTTTTATGATACATAACCATAATTATTTATTACATCCATCCATTATTTTTGTGCATAAAAAATAATTTTATTGTTCTATGAGATGGTGAACAAAGAAAATTATGATCAATGTTTTCATTTGAGAATAAATTGAGGTTAGAGTAAAAGAAATATTTTCAAAAGAACTTATTAAACAATAAAAATTCCTATGATACTGATGTTATAATGATTAGATTAATGGATAATATGTGGATGTATTAGAAGAATAGTAAAATGGAATGAGGATAATCAATAATCTTACATATACCTTTGGTTGTCTCCTCTAAGGCTTCCCCATAAGGATCCATGAAATTTTATATGATCAAACAGTCATTCCATTGATGTCAGAGATAAAATGGGGAATAAAAATTGGATGAAATTTTACAACATCCATGGATTATAATATATGAGGGGATGGGTCTATGAGGGGATGAATTTATAAATGGAAGTGATGTGAGCTTTAAAATATAATATTATTTAGAATATAAATTTTTATCAAGACTAACAAGAGTGGTTATTAATGTTATTTAAATTAATATATTATCATGTATATTATTATTTACTAACAAATCAACTGGATTATAAAAATAATAAAAATTAATCCTAAAAATTTATATTGGAAGATTGAAAATAATTAAATCCATCTTTGAAATTAATTTATAATATATAATGAATTTAATTTTAAATAAAATCAATAATTATTTTTAAAATACCAATTTTAATATTATGATCATTTTTCTAACCATTAAAAATTACTTATACTATCCTAAAAAAATATTATAAATATCAAACCACATAATTTCGTTATTAATATATTCTGCTTTCTATTAAAAATTTATATTATTTATAAAAATTTAAATTACACATATTTTAAAAGAAAAATACAAATAAAAAATTCATCATTTTTAAAAAAATATTTTATTGTATAATGATATAAATATGTCTATATTTATTCTATAAGACAAATTAATGATATTTTAAAAATATATAGGTGAGGACAATATTATTATTTTTAGGTTACTGTTCTTAATAGTCATATTAAAAATTTTATGACAGAATTACTATTCCAACAATAATATGTTTAATGGTCATATTGGTTCCATATATTCTATAAATACTTTATATTAAATTTATTCATTATTCTATTATATTTTCTCTAAATTATATATATATATATATATATATATTATTTTTTCATTATTAATACTTCATTACTTGTATTATAAGTCATTTCTACAATGTTTTCCTTGATTTCGTTATTCTTGTTGATTGAACATATCCATATTTTCATTTTTTTGTAATCTTATTTTATCAATTTAATCGCATTATAATATATTATATTCTTAGGGAAATACTTATTCTATAAATATAATAATATATTTTATATAATAAATTTTTTTGTTAGCTTCTGTTTGGTGTGTGCATTTATAATAAGAAATTACTAAATATGACACACTTTTATAATAAGGTTAATAACCTTGATAAAATTATGATTTATAATATTATTCCCCCTTCAGAAACATCATACTAGAAAAATTATTTTCTGAAAACAAGTTGTGGTATATATTTATTCCTTCAATTTCTTATCAAGTAACCTCTTCCATCAAAATGTTAATTTCAGTAGTTGATTTTTCTTATTGTGTATGATTTTTCTATGTGGTATAAGATCTATAAAAACTTCTCCTCATAAGAGATACTATTTTCCTTCAATAGCATCTCTTAATATAACACAATTGATGTATTTTTTATATACTTCCTTAATAGGAATATATAGAAAACATCATATATTTTTTATAGGGATTGTGTGAGTTCTATTCTATAGGCTACAGTAATGATGTGGTCAAGAATCTAAAAAACTTTTCTTTACCATGGTGATAAAAATCCCTTCTTTCCAAATCTCGTGACTCTCATCCGCCGATATATATAAATGAAACCCTAATCAACAACATCAAAATCCATGTATATTTAATGATTTTCATCATATATAATCATTCTAAAGTGTTCTTCATAGATGTGATATTGAATATTCTTGACTTTTTAACTATTTCAGGCCCTAGTTTATTATATTCCCCAACAGCATGAAAATTTTTTGTTCTTATAAATCAATTCTCATATACGGATTTATATGGATCCATATGGATTCTAATGTGTATGAAATTTTTATATAAGAATTCAATCTAAAAAATTTGTTGATACCATCCTCCCATAAATTACATTAAGGATTATCTCAACCTATATTACATTGTCTACATATTTAAATCAAACATTAAATCATTTTTCAAGGTATAATCAATATTATAGATGAAATCAATGTTTGCATAATTTTGGAGATTCTTCTAGTAAATAGAGGTCAATATAAGGTCTCTATTTGATATAAATGATAGTTGGATTCCATTTAGCCTCAACACTTCTTTAATGTATATCATTGAACGATGATCATGAGATATACCTTATCATATTGAACTTATGTGATCATTCATCGTAATATTATCCACCACGTCTTATATAGAATAATTTCCTCCCAATGTATTTATAAGACTACTGCTAATGTCCACATATTTTTTTCAATTTCTATATTGGTATGGTTAATGTCAGAGTCATCCCCTTGGAATTTTTTGTTCTATAATTAAACTGAAAACATACTAGGCACACTGGCATTTATTCAACAATATTCTTTTCATATTTTCCCCCAAATAGTTCTCCAAAATCCCTCAATATATCGTCATTATCCCTATGTGGATTATTAAAGTTGAGATATCTGTATCACAAAAAAACATCAATATCATAGTATATTTTGATATGAATATTCATGAATAACATATTATAACCCATTCTTCTTCTATTTTGATCTCTAATTATTTCCCATTGGTTATAGGTTCCACCTTATTTTTTATTTCCTCATATTCCCTTTCATCATCATTTATCGTAAATTAAATGGATGTTTGATCAATAATTTTATAATTTAATGATGATGTTACATCCATTATATTTCCCTTTTCCATCATATAAAGTAATAAAATGATAATAACAATCTCAATTATCATAATTGATATATTTTTTGGATCATTTTAAAATGAGATTGTACCACATTATCTTCCATCACATTATGGTAGAGGATTATATAGTCTTAATTCATGATCATCCCTAACTATTATAATTCTTCATATTAATATATTTTTATGTGAATATTTTTTTTAGGATATTAGTATATATATATATATATGTTGTATACATCTATTAATATAGATAATTCTACTAAATACTCAGTGCAATGAGGACTCTAGTGAAATCCATATATTACATTTGGTATTTTTTTCATTAACATTAATATCCCTTATGGAGTATGCTACCAATTTATAATTGCAATCTACAAATATCATAATATCTTATTTTAAGAACCATTTTGTACCATTAAAAGTTCCCCACTTGTTCTTAGATTATGTTCTAGTGTAGTGATAATCAACCTTTTCAATATCTAAAATCTCTCTTCACATTGACTGGTACATACATAATTTACTCCATTCTTTGTTTTCAATATTATCATGTTTGAAAATTATGAGATGTTTTTCACAAAATAATATGTAATTATCAACATTTGAATGAAAACTATGGGCCTCCATTATAAATGATTTGTTTGAAACCTCCTCAATTTTATTTTCCATATAAGGGTCTACTAATATCACTATGTTCTCCAAAATATACATTGGGAATCATACATTTTCTATCCACAAGTCATTTTTACTATAAATTTTATATGTACTCTACCATTGAAGTTTGTTTAAAATAGTATTCAAATGATCATCATCATCTAAATTTCCCTTGAAATATATCATAATTCCTTCTATAAATAATTAGAAAATGTTTTTAAGTAACCTATAATGACTCTATTTATTAGTTATAAGAATATTTTTAGACAATTTTTGAGTCTTATGCGAATAACAGTGAACTCATAGAGTCCATACCTTGTTCAAAAGAAAAATTTGTGGATATATACTGTCTTCAACATTGTTGAGGGATATCATGACTGAAGGTTCTCCTTAGGAATTTACCAGAAATGGGGTAGTTATTTTAACAAGGAATAAATCATCAACATGGGATCATAATTATTTGTCAAGACTTTCTTGGGTTAAATATAATCAATATTGAGGTGTATGATCCGAAACATGTTCATTAAGAAGTTGATAAATTCACCCATTGGGGAAGCACTTCTGTTTATAATACCATTTTCATGATTTTCATGTTTCTATTTCAACAGTTCATCTAACTAAATATTGTCTGTTTTATAGGGATTCACATATATAAGGAATGATTAAGGTTATTTTTAATATAGATCTCATCCTCCCAATTAGGATGAATGCAATGCAACTCTTTAGGTAATATATCTATCTAGTCAATCAAAATTGGCATGGAATTAATCATGACACAATCCATTGTCTGAATAATTTGAACAATATATTCTTTCTCATAAGAAAATAAAATTCTTTATTGAGATTATGATGCCAATGTGAAATCATAACCCACATAAAACATGAATAAAATTTAAGGTTGAAATTAATGACCCATAAATTCTGTGTAATATTTTTTTACAATTATATTGAATTATTTCTCGACCATATGCTTTGATGGAACATGATTTTGAGTCCTGGTTAGACCAGAATAAAATATTGACCTTTTTTTAGTTTATTATTTTAATATTGTGAGACAGTTTTTCAAACATTTAATCCAGTGATCAGATTTAAAATTTGAGGTCACCGTTGAAATCAGAATGGTAGGATTCACCTAGAATTTACCTAATATTGACATGAAAGGGTCGACCCGAAATGTAATTTTTCATAGATTTTATAATGAAAATAAAATAAATTTTTATTTTCTTCACTTCATCATTGAGAGGTGGTGTACCAAAAATATGGTTTGTTGAAGAGGTGACGACAAACCACGTTCATGAAATTCCATAACTAAAGCGAATAAGATTCTCTATTTCATTAATGAAACATCGTAGTGACGCGACAACAAAGCATAACATAAATTCCATGAAACATTTATCTATAATTGAGATAAAAGGATGGATAATCAAAAGGTGTATTTTCTATAATGGATGGTGGAGGGTTTTCTCTCTAGTGATGAATGCTGGTGAATTGCTAGAGTCAAAGA